>JAPCYP010000022.1:5145536-6431920 GCA_035048595.1 Echinosophora koreensis | reverse complement strand
TTAACATCAGGAGAGAATTCAGAGGATGAAGTTAACAAAATAATGAAACTGATTTTGGAGTCGAAAAGCTGAAGCTACTAGCTGAAGGGAATGTGGTGCAAAGACCCTGGATCAGGAAATATGAGTCTTTTAGATGTATCTGCAGACACCTACAAGGAAATTGTACCCTCTGTTGAAAAACCTCCCACCCTTGAACTGAAGCAACTTCCTTCACACTTGAAGTATGCTTATCTTGGAGATCAAGAGACTCTTCCCATCATTATTTCTTCCTTTTTTAACTTCTAAGCAGGAGAGCAATCTCATTTCAGTTTTGAGGAAGCACAAGAAGGATATTGGATGGAAAATGGCGGATATTAAGAGGAATCAGCCCTAGTCTCTGCATGAACAGAATATTGTTGGAAGAAGATGCCAAGAATTCTATTGAAGGCCAGAGAAGACTGAATCCAATCATGAAAGAAGTGGTAAAGAAGGAAATCATAAAATGGCTGATGCAGGAATTATATACCCCATTTCAGATAGTGTGTGGGTGAGCCTGTACAATGTGTTCCCAAGAAAGGAGGAGTTACTGTAGTGAAGAATGAAAAGAATGAACTTATTCCCACTAGGACAGTCACATGATGGAGGATTTGCATGGATTACAGAAAATTGAACGAAGCCACTAGAAAGGATCATTTTCCTCTACCATTCATTGATCAAATGCTTGATAGGTTTCATCTGGGAGAGATTTTTACTGTTTCCTAGATGGCTATTCAGGCTATAACCAGATAGCAGTGGCACCAGAAGTGATCAGCAGAAGACCACATTTACATGTCCTTATGGTACATTTTGCTTTTAGAAGAATGCCTTTCGGGCTCTGTAATGCTCCAACAACTTTCCAGAGGTGCATGATGGCCATCTTTTCTGATTTTTATTGAAAAGACTATGGAGATTTTCATGGATGATTTCTCAGTGTTTGGAGATTCATTCACGGGTTGTTTGGACAATTTAGAGCAGGTGCTGGACAGATGTGAAGAAAACTAATCTTGTTCTGAATTGGGAGAAGTGCCATTTTATGGTCAAGGAAGGCATTGTGCTAGCACAAGGTGTCAAAGAAAGGTTTAGAGGTGGACAAAGCAAAGATTGAGGTAATTGAAAAACTTCCCCCACCCAATTCTGTCAAGGGCATTAGAAGTTTTTTAGGACATGCTGGGTTCTATAGGAGATTCATCAAAGATTTCTCAAAAATATCCAAGCCCCTGTGCAAATTGCTGGAACATGACAGTACATTCTACTTCACGGATGAATGCTTATCAGCCTTTGAAACTTTGAAGAAAGTTTTGGTCACTGCTCCTGTAACAGTAGCTCCAGATTGGGAAAAGCCATTTGAATTGATGTGTGATGCAAGTGATTTTGCAGTAGGGGCTGTGTTAGGTCAAAGGCATAACAAGATTTTTCCATACTATCTATTATGCTAGCAAGACTCTCATTGATGCTCAGGTCAACTATACCACTACAAAAAAAAGAGTTACTGGCAGTGGTGTTTGCTTTTGATAAGTTCATACCCTATCTGGTGGAGACCAAGGTAGTGGTATACACAGATTATGCAGCTATCAAATATCTCATTGACAAGAAGGATGCAAAACCAAGGCTTATCAGATGGGTGTTATTGCTTCAAGAATTTGATTTAGAAATCAAGGACAAGAAGGGTGTTGAGAATCAGGTGGCTGATCATCTTTCCAGAATCATAAAGGGAGAAGAAGCCAAATTTCAAGGAGAAATCAAGGAGAATTTTCCTAATGAACATCTATTGCAGATAGAAGATGCTGCAGCACCCTGGTATGCAGATATTGTGAATTTTTCTGGTCAGTGGAGTAATTCCAGTGCAAATGAACTCTCAACAGAAAAGGAGGTTCTTACATCTCGTGAAACATTTTTACTGGGATGAACCTTTTCTGCTACAAAAGATGTCCAAGATCAGATCATGCGAAGATGTGCTGCTGAAGAGGAAATGCCAAGATATCCTTAGTGATTGCCCACACAGCTCCTTATGGTGCTCACTTTGGAGGGAAAAGAACTGCGGCTAAAGTACTGCAATCAGGGTATTTCTGGCCAACTTTGTTTAAAGATGCTCAAGAGTTTGCCAAGAATTGTGACAGATGTCAGAGGGTGGGGAATATTTCCAACAAACAAGAGCTACCACTAAATACAATCCTGGAGATTGAATTGTTTGATGTGTGGGGGATAGATTTTATGGGACCTTTTCCTATGGTCCTATGGAAATGCTTACATCTTGGTAGCAGTGGATTATGTCTCCAAATGGGTTAGAAGCAGTAGCATTGCGCTCCAAATGATGCAAGAGTAGTAACAATTTCTGCATAGGAACATATGTACCAGATTTGGCACTCCTAGAGCTATAATCAGTGATGAAGGCTCTCATTTTTGCAACAAGATGTTTGCTAACTTGTTGGTTAAATATGGAGTGAAACACAAAGTGGCTACTGCCTATCACCCTCAGACTAGTGGACAAGCTGAAGTCTCCAACAGAGAGATAAAAAGGATTCTCGAGAAAATGGTGAATCCTTCTAGAAAGGATTGGTCCTTACACACTAGATGATGCTCTCTGGGCTTACAGAACAGCATTCAAGACTCCCATTGGCATGTCCCCTTACAGATTGGTTTATGGAAAGGCTTGCCATTTACTAATAGAGTTGAAACATAAGGCATTCTGGGCCATAAAGAAGCTGAATTTTGATGCACAAGCAGCTGGGGAAGCACGAATGTTGCAATTGAAATGAACTTGAAGAGTTTAGGTTCTTTGCTTATGAAAATGCTGAAGCATACAAAAGCAAGGTCAAGGCTTGGCTATGATCAGAAAATCCAGCCTAGGGAATTAGTTGAAGGCATGCAAGTGCTCTTGTTCAATTCCAGATTGAAACTATTTCCTGGGAAGCTGAAGTCAAGGTGGTCTGGACCTTTTAAATTGACCAAAGTGTAACCCTCATGGAGCTGTGGATTTGTTAGATGAAAGCTCTGGAAGAGAATTCAAAGTTAATGGTCAAAGGGTAAAGCAATACTGGGGTGAACCTTGTGCAAGAAAGAAGGCCACCATTCATCTCACAGACCCTTAACCCCAAGTGTGGAGTCAGGCTGAAGGACATTAAACCAAGCGCTACTGGGAGGCAACCCAGCTTTTTATCTCTTGCCTATTTAGTTAATCTTAATTTCAGTCTAATTTTAATGTTAGTTTTACTTTATGTTATTTTAGTTGAATTAAATAATTGTTGTCACCTGTGTAGCAGTAAGCTATAGCATGTGCTGGGTTCTTAAGGTTGTGCTGGAGTTGGGTCTTGGCAAGTCCAGCCCATTATTCAGAAGCTAGGAGATATACCAGTTGGGACAGCTCCAAAGCCCAAGTTCAAATGCAAGAATTGGGAATTTTCAATTTCAAAAACTGAACAGTTTGTGGGAGGGGAGGAGTTACAGAAATAGTGACCCACTTATTACCACCCATTCTCTCCACCACTCATGTCCATCCTCAACCTCTCACCTCAACCTTCCAATTCTTTTATTTAAGCTCCCAGCACCTCTGCCCTAACCCCACACACAACCCCACATTCACAACTTCTCCTCTCCTCCTGTCACCATCCGTCTTTGTCTGTCACCATCACCCAAACTTTGTGTATCCCCACTTCCAACACTATGGGTAACACAAGAGGTCAATCGTCCAAAAAGCCCGTTAACCCCACCTCCTCTTCGTCCAAAAAGCCAGTGACGAAGCGAAAAGGAAGTTTGATAAGGAGGTGAAGAAGCGGAGTTTCCACCTGGAGAAGGGTTTCTTCCTCCTTGATTCACCGCACTTCGGGTTAACAGAGGAAGTTGCTGAGCTCATCAACACTAACAACTGAAAGAAATTTCCAGTACATCCGAGAGAGCCCATTGTTCCCTTTGTCAGGGAATTCTATGCAAACCTCACTTCACCTGAGCAAAAATATGTGAAAGTGAGGGATTGCAAGGTTTCGTTCACTACCACAACTTTGAACCGAATGTGGGGTTTGAAGGAGGTTCAAGATGAATATCAAGGGTTGAAGGATGCTGAAGAAACAGAGCTGAACAATATGATGAGGCAGGTCACAGTGGAATGGGCGGATTGGATTCAAAAAGGGGATAACTGGAAAGTGGCCAGACCTGACCCCACTCCCTTGGCCAAGGTGTGGTATCATATAATCAGAACCAAGATCCTACCCACCGCTCATCTGGAAACAGTGAACAGAGAAAGGTTAATCTTGCTATATTGCATTTTGAAAAGGAAAAAAAGATTAATGTGGGCAGGCTGATTGAGAAAGAAATAATCTCATGCGCTTTTAAACCAAAAGGATTGTTATTTTTCTCATCCTTGATCACTTCTCTGTGTCTGCAATGTGGAGTGAAGGCCAGGCCTGAAGATGAAGTTAAAAGCAAAGAGGGTGCTATAGACTGGCTGGCTATCAAACGCTTTGGAATCCCAGCAGCAAAAGCGCAAGGTTCTGTTCCTCCATCTGGGCAGCAGGATCACCCAGATGATGTGAACTCAAAGATGGACATGTGCTATCAACTGTTGTAGCATAGCTTGAAGCAGCAGCAAATCTTTTGGGAATTCTCCAAGGAGCAATACCTTTGGCAGCAGAGGAATCTTGGAGTCAACAAATGAGACAAGGTAGTAATCCTCCCCTGTTTCCTGAAGCTGTTTTTGAGCCATTCCAATATACTGCACCTGAACCCAAGAAGATGAACGTCTCAAGAAAACCCCCATGCTCCTGAGCAAGACCCTGCTGTCTCTCCTGAAAACCCTAACATGCCAGAACCTGAGCCAGAAATGCCTCCTGTGGATCCTACTAACAGTGAGCATTCAGTCAACAACAATGAGATCAGTTCTGACTGGACACCTCCTCCACCTCCAAGAGACCCAACTCCAGCTCCAGCACAACCTAGCACCAAGGACAAGGGCAAGAAGAAATTCGCTGAAGCTGAGCCTGAAGGCCCTCCTCCACCCAAGAAAGGCAGAATCAAGCACACAGCTCCCCCTAGGCCAAGACTAACCAAAGCAAAATTGGCAGCTTTACAACATTCTGACTCTAGCGATGATTCAGAGGATAACATTCCTCTAAGTCAGAAGTTTACAAAGGGGGCAACAGCTAAAGCTAAGGCCAGTGGAGGAGTGGATGCAGCTGAGCAAGAGCCTAGTGTTGAGGTGGAAATCATAAAAGAAAACCCAGCAACTAGCAGACCCACCATGAAGCAGATGGCCAGAGGAGGAGGCACTAGGAGCAGTGCCAGACTGGCTCAGCCTTGACCAGAAATTCCACCCACGATGCTGTAGCATGCTACAACATCAAATGACCAGGATTACCCTTAATCTCTCTTTAGCGTACTGTTTTTTAATTTTTGGTTATTTAGATGTAGTTGTTTGTGCTAATCTTTAGTTAGTAGAGGTATGTCTGCCCCCACTTTTTCAAAGAAATTCTGATTAATGGAGAGTGGGGGCCTTCTTTTCTGAATGAATGAACTGTGTTGGCTGTCCATGTGCATCTGATGAAAAAAATGTGTTTAATTGTCCCTTAATGCATGCAAAGCACTATAATGCCCTGATTTAATTCCTTCCCCACACAACATCCCTAGCTTGAAATGAACTTAAAAGAAAGGGCTTCATTTGAATTCACTAATCAATTGGGGGAATTGGGTTGCACTGACCCCTTGTCCAAGGAAGAGAGGGTGAGGTCTGAATTAGATTGCAACCTAAGTTTAGGGGTGAGTGAGTCTGAATGTGATGCTGCAACACTCTACAACATTAATCTTGTGAGCTTTTGGGCTTCAATATATTCTTTCATCATGCATTCCATTCATGTATTTTCTCTGCAGAACTTGCCTTATTTCTGTGATTGATTGCACATTTCACTGCTGCACACAAATTGGCTTGAGGCACTTTTGTTGATTTAGATACTGAAACTTAAAAGGCCAACCCTCAAGTATTACCCTTTGTGAACCCCTTTGAGCCTGGGCCCCTCTTTCTGTTTTAAACCACATTACAAACCAATCTCCATAAAAAAAAAATGTAATACCCTTTTAGGTGGAGTTTGAGAATGTTGGTAAAATCTTTTGAAATGTGTGTCCTTACCAAAATGGTTGAGGACAACCATTACTATAAGTTTGGGGGGGTACATATGCAACAAAAGGAGAAAAAAGGAAAGGTACCAAAAGAACAATGTGAAATCTGTAAACTGCAGAGTGTGTTACACTCAATTTGCCTTGCCTTTCATTCCTCTATTCTTTTATTTTTTATTTTTTTAAAAGTACCCCTCCTTGTCATTAGAAATGTGGGCAGAAATACATAAATGCCTAAGTTTGGGGGTGGGTGATTTGGACAAGAGATCTTGAACACTACTGTCCCAAAAATTCCATACCTGAACCTCAGCCCCATTACATCCAATAAAGTCCTCTTGCTGTGTGCAATTTGTGTTTGTGCTTTTGGTTGTTAGAAATTTGTCAAGCCTATGATAGAGTGGCATATGAATGATGATTGAGTGAAACACCAACAAGAACATAAAGCTGAGTGAAAAGAGTGATGTAACAAATTCAAAAGTGTGTTAAGTCTCTTTTCTTAGGAAGATAAGCAATGGTTCAAGTTTGGGGGTGTGATAACTCATAGAAATAAGAGTTATTACTATCCTTTTAGCTTTATCATTGTTCTTGTTTTGATCAATTTTGGAAAAGAAATTCAAGTTTTACCTTAATTAGTAAATATCTGTGTTGAATTGTTAAAATGCTGAAAAAGATGTTAAAACTGAATTGTTTTTGCTGAAGGTTTGTTTGAGTTTTGAGCAGAATGTAGAAGTGAAATTACTGCAGGAGTTGCTCTGGAATGTTATGGAATGCTGCAGCGTCTGGAAAGAGAATCACTACAAGACAAAAGAATTGTCAGCTCAGCACACCTTCACTACAGGACAAAGAACCTGCTGCGCTGTCCCAAAACGAGGAAAGAGAGAATGCAAGGCAGCAGCTGAGTGTACTTGGGAATTGGGCCAAGGATTATTTTAGTACTTGAATTGTGTAATAGCCCAAAAAGGGAGGCATGAGAGAGAGTGTTGCCCTAGTTTTGGGAGAGTAGTACAAATAGTGAGAGTGACCTTGCTTTTAGGTCAGCTGGTACTGTAGCAACCTGTACTGTGCAGCAGCCATCAGCTCCCTTTGGCCTCTCTGTAATTCCATTTTTTATGCTTTATGTCTTTATTCTCCATTTTCCTGACTTGTTTTATCTTTAAGCTCATTATGAGCTAATTCTCTTAAGTTAGGATTCTATGAATTTGTAATTAAACTGATGGGTAATTCAATACAATGGATGTTATGCATTTTCTTCTTTTCTGCTTTAATGTTTAATTTCGGTATTAGCCTGATCAACTGATCTGAAATATCAGCTGACAAAGTTTGGAAAAACCAAGTTTGTGGACTTGTTTAGAAGATAAAGATAGAGCAATTAATTGGAAAATTAATTGTGTTGAATGAGCTAGGAATAGCCTTCAAGTCTTTAAGTAGCTGGACGTATTTATCTGACAGCTAAGGGAAATTAATATGAACTTAGGAATAAGAAGCTTTTAATGAACTCAGTTTTACTGCTGGAAAGCAAACTTCATTTCCTGGACTAAGTGTTGTAGCATCCTGAAGCAACGATTACCCCGAAGTTAAGATTATAAAGGATTAGAATCCTAGCTGTTTCCATCTCTGTTCTAAAACAACCATTTATTGCTTTCATTAATTCTTGGCATTTATTAATTACTGCTCTGTCACCCAATCCTTCCATTTACATTATATTGCTTGAAATTTCTCTTTATTTTTATTAAGCTAAGTAGAAAATGTTAAAACTAGAAGTGATATTCAATTCATTTAAATCCTCGTGGGAACGATCTTTATTCATACTTTATTACTTGTTACGATTGTGTATACTTGCACATCACAACTTTTTGGACAACAATAGTAGTGCAGCTTTCCGGGTTATGATCGACCAAAGTCAGTAACATGGTTCGTGGCTTGACCATATTTTTTTGTCATTTCATCAACCAAAGCCTTCTCTTAAGCACTTAGTCGACCAACATATGGATGGCCCACTAATGTTAAGGCTAAGTCATGGTTGTGCAATCCACAAACCACTTTCAGGAACCATCCTTCACCTTTCGTCAAAGGTCGTGCTCTAAGTCTGAAGGGACAGTCACATTTTCGAGTACCAGTCAACTTGTTAGGTAACGAATTCTTGTATGATCTATACTTTCCACTTCTTTCACAACCAAGAATTACAACTGTCTTCCTTCCTCTACGTCTTGTAGCAGTATCTGACCTCATAATGACAACAACCATTCCATTATGTCTCCCAACATCTAGAGCCCAATTTATGCAATCATCTCGAGTAGGAAATACCTGAAAACGTCAATAAAAATTTAGGTCATAATAAGCACGCATAACTTTGTTTTAATAATTTATCAATGAAACGTACCACATCAGGGGTGAATGCATAAGTACAATCCACTTTTTTTGTACTCGATATGTCTAGTTCGTTAGATGTATTCATCATATCGTCCATGATCTGTATATATAAAAACAAACTTTTAGATCAGCAAATTATAGAATCCGACAATTAGTTGCCGAAAGTACAAAAACTGTGTTTCTGGCAATTAATTGCTAGAGGCACATTTTTTTTGTACTTCCGGTGACTAGTTGTAGGATATAAGTTTTCAAATAAAATTCTATTGCCATTTAATTGCTGGATTTTACAGTTTTTGTACATCCGACAACTAATTGCCAGAGCTTTTTTCAAAATTTAAAATTTTTCAGCAATTAAATGTCGGATACTAGTTATTAAATCTGGCATTTAAATGCCGGAAAGCATAGAAAAATCCAAAATAAAAAATAAAAAATAGAAAGGAACGTAGAAATGCAGAAAGACGGAGAATAGGGAGAATTCATGCACAATATCTTTAGTTTATCAAATTATGGAGGGAGATGAAAGAGAAGAGAGGGTGGAGGGAGATGGGAGAGAAGAGGAGGTGGGTGATGACTTTTAGCAAGTAATTAGAGTAAATAGGTTTATTAAGGATAGTTTGGTAATAAAAAAGATTTAAAATGTAATGTGGAGGTAGATGCCCATGTGTGGGGTGTAGGTAGCAGCTCCCTTCTAAGGAATACTAGCATGTAGCTTAATTACACCGCAACTTTTTCTAATACGCCACAATTTATTTAAAAACTTTTGAATTTTCCCATGATGTCCTTGTAACCTCCTTCCCTCTTATGGTATATTTCTGGTTCACTTCATCTTCTTCCCCATTTCCGGTATACTTTTTCTTTTTCTTCCTTTTGTTTTTGCGCTACGATCGGATCAAGAAGTGGTGGAGAAATAGGCTGCATCCTATATCACTACATCCTATATCAGTGCGAAGGAGAATACAATATCCTCCACCCCAATGACAATCCAAAAATAATAATAAAAAACAAGAATAAGAAACAAGTTCTATGGAAGAAACAAGAAACAATCCAACATGAGGGCTGACAACCTGATAGTAAAAAAGCAATATTCTAGAAGTTTACGGGAAGTTAATTTTCGGTACTTTGTTTTGACAAATCGGAAATTAAAGTCCGGTAGTGATTTTAGTTTTGATACCATATCAGAAATAAACTTCCGGTGTTTAAATCCTAATACATAACAACATACCGGAAATGGGGAAGTGAGCAGTGAGTGGAGAAATTGAAAGAAAGAAAAATAATTAAGATAATTTGGAAAATTTGTCCTTTAGTAGAATGATGTTGTTTCAGAGGGAACTATTGAATGGATGAGGTGAGGAGGGAGAAGAGGGAAAGAGGAAGAAGAGGTGAGGGAAATGGTGTATTTCAGAGGATAGGTTAAGGGATGTATTAAGATAATTGAAGGTATTTAGGAGATTTAAAATGTTTTAAAATTTTTTTGTGGTGTACCAGAAAAAGTTGTGGTGTAAAAAGCAACACCTGCTTAAGAACAAGCATCATAATTCACAAGCGCGGCCGGATGAATTTTTTTTTTTTGATAATAGGCCCAATGGATTTGCTTTTGAGTAATGTTGTGTGTTTTCTTACCCATAATTCTGGGTTTCCTAACATGTACACAGAGCCTTTACGATGGCATTTAACTGTCTGACATCTATGAAAGATTGCTAAGAAATCCTTCTATCTTTTTTTTTTTTTTTTTGGTGAATAAAAATCCTTCTTTCTAGGAAAATTAACAGCCGTATTTTTGTAAGATACTTGTCACAGCCTCAAATCGATGTGATGTAGCCTTCAATTTTGGAATGAATTTAATGTGGTCCTAATCCTATTAGAGCATTTTACTATTTTAGTTGAATTGTATAATCAGCAACAAAATCCCAAGAATCCAATCATCTATAGAAAGAACATTAATACATGCATGTAATGTAAGTAGCTTTGTTCTCATCAACACTAATAAGGTAGTGTCAATCTAAATGGATGTGAAAACAAGTTAATGGTCACCAGTAAATAAATATTTTAGCATGGTGAAAAAGTTTACTGTAATGTACTAATATATAACAAGAGACTTGAATGCAACGCCTGCAATCTAAAAGAGTTAAAGAACAAACTCCAGCAAACAAGATTATCAATAAAAAGGTTACGTGAATATAGTGTTCCATCTTTTCTTCACATAAAAAGTTTAATGTCCATGCTACTAATTCACGTTTTGTTCATACTGCAAACACGTGATAGACGGGCATAGTCCTAATATATTGCATAATTGATTTACTAAACTGAGATTATAAGATTTTCGTATCTTCGAAAAGATCTCCAATTGAATTTACCTTGTATATGAGAAAATCGATGCAATTAACCTGAGTTAAAATTTGACCACAATTAGATTATCGACCCCGGAAAAAGAGAAACAAATTCATGTCATCATTTAAACATAAAAAAAATCCATAAGCAAAAGCAATTACTTTATGAGTTGCTTCATTGAAGTCACACGACGGTTCACAAACACAGCTTTCGGGATCCCACTATATATACACCCATATTGAGAAACGTTGCATGCAATATTTTCTATTGGTTTATTCATTCATACGGTAACGCTTGAACTGAGAAATAAAATTTAGCAATACATATCTTTTTTACATTGAGTAAGTAATTCAGAAAAGATTATCACTCTAAGGTTTTGTTTGGTAAAAACTAGTGGATAGCGGTAGCGGATAAACTAGCGGATAGAAGATAAGCTAGCTGATAGCGGATAACGGATTAGCTAGCGGATTGGATTTGAAGTGTTTAGTAAAACTAGCGGTTGGACTAACTGATAAATGTAAAATGACATAAAAGGATATGTTTGCATTTTTTTATTAAATTATATGTATATATATTATTTATATTATTTATCTTAAAATAATTATCACTTATAATAATTTATTTTATTCTAAATTATTTATGGTTTTTCACGTCAAAAAAAAAGTATTTATCGTTTAAAAAATTGAATCATTAATTTTTTATTTTAATATTAATTTAGTTTTAATTATTTTTAATAAATAAAATGGAATAATAAAAATAAAATTATATATTGATTTGATTTTTATATAAGTTTTATATTTTATAGATAAAAATATATTTTCCACTTTTTTATCTAAAATATAAATCTAAATAGCGAAATTAATTCTTATTTATATACTATGTTAAATGATTAGTATTTTATTTTATAATCAAGGATAAGTGAGGAATTTAATTAAGATGGTAGGGATGAAAATGGAAGAAAAAATGAAACGCTATACGCTATAAGCTCAAATGCTACTTCAAATAGCGTCTGGGAAAAACGCTATATGCTAGTGAAAAAATGTTATACGCTAATTTTAAAAACGACTACCAAACAGGGCTACTTTTCCATCTGTTATACGCTATCCGCTAAACGCTAGCGGATTTGGCAAACCAAACAGTGCCTAAGGCTCTGTTTGGTAAAAACTAGCGGATAGCGGTAGCGGATAAACTAGCGGATAAGCTAGCTGATAGCGGATAGCTGATTAGCTAGCGGATTGGATTTGAAGTGTTTAGTAAAACTAGCAGTTGGACTAGCTGATAAATATAAAATGACATAAGATGATATGTTTGCATTTTTTTTATGTAAATTATATGTATATATATTATTTAGATTATTTATTTTAAAATAATTATCACTTATAATAATTTATTTTATTCTAAATTATTTATTGTTTATCACGTCAAAAAAAAAATATTTATCGTTTAAAAAATTCAATCATTAATTTTAAATTTTAATATTAATTTAGTTTTAATTATTTTTAATAAATAAAATGGAATAATAAAAATAAAATTATATATTGATTTGATTTTTATATAAGTTTTATTTTTTATAGATAAAAATATATTTTTCACTTTTTTATCTTAAATATAAATCTAAATAGCAAAATTAATTCTTATTTATATACTATGTTAAATGATTAGTATTTTATTTTATAATCAAGGATAAGTGAGGAATTTAATTAAGATGGTAGGGATAAAAATGGAATAAAAAATGAAACGCTATACGCTATAAGCTCAAACGCTACTTCAAGTAGCGTCTGGGAAAAATGCTATATGCTAGTGAAAAAACGTCATACGCTAATTTTAAAAACGACTATCAAACGGGGCTACTTTTTCATCCGTTATACGCTATCTGCTAAACGCTAGCAGATTTGGCAAACAAAACAGTGCCTAAGACTCATTTTATATAATAATTTTTTATAAAACATATTATGATTTAATTATAAGTATTAAAGTAGTATGTACTGTCATCGTAAAAAGTTCTACACTGACATCCATTAACATTTTGAAATGTGTGTTTTTATTTTAATAACTAAGATAAAGAAATAACAATAATGCTGATTTATCAAAATATTATTGAATATCTATGTAAAAGTCAATTATTCTGATAGTGTATAAAAATTAAACTCTAATTACAATGCACTAGCGATGCAAGATATATAACAAGAGACTTGAATATGTAATGCCATCAATATGAAAGAGTTAAAGAACAAACTCCAGTAAAAAAAAAAAATCTCCGACAAAAAAGATTATTAATAAAAGGGTTATATAAATATGAGAAATGCTAGCAACACACTCTCTAACACGGAAATGGATTTCCTGCAGTTACTCTGTGAATGCAGGGAAATCTTGACCATTGATTAAATGGTGTGTAGGATAAATATATTAATGTAAAGATGTGTGTATAAAATTCTGACCATTGATTAATATAAAAGCGTGAATACGTGAAATTTGTAAATGCAGGGAATTCAGATCCCTCTAACACACTCTTTTCAACATATTCTTTTTTATTGACTGAAATTCGTGTGAGTCCTACAAAATTCAAGTGAAATCCACATGAATTAATGAGACACATTTTTAAAATAGTGACACCCACATGAGTTTTAATCAATAGAAATAAATGTGTTGAAAAAAATATGTTAGATAGTATGTTACTGCCTCTCTTCATGTGAATATAGTGTACCATCTTTTCTTCACATGAAAATTTCAATGGAAATGCACTAATTCACGTTTTTTTACACTGCACACACGTGATAGACGCGGTCCTGATATATTGTATAATTGATTGATTTACCTTTTTTTGACGACTATAATTGATTTACTAAACTGCGATTATTAGATTTTTCGTATCTTTGAAAATATCTCCAGTTAAACCCACCTTCTATGAGAAAATTCGATGCAATTAACCTGCGTTAAAATCTAACCACAATTAGATTCTCGACCCCGAAAAAAAGAAAAAGAAATTCATGTAATCATTTAAATATAAAAAAAAAAGTGAAAGAAATCCATAAACAATTACTTTATTAGTTGCTTCATTGAAGTAACAGTCACACGACGGTTCACAAACATAGCTTCCGGATTCCCGCTATACATACCCATACTGAGAAATGTTGCATACAATATTTTTTTTTCCATTTTTTATTCATATGATAACGCTTGAACTGGGAAATCAAATTTAGCAAAACATTTTTTTTACATTGATTAAATAATTTAATAATTCAAAAAAATTTATCACTCTAATACCCACTTTATATAATATAATTGATTAAAGTAGTATACATTATTAAAAAAATAGTATACATTATCGATATAAAAAATTTTCCACTAACATTTTGACATATGTAATTTTATTTTAATAACCAAAAGAGTAAAATAACAATAATGTTGATTTCTAAAAAAAAAAATTATATAACAGTGTAAAAATTATTTACACAAACAATACACAAAAATTAAACTTATAATAATTTGTCATAAAAATATGAAAAATTAATTATACTGTAGCAACAATATAAAAGTTTTTTATACTTTCAATCAATCATGTATTGACACGTCATTAAAAATAGGCTTATATATGAATATATGGAGTATATATGATTGATTGACGGGGTAAATTTTACGGTGATCCTTTATCAAAAGTAAACTCATTGGATTAATATAATCATAATTTTCTAGATTTAATATTTTTTTATATATTTAATAAATATACTATTTTTTTTATTTTATTATTAGGTCAAACAAAATTTGGATACAATATTATTCAAAAGAAAATAGAATAAAAGTCCGAAGTGTATGAGAAACAGTATAAAACCTCTCACCATCTTGGCCAAACATGCACGCACCGCACAGAGTAAGCTATGAAACTCTGATCGGAGCGCAATTTCCCTCAAATTCCAAATTCATACAGAAACAGCTTCTTCAACTCAAATTCCTGCTCCCCCTTCATTCAGGTCAGGCCTTTACCCTTTGCTTCCTCTAAATTTCAATCAATGCATGTTTTAGATTCTGTGATTTAATTTATTTTATTTTTTTGTTGTTGTTATGATTTTGTAGTTACTGTAGTTGATTTTATAGTGCTGTTTGAAAAATACACAAATGAAAAAGTTTTGATTTTGTTTTTCGTTTTTGATGATTTTGTTTTTTGTTTTAAATAAAATGTTTTTTGATTGTAATGGAACCAGACATGTTGTTTGCGATAATCATGACGGTGCGGTGATGAGTCTGCAATTCACCGAAAAGCTTGTGATTCTCAGACTCTAAGCAAACCGTAATCGCAACTGCATTGTTGTGGAAAATTTAAAAACTTGATTTTATCGTTTTTCAAAGTCATGATTGAAAATCTTGGAATTTGGTTTCTTTTGTATTGTTCATTCCTTGTGGTTGTTGTTTGTTCATTTGAAGGACTGATTGAGCAATGTTAATCAATGTTTTTTAAAAATCGAATTTTGAATTTTGTTTCTCATTTGTTGTTGTAGTTGTGGTTGATTATTAGATTTGTTCATTTGAAGAGATGCATGAGCTAGAATTTACTTATAAGAGAAGCAATGAAATTGCTGTTTGGTCTTTTGTATATTTTGAAATTATGCCATGGTTCGTGTTATCCTTTGCAATCTCACCCCCCCCCCCCCTAATCAGTGAGGGTTTAGTTGATCCTTGGATTGTGGTTTGGGGAAGGTGGTATGGAGCTGAGAATGCGAAAACTTGTTGGAAACCTATTGTGATATCGATATGCTTCTTTTGGAAATTTGATACTCGAATACATACGTTGAGTTTGTAGTTACTTGATTATTTAGGTAAAATATTGGGAATTAAATTAAGGAATTGAAATAAGCCCTGGTCAGAATTCCGTTAACTGTTAATCGTTAATTCCGTTATTTTATTAAGATTCCACTATACTTGTATTAGTTTATTTTATTCTTTCCTTTGCCGCTAATGTGGCTGTTTTTCATTTTGGACTATTTGTAGGTTTCACAATACTTCTGTAATTGAAGGAAGCATCTTTATTGCACACGTGGAATTGTCGGGTTCGCGGTTTAAATATTTATTGTCTCACTTCTCATTGATATGCCCTGGTGTATGCTTCTAAGGAAGCAAATAAAGAAGAGTAATTAGTGGTCATTTGGAGAAACAAACTGGCAAGCATGGAGAGTAATAAAGATGATGCCATAAAGGCTAAAGAGCTTGCAGAGAACAAGCTTTTAGAGCGGGACCTCGGTGGCGCAAGAATATTCGCAATGAAGGCTAAAGACTTGTATCCCGATCTTGTTGGGCTTCCTCAGTTGCTGGCTACAATTGAGGTGTATATCTCTTCTGAAAAGAGGGTAAATGGAGCAGTTGATTGGTATCGGGTCCTTGGCGTGCAACCCTTGGCTGATCATGAAACAATTCGAAAGAGCTATCGGAATCTAGCTCGTACTCTGCACCCTGATAAAAATAAATCGGTAGGTGCAGATGGGGCATTTAATCTTATCACACAGGCATGGAGTTTATTATCTGATAAAGACAAGAGGATCTTCTATGACCAAAACCGCAATTCATGGGGTAGATATGGAGGAATTCCAGTTGGGAAACCTTCTGTACCAGCTTGTCGGAATGGTCTCTATAATCATATTATATACAATACTTCTAACTGGAAGGATAGAGATCATAGGAGTGCCACTCATCCGATTCCCACTCCAGGATCTCCTGTGTCATTGAAACAGACATTTTGGACCATGTGCGGTTCCTGCAGGACACAGTTTGAGTACCACACTGTTTATATCAATCGCCAACTTGTCTGTAACAGCTGCCGTCAGCCCTTTAAGGCTTTTGAGGCACCACCCCCTGCTGTATACAGAAATGCTTCATCCACTTCGACGATTTCTCAGATGAATCAACATAACTTCAACTCAATCGGAATGGAAGGAAACTATCATGCTTCAGGAAGGACGCCAATGTATGCTGTCAACCCATCACTTGGGTCAGGTCATTTCTCTATGCCTGGTCGTATTTCCAGTGTACTGACACCAGCTTCTGCTGCTGCTGAAGCTTCTGCTGTTTATGGGATGTTATCTGAGAATTTGAAGAGACCTCGTGAAGATTCAACACCTGTCATGAGGGAGCAGGGGCTTTTTGGGAAAACTCATGCTGTTGAGAGAAATGGTGCTGGTTCAGCTTTTAAGTCCTCTTGTTTTGGTTCAAATTTATTTCTGAAAGGAGATGGATCATGGAAAATAAGGCGCACAGATGGAATTGAAGTACATGGTGATAGAAGAGATAGGGAAACCCAAATTGCATATCAAAATGGAGGAATAAGATTGGCTAATGGATTTGGGACTCACAAGAATAGTTTTTGATACAGGAAGGGCTAATGCTGCCGGAAATTACAAGCATAATGGTAATAGGGATCTATCACAGATGGAAACAAAGAACATGTTGATGGAGAAGGCTCAAAAGGAGATTCGTAAAGTGCTTGATGAAAAGAGTGCTTCTTCTGTATTAAGGAATTTAGGAAAGTCGAAGAATACTGATGCAGAAGTCAGAAAGAAGAACAAAGAAGGGGCTACAAAAGGGGTAAAACTTACTGCCCCAGAATTTGTTGATTCTGAGACCATCAGCAGTAAGTGTTTAGCCGCTGATTCAGAGGTAACTGAGTTTCTCTCCATGAGTGTTCCAGACCCAGATTTCCATGATTTCGATGGGGATCGAATTGAAAATGCCTTTGGTGAGAATCAAGTTTGGGCTGCTTATGACGATGATGATGGCATGCCACGCTACTATGCTTTAATCAACAGTGTAATCTCAAAGAAACCTTTCAAAATGAGGATTAGTTGGCTTAACTCTAAGACCAATGATGAATTGGCCCCTATTAAGTGGGTCAGTTCTGGCTTTCCCAAGACTGTTGGGGATTTGCGAATTGGCAAGCGTGGATTTTCTAGCACTCTTAATTCCTTCTCGCACAGGGTTAAGTGGACAAAAGGTTCAAGAGGGACTATACATATATATCCTAAGAAGGGGGATGCTTGGGCTCTGTATCGAAACTGGTCCCTTGATTGGAATGAATTTACTGCGGATGAAATCATACACAAGTATGTCATGGTGGAAGTGCTTGAAGACTACAGCGAGGGGCAGGGTGTAAATGTTGCTCCACTTGTTAAAGTTGCAGGTTTCAAGACAGTATTCCGCCAGAATGAAGATCCAAGAAAAGTCATGAATATTCCGAAGGAAGAGATGTTTTGCTTCTCTCACCAGGTACCTTCATACTTGCTTACTGGTCAAGAAGGTCATAATGCTCCTAGGGGTTGCTTGGAGCTGGATCCTGCTGCTACACCCATGGAACTTCTTCAGGTACTCACGGAAGATCTAGAGCAAGAAATGGTAATGACAATGGCGAAATCTTTAAAAGATGAACTGAAGCCCAACGTGAATTTGACGGAGAATAGTTGCCAAACAACTAAGGAAGCAGGCTCTGTTGAAGATGTGCCAAGAAAGGAGGTGACTGAAGCAATGGGAAAGAAGGAAGGCAAGCCTGAGATTTTGTTTGTGTATAAGCGGAAACGTCTAAGGGAAAAGAAAGCGCTATAAAGTGGAAGCAATTGTTAATTACTGAATTGACATGAAGAGATTCTGTGTTAGAATTAGCCACCAAGATAGCAGATTTTAATATTCATCAAATCCGCAGCTTACAATCGTCAGTTCAACATAAATTACAGCAGGGTTTGAATCGTTTTTTTTTTTAAGTTAGCTGCATTTGTAGAGACTGATTATGCAGTTTTTTGTTGTTTTTGCTGTATATTGGCGGGGCTGCAGTTTTGCTTTAACTGTTGGAGTTGCCCTCAAGTGTAATTTCAACTGTATCTAGGCCTGTCTGATATGCCAATGTACAACTAGTTACTGTAGTTTTTATGAGTCATAAACTCAGCATCATTTAGCTCATCTTGTTAAAAAAGTAATCCCGTATTGACCATATCTTCACAGCTTGTTAGACCGTACACCATAAGCTGAATTTTTTTCCCTACACCTCATGGATCAAAGCATTTCATGTAACAGCTAAGCTGAAATTTATCAAGACCAACTCATTTTTAGATGAACATCAACTCATTAGCTCATGAATCACTCATTGCTGGCATACACATCAATATTTTCTCTCAGCCTTCATGGCTTCGCGTCTTAACGTTTAGACATTCAGTTTTTCGTTTTTTATTTATTTAATTTTTATAATATTCTCAGTTGAGGTTAAAAAATTCTATAAACCAACCTTCCAACTTGAAGTTTTTAGATATATGACACCCGCTAGTGTTAAGAGTGAGAGGTGTGAGAATGAAACATATTGAGTTTCTCATTAGTATGAGTATATTTATAAATAGATGAGAAATCTGATATCAACTCTCGGTAACTTGTATAGAATTATAATTAATTGACTAACTAAAAAGGTAACTATGAAGTTAACAAATTATTAACCCCATCAGTAGGCTTAGTTATTGTAAATTACATTCACAATCAGTGATGTAGAGTAAGACTCTCCCCTCAAGATGGATGGTTGATGATAGAATGGAGCCTTAGTTGGTTTGGTGGGGAATAAGCTAATTGATTTTGAGACCGGACAAGGACCAACTTAAGGAAACCAACATTAACTTTCTCACAGATGAAGTGGTACTCAATATCCACATGTTTGGATATATATCATAAAAATATAGGTTAGGAGGCAAGGTGACCACAACCTAGTTGTCATATAAGACACATGGTTAAAGAAATAATGAGTTCACAGTCTCCTTAAGCAAGTTATGAACCCAAATCAATTCACTTGAGACATTTGTCAATGCACAATATTCAACCTTTACGAAACTTCTAGATATAGTAATTTGTTTTTTTGAATTTGTAAGAGAAGAGTGCCTATGCTAGAAACACATAGTAACTTCTTGTGGATCGTATGGTATCAAAATAATTACCCTAGCCAGTATCAACAAAAGTTGTGAGGTGAAGAGAATTTGCACCTAAGAATAGAGATGACAAATTGGGTCAACCTACCCTAACCCACTACCAACTCACCTAAAACGGGCGGAATGGGTTGGCCTAGTTCTCAAATATGGATTGAAAATGTCAACCCACCTCATTTTATGGTTGGTTGGCGGGTCAACCCGTCTAAATTTAAATTTTAAAGAACTGGAATTTCAAAAAAAAAAATTTATAAGAATAAAAAATCTCAATTAATCAAAACTATAGAGCCTAGTTATTTAATTTACCTAATATTATTCTCACATGTTAATTTTTTATTTACTTAAATAGAAGTATTAAATGTCTTATAAAAAATGGGTTGGCCTTACAGGTCAACCCGCCCTGCAAACAGGTTGTCCCACCATAACCCGCGGAGTTATGCAGGGTTATGCGGGTTAATGGGTTGTGACTTGTGAATCTCCAGCCAACCCATCAAATTTGGTGGATGAAATGCGTTGACCCGACGGGTTAGACCCGTATTACAATCTTTAAATACTATATATTTCCTCTAAGACAAATAAATCCCCTCTATGAGGAATGTGCGATGTCCAAATTAAAAAGTATTTAAGATCTTTCAAAATTTTCAATTTGAATGAATGGTGTAATTTAATTTTGAGCTTACCAATCATTGCTTGGTTAGGGCTTGCAGTGGTGATATCGTCTACATGTACTAAAAGTATCACTAAAGTGGATTCTGAGACAACATAAACGAGAGAATAGTCACTTTTAGATTGTCTAGAACCATGGTTGAGTAAGGCAAATGAAAACTTGTTAAACCATTGCTAGATGCATGCCTTATACCATAAATCAACTTGTTCACCTTAAAGGCAATACCCTCTCCCAAAGGTAAATCCATGTACACTTCCTCAAACAAATCACTATTGAGGAATGCCTTGCTTATGTCTAGCTCCAAAATTTTCTAAATCTTTATTATATAGTAATAGAAAGCATGATCCAGATAATGGTTATTGTCTTCCATGGTATGAAGCTTATCTGGCATAGTTTTTCTATTTAGGAAATCTAGCTGCTTAATTGTAAAATTAGGGTTCATAAATGGAAAAAAAAAAAAAAGTTTTCTATATATATGACAGAAACATTAATTATCATAGGTAATGTGATTGGTAATGGGACATAAAGCTATCAAAATGAGTAACCCATGTACCACAGGTTGCTAGTAAGTAAACCGGGCCTGGTTGTCTCACTTTAGTGGTGAGCCAAGTTTTGGCCAACCTGGCTCAACCCACCATAGGTTACGTAGGTTACATTGGTTGGCTTCCAAAGAAAAAGAACCTTGAGTGGCATTCATAAGATCTTTCTTCAGTAGAAAGGTTATCGGCATATTCTTTATTTGAAACCTGTCATGGAGTTGCAAAACTTGGCCACAATGTTCCATTGGACAAAGCTTGCAATGATTTCATTGTTGAGAGAATTTGAGATCCAAGAATTAACAATATCATTATTCTTCTGTCAAGAAGAAAGCAATTGAGAATTAGCATCACCCGGATTGGGGATTGAACCATCGACTAAGTCATATTTATTTTTGGCATTGAGTTCCATCTTCATTTAATGATGGTAGGAGGGTAGGAGCTATAGTTATCGCCAAAAGGTGGCTGAGAAACTAGAAGCAAACTGGATTGTATAAAGGGTGCAGAAAGTAAGGGTTGGAAGCATAATCAATGGTGCCTTGACGATACATATATTCTTAAAGAAAAACAACGATGAAAAGGAAAATATGACAAAGGGACAAAGGGAGGAAGAGTGTGCAATATAATTTCAAGATACTCCTGACACTATATTAAGAGTGAGACGTGTGAGAATTCTTGAGTTTCTTATTGGTATGTATATATAATCTATACATACATGAGTAATATAAGATTAAACTGTACTAACTTGTACAGAATTGTAATTTGCAACTAACTAATTAAAATGTAACTATTAAGTTAACAAACTATTACCTAACTTAGTGGACTAAGCTACTATAAATTACATTCATAGTTAGTGATATAGAGTAAGACTAAGCACTATCCTATTACGAAGCTATTCTTACATGGGTTTTTTCCTTATAAAATAGATGCTTTATGAAATCATGTAAAAGGATAAAAAAAAAAATTAGAGAATTTGAGCAAAGGAAATTTTGAGTTGCATAACTATCGTTTATTTTTATGAATTCATTAGAATAATCAATTTAAGTTATCATTTGTTTTCATTGTTGGATTTCGGGATTGTTCACAGAAATAAGATAGCGAAAAATCCCAACTCCTTCAGGGGATCTATGCGATAGAACCATAAATTATGTTAGGGTTTATACTTCTTAAATAGACTACTACTGTTGAGGTAGAAAATCATAAGCACCATTGCTTGTAGTGCCACTGTGGTATCACAAGAAAATATTGAAGTCTCCTAACTCATGATCATGTGAATGGTGCTCTCTTTCTCACTACGGTGCTAGTTGCGGGAAGAAATCTCTTCCACTTGTTGTCCCTTTGAATTGTTTACCTGTGATGACTAGGGTTTCCATCCACTCATACTTTTTATGTTATAATGCTATTGTATATGTATATCTCTCTTACTACATATAGGCAGTAGCTTAAACCTTAAGTTGGATGCAAGGGGATTTATATGGTCTGCTCTTTAACTTATGCTAAATTTGTGAGTTGGCCATCTTATTACGAGTTGACCAATCTAGTATCACTGGAAGCTTAACCTACATTATGATTAGGGATGCCAATGGGACAAGGAGGACTCCCCGCCCCAGTCCCCCAATTTTCCCCCGTCCTCGTCCTCACAAGGAGCGCCCCCCCCCCCCCCCCCCCCCCCCCCCCCCCCCCCCCCCCCCCCCCCCCCCCCCCCGGTTCCCATTCTCTACAGATCCTGTGGGAAGTTTGGATACCCTGAAACTATATTAAAAAAAAAAGAGAGGTAATGAACTAAAATTCAATAAACTATATAAAATAAATTAAAAAATCTTAAATTTAAAGTTAAATCACTCTCCAGAATTTTGCAATAAGTTTAAACTCAAATATTACCAACACGAGATTCAACAAAAATTATGACAAGATCTAAGCCCGTATCAAGTTCAATTATTCTTATCATGTCCAACAATATTTAAGGTCTTTAAAAAAAATTTAGTGGTAGCACACCAGAAAAGTGGCATTGCGACGAGATGTGGAGGAATAAAGTTATTACTCAGACGACGCAGGGGACTAGACTCATGAAGAGCTGAGAATGAGAGTTTTGGTTCTCTAGGAATGGAAGGTGGAGATTGTAGAGGAGGAACTGAGAAATCGAATATGATTAAGAAATTTATGATTGAATTTTTTTTAATATCTTTTTAAATTAATAAATAAATATATATATTTGGAGTTTTTAAAATATATTTATAATATACACACATATTTATAAGCATATTTTTGTAATCTTATCGGGGACATGGACCCCGCGGGGCAGGGCGTATGTTTCCCGTCCCAAAAGTGCCTTTGGAGGATTTTCTCCCCCATCCCCATCCCCATCCCAGCGGGGAAAAATCCCCGTTCGCGGGGCCCCATTTGAGGTAACCCCCACGGAGATCCCTACGCTTGGGTAGAAATTGTCACCCATAATTACGATTCGAAGTTTTACATGCATTCATGAATATTCGAAAATTCATCTTATGAATTTAAACTCTAATCGTAGTACATTCTAAGTGCGTTACTCTATAGATTCTCATAATGTCAACAGTGACATCTAATAATATTTTAATACAAATAGAGAGATATCTAGCAATACATCATTGTTATCCAAGTAATGAAAGTTTTTGTGATTTAACATATTTTGCATACAGCTAATCTTACCATGTAGTCTAGTCCCTTTGTTCAGATATCTTTATCTTTATCTTTATATATATAAAAGTAAGGTAGTCTAGGGTTATCTAACGGTATTTTGGTAATTTATTATAGGGGTAAATTTGTTATTACATTGGTCGCCTAGGGGTAGTTTGGGTAAGATGTTGTGCTATCATAAATGCCTATTTAAATTAGTTAATATCCTAATTTTATTTTCAAATAAATGATTCAATCAACTATTCTAGAATTAGTTTTATATTATTTCTCCCGGTTATAGTGAATGGGACAAGACAATATGTTGTACGTGCTAGCATTAATGCATACCTTTGGCAATTTTGACAGGTTTTAACCTTGCCTAAAAAAATTAGTCTTTAGAGTGGGTGTTCGGATTCGAATGTCGAAGAGATGAATTTCTCAGAGTGATTGTTATGTATTGGTGATTGAAGGATTGATTAAAACGACGATAAAGACGCACGAATTAAAAAGTCGTATAAAATATAAATAAAATGTATTAAAAAGTCGTGAACAACCATGTGCATCGCACATATACAAGTTCTAGTTTTTGGTAATTTGTTAGGGTATAATATCAAAGGTCAATGTGGATGCCCTATAAGTGAAGAATATACATATTAGATGCAATTTCACATTGTAAGAAGAATGTCTTCCTTAGGCATGATGGACTTTTGCATCAAAAACAACATTACTGGTGGTGAAGAAAGTAAAGCTCCTTTGTCGTTGACTGGTAAGCAGTTGTTTGAAAAGGTAAAGGATTCAAGTATTAAATTTTACAAACCTTTTGCAGGAGAACTAATCACAAGAGGGTGAAAAAACATTTTCTTGATGTGATGCATATTGAATAAAATTATCTATGATAGTGTCATTGGAACATTATTCAATGTTTCAAGAAAGACTGAAGATGATATTAAGTCAAGGTTGGACTTGGTTAGTATGCAAATAAGAAGAGAATTAAGTCCGATAAAGAAGGAAAAACAATAATATCAACCTCCGATGACTCATACTCTATATTTAAAAATTATATAGTTTTATATTAAAATTTAATAAAGGTTAATTCTTTGGTACATGCTTAAAATTGGGGGTAGTTTTAACCTACACATGTGGTCCAATAAGGTACTGCCAACTAGTGCCAACTCATTTAAAATGTTCCCGCTCTTCAATGCCTTGGTCAAACCTCATTAAGGGTATATATGCAAAACCAATACTTACTAAAATGTATTTTTCGTATAATGTCCTTCCTTCAATCCCTTTTTTTTTTTGCAAAACTAATTAGAAACCAAGCACAATCGTCTTCCACCTTCCACCTAAAACCTAAAAGTCCTAGTTCATCATCAATATAGAACAAAACTTCATCAGAACGTAACTCCCACACCCTGTCCAGCTGTACCACCGACGACTTTTCTTCCACACCTTAAAGGCAACGTTTTTGGCATGTTCGATGGTGGTTCCTTCCACGCAGTCTTCGGCCCCCTTCCTCCCACCATAGTCTTCCACGGTGATGCTCTCTGTTCCCTTTTTGTTCTCACTCTTGTTCTAGCGACGCTTTATATTCATCCTCCACCTTGTGCATTCGCGGTGCCTTTATTTCTTCCCCCATCTGCACACATTAGGTAAGCATTCTGTTTCGATTTTTTTTCCATTTAATGTTATTTTGTTGTTTATATGGTGCTCTTCTTTAAGGAATTAGAGGTGGGTTGTGTTTTTTTATTTTGGAATTTTTACCTTTTAAGGGGTTACCAATCATGAATATAACATCCTCAAGATTGATTTGGGAATTTTGGGGCTAGGTTAATTTTGAGGTTTTTCTGCACCAGGGCTTAGAGTTCGTAATTTAGTCAATTTCAAAATTATCAATCAATTGTTATTCTGAGTCCCCAAATTTTTAATTCTGAAACCCCAATTCATTTTGCAATCTTAATTTGTTTTGTTCATTGTATACTAAATTGGTATTTTCTGAACATTATTGCACTGGTCCAAATCACTTTCTTGTTCAAAAGGTGATGTCATAATGCTGTTTTTAGGTGGATGAACCATGGAAAATGTTCATGGGGAACCATGTATCGATCTCAGTGGTGATTCTGACTTGAATGGGTTTGATGGCGGTGATTCTAAGATGAAGGGCTCTGACAGTCAAAATAATGACGATCCAGAGAAGAATGGTGCAAAATATGATGATACAGATGAAGGTTATAGAAAATAACTGAACTGACATGTGAGGATGTTTTGGGTTTACAATTTGGCAGTGAGTCAGACGCGTGCGAGTTCTACTATTCATATGCTAGGTGTCATGAGTATGTCTAGAAGAGATGAAACCGGTCGATATGTAAAAGGCAACATTAATATGCGGCAATTAGTTTGCAATAGAGTAGGATCCAAAAGTAAAAAGCACCTGGATAAAGTGGATAGATTTAGAGAGCATCTCCCCTTAACACGTATCAATTGTTTAGCCAAATTTTGTGTTCATTATGACGCAAATTCTTCAAAGTGGGTAGTTGCTGCGTTCGCAGATTCTCATCATCACCCACTTACTCCACCAGAGCACGTTCATTTGATTCCGTCTTATCGATCGATGACCAAGGCAGACAAAGTACAGGTGGATAGTTTACATTTATATGGTAGGAGGACATGCCATATGATGGGTTTGATGTTAGGATTAAAGGGGGGTCATGCAGACTTGGAATTTTGCAAAAAAAATATATATACAACCACATTGATCATGAGAAGCGTGTTAAGATTGAAGATGGGGATGTTTTTGGTGTGTTGTGTTACTTGCAAGCTAAAGCAGATAATGATCCTATGTCATTCGCAAAGTTCACGACAACAATAGATGGAAGGCTACAACATTTGTTTGGTCGGATGGAGCAAGCTGCATTGATTTTGAGTTTTTTGGGGACGTAGTGGCCTTTGATACCACATATAAGAAGAATAAGCACAACAAGTCGTTGGTGATATTTTATGGTTATAATCATCATGGACAAACCACAATTTTTGCATGTGCACTTGTTGATGATGAGAAGACGGAGACATATAAGTGGGTTTTAGAGACATTCTGTGAAGCTATGTCAAATAAACACCCCCAATGCAATAGTCACTAACGGCGACAATGCTATGAGGGAGGCTATTAAGACAATGTTTCCAAATGTCATTCGTCGTCTTTGTTCCTGGAACCTACAACAAAATGGGATTGAGAATACGAAGAATCCCAACTTCTTAGAAGAGTTCAAGAGTCTGATCTATGCCAACTTGTTGACAGATGAGTTTGAACTTCAACGGACGGAAGTCATTGGAAATATGATCTCCATAACAACAATTGAGCAAATAAGATAAACAAGATAAAGGAGATGTGGTCAACCACTTACATGCATGAAAAGTTATCGATATCAGAACAACCTTTGTGTGAAGGCATTAACTCCTTCATCAAAAGGTATGTACAACAACGTAATAGCCTCATTGATTTCCTACATAATTTTGAGCGAGCGGTTAAAGAATATAGGCACAATGAGTTGATATCTGATTTTAAGTCCTCATATGGTCATCCCGTACTTACAACCCCACTACATAAATATGAACAATATGCCTCAAAATTATTGACAAGGACTAAGTTCAAGGAAGTTAAGAATGAGATTGAGGAATGTGGTGCTTTGAATATTGTAGATCGATAGGTTGATGGGAACCAAGTGAAGTTTAGGATGAATCGATTTGGCAGACCAAGCAACGAGTGTATCATGAGGTATCCCATGTAGTCATATTTTTATCCGATGAGACATGAGCACATCGATGTTATTCCCAGCAGCTTGATCTGTAAGCGCATACAAAGAATGCCAAGAAAGATTATATGACATATATTCCCACTGGAGAGAGTGAAAATGATAAAGTTGTTTTGTCGCAATCCAGTGCATTGTCAGCATCTTGTAATAGATTTTCCACTCTAGCTGCAAAAGATAGGAATGATTTCTTGGAAATGCGTGTTGAAATCCATAAGTTTACCATTAAGTTAGAAAAGCATCAAAATGGTCTGGAACAACATGCAGAAGGTTCAAATGTGATTAGTGATCATGCTGTTGTTAAAACGAAAAGTGCTCCGAGGAAGAAAAAGTATGGTGCGAAGAGGAGACGTTGTTCTAAATGCAAGAGAGTGAGACACTATAAAAAAAATATGTCCATTGTTATCCCAGGCGCAAGTATTGTGCAACATTGATGTACAGGAGTCATCTGAAGAGTCCGAAGGCAACATGAAGACATCTGATAACGTAAGTTTAGCAGTTATTTTGTGTAGATATCATTTTATATGGGGAGGTAACCTGTTAATAGAATTGTTATTATGCAGGTGAATCTTTCGAATGATGATATTGGTGCGCAACAGACAATGTTGCAAGGGTCAACCAGAAATGAAAATGTATATATGTTTTAAGTTTTCCACTATTGTTATATCATGATGACCATCTTCTGTGTTTGGCTTTTATTTTTGGATTTTGTTTGCAGGTTGTTCCTACAAGTGACAAGCAAAAGTCGACACAAACAACTCAAAGTTCATCCAGAAATTAGAACTATCAAAATGGGTTGGAACCCGTGAGCCAACACGGCTCACTAGTGGGTTGGGTTGGGTGGGTTCAACCCGGGTTGGCTTGCGAGCTGAGCAAATTTTTTATTTATTTAAAAAAAAAAAAAACCAAGGCAAAAACTCGCAACTTATTTTACTATTTTGTTTCCTCATTTAGTCATATTCCTGAGTCTGATTTATCCTTCCCTGTTCGTGAGCGGTGAGCCCTAGTCCCTCAATCCCATTTCTAAGCCACCACAAGTCCTCTAACTACTGCCGCTGGTCGAACCGCCGCTGCGCCGCACTTCCTCCGTCAATCCACCGAAACGACGCCCGCACATCCTTTGTCGACCTTCGACGCTGACTCGCTGCTCTTCCAGACCCATCGATCTCCGCCATTGTTATTTCATATCTGCCTCCGCCAGTGACCGCTCGTCGCCGCCTATACAGAGGGCTGGTATTGCTGTTCCACCGCCACATCCTTCTAGCTCGCGCGATGCGTTTCTAGATCTGCCGCTTCATTTACTTTTTCTGCCTCCGTAGGGAATGGAGGTACTACAGCCGTTAGCTGCAGCTGTGGTTCTGGTGATTAGTCTGGAGATGGTATTCTCATCTCAAACTGGTAGTTGCAGGGTGCTGTCGTGCTGGTAGTACTTTTCCATTTTAAATTTTGTTGTTTCTTTTTTTTTTTGTTTTTTTTAATTTAAGGTGAGCCAACCCATTTAACCCACCAACCCACGGTGGGTCGAACCGGGTTGGCTATTTTTTGACTCACCAAGATGTGAGCCGGGTTGGGTTGGCCCGCATTTTGGACAACCCGTGGTGGACCAACCCGGGTGAGCAGGGCTAGCCTGTTTTGACAGCTCTACCAGAAATGAAAATGTACGTATGTTTTAAGTTTTCAAGTATTGGTATATCATCATGAGTGTCTTCTGTGTTTGGCTTGATTTTGGGATTTTGTTTGCGGGTGGTTCCTCCTAGTAAGAAGCAAAAGTCCATGCAACTAACTCAAAGTTCAGCGCAAGGTTCATCTTACTACCTCCATCCAACAGAAATCAGAAACACCAACGTACACCGTCCTACCAACACCCAAACGTCAATCTCGCTCCGCCGCAAAGGCCACCCACATCTTCCTCTGACCAGTGGTGCCACCAGCATCACCGACATCTAGCTCCACCACCTTTGTTCCAACTGTGGCACCACTGTGAAACCCAGTCCATCACCCATGTTCTTCGTGCCTCAGCAAAACCACCACCACCCTACACCCGTCGATCTGGCTCCGTCCACGGTCCATCGTCATTGATAAGAGTAGAAGATAAAGCTGATATTACGATTGTGCCACCGAGTTTTCCATATTTCCACTTTTCATTTTTTAAATTTTCGTTTAAAAAAGTGGAAACACATTTTTCTTTTTAATTTTGGAATGGATAATAAATGACTCATTCCTTTTTTTTGCTTGGTCCATTGGATTAAGAAAAATAATTGGATGGATCATAACCATCCATTAATAAAAATAATCCAACTCAATCCAATCCATTTAATTTTCTTTTGATTATTAGATGGATTTTATTTTGGATGGATCGAATGGATAATTGATCCGCCGATCCTTTTGTCAGCCCTAGATTTACTTTAAAATGCAGAATAAGGAGCCCATAGTGGATACGTTTGTTAGTGAGTTGCTTGCACAAGTTAATGAAAATAATGGAAGTCTTGTTGAGAACAATTTACCCACTGCATTTACTCATGGAATGCCTATGTACCCGCAATATCCAGTTCTACCTATGTACCCTAATGTCATCCCCACCGTTCCAATGTACCACCCTCACAATCATACCTTTCCCATGTATCCTCCACAAGTATACATCTATGTTCCAATTTACCACATGTCCAACTTACAATTCATCAACAATGTTTAATAATTGGTCTTATGTTCTCCTTTTTGGCAGTATTTCGGATTGAACCCTGAACATCATAACAGAAAATAATGCTAACTGGTATTAGTTTGAAGATGGATGTTGCACAGATAAATAAATGGTTCAAAAATTTGGTAACCACGGTGTTGCAACTTGGATGAATTTATTTAATATGGATTTGGATGTGTGAACTATTGTTGTTTCATTATGATATTCAAATTTATTTCGTTTTCTTAGGTTGGTTCACCAGTGCAGCTGTGTATTTTGCTAAATTTCGATGAAGACCAGCATGTTGTCAATGCATGTGGGTCTTTTATTTTGTGTATTACAGACCATGTAACTAAGGCATTATCTCTTTGCTGCAATGTGCAGGGAGTAAATGTTTGAATTTTTTTTTTTTTAGAGCCATGTTCTTTATGTATTTACTTGAAATATTAGTGGTTTGTGTTCAGCAGTATATTTGAAATATTAGACTTGATTTATCACCAGTTATATTTGAGCTTATTAGTTTCGTTTGAATACTTGGTGGTCTATGTTCAACGGGTTTGAGATATTCAGTCTTCAACTTGTGGTTTAACATGAATGTTCCTGTGGCCCATATTCAAGGACCAAGATGTTGGCCCGTGTATGAGATATTTGACATTGCCCAATTATATATAAGAATTAATATACATGAGATGGGGCAAAATAATAATAATATTTTAGATGGCCCAATTATATAAGTAATAAATAGTTATATGTGTTAATGTAAGAATACTTATTTGAGATGGCCCGTATTGAAGGGGCAATAACTCATGATCATTCCAAATATTTGAGATGATTTTAATTACACTAAAATATTATTTTGGTCCCTACGGAGTGTGTCGGAAAAAAGTGTCAAATCAAAATTCTGAAACTTATTTGTCTTTGTTGATCCAAGTTAGTCCTCTCTGTCAATAAAATCAGTAATAATGTTAATTCTTAGTCCCTTATGTTTTAAATGAGTTTTAAATTGTTTTTAAATTGTTAACAAGTCTCAAGATGATCCTTTAAATTGTTAACGAGTTTCAAATTGATCATCAAAAAGTTAACACCGTTACTGACTCATTGATGGAGAGGAGTGGGTTAATAGAGACAAATTAAGGGACCAAATTAAAAAATTTAAAAGTTAAGGGATCAAACTAAAACTAAAAAATAAGTCAAGAGATTGAAATGGTATTTTAGCCTTTTAATTATGTTGTTATATTTAAGACTGGAAATAATTGGGTAACTATGATTCAAATTGGTCCAAAGGCCTAGTAAACTGAAATTAGCCCAGCAACCTTTAATTGAATAAAAATTGGATGTGAAGTCTGTAACCACGGTGACAATGTGTCAAAGTTTAAAAAAGGGACAGTGGAGTAAAATTGTGGAAGTGGTGGCAGACAAAAAACATGATTTTACAATGTGTGGAAGTCCGAAATACGGTGACTTCTAGCATGAAGTATCAGTTTTACTGGTATATTGGTATACCCCAATTTTATTTTTTTTATCAAGAATGATTTTCAACCATTAGATATATTAATTAAATAATGGATGGTCCAGATTTGTTAATTTAAAGAAAATTGAAAATAAAAATAAAATGGAAAAAGACCCCTTTACCCTTCACCTTTTCACCTTCCTAACCCCATCCACCACTATTCATTGCCGTCCTCCCCAGCCCCAGCCTATCCACAACCCATCCCACCGTCAGCCCTTCCTCCCTCCTCTTAGCCCAGATTTTTGTTGGTCCGAATATAGTTCAAATGAAATGGATCGGACATGGTGGCATGAAGCTTCACACTCAACTCACGATGGAGATCGATCCGCCTGAGATCCGTCGGCAGAGGTAGCCATGGCGGCGATGGAACAGACACGTCCACGCGTAGTCACGCCCCACCACCGTGTCTGTTGCCACTGTGTCGCACAGCCACGTCCGCGTAGTCCCGCACTCGCTGTCCCGGCGGCACCAGCGGAGTTTCGTGACTGAGACAGGAGTGGGGCAACGGATCTGGATCTGTACGCGAGCTATCGCGGAGGAGGTGCTGGCGGCAGGAGCAGCGGCAGCTTTTGCTCTCGACGCGGCGGTTCTGGCTTAGGATGGCGGTGCGATTCGCGGAGCAAGGCAGCGTTGGCTGGGTCTTGCAGGGATGGTGGTGACGGGTAGAAATGGAAGAGTAGAACAAATTTTGAGGTGGTGGTGAAGGATGGGGTGAGTTTGTTGAAGGTAAGGGTAAAATGGAGTTTTCAAATAAAATTTTAAGGTACACCAGTATACCCATAAAATACCTACTTCACCCTAGAATCCACCCCGAAATATATATGAGTAATTTTGGGACACCTGATTAATCATGTATAAATATTTGGTTAATTCAGTTTATTATATGGTTAATCACGTATAAATATTTGGTTAATTCATGATGACCCATTAATCATAAAAGAACTGAATTAACCACATATTTACATGTGATTAACCAAATATTACATGGTTATGGTAAATAAGCTCATTAACGTGATTAACCATATAATGAATTGAATTAACCAAATATTTATATATGATTAACCAGGTATCCCAAATGGGTGTCCTGTTTGGGTGTTCACCTATCATTGCTCAATACATAATAAATGAAATCATTCACAACATAAAAAAATGTGCATGTAATAAATGGCTATCGATACTAGTACAACTATTTTGTCAGATCCAACAAGTTGAAAACGGTTGCAGATGCATAATGTACCGAGTAATGATAGTCGGACACACTTTTGGTGTCTAACATCGTATATATATACATATTTATACTTGATTATTATTTTTTCTCTCTCATTACATGTATTTAGCACTTAAAAACAACGCACCATCATATGGTATCTATACTTGATGTCTCAAAAATGTGTTCATTTATCATTTCTCGTATGTATGAGACTAAGTGTGTGTTTGGGAAAGATAGATTTTTCCAAAATCAGCTTTTTTTTGTGCTAAAAAGCTTTTTATGCATTATCTATTATGTTTGGTAATAAGACTAAATTTTCAAAAACAGCTTTTTTTTATAAAAAAAAAAAAACTGTTTTCTTACCATCTATCATGAAGGACTGTTGCATTTTCTGATTGTGATTATTTTTCCCCGTGAAGTTCTATTCCCCATCTTACCCCTCATATTTGCATGTGACAACTCTATGCTAACTGGGGACGCTGCTATTGTAAAGATTCAAAGAAGGTGATGTTGGGTGATTAGTGTGTGTGCATTTTTTCTGTTAAAGCGTGTGTGTGCATTAAACTGGTGGTGTATGTATTAAACTTTTGTTTGGGAAATTACCGCAATGACAACTAGGAACTTAGTTTTGATATTTAAATATTTTTAAGAGGGAAATTAGTGTAACTGGACCAAAATATGAAAATTCTCTATTACTCTATATTATTCAAATAAAGTGTTTATTATATTTATTTAATTATTCTAAAAATAATATATTTTTACATATTTTTATAGTCATAAAAAAGCATCCAATATTATTAATATAAACAAATAACTTCATACCCTTTTTCGTAATTTACAATGTAAAAGTGATTTTTTTGCATCACCCAAACGAAATAGATTATTTTAAAATCGCTTTTCAGCAAACAGACCCAAACAAAAATAGATTCTGATTATAATCGATTATCACAATAATTGACTATACAAAAATTGATTATCAGCATAATCTTTTTTTTCCAGCTTTCACCAACACACCCTAAACTTAGAGAGCAGTGTGTCACACTGATGTTAGAGTTAAAGTACATAAGATGGCAACGTAATGAGTGTACTCGATTCCTGCGTGAGGTGTGCAGTTTTTTTTTACCGTAAATTTTCAAATAGAAATTGTTAAATAATCCAAAAGGTCATAAAATAGTTATTTTTTTCAACAAGTATTCATTCAATAATAATAAATTTTCCTAAAAAAGGAATAATATTTTTTTTATTAAAGAAAAAATAATTAGGCCATCATGAACAAATTGGGACTACATGAACTAGTTGGGCCTAGATGAGTTAATCGAGGAAAGATGATCTAATTGGGCAAAAATGACTTCTCGAAGAAACATGGCTTAATCGAGCCAATGTGGTCTAATGTGGCCAAGATGGCCTACTTGGGCCAAGATGGCCTACTTGGGCCAAGATGACTTTATGGAGGCAATATGACTTAATCGAGCCAATATTACCTAACTGGGCCAAGAAGACTTAATTGGGTTAACATGACCTAATTGGGCCAAGATGAAGTAATTGGGCCAAGATGAACAAATTTGGGACATGATGACTTAATTGGGCCAAGGTGAACAAATTGAGAATAGATGACCTAATTGGGCCAAGATGACATAATTGGACCAATATGATCTAATTAGGACTAGATGACCTGATTGGACCGAGATGAACAAATTGGGACTAGATGACTTAATTGGGCCAACATGACATAATTGGGCCAAGATGAACAATTAGGGACTAGGTGACCTATTTGGGCCAAGTTGAATTAATTGGGCCTTGATGACCTACTTGAGCCAAGATGAACTAATTGGGCTAAGATGACTTAATTGGGCCTATATGACTTAATCGAGCCAATATTACCTAACTAGGCCAAGATGAAGGAATTGGGACTAGATGACTTAATTGGGCCAAGATAAACAAATTGGGACTAGATGACTTAATCAAGCCAAGAAGAATAAATTGGGAATGGATGACCTAATTGGGCCTAAATGACTTAATCAAACCAAGATTACCTAACTGGGCCAAGATGGCATAATTTGGCCAAGATGACTTAATTGGGACAACATGAACAAATTGGGACTAGATGACCTAATTGGGCCGAGATGAACAAATTGGGACTAGATGACCTAATTGGGCCCATATGACTTAATTGGGCCTAGATGACCTAATTGGGCCTACATGACTTAATTGGGGCTACATTTTTATTTTTTAAATTATTTTAAAGTAAGTTTTAATTTTAAATTTTTTTAAATTAAATCTTTAATTTTTTTTTAAATTTTTTTTAACTTTTTATTTATTTAAATTCATGGCTAAATTACACTTTTGATCCCCAAATTGTTTTTCAATGTTCAATTTGGTCCCCAAGTTTTTAAAATGTTCATTTTGGTCCCTAAGTTCCTAAAACTTATTCAATCGAGTCCTTCCGTCAAGTTGACTAATGGACATGGACGTTGACCCTGTTTGACCTGCCGGAATTGGGGACCAAATTGAACATTGAAAACAACTTGGGGACCAAATTGAACATTGAAAAACAATTTGGGGACCATTTTTTTGGGGTCAACGTCCATGTTCGTTAGTCAACTTGACGGAAGGACTCGATTGAATAAGTTTTAGGAACTTAGGGACCAAAATGGACATTTTAAAAACTTGAGGACCAAATTAAACATTGAAAAACAATTTGGGAACCAAAAGTGTAATTTAGCCTAAATTCATTTTTTAAATTTAAATTTATTTTTTAATTATAATTAAAAAAATTTGCTTTCTACATTTTTTATTTATTTACTTTTTTAAAAAAATTAATTTTAATTTCCCACATCTGCAAACCATTCCTCTTCCCTGTAATACATCTAGTAACATTGAACCCTTTCTCTTACAGACCCTCCATAGCAAAAATGCAAACCATTCCTCTTCCCCGTAAAACCTCAGATACTCTTGCATTTACTTTCGATAACTAAAGAGTCATGGAGTACTCACCGTTATGTTTTCCAAATTCCTTACTTGAAATGCACACATCCATCTTATACAAACGATCAAAAGGGGCATTCCGTGAACACACCCTCAACCATTTGACACACTATCTATCAGTGCAAACTCATAATGCGAGAAAAAGGCAAACCAATAAGAGGGCAAGGAGGACAAGGAGGGTACCAAATCAAGCATTCATGTCCCCATTGATACAGATATCATCCAGGTTTTCAAATTCCCCAATTTTTTAGGGTTCAGTGGTTTTCGCTTTTGCCAAATTGCTTTAAGGAATCATTTTTTACAATTAATGTCTTATTAACCATTATACTTGTTATTTTGTTCTTACTATACAAATTTCATTAAATATAGACGAATTTTATGAGTGATTTTATTATCCTATCACTCTGGTTTTTCATTATCATCATGAAACGGGTTGTTTTTATCACCATGTCTGTGTCATTCGTTAGTTATGCAATGTCAACCCATTTATTCATCATTAATTCTTCTTACTTTATGATAAACAACAATCAAAACGAAAGCTACAGAAAGAAAAATGTGTCTCATGAGGAGTGTGGGGAATCCCCTCCTAAAGATAAGTCAACCAAGAAATTGGAGAAGTTTGGAGCTGACATCGACCATCTTAGGCAGACTGTGGATGTGCTTGCAAAATTCGTGGTGCCAAGGAGCCTTGAGTTTTCGAGGCACCCGCTATCACCTCTAATTTCCCAAGCAGATATGATAGTGCAGAAGTTGTTCACACCTCAATCAAGTCATTAAGACTGCACATGGTAAGGTACTGCGAACTGTCAAAACTGCTGGTGGTTATTATGTTAGACAGTCCTTACCCGATAGACGTACTCTAGACCAATTGATCGGAAAGTCAGTGCAATGCCCCTGGGTAGATAGTTATTTGCTGCCTTTTGAGTACATATATATTGTCACCTTAACGAATACACTAACATGTATTCTGTTATTCAACTATAGTGGCTAGCTTCATTGTTCTGGCTTGCGCAGCAGATGCATTTGACCAGTGACGAGATAGCTGTAGCGGCATATATATTTGTAAGAACTAAAGCTGAGAATTTAGATTTGTAAGTAATTTATTTTCTTCCATATTCTTGTAAAAATTTGAAACCTACTATAACAACTAGCTGTTCAAGTTAAATCAGGACTAAGATATTGATAAGAACCAACAAGGAATTTGAGACTGCCACAAGAAAGATATTAAAAGGATTGAAGCCTGGACAGATGCTTGAAAGGAGGTTTTAATGTTGCACCATTTAAGTTTATTTGAAAGTCTATTTTAAATAACTACAGTTCTGGTTCTTATAGATTTCTAATTTCTAACTTAAAAAATACTATGTGGCAGATCCTGAATATTGTAGCTATCATGCTCACTGAACAGAAAGCTACTCGAACCAGCTCAACAGAGAATTGGTTTCTACCAATAGTGATTTCAGTGATTTATTTTCCAATTTGTCCATTTCAAAGACAAAATAACTACAATTGTATATTGATATTAATCCTCACTGTTACAACAATGCATTGATTCATGGATCAAAATACCTTCATCCATTGTAAATCTTTATGGATTGGCATACATGAGTCCTATATATTGGGTAAAGAAGGTTACATCAAATTCATTATTAATTGTCTAATTTTGCATTGTATACAAAAACATTATCTTACATGTACTATGTTTTTTTTAAAAAAAAAAACATATATTCATGCCAATAAATTATGATAATTTCCACTAGTTTCTCATGGTGATAGACCTGTTCCATAGGCAGATTATTGTGCTGCACTCATTCCCCTCACAAGCTCATGCGCGAACTAGATTCAAGAAAGTGCAGGAAGTGGTAATGAATACTACGTGTCCATAGTATTGCAATTTCAATTATAAATTAGAATTCATAGTTATGAATACTAATCTTCTTTATATTTTGTAGGCTATATTCTTTGAGAAGATGCTGAAAAACCAATTCTTCTTTAACTTACAAAATCCTGAGTTGATCTCAATCTCTGACTTTCCTATTGTTGAGCGAAAGGACTCCCTCTTCAAAAAGACTACTCGTAATATGTTTTTTAATTAGTGGTAGATTTTAGTTGACTAAAATTTTCTGAAACTTATCAAATGAATCATAACTGTTAATTGATGGAGGTAAGTCCCATCATCCTCATTATCATCAGCTCTATAGTCTCCATCATCAGTAGGTAACACCTCCTCCTTTTGTTTGCATTTTACGGCCGGCCAAATAAACTAGAAATTGATGGAGATGTGAGAAATTAAATCAAAACCAAGCAGTCAGTAAGACACCCCGATGTCCTATTAAAGAAAAACCTAATTAACTAAACCTTATTCGTGACATTAGGGTTAAACATACATAACAGAAAAACGAAGATATTAAAAACTTTAAGCATAAAACATATAAACAACACATCACATACTATATACATATATAAACATGTACATAACAACTATCTAGGGTACCCCATCAGTAGGATCCCATGTAGATACAGACTGATAAAACATAAGAAAATACATAAAAAGATTTGAAACAAACACCACACTCTACACAAAACCTATCCCCTCTCAAAATACATCAAAATACCTCACCACACACAACCTTATATTCAACAGACGATCTAGCCCATCCACGACACTAACGTGGATACCTACTACTACCATGACTCTCTCCACGTTTATGCCTGTACACTCTCCATGGACATCGCTGTGGTGGGGGTGCTGACGATGTTGCCTCACTGCTACTGGATATCAACACCCGACAATGACGCTGGAACAAACGTCGGTAGTGAGAACTACGGCAAGCATCGTCTCGGGGGATCGCTTCTACAGAGCCTATCACCTCTGAACTCTGGGATAGGTCCCACGGGTATGGATGTTGTCTAGCCGGCGGATGCCAAAAGTGGTGGGATGGGAGCCTCTGCCCAAGCCTGAACACTCTCATAAACGTAGATGTCGGAGCATCACCAAAACGCATATACACTCAATCTGGCCCGATATATACTGAAAGGAAAGTCGCAGGGTCAATCCGCCAGCCCCGATCATCTTAAACTCGAACTCAAAGGTGCCCATGATCAGGACCCTCAGTAGTCCCGACATCCATGGATGCTTGATGAAAGGCATCCTGAGTAGTCAGATCTGCTCCACGATCAATGACGAAACATACAGAGAAAGGGATAGGGAGATAAGAAACTATGCTATCATCATATACGAAAAATGAATACATAGCATAAGATACAATAATAGAACAAAGACATGCAGCACGTGTAGAGATATCAATCATCCTTGAGTTATGATATCATCTTCTACCCTTTACTCTCATGCAAATAAACTTGCATGCTGACGTGGCCACCTATATTCCTATCATACATCCTCCATCATAATAGGGATATTAGTCAGTCATCCAAGCGAGCACTCCCCTGTAATATATATATATATATATATATATATATATATATATATATATATAAGTGGTCCGAAACCATACTGTAGCCCGAAGCTACACATGGAGCCGCTCGGCAAGGACTACAAGAGTATCACGGTAGTATCACTTATCAACTATCCCGTGATATCTGGTATCTGTACTCAGATACTCTGACCTCGTGTGTATCATCCACACGGCTGTGAACAACACAATGCAAACTAGTATGAGTCTCACCGACTCTTACCGGGTTAACCTAGTGCCTCAACCTCTCACTAGCAACTCGTATAATTCCTTATGTCACATCTAATAAGCTCATCATATATAAAATCATATTTTACTAGACTAAGCACTTCTAAGTCTCATGTCAGACTCTCCTCAACAGACATTTCTCCGAAACATCGTATATCATCGCCTAGATGCCAACTAAGCATGTAATAGCAAATATAGCATGTTAAATACAATAAAATAATATAAAATATTCAGGTTATCACATAAAAGCATATAAAGCATGTTAACACAACCAGCACATATCAAGCAATTTAACGACGATAAAATCATACATCCTCGATATTCACAAAATTAACCTAATGTCGATAAACCTACAATCCTCAAATCATCATTTTGTACTACAGGGTAGCCGCCAATGTGATTTTGGCATTGTCGATTACTCGCTCACTAGTAGGGTTTAGGTCGCCCTACAAGTATTATTGCAAAATATGTTACTTAGCTGTTTCCAATGATATGATGCTTCTTTCTCCCACCTGAGGTGTATATGGATGTAACCGATAACACGAAACGAACACTCTCTTCTTCCTCTAAAATCTGCCATGCACTGTTCTCCGGTCTCCGGTGCTCCAAAAATTCACCTGAACACATGTACACAAAGCAGACAACGTTGGTAACCCTAATATGAAAGCGGAACGTAAAATCGATAATTGAACAGAGAAAATCTCGATACCGTCACCGACGACATGTCGGCACGAAAAGAGCATAGGCTTACCTTAGCCCTAGCAAGAAAAGGAAGGTAGAGTTAAGAAGAGCATAGGCTTACCACAGATCCTCCTTAAGCGCCTCTCGCCGCCGCGTTCTTAACTAGTCTGCCGTTCCACCGTTTCAGCATTCCAGCTTCATGTGCATAGAAGTATGAATTATTAAAGGAAAAATGGAAGGCTTGCTAATTGCTTGGTGGCTTGGTGGCTTGGTGCGACGCATAGGATAGATCATAGAAGTATGAAAGTGAAGGATTGTTAGATTTGTAGGGTTTCTATCTTACTATTGAATTTGGGCTGACTTAGGTTCAATAACAAACCTAATAGTTAAGTATAAGTGTAATAATTGACTTGAGCTCATTAAAAAAAATCTTAGCCCAATAATAAATTGATAGTGTATAAGACTTTTTTTTATATGCACATGTATATTTATACATATATATATTTATTGTATTATATATTTATTTATTAGTCATCTTGTTCAACTGCTGGTTGAACCGGTTGAACCAATCGAACCATGACCCGAATCTCTTGGCGGTTCGATCTCCGATTCGATTCTTAAAACATTGGTTATAAGTGTTCTTGTGGCAACCATAGTGAAGTAGTCACTTGACTTGAAGTCACTACGATTCCTACATATGGAGTTGTCGACTTTAATGCTATCAAACGTCTTCCGTAACAGGATGATCGTAAAAGGTAGTAATTGGGCTTACCATGAATCATGTTAAAGGATGTGAGTGATCTAGACAGGATTCGTCCCTCCTACATAACATGAGTAATGTCTTGAGCCTCTCGATAGAGTGAGGCATTAAAATGCATGACCATGCTGAAATGAGCCAATATGAGATATTAGGCTCGTTTGTGATTATACGTCTACTCGAAGATCAAGGAACAAATAATTGGACCTAACAAGGATGAAACTTTTATGTATTGTGTTCAATTAAGACATATGGACGAATGAACATTTACTGCACGATAATTTTGGTCGCATTAAGGTTAAAATCGGATCACCGATTATCTCATAAATTGGATAACAATGATGGATGGCTAGATGCTGCTCATTGTTTATAATATTTAATATTATAAATAATATTTTATATCATTATAAATATTTAATATTATTGCCAATTTAGTTGGAGTTAATAGGGTCACACACATAGAGCAAATGATCGAAACATTTAATTTAATTAAATATCAACGATAACTGGGTAGTAGCGTACAACCAATAGGGGATTAGGGTGAGCATTAGGGTAAGGGAGCTGACAACATATAAAGGCTTGTGCTCTCCCTCTTGCCAAACAGTTGTTGATCGCACCTCCTCTGTAGCTGTTAGCTGGCACAAGAAGCATTACTTCGATGACCATTTACTCATGTGACTGAGTAAAGGTGATATCCCTTCATGTCACTAGTGATCAGAGCTTGCTTTAAGAGGTAAACACGAAAGTCTCTTTTTCGATTTTTGTTTTGTAATGCGTGATCCTTGACAATGATTTTCTTCCGCCTTAAGATATGAATACTTCGATAATGATCTCTTGAAAACCAAACATAATAGGTCATTTTTCAATAAGTTAAATATACCATTTTAATAATAAAAAAATTACCTCTTCTGACTCTTGATAACATCACTTAGGGATGTTCATACTCAAACCGATCCAAAAGAAAACCGAAAACCAATCCAAAAAAACCGAAAACCGAACAAAACCGATGTCTATTAGATTTTTTTGGATCTTGTTGTGTGAAAACCGATCGGATCGGATTTTGGATTACTTTTCTTAAACCGAATCAATCCGAACTAAACTGCATATATAAAATTTAATATATATTTATTATTTTTTGCATTATTGATTTTTTATTTGTTGGTATTTTTCCTAATAATACTTACTAAATTGATTTGACATAATCTTTTACTATTTCTAAGTTCCAAACATAAAAAAAGGTGTTATGGAACTAGTTGGCGATGATATTTATTATTATTAACATATTTTATGAAATGTTATTACATGAATATATAAACAAGTATATACAAGTTTAAGATTTTTTTCAATTTAGTTTGTAATCTTAATTCTTTGATGTAATATAAATATGTAATGATGTGTCGAAAAAACCGAATCAACTGAACCGATCCAAACTGCATTTAATTGGATCGGATCAGATAAGATTTTTTAAAGAAGTCATCCAAATCAAATCGAACTGCATGTTTTTTTTATCTGTTAGATCAGATAATTTTTTATCTCAAAAATCGAATCGTAACACCCCTAACATCACTCATACTTTTTTTGGGTGCTCTAGTTAAGTAATTTTTTATTCTTAGGTTAACCTAGAGTTGAGTAATAGTTTATTAGCAAAAAAAAAAACTAGCTTGGACGGTATCTATACCTTATCTACGCAGCCCTCCCATTGGATCATTCCCATTCAAACTCCATCTCATCTCCACCAATCCCTTTCTCTCTCTCTCTTATCCCTCCGATCAAACTCAAACCAAATCAAACCCTCGAGAATCAAATCCAACCATCCCCAACCAATGGACAACAACCAGCAAGCCCAATCCGCCTCATACCCACCCCAACCCCACCCCCCACCACCACCACCATTCCACCACCTCCTCCAGCAACAACAGCAACAGCTCCAAATGTTCTGGACCTACCAACGCCAAGAGATCGAACACGTCAACGACTTCAAGAACCACCAACTCCCCCTCGCCCGCATCAAGAAGATCATGAAGGCCGACGAGGACGTCCGCATGATCTCCGCCGAGGCGCCGATCCTCTTCGCCAAAGCCTGCGAGCTCTTCATCCTCGAACTCACCATCCGCTCCTGGCTCCACGCCGAGGAGAACAAGCGCCGGACGCTGCAGAAGAACGACATCGCCGCCGCGATCACGCGGACCGACATATTCGACTTCCTGGTGGACATTGTTCCGAGGGATGAGATTAAGGACGATGCTGCCCTTGCTGCTGGGGCTATTGTTGGGGGCCACTGCAAGTGGGGTGCCTTATTATTATCCGCCGTTGGGCCAGCCTGCTGGGCCGGGTGGCGGGATGATGATCGGGAGGCCCGCGGTGGATCCGGCAACTGGGGTCTATGTGCAGCCGCCCTCGCAGGCGTGGCAGTCTGTGTGGCAGACCGCGGCGGAGGATGGGTCTTATGGAAGTGGTGGGAGCAGTGGGCAGGGCAATCTTGATGGCCAGAGGTAAATATACTTAAAAGTCAAAAGCTTTCTTAGACAAGTTTTGAAAAATAAGTTTTTTTTTTTCCCAAACATGTTCAGGGCTAAATAACTTAATTAAGCACTTGCTTATTTTGAAATATAAGTTAAAACAAGCTTATTTTCATAGGCTTCTTTTATAATCTTATTGGAATAAGTTGAAAATAGTTACTATTAAAGTCATAACCTATTTTCATAAGCTATTTTAGGTCCAAATGAGCTCTCGATAAATTCTTCCACATGTCCCCTTAATGTTATGATATGCATGTATTCCTGCAAGTTTATTTTTTTTAACTGAATCGTTTGGTATATGGGGTAATTATTTTTATTTTTATTTTGTTGTTGGAAGGAGTTAATCTTACTAGGATACTGTGTTTAGAAGGAGTTAATCTTACAAGGATTCTATGTTTTCTGTTGGGAAAGTAAATAATTTGTCTGGAATTGGAATGTTTTTGTTTTGTGTTTTTTTGTGATGGACGTGAAGGCATTTATAAGTTTATTTGGAAGGGGGTTTCGTTTATTTGGGAAAATTTGTTTGTTTGTTTGTTTGTTTGTTTTTTTTGTTTAGTGTTTTAGGAGGTTGATGTCATGTGGGTGCAGCTTAGAAAGTCACTGGCTTACTCCTTGCTATTTTTGGACTGTATTTTCACATGAGAGTTAGGAATGGAACGTCAAAATGGTTTTCACTTTTCACATCAACAAATGACTGTTGATGTTGGCTGATGTCTTTGCTTTTTCATATTATTACTGGGTACCGAATGGCTTGCTATCCTTAAATTTCAATCATTTTAGAGCAAAAACGTTAAAGGTGTTAGTTTTACAATTTGTACTGAGGTTGGAATGCATTGTTTGTGAAAGGGTTGGACAGTACTTTACAACATGTTTGTTTGTTTCATTATAATGCGTCAACTGTGTCTGTAATAGTTAGATTTGAGGTGTTTTGGATTTAAAGTATGGTTGACAAAAGTCATATTGTCCTGTATTTATTATATTTACAAGTGAGGTTGATTTAGGAATGGAACATGTAAATGCAATGGTCATGCTAAAGGAAAGTTTTTTTCTTTTTCAGAATTTGCAAATTGCATGCTAATTTGACATATTAGCATGATGATCTTTTACCAAGCATCATAAGACATATCATCGATTGATGACCAACAACTTGTGGGATTTATATTAAGGTTCCCAAAATGTTTTTTTTCATGTAAACCATTTGTTACCTTTTAGACTCATTAAGAGTCATTGTCTGACCTAAAATTTAATTTGCATGAGATTTATGCTGTTAATGTCTATTTAGCTAGGTATATAGATATGATATCTAGATTGAAAACTAGCAAGTATGTGATTTATGGGAACATTGGTATAAGTCAACTCAGAAGATTTATCAGTTTCTTTGTCTTTTTCCTTTTGCAAATAAAGACTTCCCATCTAGGAAGCACAGACACGGACACTGGACACGACACGGACACGGACATGCGGACACCGACAATGTCCAAAACATAGGACACCGCGACACGGCTATATATATATGTGTGTGTGTGTTAAATCAAATAAAATTAAATATGAGCATCATTTAAATGATATAAATTGAAAATAAAGATAACGAGTCTAATGATAATGAGTGTCACAAAAAGTAAGGAGACATCATTATACAATTTGCTCACTGTTGTCAAATTGCCACCATGACATTATGGCATAACGGATTTTGTGCCAACCGCCATGGGCCGCAACGCCTATTATATCCGCCATGTTCTGCCATAGACCGCAACTCCATATTTATATGACGGTTTTTTGGCTGGCCGCCATCAGTGTTGTCGAATAGCGGCCATGGCGGAAAGCGGTGGCGGGATTTGAAGGAACCGCTATACGGAGGCGGTGGCGTGGCGGTTCATGGCGGCCGCATGGCGGCTGGCGGGTATGGCAGAAACGGCTGCCATGGCAAAAACGGTGGGTTTTTTAGGGGGTTTTTTGAGGAAAAAACCTGACTCATCCTTTTGGGTAAGTTGGGTTGTGCGACCCTGCCCGGTCCAAAATGGGTGAAAAACCCTAATATCACTGCATCAGGCTTCCCTCCCTTCATTTCATCTTCCAAACAGAAACAGAGCAGCGGAACCCCTCTTCCTCCCATTCCACACTTTCTTCTCCGACCACCCACTCTCCGGCGACACCCACTGTCAGGCGACCACCTACCTTCGGCGACCACCCTTTGACCGGCGACCATCGACCATTCTCTTCTTTTCTCCTTTTTTCAGTCATTTTCGAAAATGGCAGGTACTTTATGTTGTGTGTACTTTCTGTTCAAAACTCCGTTGTGTGTATTGTCTATTCAAAACTCCGTTGAACCTTGTTATTTTATCAACCTTGTTAGTAGTCTATGATAGGTATTATGAGACTTATATGATATTTTCTATCAATTTAGTTTATGGTTCTTGACATATGTTGTTAGTGTTTTGGATTTTATATTTATTTCTGCAATTTTTGTTTTATATATATATATATATATATATATATATATATTTGTCCGCCATGGCATCCGCCATATGGCTGCATCGCCATCCACTATAATGTATGGCGGATTTTTGGCCGATCGCCATCCGCCATTGATAACACTGGCCGCCATAATCTGCCATTGATAACACTGCCTCTGCTTCGACACACGGAGATGATGTTATAGTAGACCATTACACAGTTGTTACAGCCATTGGGAATGTTATTTGATAGTTTTAAGTAACAAGTGGAAGTATCGATTTATGTTATTCCACTCTGAAATATGTTTGATTTGCCTTTTGTTCTGTTCATTTATTGTGCATACTAATTAATGTCTGGGAATGGATCTGATGCCTCTTGTGGTTTCCTATTTTGTTCTCTGCAGTTGAGTGAGAATAATGCAGATGATGGACTGTTGGGGTTAACACAGATGCTGGACTTCTGCAATGTTGCTTGGGATTTTTGATTGCTTGCAATTTGGAAAATGGTTTGTTAACTTAATTTTTATGGATGGCAGTACGAACCTGTTAACTAGATGAACACGAGCATAATTTAACTACGTATGTACAAAAAATTTTAAACTGAACAATGATCCTTCTGTGCAATGGGTGAAACATGTTTGATGATTCATTAGTTAGTAGTTTCCTCGGAAGCATCCCATGATTTTATATTTTTATTTTCTACTCCTTGGACGTGTTCTTCATTCCTAGTGTATGATATGATATCTATTGCAATCTTTTCTACTATTTATATGTTTGACAGTAAACTATTTTTTCAATTTCGTTTTTCTTTTTGGGTGAATTTCAACCTTCTCTTCACAAGTTTCGCAAAACTAATTTCTTGAGGATACACTTATTAATTGCTTATAGGTTGAATTGATAATGACTTGCAAAACTGGTTACTAGGTTAGGTTCTGAGAAAGTGAGAAATATAGAGCCTGTTTGGATTTTTTTTTTTTAGAAAAAAAATTATTTTTAAAATAAAAGTGCTTTTTAAAAATATGAGTATTGGATCAGTTTCTTATTTTTTTTATAAAAAAAAGCAGTGAAAAAAATGTTGCGGTGCTTTCTTTAAGAAATTATATTTCCTAGCTTCTAAAAAAAATGGATATACAGTGGAAGAGAGACTGAGGATCAGTTATTTTTATGAAAAATATTGGACAATGATATTCCTGAACAAACTTTGTAAAAGTCCTTTTTTGGAGTTCATCTGAATGGAAAGTGGTTTCTACTTCTAATTAAAGTAATGTTTTGGTCCCTATACGTGACACTGATTTTCAATTTGGTCCCTATACGTAAAAAGTTGTCAATTTGGTCCCTATACGTGACACTGATTTTCAATTTGGTCCCTATACGTGACACTGGTTTTCAATTTGGTCCTCATCGCTAATTGATCCCTATATAAGAGTGACCAAATTGTAAATTATTATCACATATAGGGATCAAATTGAAAATAATTGTCACATGTAGGGATCGATTTCAATTTTTTTTTTGTTGAATTGGTCCCTACATGTGACAATAATTTGTAATTTGGTCCTCTTATATCGGGACCAATTAGCGGTGAGGACCAAATTGAAAACCAGTGTCACGTATAGGGACCAAATTGATAACTTTTTACGTATAGGGACCAAATTGAAAATCAGTGTCACGTATAGGGACCAAAACATTACTTTAACCTAATTTTTACTTATACTTTTATACACCCTTCTGTTAAGGTGCATCCAGATAGGCTCATAGATGTTCGGGCTCCCAGGATGGTTTATATAGGGATGACAATGAATAGAATATGAATATTATATTATATCATTCGGCTTCATACTTGCATTTAAAATAAAAATAATGCTCGAATCTATACCTGTATGGGTAGCAACTTAGATACTAGTTCCTTTATCCGCTAGGTACCTAAGTACTCATATTTGTACTTACTATTTGCATTTTAATTAACTATAAAAAAGCAATAAATAAAAAAAGTATTATTAATATATATATATATATATATAAGTTTGAAATATCATGATAGTATATAACAAAGCAAATCATTTGAGTATGTTTTCACATTACACATCCATTTCATGATATATCTAAGTCTGAAATACAAAGGTCTTTGATATAAAACCTCCAATATTCTCCATAACCTTAAGTAAATATTATAATTAATCTCTTAAACAAATTCATAGAGGTGTAAGGTAAGTAAAGTTGAATGGAGGAAAGGAAGCAGGTAGAAATGTGAACGACGCAGGAAGGTAATGAAAGTAATAACCTAAGTTACATTTTAATTTTTTAATTTAATATATATATATATATATATATATATATATATATATATATATATATAATAGTTAAATAAATACTAATATATGTATGCGGGTATGGGGCGGGGTAGGTACTAGAATACCCACATCCATACACATTAAATTTTGTGGGTAATTACCCACCCCTACCTATATTCATAAAGTGGATAATTACCCTATCTATTATAGGTATTTTTTGCGGGTATTCATCGGGTAAAATATTCATTGCCATTTATTGAATAAATAGTTTTTACATGTTCAATGTTATTAACTAGAGTAACTGACCTGTGCCATGCACGGGGAATAAGCTAATTTTTTACCATTTCATCGAAAAATATGTAATTATTGATTTCACATTTTTAGTTTAAAAACTTTTTGTTGAGGAATTATATACCACAAATTATTGAATTATGAGGTTAATTACACATAAATATTTCAAAAAAAAATTGTTATGTAAAATATAAAAGATAAATCTTCATATAAATTTAATTATAATATTTTTTTAATTTATAAACCTTCTCTCTTAATTATTTTTTTTATTCTTTTTCCCTCCAAGTTAACCATTATTAGAAATAATATTTATCTATTATATTTTTTTCTCCTCTCTTAAAAATCTATTCTATATTTTTATCTATCATTTTTTTTTTATTTTCTCCTGAAAATCTATTAGATTTATTTCTCCTTTGTTCCCCATGCAAGTTAACCATTTTTAGAAAATATATATATGTATTTATCATTGTTTCTTATTTTTTGAAAATCTGTTTGATTTATCATATTTTTTATTCTCTCTTGAAAATCTATTTTATTTATTTCTCTTATTTTCTCGTGCAAGTTAACAATTTTTAGAAAATAGATTTATCTAAAAAAATTTTTTTCTTCTCTCTTGAAATTCTAATTGATTTAATTCTCCTCGTATCCCATGCAAGTGAACTTTTTCTTCTCTTTTTATTGGATCAAATTTGTAATTGATCTGCAGAGTTTTATTGTATGTTTTATCTTCATTACATAAAAAATGATTGATGCATCTTACCAATAGTTTTATTTAGCTATCATCTTACATATGTTTCATACCCAGCAACACCAACTAAATAAAGAGACAAAATAATACTTTCCCTCCAATGTGCTCATATTTTAACAGAGGGGGTGTTATTGGTCACACCCACTGTGCATGCGTATTTGTTTTCTCTTTCTTTTTCTTTTGTGCTATTTAATCATTACTTTGAAATCATAGATAGGTTAGGTCAAGACGAATGGACTTAAGTAAGCCAAAATATACCATACCATAACCACCAAGAAAGTGGTACACAACACCAAACTTATCAAACAAACAAATTAACTAAAGACAACATTTGCATAAAAAAAAAAGCTAAAGACAACATTGTAGTGTTGCGTCATGTTGTATATTTAATTTATTTCAAAATTTTAACTTTAAGTTCTGAACTTATATATGTTTTAAATTCTATTTTTATTTCCATTTATTTTCAAACATTCTCGTTAATATTTTAATTCCTCTTTGATTTTTTTCTTATGACTTTTATTGTTTTCTTTGGTTAACAATTTTCTCATGTGCTGAATCTTTTTTTTTTCTTTTCAAACTTACAATTTAATTTTATTTCACTGAAATTAATTGTAAATATGTGGTTGGTGTGTTAAAGCCGATGAATACAATTTTATTCCAATTTGCAATTGGTAGATGCTCGTTCAATATTTTTTTGAACATATATTTTTATTCAAATGCTTTTGGAATTGAAACGGAAATGAAGGTGTATTACTGATTGTTGGAGATATTTCTTTTTTGGCATTTGTTGTTTCTAATAACTCATTATGTATTTACAAAAAAAAACAAACAAACAAACAGGTAGGGATTCCATGTTTTCATATTTATGACAATAACCATGAAGAAATCAAAGCCCCAAAAGACTGCCCTTGATTGTGTGTTGGCTAAAATGGAAAAAATAAAAAAATAAAAAATAAAAAAGACACATGTAAAACATGTGTATTTGATTCATTATTTATTATTCATTATTATTTATACGCATGAATGTCATTTCGATAGTTTCATCATCATTATACTCATATTTTATTTGACTATCTTCAATATAATTAATATCGAAAATAATAATTTATCTTTAATAATATTTTTATGATATATCATGTCATTAGTGAAGTTATAATTATAATATTTTTTTTATTTTCAATATTTGAACTAATCACCTAAATTTAAAATTTTGAATTTCAAATAATATAAAATATATCATAAAATTATTTCAATTTCTCGAATCATACTTTCCATTATTTACTGTGTGATGAACCTAATATTAAATGTACGCATGTTAATTTAATTATTCGTAATATAATCAATATTACAAATCATAAATGTAGTAATATCTGTATTTGCACGAAATCTTTTTTCATTAATAACATTGATGAAATTATAATTAAATTTCCTTCTTATAATTTGAACTAATTTCTGGCTCGAAAAAAAAATTTGAACTAATTTCAATCTAAATTTTAACTTTTGAATTTCAAATATTGTTTAAATTTGAGTTGTTGTCATGTTGAATTATAATATTTTATAATTAATATATTATCTGTATAATCAATTCTAATGAATGTACTCTTAATTGTTAATATTTTTTGGATTATTTTTTAAGCATTATATTATTTTCATACTAAATTGGCATAATCGGTGTTAATGTTTTCATTCATAAAATTTCAAAATTCAAATTGATTTCATTATTGTTTTCATTAATTATTGTTTTCATTAATGACATTTTGATCATCATTATGTTTTTTCTTCAAATCAATATGAGTGCAACACATCATCGAAATTTGGAGGGAAGCGTCGGATTGGAGAATGATTATGCCTCCAATATCAAATCCTTTCTTTTTCTTTTTTTTTTGACTGGCTCCTGAAAAATAACAAATATATGACTTCCTAAATCCCTCTAATAAATTGGTCGGAAAAAAAAAAAAACCCTCTAATAAAGTATCAACAAAAGAAGCAAAAGATGTTTCAAGTATAAATCATATAAAAGCGTTGAAAAATCAAGATATATAATATAATATATAAAAATGAAAAAAAAAGGTCTAATATGGGAACTTGCTACTCAGTGTATAGTTCCATGAGAATAAACACCAAAGCTAATGAATGAAGTTAATAAACCATAAACACCAAAGTTAAAGATTTCACATTAAAAATATAATATAGTAAAATATTGTATGAGGTTAGGTGAGGTACTTTTTCGATATGAATAGATATGTATCTTAGCATTTTCATAATAAAATCATAGCATAAATCCACCCTTTTATAGGGGTTGAAAAGTCAAAAACCCAAGTGACAATGTGGATGATCTAGATTTTGCCACTTAGGTGGTGTACCACTGCACCACTTTTGTGGGTGGTGCACCTTAGACAACACCTGCCCAAAGTCTAAGAAGAGGAAAAGAAAATAAAGAGCAGTGAATGTTATTTACCTCGACCAAGATTCATGCCATCCCAGGCCCTTACACTTTTTCTTAGAACTGATAAGGTGGAGAATCACAGCTTCAAAACATGAACTTTCCTTGTTACTCTGAAAAAAAAAAAAATCACATTAAAGCAATAAGGGTGACAATAACATTGATAAAAAAGAGCAATATCAATTGATAAAAAACTTTTCAAAGGTGTAACCAAAAAAAAAAATTTCAAATGTGCAATGTTGATTTTTTTTTTCTCTCTATATATGTGTGTCTTTTTGTCAATGGTTAGCAGCCTCATCGAATAGCCAAATATATGAAAAACAAATAAATTTCTTACCTCCTTTATCGGTGAGTTGTGCTTTCAATAACAAAATTTTATAAATTAAGAAGACTAGAAAAAAGCAGCCTCGTAGACAGCTCAATCATACCATAAAATAGAAAGAAAAAAAAACTTGGCTTCACTTGAAAGTCTCAAGTGATAGCTGCAACAGATGAGAAGAACAAAGGAGAAAAGTATATACAAAATGTGAGAACAAAATAGAACAAAAGAATATAAAAACGATGAGAGAGAGGAGTCATACAAGAGAAAGAAGAATTGAGGGGTCGTGGGAGATAGAGAAGAAGGGCTAGGAGAACAAAAAACCAATAAATAACAATCAAATCAAATTTGAAAAATATCAATCAATCAAATCAAATAAATATCAATCAAATCAAATTTTCATATTCAAATAAAATTTGAAAACTTTCCATTGATAGACTTTTTTCATAATAAAATAAATAATTTACCTTCCAATAATACTCCTTTATGAATTTGAAAATTTATGTCTTTTAATGCATTGAAATCTTTCCTTTTATAGGCAAATTGCTACATATCTAGTCATCTCTTGAAACATATGGTATGAATGACACGTAGGAAAATGCTGTCATGGACAGTCTAATTGAATGACACGTGTAAAAACAGATTCCTGCATACATTCTCCTTTGTATATATTATTATAGATTATAGATTATAGATTTGAGGAGGTGTATCTTATTTCAATTTTTTTGGTAAAATATTTTAATATTGACAACTGAATCTAAAATTATCATTTTGTTTAAAAGAAATAAAAGATATGTTGTCAATGAATAAACAATAAAATTTGGAGGAACCATTAACCACTAACAATAAAATAATGTGAGTGGCAAAAAATGTAATTTTTTTTATAAGACAAAATATTAACAAAAGATGCTACCTAAAAGCCTCAAATAGATCTTGTGTCACTAAATAGATCCAAAACTGGATATTACAAAATATCAACAAATAAATCATTTTGTTGGATGCTTCCTTGATGCTCATGTTACTAAACACAAATTGTAAAAAAAAATGATACTTTCATCAAACAAGATTCTTTCAATGTTATAAAACCCACAAAATATATCAAACGTTAAACGTGAGCTAGGTAGGGATAAAAGTAAAAGTAGATTTTCATTATATGGCCCTGATCATATAACTCGAAGGTCAACCGAACCCGTCTCTTGACCCGGCACCAGATCACTAAATAAGACGCGGGTTCATCCATTCTCTTCTGCAGGTTAGGGTCAGACCTGACCCGAACATTACAGGTTGGAACGAGTTCTAGGGTCGGGCCGAGTTTTGCACACCCCTATGCTTGATGTAAATAAAGTTGTCTATTTATTTATTTGATACAAGCAACTTATTTTAAAATTAACACTTAAAACACATTCAATTCAAAAATGCTTAACTTTTAATTATAAATTATTTTAAACATAAACTAAATTAATCTTCAATCCCTAAAAATTACGAACCCATAATTTATTCAACCTGTAACCATCCCAAAATCCATCCCAGAACAACAATGCTCAGGGTAGGTGAGCATCACTGCATCAGAAAGCAACACCGAAATATAAGAAAGAAGAGAACTGACAAGTGATGATGTGAGAGTGAGACTCATGTCATGTGAACCACAAACAAAAGCAAGTACCAAGTAGCAACTGTCTTCAAATTTTTTTGTTTTACCATTTTACCCACGCAAGAACCTCCTCAACAGTTAAAATCACGAGGACAATAAAGTAAATAAATAATAACACTCTTCATCTTATTTAAGCCTCCACCACACACTATAGCAACAGTTCACAGTCACACACCCTTTCCATTCAGCAATGGCTGCCACCTCTTCCACAACCACACCCTCCACATTCTCTTCCTCCTCCTCCATCTTCCCAAAACGCATTTCCAAATTTACCCTCACTTTCTCTCCCATTCACACAACAAACACCATTCCCTTAGAATCACAAGCTCCCTCTCCAAACCACCTCCACCTTCCGCCGCCGCCGCCGTAACTACCGCCTCTCCCATCGCCGAGCCCTTCACTTCCCGTTTCGCCGCCGGGGAGCCCCGAAAGGGAGCCGACATCCTCGTCGAAGCCCTGGAGCGGGAGGGCGTCACCACCGTCTTCGCCTACCCCGGCGGCGCGTCGATGGAGATCCACCAAGCTCTCACGCGCTCCACTGCCATCCGCAACGTCCTCCCGCGCCATGAGCAAGGCGGCGTCTTCGCAGCCGAGGGCTACGCCCGCTCCTCCGGCCTCCCCGGCGTCTGCATCGCCACCTCCGGCCCCGGCGCCACCAACCTCGTGAGCGGCCTCGCCGACGCCATGATGGACAGCATCCCCGTCGTCGCCATCACCGGCCAGGTCCCCCGCCGCATGATCGGCACCGACGCCTTCCAAGAAACCCCAATAGTTGAGGTAACAAGATCAATCACCAAGCACAATTACCTTGTTCTTGATGTTGATGACATTCCTAGGGTAGTGAAAGAAGCATTTTTTGTAGCTAGTTCTGGAAGACCAGGTCCTGTTCTTATTGATATACCTAAAGATGTGCAACAACAATTAGCAGTTCCCAATTTTGAACAACCAATAAGGCTCAATGGGTACCTTTCAAGGTTGCCCAAGATACCCAATGAGGCAATTTTTGAGCAAATTGTGAGGTTGGTTTTGGAATCAAAGAAACCTGTTTTGTATGTTGGTGGTGGTTGTTTGAATTCAAGTGAGGAGTTGAGGAGGTTTGTGGAGCTTACTGGGATTCCTGTGGCTAGTACATTGATGGGTCTTGGGGCTTACCCTACTGCTGATGAATTTTCACTTCAAATGTTGGGAATGCATGGCACTGTTTATGCTAATTATGCTGTTGATAATAGTGATTTGTTGCTTGCGTTTGGGGTAAGATTCGATGACCGTGTGACCGGGAAGCTTGAGGCTTTTGCAAGCAGGGCTAAGATTGTTCATATAGACATTGATTCTGCTGAGATTGGGAAGAACAAGCAGCCTCATCTGTCGGTTTGTGCCGATTTGAGGATTGCATTGGAAGGCATTAATCGTATGTTGGAGAACAAAGGAGTCAAGGGTAAACTTGATTTTGGAGCTTGGAGAGAAGAGTTGAATGTGCAGAAACTAAAGTTTCCACTAAGTTACAAGACATTTGAGGAAGAGATTTCACCTCAGTATGCTATTCAAGTTCTTGATGAACTCACAAATGGAAATGCTATTATAAGTACTGGGGTTGGACAGCATCAGATGTGGGCTGCACAGTTTTACAAGTACAAGAGGCCTAGGCAGTGGTTAACATCAGGGGGTCTTGGGGCTATGGGTTTTGGATTGCCTGCTGCTGTTGGTGCTGCTGTTGCCAACCCTGATGCAATTGTGGTTGACATTGATGGAGATGGTAGCTTTATTATGAATGTACAAGAGTTAGCCACTATAAGGGTTGAAAATCTTCCTATTAAGATCTTCTTGTTGAATAATCAACACTTGGGTATGGTTGTTCAGTGGGAGGACAGGTTCTATAAATCGAATAGGGCTCACACATATCTTGGAGACCCAGCTAAGGAGACCGAGATCTTCCCAAACATGTTGAAGTTTGCTGATGCTTGTGGGATACCGGCAGCTCGCGTGACGAAGAAGGAAGACCTTAGAGCAGCAATCCAGAAAATGTTGGACACCCCTGGCCCTTACCTTCTTGATGTCATTGTACCCCATCAGGAGCATGTCTTGCCAATGATTCCAAGTAATGGATCCTTCAAGGATGTGATAACTGAGGGTGATGGCAGAACGAGTTACTGATTTTCTTGGCTGATTATTCCTTGATGGTTTTGTAGAATCTAGTATGCTTCGATAGTAGCAGGATTCGACATCTTAGTTTTTAGTAATTTTGTTGGTAGCACTACATGTTTACCGTTTCTTCAAGGTTCTATGTTGTAGTATGATATCTCTTGTTGTACCGTGGTTTTTGCTCTAGTGAGAGGATGAAGTGATAATAGTAATAATATTTGTGCCCTGAACTTCTGATATTGTTATTTTTAGCAATTTTGATAGACATCTAATAGAATCTATTTGTTTCAATCTTTAACCGAAATAATCGTTAAAGAAGTAGGAGGTGAAGATATGAAGATGGATATTGAAAAATGAATCTATTTCTTTTTTTTCTTTTTGAAAATTTTAGCTTCAATATTTTCTTTAATTCCCCGAGTAATAAAGATACGCACTTAGCATATGTAACTTCCTGTTTTCTTTTAAGGGTCTTGCTAACCAGTTTTAAGGAATCAAGATACACACTTACCATATGTAACTTTATGGAAATCACATGTTTTGAATTTTTAGAGTAGAATATAACAATTTTCAAGACAAACTTTCTATATCTGATTCTTTAACCGACGCACTTAGGCATTGGTTAGCATTCTCTTTCTTTTAATGGAACTTGTGACTAATTTCCTCAGGTCAAATAGTTATGGGTTGGACCAATTGTATGACACAACTGGTGCTCTATCTTCCAGAGAGATTTCAAAAATCATAACTATTTATGAGAGGGGGAACATAAATAGATATTGAAAACGACAGCTTCATTAACTAACATCATATTCCAAGGTAACACGGGTATTTGGACCCAAGTCCAATTGGGTATGGAAGCACTTGCACCCACAAAAGCAACTAAGAGCTGCTTCTTGGAGTGCTTCTACTAGCTCAGTGCAAGTTTCAACTTGACCTTTGAGCTGCTGGCATCTTGCTAACTTGACTAGATGATCCACTCCAACAACTCAATGGATAACATGTCTTGGTCTCCACGGGTAGGAAGACCCTACTTTTAAAAAATGAAAGAAAATAAAATATAGATCTTAACTCATTAGAAGCTGAATCAAGATGCCAACACAGAATAGCCTGACACCACTCAACTCAGTTAGCTAAATTTTGTACGTGCATGACCACTACGATTTGTATTTTGTATCTTAGTAGATAAATTATGAATGGCCAGTGTTTGCAAATGGGACAACTTCCAGTCATGGAATCTAAGGGTATGATGGCTAATCAGTAAGTACAGAAGAGCATACCAAAACCGGAAAAGAGTTTTTCATGGTCATATATCCAAGGATAATGTTAGTCAATACCTTGAAAAATCAAGTTTTTATGGAAAAGTGGTTTATTCATTATTTCAAGTAGTATATATAGTTTTTCTATGAAACTTGCTTGTTTGGATTCCTTAACGTTCACTGATTAGCAATACTTTATATTAAGAAAAATGCGAAGTACACACTCCTTATCACACTCCTCTTCAACAAACTCTATTATTGGGTGGATTTCATGTAGGACCAACAACAAAATAGATGGTCCAACATTAAATCTACCCAATAATGGAGGGTGTGTTAAGAGTGTTAAGAAGAGTATAATGCTAACATCACTCTTAAAGGCTTCACATGATATCAAGAAGGAAAAGTCAACGAAAAGAATATGATAAAAAAAGAGAGAAGTGAAAGACTATCCCTCACCTTGTTTGAGATTATTGGATGGAAAAGAAAGGAGACTTCCCCTCTCTCTGTTTTGTTTTACAAAAGAAATAAATGGTTGCATTCTAAAGGAAAATTATGGCACTTCAAGATCAGAGGTCACTTCAATTCGACAAGATTCTGTCCTGCATGAATATGTATCATAGAGCAGTAGCATACTCATTATAGAGATGATACGAAGACAGTTCAGCAGATGTCACTAATCAAATAGCAATATTCTCCATAAACAAGTGTCACTATATAACCCTAGTTCAAACCAATTTTGCATCAACGAACCTATAGCATCAGAGTGGCCTACATGATAACTGCCAGATAAATACTGAGCATCTCAAATTTCATTTTCAGATAGCCTAAGATCACTGACCGGTTCGAAGGTAAATCAGAACTATTGGTCAGAGGGACATAGTCAAAACATAAGAGAAGCTACAAGCTAATTTCAAACCTGCCATATCTATTACGTCTGAGGAATCGTAGCTAAAAGCCATAATGGAAAAATGGAGAAAAGAAGAGAAATCCGAGTCATAAAATGATTGAGTTCTTTTGGGATGAGATGTTCACAAAAATTGCACTTGTGTGCTGAGACGTTACTAAAACACATAACCAACAAAATGCTGAGACGTTACTAAAACACATAACCAACAAAATACTGAAAATATATCTCTTAACTAACTAGTAAGAATAATCAGTATTCTGTACACAACTATGGATAAGCTGTCCTATATCCATGGAAAAGAGCAACACGTTGCAAAGCAATGCCCATCTAAATGCCAATAGCAGTCATCCCTAAGTTCAAAATCATGCCGAACACAAGAATTGATGTCGCATAGCACATAAAATGTAGTAAAATGGATTCACTATGACCACAATCATTAATGCAGAGTAACAACCCTCACTCCTTGCTCAATGCATGTACATATTTTACTCTATCGGATTGGGATTCCATTCACCTACAATGTAAAAAACACTGAAATGTGAATGTACAATAATGATGATTGGTTGAACATCTTTGTCACCAGAAATTTCACCCACTAGCATGATCACCTCCACTATCCATCCGCTGCAAAGAACAAACAACAGGAGCACGATTAAATATTTACAAATTGATGATTGAAATATAAATATGAATGTCAAAATAGCTTTAATTTATATTGCAGAAGGAAAAACATACACTAACAATTCGGATTAGTACTATGAATTCATATGCCCATTTGTCAATTTGCTGTCAGTTTCACCCTCAAGGATTCGGACACTAAATAATTGTCAATCTAGAGAAGGGCAATGAACTCAAAGAGAGATTGAATGGTGAACATCTTATATATTTAGAAAACTTTTTAAGCTTTAAATTTTTTTTTAAAAAAAAAAAAAAAAAAAACTGAAAACCGTTATAAATCATTAATTATTCACTAGACAAACACAGGAACAAATTTACATTAAAAATTCATAGTAATAGGCCCTTTACCTGTTACCGCCCTTTACCCAACAATTTTATTGGTTGTTTCTTAAAAAAAATGTTCTCATTGCCTCTATATGCTGGCACATCGGTTAACCAGAAACCCCATTTACAAAACTAAGGTATCCATTTATGAATCCACCTCCCATTTTAGGCAGGTTGGGCAAGATTGGCATAATGGACATATAGACCATTTGCAACCCATTCATCAAACAAGCGAGTCCTGTTTGGCCAGTTTAAGCCAGGCCCAAAGCCAGCTCGGTTGGCTGACAGTTGTAAGAGAAACTAGACCAGTGATCTAGGAACCTACATCATGGACAAGACTCACCATTCTTTTGCTAACATAAGGCTGTATCTTGATTGGCATCTCAGCTTGAGTTTCAATGTTTAACAACTTTTGTTTCTCCCTCTCAAATTCTTTTCTTGATTCTTTTCTGGTACCAGATTGCCAGACTCTACCAAAATTGGGAAGCCAGTGAGCATCGCACTCGTTCCTCACAGTCTCTCCCCTCTTCTCCATTTCCAATTCAATCTTTCTCTTTTCTGCCCAAGCTGCTCCCACCCGTTTTGGATTCAACCTTTTGGACTTCCCTGACCTGTTTGAATGGGAAACAAGGTTTCCTAAAACAGGTTTAGAATGTGTCTGAACTCTCTCAGCTGCTTCAAACCATGGTGGAGGTGCTCCAGTATGAACATTTCCACCCGCAATTTCAGCAGGCATAGAGGAGATTCGGGTGAGCATCTGTAGACCTGAAAAAGCAGAAGGATCACAAGTAGAAAATGCATCATGTATGCAAGCTCACCACCACACTCATAAGCTCCTCTATGCTACATATCTACCAGTGAGTTATAATGCAATAGTAAAGTCTTAACCTTTTTTTTGGCATACAATTAGTCTTAATTATTTTGCATAAAGGTTCAAATGCAACATTGTTACTAAAACTACATATTCAATTGGCATATGTCCGCAGATTTCTAGTATTATAAGAGAAACAAAACAAAAATGACACAATTAAAGATGAATACCCTGATGACTGCTCTCTCCGCTTACCATTCCACCATTGTAACACACCTGACACATTCATACAGATTGCAATACTTTTATCAGTCTTGAAATTACACATCAGATTAGATAGATACAACACAGGTGAAAGCAACAAATAGAAAAATGTTTAGAAAGGGAGAGAAAATTAGATGTTAAAAAACACAGAAGCATGCATTTTAAGAAGCATACTATAATCCTTGATCACAAGACATGAAAATTAGATAACTAAAAACTGGGCAAAACTTCAGATGCATCGATCTTGCAAACCAATGAATTTACCCACCAATGACTGCAGAAAGTCTGAAACTCAGAAAGTTAGATTTCTAATGAGAAACAATTAAAACCTATGACAGAAAAACTGGCAAGGAACTTACCCCTTTATTACTGGTGTAACCATCACTTGACCATTGTCTACCATTACAAGGGAGAGAGTGGCTTCCACTTTCAACTGAGACACAATAAAAGCACATAAAAGATAGGACCGGAATTTAACAAAGAAAAAGTCTAAGGATAAAAGTGATGTGTGTAGTTGTGCAACATTGTTGTTTAACATATGCCATGTGAATAATAGCTGTAAAGAATATGAAATGACATTTACAATAGACAAGATATGCATACCTGCAAAATTCTTCAAAGCAAAAGGATTTGCACCAGAGCATGATGCTTCCGAAGGTAAAGAAGAGGTAGTAACATTATTATCTAACAGACCAGCATTGGCAACTCCAGAAATACCTGAACAGGATACCTGATACTCATTTGTATAGCATTGTAAAGGCAAAACACCATTTGAAGGATGTGATTTCACAGAATGGGTATAAACATTATCAAAACTATCAATATTTCCATTGTTGTTTTGATTATGGATATCACTTGAAGGTCCAAACACAGCTCCTCCGCGACATCCCTCACTCGACGACACAGCTTCATTTTTCAAGGCCATACGCCTCTTTTCCCACTGCACTCGCAAAGAAATGACAACCAATCAACAATTACATTCTAAATCCCTAATTTCTTTTTCTTATTCTTTTATCTGAAAAATAACATATAAAATAGAGTAAATATCCATTTTAGTTGCTAAGAAAAACATCAACCCTCAAATTAGACCAGAGAAATAAAAACCCCAACTTGATACTAAGGAGTAAGGATCTCAAATGTCGGAGAAATTAGTCATTTTTAAGGGGGAACTGACAAATTTTTGGGATATATTTTAGTGACCAAGTTGGGAGTTATTGATTTAAGGGCCGATATTTTCTGAGCAAATAAAAGTGTGTATGGAATCCATAAAAGATTTAATCTCGGCATAAAAAAAAAAAATTGAAGCTATCAACCAATCATAATTTATCACATTATTAAAAATGTTCGACGCTTAACATAAGAAACTTTACAATAATTACTCATCCACAAAATAAGACCGAAAATTGATATAATTTATAGAGCACCTTAGCTATATCATCATCAGAAACCGTAAAGGCATTCAACTGATCCATGGCACCACCATGTTTCCAGAAAAAGTGCTTCAAATTCTTCACGTGTTCAACGCTCGCTAGATGACGAATCGCATTAGCACTGCCACCACGAAAACAAACGCAAAAAATAAATTCCACTTTTTCATTAAAAGAAACCTTTATTTATTTACTAACAATTTTTCAATTCGAGATTCGAGATTCCATACCAGGCAAAAGAGCTATCGAGCTCGTCGATATCTTGGTCGCAGAAAACGCACCAGAAGCGGTTGCGAGAAGCGAGTTGGGGATTGAGAGCGATAGGGTTGTGGAGGAAGAAGCGGACATCGGAGAGTTTGTTACGGAAACGAGAGAGGAAGGTCGAAAGGGAATTTTTGTGGTTAGGGAAATACTTGTGACGGAGACCTTTGTCGTGGTTTATATTGCAAACTTTGCAGAATTCGAACTCGGTTTTCTTCTTCTTGTTATTTGTTTCAGTTTTAGGGTTCACTCCATTTTCACTCTCACTATCATGTTGCTCCCCCGTCATCTTCATCGTTACCAGACCAGCTCCTGTCACTTTTGTGCGTGAACGACGATGTGATTATGTAACGTAGCAACAGAAAGAGAGTAACTGAAAAAAGGCACAACATTAACAACGTAAAAGAAACAAAACAACAACTCGTTCAGCTTTGACAGGCCCAATCTGTACTGGCCCGGTTCTAGAAAAATCAATTTTACCGTTTGGGACTCTCTTTTTTTTTTTTTTTTTTTTTTGGGTTCATATATGGCATCACCGTTTGAGACCTTGAACTATGGCCTAATATTTTAAAAAATAAAAAAGAAATTGGACCCACTACTGCTACTCACTGTCATAATTTATGAACTTAACAAATTAATTAATTAAATTATCCTAAAGATGCATCCATATTTGGTTTTATTATCAATTAATCATTCTCGATTGTCTTTTCAAAAAAATCATTCTCGATTATATATATTTTTTGCAACGTAATTTGCTAGCTCCATCTTATGTTGCACAGGTACGGTACGGATATATAAAATATAAAATTAATACACTACTAACATAAAATTAGTAAATTATGTAAACATTATAGATTTATAAGCATCCAAAAAAGAGGTTAACTTAACAGGGTAAATAAGCTTTTTCAAATCTTAAACTTAACGTGTTTGCTAAATAACTCACACATATGTAGACCACAGTAGGCAAAGCCATAAACCCTACCTCACTTAACCTATTCCTACAAGTAGGTAGGGTACAAGCACTTGAAATAAAAACTGCTAGTACAGATACAAATACATGATATGAAAATAAAAAACTAAACCACAAGCATCCCATTTTTGTATATAAAATTCAAAAAACCAAATATCAAACTACAACACAAAATTAGAACACAAAAATATAAACAACAAAAACTAAGGAACTTAAATTGTTCAACCACACAAGACAACATCAATAATAAAAAACTGCAATACTTGACAACTTCTAAACATGAAAAAGGTTATAGATTAGCATACACCCATTTTAATGCCTTAAGGACCTGATTAGCAACAAGGCAAGAATAATTACAAACGAAATTCTTGTCTTCTTCTACCAAAGAATATTTATAAATTATTATTATTATTATTATTGTTATTATTATTATTTGTTTTAATGCCTTTAAAGCAAAAGAAATTCAACAATTACAAAATAATGCAGCAAAGTAATAAAACAAATTACATTATAGATATTAGAAGCTGATCAAGAACACAACTACATTGCCTATTTTTTATGACAATTTTAATTTGTTCTAGTTACATTATAGTTCAGACCTAAAAAGCTAAGGCAATGTTAAATTCAAAGGAATTTGAAATATAAGAGAATTTAATTTCTCAATTAAATTTCCTTCATTTTCATTTTCAAAATACTTTGTTTGGATTAAACAACTCATTTTTTTTTTGGTCCGGGATGGAACCCAGGGTATCTCCATAGCCGGAAGCCGTAGGACTAATCCCTCGAGGATGTAGAGTACCAGTTAAAGGGCAACTCCTCTACCCACATATGTAGCTCTATCCCCATCACCAGGATTTGAACCCTGGACATATGATTAAAGGGTTAATGAGTGTGATTTCACCTCATATTTCCTTGACATTTTTGCATGCATTTTCATATAGGTTAGACATATTTAATTTGATTTTTGTTAGTTTTTGCCTTGGAACGGGTAAGGTGGTTTTGTGGTGTGTTTGTGCAGGAATTGAAGAATTAAATGTTTAGAATCAGTCATATTGGAGCTTGCATGATCAAAAGGAGTTTGAAGAATAAAGGAAAATTGGTCAACCAGAAGCCATCACGGCCAGGCCGTGATAGGCATCATGGCCGTGACCGAGTGGAGCTGAAAAGGAAGACAATGCTCAAAGCAGAACTGGTCACAGCCTGGCCGTGAAGTCCATCACGGTCGTGACATGAAAGCTGAACCAGACCCTCACAGGCAGAAATGATCACGGCTAGGCCATGATGACCATCACGGCCGTGACAAACCAAAAGCAAAGCCATCCCCCAGGACAGAAACGGTCACGGCTAGGCCGTGATGGCCATCACGGCAGTGACGCGCAATATCTGGAATTTTAAATTGAAGATTTGATTTGATTTTGTAACAGTTTTGGATCCAAGTTGCCCTACATTATAAATAGGACTCTAAGGCTCGAAAATATGGACCTCTTGGCTGCTACCTTAGGCTTAATTTTAGGATTTCTCTTCTTCTCAATTGCTTCTCTTCTCTTAGGATTTTTATGTTTTTGTTATTCAACGTTGCTATGAACATGGCAATGTGTGAGTAGTCGTTTTATTTCTAGGAATTGGGGCTATGCCCAAGACTCGTTTTATGTGATGAATTGACGTTTTACTTCTTGTTAATTTCAATTTGCTTTCGATTTGATTCCTATTGCATGAATTACTTGTAAATTTGGTGCGCACTTATTTGCATGTCATAGATACTCTAAGGATGAACCTAGCGATGAACTTAGGTATTGGATCTATAGGGATTGAACTTAGGACTTAAATCACGAGAGTTAGAAGCGGTCCTTCGAGGGTTCATTGAATTGTCATAAATCTCAATGGGTTCAATTTAAATACAATTACCACGAGAGTATGAGTTGGTTTAATTGGGCACGATTCTTGTATCTCGAGAGGGAACATTAACTTTATTAGGATAAATTCACCTTCAAAGCAATTTTGATAATTAACAAGAGGAGTAGTCAATTTAGTAGCATAAGCAGTCTTGTTGGTAACCCAATTCCTGGAAATATCTTTTAATTTGAAAAACACCAGATTAGATTTGATTGCGATTTTTTAACTGATTTCGTTTTAGATATTTGATTTGTTAGTTAATCTTTATTTTAAAAACCAAATCTTTTCCAAATCTTTTTTTATATATAGTTTAGTTAAATTGATCTAATAATTAATTGTTATTTAAGATCAAGGTCTCTGTGGGTTCGATCTTTTTATTACTTGACGACGAAGCCGTACACTTGTGGATTCACGCTATCAAGGGCCCAAGCTATTAGCCACTTGGACCACACCTTGTGGGTTAAACAACTCAAATTTGGATAAAGCAATTCAATTTCATTCATATTAAAATTCCATTTTTTTGTAAAGATTGAGATTTCAAAACAAAGCTTTGCAAAACAAAATAAACATTCAATATTCGACTAATTAAAAATTAGAAAAATAATTTTTAGAAAAACAGAAAACAAAAATAAAATATCGATTAATTATACCATAATTTCTCATAAATAATCAATGAGTACAAAAGCAAATATTTAAAACTGCGATTTGAGTTAGGGCTGATCATCAACCCGAGACCCGCCCGAACCCGAACAAACCGATTCATAATTTAGTAAAACGGGCGGTTTCGGGCGGGTTAACGGGTTAAGCGGATGAAAACAATGGTTTGATATGGGTTTAGTCGGGCGAGTTCGGTTCTAGAAAATTTAATCTATCGGTAACCGAACCCGACCGACCACTGTTAGACAAAATTTGTTCCCTTTCCTATTTGATGAAATCTCACCTATTGATCAAAAAACAAAGATGAAATCTCTCCTCTCTCAGAGTCTCAGTCTGTCTAGCTCGCCTTCACCATCTTCAGATCAGCTCCCTCACTTCTGCCATGCTGCTTCTCCTTCTCCTTCTCCATGTCCTTCTTCTTCTTCTTCCTCAGATCACCTTCACCATGTCCTTCTCCTTCCCCCAAAACCAGATCTGAGATTGTGTTCTTCTCCTTCCCCAGTCGGAGCCAGATCTACCATGAGCAGGAGGGAGCTATTGGAGCTAGATGAAGCAAAGTCAAAGAGAATGGCTGAACGTGGAGGAAGAGGGAGGAGCGGCCGGACCCGTAGGCGGCGCTCGCGCAGCGGAGGACCATCTTCACGTTCGTACGGCGCAGATCTGAAGCATGGAGGTCGTCGAGCGGCGAAGTCGAGTGAGGGCGGAGTGAGCGGCAAACCATAGAGCCTGGGCGGCCCGATGCGACGATGCGCGGCCGCGGGTCTCCCTTTGATCTGGTCGACTGGTCCCGACGACGTTCTCCAGAGGCTCAGAGACGGAGTATATCAGTTTTTGCATTTTTTTTTTTAAAATAATAAATAAAATAATAAAATAATCATGGATCCATATGAATCCGCCCGACAACCTTTCAATCCGCCCAACCCGTCACCGACCAACCCGATGTATAGATGGGCGGAAGTGGATTTCATTTTTCTTGCATCGAACCCACCTGAACCCGCCAATCCCAGCCCGAACCCGCCCGATGCTCACCCCTAATTTGAGTCTTTCCCTTGTCCTTTTCTATGGATTATTATTTATATTGTTTATGCCTAACACTAATATTAGCAACACTAAGCCAGACCAGAACATAGCTAACTGCAGAGCAAGTCATACAGCAATATCCCTTAGGAGTTCCTTCCTGCGTAAATATGCAAGATCATGAAAACCAGGATGGTAAACGATGATCCAAAAATCAAGAAAAACAAATAAGCAACTTCTCCACCTAAACAAGCTTCAATAGGATCAAAGGGTAAGCACAATCGAGACTTCTTGCATAATCAGTTTTGGCCTAACTACCTCTGCTGTCCTAGAATCTTCGTAGGCTTCCAAAATATTAATAATCCTAGAAACTGAATTAGGCCTTCAAATTTCAGCTTCACATGATTAGATGGCCTAACTTTCATATATGACTGAGATACTTATACAACATTAGGTGTAACTTCAGAAGTCAGAACTGAACCAAACAATCACAAAGTTTCAACAGAGCATTATGCAGAAAATCACTCCAGTTTCAATGCAGATTGGTATTTCATGATAGAGTATTAAAACCATATTTTTCCACAGGTTAAAGACCTACATATTATCTTACCAACAAGACAAACCATGCATGATTTGTAATTACACAACTCAAGTTATGGTTTGAACAGTACATGCAGCCAGATAAGCAAAATCGGCAGAAGAAAGCCTAACTTCTAATGAAAACTGGTATTAAAAGAGAGAGGATTTATGATTGGAATTCTTATAGTAGCTTTTCAACAAGAGGAACTGCACTAAGTTCATGTTATCTAGCTTGTTATTGTTGAGATAGCCGGTGCCCCCAGACAAATTTAGCATGCGAAAATAACAAAGTGTGCAAATCAAATATTCCTAATGTGTGCCCAAATTTTTCTATAATAGCAAAACAACCAAATACTCACGCTTTCTAGATCAAATGCATCCTAAAGGTTGGGTAGCATTAAAGACCCCAACCGCTCAATGTGAACAAATAATGACAGCAGCTAACAGGATGCTTCTTCTTGACACTTCAGCTTTGCATAAGAAAGTGTTGGAAATCCGCCTTAATTGCGGTTCGCCCCTAGCCGCCTTAATTGCGGCAAGTTTGGGCTGCTTTCATTGCAGCCTCCAGCACCTTCATTGTGCTGAGTATGAGGGGTGTGTTTAGTCCCACGTCGCCTAGAGATATGACCAAAGTAGTGCTTATAAAGCTTGGGCAATCCTCACCTTACAAGCTAGCTTTTGGGGTTGAGTTAGGCCCAAGCCCACAATCTAATATGGTATCAGAGCCTATCCTAGATCCTTTGTTGGGTTGCCCGCATCATCCACGCTCCAAGTCCATTAGGCTTGGGCGTGTGGGGGTGTGTTGGAAATCCGCCTTAATTGCGGTTCGCCCTTAGCCGCCTTAATTGCGGCAAGTTTGGGCTGCCTTCATTGCAGCCTCCAGCACCTTCATTGTGCTGAATATGAGGGTTGTGTTTAGTCCCACATCGTGTAGAGATATGGCCAAAGTAGTGCTTATAAAGCTTGGGCAATCCTTACCTTATAAGCTAGCTGTTGGGGTTGAGTTAGGCCCAAACCCAAATTTTAAGAGAAAGAACTGGATCAGATGTCGGTAAGATAGTGTAGAAAGAATGAGAATTCTTATTGAATATGATGTTCCCTCAAGATCAGAATCATTGAGATTAGAGGTCCGAGACAGAGATCGAACAAGAATGCAGAAAAGGAAAGCTCAGGAAATTCGAGTCCTCGCTCTCCCCCCAACCTCTCTCTACAATTCCAAAATTGCCTTTTCCCTCCCTCCCATTCTGTTAAAACCTAACAAACTGATTGCCTGTCCAATCCACTCTCAGTTCTCACTGTCATTGTAGGAAAATGGATTTGGTGCCTTTCATTTTGGTGCCTTTCTCTCTATCTCTCTCATATCTTATTTTCTCTATTACATTTTTCCTTCATTTTTTCCTATCTCTCTCATCTCATTTTTTGCCTAAAGTCACCAAAGTTACTATTTTCCAAAGGCACCAAATCCTTACTCGTCATTGTAGTTAAGAACACTGTCAATAGCATTAACCAAGTCTTCTAATTCCCTGCTCCCACTTCTATTCTTCCTAACATACACCCTCTTGATTGCGGGTCTGCAATCAACATCCTTTCCTTCTTCTTTCTCCTGAAGCAGCAAACATCTTTTACCTTAAAAATTGGATTACTTTCTACCAGGACAACAAACACAATACAAAGAAAAGTCAAATCCCCACTCTATTTTACCTTTCTTTGGTACATTAAGGCTATGTTTAGTTTTACTTTGAAGCAACAAAAATCACGTTGGCAATGGCAAAAGTGTAAATTTTTTCAAGCCAAAGGTGAAAAAAACTTTTTCATACTTTGGCGTCAGCGTCAATACTGATGCCAAACCAAAGTACCAAACACACACTATCCCCAAGTAGAGTATAGGAGTCAATTAAAGTAGAGAGACTTACGATAAATCTTTAAATGCATAAACCATAGGGTCAATTTTGGGAATGACCACCGGCAGGCTCTCAGAGCACAGAAGCAACAAGTTTCTCAGAGCTTGTGCTGAATCCTTGCCTTGTCAAGAGATACTGAACCACTGACATTTTCATCAGGATTGTACAAAAATAAAATCCTGCATCAAATACAAAGAAAGACAAAATTGAACAACAATTCAAAGTTTAATTGTGGATATGCTGCACAGTCAAGGGTTCATTCATTGTTTAATTGTGGATATTAAAAAAAGTCTGCACCAGATACACAGAAAGGGAGTGAGAGAGAGAGAGAGAGAGGGAGAGAGAGATTGCGCTCTTTTTTATAGAAGTTCTAAGGCCCTGTTTGATTGTGGATATGCTGCACAGTCAAGGGTTCATTCATTGTAAACCAGAGTCAATAAGAACACAATTCAACAACAAAAAATGGTGTAACCACAAAATGACTAATAAATTGACAAAACAAAATTAAAAAATCACTTGATTTTCTCTATAAGATGACACTCCCCCAGCTGCTAATACCACATATTAATGCTAAAATTTCAAACAAGAGCTCAAGAAAGATTTTACGGAGTTACGGACCAAAATCATGAGTGCAAAACTCTCTTCATTTCATGTTATATCAGAACCTGAAATATCCAAAACAAAAGGGACCCAATGAAAGCAACAGTAAACTCAAATTTCACACATTCATCATGAATTCAAAAGCACTGGAATGCAAATTAACCGCAAGGAAGCCTCATAACGACATCATGATCACATACCTCATTTGATAATCCATACAAGAATATGCTTTTCATGGATTACATTAAATTCGATGCAATCCCATTTAACTTCTTTAATAGAGTTGTAGTATTTTGGTTTGATGCAGCCCCATTTCAAGATAAAAAATCCACCTCCAGAACATATGCATGTCAATACACTCTTCAAATTTTCAAAACATATCTATGCACTATAACAAAGTGTCATGGTTCAAACTTTTCGACAAACAATATACACACCACTACTGAGTACATGTTTGGTCCCACGTTTTTCCCTCATCAAACGTGCATTCTGTGCTCAAACGTGATATCTGTCTTCAGACCCATATGTTTGGCAATCAGTGAGAATGCGATTCCAGGCCACTAAAAGTACGTTGGAGCTAAAGCAGGAAATAGTAGCTTTTGGATCCTTGAAAATTGATTCTGAATTATTTTGCAAATTTTGCTGCTGGAAGAAAGAGGACACGATCGGTGCTTAGGGTCGCAAATTTGTTGGAATAGGAGAAAAATTCTAAACTATAATGGGCAGTGATCACGGATAGAGTAAAACTTGCATAGATAATTTTTTTTAGAGAAGTATGTGTGTGTGTGTGGGTGTGGTATTGCTAACGAGCTGGAAAGTTTGTATTGAAAATACAAGTTTAACACTTTTTAATGTAATAAATACATCACTTTCTCATACAAACTTACTTCATTTAATTCCTTAACTAATGTCCTAAGGGCTAAGGATACTCGTTAACATTATCCATTTTGATAATTACATACTCAAAAGCAATTTTGATTCAAACTATTCAAGCACCAAGAGTTAATAAAATCACTTTTGTCAAGAATGCATCCAAACATTAACCACTTCACTTGTAAATCACTTTTAACCAAAATCAATTATATAAAATCAATTTCTCTCAAAATCACGTTTGTCAAATGCTCATTCAACCACACGGAATATCAAAAAAGTAAGTACAACCGAAGAAACTAAATCACAAAATATCAAAATTTGGTTCATTCCACTCAATCAAGAGTTTCATCAAACATGTTGTATTCTAAGTAGCATGGATACGGATACTAGTACAAGGTCCAACAAAATTTCTAAAAATCAGGGTACACTACAGTTACAACATGATACATTATATAAAGATATAAAATATTCAATAAAGTGATTAAAATTTAAATCATAAGATAAATACAATTTTGTTTTAGGATTTAATTGGTATGCATCTTCAGTGAGTTGTCACGACATATCATTAAATATATTTGATTCTTATCCTACTTACTGAAAAAAAGTTATTTAAAAAAGTCATTGATTTAATTGCTAAAAAAATACTGAAAGTGTATCAAAATTGCAATGTTTTAAACCAAGCACTTGGGTACAAGTGGTTAATGTAATGCTGTTAAGGACGAATGGTTCGTGCTTTGCACGAGTTCGATCCTTGGCAACAACAACTCTTGGCCAGACTTTACTTACCTCCCGGCCGCACCCTGAATTAGTTAGGGTCAAAGACTCTGGACACCGGGGCGGGGGTCAAAGACCCTCTGGACCAAAAAAAAAAAAAAATTGCAATGTTTTAACTATAAGTGTGTTTGGGAAAGCTGGAAAAAAAAAGATTATGCTGATAATCTGTTTTCAAATAATCGATTATTGTGATAATCGATTATAATCAGAATCTGTTTTTGTTTGGGTATGTTTCCTGAAAATTGATTTTAAGATAATCTATTTCGTTTGGGTAATACAAAAATAATCATTTTTATATAGTAAATTACAAAAAAGGGTATGAAAATATTTGTTTATAGCCTTTTATTTTAATATCACTTTTACATGCCTGTGCGATGTAGTGAAGAATTGTATTGGTCAGATGGAATTGTGTTGGTCAACTGCAGGGACACAACTGGAACAGTGCTCGTCAACTTGTGCAGCACAGGGAAGGAAAAAAGCTTTTTCAGTAGACAGTCCTCCCTACTAGCTTGTGTCAAAACAGTGTTTTTTTAATAAAGAAAAGCTTTTTTGAAGATTAAGCTATTGACCCAAACAAAACAACTTTTTATCAAAACAGCTTTTTATCAAAAAAAACAACTGAAACTCCCAAAAAGAATCTTTCCCAGACACCCTCACTAAATATATAAAGAAGGAATGTGATATAAAAGAAGGGAAATAGACAACTTACAAGTACTGGTCGACGGTGGAGAAGAGCGAAGAGGGATTTCAAGGATCAATTTGGAGCTTTAATCATAAAAACAATAAAGAAAAATGAGCCAAACCACGTTGGAAGTAAATCTAATTTCCAGAGTTTCTCTTTTGATCAGAACAAAAAAGAAACATCATATTCGCGCATAGACGTAAAATGAGTGTTTTGAGTGGTAAGAAACCTTCTTATTGGTGCATAGATGTAGAGAATAAAAAATATATCAAAAAATATATATTAGAATTAGAATACAATCAATTGTGGAGAGTGGGATTTGAACCCACGCCCTTTCAGACCAAAACCTTAATCTTGGCACCTTAGACCAACTCGACCATCTCCACAACGGTGCTGGAATGCCACAAATTTACGAACAAAACCTATTGACACAAAACATACTTTCATAAAGTACTAATTGTTAGAGAAGCTTATGAAAATAAATTATTTTAAATTTATTTAGAAAATTTTTAGTGAATAAACACTTTATTAAGTTATTTATCCAAATGCACCCTTAACACCTCCTTATTTAAATAATAAGACAAAATACATATCCCAATTTTTTTTTTTTTTTTTACCTTCCTTTGCCCAAAGAAGCAAAATATAAAAATAATGAAAGAATTTTGATGCACAAATATCATTACTTTGTAAAAATAACGATATAAACTATAAAGCAACGAATGAGGATACTTGGGACCGAAGGAACAATTTCTTATCAGGGATTAGTTGGAGATGAATCATTATCCTACATTGAACTTGATAACTCACTCAATTTATGCTTTGGATTTTAAGCTCCCAAAGATAAAACTCAAATTAGAGTAAAATCCAAACTAGTTCCCGAGAGAAACATGAAGACATATTTGATTTCTGAAAAATAAAAAAATATCAATTTGGTCCCTAAGAGCATCCATAACCCAACATCTCATATTTTTACTTTTTTTTAGGTTCTTAAGTGGGTCTCGCATTTATACATCACTCAATTTTATTTTTTACAATTTAAGCACCCCATCTCTTCAACCTATCACCTCCAAAAATTTTGCTAAATAGATCCCACTAATAACCTCACATATTTACATTTTATCAATAAAATACTATTTTCTTTCTCAATCAAGTCAGAACATGGCCCACAAAATGCTTCTAGCATCGGTGCTTCTGAAAGTTCCAAGCTCTTAATAAGAACTCTCTCCAACAGTTGCATGTGCTTAATTGGGAGTGCTTAACAAGCAATCACCCATGAAAAACTAGCGTTGCAGGTGCTCTAAGGCCATCTCCATCCTAGCACCCCATATTTTTACTTTTTGTGTTCTTAAATGAGTCCCACTTTGACACATCACTCATTTTTATATTTTACAACTTAAGCATCTCATCTCTCCAGCCCAGCAACTTCAAAAAAGTTCTTAAATGGACCCCATCAGTAAACCAACATCCTTACATTTCATCAATAATTTATAACAACAGTATACTTTTTTTGTAATTAAAAAATGAAGCCTGGCCCACTGAAAATGGTAAGAATCGATCCTTGCACAAGGAGTTCATCTTGTTAAGCACCCCTTGTGAAATCCTCTCCAACAAGGGGTGCTTGTTAAGGACCAATGCTTGTTAAGGTAGCATCCACAAATAAGGCACCCTTGGAGATGGTCTAAGAATCTCAAATATCGGTCAAAGTAATCTTTGAGAGTGGCCAAAATATCCCTAAAATCATCTTAAAATGACTTATTTGACCGACATTTGAGATTCTTCAGGACAAAATTAATACTTTTTAATTCTCAGGGACCAAATATCTCTCCGTATTTTATGTTGGGGCCAGTTTGGACATTTACTCCTCAAATTATAGTTTGGATAAACATCCGAAACTCTGATAGGCATATGCATCGTTCCTACCCAACCCCTTCCACCCCTTTTCCAAACAAATATTTCCTTGATCCTACTGGCAGTACCTTCGAAGACAAAAATAGGTATCAACAAAATAGATATGCTATTGCTCAAGTTTTGAAGTTCTTATCAAACAAATTTTGAAGCTTGTCATAAATTCTCAATCTTTGTATTCTATCTTCTGTTGAAATTCTTTTATAGCAGAAAAGCCCCTATAGTTGAACGATTTCTCAAACAAATAAGGAACGACGATAACAAAAGTACTTTTTGGCCCTTCACTCAGTGATTTCTCTGTATTCCAGCTGCAAGCCTGAGTTTAACCACCCTGTAACGTCTCAACAATGCACCTCTGGGGGTCACAAAGGAGAAGGCAACAAATTTTGAGGACTATCCTTTCCATCTATAATCAAGGCAAATTGATTGTATATTATTATTAGAGATGTCTATAACCAACAAAAACCAAAGATGTAGAAATGCTATTCAACAACCCTCGTTGACAAACTCCAAATACTAGATAGCATTCCTATGTGTACTTGTCCATATGCACAAACAGTTTGAGTAAAATTTTGATTCTTGAGTGTGTTTGAGAAAATTGGGGAAAAAAAATAAAATCATGCTGATAATCTGATTTCAAATAATCGATTATTGTGATAATCGATTATAATCAAAATCTGCTTTTGTTTGGATATGTTTGCTAAAAAGCGATTTTAAGCTAATTTATTTTGTTTGAGTGGTGCAAAAATAATCATTTTTACATAGTAAAGATGGAGAATGTTGTGAATAGATGCTGGTTAAAAAAAGTTTTTTTAAAAAACAGTTGGATCTTGCAACTTGTTAGAAAACAGCTTAAATGAGGAGAAAAAAGTTTTCTAGAAAATAATCCAGGTACCCAAACATACTAATTTTTTCACAAAAACCACTTAATTGCTCAAAAACAGCTGAATAGTTAAATCTTTCCCAAACACACTCTATGACTGTAAAGTAGTTATAAACTATCATCTAATGATGTGGCAACACATCATTTAAGAACTATATAAAACATTTTTACACTAACAATGTATCAAAATTAGATTCATAGTTTTAACATACGAATTGCCTGAAGTCCAGTTAGAATATAAATTTGAACAGCATTCCGGATCATACAACATATATAATTAAAAGCAACAAACTAAACAAAGATCAGCAAAACTGTTGTCAAGCAAAGGGAATGAATCCCAATTTTGAAGTTAAACCCGCATGCCTGAATTAAAACCCAAAAGCGTTTTTCCTTTTTTTCTATAATAAATCATTTGAAAAAGCTATAAACTGACACTACTGCTACGCAGAATTAATGGCTTCAAGTTGCCTTCGGAGATCATCAAGATCATCATCATTGTCAGTTATTGGAGCTTCAGAATGTAGTTTTTGGAACTCATCCGCACTAGGAAGTTCATGAGTGAGACCTTCAGGCAGGACATCTGCAATAGATTTTGGGGACAGGAGGTTACTCATTTAAATACTAATTGAAAATGAACAATACAACTGAAACAAATCCAAAATTCTTCAACAAGAAAGTTAAATGCTTTTCAACCCATATTGTCAACGGAAATAAAGCAAATGAACAAAAAAATGCATTAGCAGGGAAAATGTAGAACACAGAAATTTTAGCTTTCGCAATAAAGGTGGGGACAATGGGAATATATTGCGCAAAAACATCTCAAAGAAGGAGCTAATTAAAAGAAAATTGCCCTAGCCAAGAGTAGATAGAATTTCTGATGTGGTCCAAAACGAACAAGGAAACCGACATAGCAGTAATGTCAGTATCACGAATCCAGAAGACAAAATCATGGAAAGACATCCAGCACTTCAGTTCACATGTAGGAAAGGACAAACTCTGAGCTGATCAATATGAACTCAAGAATATAATTAAGTAAATACCTGAACTTCTGGTATCAGGACCATCCAGATGACAATCGTCAAGAACACTGAAAATTTAACACAAAGAAGTCGTCACTAAAATGTGAAGGCTACAATTTCAAGAAGGAATCGGTGCTCTTTGATATTACGTGGTCATCACATTAATGATTACATTCAGTACATCTAAAATAAAATCAATTCCAACCGACAAAGCATCTTTGTGGTTTCTCTTGCAAACATGTAAAAAAAATGAAAAACATAAATGATAATAAAGATCATTAAGCACCTTATATTCCATTCATTATCATCGTGAAGTGGGCCTTCCTCAGTTGATAATGCTTCAGCTTTCAATTTTGCTTTTGCTGCAGCATCTCTCACTGGCTTTGCAAGAATGTACTCTTCCTGCATAACATGTATAGCTCAATAACTAGACAGAATGATAGGAGTTTATGCACAAAATCAAATTTTGCTACAAAGGCATGTTTGGAAACACCTTACCTGTCTTTTTAAGCAAGCTACATTTGAACATTGAGGGTTTGGCTTCATTTGCATGGTTGGGAAAAAATCTTTAAGAGAGTTATATCCCTAGAAACAAGAAAACAGAATTGGGGATATCAGCATAAAGCTAGTGTATTTTGAAAAACGGCAGAGACTGTTTTCTTCATAGTGGCCTCAACAGATTCCTCTTTGAAGAATAAATGATACTTTCTTTACCTTTTTTTTTTAAACAAAAGAAGAAAGGAATAATTTGCAACAATTCAATGAAAGGAGAATAGAGGGAACATTGATGCAGTATTGCAGTAGTTACCAAATATGGAGAGACTTGACCAAAACCTAACAAGAATTTGAGTGTGTTTTGGACTAAAAGCCCAGCAACAACGCCCTGGAAAGTCAAACAAAATTTTATAATGCAAGACAAATAACAAACAAAAAGTGTGCGACATATTGTAAACAATAAAGAGATAATTAAATAAGCCACTAAAAGTAGTAGAAAATGTCAAACGAAACAGATCTGTCTTTTTGTATGTGTAAAAGCCACCAGATAAGTATAATAAGATGAAAACTTTCTGAACAATTTATTTAAATTTCAAACTATAAAGAAGAAAAGCAACCAATGTAAGAGATGTAAAAGTATATTTTACCATGGTGGTTGGTAAAGATGCAGCACAAACCCCTTCACGCTTGAGTGTACGTTCATCTACCCCAGATGCTACAACCTAAAAAGAAAAACATAATTGCATGTTTCACATGTTTGTACATACTACATACAAGTTTCACATTTGCTGTAAGCTGGATGTAGTTGTATGTATCAACAAATTTAGTTACATTAGCCACTATTTTATTTAATTCATTTTTTGCAATAAAATAGAATAGTCCACACATGGATGAACTTCTGAAACTTTATGTATCACCAGATTCAATTAAATTACATCCTTTAAGGCGATCTATTGTCAATTGTGAACAATACCCAATTGCAAATAAAGAACAAGCATACCAGAGGAGGTGCACATGCAAAACAGGCAGTTTCACCAGGAATAAGTAACTGAATATGACCAGAAACAGCATCCTCAGAAACGCCTGCCAAAATATTTATATTTTGTATGAGTTTCCACACAAGTATATTTTTCAAACATCTAGACATGCAAAGTTACCATAACAAATTGACCAATGCATCATGGTGACAGAATACACACTTAAGATTTGTATTTAACAATCAATGTGCCTAGAGATTATATTAAATGCTCAAACATGAGGAAAATGCTATAGTGCCCGGAAGTAGATAGCCTACTGCTTCTTGGGTAACTTCCATAAGTTCAGCAAGAAGCGCACTAAGCCACTAACACTAGCTTAGAGGTGAGAACTGGTGAGCATAGCATAACACAAGTCACAGTTTAGAATTTAGATGTTTTGGATCTATCATACAAAATGACAAAGAAATAGAGGGAGATGTAAACCATAGGATTATAGCAAGGTGAATGAAATGGAGAAGTGCTTCAGGTATTATTTGTGATAGAAAAAAGACTCTCAAGCTTAAAGGAAAATTTTACCGCATAACTATTAAGACCCACAATGCTTTGTGGTACTGAATGCTAGGTGGTAAAAGGCCAACAAGAGCACAACCTTAGTGTTGTAAAGATGAGGATGTTGCATTGGATGATGGACATACGAGACAAGACAGGATTAAGACATGTATTAGAGAGAAAGGGGGACAGCACCTATTGAGTAAAAGATGGACAATCTCACCTTAGATGATTTGGGCATGTGAGATTAGACCATTAGAAGTCTTAGTAAGAAGAGTGGATCAAGTGGAAGACAGCCCAATAGTTAGAGGTAGAGAGAGACCAAGAAAAACTATAAGTGATACCCTTAAAAAGGATTTAGGTTTAAATGACCTTAGACATGGCTTATGAGTTATGACAGAACATGGCGTCATTTGATCCATGTAGTCAACCCCACCTTATGGAAAAAGGCTTTGTTGTTGTTAAAATATAAAAATGCTAGTTAATGCAAATTAGTTAGGACAAATCGGGTCCTGTAAGTTGGGCTCTCTAGAAGTACTAAAAAAAACATTTTGGCCAAATGAACATAGATGCATCATGCATATAGTTATCAAGGTTTGGATACTTTCATAGTAGCATAAAACATCTGTCAAGAACAAATTATTACACTGTGAATTTCTATCAGAAGCATGTCTATTTCTAGTTCTCAGAAAAACATAGAATCACAGATTATTTTCATATTACTATTATGCACACATCAATAAAAAAGGGGAAGCTAATTCTGAGCATTTTAACTTTTCTTCAAAGATAAAAAAACATCCAAGAGAATCTATCACCTACAAAAAAAGAAGGCTAACCTGACTCCAACCATGTCTGGCTCAGTTCATTACAAGCCTGAAGTGCATATAGATTACACATGAAAATCCCTAAGCAATACTAAAAATAAGATAATTTGGTCATTTTAATTATGTTAAATTATAAATACCTGGTTAACAGCCATTCTTGCTTCATAATTATCTACACAGCTTAAGACAAGATCCACACCACTACCTTGTTTACTAGGGCGAAATGACTTATTTTTCAAAGATGACACAAAGGTCTCAAAACCTTCAACTGTTGTGATATTCAGTGTATAGCTCTAAATGAAAAGGAGAGGAACTATATCAGCAGAGAAAGTATTCTTAAAAAAAAAATACAGTAGATTCATCTTAATAACATCGATATCTGTAATGAGCCACAGAGGCTACAAACAATACAGATTACTTACCTCAAGCACAACATCAGGGTTTATATCTGAAAGAGTTTGTACAGCTGCATCTGTTTTTGTCATACCAACCTAGCAAGGCAAAAGACAAATTAGTTCATGGTATGAGTTAAATAAATTTCTGGCAGCTTCTATATGTAAAATACATAAGTCTGGAAGTTAGCTGTCAATATCAAATTTTCAAATTGCTATCTTTCCTACAAAGAGAATATCTATGTTAAAAATCATTGGGGCAGCCCCTTGAATTTTAAAGACATGATATCTGGAAATGATAAAAATATATATCAACAATTAAATTCTGAACACAAGAAAATGAAGATTTGGGTACTCACCTGATCTGGACGAAAGAAGAGCCTATTCATGTTTGCAAGCTCCACTTTGTCATAATCATACAACAAAAGTCGACCTATACCACATCTAGTTAGCATCTCAGCAGCAACACTTCCTACACCACCTATTCCCTGTGATTGTGTTGACCAAAGATAAGAATTTACAACCAGAATGTAGTGGGGAAAAAAAACTAAACAATAAGAGACAGATAATTTTAGAATAGTATGAACCACCTATTTGGATAATCTTGTAAAAAAGAACTGTCCATTTTCTGTGTTCATGACCAGAATTAGAAAGACAAATCAAGTACTCTACATCTTCTACAAACTAATTTACCAAGGCCACAGAGACTCTCTTTGCACAAATTATTCTTGCTATTTCAAGTATTGGACTCGTTATTGTTAATAATAAATCTAGGTTGGAGTGGGTGAAGGAATATAAATCCATGCAGAGCCAGCAAGTGATTCTATCTCTCTCATCAGCACGTGGAAACTAAGTGAATGTCAAACCTAAATCCTCTAAGTACAAATAAAATATGGAATATCCACCAATAATACTAACACAGATTTGAGTCAGGATTATGGGCACTCTCTGAGACCATTGGCATATAATCCTACTTTTATTTAATAAAAAATCACTACCATAAATAAAAGATAATTAATATTACTTTTAAGTAGTTTCCTAGATGAATTGAGAAAGTAACGTTTCCTCCACTAGACATTCAATGCCTTTCTTCTGTCTTTGGTATTTTATAATTCTTTTCATGATTAATACAAACAAGGAGTGAATAGTCAAATTGGTCCCGAAAGATGTGAGCAATTTCACATTAGTTCCCGAGAATAGAAAAACCTCATTTTAGTCCCTGAAAATGTAAAACTCCAAGGACTAATTTGACCGATAAAAAAAGAACCAAGAAGGACCAATTTGATCGAGCTTTTATGCTCTAGGGGACTAAAACGATGTTTTCTTCTCTCAAGGACCAATTTGACTGTAGTATTAAAAGACCAGACAAATATGTGTGTGCATTAGTGAGTAAACAGTTTAGATCCATATAGTAAATCTTATATAGGCACGTGTCCATTAGGCACAACCAATCATAATCTAAAAATAACTTCAAAATAATTATAGTAAGGACTCTGTTGTTTTTTGAATTGTTATTTTAGTGACTACTGAAAATCTGATTGGTTGTGCAAAGTAGACACCATGTCCATCCAAGACCTTCTCAAATGGATATCATATTTTGTAAAGAATAAAGTAACAGTGCAAGAGGAGATTAATACAGACAACAATGGCAATGGAGAAATCCCTTATCCGTTCATAGTTCTCCACAATACCCATTCTCTGAAGCGCCATAAGCCGACTATACGGATTACTATCTACAACCTCAGCACTCATATCCTGTCATTTCAACACAGTGTGATAAATATGAATAATCAATAAAACTTCAACGATGAAAATGCATCAAAATTACAGGCAAATACAATAATGTACCATACAATTTACCTTAACTTTAGAGCGTCTAACAGGCTCACCCTTTGCTAGATTAGCAACATGCTCAACGCGCGATTGAATCTTCAAACAAAAAGATAGAAAAATCAATCCAAGCCAATGCTAAATGAGTATATTATAGATATTAATGGCATTATTATCATAAGCTCAATTTTAATTAATAGATTTATAGAAAATTCATTCACAAAAATGGATCATAACTGAATTTTATGGAATCTGAGAAATAATAATACCTTATGGAGCGAAGCATTGAGAGATGGATCAGAAAGCGATTGGTTGAGAGATTGCAGATCCGCGAGCAACTCTTTGAGTTCCACCTCCATCTCTTTCTCTCTGTCTTTGATCTTTCCTTTGAGATCTCAAATGAAAGTAAATTGAAATTGAAATTGAAATTGAAATTTGAGATTGTAATCTGCAGAAATGCTAAATTGAAACTAGAATTTCAGCTTTCACCGTTGGTGCTACTTTGGTAGCAGAGGACGGTGAGAGCTCCTTCACACTAGTGTACGGCTAATGATTTTTTTTTTTCTGGTTCTTTATCCCGGGTCGATCCAAATCAAGATGGACCGGACCAGACACAGATTTGTTCTTTACTAGATCGGCCCGATTTTATATAGAGAACAAAACAAATTTAATTTTGTTTATAGGTGTCCGCTCAAATTTGTTTTATGTCTTTCTCTCCTCATAACATCGGAGGAAAACATGAAAGAAATTAAGTAAATAGAGTAATTTTGTTAAATGTTTCATTTTTTAAATTAAAAATTAATTTTAATTCAATTAAATTATTATTTTAATAATAAACATGCCACATGACATGCCATGTGGGACAAAAGTGACAACGCTAAGAAGGTAGGATGACAGAAGAACTAACGTTGCAACGTTAGAAAAAGTGGGGCATTAAAAGGAGGCAAAAAAAGTTTAGGGTTGAACATCACACATGGATTATACATGGGGAACAAATATTGCAATTAAGCCTTTTATAAAAAGGGACATTCATGGTCGGTCAATTTTAAGCAATGACTATAAGCCAGAATAGGGAAATTCCCCTTGGTTGATTCCAAAAACTATCACATACCCGCAAGATTGTTTAAAACCTAACTTATTAAAAGAAAGAGGGTTTTTCAAGTTCCTCCTCGAGCTTCTTCTTCTTTTAAACCCAAATCCTAACACATAGCTTCATCCATGTTCTACCAATATGTGGTTGATCCAAGTGGCAAGGGACTTGGATACCTTAAGCAAGTCAGGGGTTCAAATCCTGATTCTTGTGTATGGAGAAAACTTGGTTGGGAGGGGAGAACACACCTTATGTACCCAACAGGTTCTTCCACGGAGATTAGTCACTACTAACAGTGGTGGATACTTCGTATCTATGTCATGGTTACCAAAAAAAAAAAAAAAAGAGCTTCATCCCTGTTCTTTCTAAGAATCTGTTTGGTAGGATTGAAGGGAGGTAGCTCCCTTCTTAAATTTATTTCATGATAACAAATGTTGAATCTATAAGGATCCTGGTTTAATAAGAAATCACTCCGTCATCCTCATATTTGCTACCTTTAAATTCGGGAAAAAAAAAATTTAATCCTTTCATAACTTTATTTTAATTACTTCGAGTAAAAAAAGAGTCCAATTTCCATTGCCTTACATAATAAGATTAAGGGGGGCTTCATAAATTTAGTTCCTAAAAATTTAATTGGGACCCAAGTTAGACCATGAGTACACATATTTGTAAGCACCAAAAGCTAACTGCTCATGCGAGAAGACAACTAATATTATTATAAAATGATTCCTGGCTGATATACTCCAATTGAGGTGGGACTTTACTCTTAAAAAAACAAAAACAAAAAAAACATGCACGGCTGACGGCTCCTGCATAAGCTTTCATTGAATTGGCCAGAGTATCTAATCCAAGAGAGATAAAGGAACGACCAACACTGCTGTTTTGGACTATTTTGCAGCTTTATGGTGTAGTTTTTTTCGGCTTCTTGACGTTTTATTGCATCTTCTCATCCCCAAGAGCCAACAATAACAAATAAACAATAAGAAACCCATTCACACTGAAGAATCCCATTTATAAATCTTCTCAAGAAAATGAGGAAAAAAACGGAGAAGAAAGGAAAGGGTAATAAAAGATACAAGGAAAAAAAAGAGCTCTTTGTAATTTGGTATTTGTATATTATACATTTATTTCAGATAACTGATGCTTGTGCATCTTCTAAAGCGGAACATAAAACCACCTCAATGGCATAAACAGCCAAGCAGAAATATCATTTTAATGAATGTTGAATGTTGAATCAAACAGAATCTCAACACTTGATATCAAGGAGCGTCATATGAAGGAACAGGCAAAAAGGGAAAAGGTGCCACAGAGGCATATGCTACAGGTGGATGTGCTTGTGTCTGATAGGGACGCCTCCCCCTGATCTTCTTTTCATCCTCCTCCAGCTCTAAAGTTTCAGCAGAAGATGAAGAATTCACAAAACTCTCTGCAGTGTTTTCTACGAACTGTGGTTTATCAGAACGACGGTGAATTAGAAGCCCAGACATAAACACGGGAAGATAGAGAAGACTGGCATAGAACATTCTTCTAGCTTTTTCTTTAGTACGGTCTCTATAGAAAGAAAATGCTGTGGCGCTTATAGCGAGTGTGAGTGCTGTGGACTCGAGACAAAACCATCCAGAAGCCACACCCCCTGTTGATAGATGCAGAAACATGAGTGTCAACTTTCAAGATTCTCCTTGAGGCCAAGCCAGGATTTAGATTTACTGCAGTCACTACACCCACACGGTCACTAAGATGCATCGTTGGATCAGTGTTGTTTCATTTTTTCAATACACACTCAAATGCATCCAACGATGTAGCTCGGTAACTATGATGAATGTCTGGACGCAGTGACTGGAAACAACAATCCAAAACCGGGCAAAACATTCACTTCATTTTCAAATTAAACGAAAACTGAAAATTTATAAGTCTGTTTGCTTTGTTTCCAGCGTTTTGTTTTTATTACCTATTTTTGGAAATAATTACAAAAATGTCATCTTATTCTCATTCTATTTCTTGTTTTAAAAAAATTGGACAAGAAACATTGAAAACATATAAATCTTTGAAAACAGAGAAAATGATGAAAACAATGTTGCATTTTTGTAATTATTTCTAAAAATATGAAATGAAAACATAAAATTGAAAACAAAACAAACAAGCCCCGACATTCCAACCATCCACTTACGGACATGCAATTTAAATGGTGTGTATATTCTCATCTCTTATAGTTTCTATAAAGATTCCGATGTTATATATGTTAAAGGTTCTGTGTCCTTCGTAGAAATATACCAGTTGCTACATAAATAACAAAAACATATGAACACGGTCTTAAATAGTTTGGCCAAGACCATGCCGGCGTACATCATTAACAAACAAAAAAAACCAGACACGCTGAATTTACTTTTAGTTGTTGTCTCTGTCTATGGTTCTATGCCCATGGCCATGAGCAAAGAGGCTAAAAGTCAGGCGACTTGGAAGCTATACTCTTAATTTTATTAAAATTATAAACTTTTTATTTTATTATGATAAACCATTATTAAAAACTCATACAACTCAGTATACTGAACAGTCCAGAATCTTATTTAAGAAGAAATTCTTCATGAGGTGTTGACTTCAAAGGAAAATTTTAAAAGGTATTTATCAAAGTATGTAATCAATATTTGCAACATATAATGAAAGATAAAAATCTCAAGAAAAAAAATATAAGGAGAACTTAATAATGATAATGACCTCCTTGAAGTTTGGCTTAATTACACCAGATACCCCCTCAAATTTCATAAATTACACCAACCTCTCTTGAAGTTTTTGTTGCAAGACATGTAAGTGTAATAATAACATAAACCTTGAGGGAGTAAGTGTAATGACAACATAAACTTCAAGAGGGTAAGTGTAATAGCCACATATTTCAAGGGAAGTCGGTGCAATTTCTAAAACAAGGAGTACCAAGTATAATTAAGTCAAATCTCGAGTAGTCAGTGTAATTCTCCCAATATTCAATAAACCATCTCTAGTAGGAGAAAACATATACTCACAATCATAAGCCAAGAAACCCAAAGGGATTAGATATATTGAGTTCCTCAAAGCCACCAATGCTGTTCTCCGCCCAGATACATCAGCAAGAGAGTACATCCTAAACCTATATTTGAAACACACATGTCAATAAGAAAAAGATGTCATGTAGTATAGATCATCAGTTTGCTTATTAAAAAAAAGTATAGATCATCAGTAATTGAACGAAAGTTGTTTTGGAGTGTAGACCATCAGCCATGTGCAGCAATCAAGGTAACTAAATCCACATTAGTAGAAAAAGAATTAATTTGTAGGCTAAATGCTAACATAATTTTGATTAAATTAATCTATGGTTATATATACTTTTTGAAAACATTTACATAGATTTTTATAGTTTAAAGTTTGTAATTGAGCCTCTATAGCTTGAAAAAAGTTAACTGTTATCTAGCACCGGTGTAAGAGCCATCCAGTTCTTTGTTTGCATGCACAAAGAATATAAGTAGATACTGACTGTACTAATAATCAGAAAGATGAAATTCTGATAATGATTTCTTGGTACAACACCAAACATCAGTGTCGAAGTATAAACTATAAAGATCCATCCACCACAGTCACATAGCATAGGCTCTCAATATATACATTTCTCTTTTAACAAAGGTATCCACCACTTATAAAAAAATTGCATTAGGGAGAAACCAAACTAGTTGCATAAAAAAAAATTGTACGTTAAATTATAATTTTGTCCCTATAGTTTAGGTCCATTTTTAAGTTGATCCTTGTACTTTAAAAAAATAAATGAGAGTAATTGCAAATGTTAAATTAGCCTCCATTATCAGGGGAAAAATAAAAAGTTATCATACTATTAAAGTTTATCCTAGATGGTTAATGAAAATTGACACGCCATCTCAACTACAAAAGGGCATGTCAACTTTTGTTAGCCACATAAAATAAACCTTAACAGTGTCATAACTTTCATCTAACAGGGACTAATTTGAAAATGCTTACAATTAGGAGGACTCTTTTAAAAAGTTTTAAGTATAAAGACCAAATTAGAAACAAATATAAAATAATAGGAACAAAAATCCTATTTTAACCAGAATTTTAATACCACAAACAAAGGAATATGAGCATACCCTCCTGCAGCATAGTCATCGCGGCACATATAGGCAAGGGCCATAAAATGTGGTAACTGCCAAAAATACAAAGCAGCTGGAAGAATTAATCCATTTAGTGAAATATCACCAGAAGCTGCAGCCCATCTGAAAATCAACTACAAAAAGGTGAGACAGAAGAAAACATACATGCACATGATCATACACACGAGAATGGATCGACAAAGCAAAAGTAAAGAAGAAAGCAGACTAACTTAAAAGAATTTGAGCTAATTTTTCAGGAGGTTAGATGTTCAATTGTATATTCTTTCACATAATTACTCATTAATGCCATTGGAATCGTGATTTGTTGTTCCTTTCAACAAAGAGGTAGGAGATAACCAATACAGAGATTGGAGGAAAAGATTTATAAGAAATGTTTGCCAATTATTCAATACCAATAATACTTTGAGCGACAAAAGGTTAATATCAGTTAAATGAAATTCTTCTTTGGTAATGGAAACTAAAATAAAATACCAGCAGGAAAAATATTGAGTATCCCTACTAAGGAGAAAGATAGAAGAGATATATTTAATATTAAGCAATAAAAATCAATATAAATAAGCAGGCTCATTCATGACAGAGTATGAAAACTAGTGTGCAGGTTCGCATGTCACGTGCACACACAGAGGATTGCACAAACATAAAAGGTCACCCAGATGCATGCCTCCCATATCGGCTTGAGGTTTAAAGTAGAGGCTTCCCCAGTTAACAGTCTGGCTTTTAGGAGGGGGTCTACTCTACATCAGATAAGCAAGTTGAAACTAGAGGTTGACATGTCACTAACCACAAAAAGGGCAACCTGGTACCATAAAGTTCCAACTATGCACAGGGTCCAAAGGGTCGTATCCACTATGTGGGTCTACAGTAGGCAGTTTTACCTTCAATTTGCAAGAGGCTGATTCCACGACTTTAACACATTACCTCCTTATGACATGACAACAACTTCAACCACTGCGTCAAGACTCCACTTCATCTCACTGACTATAACATAAGAAAAAATATATATATCTCCATATGTTTTTTCATAATTTCCTTTTACAAACATGGAAGCATGGCCTACAAGTTACAGCTCCGTTCCCGAATTCACCCTGTTTTTCATGTTTCTCTACTTAAGAAAGCAGTGAGAGACTACTCATTTCATCCAACATTGCCAGAAGGTTTGGTAATAAAGGGTTCAGCTATAGAACCTGAGGAAGTTCTACAGTCACGAGTCATCAACCGGAATGACCGACAAGTTTCCCAAGTTCTTATCAAGGGGATGTCTCAACCTGTAGCTGAAGCAACATGGGGAGATGTAGAGACCATCAGAGGACAGTTTCCTAACTTCCGCCTTGAGGACAAGGCTGCTTGTGCACCGGGAAGCATTGATAAGTCAGCAAAGTATATGGCAGAAGAAAAAAAGGAGTTGCTGGTGGCAGTTACGCTAGGGGGAAAGTTATGTGTATAGGTGGCAGTTACTTTATTAGGCAGTTATTTTATTAGGCATTTAGGTTAGAAGAACAGTTAAGTGTGTTTTTATTTCTATTCTATACGTATGGGTGGCAGTTATTATATTTGTTAAGTAGTTTGTTGATTGTATGTGGAAGAGAGGAAAAAACTCTGTTAGGTCTTAGGCCTGTGATTTGTGTTGGCGTACTCTATTTCGGGTTTAATCCAGAATCCAGAATTGTTATTAATAAAACTGTCCTATTTGTTTGTCCAATCTCTTAAGTCTAACAAACTATGGTAGCAAAACAAGGATAGGAAAATGTTTTCATCTTTTGTGCTTGGTTGAGGCTTTGAAAAGGCCTGTGTTCGAATCCTTGTAAATATCATGTAGATTTACTGTATAGGCTTATTATATCATGTAAAAAGGAAAATAGTCCTCTATTTATTTTGTAATTATTTAACTGAGCCTATATAAGGGAGCCACCGTTGTGTAGTTGAAACACATGGATTTCATCATGTCTCCCTTTTCTCTCGTTACTCTTAGCAGCCTGATTATTATAGCTAGCCCAAAAATTTTACTCTCTTCACAAAACCTTGTGTGGAAAACCTTCAAAGGGGTCTTACATTTCACATGATCAAAAGATTAATCAACTGTTTTATCTTTCTAAAGCAATATGAAATTTGTCATGCATAAGAGAGTCAAACAAAAAGTTGTAGACAAATTTACCCCAAAAGTGGCGGAATAGCACCAACAACAGCCCCTACCCATGTATTTACAGGATGGATCTGCTTCAGTGGAGTATATACAAATGCATATAAAATGAGGTTGGAAGCGGCAAGCCCGGCAGCTAACATATTAGTCTGGAACAACATTGTCATCAAGCTGCAATGTTAGTCCCTTCACTCAACAAAGCACATGAAACATTTAGTTGAAAATGATTAAAAGGTTTAGAGTAGAAAAAAATAAGCCAATTAATCACACTACATGTGTTGCTAGCAAAGCTGTGCCAGCTAAACCAACAGAGGATGCCCAGGTGAGTGCGTGAGGTTTTGTAATGCGTCCTGAGGGTAGTGGCCTTCTACTTGTTCTCTTCATTTTGGCATCATTGTTAATCTCAATCACCTAAAATGTGACAATAGAAAGCGCATAATTTAACAACAAATGACAATCCTATAATAATATAATGAATATTGTGGTGAAGAAGAAACCTGATTTAAAGAGTTAGCAGATGCAGCAACCATCATTGTACCAACGCAAGTCCAAGAAAGCGCAGAAAGATCAACAACGCCAGTACTCCCTAAGACAAATCCAGTCCCGGATGTTGCAACCACAAGCATGCTGGAATTCAGCTAGAAAATGGTTACGTTAGTTGAAATGTTTATGTTAATGTTACGTGTGAGATGTAAAAGATGAAAAAGAGAAAAGGGATAATCGTATTTATAGTGTCCTTCAATACAAAAGCACATGATTGTATTTGTGTCAGCTAATATGAGAATAGACCTTATATCTATAGAAAAGGAATTAAGAAATAAATAAATAAATAAAAAGGTGAAATATACCTAAGACGAGCTTTAGAGAGTTCCCAATAGCAGGCGCCATAGTGGCGAGTGAAAGCGACAAGGTCGGAAGGTTTTGACGCTGAAGCTGAGAGATAGGAAGTGCAGAGATGACGAGGATGAAGTATCACTTTCACATGATGATGATGATGATTGTGAGAATTGACGAGTTTGGAATATATTCTCACACAACTCCTCCTCAACATCTTCTACGAACTACGCTCCTCCCTGCAAAACAATACATGACAGACACTAATCACCACAATAGTATAGAGCTGTCAAAAGGGCCAGCCTTGGGGCAAAAAAGCCCACAATACAAAAAAGCCATAGGGCCAAAAAGTCCCAAGGGCCAAGTGAGCTAGGGCAAGCACACTTTAAAAAAACTTATTTGGCCCACTTCATAAATGGGCCAGCCCTAGTCCACCACATGGGTTAACTCTACCAAAAAAAAAAAAAAAAAACTGGTTTTATACAATAATTTCAAAATGTCATGAAGATTTATATTCAAGTTAAAAACTGAAAATTAATCACTATTTCTTTTAAAAAAAATTAATAATCTGAACTGAAAATTCATGCAATCTATTTTGCTTGTGTGCTAGATCACAAACTTACGGAATTATAGGTGTGGTCCTAACGATGAATGTCTTTCATTCATCAAACGATTCAATTCAACACACTCTATTAAGAATTTTGGACATAAATTACATAAATTTGTCCTTCTCTCTGGTATAATTTTTTTTAATATCTGATACAACAGTGTTCCTAGAGTGCATCATAACATTTGAATTCAGATAATTCACTAATTCTTTGTGCAAGCAAGTCACAATGGTTCTTTTGATTAATCTGTCTAGTGCTAAACTTTTGGTTAGATAACACATCATCTACATTCAGATTTGAGTTTAAAATCCCTTTACAAACCGAAATATGGCGACTTAAATGTGAAGTCTCATAATTTGTTTTGGTCTTGGGATTTTTACCAATTGCATAATCACGTTCACAATAATTGCATGCAACCATTTCAATACCATCCTATCTTTACCAGTTTTTGTAAAAAACAATCCCAAATTTTTTAAGTTTCTTTTTTGGTTGACTTGGTATTTTCATGAAAAAAGAAAAAGAAGCAGGAGTTCCAAGCTTCATAATACAATTTTATATTTCCTATACATTACAATAAATAAAAATGTTTTAAAAAAATAGAACAAGCAAATAAAGTCTAAAATCCCTGACTACAAAACATTCATTTTTAACACAAACAACTCAAACAAGATGTGCATTGCATAAGGCAAAGCAAAACCACTAAAGATTAGAATTTTCTAAACATGAACCTAGAAACATTAAATCAGAAGCCAGAAGTGGATAACAAATTAGACAAACAGATAGAAATCTAAGAGCTCATTTGGAATTAGAATAACATAACGAATACAACACCGAGGGAAAGTGACCAACTAAACAAATCTGAAGTCAACTAGGCAATCTACTATCATCAACTCCTATTCATGCTTTCCTTCCATAGGTTGAAGCTAGCACTATTTAGTGGGTATATTTACCAATTTCTAAACCATTTATATAATGTGAAGACTTAATAAGCAGTCACTCAAAATTCTAATCATCATGCAAACACAGAAGAAACTAACCAGGGCAGCATTTTCTTATACATGAGGTACAAATTTCAGGTGCTATCCATACTAATAATGAAGAAAAACATACAACAAAAGGGGGAATTGAAAAGGAGAAAGTGTTGCAAAGAAGGACACAAATGATTCAATCATCCACACAAATCATTAGCTACAGTGTGACATCTTTACATATATTTCATTCTATGATCCATCGAAGAGAAACATCAAACAAAACAAGTAAAAGGGACAGCAATTAATGAGAACTGCTAAAAATACCTAGCAATCATCCTATAGACAACAAAGGGAAAAGATAAATGCAAGAGCCAAAAAACAACAGAGGAAAGAATTTTGAACTGAAATTAGAACTCAAAACTTAAACTTTAAGCCAGGAAATCCAAAATAAAATAAAATAAATAACCTGAACTTTTAGGCATGAAATTCTTTTGTCTTCTAAAACTAAAAGTTGATTAACAATTTAACATTCAGTGTGCCCGAATTAAAGACGTTCTTCCACTTTGTTTTGGTTAGGGGTGTTCATGGGTTCGGGTCAACCCATGAACACTTTGTTGTGCTTACAATGGGGTAGGATCATGGGCCACTATGTTGTGCTTACAATGGGGCTTTAGTCCGTTTATTTTCATATGAGGTATGGGCCTTTTGCATAGGAATGAAAGAGCACATGACCCGATGGACCCGATCCGAACCAACCAATTTCCTATCGGGTTGGGTTGGTTCGGGTTTGAAAAAAAAATTATACAAACCCGATCCAACCCAACCCATGGAAAATTGATTGGTTTGGGTAACAGGTTGAGCCAAAACCGACCCAACCCAACCCGTGAACACCCCTAGTTTTGGTTATAATGCAAGATTTCATCCTCTGTAAATCAGTAAACTTTAAATCAGATATTAGCATCAATCACCAAAGTTGTGTAATCATCCAAAACAACCAAGGATAGCTGGATGTTTTTAATATCTAAGCTCCAGCTTGGGTGAGTGTTGGAAGAGATAATTATGTTGGCAATAAGATATAATTATTATTTCACTAATTAGAGTACATTGTATCATAGAATTCATTGTGCCCTTAGGATTCATTGTATCTTGGGAATTAAAGCTAGAACTAATTCCCCTTATTGTACATTGTATTGATCATGTATATAAATAGATTGAGTGAATTACTCACTCAAGCATTTCAAAAATCTTTAGTTTAACTGTTAGAATGCAAGATTTCATCCTCTGTTAATCAGTAAACTTTGTGTGTTTGTTTCAAAGGAGAGGAGGGGAGGGGAGGGGAGGGGAGGGGAGGATTTTAATGGAGGGGAGGGGTTTTAATTAAACATTGTCTTTGGTTGAGGGGAGGAGGGGAAAACGCACTTTCATATTTGGTTAAGGAGGGGAACGGAGAGATTTTAAAATAAATTTATTTTTAAACTCTTATGATTATTTATTTCAAAATGACAAGTGAGGATATTTTAGTTCAGATATGAGAAATGTTTTAACATCGCTCACCCCTCCAAATCCCTCGATATTGGATGGGAACCAAAACTCACTTAAGGAGGGATTTTGCTCCCCTCCAACCAAACAATACCTAAATCAGAGATTAGCAACAATCGCCAAAGTCGTGTAATCATCCATATGGTACTAAGAGAAACTTATAAATGAATTTAAATCTATCATAATTGAAATCAGTGACATAAAAGTTATATAGAAACGTAACATACATGGAAATGAGTAAAATACCTTGTAAGCAATCACTCTCACAGTTTTCAGCTTCGGATCTCAGCGACGGTCGCGTCTCACCGTCGTGACCTTGCAGGCAGTCACTCACAGTTTTCAGCCTCGGATCTCGTCGTCGGAGGTGTCTCTCCGTCGTGAGGGTAGCGGTCGCTAGTGGAGTGGTGGTCGGGGTTGGCGGCTGATCAGCGACGGCGAACAATCAGAATGATACATGCGGCAAGACGAAAGAGATTTTGTTGCGTTGGTTTTTTTTTTTTATTATTGGATGGGACGGGTCGGACCCGAGCAACGAGCCCAACTCAATTAAATCGGTTGGGGTTGGGTTCTTAGGTTCAACGAGTTGATCCAAATGGTTGATAGGCATTGCTATTTGCACCTTGCAATTTGCTATTTGCACCTTATATTGGTTTTTTTGTTAATTTATTTTCCTAAAATGCCCTTATAATTTATAAATCCAGAAATTGAATTCCGGAAAGTGTCCAGAAATTAGATTCCAGATGTGTAAAATTTTAGGAAAGACCATTTTACTCATCCGAAAATTAAATTCCGGATGTGTAAAATTTTACCAAATGCCATTTTACACATCCGGAAACTAAATTCCGGATATGCAAATTTTATGAAAGGTATTTTATACGTCACTTGGTTAGATATTTTACGAAAGATCATTTTATACATCCGGAATTTAATTTCCGGACGTGCAAAATGATCTTTCATAAAATTTTACACATCCGGAATTTAATTTCCGGATGTGTAAAATGACCTCTCATAAAATTTACATATCCAGATTTTAATTTCCGGATGAGTAAAATGGTGTTTCCTAAAATTTTACACATTCGGAATCTAATTTCTGGACACTTTCTGGATGTATAAATTACAAGGGCATTTTAGGAAAAGAAATTAACAAAAAACCAATACAAGGTACAAATAGCAAATTGCAAGGTGCAAATAGCATTGTCCATGGTTGATGTGGACTCGTGTACACTCCTAATTCATTGGGTCATAACCCATTCATTTTTTAAAATAATCCAATAGATCTGATTCATTGGATGATATTTTTTTCCTTTCTCCCCCAAAGGAGATTCATAATAGGTCTTACAAGAGAAAAGTGAGAGAGTGGAGAAGGGAATGAGATAGGGATGAAGCGTATTACAAAGGGTTTGAACTCTACACTCAAAATTCATTTCTCACAACTTAACCAGAGCTACCTGAAAGAGATGAAAAATTAGGTTTTTTTTTTTTTTTCCTCAACGAGGCTAAAGGCCTAAGAAAAAAAGAATCTAGGACAATATAACACGAGATATGAAAGCCTCACTCAAATTACCTAAAACAAGTCTAGCGAGATCCACCATGGGATCATCTAAATTAGATTGGATAATTTAGATGGACACCTAGCTGCTTAGACAAGCTCCGGTTAGCAATCTAGAGTGGATAAATTTAAGAGTAATGATATTCTAACACCAAAACTTGACACCAACTTTTGATACCTTAGTTAATCAGTGCAAATATTTAGTTAATTCAGTTCATTATATGGTTAATAACGTGCAAATATTTGATTAATTCATGATGACCCATTAATCATATAAAGAACTGAATTAACCAGATATTTGCATGTGATTAATCAAATATTTACATGGTTATGGAAAATAAGCTTAGATGACCCATTAACCTTATAATGAACTAAATTAACAAAAAAATTGTACATGATTAACCAAGGTGTCGCTGAAGGTGTCCAAATCAGGTGTTAGAATATCATTACTCTAAATTTAAACAATAGTGAATTAGAAGAATAATTTATTGGTGGATTATATTGCGACCCCTAGGGAAAAGATTAAAAAAAATATTGAATTACCAGATATTATATCTAACTAATTTGTGGGAGGCTTCTAATCTTTCTCAATGAAATTAACTAGAATAATAAGTTAACTGAAATTAAATTAATCTGAAGAGAAATAACATATTTTAATTTTTGCCTTGATGATAAATTTGTTATGAAATTGTGAGTAACGACCAGTTTATTTTTACTTTCTACCAAATAAACAAAATATAGTGAATTTATCAAGCAAAATATGTTGGTCCAAGTGGAAAGGGCTTGGATCCCTTAAATATGTAGTTCTTATTTGATTCCTAGATTCATATATATGGAAAATAAAATAGTCTTGGCAGGGGTCTCCGTTTAGGTGCCTGCAATATCATGAGAGAATAATTTCTCACCTATCGGGTAAAAGGATATTCTAGGGAAAAAATATAGTGGATTTGTGTGTTGTTTAAACTTTAAATCACGCTACTTTTATGTTTATCAGCATGTTTTTCTACTACAACAAAAAAAACTATATGACCACATAATAGTGCAACTGTTGGTATGTTTTATGGTGAGTGTGAGACACCCCATTGTGCCATTAAATTAAAACCTTATTAATTAATTACTTAATCGCGTGCTTAACGATAAATGTATATTCCGAAAATACGTAAAAATTAAAACTTAAATATAAACGCATCCAACTTCTGAAAGTTAACACACCACATCATACTTATATTATACATACACACATATGTCTTGCATCAGAGTTATCAAAACACTGTTTAGGGTATCCTATCAGTAGAATCCCTTATAGGCACATACTTATATAAACTATTATACTCAGCGGAAAATATAAAACGTCTCACAAAACGCATTGACCTTAACTATCTAAACTCTACCACTCGGATCCACAGCTCGACCTCCAACTTCTGGCTCATAAGGAGTTCCATCCAACTCCTCCACAACTGGCTCCTCCATAGGGTCCTCTCGTACGATCACATAAGAAATAAAGTACAACATATAGAAAATATAGGGGATAAGCAACAGTTCTGTCATCAAAAGCGGAAAAGAAATACATAGCATATAATATAATAACAGTCAAAGACACACAACACTCATAACTAACAATCATCATCAAATCACGATATCTTCCTCTACCCTCTACCATCTCGATTTATGTCACGTTAGTCAGTAGTCCAGAACGGTCCAGTGCAAATAACTTTCGAACTCGTCAAAGACTAAACGAGTATTAGTCCAAAACGGTCCAGTGCCAACAACTTTCGAATGCGTCAAGGACTAAACGAGTATTAGTCCAGAACGATCCAGTGCTAAGAATATGCGAACCCGTCCAGGAATATCCGTCCAGAACGGTCCAGTGTCAAGAACATTTGAACGCGTCAAGAACTAAAAGAGTATTACGGTAGTCTACCTCGGCATCCAGATTCGTAGGCCACTCACCCACAATATTCGATATTCATAATAGTGAAATAACCAAAGCTAACACAAGAAGGGGGGTTGAATCGTGTTTACCAACTTTTTTAGGAAACTTTGAAAAATGTTTTCGCAGGCACAACAAGCAAAATTAAGACAAAAGAAATTTAGACGAGTGACACGTCTAAATTTAAGATAGAACACAAGAGCAGACAGAGAAGGATAAAACAGAATTTGATATTCACAAAATTAATTCCCCAAGTTAAAAGCTTAAACAAACATAACTTAAGCAAATTAAAGAGATAAGGAAAGATGAATATCACTAAAGAGTTTTATATTGGTTCACCCCAATATCCACAGGTCTACGTCCAGTTTCTTGGCAGCACCAAGTTTTCACTATAACTGATCGTATTATAGTACAAATATTCTTTGCACACATAGCCTCTCCAGGCTCCACACTCTTATAAGTATTATTTGCTCACCTAGCCTCTTCAGGCTCAACTCAGAAAGGAATAAAGGTTTTGTGTATTTAATACAACTTGCAAATCTTTCAGATCACACTCAGAGTGGAATAAATATGAAGTATGAAAGACTACGAATTAAAGTCAAATGATTGAATGAATATTCAACGAAAGAATGAAGAAGTTAATGAAGTGAGTAAATGCTTCTTGTGCAGTGTTCTTAATGATATTCAACTTATTATCTTCATCTTCATGGTTTGGTCTATATAAAGACTTCAATCAATTTGATCCGTTAGGCACAACTTCAGAAAGTGTGTTCATTTGATTTGAGCTTCTAGAACACCATTAATGCCAAAGAGTTGTTCTGTGTAAACATTAAATGCTTAGGAATGTTGAGCTTTAATAAGGTTGTCCAAGAGTACACTTTATTCTGAGTAGCTGTTGTTTCAGAGTATGCAGCAGCAGGCTTCTTGTACTTGCAGCAGAGGTCTTTCCTCTTTCAGTGTAACACTCAGTTCACTTTCCAGAAAGCGCTCTTACTTTGTACTTGAACAGGTAAAAAGTTACTGCTGTGGTACAGAGATTGCGTGTTTATTCCTTAAAACCTTGAAACTAACGTTCTTTATTCTTTATCCTTTGTGTTGTTGTCCAGAGGTCTTCGAGATCCTTAAAAAAGGCATCTAATTTGAATAAGGTGACTTGGACTTTATTTCTGACAAAGTAACATTGTAGTAGTGTTGGAAATTTAGATGGGTGCAAAGCAATCCAAAAATTAGACGGGTGCTTGTGCAGTCCTAAACTAGACGGGTGCAAAGCAATCCAAAAATTAGATGGGTGATCCACCGAGTCTTCTCCAGACAGATGCTTCTTGCCACGTCATTCGAATCTTGACTAAGCGTTGACTTGGTCTTTGATTGTGTAGACTGATTTATTAGACAAGTGGTTTTTAGACGAGTCTAAAAACTGGGCTCTACTAGAAAGTAGACAAGTCATAAAACAGACGAGTGATGTTTAAGTCTATTTTCCTGCACACTTATCAGATATGTCAGTAATTTCATATGGTTCAATATTGTCATACTTAATCTATTTGGAATAATTAAAACTTAGAGAATCTACACATGGAATGTGTCTTAGACTTATGAGGTCTCAACATTCTCCCCATTTTTGATGATGACAAATAACTTTTCTGATTTTATTGAACATCAAGGATAATAAGGGAAATTTTCAGACAGATATAATTGTTTAAAGTATGCTATGCTCCCCCTTAGTTTATGCATCAAATAAAAACATGTATCAGAGCAAAAACAAGGTATCAGAGCAAATATTGGATTCAAACATATTATATCAGAGTAGAAATCAAACTTGTTAGACAGATAGTCATAAAATCATGAATAACCTATAATTTCTTATATTTCCTCTATATATTTCCTCCCCCTTTTGGCATCAATCAAAAAATAAGGCAAATATATATCAGAGAGCCAAAAGAAATATCAAAACATCATTTCATTGTATATAAACAGAGTCAAAAGGATTACAAGTGATAGACATCACTGACTATTACATTGCATGACTCAAGAAATGAAAAAGATGAAGTCCTAAAACTTAAGAGCTAGGACCCCCTTGGCTTTTGAAGAAAGTTCCATCATCTTCTGCATAGCAGCTTGCTGGGCCAGCATCTGAGCTTGAAAAGCAGCCTGTTGAGCAATTGCTTCATCTTGTCTCTGAATGACAGTTTGCAAACTTGAAGCCATTTCATCAAGTCTCTGATGGGCAGCAGGGTAATAGGTAACTACTGGAGCAGTAGAGTCTGTTGTGGCCAGGGTAGTTGCAGATGCTGATGGAGGAGGTGTGGAAGGTAATTCTTGAACCAAAATATCATCCTCAGGCTGAGGATCTAGAAAAACATTTGTTGAGAGTGTGGTTGGATAAAATGCTTCTAGGAGAGCACGAATATTTTCATGATAAAGAGGAGAGTCAACTACAGAGAGGAGAAATTCATAAGATCTCCTAATGAGATTTATGTGAGTAAGAGGGGTAGATTCGGAAAAGTTCAGAAGAAAGAAGGGAAAAACCATAAAGTGGGGAGGTATGGCATAAATTGAGGGTGAGAAAGGGTACAGAGCAAAAGCTTGACTACCTCTCACAGGAATATCTTTCTTGTCTTCTTCCTTTAAACCAGAACTAGATCCACATCTCCAGTAGATGTCTCTGATTTTGAGGAACTCATGATGAGTCTCAGTTGAGAACAACCTCTTTTTGTATTTGCACTTCTTATCATTCAGCTTGATAAGAGGGAATTTCCGATCCAATGGCAAGTTTATTACCTTCTGCTTTCCTTTCAGAACCATGGAGTCAGGCGTCACTTTGTTATCTGTTGAAGGCTTCATGAAGATATGTGGATTGAACAGCCATTTTCCTACATCCTTATGTTTTCTGACCAGCTTTGCAAGCTGCCTTTCAGATTCAAGAGAGGCAATGACATCCAAGTCTTTGCCATTTAGGAAGTTGGAGCATGATTCATCTGTGACAGTAAATGGAGTGGTTCTGGAAAAAGGGTGTTAGAGGGTTGTGTCTGGTTTTAGAGAATAAGTCTGGAAAGACTACTTTTAGAGTGACTTGGCACTGGTTTCTGATGTGATCAGGGGTTGGTAATTTAGGTGAGGGTGGAGGAGGAGTGAGATTGTCAAACTATTCAAAATCATTGACATCCTCATGTTGTCCAAAAAGATGTGCAAGTATACATAGTCAAACAAGTAATAAAAAGTGAGTAAAGATCGTTCCCACGAGGATTTAAATGAATTGAATATCACTTCTAGTAATAACTTTTTCTACTTAGCTTAATAAAAATAGAAACTGACTTTGAGCATGTAAAGTAAATGGAGTAATTGGGTGACAGAACAGTAATTAATAAATGCCAGAATTTACTGTAAACAATTATGGGTGTTTAAAAACAGAGATGGAAACAGCTAGGATTCTAATCCTTTGTAATCTTAAAATCAGGGTAATCGATGCTTCAGAATGCTACAGCATTTAGTCCAGGAAAGTGAGTTTGCTTTCCAGCAGTAAAACTGAGTTCATTAAACGCTTCTTATTCCTAAGTTCATATTAATTTCCCTCAGTTGTCAGATAAATGCGTCCAGTTACTTAAAGACTTGAAGGCTACTCCTAGCTCATTCAACACAATTAATTTTCCAATTAATTCCTATATCTTTATCCTCTAAACAAGTCCACTAACTTGGTTTTTCCAAACCTTGTTAGCTGATATCTCAGATCAGTTGATCAAGCTAATACCGAAATTAAACATTCAAATAGAGAAGAGGAAAATGTATAACATTCATTGCATTGAATTACCCATCAATTTGATTACAAATTCATAGAATCCTAACTTGAGAGAATTAGCTCATAATGAGCTTAAAGATAAAACAAGATAAAGAAAAGAAGAGTAAAGGCATAAAGTAAAAATGGAATTACAGAGAGGACAAATTGCTGACGGCTGCTGCACAGTACAGGTTGCTACAGTCCCAGCTGACCTAAAAGCAAGGTCACGTTTTGCTATTTGTACTACTCCCCCAAAAATAGGGCTACACACTCTCTCTCATGCTTCCCCTTTTTGGGCTATTACAAAATTCAAGTACTCAAACATTCCTTGGCCCAATTTCCAAGTACAATCAACTGCTGCCTTGCATTTTCTCTTTCCTCGTTTTGGGACAGCGCAGCAGGTTCTTTGTCTTGTAGTGAAAGTGTGCTGAGCTGACAATTCTTTTGTCTTGTAGTGATTCTCTTCCCAGACGATGCAGCATTCCATATCATTCCAGAGCAACTCCTGCAGTAATTTCACTTCTAAATTCTGCTCAAAACTCAAGTAAACAGTCAGCAAAGATAATTCAGTTTAGAGATCTTTTTCAGCATTTTAACAATACAACACAGATATTCTCTAATTGAGGCAAAACTTGTATTTCTTTTCCAAAATTAATCAAAACAAGAACAATGATAAAGCTAAAAAGGATAGTAATAACTCATATTTCTATGAGTTATCACACCCCCAAACTTGAACCATTGCTTGTCCTCAAGTAATGATACTCAAGAGCACGGGCAATTTAAGAACAAACTCAGAACGGCATAAGCAAAATCCATGGCAGTCTTCAGATGCAAACTACAAACTCAGCACAGAAACAGCCCATTCTTAATCACCTTCCAAAGTGTGTGTGTGATCCCTGAGCTTTCAACTCAGTTTTAGCAAGGAGCTCCAATTAATCAACCTCTCAACAGAGCTTAAGGTACATTTTCCCCCATTATCCTGTAGATGCAAGGGTGAAGACTTACCAGATTGTCTTCCTAAGAAAAGGGGTCTTAACACACTTTTGAATTTATTACATCACTCTTTTCACTCAGCTTTGTGTTCTTGTTGGTGTTTCACTCAATCAACATTCACATACCACTCTGTCATAGGCTTGACAAATTTCTAACAACCAAAAGCACAAACACAAATTGCCCACAGCAAGAGGACTTTATAGGATGTAACGGGGTTGAGGTTCAGGTATGGAAAATTTGGGATAGTAGCAAACTTAGGTGGAGTTCAAGATCTCTTGCCCAAATCACCCACCCCCAAACTTAGGCAATTATGTATTTCTGCCCACATTTCTAATGACAAGGAGGGGTATTTATTTATTTATATTTTATTTTATTTTATTTTTAAGAGGGGAGAAGGAAAGACAAGGCAATTTGAATGTAACACATTCTGCAGTGTACATATTCCACATTTTTCTTTTGGTGCCTTTCCTAGTTCTCCTTTTATTACATATGCACACCCCCTCCCCCCAAACTTACATTAATGGTTGTCCTCAACCATTTTGGTAAGGACCCACAATTCAAAAGATTACACCAACATTCTCAAACTCCACCTAAGAGGGTATTGCATTGTTTTTTCATGGAGATTGGTTTGTAATGTGGTTTAAACAGAAAGAGGGGCCCAGGCTCAAAAGGGGTTCACAAAGGGTAATACTTGAGGGTTGGCCTTTTAAGTTTCAGTATCTAAATCAACAAAAGTGCCTCAAGCCAATTTGTGTGCAGCAGTAAAATGTGCAATCAATCATAGAAATAGGGCAAGTTCTGTAGAAAAAATACATGAATGGAATGCATGATGAAAGAATCTGTTGAAGCTCAAAAGCTCACAGGACTGATGCTGCAGAGTGCTGCAACATCTTAGTAAAGCCTCACACACCCCCAAACTTAGGTTGCAATCTAATTCAGATTTCACCCTGCATCCTTTGGATAAGGGTCCTTGCAACCCAAATCCCCCAATTGATTGGTGAATTTGAATGAAGTTCTTTCATTCAAGCTCATTTCAAGCTAGGGATATTGTGTGAGGAAGGAATTAATCAGGGCATTATAGTGCTTTGCATGCATTAAGGAACAATTAAACACATTCTCTTCATTAGATGCACATGGACAGCCAACACAGTTCATTCATTCATTCAAACCACTAATTGAAAGGGGCCCCCACTATTCATTAATCACAGTTTTCTTGAAAAAGTGGGGGCAGACATACTCCTACTAACTGAAAACAGCACAAACCACTACAACAAAAACAACCAAAAACATACTAAAAACAGTAAGCAAAAGAGATGAAAGAAATCCTGGTCATTTGATGCTGTAGAGGGCTACAGCATCGTGGGTGGAATTTCTGCTCAAGGTTGAGCCAACCTAGCACTGCTCCTAGTGCCCCCTCCTCTGGACATCTGCTTCATGGTTGGCCTGCTAGTTGCTGGGTTTTCCTTTATGATTTCCACCTCAGCACTATGCTCCTGCTCTTCAGCTTTCTCCACTCCTCCACTGGCTTTATCCTTAGAGGCTGCTGCCCCCTTTGAAAACTTCTGACTTAGAGGAATGTTATCCTCTGAATCATCACTGGAGTCAGAGTGTTGTAGAGCTGCCAATTGTGCCTTGGTTAATCTTGGCCTAGGGGGAGCTGTATGCTTGATTCTTCCTTTCTTGGGTGGAGGAGGACCTTCAGGCTCAGCTTCAGCAACCTTCTTCTTACCCTTTTCCTTGGTGCTTGGTTGTGCTGGAGCTGGAGTTGGATCTCTTGGAGGCGCAGGAGGTGTCCAGTCTGAGCTAACCTCATTGTTGTTCACTGAGTGCTCACTGTGTGTGGGGTCCATAGGAGGCATTTCTGGTTCAGGTTCTGGTATGTCAGGATTTTCATGGGAGACAGCAGTGCCTTGCTTTGGGGCTTGGGGGTTTTTGGAGACTTTCTTTTTCTTGGGTTCAGGTGCAGTGTACTGGAATGGCTCAAAAACAGATTCAGGAAACAGAGGAGGATTGCTTCCTTGTCTCATCTTGTTAATTCCCAGGTTCCTCTGCTACTAAAGGTATTGTTCCTTGGAGAAAAGATTTGCTGCTGCTTCAAGGTTAGCTGCAGCAATTGATAGCACAGGTCCAACTTGGAATTCACATCATCTGGGTGATCCTGCTTCCCAGATGGAGGAACTGAACCTTGCACTTTTGCTGCTGAGATTCCAAAGCGCTTGATAGCCAACCAGTCAATAGCACCTTTGTTGCTCTTAACCTCATCTTCAGGCCTGGCCTTCACTCCACATTACAGGCACAATGAAGTGATTAAGGAGGAGAAGAATAACAACCCCTTTGGCTTGAACGCACAAGAGATGATTTCCCTCTCAATCAGCCTGCCCACATTGATCTTCTTCCCCTTAAGAATGCAAAACAGTAGAATTAACCTTTCCCTGGTTATTGTTTCCAAATGAGCAGTGGGTAGGATTTTTGTTCTGATTATGTGGTATCACACCTTGGCTAAGGGAGTGAGGTCAGGCCTGGCCACTTTCCAGTTATCCCCTTTCTGAATCCAGTCTACTCCTTCCACTGTAACCTCCCTCATCATATCGTTCAGCTCTGTCTCTTCCGCATCCTTTAACTCTTGATACTCATCTTGAACTTCCTTCAAACCCCACAGTCGGTTCAAAGCTGAAGCCGTGAACATAACTTTGCAACCCCTCACTTTCACATATTTTTGTTCAGGTGAAATTAGGTTTGCATAGAACTCCCTGACAAAGGGAACAATAGGCTCTCGTGGATGCACTGCAAATTTCTTCCAGTTGTGCATGTTGATGAGCTCAGCGACTTCCTCCGTTAACCCGAAGTGTGGCGAGTCAAGGAGGAAGAAACCCTTCTCTAAGTGAAAACTGCGTTTCTTCAGTTCCTTCTCAAACTATCTTTTTGCTTCATCACTGACAAAGCGTCTGTCAATGTTCTCAGAAGACGAACAAGAGGTGGAAGCAACTGGCTTTTTGGAAGACTGGCCTCTTTTTTTTACCCATGGTGTTGAAGGTGGGGTTACACGGATTTTGGGTGATGATGACAAACAGGGATGGAAGGTGACAGGAGAAGAGTAAAAGTTGAAATGTGGGGTTACGTGTGGGGTTAGGGCAGAGATGGTGGGGGCTTTAATAGAAGAGTTGGGAAGTGGAGATGGGGGGGGGGGGGTTAGGATGAATCGTGAGTGGTGGAAAGAATGGGTGGAACTGAGTGGTCAATTTTTGTAACTTCTCCTCTCCCTCAAACCGTTCAGGAATTGAGATAGCAAGCCCCAATTCTTGCATTTGACCATGGGCCTTGTAGCTGTCCCAATTGGAAAATCTCCTGGCTTCTGAATAATGGGCTGGACCTGCCAAAACCCAACTCCAGCACAACCTTGAAAACCCAGAACATGCTATAGCTCACTACTACACTAGTGACAACAGTTATTTGATTCAACTAAAATAACATAAAGTAAACTAACAGTAAAATTAAACTGAAATTAAGATTAACTAAATAAGCAAAGATAAAAAGCTGGGTTGCCTCCCAGTAGCGCTTGGTTTACTGTCCTTCAGCCTGACTCCACACTTGGATTAAGGGTCTGTGAGATGAATGGTGCCCTTCTTTCTTGCACAAGGTTCACCCCAGTATTGCTTTACCCTTTGACCATTGACCTTAAACTCTCGTCCAGAATTTTCATCCAGCAAATCCACAGCTCCATGAGGGTATACTTTGGCTAATTTAAAAGGCCCAAACCACCTTGACTTTTGTTTCCCAGGAAATAGCTTTAATCTGGAATTAAATAAGAGCACTTGCATGCCTTCAACCAATTCCCTGGGCTGGATTTTCTGATCATGCCAAGCCTTGACCTTGTTTTTGTATGCTTCAGCATTTTCATAAGCAAAGAGTCTAAACTCTTCAAGTTCATTCAATTGCAACATTCGTGCTTCCCCAGCTGCTTGGGCATCAAAATTCAGCTTCTTTATGGCCCAGAATGCCCTATGTTTCAGCTCTATTAGTAAATGACAAGCCTTTCCATAAACCAATCTATAAGGGGACATACCAATGGGAGTCTTGAACGCTGTTCTGTAAGCCCAGAGAGCATCATCTAGGTGTAAGGACCAATCCTTTCTAGAAGGATTCACCATCTTCTCAAGAATTTTTTTATCTCTCTGTTGGAGATCTCAGCTTGACCACTGGTCTGAGGGTGATAGGCAGTAGCTACTTTGTGTTTCACTCCATATTTAACCAACAAGTTGGCAAACACCTTGTTGTAGAAATGAGAACCTTCATCACTGATTATAGCTCTAGGAGTGCCAAATCTGGTAAATATGTTCCTATGCAAGAATTTTGTTACTACTCTAGCATCATTCGAGGACAATGCTACTGCCTCTACCCACTTGGAAACATAATCCACTGCCACCAAAATGTAAGAATTGCCATAGGACATAGGAAAAGGTCCCATGAAATCTATCCCCTATACATCAAACAACTCAATTTCCAAGATGGTATTTAGTGGTAGCTCTTGTTTGTTGGAAATATTTCCCACCCTTTGACATTTGTCACAATTCTTGGCAAATTCCAGAGCATCTTTAAACAAAGTGGGCCAAAAATACCCTGATTGCAGTACCTTAGCAGCAGTTCTTTTCCCTCCAAAGTGACCACCATAAGGAGCTATGTGGCAATCACTAAGGATGTCATGCATTTCCTCCTCAGCAGCACATCTTCGCAAGATCTGATCTTGACATCTTTTGTATAGAAAAGGTTCATCCCAATAGAAATGTTTAACTAAATGTAAAAACCTCTTTTTCTGTTGAGAGTTCATTTCCACTGGGATTACTCCACTGACCAGAAAATTCACAATATCTGCATACTAGGGTGTTGCAGCATCTTCTATCTACAATAGATGTTCATCAGGAAAATTCTCCTTGATTTCTTCTTGAAGTTTGGCTTCTTTTGCCTCCATGATTCTGGATAGATGATCAGCCACCTGATTCTCAACACCCTTCTTATCTTTGATTTCCAGATCAAATTCTTGAAGCAATAACACCCATCTGATCGGCCTTGGTTTTGCATCTTTCTTGTCAATGAGGTATTTGATAGCTGCATGGTCTGTGTATACCACGACTTTGTTACCCACCAGGTAGGGTCTGAACTTATCAAAAGCAAACACAACTGCCAATAATTCCTTCTCTGTAGTGGTGTAGTTGACCTGAGCATCAATGAGGGTTTTGCTAGCATAATAGATAGTATAGAAGATCTTGCTGTGCCTTTGACCTAGCACAGCCCCTACTGTAAAATCACTTGCATCACACATCAATTCAAACTGCTTTTCCCAATCTGGAGCTACTATTACAGGAGCAGTGACCAAAGCTCTCTTCAAAGTTACAAATGCTGACAAACATTCCTCTGTAAAATTGAATGCACTGTCATGCTCTAGCAGTTTGTACAAGGGCTTGGATATTTTTGAAAAGTCCTTGATGAATCTCCTGTAGAACCCAGCATGGCCTAAAAAACTTCTAATTCCCTTGACAGAATTGGGTGGGGGGGAGTTTCTCAATTACCTCAATCTTTGCCTTGTCCACTTCTAAGCCCTTCTTTGACACATTGTGTCCTAACACAATGCCTTCCTTGACCATAAAATGGCACTTCTCCCAATTAAGAACCAGGTTAGTTTCTTCACATCTGTCCAGCGCCTGTTCCAAATTATCCAGACAACCCATAAATGAATCCCCAAACACTGAGAAATCATCCATAAAAATCTCCATAGTCTTTTCAATAAAATCAGAAAAGATGGCCATCATGCACCTCTGGAAAGTTGCTGGAGCATTACAGAGCCCGAAAGGCATTCTTCTAAAAGCAAATGTACCATAAGGGCATGTAAATGTGGTCTTCTGCTGATCTTCTGGTGCCACTGCTATCTGATTATAGCCTGAATAGCCATCTAGGAAACAGTAAAAGTCTCTCCCAAATAACCTATCCAACATTTGATCAATGAATGGTAGAGGAAAATGATCCTTTCTAGTGGCTTTGTTCAGTTTCCTGTAATCCATGCAAATCCTCCACCCAATAACTGTCCTTGTGGGAATAAGTTCATTCTTTTCATTTCTCACCACAGTAACTCCTCCTTTCTTGGGAACACATTGTACAGGGCTCACCCATACACTATCTGAAATGGGGTACACAATTCCTGCATCAAGCCATTTTATTATCTCCTTCTTCACCACTTCTTTCATGATTGGATTCAATCTTCTCTGGCCTTCAATAGAATTCTTGGAATCCTCTTCCAACAATATTCTGTGCATACAGAGACTGGGGCTGATTCCCCTAATATCTGCCATTTGCCATCCAATAGCCTTCTTGTGCTTCTTCAAAACTAAAATGAGGTTTTTCTCTTGCTTAGAAGTTAAAAAGGAAGAAATAATGATGGGCAAGGTCTCTTGCTCTCCCAGATAAGCATACTTCAAGTGTGAAGGAAGTTGCTTTAATTCAAGGGTGGGAGGTTTTTCAATAGAGGGCACATTCTCCTTGAAAGTGTCTGCAGATACATCTAAAGATTCGTATTTCCTGATCCAAGGTCTTTGCACCACATTCCTTTCAGCCAGCAGCTTCAGCCTTTCAACCCCACAATCAGTCTCATTATTCTGTTCAATTTCATCTTCTGAATTCTCCCCTGATGCTAACAACTGCTCTTGCACCAAAGATTCAATACTGTTAATAACAGAACAGCTCCCCATATCTTCATCAGGATAATGCAATGCATTAAATACATTGAAGGTGACTTGTTGATCATTGACCCTCATAGTAAGCTCTCCTTTTTGCACATCTATCAATGTTCTCCCAGTTGCTAGAAAAGGTCTTCCAAGGATAATTGGTACTTCCTTGTCAGCTTCAAAGTCAAGAATAATAAAATCCACTGGAAATACAAACCTGTCCACCTTAATTAGAACATCTTCAATCTTTCCTTCGGGGTAAGCAATGGATCTAACAGCAAGTTGCAAGGTTACAGTGGTAGGCCTTGCCTCACCAATCTGCAATTGCTTGAAAATGGACATTGGCATTAGATTGATGCTAGCTCCAAGATCATACAGAGCCTTCCCACAGTAAGTATTCCCTATAGAACAAGGAATTGTGAAATTGCCTGGATCTTTCATTTTCTGAGGGACCTTATTCTGTAACAGTTGGCTACACTCCTTTGTCATTGCTACTGTTTCAAATTCTCCCAACCTCTTCCTCTTGGTCAAAATGTCTTTCATAAATTTGGTGTAATTAGGCATCTGCTGCAAGGCTTCAACTAAAGGTATGTTGATATGCAACTGCTTCAGAATTTCCAGAAATTTGTTGAACTGTTTTTCTTGATTTGCCTTCCACAACCTTTGTGGGAATGGGGGAGGTGGTCTTCTGGGATCAGCTTAGTCTCCTTCTGCTTGGGAACTTCCAGCACTGGTTTTTCAACTACTGGAGTTACTTCAGGGGTTTCCTTTCCTGCATCAGATGCATCAGTTTCCTTTGTTACTGGCTGCTTGCATGCTACAGCATCTGACAGCTCTTTACCACTTCGCAGATTTATAGCTTTTACCTGCTCCTTTCCTTTATCAGATGAAGATGATGGAGTTTCTGTAGACGCAGGCAAAGTTCCAGTTGGCCTATTTGTGAGGGCAGTAGCCAACTGTCCTACCTGATTCTCTAAGTTTCTCATAGCTACTCCTTGGTTCTGAATTTGTGCCTTCAGAATGGCTTCAAGAGAATGATCCTTAGCTGGAACTTGATTCTGCTGATACTGGTTGCTCTGATTTTGTTGCTGATTTTGCTGTGGATTATTGCCAGGAGGTGGATTCAGAGTGTTGTTGTATTTGCCATAACTAAGATTAGGATGAGGATGCTTGAATCCAGAGTTATAATTGTTGTTGTAGGCATAATTTCCCCTATTCCCCACATAGTTTACTGACACAGGATTACTTGGACATGCCTCAAATAAATGCCCTTCTCCACAAAAGACACAGGATAGAGCTTTTACAGGAGCTGTTGCTTCAGGCTTAACAGTTTCTTGACTTGAGCTAGGGGTAGTCAAATTCTTCAGCATGTTTGTGATGGCAGCTAACTGAGCAGACATTACAGTCATTTCTTTGATCTCATGCATACCAGCTGCATTTTTGGGTGGGTTGGCTCTCCTGGTGGGCCATTGGTAGCTATTAGCTGCCATGCTTTCAATAAGGTTGAATGCTTCATTAGAAGACTTTATCAGAAGTTGTCCTCCAGAAGAAGCATCTAACATTAGCTTTGAAGGAGGAGATAATCCGTTGTAGAAAGTTTCCAACTGAATACAAGATGGAATTCCATGGTGTGGGCGTTTTCTCAACAGATCCTTGAACCTCTCCCATGTGTCATAAAGAGTTTCATCTTCATTCTTCCTGAAGGAGTTGATTTCACCCCTCATTTTTGCATTTTTTATGGGAGGAAAGTACTTGTTTAAAAACTTCTCAGCCAGAGCATTCCAAGAGGTGATGGAATTAGGTTCCAATGAATCCAACCAAGTTTTAGCTCTATCCCTCAGAGAATAAGGGAACAGCCTCAACCCGAATGCATCATCACTGATTCCAGGTATTTTAAAATTGTTGGCCACTTCCAGAAATTGCCTCAAATGCAGGTGAGGATCTTCACTAGGAGCTCCACTGTACTGCCCAACAGTTTGAAGCATTTGGAACATCATAGGCTTGAATTCAAACTGCTGAGTAGTTATCTCTGGCCTTACTAATGCAGTGCTCATGGTTTGGGGATCAAACACAGCATAACCCCTGATGGGTCTATCTTTGTCATTAGCCAGCTCAATCATTCCTGGTTGCTCTTCATCATCATTTCCCAGAATGTGAGCCATGAAGCCTAAATCAGAGTTCTGGTCTCTAGTTCTTTGTTCTTTAGTTCTCTTCCTTAGCCTCTTTGCTGTTTTCTCTATTTCCAAGTCTATTTGAAACTCGGGTGTACCTTTGCCGCGCATACAGATGTACACCTGTTGCTGAGCAAAGCACACAAAACTTTAAATACAAGCTGTATAGATAAAGTTAAAAAAAAAAGAAGTTAAATATTCAACACCATTGTCAATCCCAGCCAACGGCGCCAAAAACTTGTTGTCCAAAAAGATGTGCAAGTATACACAATCAAACAAGTAATAAAAAGTGAGTAAAGATCATTTCCACGAGGATTTAAATGAATTGAATATCACTTCTAGTTATAACTTTTTCTACTTAGCTTAATAAAAATAGAACGTGACTTTGAGCATGTAAAGTAAATGGAGTAATTGGGTGACAGAACAGTAATTAATAAATGCCAGAATTTACTGTAAACAATTATGGGTGTTTAAAAACAGAGATGGAAACAGCTAGGATTCTAATCCTTTGTAATCTTAAAATCAGGGTAATCGATGCTTCAGAATGCTACAGCATTTAGTCCAGGAAAGTGAGTTTGCTTTCCAGCAGTAAAACTGAGTTCATTAAACGCTTCTTATTCCTAAGTTCATATTAATTTCCCTCAGTTGTCAGATAAATGCGTCCAGCTACTTAAAGACTTGAAGGCTATTCCTAGCTTATTCAACACAATTAATTTTCCAATTAATTGCTATATCTTTATCCTCTAAACAAGTCCACTAACTTGGTTTTTCCAAACCTTGTTAGCTGATATCTCAGATCAGTTTATCAAGCTAATACCGAAATTAAACATTCAAATAGAGAAGAGGAAAATGTATAACATTCATTGCATTGAATTACCCATCAATTTGATTACAAATTCATAGAATCCTAACTTGAGAGAATTAGCTCATAATGAGCTTAAAGATAAAACAAGATAAAGAAATGAAGAGTAAAGGCATAAAGTAAAAATGGAATTACAGAGAGGACAAATTGCTGACGGCTGCTGCACAGTACAGGTTGCTACTGTCCCAGCTGACCTAAAAGCAATGTCACGTTTTGCTATTTGTACTACTCCCCCAAAAATAGGGCTACACACTCTCTCTCATGCTTCCCCTTTTTGGGCTATTACAAAATTCAAGTACTCAAACATTCCTTGGCCCAATTTCCAAGTACAATCAGCTGCTGCCTTGCATTTTCTCTTTTCTCGTTTTGGGACAGCGCAGCAGGTTCTTTGTCTTGTAGTGAAAGTGTGCTGAGCTGACAATTCTTTTGTCTTGTAGTGATTCTCTTCCCAGACGATGCAGCATTCCATATCATTCCAGAGCAACTCCTGCAGTAATTTCACTTCTAAATTCTGCTCAAAACTCAAGTAAACAGTCAGCAAAGATAATTCAGTTTAGAGATCTTTTTCAGCATTTTAACAATACAACACAGATATTCTCTAATTGAGGCAAAACTTGAATTTCTTTTCCAAAATTAATCAAAACAAGAACAATGATAAAGCTAAAAAGGATAGTAATAACTCATATTTCTATGATTTATCACCTCAGTTTGAAGAGTGTCAGTATGACGAGATGTTTGTGGTGTGGAAGGCTTGGATAGATGAGGTTCTGTTTCAAATAGGTGACCTTCTGAATCAGTAGGATTAAGTTCAGACGAGTGATGGATAGGTTCAGAAACAGAGGTTTGTTGGATAGGTGATGTATGTGGAGGAGTTGGAATTTTTTGTAAAGCAGGTGGAGGAGTAGGGGTTTTCTGTATAGGTTGTGGTGATGGTGATGGTGTTTTCTGTTGGGGGGGGGGGGGTGGTGTTTGTGCTCTTTGTGGTGACAGAGCAGGTAATGATGATGAAGGTTGTGGAATGGAAGTTGTTGTGGCAATTGGTTCTGTTTGTTGTGGTGGAGGTGATGATTCTTTCTGTGGTGAGGGTGATGATGAGGGAGTAGGAAGTAAAACAAGCTTCCTTTTTGTCACAGTGGTCCTCTTTTTCTTAAGGATCACGGTCTCTTATGGTTGAGACTTCCTCTCAGCTTGCATAGCTCTCATCCTCTTGAATACCTTGGTAATACTTGGTCCAATAGGGACAGAGGCAGCAGCTAGAACAACAGGTTCAGATCCAGCAACAGGTTTAACAACCTAAGAAACAACAATATGAAACCCAGAAGCTTCAGTAGTTGCTTGAGCAGATGACACAGCAATTTTTCTCTTTTACCTCTGTATTTGAGGCCTTTCCTCTTCCATGAAGGGTTCAGTTTTAACAGTAGGAATAGAAAGAGATTCTTCCATTTGAGCAGATGCTTCAACATTTGGCTCAACAGTGGGAGTCAGATGAGCTTCATCAAAGGCAGATTCTTTGTAATGATCTCAGTACAGAGATCAGCAACAACAACAATTCTTAAATCCAACTTGCTTGCCCTAAAAATTCTTATAATAATCATGCCATAGGGATAATCCTTATCCTTTCCCTTGACAGCCTTTTCCATATGAATGAAGATCAAGTCAGTAATATCTATCCTAATCTTCTGGACTAAATGAAAGAGAGCAAACTTCTCTAATTTACTGACATGATTTCTAGACCCAGTCCTAGGCATGACACAGTTTATAATAAGAACATGAAGAAATCTTGCCTTAGGAGACAAATACTTGGAGTCTTTGTTTCCAGTTCTTGCAACTCCGTAAAGCACTTGATTCACATTTGCTTCTCCTTGATCCTTCAGCCAATCTTTATAATACCCAGCACCTTGTCTTGGGCATTTTGTCACTTCAGCTAGTAACTCACGAGTTATGACAATGTGGTCCTCACCCACGTCTCCAGAAATCATAGAGGTTATATTGTCCTTGGTGATCTTTGCAGTAGTCCAGAAATCCCTAACAAGAGTAGGGAAGACATGCTCTTGTAGTTGAAAGAAGGGTAACCATCCAGCATGGTTGAGTTCAGGAAGAACGTCTAAACCCTTGTTTCTGAGTTCGTCAAAGTTAGGGACCCTTCCAGGGTGCACCTTTTTCAGTTCAACGATTGGTAGCTCGGTTTTCTCAGCCAGAGTCTTCTTGGGTGCCATTGATTCAGAGAAGTGGAGATTAGGGTTTTGGAGATGAAAAGTTCTGAGATTTTGAAGACGAAGAGAGTTCAGAGAAAGGTTGAGACTTGAGAGCAAAGATTGTGAGTGGAGGTTTTTTGAAACGACACGGGTTTATTTTTTAAAACGCTTGAGTACTTTTTGCATTGGGAATAAGGAGAGAGAAAATTGCCATAAACAGTAATAGCGTTTGAAAACACATTTGTTAATCATAATGAAATGTTTTTAAGAAAATGAGGGAAAATGCAATGTACACATGTCTCAGCCAGGGTTTAGCACTGAGTGCTTTTAGCCACGTCATCAAGCGTTTGGCAAAAGTAGACGAGTGAAACATGAAGAAGAAAAAATAGACGAGTCATCCATATACAAAACTTAGACAAGTAAATTTTTAAACATATCAGCATACACTCATTGAGACACATTATGCATATTAAGATTCCTTCTAATAAAAACAAATCTATCTTCACTTAGAGGTTTAGTAAAGATGTATGCCCACTGATACTCAATGTCTACAAACTTAATTTCAAAAACTCCTTTTTGCACATAATCTCTATTAAAATGATGCTTTATTTCTATATGCTTTGCTCTAGAATGTTGTATGGGATTTTTAGACAGATTAATAGCACAGTATTATCACACCAAACAGGTATATCATGATCAAATATTGAATAATCTTCAAGTTGATATTTTACCCAAAGCAGTTGTGAACAACAACTGGCTACATATATGTATTCAGCTTCAGCAGTTGAGAGAGCAATGGTGCTACCTTCTGCTTGACCAATAGATCATATTTGTTCCAATGAAGTGGCATCCTCCACTGGTTCTTTTTCTATCAATTATATCTCCAGCAAAATCAGCATCACAGAATCCAACAAACCTTAAATCTTCAGATTTCTTATATAGTAAACCAAGGTTAGTGGTTCCAATTAAATATCTAAAAATTCTTTTAATAGCCTTATTATGAGATTCTTTAGGATCTGATTGAAATCTAGCACATAGACAAACACTGAATTGAATATCAGGTCTGCTGGCAGTTAAGTATAGAAGAGATCCAATCATACCTCGGTAGATAGTTTGATCTACCTTTTTACTTTCCTCATCCTTGTTTAGAATAACTGATGGATGCATAGGAGTACTCTTAGGCTTTGAATTTTTCATGTTATACTTTTTCAGAAGCTCCTTGGTATATTTCTGCTGATGGATATAGATTCTATCATTTGTCTGCTTTATTTGAAGATCAAGGAAGAACTTCAATTATCCCATCATGCTCATCTCAAATTCATTCTGCATCAACTCATAGAACTCTTTGCAGAGTTTTTCATTAGTAGCACCAAATATAATATCATCAACATAAATCTGTACTACTATGAAATCTTTCTTTGAGCATTTCTTGAAAAGTGTAGTATCTACTTTTCCTCTAATAAAATTATTTTTCATTAGATATGTGCTTAACCTATCGTACCAAGCTCTAGGAGTTTGTTTGAGTCCATACAAAGCTTTCTTAAGCTTATAGACATGGTGAGGATTTTCAGAATCCTCAAACCCAGGAGGTTGCTTGACATAAACTTCCTCCTCAATTATTTTATTTAGAAATGCACTTTAAACATCCATTTGATAAAGAGTTATATCATGTTGTGTAGCATAAGACATGAGAATTCTAATTGCTTCTAATCTAGCTACAGGTGCAAAGGTTTCAGTGAAATCAATACCTTCCTGTCGATTATACCCTTGAGCAACTAGTCTTGCTTTGTTTCTTACAACTTTTCCATCTTCATCCAGTTTGTTTCTAAACACTCATCTTGTTCCAATAACAGATTTATCTTTGGGTTTACAAACTAGAGTCCAAACATCATTTCTTTTAAACTGATTCAGTTCTTCTTGCATAGCTAGAATCCAACTTTCATCTTGTAAGGCTTCTTCAATCTTCTTGGGTTCCAATTCTGATATGAAGGCCATGTTGTTATTTTCATTTAAGGCAGATCTGGTTCTAACTCCTTGAGATGGACTTCCAATGATAAGATTTTCTGGATGATAGGTCTTGAATTTCCAATATTTCTTCTCATTCTGAGTTTCAGACATATCAGTACTTGTCTGACTTTAAGACACGTCTACTTTTGACTTATCTGAAGATTCTTCTACTGCAGGATTAAGTTCAATACCTGTAATATCATCTTCTAGATCTGATAGTTCCCTATCAGTCTTAAAACCATCATTAAACTTCACATGAATTGATTCTTCCACAACAGAAGTTCTAGAATTAAAGATTCTAAAAGCTTTAGACAGTTCAGAATATCCAATAAATATGCCTTTATCTACTTTAGAGTCAAATTTACCAAGATAATCTTTTGTATTAAGAATATAACATTCACATCCAAAAGCATGAAAGTATGATATGTTGGGTTTTCTGCCTTTCCAAAATTCATAAGGAGTCTTATTTAGAATAGGTCTAATCAGAATTCTGTTTTGGACATAACAAGCAGTGTTGATGGCTTCTGCCCAGAAGTACTTAGGAATATTATTTTCATTAAGCATCGTTCTACCCATCTCTTGAAGTGATCTGTTCTTTCTCTCAACCACTCCATTTTGTTGTGGAGTTCTAGGTGCAGAGAAATTGTGAGAAATACCATTTTCCTCACAGAACAGTTTGAACTGCTCATTTTCAAATTCTCCCCCATAGTCACTTCTAATAGCAGAAATACAAAAACCCTGCTCATTCTGTACTCTTTTACTAAATACTGAAAACACCTTATAAGACTCATCCTTGTGGGTTAAGAAGAGTACCCATGTAAATATAGAATAGTCATCAACTATGACAAAACCATATTTCTTTCCACCTAAGCTAGCTACACTGACTGGTCCAAACAGATCCATGAGTAATAGTTGCAAAGGTCTAGAGGAGGTGACTTCTTTCTTAGATTTGAAACTTGATTTTACTTGTTTACCTCTCTGACATGCATCACACAAAACATCTTTCTTAAAGGAAATATCAGGCAATCCTCTCACAAGGTTATGCTTTTTCAATTTAGAAATTTGTTTCATATTAACATGTCCTAATTTCTTATGCCATAGCCACTTTTCATCCTCTTTAGACATAAAGCATATTACACTTTGATCTGAGAGTTCAGACAGGTCAATCTTATACAGATTGTTTTGCCTTTTGGCAGAAAAGAGGGTCTTTCCACTACTGTCATTGACTATGCATGTATCCTTAGAAAAAGATACAGAAAATCCACTGTCACACAATTGACTTATGCTAAGCAGATTATGTTTTAACCCTTTCACATATAAAACATCACAGATAATAGGCAAGGGAGGTTTACCACCAATTTTACCTACACAAACAACTTTTCATTTCTGGTTGCCACCAAAGGTTACATGTCCACCTTTCTTAGGTTGGAGGTCTAGGAATATAGACCTTTCTCCTATCATATGTCGCGGGCATCCACTGTCCAGGTACCATGACAGGTGTTTGCTTTGTCCTGTTAAGTATATCTGCAACAGTAATGATTATGGACTTAGGTACCCATATTTTCTTCGGTCCTTTTCTGTTAGTATGATGAGTCTGTGAAGACTTCCTTCTCTTTTTGTGAATACACTTAGATGTGATATGTCCAGCTTTTCCACAGTAGAAACATATAGGTTTATTTAAACTAACTGACACAGATTTAACAATTATTTTTGAGAACTTTGTTGATCCTTTATGATGTTCTTGATTAGAATAACCTATACCTTTTTTGTTAAGGGAGTGCCTCTGACTTCCTAAGAGTTTAGTCAGATTATCTCTACCATTAACAAACTTGGCAAGATATGAGGTGAGCTCTTCTACTTTCTGTTGAAGTTTAATCACTTCTTCAAAGGGTAGAGTTTCAACTGAGATCTCAGCTTTAGACTTCTCAGTCTTAAGCCTACTATTCTCTTCAGCTAACTTCTTACACTCTTGAGATTTCTGTGTATACTCATTTGAGAGTTTAGCATACTGTCTCTTGAGGGATTTGAAAGCTTTAGATATATAGTTGGATTCTTCCAATAGTTCATCATAGGCATCATTCAATTTCTCAAGTTCAGAATGTACCCTAGTTTCTGATTCTGAATTGGTATCTGCCATAAGACAGAGATTCGCTTCAAGCTCCTCTCCTTCACTTTCGGTGGAGCTTTCATCAAGATCTTCCCAAGTGGCCATCATTCCATTCTTCTTTTTGTTGAGGAACTTCTTGGGAGGTTGCTTTTTAAGTTGAGGGCATTCTGCCTTGATGTGACCAGGCTTCTTGCATTCATAGCACACAATGACATTTATGTCATTAGATCCACCATCTTGGTGTGTTTTTCTTTGTTGAAGTGCCTGAAAGGTTTGTCCTTTCTGAAGTTTCTTTTCTTCCATAGCTTTTTCATTTTTCTGGTGAAAAGAGAGAGTTCATCATCTTCATCATTAGAGTCATCCTCATTTGATTCCTCAGATTCCTCTGAAGATTCATCTACTTTGAGAGCTTTTGAAACTCCTCCCTTAGATGACTTTTTGTCAGCTTTAAGTGCAATGGATTTGTTTTTCTTTTCATTGTTCTCTTCAATCTGCTCTTGTTCATGGATCAGAAGAGTACCAAGAAGCTCATCAAGCATCATTGTTGTTAAGACCTTAGCCTGAGACATAGTAGTTACAAGGGGTCTCCATTGTTTTGGAAGACTTCTGAGAATCTTTTGAATGTGTTCCTTAGCCTTGTAAACTTTTCCCAGAGATTTCAATCCATTGGTTATGGTTTGAAATCTTCCATACATTTGGCCAATAGTTTCTTCTTCTTCCATTTTGAACAGCTCATACTTTCTGACAAGCATGTTGACATTGGTCTCTTTGACCTTGTTAGTTCCTTCATGAGCAACAGCTAGTGAATCCCACATTTCTTTTGAAAATTCACAAGCACAGACTTTTTCAAATTCTTCTCTGCTTAAAGCACACATGATTGCATATCTAGCTTTGGCATTCAACTGCCATTTTGTTCTTTGATCAGTGGTCATGTTTGCTTTAGGAATTTCTGAAATAGACAACTATAAACACGAGAAGGGGGGTTGAATTGTGTTTATCAGAAATTAAAATAAAGTTAAAACTTTTTGCATGCAGAAGCTAAGTTCGGACAAGTGTAAAAGGTTACACAGACAGGTCACCTGTCTGTTGTAGTTTTCTCATAAAACAACACACGTATACAGATGAAAAACAAGCTTGATAAAAACAGTTTTAACCCCTTAGTTAGAAAGCGGATGATATATAATCAAAACAACTAAAGAGATTAAGGGAAGAAAGATTAACACAGTGATTTATCCTGGTTCACTCTTTAAACACAAAGAGCTACGTCCAGTCCTTGGCAGCACCAAGATTTATCCACTATAACTGATCAGGTTACAGACTCCAAGTATTGTTTGCACACCTAGCCTCTTCAGGCTCTAACACAAGTATTCTTTGCACACCTAGCCTCTTCAGGCTCACTCAGATTTGTTTGAGAGTTTGGTTTGTAATAAATACACTTACAGACAGACAGATCTTTCACTAACACTCAAAGTGGTTTAAATGTAAAGCTTAGGAAAGTCTGCGTAATAACTTCAAATTATTGAAGAATACAGAGTGAATAAATGAACAGAGTAATGGCTCTTTAATGCTTTGTAATCTCTGATGTGTTCATCTTCAATGACTTCTGTATTTATAGCCTTCAACCATTTAATATCCGTTAGAGACATTCCTTGCAACGATGGCTTCAAGCAGAGCTTTAATAAATGCAATATAGTCGTTCTGGGCAGCCATTAATGCAATGGAGACGTTGGTTGTACTCTAACATGAAGGATAATGGCTTTATGCATCGTGTAGAAGCCAACTCAGAGTTGTGCAGAGTGCTTTTGTACTTTTGCAGAGTACATTTCCCTTTCTGTGTAATAACCGAAAGTACTAGGGAATAAAGCATGTTGGAAACATTCTTTAACTAGAAGTTTGTCTCTGACTTCCTAGGTTGCTTGAGAGAGAGCAGTTCTGAATTTCTTGATAAGCGTGAGAAAGAGATTCAGAGTATTCTTCATGAAGGGACAGCTTCCAAAAGCTTCCTGTACTTTGAGTTCTTAACAAAGAACCTTAGACGAGTTGAAAGAGCAGAGCAGAGACAGGTTGTAAACCAGTTTGCACATAGTCAACAATCCCAGTCAGCAGACAGGTTGGGGTAGACAGACAGGTGAGTTTTGTAATATTCTGATCTGTACACTAAGTAGATAGGTTAGCAACCACAAAGTAGGTTAATTAAATCATTAACCAATGTTTAGTTTTCATCAAAACTTAGGGAAATGCACACAGACATTTTAGAGACTTAACAATCTCCCCATTTTTGATGATGACAAACATTCAGATGATTTAATGAACCTTTGAAAATATCATCTTACAGAATAATAGAGAGTAGACAGGTTGATATTTTCTATATGTGCAGACAGGTGCATTTGTGTTCAATAAAAAGTATCAGAGCAATATGCAGCAGGCTTAAGTTCAAAATATCAGAGTATAGCAGAGAATTAAAATTTTTACCAATTGTTATATTCTCCAGAAACCAATTGTTATATTCTCCAGAACACTTAGCATATAACCATCACATAATTTTCTCCAATCATTTTACATTAATCAACTTACATTTTTCTCCCCCTTTTGTCAGCAACAAAAAGGAACAAACAGCTAACAGAAGAGAGAGAAAGAGACAATGAAGAGAAAATAAGGAAGATAAAGTAATATTGATTTTATTCATCATAAGCATTTCATTTACAAGGCAGTTTCTACAGACATCTACCTAGACTGATTAAAAAGAAGATACAAAGAGTCAACTTTCTTTTCTAATAGCAGCCTAGCATGCCTTTCTGCATCGAAATGTCTTCTGACTTCTTCTAGCTCAGTCTTAAGAAGATTGAAGCTATCTAAATCCACCATCTGAGAGGAGGAGGCTTCTGTAGACAGACTGGTTGAAGCAGCAGATAGGGTTGGATACCAGGGTAAGGCTAAAACTGGGGGTGCCTTAGGTACAGAGAAAGGTGAGGAAACACGGGGAAAGAAATACTGATGGATGGTTCTGAAATAGAATAAAGGAAGAAAGGCTAATTTAAACAAAGGTTTGATTCTGACTAGGTCAAAATCAGGGGAGGGAAAGACACAGGAGAGTCTTTCACAGAGAGACAGACGAGTGATTGTTATTTGAATAGGAGGGGGAAGAGGTTGATTGGCTAGGACAGATGGAGGTAAGGGTAAGAGAGAGTCTATGTGAGAGAAAAACGAATTAGACCCTATGACTAAGAGAAAAAAGTATCTAAAACTAGAGGGTAACATCACAACAGAGGCAGGATAGTGAGATCCTTCCAATGTTCTAATGAACAAAACAATAGGGGGATAGAAGAAAATCTCCCTACATGGGTTCAGAATGTGAGGTGGAGGAGAAGGGATGACAGATAAGTGAGAGACACTTGCAGTCATCAGAGATTGCAGATCACTCACAAACAGTCTAGATGATATGCCAGATTGTTCTCTGGGAGTTGAGTCCCTGTGAACAACTGTGTACTGACATACATCAGACACAACATCAAAAGATGTTTGGGTGGGGTGAGAGGAGACAGGTGAATGAAAATGGGAGGCAACAGAGAGGGGATTGACAAACAGGGCAGAGGGGGATGAAACTACAGAACTTTGAATACCTAGGTGAAGAGGAGAGGATGGTGCAGAAGGAAAGGTGAAAAGCTGATCTTCAAAGAGTCTTGTCTTCTTCCTTGAAGGGGATAGAGAAGCAGCTTCAGGATGACCAATTGTCTGAGTCCCATCAGACTGGTCAACAGAGGTTGCAGTAGCAGCAACAGTAGCAGGCTCTTCTGCAGGGACTTCTTCCCTTCCAGCAATGGCCACCACAGGCATAGGGTAGCCTGACCTTCTTTTTCTGGGAATGATTCCCAGATCAAGAGGTTTGATCTCCCTAGGCTCTTTTGAGGGTGGAGATGTCTGCTCCCCCTGAGCAGGTGCTTCCTCTTTACTAGGCTCAGACTCCACTTGTCTGACCTTGGTAAAGGTCTTCACCAGTCTTCTCCTCATGGTGGGTTGTGCAGAAACCACACCAGATTTTCCAGCCTCACTGGTCTTCCTCTTGGGAGAGGGTTTCTTCAGCTTGAATCTGAGAGGCTCAACTGTCTCAGCAGATCCTTCAGAAGCTGTGGGTTCCTCAGGCCTCTGGTCCTATCTGGCCACTTTTCCAGCAGGTTTCCAGATCCTCTCAGAGATTGGAACCTCTGATTCACCAGTGGAATCAGCTGGTTCTTCTGCTTTTTCTTTCAGCTTCTGCTCAGCAGCAGGCTTCTTCTTTTTCTTCTTATCTTCTTCTTCATCCTCCAGAGGGATTCCTTCAATCCCCATCATAGACAAGACCTTCTTGTCTATGGGCAGAGCCATGTCCACAAAATGGACATCAGTTGGAACAAATAGCTTGTTCCTAAAAACCCTTGTCAGCAGCATTCCATAAGGGTAGGGAGGCATGTTTGTCCTTCTTATCAGAGACTCAAGATACATGTAGATGAGATCATTGATGTCTATCTTGATTTTGTGAATCAAGTGGTACAGAGCAAATCTGTCCATCTTGGTCACATTGTCTCGTGATCCTTTTCTTGGCATCACACCTCCAGAAGCAGCTTGTGCAAGAACCTGCACTTGGGCACCATGCTGACAGGCTTCTTGTTTTCAGGGTTGGGAACTCCATATATGGCCAGTTCCTACCTGATCTTCCCAGTCAGGTCTGAAGGCAGTTCCAATCCTTGGGCATCTAGTTGCCAACTCCAGAGAGCTAATGGGAAACCGGAGAGTCACATCAACTGACATTTGAGCCTTGAAGCTCTTGGTTCCATCAACCACATTGGTGATGACCACAGCATTCCTCCAGAAGTCTCTGACAAGCTTGGGATGAACCAGCTCCTTGATATCAAAGAAGGCTGTCCACTTAGAGTATTCCAACTCTTCAGTGACATCCATTCCCCATTTCTTCATCTGTTGGAGATCAACAGTCTTGCCTGGAAGAATCTTCTCAACATCAGCTATTCTCATTTCATATTTCTCAGCAATCTCTTTTGGTGACAGACGCTTTGAAGATGCCATTTTTCAGAGAGGAGAGAATGAGAGTTTTGGAAGAGAGAAGGGTTAGAACGAGAGGAAGACGAAGATGAAAAGACTTAGGGCTTTTGAGAAGGATAAAGTTTGAAACTTTCTGAAAATTGCTTTTTAAAGCAATTAAAGGTAGGAGAGAGAAAAAAAATACATTTTTAATTAAGAATGGCACGATTGATGTGGGGAACTGTAGCGCCCACTTAAGACATAATGAAAACATGGTTTCGAGGTAAAAACTGCCGTGTCCATGATTAGTTTCAGATTAACAAATGGTATTAAATAAATAAATAAATAAATAAATAAATAATAACCATTTTAATAAAACTGTTGAATTTCAGCATAGTGACTCAGCAGAGTCAGACAGGTGATCACAGACAGTTCAAACTCAGACATTTCATTCAACAATGCAATGCATGTTTAAATTATCTCTAATAAATAAAAATATTTCTTCTGCTAAAGGCTTAGTGAAGATATCAGCCCATTGATTTTCAGTTTTAACAAACTTAATATCAAAGATACCTTTCTGAACATAATCTCTAATGAAGTGATGTTTGATCTCTATATGCTTAGCCTTAGAATGCTGAATATGATTTTTAGTTAAGCAGATAGCACTAGAATTATCATACCATACAGATATATTATGCTCAAAAATAGAGTAATCCTCAAGTTGATGTTTTACCCATAAGAGTTGAGAGCAACAACTAGCAGCTGAGATATATTCTGCTTCAGCAGTAGATAGAGCAATAGTTGTCTGCCTTTTGCTTGACCAAGAGACTAAATTTGCTCCAATGAAGTGGCATCCTCCACTGGTGCTTTTTCTTTCTATTCTGTCTCCAGCAAAGTCAGCATCACAGAATCCCACTAATCTGTATTCTTTAGTTCTTAAATATAGCAAACCAAGATTAGTAGTACCAAGCAAATATCTAAATATTCTCTTGACAGCTTTAAGATGAGATTCTCTTGGGTCAGATTGACATCTAGCACACATGCAGACACTAAATTGAATATCAGGTCTGCTTGAAGTTAAGTACAACAGAGATCCAATCATACCTCTGTAGACAGTTTGGTCTACCTTTTTACCTTCATCATCTTTACTTAGTTTTGCATTGGTTTCCATGGGAGTTTTCATAAGTTTAGCACTTTCCATTTTGTATTTCTTAAGCATTTCCTTGATATACTTTTGTTGATGGATGTAGATTCCATCACTTGTCTGTTTGATTTGTAGACCAAGGAAGAACTTCAATTCTCCCATCATGCTCATCTCAAATTCTGCTTGCATCAGCTTTGAAAAATCCTTGCATAGCTTTTCATTAGTTGCTCCAAAAATAATATCATCAACATATATTTGGACTATAATGAAATTTTCTTTAGAGCTTTTCTTAAACAGAGTAGTATCTACTTGACCTCTTGTAAAACCATTATGCATGAGAAAAGAGCTTAGTCTATCATACCATGCCCTAGGTGCTTGCTTTAAACCATATAATACCTTTTTAAGTTTAAAAACATGATCTGGTTTATCAGTGTCTTCAAAACCAGGGGGTTGTTTAACATAAACTTCTTCTTCAATTATTCCATTGAGAAAAGCACTTTTCACATCCATTTGAAAAAGAGTGATTTGGTGTTGTGCAGCATATGACATCAGTATGCGAATAGCTTCTATTCTAGCTACAGGTGCAAAGGTTTCAGTATAGTCAATACCTTCTTGTTGGTTATAGCCTTGAGCTACTAACCTTGCCTTGTTTCTGACAACTTTGCCATCTTCATCTAACTTGTTTCTGAAGACCCATCTTGTTCCAATGACAGACTTGTTTTTGGGCTTGGAGACAAGTGTCCAGACATCATTTCTGGTGAACTGGTTGAGTTCTTCTTGCATAGCAAAAATCCAGCTTTCATCATCAAGAGCTTCTTCAATGTGTTTTGGCTCTATTTCTGACATAAAGGCCACATTGCTTGATTCTCTTAAAGTGGATCTGGTTCTCACTCCTTTTGAGGGATTTCCAATAATGAGATCCTTAGGATGATGAGTTTTGAATTTCCAGTCTCTTTCAAGAGGATCTTGACTTGTCTGTTGACTTGGTTGCTCCACGTGTCTGTCTGGTTCTGCTTCAGGTTCTGATTTGGTTAAGTCAGGTTGTTGATCTTCTGACTTGTTTATATCAAGACCTGCAAGATCATCTTCTAGATCTGACAATTCCTTATCAGTCTCTAAGTTATCATTAAATTTGACATGAACAGATTCTTCAATAACAGATGTTCTAGAATTGTAAATTCTAAAAGCTTTAGACATTTCAGAGTATCCCAAAAAAATACCTTTGTCTGTCTTAGAGTCAAACTTTCCAAGTTGATCCTTGGTATTTAAGATGAAGCATTCACAACCAAATGCATGAAAGTAAGAAATGTTGGGGCTTTTTCCTTTCCACAATTCATAGGGTGTCTTCTTTAGAAAAGGCCTAATGAGTATTCTGTTTTGTACATAACAGGCTGTGTTTACTGCTTCTGCCCAGAAGTACTTAGGGAGATTATTCTCATTGAGCATAGATCTAGCCATCTCTTGCAGAGATCTGTTCTTTCTCTCAACCACTCCATTTTGTTGAGGAGTTCTAGGTGCAGAGAAATTGTGAGAGATCCCATTCTCCTCACAGAACTGTCTAAACTGCTCATTTTCAAATTCTCCCCTTGGTCACTTCTAAGAGTAGAAATGCAGAAACCCTGCTCAGTTTGTACTCTTTTACAGAATACTGAGAAAGCCTTAAAAGACTCATCCTTGTGGGTTAAGAAGAGTACCCATGTATATCTAGAATAGTCATCAACTATGACAAATCCATATTTCCTTCCAGCTAAGCTAGCAACACTAACTGGTCCAAACAGATCCATGTGTAACAACTAAAGAGGTCTAGAGGTTGATATTTGGTTTTTAGATTTGAAACTTGATTTTATTTGTTTACCTCTCTGACATGCATCACACAAAACATCTTTCTTAAAACTAATATCAGGCAATCCTCTCACAAGGTTATCCCTTTTTAGTTTTGAAATTAGTTTCATACTGGCATGTCCTAGTTTCTTATGCCATAACCATCTTTCATCCTCTTTAGACATCAGACAGGTTACACTTTGATCTGAGAGATCAGTCAGTTCAATCTTATACAGATTTTGTTGCCTTTTAGCTGAAAAGAGGGTTTTGCCACTTAGATCTTTAACTATACATAAATCTTTGGTAAAGGAGACATCAAATCCACTGTCATATAATTGACTTATGCTAAGCAAATTGTGTTTTAATCCTTTAACCATAAGAACATTTGATATAGAGGGAAGAGGAGGTTTACCACCAATAGTATCAATTCCTATAACCCTCCCTTTCTGATTTCCACCAAATGCCACATGTCCTCCTTTCTTAAGTTGGAGGTCTAGGAACATAGACCTTTCTCCTGTCATGTGTCGCGAGCAGCCACTGTCCAGGTACTAGCAGTGGTGTTTTCTTTGTGCTGTTGAGGACATCTGCAACATGGAATATTTGATCTTTAGGTACCCATAGTTTTCTAGGTCCTTTTCTGTTAGTTCTAGGAGTCTGTGAAGACTTCCTTCTTTTCTTATGAAGACACTTAGACATAATATGTCCAGTCTTTCCACAGAAATTACAGACAGGTATGGATTTAATAGAAGTAGATGTAGTAGACACTTTAGAGTGCTTAGTTGATACTTTATGATATGTCTGATGGACATATCCAATACCTTCTTTGTTAAGGGAGTGCCTCTGACAACCAAGCAGCTTGGTCAGATTTTCTCTACCATTAACAAATTTGGCAAGATCAGAAGTGAGCTCTTCCACTTTCTGTTGAAGTTTTTCAACTTCTTCAGACTGTGATGTATCACTAGAGATCTTAGCTTCATTAGACTTTTCAGTCTTCAGCTCACTGTTCTCCTTGGCAAATTTCTCACACTCTAGAGATTTCTGTTTATGCTCACTGAGGAGCTTAACATGATCTCTCTTGAGAGATTTGAAAGCCTTAGATAAGCAGTTGGATTCCTCCAACAATTCTTCATAGGCATCAAGTAATTCCTCATAATCAGAATTTACCTCATTATCTGAATCTGAGTCAGTGTTAGCCATTAGACAGAGATTTGCTTCTTCCTCTGTCTCTTCATCAGAAGATGTTGACTCTAGATCTTCCCAAGTAGCCATCATTCCTTTCTTCTTCTTTTTGAAGAACTTCTTAAAAGGGGCTTTCTTGAGTTGAGGACATTCTGCTTTGATGTGACCTGGTTTCTTGCACTCATAGCAGACAATTGAGTTCTTGTCTGTTGAAGTGGAATCTTTGAAGTTCTTGTCCTTGTTGAATCTTCTGAATGGCTTATCTTTTCTGAACTTCTTTTTCTGTAAGAGAAGCTTTATCTTTCTGGTTAGGAGAGATAGTTCTTCATCACTTTCAGAATCCTCAGGTTCAGATAGGTCAGCATCACTGGATGACTCGTCTGCCTTCAAAGCTTTAGAAGCTTTGGAAGACTGTTGATCAGCCTTCAGAGCAATTGACTTGCCCTTCTTTGTTGAGACTTCATCTCCAAGTTCTTGCTCATGAACAGTAAGTGTTCCAAGGAGTTCATCCATAGTCAAGGTGGTAAGATCTTTGGCTTGAGAGATAGCAGCTACGAGAGGTCTCCACTGCTTAGGCAGGCTCCTAAGTATCTTTCCAACCTTCTCAGCATTAGATTAAACTTTGCCAAGAGACTTTAGACCATTGATGATAGTTTGGAATCTCCCTATCATTTGAGCAACAGATTCTCCTTCCTCCATGAGAAACAGTTCATACTTTCTGACAAGTATGGCAATTTTTGATTCTTTGACTTTGGCTGTTCCTTCATGTGTGACAGCTAAGGTGTCCCATATTTCTTTGGCAGAATCACAGGCACAGACCTTTTCAAACTCATCAGGGCTGAGAGCACAAATAATGTTGTATCTGGCTTTGTGATTCAGCCACTTTGTCTTTTCTGCAGGAGTCCACTGAGCTTTTGGCTTGTCAGTGTTGTCATCATTTTTAGGAATGAAAGGACCATCTGTGATGACATCCCAGAGATCAGAGTTTGTAGATAGAATGAACAATTGAAATCTATCTTTCCAATAGTTGTAGTTTTCTCCATTGAAGAATAGAGGTCTGGTTAAGGAAGCTCCTTCAGTCTGGTGACTCCCACTAGCTCCAGCAGTCATGTCTATTCTTCAGGATCTTTTACCTCTACACTGTTAGATGCTCAACCCAGAGGCTGAGCTCTGATCCCACTGAAATAGACAACTATAAACACGAGAAGGGGGGGTTGAATTGTGTTTATCAGAAATTAAAATAAAGTTGAAAACTTTTCGCACACAGAAGCTAAGTTCAGACAGGTGTAAAAGGTTACACAGACAGGTCACCTGTCTGTTGTAGTTTTCTCAGAAAACAACACACGTATACAGATGAAAAACAAGCTTGATAAAAACAGTTTTAACCCCTTAGTTAGAAAGTAGATGATATATAATCAAAACAACTAAAGAGATTAAGGGAAGAAAGATTAACACAGTGATTTATCCTGGTTCACTCTTTAGCACAAAGAGCTACGTCCAGTCCTTGGCAGCACCAAGATTTATCCACTATAACTGATCAGGTTACAGACTCCAAGTATTGTTTGCACACCTAGCCTCTTCAGGCTCCAACACAAGTATTCTTTGCACACCTAGCCTCTTCAGGCTCACTCAGATTTGTTTGAGAGTTTGGTTTGTAATAAATACACTTACAGACAGACAGATCTTTCACTAACACTCAGAGAGTGGTTTAAATGTAAAGCTTAGGAAAGTCTGCGTAATAACTTCAAATGATTGAAGAATACAGAGTGAATAAATGAACAGAGTAATGGCTCTTTAATGCTTTGTAATCTCTGATGTGTTCATCTTCAATGACTTCTGTATTTATAGCCTTCAACCATTTAATATCCGTTAGAGACATTCCTTGCAACGATGGCTTCAAGCAGAGCTTTAATAAATGCAATATAGTCGTTCTGGGCAGCCATTAATGCAATGGAGATGTTGGATGTACTCTAACATGAAGGATAATGGCTTTATGCATCGTGTAGAAGCCAACTCAGAGTTATGCAGAGTGCTTTTGTACTTTTGCAGAGTACATTTCCCTTTCTGTGTAATAACCGAAAGTACTAGGGAATAAAGCATGTTGGAAACATTCTTTAACTGGAAGTTTGTCTCTGACTTCCTAGGTTGCTTGAGAGAGAGCAGTTCTGAATTTCTTGATAAGCGTGAGAGAGAGATTCAGAGTATTCTTCATGAGGGGACAGCTTCCAAAAGCTTCCTGTACTTTGAGTTCTTAACAAAGAACCTTAGACGAGTTGAAAGAACAGAGCAGAGACAGGTTGTAAACCAGTTTGCACATAGTCAACAATCCCAGTCAGCAGACAGGTTGACTTTTGGCTTATATAGACAGGTTGGTACTTAGGTAGACAGACAGGTGAGTTTTGTAATATTCTGATCTGTACACTAAGTAGATAGGTTAGCAACCACAAATTTAACAGAGTGACACGTCTAAATTTAAGATAGAACACACGAGCAGACAGAGAAGGATAAAACAGAGTTTGATATTCACAAAATTAACTCCCCAAGTTAAAAGCTTAAACAAACAGAACTTAAGCAAATTAAAGAGATAAGGGAAGAAGAATATCACTCAAGAGTTTTATACTGGTTCACCCCAATATCCCAGGGCTACATCCAGTTTCTTGGCAGCACCAAGTTTTCACTATAACTGATCATATTACAGTACAAGTATTCTTTGCACACCTAGCCTCTCCAGGATTAACACTCTTACAAGTATTATTTGCTTGCCTAGCCTCTTCAGGCTCAACTCAGAAAGGAATAAAGGTTTTGTGTATTTAATACAACTTGCAAATCTTTCAGATCACACTCAGAGAGTGGAATAAATATGAAGTATGAAAGACTGCGAATTAAATTCAAATGATTGAATGAATATTCAATGAAAGAATGAAGAAGTTAATGAAGTGAGTAAATGCTTCTTGTGCAGTGTTCTTAATGATATTCAACTTCTTGTCTTCATCTTCATGGTTTGGTCTATATAAAGACTTCAATCAATTTGATCCGTTAGGCACAACTTCAGAAAGTGTGTTCATTTGATTTGAGCTTCTAGAACACCATTAATGCCAAAGAGTTGTTCTGTGTAAACATTAAATGCTTAGGAATGTTGAGCTTTAATAAGGTTGTTCAAGAGTACACGTTATTCTGAGTAGCTGTTGTTTCAGAGTATGCAGCAGCAGGCTTCTTGTACTTGCAGCAGAGGTCCTTCCTCTTTCAGTGTAACACTCAGTTCACTTTCCAGAAAGCGCTCTTACTTTGTACTTGAACAGGTAAAAAGTTACTGCTGTGGTACAGAGATTGCGTGTTTATTCCTTAAAACCTTGAAACAAACGGTCTTTATTCTTTATCCTTTGTGTTATTGTCCAGAGGTCTTCGAGATCCTTAAGGAAGGCATCTAATTTGAATAATGTGACTTGGACTTTATTTCTGACAAACTGATATTGTAGCAGTGTTGGAAATTTAGACGGGTGCAAAGCAATCCAAAAATTAGACGGGTGCTTGTGCAGTCCTAAACTAAATGGGTGCAAAGCAATCCAAAAATTAAACGGGTGATCCACCGAGTCTTCTCCAGACAGATGCTTCTTGCCACGTCATTCGAATCTTGACTGAGCGTTGACTTAGTCTTTGATTGTGTAGATTGATTTATTAGACGAGTGGTTTTTAGACGAGTCTAAAAACTGGGGTCTACTAGAAAGTAGACGAGTCATAAAATAGACGAGTGATCTTTAAGTCTATTTTCCTACACACTTATCAGATACGTCAGTAATTTCATATGGTTCAATATTGTCATACTTAATCTATTTGGAATCATCAAAACTTAGAGAATCTACACATGGAATGTGTCTTAGACTTATGAGGTCTCAACAAATAGGATATCCTGACCTCGTGTGTTCCACTCTCACGGCTATGAACAACAATGCAAATATATGAATCTCACTACCTCACATCAATAACAACCTAGTGCCTCAAACTTCCATCATAGTCTCAACACCTTTTTCCCATCTCCTCATAGATAAAACCACTTAATCAGGCTAGACACCTCTAAATCACCTTTATTCACTCACCCAAACAATTATCTCCCAAACAACATATATCTTTACTTAAAAGTCAACTACGCATAATATTAAACCAGGCAGATCATGCATAACACAATCATCATGAAACATTCCAACATCATAATAGAACGTCACATGCAGTAGAATACCTCAACCAATGTATCACAATCAATTCAATAACAATAAAGTCAGACATCCTCAATATCATAAGATTAACCTAATGTTGATAACCTACAATCCCCAAATCATCATTGGTATTACAGAAAATGTTTCCAATGCGATTTTGATCTTGTCGATTAATCGACCACTAGTAGAGTTTAGGTCGCCCTACACAATTATTATAATATATACTACTTATCCATTCCAACGATAGGTTGATTCTTTCCCCCACCTGACTTATCACCGAAGTCCCGAACTTTCTGATCCTCGTTACTCTACCACGGTTAATGGTTAACCTTCAACCAAAACAACATAATCACTAGTTAATCAAACAAAATCCGATCATGGTAACCCTAGGTTAGTTTCGGCCATGACTCAAAAATAAGGATAGGGTTATTTTCTCAATTCCATCTTTTGGATACTAGTTACTATAGTATTAACTAACATTGATCAAGTGTTATAATTCAAAAATATGAAACAAAATCCTCTAACCTCTAGGGTTAGGGTTTCGGCCATACATAGTAAAATTGGCTAGAAATTCTTTTTGCTCACATGCTCTTGGATCTAGAACCTACACACCTTAGATAGTTCATATAAATCATGATCTAATTAAAGATTGAAGAAAACTTATTTTGTTCACATGAACACAAATTCGGCCAAGACTAGAAAATAGGGTTAGGGATTTCTTTTGATTTCAAACTCTTAGATTTAGAACATAGAAACCCTAGATAGCTTATAACCAACTTCATCTAAGTTAAAAGTTGACCAAAATCTCATTTGCCCACAAATACCTAGATTCGGTCATATAGAGAAAAATAGGAAGGAAGATTATTTTTCTTACATACTCTTGGATGATGATAGTAGGATTCTTATAAGGATCATAGAAATTGGTTTCACATTAAAATTATTTTTCTACAATTTTCTAGAATTATTTGAAGTTCTAGATCTAAGAATGAAAATTTATGAAATAGTTGATGAACATGAATATTGATGGAAGATTAATGAAGCTAAGTTGATTAGGAATAGGTTCCTCACCCTAGAATGAAGAAGTTTGATGATGAACTTGAAGAAGAATTGAAGAACTATGATGAACTTAGCAAGAACACTATGATGTTCTTGGTGTTTTGGTGAGCAAAATGACTTAGGAGAGAAAATGAAATGTCTAAGTGTGTGAGTGGGGGGTTTGGGCCGTGGCTTTGAGTGAGGGAGTCAGGGAAGGAGTTTTTTAATGTTAAAATGAACCAAGGTTAAGTTAATTAACATAGGTTAAGTTTAGAAAATAATATAATAACTTAATTATGGTTATAATAACCTAACTAAAGTTAATAGTAATCATGGTTAGGTTAAAAATGTGGTGGAAAATGAAGGGAGGTGTGGCTGGTTTTGGGCCACAAATGAGGAGGAAGAAGCCAAATTGGCCTTGACTTGCCTTAACCACGGTTAAAAACTAACTAGGATAGGTTAGGTTAAGATTAAGGGCATTTTGGTCATTTCACCTAAAATTACATTTAATGCTTCATAAATGCTTGGTGAGTCATGGTGGCGACTCGCCCCATGACTCAGCTCCTTCGGTGTTCGGTTTTGTCTCTGCACCTCCGTTCTCGACTCCGCCGGTTTCCCGATTAGGGTTTTACTCCCGAATAAAAACATAATATTTCATTTTCGATTGAAATTTTTCAAAATAAAAAACTCATTGGAAATATGATTTAAACATAACCCGTTTCGTTCACGAGTCAAAATTAGGTTTTCTGATCAGTAAAATCTTACTATCAGAGAAAACGCAAACCGTTTTTCGTTCGAACTTTCACCAAAATTCGTCCGAATAAACATAATAATTTATTTTTTATCATAAATTTGGAAAGTAGAATTCCTCACGGACATATTATACAAATCTACAATTTTTCAGTTTCGGGTCAAATTAGGGTTTTCTGTCGGTATAAAATTATACTGTCAGTAAAAACACAGACCGGTTTCCGTCCGAGTTTTAAACCCAAATTTTAACCAAATCTTCCTACCATAGATTAGGTTCTAGATATGATTTTGTTTCCTCCAAAATCATTTCCTAGGTCTCAGATAAAAATATAAATATATATATCTTTACAGATAATACAACGTATACGAAAATCGGGCTGTTACAGAGTGCAACCATGCACCTCCATTACTTTGGTGCAGGCTGCTCTTTGAATCACATCATACATTTATAATTATATAAAAAAAAGAGATGGTTGAGATTAAAAGATTAAAAATGATGAAATGACGATGTTGTTCTTATCTTTATCATCCATTTTCCACCTCCCCCCACCTGAAGGCGCTAGACCAGTTAACCACTTCACAAGACCGCACCTGCCGCCAAGAGACCCAACCGCTCCTTTCCGCCTCGCGATCTCGCATCCGCCGCCCCGTGTCACGTCGTCTACCACTGTGTCGTCACGTTTCCCCATCTTCATTGTCCTGTAAGTTCTCCGTCACCACGCGTTCCTTCGTCATGTAGCTGCAATCCATTCGAATCCTCTCCACAACGCAGCCCAACACCACCGTTAGCGGTGCCCTTTCCAAAACAGTCGCCCCATCGTGGTCCTCCACGTCACACCGCCAGATACGTGACCACTGAAGTTGTAACTTCCTTAAATTTCAATATAGTCTTTTTAATAAAAGATTAAGCTATTAGGAGGTTTAGTGTAGAAAATGATTAATTTATTAGGATTGTTTAGTAATTAAAATAATACAAAGTTAATATAAAAAATATATAAAGTTAACAAAAAAGGGCCAAAGGCCCAATGAAAATGAGAAATTGGCTGGTAACTCACGTGAGTTGCTGTTCAGCCAAGAATTCAATTTGAATTATAAAATATTTGAAGCAAGGGCCACTCTTATTTAAGATAAGAAAATAATAATAATAATAATAATAATAATAATAATAATAATAATAATAATAATAATAATCAAAAGGTGACCAAATATAAATGATGAAAAGGTTGCTAAAATCTCACTTGGGAAGCTCCAGCGCCGCACAACAATAAAGAGAGAAGTTTTGAGACTTGCCTTTTCATTTACATTGCTGAATAGGGAGCCACACAGATCAAAAAATGTTGGCAAAAAGAAGAAAATTTTTTAGTGATGCATTAACTTTTGTCATAGATAATTTTTAGAGCTTTTTGAAGGTTTACGAGAGGTAAGTAAAACACTATCTTTCTCACACCTCCATGGTATTTTGAAAATGGGTTTTTGTTTCTTAAAACTAATAATGTTATTTTGGGACATTGAATAGGGAAAAATTGGGGTTTTCTATATTAGGATTCAAGAACGCTAAATTAAATTGGGGGTTTTATAATAAATGATAATTGATGAGTTATTGGTTGTCTGATTTGTATGATTACATGTTTTAAGACTTGTGTAGTGGTTTGAAATTAATATGTGTATGTTATATGTGATTTGGAATGCCTATGTGTTGTTTTAGCATGAGATATATCATTGTTATTAATACATGGAGCTTGATGACATGTTTGGGTTCATTGTAAATGACCATATCATGATGTCTGGATAATATAATGAATTATTGTGATGCATGTTTGTAATTAATTAATGTTTGTATTGATGTATGATTACCTTATGTGATGGGTACCTTTGGTTGAGATACCTCGATCGAGGAGATGGCAAAGGGCCTAACTCGTAGCGATGACAGATTGGCCTAATGCGAGGCAATGGCAAAAGGTCTCCCTCATGGGGAAGGCAATGTAAATACATTGCATGGTTGGATACTCCCTTTGAGGCAATGGCAGAGGGCCTAACTCGTAGCAATGATAGATTTGGCTTAATGCTAGGCGCTGGCAAATGGCCTAACTCAAGGAGAAGGCAATGTGGGGATTACAATTTTATGGGGAATCTCCTTCGTAGAGATGGCAAAGGGCCTAACTCGTAGCGATGACATATTGGCCTAATGCGAGGAGATGGCAAAGGGCCTCCAACATGGAGATGACAATGAGATGTCATTGCATTTATATGTTGGGATTGTTGATGTTGTTGTACGTGCTATGTCTTGTTTATGTTACGATTTAAAATACTTTGATATTATATTATTATTATGAAAATGGCTGACTACCATGAATGTTTTTCCGGTTACCGTGCCGGCTGAAAGCATCATCTTTTCGAAAATCTTTTAGAACTGTGTTTACTTACTGGGATTATAAATCTCATTAGTGGTGTTGTCATTCAGAGTTCATAGGTGATGTTAAAGATGATGTAATGACTTGAGACAGTCTTGGAGTCTTGAAGATCTTAGTACTATTGTTTTTTTATTTTATTTTTTAATGTCTTTAGTTGCCCATGTGTTTTAGGCTAAAAATGTTGTTAAACAATTTTTTTTTGTTAATTAATTGCAAGATTTTTTATGTAATAAAGTGGAAGTTTAAATTATCATAGTTTCTGATGCTATGAATGGATAATTATTTTATTTAATTATATATTTTCATGTAATTTCACAAGACGTTACAGAAGCAGCTCCGCTAGCCCCTTGTCGCGCCGCCATGTCGCTTATTGTAACATCCGTTTTTTACGATATTGTTTATATGTATAATGGCTATGTTTAAGACTTGGATTAGATGTTTAATATGTTGGTTAATATGTAGGAACCTTTGCATGGGAAGTATGCGATCAAACGAATTCGGAAAGAGCTGAAACAACAACTAGGGTTGTTGCCCAGGATCCCACGCTCAGGCGTGGCTCTTTCTACGCTTAAGCGTAGCCACGCTCAAGCGTGGCCTGGTGCACGCTCAAGCCTGGGAGTCAACCATACATGTTCTGAGTTTGACTCTATGTGGCAAACAGGAACTGGCTGCATGGGGTGGTGGAGCGGCGACCTTCACGCTGAAGAAACCTCCCACACTCAAACATGGGCACGCTCAAGCTTGGCACTTCCCACGCTCAAGCGTGGATAGGCAGGTTTGTAAAAATAAAAAGGGGTAGAAGGGGTGAAAGTCGACGCCCCAAACATCAGAAAGAAAACAGAGGTGAGTGAGAGAGACTAGAGAGAGAGTTTGAGTTCCCGACTCAAGTTCTGACTTGATCAGTCGTCCTATCGCGATTCCGACTATGCTGTTGAGATCGTGGCAACGATATCTTCTAAATCCGAGAGCTTCCTTTTCTCTTCTAAGCTAAGGTAATCTATGCCCTTATTATGTCGAAATGCCGTCGGTGACGGTATTGAGAATATCTTTCAATCTGTCTATCGATTTTAAATTCCGTTTTCAGATTAGGGTTACTCGTAACGTGTGCTTCACAATGATGTATTCAGGTTAATTTTTGGAGGCTCGGAGACCCTTGTTCCCTTGCATGGCAGATTTGTAAGCTTTAGGGGAGTGTTCGTTTCATTGCTTCAGAGCTAGCTATACACTTCTCAGGTTGGAGAAAGAAGCCATCTAACGTCGGAAATGGCTAAGTAGCATTTTATTCAATAAATGGCGTAGGGCGACCTAAACTCTAATAGTGGGCGAATAATGGACAATGTCAATATCACATTGGGACTATTTGATAGTACCAATGATGATATAGAGATTGTAGGTTTATCATCGTTAGGTTAAATTATGATATTCGAGGTTGCCTGATTTTACCTATTAAGCTGCTCACTGTGTGCTGTTTGGATTAATGTGTTATGTTTGGGTTAATTATGTTATTTTAATATTTTATTATTATTTTAATATTGCTAATATGTTTGGTATGATAAAATGCTTTGGTTGCTATAACATGCTTATTTGGCTTCTAGGTATTGACATATGATAATTTAGGGTGATGCATGTTGGGGTGAGTATGATGTATGTATTAGTCGTGCCTAACCTAAATAATTAATTAATGTTTATTGAGCATGAGACTTAAGATATTATATGAGATGATGAGGAAAGGTTGAGGCACTAGTAATGACCTTGTACGAGTCAATGAGATTCATATAGATGCATGTTGTTGATCACAGTCGTGTGTTTGGAACAACCGAGGTCAGTGTATCCGATTATGGATACCGGAATACGAGCGAGTTTCTTTATATGGAGCATGAGAGAGACTACTTTAATAACTCCAAAGTCCTCGCGGGACCGTCCTAACTTAGATTTAGGCTATGCAGCTAGTGTCATTGCTATGCATGAGCACCATCGAGAAAGAACCAGGGTGTGCACCGGAGCGAGATGTGCAGCTATAGTGTCATTGCCTTGCATGAGCATTCTCACCGTGGATGAGGGTGTGCACCGGGATTTAGGGACGCGTTGCTTGGACGACTAACTACCATCCCTAGTCAGACAAAGGATGTGTGACAGGTTGGTGGTGGCCACGTCAGCATATGTTGCATGAGTACGAAGGGTAGAAGATGATAATGTTTCTTGAGGATGATTGTATATACATATCTGTGATGCATGTCTGTGTGCCTTTATTGATTATATGTTATGTACCCTTTTCCATGATTAATGATAGATAGTTTCTTATCTCCTTTTCTTTTATTCTCTATACGTCTTCTTTTTATCTTTTCGCGACCAGACCCAGAGGATTACCATGGTGCATCTGGATCATCCTTGGATGACCGAGTCGACGGGATTTTCGCTGCTGGCTACCATGGAGTTTGAGTTCCTAGACCCAGAGGGGTGGCGTGTGGACCCTGTCACCCGTTTCACGGCTTATACGGGTCTAGTTTCAGCATCAGTGAGGATGTGAGAGGGACCTTTCTTTGGTTTCGTCTGGACTTTTCGTCTCGGCCAAACTTTCCCCTTTCCTATTGGTTTTCCGGGACCACCTTTCCCACCGATGCCTCCGATGGTTGCTGTTCCAGTCCCACTACCTATTCCCGTTCCAGTACCGGTACCAGTTCCTGCACCCGCACCAGATGATCATGGATTAGACCAGATGGTACCAGATGTTGATCTCGTACCCGCACCAGAGATTCTTGAGGTTCCAAATGTCAGACGTGATAGGCAGGAGTCTTCTCGCCAGTCTTCCCGATATAGTGGCGTATACCAACGTCTTTTCCAGCGGCGTTCGGGGAGGAGCACTTCTAGTAGCAGTCGAGGATTTTGATGAGATTTTGATGTATTTAGAGAGGGGATGGGGTAGAGTGACAGTGAGACATCTTTTCTTAGTCTTTTGATGTATTTTATTTATTTTATGTCAGTTCGTATCTTATATAGGGCCTTACTAATACCTTATGTTTGATGATGTTTGATATATGTGTGTGTGTGTGTGTGTGTGTGATGTTTATCTTTTGCTGTTAATATGTGAGGTTTTTATACCTCCGTTATTTTATATTTGACTGCTTAACGTTAATATCGCAATTAGGATTTAAAAAGTTCTGGTTTTCTTTAATGGGACATCGGTTGTCTCACTTATCCTCAACCACCATACATCGCCACCACCACGGACAACGCCTCCCAAGCCAGACTCTGTCATTATCGTCTTTGTCCACCCCACGGCTTCACTTGAACTAGAGCCGCCTTACAACCCAGATCTGTCGTGAGCCGCTTCCCAGTCGTTGTTGTTCGCGCCCTCCATCGTCGATCCGGCATCGTGTCATTCCGATGAAGCTCCATCGTGGCATTTGCTTCGCACGTTCAGCCACCATTGCTTCTCTTGTAACACCCTGTTTTCAAAATTTATTTCCTAAAGCTAGTTCTTTTTTTTTTTTTTTAAATGTTGGTTAAGGGCTAAGTGGGATTTTAGCCTACAAGTCCCTTTCTGGTACATGAGCACACTCGTGCTCATCAGCCAGCAAGCCCGTGCTTAAAGTCAGTAGCGTGTCTCTGATTTTAAGTTGAGCACGACCGTGCTCAATAGTGAGCACGCCCGTGCTCAATGCGTGGACCGCGTCTCGCTGATGCTAAGTGGAGCACGACCGTGCTCAATGCTAAGCACGACCGTGCTCAAGTCCGAGTTTTATAAACGTGAGCAGAACCCGAGGGTTACGTACAACCCTACTTTTGTGAGTTGCAGCAGCCGTAGTTGCGGCCAGAGCACGTTTCCACACTGCTTCCTCTTCGTTCTTCATTGCTGGGGATTATTGGAAGCAGTTTAGGGAGACTAGTGGTTCTACCTTGGTCTGGAGGTAATGGTTTCCCTTCCCCTTGTGGTTTCCTTCTTTGTTTTGAGTAGGAAACTAATCTGATTATGTTCTATTGTTTAAGGTTCTTTGGGTTAAGCTGTTTGGGAAGGAACCCGTTGCAGTTAGGAGCATACGTTGGTTGATAGAGCTACCTTCAATCCAGGTATGGGGAGAAGTGGGATTGTATTCATTAGGCAGTGGGTAGTGTAAGGTAACGGGGTCCCCATGAACCCAGTGTCATTGTATGCTGTATGATTTATATGTTGATCACTGTTTCTGTCAATAACATGCTATATCGGTTGATTGTGATGTTATATGTATGTTATGGATATGTTGGTTATTAATATGATATGATGATTGATGTTATGATTTAGCAGTGTCGTTGTTGTTTGGACTGTTGCGATGATGATTGGTTGATAAAATATTTTAACTGATTATTTAGGTGTAAAAACGTGTTAAGTTAAGGGGATCAATCCCTAACATAATTGATTAGAACTTAGCTTCTGTTCCTGCCCAGGACAGTGCAGTCGTGCATTGAGCACGACCGTGCTGAACAGGGAGCACGACCGTGCTCCCATTTAAATTCTGGAAAATGGTCGCGCTGTTTAGCACGGCCGTGCAGGTCAAACAGCACGACCGTGCTGTTGAGCACGACCGTGCTGAGTGTGAAGCACGACCGTGCTTCACTTAAAAGGGCAGCACGCCCTCACGTGTCCAAGCACGACCGTGCTAGGGTCTAAGCACGACCGTGCTGACCCCTCCTGGACAGTGATACAATTAAAGGACTTAAGGGGTTTTTAACCCCATTCCCCAATGATGATAATTTGAGATAACTAATCAAAGAGGAAGATTAGACAACCTGGTTATTAATTATATAAGATAATTAGATAATCAGATGTTAAGTCGGTATCCGTTGGGTTACCGAGCGTTGATAAGTTGAAGTCTTGGGTGCTTATAGACCCAAGCACGTTGAGTTGAACCTTGGTGCTTATTGGCCAAGGGAGCCTTGACCCCGCGGTTTGGGTCTAAGGTTACGTTGAATGTTGATGTTGAAGTCTTGGGAGCTTCATGGCCCAAGCAAGGAGGTGGTTGAGATTGTTTGTTGTTGTGCCATTTGCATAGAGCATTGGAGTTGTTGATGGGGGAGGTTCGACAAAGGGGAGATCGCCCGAGAGTACGGTGATCTGGTCATCCACCGTAGGTCACCCAAGGTTTGGTGACCGAGGCCCCCCGTGATGAGGCATCCACGGTTTGATGCGTTGGCTATCCATGGGGTTCACCCAAGGTTTGGTGAACTGCCGGTGTTGGTGCTTTTATGGCCAATACGGATATGTAACTCCAAAGTCGTTCATCCTGAGTTAGTTTGGATCCACATGCATAGTTGGAGTAGCGGAGTAGTTGATGCATTGCATAGCATAGCATACTTGGTTGTTATGATACTGTTGGATGTTGATGTATGCCTATATGTATGTTTACCTTGCATACTATTCCCCTGCTGTTTATATGATTACATGAATCTTACTCCCTGTTATTGTTTGTGTTTGGCCTGATCGGCATTTGCAGAGGATGACGAGCAGCCCGGAGAGGAGTGACTCTGAGGAGCCGCCACTCATAGTTAGGGCTTTTTATGTTTAGTTGTTTCTTTTGTATTCCGAGGAAGTTATTTTCCGGAATGGTTATACCAGCTCTAAGTTGTGACATCGGGGTTGGGTAGTTATTTCTTCATGTTTTATGGTTTATGAACTTAATTTATTTTCCGCGTTGTAACCGGTTCATGTGGGACTTTTCTACCCATGGACAATTGTTTTATTTAATTCAGTTAAATGCATGTTTTCCTTTTTAATTGTTTTATATTAATTACCTTATAACATGCTGGGTAGAAGGGTGTCACATTTAGTGGTATCAGAGCAGTTCGACCTTGTTCGGACGTGGTATGAGTCTGTTGTGTGACTCTTGTGTGAATTGTCTATACTTGTATAGATAATGATGTTTTAAGTTAGTTGCCTGTAACTTTTACTCGCTTAAGTTTCTGTATTGAGTTGTGTTGGACTTGTACAGGAACTAATGGCCGGTAGAGGACGCAACGATCAGGCGATTGCTGACGTATTGGCACTCCTAGCCAATGCTATTGGTCAGGTCAACCCTAACAATGGTGGGCCAGCTGAGTTCCAGGGACTGGATAAGTTCCAGAGGAACAACCCTCCATCGTTCAAGGGCGCGTAAGATCCGGAAGGAGCTTTGTTGTGGCTGAGGGAGACAGAGAAGATCTTCCGAGCCATGGATTGCAACGATCAGCAGAAGCTTATCTTTGCTACCTTCATGCTGACCGAGGAGGCAGAGCACTGGTGGGATAACTGCAGGCAGAGGATGCAGGCTGAGGGCACAGCGGTTACATGGGCTATGTTCAGGCAGAGATTCCTGGAGAAGTACTTTCCAGCGGATATCAGAGACAAGAAGGAGATGGAATTCCTGTCTTTGAGGCAAGGGTCGCTGTCAGTCGGTGACTATGCGGTCAAGTTTGAGGAGCTGGCCAGGTACTACACTCCCTACCAACATGAGACGGATGACCGTTCAAAGTGTTTGAAGTTTGAGGCTGGACTCCGACCTGAGATCAAGCAGGCCATCAGCTACCAGGAGATCAGAGTCTTTCCTATCCTGGTCAACAAGTGCAGGATCTATGAGGATGCCAGCCAGTTCAGAGTTACTAGTTCCAGAGGGTCAGATAGCCAGAGTGGCAAGAGGACCGATCAGAGGGACAAGGGTAAGCAGAGGTATGCTCCGACCGGCAGAGATTTCAAGCAGAGTGGTAAGAAGCCACAGTTTCAGCAGGATGGGTTCAGGGGTGGGTTCTCTAACGTCTTTAAGCCCATGAGGTGTGGCAAGTGTGGTGCTACAGATCACTACTCGTCTCAGTGCAAGGAGACGCAAGTTATCTGCTTCAGGTGTGGCAAGCCAGGACACATCAGCCGAGAGTGTGAAGGAGCCAAGACCGAGCCTCCCAGCACCGGCAAGAATCAGAGGTCTCAGGCCAACCGACTGAAGACCACTGGAAGAGTCTGTACTCTTAGTGGAGCTGAAGCCTCCGAGTCTGATGACTTGATTCAAGGTACATGTTTTATCGATGGAACTCAATTGACTGTGTTGTATGATTCGGGTGCTACACACTCATTTATATCGCATGATAGGGTCAAGAGTCTTGATTGCCTGTTGCTTTCCTTGACTATGATTTGTTGGTTTCTACACCTACAAATAAACCTGTTTCTACTTCGTATGCATGCAAGAACTGTCATATAGTTATAAATGATAGGACATTCATTGCTGATCTTGTATGCTTGCCTTTGAAAGACCTGGATATTATTCTGGGTATGGACTGGTTATCTTCCAACCATGTCCTCCTCAACTGTTTTGACAAAACCTTGATTTTTGGAACTCCAAAGGAGTCTAAGAATCCGAATCTTCTCTCTGCCAGCCAAGTTCAAGCTTCGATGAAAGACGAAGCCCAAGTATACATGATGTTAGCTTCCCTGGAAGTAGAGAGCAGCCCTCCTGATGTCACCAGCTTGCCTGTTGTACGAGAATTTCCTGAAGTGTTTCCGGGGGATGTTTATAACTTACCTCCAGAGAGAGATGTTGAGTTTACCATAGACTTAGTGCCTGGCACCGGGCCAATCTCCATAGCACCCTATAGAATGTCTCCTCTAGAGCTAGCTAAGTTGAAGGAACAGTTGGAGGACCTGATGAAGAAGCAGTTCATTAGGCCCAGTGTGTCTCCGTGGGGAGCACCTGTGTTGTTGGTGAAGAAGAAGGATGGTAGTATGAGGTTGTGTGTCGACTTTCGGCAACTCAACAAGGTGACCATAAAGAATCGGTATCCCCTCCCTAGGATTGACGATCTTATGGACCAGTTGATGGGCGCTTGCGTCTTTTCAAAGATAGATTTGAGGTCATGGTACCATCAGATTCGGGTTAAGTCTGAGGACATCCCGAAGACAGCGTTTAGGACGCGATATGGTCACTATGAGTACTTGGTTATGCCCTTCGGTGTGACCAATGCTTCTGCGGTCTTCATGGACTACATGAACAAGACCTTTCACCCTTACTTAGATAAGTTTGTGGTGGTGTTTATAGATGACATCTTAGTGTACTCCAAGAGTAAGGAGGAACACGAGGAACACCTGAGGGTTGTTTTGCAGACCCTTAAGGAAAAGTAGCTGTATGCTAAGTTGTCTAAGTGTGAGTTCTGGTTAGAGGAAGTGAGCTTCTTAGGACATGTCATCTCTAAGGGTGGTATAGCAGTGGACCCAGCTAAGGTAGAGACGGTGCTCCAGTGGAAAGCGCCAAAGTCTGTAACCGAGATTAGAAGTTTCTTGGGGTTAGCCGGGTACTCTAGGCGGTTTATAGAAGGTTTCTCTAAGATAGCTTTACCCTTAACCCGTCTCACCAAGAAGGGACAGTTGTTTGTGTGGGACTCTAAGTGTGAAGAGAGTTTCCAAACCCTTAAGAATAGGTTGACATCAGCACCAATGTTAGTTTTGCCAGATCCTAGCGAACCCTTCGTAGTTTACTGCGATGCTTCTAAGCAAGGGTTAGGTGGGGTGTTGATGCAGAATGGTAAGGTAGTTGCTTATGCATCTAGGCAGTTGAAAACCCATGAGAAGAACTACCCTACCCATGACCTAGAGCTAGGAGCTGTGGTATTTGCCTTAAAGATCTGGAGGCATTACCTGTATGGAGCGAGGTTTGAGGTTTTTAGTGATCATAAGAGTTTGAAGTATCTCTTTGATCAAAAGGAGTTGAACATGAGGCAGCGTAGGTGGATGGAGTTTTTAAAGGATTATGACTTCGAGCTGACCTATCACCCAGGAAAGGCCAATGTGGTGGCCAATGCCTTGAGTAGGAAAACCCTGCATATCTCCGCTTTGATGGTTAGAGAGATGGATCTGATTGAGGAATTTAGAGACCTTAGTCTAGCTTGTGAGTTTACCCCTAAGAGTATTAGGCTTGGTACCTTGAAGGTTACCAACAGTTTGATGGATCAGATTAGAGAGGGTCAGAAGTTAGACAAGTTTCTCTTAGACCAGCGAGAGTTGCTCGCTCAGGGTAGTGACCTAAGTTTTAAGGATGGCAGTGATGGTATCTTGAGGTTCAAAGATAGAGTATGCATACCTAATGTTCCTGAGCTTAGGAAGTTGATCTTAGAAGAAGGTCATAGGAGTGGATTGAGTGTGCACCTAGGTGCCACTAAGATGTATCAGGACCTTAAGAGGATGTTTTGGTGGCCTAGGATGAAAAAGGATGTAGCCGAGTTTGTGTATGCGTGCCTAGTTTGTCAGAAGGCTAAGATAGAGCATCAAAGGCCTTCGGGTAAGTTGCAACCTTTGAGTATCCCAGAATGGAAATGGGATAGCATCTCCATGGATTTTGTGTCTGGACTCCCTAGGACTCCAGCTGGTTTTGAGGCGATTCGGGTTGTTGTGGATAGACTGACTAAGTCTGCCCATTTCATTCCGATGAATATGGAGTATCCATTGGAGAAGTTAGCTAAGCTGTACATCAAAGAGATAGTTAGGCTTCATGGTGTACCCTCTAGCATAGTTTCAGATAGAGACCCGAGGTTTACCTCTAGGTTTTGGAATAGTTTGCAAGAGGCTTTAGGGACAAAGCTTAGGCTAAGTTCAGCTTACCACCCACAGACTGATGGGCAGTCTGAGCGGACCATCCAGTCCTTAGAAGACTTGTTGAGGGCTTATGTGTTAGAACAGTCAGGAAGTTGGGATAAGTTTTTGCCCCTGATAGAGTTCACCTACAACAACAGTTTCCATTCCAGCATTGGGATGGCACCTTATGAAGCTCTGTATGGGAGGAGATGTAGGACACCCTTGTGTTGGAATGAACCTAGTGATAGTGTGGTGCTAGGGCCAGAGATAGTCCAGGAAACAACAGAAAAGATCAGGTTAGTTCAGGAAAAGATGAGAGTTGCACAAAGTAGGCAGAAGAGCTACCATGATAAAAGGAGGAAGGCACTCGAATTCCAGGAAGGCGATCATGTATTCTTGAGAGTTACCCCGATGACTGGGGTTGGTAGAGTGATGAAGGCGAGGAAACTTACTCCGAGGTTTATTGGTCCTTACCAAATCCTCAAAAGAGTCGGCAAAGTCACCTACCAAATAGCCTTATCCCCGTTCTTGTCCAATCTCCACAATGTGTTTCATGTGTCTCAACTCAGGAAGTACATTCATGACCCTAGTCACGTGATAGTTCCCGATACAATACAGTTAAAAGAGAACTTGACATTTGAGGTGTTACCCCTTCGAGTCGAGGATAGGAGGGTGAAGCAGCTAAGAGGCAAAGAGATTCCCTTGGTTAAAGTAGTTTGGAGCGGGGCAACTGAGGAAAGCGCTGCCTGGGAGCTCGAGAGTCAGATGATGGAGGCGTATCCGTATCTTTTCGTTTGAGGTACGTACAAATTTCGAGGACGAAATTTTTATAAGGGGGGTGGAATTGTAACACCCTGTTTTCAGAAATTATTTCCTAAAGCTAGTTTTTTTTTTTTTTTTAAATGTTGGTTAAGGGCTAAGTGGGATTTTAGCCTAAAAGTCCCTTTCTGGTACATGAGCACACTCGTGCTCATCAGCCAGCAAGCCCGTGCTTAAAGTCAGTAGCGTGTCTCTGATTTTAAGTTGAGCACGCCCGTGCTCAATAGTGAGCACGCCTGTGCTCAATGCGTGGACCGCGTCTCGCTGACGCTAAGTGGAGCACGACCATGCTCAATGCTAAGCACGACCGTTCTCAAGTCCGAGTTTTATAAACGTGAGCAGAACCCGAGGGTTACGTATAACCCTACTTTTGTGAGTTGCAGCAGCCGTAGTTGCGGCCAGAGCACGTTTCCACACTGCTTCCTCTTCGTTCTTCATTGTTGGGGATTATTGGAAGCAGTTTAGGGAGACTAGTGGTTCTACCTTGGTCTGGAGGTAATGGTTTCCCTTCCCCTTGTGGTTTCCTTCTTTGTTTTGAGTAGGAAACTAATCTGGTTATGTTCTATTGTTTAAGGTTCTTTGGGTTAAGCTGTTTGGGAAGGAACCAGTTGCAGTTAGGAGCATACGTTGGTTGATAGAGCTACCTTCAATCCAAGTATGGGGAGAAGTGGGATTGTATTCATTAGGCAGTGGGCAGTGTAAGGTAACGGGGTCCCCATGAACCCAGTGTCATTGTATATTGTATGATTTATATGTTGATTACTGTTTCTGTCAATAACATGCTATATCGGTTGATTGTGATGTTATATGTATGTTATGGATATGTTGGTTATTAATATGATATAATGATTGATGTTATGATTTAACAATGTTGTTGTTGTTTGGACTGTTGCGATGATGATTGGTTGATAAAATATGTTAACTGATTATTTAGGTGTAAAAACGTGTTAAGTTAAGGGGATCAATCCCTAACATAATTGATTAGAACTTAGCTTCTGTTCCTGCCCAGGACAGTGCAGTCGTGCATTGAGCACGACCGTGCTGAACAAGGAGCACGACAGTGCTCCCATTTAAATTCTGGAAAATGGCCGCGTTGTTTAGCACGGCCGTGCAGGTCAAACAGCACGACCGTGCTGCTGAGCACGACCGTGCTGAGTGTGAAGCACGACCGTGCTTCACTTAAAAGGGCAGCACGCCCTCACGTGTCCAAGCACGACCGTGCTAGGGTCTAAGCACGACCGTGCTGACCCCTCCTGGACAGCGATACAATTAAAGGACTTAAGGGGTTTTTAACCCCATTCCCCAATGATGATAATTTGAGATAACTAATCAAAGAGGAAGATTAGACAACCTGGTTATTAATTATATAAGATAATTAGATAATCAGATGTTAAGTCGGTATCCGTTGGGTTACCGCGCGTTGATAAGTTGAAGTCTTGGGTGCTTATAGACCCAAGCACGTTGAGTTGAACCTTGGTGCTTATTGGCCAAGGGAGCCTTGACCCCGCGGTTTGGGTCTAAGGTTACGTTGAATGTTGATGTTGAAGTCTTGGGAGCTTCATGGCCTAAGCAAGGAGGTGGTTGAGATTGTTTGTTGTTGTGCCATTTGCATAGAGCATTGGAGTTGTTGATGGGGGAGGTTCGACAAAGGGGAGATCGCCCGAGAGTACGGTGATCTGGCCATCCACGGTAGGTCACCCAAGGTTTGGTGACCGAGGCCCCCCGTGATGAGGCATCCACGGTTTGATGCGTTGGCTATCCATGGGGTTCACCCAAGGTTTGGTGAACTGCCGGTGTTGGTGCTTTTATGGCCAATACGGATATGTAACTCCAAAGTCGTTCATCCTGAGTTAGTTTGGATCCACATGCATAGTTGGAGTAGCGGAGTAGTTGATGCATTGCATGGCATAGCATACTTGGTTGTTATGATACTGTTGGATGTTGATGTATGCCTATATGTATGTTTACCTTGCGTACTATTCCCCTGCTGTTTATATGATTACATGAATCTTACTCCCTGTTACTGTTTGTGTTTGGCCTGATCGGCATTTGCAGAGGATGACGAGCAGCCCGGAGAGGAGTGACTCTAAGGAGCCGCCACTCATAGTTAGGGCTTTTTATGTTTAGTTGTTTCTTTTGTATTCCGAGGATGTTATTTTCCGGAATGGTTATACCAGCTCTGAGTTATGACATCGGGGTTGGGTAGTTATTTCTTCATGTTTTATGGTTTATGAACTTAATTTATTTTCCGCGTTGTAACTGGTTCATGTGGGACTTTTCTACCCATGGACAATTGTTTTATTTAATTCAGTTAAATGCATGTTTTCCTTTTTAATTGTTTTATATTAATTGCCTTATAACATGCTGGGTAGAAGGGTGTCACATTCCCTTGTTCATTGGTAAGGAGGAGGTATGGTGGCCACACCTTCTAACTTTCCATCATGTTCCGCCACAAGATAGAAGCTTCTTTCACACTAGTTTTGTTTGTGGTGGTTGAAGGAGGTGTGGAAAGGACACTAGTGGCTAACTGGGTGGAAAGGGGTGAGGATGAAATAGCAATTTCATAATTAGAGGTGGGGTAAAAAGGGGATTTGATAAATGGTGTAGGATGCACCTCTTTTCAGAGGGTGCATATTAGACGACACCATGTTTTATATTAAAGTGTTATATATCTTTTTACATTCAATAAAATTTTATTTATATTTGTATTAATTTTGATATGTTGTAGGTGTAGAGTTTTTTACATTGTCAACATATCACAAATCATCTTAAGTATGACTTTAAAGTAGGGGTGGACATCCACTCGAAGCCCGACCCGGAATCGACATAACCAAATTCAAAAATCAGTCAATGTGTGGGTTGAATCGGATCTTGGGTCGTCGGTTGAACTTTCTTAGTTTGCCATGGTTTCATTCAGTCGGTCTCGGATTGCATAAATTTTTTTCTATTCCGACCGAGACCAACCGACTCCATCACACTACTACACAATGTCTACAACACTATTCTTAGTTCTTCCTCACTACGGACCGATCCCGTCACACTTCTACACAATTTCCACAACACAATTTCTACCTATCTCTGTATCTCACACAATTTTGAATTTTGATAACATTCTTTTGAGTTATGACTTCTCCGATTCCAATCATTCCATCACACCACCTATCTCACCCAACCCACACTTCTTCTCTTCTCAGACTAAAACCTCTCTCTCTCTCTCTCTCTCTCATCCATCAACGCATGTCCAAGCTCACCTGAATCGCCTCGTTCTTCCTCGACTGGCACCACTGAGCCTCTGCCATGAATGTCTCTTCGTCTTCCACTCCACCGTGACTTGCATCAAAGCTCCTCCGTCATGATTGTTTGGGAGCCTCTCTGCCATCCACGGTTGTTTGATCTCCCTGAAGAGCTAGAAAAGAATGCGTTAGCCAGAGAAGAATGCGATAAGAATGATCTTCGACCACCGGTGGTGTTGCGCCACCATCTGTCTCCACCGGTGGTGCTGCACTCTATCTCTAATAGTCTGATAAGTGGTTGAAGAAGGGAGCGACTAGGGTTTGGGACTTTGGGGAAGCTAAAATGGGAGAATCAGGTTTGGGCCCAAAATAGAAATGGCCCAGGAAAATAAGTGTCCAACCCGCCCAACCCGTAATCTGCCCAACCCAAGACCCGTTCAAATCGGTAGGCCCAGCGGACGGAAATAGGTTGTATATATAGATGGTCGGGTTGGTTCGGATTGGACCGCTTGGGAAGCGGTCCGAATCTGACTGAACCCGCCAGTTGTCTAGCCCTACTTTAATGGTAGTTATAATAAAGAATCAACTATTTTTCATGACAATTCATGTTAATTAAATCTTATAATTATTTTAATTTATATGGTATATTTAATATTTAATTATAGTGATATTATACAATATATTCTACCTAAACATTATATTTACTATTTAGGGTGAACAAAAATTCTAATGTATAAAAGGTGTGGCTATAATACCAAAGAAAAAAAAAAAAAAAGGTGTGGCTATCTATGAACTGGGGGATTGCCTGCTGGACATAAAAATGTTGCAAAGAGAAATATGGTTTGGTAGGTCCAGACTCAACCCTAAATTATAGGGCCTATTGCGTGAGTAGCACCACATTCCATTAGGATCTGATCCTGCAAGGTCCAGCTACGACCCTTATCCACGCTGATAATGTAAGCCCTTTTTCCTGTTTCCGATTCACGCCTTCCCCGCTATAGTTCGGATCTGGATCTCCTGACTTTTTGGTGGGAAAAGTCAGTGATTTTAGTGTATTTTGGGAGAGAAAAAGGTGAGAAAATAAATGGGAGATAAAATGAGAGAAAATAATATAGAAAAGAGATAGAGAAAAAGTCAGGTGACTTTTCCCACCAAAAAGTCAGGGGATCGGGATCCCTATAGTTCTCCTCGCTTGTCAGAGTAGTTAATAGTGGATAACCAAAAGAGTAATGATATTTGAATACCTGAGTTTAACATCCAAAGTTGACATCTTGGTTAATCATGTATAAATTTTTTGTTAATTCAGTTCATTATATGGTTAATGGATTATATGAAGCTTATTTTCCATAATCATGTAAATATTTGGTTAATCACATGCAAATATCTAGTTAATTCAATTTTTTATATGATTAATGGGTCATCATGAATTAACCAAATATTTACACGAGACTAACCATATAATGAACTGAATTAACCAAATATTTGTACCGATAACCAAGGTGTCAATTTTGGGTATCAACTTTAGGTGTGCAAATATCATTATTCTAACCAAAAACAACAAAAATTAATAGCAGAAAATGTTAAAAACAATTATCATATTTCTCCTATTGGTAAGTAATACATAAATTTCATTAAAAATCACAATTAAGGTTAGTGATCTCTCTGGACCTTGAAGAGGAGGACCTATCTTTTTCTAATCTAAACTTTTATTTATAAAAGAACAAAACTTTAAAAACAAATTATACACATACAATACAATTATGATACAAATTGACAAAGGCCAACTAGTCTAGGTATAGCACAAATGAATGGAGGCCAAACTAAACCATCGCGACAAAGGATGAAAGGATGGATTGCCATGCCATTCTGTTTTCTAATCTAACAAAATCTACCAAAATCTCCAAAGCAAGTATCAACCATTTAATTTGGTTGGTATCGTATACCCTTTTTTCCCATCTCAATTTCTTCTCAGAAAAAACAAATATGTCCTCCACAACTTTCAGTCTTATCCCAATATATTGCAGTCCACATCAGTGATTTTTTAATTTCTTATATTATAAGCTGGGAAAGCTGAATCCTAATTGGTAGAGTAGAACACGATTCAGGAGCCCACAATGCAAATGCATATGTATCTAACCACAAATACGGTCCACCATGCAATTTTCAAGGGGAAGAAAAAATAGTTATCCTTCATACGCTATCCAACCCCTCATTTTTTCAATTCATGTGTTGAAGTTCAACTCTACTTATAATATCTTAGCAGTTTATGTATGTACCCTTCACATCCACGTTTTTTAGTGGGCTTGCATCACTGCTGAAATAATTAACCATTTGTTTTCTGTTCTTGCGGGCATCGGTTTTATTTTAATTAGCTATTTGAATATATGGTTTAAACACATTTTCTTTCTGTGTATTAATTATTAGCCAGTTGAAAAATAATATCATATCCAAAATGAAAATTTCCGTATCTTATAATTATATTAACGACGTACATTTTATTGACTATATCATGAAAAACAATAAATTGGAACCATCCCTGGTCAACTCACGATGGGATGATACTCAATATCTCAAATCAAGGGTAAGGTTTTAGGTTGGAACTTGGAAAATACTATTTACTACTCAATCATTTTAGGACATCTGCACGAAAGAGTGCTTCTCCCTTAACTTATCTTTATCAGCTCCATAATTTTCATTGAGATTAACTTCTGATTGGTTCATATGTTTTTCGTCAGTAATTCGTTTGTATCCTCGTCGTACTAAATAGTAGCGAATTGGTTTCTTAACCAATTACAATAGCATGATCATATATGAGAGTTAAAAACCAGTTTTAAGTTTTTCTAATAAGAACTTCACATTATTTTGTACAAGAATTTTTTTTCATAATTTGTAGCATTTTTTGTTTGTTTTTGTTAATTAGATGGTTATCGATTAATTTTTTTTGTCCAACGGGAGGCTTATAGTACGTCTTATATAGGGGAGGAAGAAAAGGGAATAGGAAAGAGGTGCAGCACATTGCAGGGGTTTAAACTCGCGTACATACTCATAATTCATATCCCATACCAACTAAATCAATCGAATTTATACAAACGGAGTAAGCCTCTATTTGGAACCATGTCCAAGTTGGACGTGACACGGAAGTCGCTTCTATCAGCTTCTACTTTTGATGCTATTTTAATTATAAGTGTACTTATTTTTTATTTGATTTAGTTTCTGATGCAATTCATTTCAATCACAGTTCCATGACAGATGCTAAATAGAAGTAACACATTATTTTGATGTACTACTTATTACAAGGTGTTTGTTACTGTTACCTATATATATTTATAGGGTTTTTGCAGGCCACCTTTCTAGACTTGACCAAGAATGGGCAAGCAAACTTGTTCACTTGTGGTTTATGCAACCTCCATATATGATCTGTGCCATTTGATCACTTTCTTCATGATAAAACTGAAGAATCCAAAGTGATGTAAAACCAACTTAGCTTGCAAACGAAGGTAAGCTTGAGAAACAGTTTCTCTCTATGCCACATCCATTAATTTAGCTAGAGGAATCCAAGACAAAAATATATTCAATATAGTCAAAGTTTTAAATCTGGGTCCGCAATCGTAATTGAAGCCACGACATTGCAGTTTTAGTAGTCTCTAACTCTCTAGAACCACATCGCGACCACAATTATAATCGCATATATTTTCCCATTGCCGTCTGCAATAACAAAAAACATAACGTGACCGCGTAACCACAACCGCGACCACAATTTAAAATTAACCTTGAATATGGTAACAACTTGTTAGCTTTCTGAGAGGCAGCAAACACCTTTGCAGGATGCCTCACCATGAGAAACATGGTTGGCACTCACACACCTCACAATTTGTTGCTATTTGAGTATGGGAGCAAATTAGGTAGCCATTCTCATGCATGATCTCATGTCCGTTCATGGAGGATATAGGTTGCCATAAAGGGTGTGGTATCCTTGTACTACAGTACTATTGGAATCTAAAAGTATAATGTCCCGTGCTTGAATGGTTTCCACCATCAAGCAAAAGTTAACAAACCCCTCTTCCCTTGTTTGTTTTCCTAGTTCCGACCATGAGCAACCAAAAAGGTTGATTGGTTGAATGTGGAAATTCTTAGTCAGAGGGCATCCTCACAAATCATTTTTGGGCATTTTCAGTTGCTTTTGCTTCTTTTGAGGTTCAGATCCAAGCATGCATGTGGAAGCAATTAGTGCTGTAATTATGCCTCCAAGTATTTATCTAGCTACACACATTCTGATCATAGCATTATTTAAAAGGTGGCAAGTTCCCTTCTCTCTCTCTCTGTCTCAAGCGTGCTTGAAGTACACAGAGGATGTGGGGTTCATTAATCACTATAGTCCTTTCACATTATAAGTCTATTTAGCGGAAGCTCTGTTCAATAGCTTAAACATGATCTCATCTATTTGCATCATTGACCACTCCACACACCCTTTGGGGACTATTACAAGAATTTTTTTTTGGATGTTTAATGTCCCCTGCCAATCAAAAACTAATAATATATATAAGTATTAATGAGTTATAATTTTATTTTATTAAATTACAAATTGTCATTGGTAGGGAATAGAGAATATGACAAGAAAGTGATACTAGGAATCCTATTTGGATATATGACATATCAAATGTGTGAGTTATTATTCTTTATTGATTTAAATATAATTTTAATGCGAATAACTTGTCACAGCGATACAAAACATTCTCTTACTCTAATTAAAATCACATATTAATCTCTCAAAACATATGAGAGGGGAAATCAGATCTATAGGATCTAATTCCTCTTCTACTTAGTATTTTTTTTGTTTTAGTATCTGTTTAGTATTTTGATACATACTTTAAGAAACGCTTTTAAAATCTATAAAGTTGTTGAAGACAAAAAAAGAAGGGTTGATTCACAGAATTTTAAATTATGTTGGAAATATATTCATCCTATTAATGTGCAAAATAACTCTCCGATCATATTGAAAATAACTTTTGCATAAGACTTTTCCAAGAAGCTTAAAAAAATTGACTTCATAAAATAAAATAAACTGAGAATAGCTTTTGAGAGTTAATAAGTCACTTATTTATACTTATTCAAACACACTTTTTTTTTTACATAAAAACACTTATGCTAGTAGAGAAACTCGAGTAAGTTATATTATCCAAATAGGGCCTAAGGGTCTCTGAAAATTGATTTTGAAAGATTTGATGTTAAGAAAATTGATTTAAAAAAAACCGTGGTTAAAAAATTGATAAGTATTTGATAATAATATTTTAAAAGTAAGTTTAGAAGAATTGATTTTGTTTGGATGATAAAATTAAATCACTTTTGATGTGTAAATATAAAGAATTTTGTGGGTTCTACAACTAGAATCGATTTTACTCAACGGAAAAGTTAAAAATTCTTACTTCTCTTAAAATCAATTATACCTAATCCAAAATCGATTTTTTGACACAATTTTGCAAACAAACACATTTAAAATCTCCAAAAGTATTGCGCCAAGAATCACGTTTGGGTTGCCCAAAATCTTAAGCAAACAAGCACTAAATAATTTAAAAGGAGCTTGTGCCATAAAAAAAATAAAATAAAAATATAAGACCTTTTAATCTAAACACATAAATAAGTTATTTATCCATTTAGTTTGCGGTTAGTTATAACTTAGAATGTTATTATAGTATAAAAAGTCTATCTTACATTCATTGTTAAAACCTTTCACACCAACGAAGATTGGTCCAGTTGATAAGGATACGGCTCATGACCCACAAGGTCGTGAGTTCGAATCATACTACCGATGTGAGGATCTCCTTGGTGGGTACGTAATCTGTATGTACCTACCTTTGTAAGCGCTCTTTGAGCCGTGAGGCATGTCCTAACCCTGGTGAGCCCCAGGAACCTAACTCACCTAAACTTTTTGTAAAAAAAAAAAAAACTTTAACAATTTAATCAATATTCACAATTCATGAGTTTTTGTCTCAATTATTTCGTTATTCTTGTCTTCTTGAGCTCCTGCATATTTTCTAACACAATCTACTTTTAAAAAAAAAAAAACAATTATTTTAGGAGTTTGGAAGTAAGATGGTTGACCTCATTTTCACTATTCTTATGTATAATTTTTTATTTAACTTGTCAAACACGAAAATATAAGTTTCATGTTGAATTTTTATTCCTCTTGCAGCAATAATTTATTTAGCCGTTCACTCAATTATACCCCCGTATCAAATCTTTCCTTCCCAAAACAAGATAAATAAAATATTGATTATTATACCAGGTAGGGGCACTAAACAAATTATAACGAGTTTTCCCCCGACCAAAAGCAAAGAAATTTCATCTGAATTAACAATTCGATGCCATCAAAAGATCCTGGACAGAAACAAGCTTACTCAGTTACTTGCTCATGAAAAGCATTAATTATTAATTGATGTGCTTTTATGCCATTTCCATATATCCAACATGGAGTCCCATAACGTTGTTCACGTTGCACACTTATATTAAAACACATAATTAAGCACATAGATTGTATTACTTGCCGCAGAAGATGATGACGAAAGAAAAATTGAAGAAATGAAATGAATAAGTAACACGCGACGCAAGACGGCAATGATAACGTAGGACTCGTCATGCTATATGAGATACTTTGCATTATTCAGTTCTCTCAATCTTATCAGTTCTTTTTTAATTTCCGTATTTGCCAACCAGAAGGTAGAGTGGCTAATTATATATATCATCATGGCTCTAAATTGTAGTTCCAGATAAAATTGCATTCTGTCTATCACAGTTATAGATAATTAAAAGATATATATATATAATTGATGTGACTATAGTTATGATCGTAGAATTTGGATTTGGGTCTACCTTAACCGAAAAAGCTAGCTTATAAGGTGAGGTTTGCACCTTACTTATAAGCATTCTTCAGGTCATATTACTATCCAACGTGGGACTACAACACACACCCTCACGTCCAAGACTGGACATCTGGAGACACCCGGGGCTGACGAGGGCGGGTAGTGGTCGCCAGTGCAAGAAGGCACGAACAAGGAGCGGCTCCTGGCAGGCTTTTAAGCGGAGGGACACATGAATGAACCGATTACATACTCGAATGAGAGGGATCCTGAGACTATGTATGTATATACAAGTTAAGGATGACTTATATGAATTGATTGGTACTACCTATACTAACAAGATGCATCTTCTTTTCGGGAGCCCATCACTTAAGAACTCCACAGTTAAGCGTGCTTAACTTGGAGCAATTATGGGATGGGTGACCTCTTGGGAAGTTTTCCCAAGAAGTGTGTAAGTGAGGACAAAGCATGCTGAAAAGACTCGTGTTGGTTTGTGGGGACGGTCGTCAATCCATAAAGCAGCCAGTGATGTTACAAATGGTATCAGAGCGGCACCTCTCCCAGTATGGTGTGGTTCAGGGACGAACCAATCGGAAGCTGGTGGGCATGTGACACCCGGGGTTGACGTGGGAGGGGAGTGGTCGCTGGTGCAAGAAGGCATGGACAAGGAGCGGCTCCTGGCAGGCTTCTATTGGATTGGTGACCTCCTGAGAAATTACAGTGAACTTTGCAGGACTAGACATCTGCAGGTGGCCCATCTGATTTGGCTCTGATACCATCTTAGAATTTGGATTTGGGCCTACCTTAACCCTAAAAGCTAGCTTATAGGGTGAGGGTTGCACCTTACTTATAAACACTCTTCAGGCCATATCATTATCCAATGTGGGACTCCAATGGATTGTGATATATTTTTTTGGAACCCAGTGTAATTAGGGTTTTTGGTTCCCTGGTAAGTCCACAAAGTATCCCATAAACTTAGATCAGCTGGACTCACTATGAGACTAATCTTCACTCGGGTGCGCCGGCGGACCCATGTAGGAGCGAGGGTGTACATATGCGCCCACTAAATTATATAACTTTACATTTAATATCTTTTGTTTTTCTATTTTGCCCTCCTAATTTTATATATCTACACCCGTTGTTCGGCCCTTTCTTCTTTTTATTTATGTGTTAACGTGACTGCATTGCATTTTAATTTTCAAACAAACAAAAACAAAGACAATGAGACAACCCTCTCATCCTCGTGGTCTTTGACCAACCATTTGGCAACCGGACCACCATCATTCGACAGTCTAAGTTCTGACCCATCGCCTCTCTCTCTCTCTCTCTCTCTCTCCCCCCCTCCCTCCCTCCCTCTCCCCCTCCCTCCCCCTCTCCCTCGCCCTCTCCCCCTCTCCTTCTCCCTCTCCCTCTCCCTCTCTCTCTCTCTCTCTCTCTCTCACACACACACACACACACACACACACGTTCTCTACGATAATGCATGGATGCAACGACTGACCATAGGAGAAGCTGCTAAAGCAGCAGCTTTAGGCCTCAAAAAAACCTTCTAATAATGCTAGGGTTTTAGGCCTCAAAATAAGTCTCAAACTCAAAATATATATATATTTTTTATAACAAAACTCAAAATATATTTTGTTTGTATTTTTTTGTTATTTATATTATATTATTTGTCTCTCTCTTAAATGTGGTTGCATATACAAATATAACAAATATTTACGTCAACCATAGTAATTTTGCTTTAAAAATATAAAAATACAATAAAAATAAGTTTTAAATATAATATTATTTTAAAAAATATATATTTTTATTAGTTTTAAAAAGGTCTTGCTGAACATTCGCTTTAGGCTTCAATATATGTTGGGCTGACCTTGCATTGATGAATGATTGTCTAGTGACTTGTATTGGGAGATGTGTTCAATAACATTAATTGACGATAAGTTGATCATTTAATGATTTGAACAATTATAACATATATAATTTAGTTGATTAGATATATTAAAATTTATGATTTTAACATTTATGTGTTTTCTTCATACGTATAATAATAATAATTATTAAAAAGAATTGAAATAGATTGTATCCATTGAGTCATGGTCCTGAATTTGTCACGACTCGGTTGTTTCGTGACAGTTAAGTTTTTCACCCCCTATGAAGATGTATTCTTATTAGGGTCTTGCTCACGAGTGACTTAAGGACATTAGTTAAGAAACAGACAAAAAAAATTTGTATTGAAAAACTAAGTGTTACACTCTTCGAAATGCTAAATACACAATTTTTCATACAAATTTTTCTTTTTGGATTCCTTAAACAATGTCTTAAGGGCACTTGTTAGCAATCTCCTTCTTATTATGTTATGATTATTTTTGGTTTGGTACTTACTCTAATTAGTCATTGGAACCGAGTGAGTTCTCGAAGTATATATCCCCACTAGTTAGATCCTTTGGACCCGCTATCGGACTAATCTTCAAGTTAGCCGTACGGTTAGTAAAACCTGACCAAGGGTTGTTGCATACCCAAGGATCGAACAAGGACAAAGTCTGAACAATTCATCCTTAAGTAGCAGTGTGTTAACCACCTGCACCCAACCACTTGGGTTATTATGTTATGATTATGAAACCTATCAAACTCAATATTATATTACCGACAATTATAATTACAGGCTGTGTACTTGTAAATGGGTAACTGTTGAAACGTTGATGATTTTGGTTGATTGACATGTAACCAAAGATCTTCTTGTGAATTCTTGCCTTCCGTCACGTTTACATACAATACAGGAACACGATATAGTGAGTCAATAATTTTACAAGAATCAGTGAAAAAGACGCACACACTAACCCCTTTAAGGGCCCTAAAATCCCGAAGGCAGCAGAGAAATTTGCAAGCATCCCCTCAATTACGTGACCCCCGAATTTGAGTTTTATGACCAGACCTGAACCTTGCTGAACTTTCCACACAAGAATAAAATATAAATAATAATGCAATAAAAATTAAAAAGCAGGCAATAATCCGTGTGGTGGAAGTTAATCCTAATCCTCTAATGATTGACGATAAATATAATATTATAATATTTTTCATCCATATTATGGAGCTGATGATGTTTAAATCAACATTAACCTAGTGTAAACAAATGGCTTGGTAATATAAGGTCAAAATTTTACGCAGTCTTCTATACCTTCGTTTTCTTAGGCTGACATTCATGGAAAATTATATGGCACCTTAATTTTTTGTCTTTACGTGTTTCAAGTGCTAGAATTTTCAGTTAACAACCAAAAGTCAGAGACATGTACCTTCCTTATGTCTAATCAATGTTTGAGTTACTTTCCTATATTTCTTTCTCAAAGACAAAATTAATAATCCTTTCAGTAAGAAATTTGTGGCCTGCACTTCAAATTTTAGGGTCAATCATCGTATAATATTATTCTATATATGAGAAATTCTTGAGTATATAATTTCTCTTATTTTGTAGTACAACTGAATACGTGGCATGCATTAATTATAAGTATTATTTATTTATTATAGTGTGGAAGAGACTGATTCTCTACATAACCGAGGCAGTAAAACTTAAATACTAAAGATTAATAGGAGTAATATTTTTCTTATCAATTTTTCTAATCTATGCAATATTGAATAGGATAAGAGTCATTACTTATCTCTAATTAGCCCATTGTTAATTAATTAGTTCCCCACATTAATTGTGATTTTTTTGAAAAAAATCTTTTATCTCTCTCATATTTATTTGTTTTGATTCACCTTCCTATATTAATATTTCTTCCCACCAAAAATTAATTATCCAATATCTCTTCCCACCAAAAATTAATAATCATTTTTGGATTTTGATTGAAAATAATTTTTATTGATTTTGTAACTACATTTTTTTTTTTGATAAACCTACACATTTTGACCAGCTATTGTAACTACACTAATTAGCTTGATATAATTACAATTTAAATCCTGCTGCGTTGGCTTTTCCCTAGTAAGAGTGGGAACGGACCAACCTTGTCTTAAATGAGCCCAATTAACTTATATCACAAGTTTTGCTTTTTAGTTTCTGTCTGATAAAAAAACTTATATCACAAGTGTAAGGTTTGAGTCTGAAATTCTGAGAATCTGAGTTATATATTTATTTGTTATTATAGGCCTTTTTTTAAGGTCGTCTGACGTTTTTAAAAAATTTGAGAGCTTATTTAAAGATCTATTTTGTAACGAGACATTTAAATAGACCAATTAACCTACATTTGAGCAGGCCAACAAGCCTAAACATTTCAATAATATATTATATGACTATAACTAATACAATTAAATATGCAATATATAATAATTATAAATTATATACATTAATCGGCCGGCCCCTAGACTTAGGATGACATTTGGTCTGACCTTTTAATTGAGAAAAGTTTTAAAATAGACTGATTTGTTTAATAAATGAGTCACCTATGGCCTTACGTGTGCAGGTCATGGACCCCCGACGGGTCGCCTTATTTATTTCACCCTTAATGGAATGTTGACTATGTTTCTCTCTTTGGATATATGGTATACTGGATCCGGATCGTCTGCCTTTGGGGTGGGAAAGGTACTCTGCCTTTTCCTTCTTCTGAACCGCCTAATCAATTTGGCTCCAGAAGGTGCCACATGTCATTTTTTTTAAACAAAAAAAAAAACAAAGGGAATTAGGGATGCACAGACACAGAGAATGGTCAAACGGAAAACCAACTCATGCAGCAACATATCATCTAGTTTATTAACTTCAAATCTTTTTTTTTTTTCTTGCAGCTTCTTCTAAGCATCTTTGCCTCACTTTTTTTGGGATTTTTTTTTTCATTTCATCTATCCAATACTGTTTTAGGGTTTATTCTCCTTCTCATCCGCATTTCACCCATATTTGCTACAAATTAAGTTGTTATCCCTCTTTGTTGACTACGCCCTTGGCCTTCCTTTTTTCAGGCAAACTTTCTAGTGTATTCTGACGATTTTTCGACTGCTGCATCCTGTTGCCTCTCTGTTCTTTCCATATTCTTAATCAAATTAGTTACTTGCTTAGTTTTAAGTCTTACGATTGAAGGAACATCTATTCAACTATATCATCTCTGTCAGTTATCTTGTAAGAATTGGACCTTATTCCGATGAGCATTGTGATCCAGATTTGAGGGGGAGTGGTTAAGCAAAGCCTAAGCGGAAGAACTGTCTTCAATCTCAAGCCCAAACATTATCTATTCTTCCCATTTTGTCTTCAACTCTATAAAGTATTTATTCCTTTATTTTTTGGGCATATATGATGGTACCATTGTGGGAATGCTGTTAGTTTTGGTGGCAGCAACTGATGAAGAAGATGCAACAAAAGAAGCGAAATATGGTGAGGTGTGACTTTACCATTTCGTCCTTTTTCTCTCTCTTTTTTTTTTTTTAAAAATGTGGCAAGTGGCGCCTTTTGGACCGTCTGATTGATCCAAACGTCTAGAAGAAGGGAAAGACAGGGTGCCTTTTCTGCCCCAAAAATAAACGATCTGAATCCATGGTATATATACCATAAGTTATAGTTTTCATATTCCTTCAAAAGCTGAATGTATTTAAGAGAAATGTGATTGTAAACTTGCAGGAGACTCTTTGTATCTTTTGTCAACTTCAACAATAATCATTTTGCATTTGTTTTTCACTTGCACAATGACATATCATGTGTGGTCTTATTACTGAATAAACTTGTTTGTATATTGATTTGTGTGAATATTGATTACAAAGAAAGGGTAGAGATGCTATCTATATATAGCCTTAGTCTAACCACCATAACAGAAAAGGAGGGACTCCACTCTAACTGACTAAACTAACATATCTATATGAAAAACAGGAAAACAGTAAAGAAGATATCAAGATACATACAAGAAGATCCTATACTTATCAATTATACTAATACTAAACTTAATTCCCTCCCTCAAGTTGGAGAGTATATATTTAATACTCGAAGCTTGGAAAGAAAAATTCAGAAAGGTGATGGATCCAAAGGCTTTGTAAACATGTCAGCTAGCTCATTTGCACTTGAAATTAGCAGCAGCTGAAACAACTTTTCCTGTAACTTTTGTCCGACTATGAGACAATCTAATTTAATGTGCTTGGTTCTTTCGTGAAATGAAGAGTTGGCAGCAATGTGACGAGCAGATTGACTATCACAATATAAAAGTGCAGGCGAAATAAATGGTAGTTGAAGGTCCTGAAGAAGATAGGAAAGCCATTGAACTTCACAAACAGTATGTGCAAGTGCCCGATATTCTGCTTCTAATGAAGATTTGGAAACCGTGGCCTGCTTTTTTGATTTCCAAGAGATTAGGGAGTCTCCAATGAATATGCAATAACCAGTAATGGATTTCCTTGTTTTGGGACAGGAAGTCCAGTCTGAATCACTAAAAGCCTTTAACTGTAAGGCAGAGTTTGCAGGATAGAAGATCCCTTGGCCAGGTGACTGAGTATCAAAGTAATCTATGCCTTCCACTTGAGAGTACCCTTTGGCCACAAGCCTAGCTTTATATCTTTCTATGCTCCCATCAGCTCTATATTTGATCCGATAGACCCATTTGCATCCTATTGGTTTCTTGCCAGGTGGAAGGGTGGTAACTGTCCAAGTTGAATTCTGATGGAGAGGTTGAAGTTCTGTTTGCATAGCCTCTTGCCAATGACTATGTGTAATGGCTTGTTTATAGGTCTTTGGTTCCTCATTTGTAGATATGGATATTATGAAATGCAAATGTGAAGAGGATAGTTTATCATAATTAAGAACAAAAGATAAGGGATGTGAAATATGAGAAGAGATATTAGATGCAGTGGAAACTGCATTGCAATGGAAATCTTGCAAGTAACTAGGTGACTTATTAGGTCTAGTTGATCTTCTAATTTTAGGTGCTGCAGGTTCTTGACTGACAGCAGCATGTTGAGTAATAGAGGAACTGTCTAAAGGAGGAGCAGATGTGTTAGTGGATGAATGATGAGGTATATCAAAAAGAAAAACATCATCTAAGGGACGAGAATCGTTATTAGAAGCAGAAACAGATTGCAAGGTAGTATTGCTGTAAGGAAAAGCAGATTCATAAAATATGACATTCCTGGAAATAAAAGTGTCCCTTGTGTGTAAATCATAGAGTAAATAACCTTTAGTACCAGGTTTATAACCAAGAAAAAGGCATTTCCTTGCCCTTGGATCAAGCTTAGTCCTATGTTGAGTTAAAGTAGAAGCATAAGTCAAGCAACCAAACACTTTAAGGTCAAGAAAAGTAGGAGGAACATCATACAACATTTCAAAAGGAGTTTTGTTCTTAAGTACAGGAGTAGGCATCCTGTTTATAAGATAAACAGAATGACAAACTGCAAAGGACCAGAAATTTTTTGGTGGTTTTGATTGAAACAATAATGCTCTAGTTACATTGAGAAGGTGTCTATGCTTTCTCTCAACAACAGAATTTTGTTGAGGTGTCTCAATACATGAAGTTTAATGTAGTATTCCTAAAGAGGAATAAAAAGTAGGCATGTTAAATTCAGTGCCATTATTTGTTCTCATGATTTTAATTTTAGCAGAAAATTGATTGGAAACATAGGTGATGGAAGAATTAATGCATGTCCTGGTTTCAGATTTAGAATGCATAAGGTAAATCCATGTATGTCTAGTACAATCATCAACAATAGTCAAAAAGTATTTGTGTCCTTGAAAGGAACAAACACTTGAAGGTCCCCAAATATATAGGTGAATAAGATCAAAAGCATGAAGAGAAGAAGTAGTGCTAACAGGAAATGGTAATCTGCATTGTTTTGCTAAATGGCAAGAATCACAAACCAAATTTTTATTGAGATGAAGTGTATTGGCGAATATCTAAGTGGGCCTCAGCTGAGATGGCAGATATCTAAATGGGCCTCAGCTGAGGCCTACAAGTGTAGCCTGAAAGATGGACAAACCGAGACCAAGATGAGTCCGAGAACATCATAGACTCGGAACATGAGAGAAGCTCGGGGAAAACGTGACTTAGAGGGAATCGAAATGGAAGACGTGCAGGGGCAGTTAGGCCAGCGGTTAAGAGATAATGGGAGGAGCGGTTATATGCTTTTGTCTATATATGTAAATGTAAAATGTATAGGGAGGCCAAGCTATTTTTGTATCTGATACTCTGCTAGTTCAGAGAGAATTTATAATATATGTGAGTTCATCTGAATTGAGAGTGTTGGTGAGAATTAGTGATATTGTTCTTGTGGTTCTCGGATATATACTGCCAGAATTTGCAAGAACATTTGGCACCCACCGTTGGACCGAGGTAAACTTTCCCCGATCACACTGTTACTTTTCCGAAAAGATGGTAGGATCGAGGAGCGTGGAGGGAAAGAGGACCGAAACTGGCTCTCGACGAGAGTCGAGAAGGCAATCGAGGGACAGAGGCAGTGAAGCATTAGAAAGGGACGTTAGTGACTTGAGATGTCAAGTTGAGCAATTAAGGAGGAGTCAAGATGACAGAAGAAGGAGCTGGAATAGAAGACGTGAGAGAAGTACAGCATCTCACAGGGATGGCCGTAATCAAACTTGGTACGAAAGGAGGAGTAGTCGAGATGAGGAATCCGGCACTGAGGTGTCTAGTCGGGAGAGACGTAGATACAGCAACCTTGGAAGTCCAAGTCGGAGACGCAGTAACTTCGAAGACAGAACTTATGTCTTAGGGAGTGAGGTAGGAGACTCTAGTCGGGGGCAACACCGCCACCGATCTGTTGGACGAGAGTCGAGTTGGAGGAGGAGCAGAGAATGGGAGGAAGGATACCGAGAACGGTGTTCCAGAGGGAGGAGAGATCATCCTTTCACTGAAGAGGTGATGTCTGAGCCAGTACCTCACAACTTCCGCTTCCCAAAAATGAGACACTATGATGGTACTTCAGACCCTCAAAACACCTTACGGCTTTCAATGTCAAAGTGATGGTATCTCACATAACATCAAGGGTCAAATGTCAAGTATTTCCCACGACCCTCGAAGGACCGGCACTCATGTGGTTTTCTCAATTGCCACCGAGATCGGTTCATTCTTGGAATGATTTGACTGCAAAATTCCTCATACAATTTGCAACCAGTAGGATGTACAGAAAAACCTCGGCTTGCTTGCATAACTTCAGGCAGGAGAAAATTGAGTCATTATCTGACTATCTGGATCTGTTCACTGCAAAGATAGTGAAGATTAGAGATTTGGAACCCAGAGTGGCTTGGCATTCCATGAGGGCTGGATTGAGAGAAGGACCTTTCCTGGATTCGTTGTCAAAGAGACCAGCGTTTGATATAGATGATTTAAGGCAATGAGCATCAAAGTATATCAGCATGGAGGAGGCTAGGGAGACGAAGAGAAAGGAGAGGGTAGACAACCAAGAAAGAAGGCCTAATCAGAATATTGGGAGGAGATTAGCATCTAGGATTGAGGTGCTGCCCAGGTTGTCCGAGCCGAGGAGTCCGAAGTATGCCGTGTATACCCCTCTTAATACCACTAGAGCGCATATCCTAGATGAAGTATTCCATGCAGGCTTCGTTGAATATCCTCCTCCAACCACCGCACCCGAATCCGCTGACAGAAGGAGATATTGCCGTTTCCATAACCTGTATGGTCACACTATCGAAGACTGTATTGAGTAGAAGGATCAGATTGAGGAGTTGGTTCAAATGGGGCAACAATCGGATTATGTACAATGGGGAGGACCGAGAAGATAGGCACCATGGAGAGGATACGGCAGAAGAGGTCGAGGAAGGGGAAGAGTTGCAGGAGGAAGATGCAACATTTTTAGGAGAGAAGACCAAGATAGGACCAGAAATGAGCAGACGTTACGAGGATCACCAAGTAGAAGACAATCTTCAGGTGAGGGGTGTTATAAATACAATTTCGGGTGGTTTCCCTGGCGGTGGGGTAACTAATTCAGCAAGAAGGAGGCACCTCAGAGCGGCTAAAGCAGTTTACTCGGTCCTTCAAAAGCCCTTCCAAAACCATCGGCCGATAACCTTTACGGAGGATGACTTTGTGGGGGCGGACCCGAATCAGGATGACTATGTCATGGTCATTTCCGTAGAATTGGCCAACTTCGTGGTGAGGAAGACTTTGGTAGATCAAGGGAGTTCAGCTGATATCCTATATTATAAAACCTTCAAGAAGTTAGGGATACCAGAAGCCGAGATTAAAGAGTTTGGAAATACGTTGGTAGGATTTGTAGGAGAGCATGTGGAGACCCTGGGATATGTTGAGTTATTGACAAAACTCGGTAACGGCACAACTACCAGAACGATTGCAGTGAAGTTTATTATTGTGGATGCTCCAATGGCGGCATACAATTTAATTCTCAGACGGCCGAGTCTGGATGAACTTGGTGCTATAATGTCTACACCCCACCTAACTATGAAATTCCATTCCAGCACAGGTGAGGTAATAACGTTGAGAGCAGATCAGAAAGAAGCTCGGCAATGTTACGTAGACAGCTTGAAAGTGAACTTCAAAGAGGATTAGAAGCCAACCGAGAAAGGGGAAGAAATGGATCGAAAGCAGAAAGGCAAGATGCAGGTGGCTTCGATAGGAACAGTAGAGTTGGATCCGCGTGCTGATATGAGAGAGTTGCGTCCTCTGTCGGCAGATGATTTGAAGAACTTCCGAATTGGGGAAAAGGAGGGACAGGACACCCACATTGGAACACAGATAGAACATGACGTGGAGGAGGCGATAATGAAAGTAGTCATGGAGAATTATGATCTTTTCTCATAGAGCACTACTGATATGCCCGGAGTGGATCCGAGTGTTGTATGCCACAAGCTTTCACTATGCACTGGAGCCAAACCCGTTTCACAGAAAAAAAAAAAAAGAAAGGTGGGAGAAGAGAGAAGGAAGGTGATAGAGGATGAGACGAAGAGATTAGTAGATGATGATTTTATTCGAGAGATAAAATATACACAACTTGACTTGAAAACGTAGTTTTGGTAAAGAAATCCAATACGAAGTGGCGCATGTGTACCGACTACACCGACTTAAATAAGGCTTGCCCCAAAGATTCATATCCTCTGCCCAACATTGATCAGTTGGTGGATGGAGCATCTGGCTACCAAATTCTCAGTCTCATTGATGCATACTCGAGATACAATCAAATCTGAATGTATGCACCTGACAAAGAGAAGACGACCTTCATTTTGAATAGGGCCAATTACTGCTACAAGGTCATGCCATTTGGCTTGAAGAATGCAGGAGCTACTTACCAGAGATTAATGGACAAAGTCTTCGAAAAGCAGATAGGGAGGAACATAGAAGTATATGTGGACGACATCGTAGTAAAGACCGAGGATTCGAGCAATCACGCTGGAGATTTGAGGGAGATCTTCGGTCAAGTCCGAAAGTATGACATGTAGCTCAACCCAGAGAAGTGTAACTTTGGGATTAGGAGTGGGAAGTTACTAGGGTTCCATGCTGACGAACAGAGGGATTGAGGCTAATCCCGATAAGTGTCAATCAATCATCGAGATGAGGAGCCTGGCGAATGTCAAGGAAGTACAAAGACTTGCAGGCAGGTTAGCATCGTTAGCCAGGTTCTTACCGAGATCTGCCGAGAAGGCTCGACCTGTGTTTAAATTGCTTAAAAAACCGCATCAATTTGAATGGAATTCCGAGTGTGAACAAGCTTTTCAAGAATTCAAGTCTTTCTTAAGTTTACCACCTATTTTGACTAAACCACAGGTTGGGAAGGAGTTGTTATTATATTTGTCGGTGACTGAAATGACTGTGAGTGCAGTGCTCGTTCAGGAAATTGACAAGAGACAGCTCCCGGTTTATTATATCAGCCGAGTTCTGCATGATGCCGAGACGAGATATCAGGTAATTGAGAAGTTGGCATTCGCATTAGTCACAGCAACCAGGCACCTGAGGCCATACTTCCAGAGTCATCGGATAGTTGTGACAACAGATCACCCCATTAGATAGGTTTTGCGAAAACCGGAGTTGGCTGGAAGAATGATAGCATGGTCTGTGGAGTTATCGGAGTTTGGGCTTGAATATGAATAGAGAGGGCCGATGAAAGCCCAATGTCTCTCGGATTTCGCTGCTGAATTACTCCCGCGACCGAAATTAGAATCTGAATGGTGGATCCTGTTTGTGGATGGAGCATCCAATGTAAGAGGTAGTGGAGCAGGGGTAATTCTGGAAGGACCGGGAGATTTGGTCCTGAAACAATCCCTGAGATTCGACTTTAAAGTGTCGATAATGAAGCCGAATATGAAGCAATGATAGCAGGATTGAAGCTGGCAAATGAGGTAGGGGTGAAGGCAATCAGATGCAAAAGTGACTCACAGTTAGTAACAGGGCAAGTCGGAGGAACCTTCCAAACCCGAGAACTACGCTTAACCAGGTATTTGTGCATAGTTAATTCCCTGATTACTGAATTTGAAAGATTTGAAATTGAGCATATCTCGAGAGACAAAAATAGTAAGGCAGATTTGTTGTCCAAGTTAGCCAGCACAAAGAGTTCCGGAGGTTACAAGACAGTCATTCAGGAAACACTGTTGAAGCTAAGCATTGAAGAGGATAAGGGGGTGTTGGTGGTAGAAGAGGCAAGCCGAGAATGGATGGAGCCTATCTGGCACTATCTGACGAAGGATATTCTACCGAAAGATGCTCAAGAGGCAAGGAAACTTCGGAGGCAAGCAAGTCGGTATATAATCACGAAGGGAGTGTTGTGTAGAAGATCTTTCTCGAGCCCAATGCTGAAGTGTCTAACCAAAGAGAGAAGTGAATATGTCATGGCCGAGCTACAAGAGGGAATTTGCGGAATGCACAATGGAGGAAGGGTACTCGGCATAAAGGTTATTCGGGCAGGATTCTATTAGCCGAAGATGATGATTGATTGTATCGAGTTCGTGCACAACTGTGATGAATGTCAGAGACATGCTGTTATCCCACACACAAAGTAGGAGGAATTGCATAGTATACTCCCGTCATGGCCATTTGATATATGGGGTATCGACATTCTTGGACCATTTCTGGTAGCTCTTGGACAGGTGAAGTTTTTGTTGATTGCCGTGGATTACTTTACGAAATGGATTGAGGCAAAGCCACTAGCTAGGATCACTGCTGGTCATGTGCAGAAGTTTGTATGGAAGGACATCATATGTAGATACGAGATTCCGGCAGTTATTATCTTAGACAATGGGAAGCAATTCGCTGATAAGGAGTTTGCTGAGTTCTGCTCTAATCTCGGAATAAAGTGAAGATTCTCATCAATAGAACACCCTCAGACCAATGGGCAAGCAGAGGCGGCCAATAAAGTAATTCTCGGGGAACTAAAGAAGCGGTTAGGAAGGGAGAAGGATGGATGGACCAAGGAGTTGCCGAGCATTCTATGGGGAAATCACTGTACTCCCTAGTCAACAACAAGGGAGACACCTTTTCGGTTTGCTTACGGGGCGGATGCAATGATACCAGTAGAAGATGGAGAGACATCTATAAGGAGGCAGTTATATCAGCCTGAGGTAAATGAGGAAATGAGGAAGGAAGAATTAGACTTGATAGAACAAGTTAGAGAGGAGGTCCGAATAAGGGAGGCAGAGTGCAAGAGAAGGATGTCTGAGAGACATAATGCATTGTTGAAGTCGAGAAAGTTTGAGGATGGAGACTTGGTGCTGAGACTTTAGGGCAATGCTCGGAAGGACCCATCCGAAGGGAAGTTGCAGCAAACTGGGCTGGTCCTTTTCGCATAGTCGACAACTTAGAGAATGGAGCTTATCGGCTTGAGGAGTTATCAAGGAAGGTCATTCCTAGGACTTGGAATGCATCCCATTTAAAATTCTATTTTAGTCGATTTAATGTATTAGGTGGTACTCTTTTTCCTACCTCAGTCTTTTTCCCTCACTAAAAAAGAGATTTTTGGCTGGGGAGGTTTTGATGAGGCCACCAACCTTATGTTACTTTCATGTCAATGAATGAAGTTCCTTTTCATTCTCTTTGTTTTTGCGAGTATTATTTAGTTAAGCATAATAGTTTTACATTGGGACTGGTGAAAAAAAAATTGAAAAGAGGAAGGAAGTAGGAGAAGATGAGCAAGAAGGAGATGGGCTAATAAATGAGAGGAAAAGGAGTAGTGGAAAAGATGAAGGAGGAGAAGACAAACATCCAAGGTTAGCAGTGGACCTTATGAAAGAAAATTCGGTCAAGAGCTTGGGGAGAAAGGAGTTATGAGGTAGAGAAAGGAGTTATAAGTTATAGGGAAGAAATGAGTCACAAGGAAGAAGGAACCCGGTGAAGAGTTTAAGGGAGAAAAGGAGTCATAAGGTAGAAGGAGTTATAAGGCAGGAGATTAAAAGATAGGAAGAACTCGGCGAAGAGATTGGTAGGAAAAGGAGTTAGAAGGTAGAAAAATAAAAATAAAGAAGGAAGAGTTCAGTGAAAGTATTATTATAGAAAGTTTCAAATGAGAAGAAGGAGGAGCAATCAGAAAGAAGAAAAAGAAGCTGGGAAAGGTGAATGAGAAGAAAAAAAAGAAGAAGAAGGAAAAGACAGGAGGGGGAGAGAAATGAGTTAAAGGAGGAAAGTAAATGAAAAGTAATACTCGGATTTTCATAAGGATGTGGAAATGTTGAGGAGGAATTGTAGGAAACGAGAGGAGGCGTAAAATATTATTATAGAGGTCTGAGGAAGAAGAATCAATATTAAAGAAAGGAGAGGGCAAATTTGCAGGAGAATGCTAACGAAGTAAGAGAATGAAGACAAAAGTAGTGAAGTGGTAAAACCAATGTCAAGGGGGAGAGAAACAAAGAGTAATTATTGGAAAAGATGAGGTGTAGGGAAAAGCAGGGGTAAAGCTGCTGGAATATAAGATTGAAGACAAAATACCAAATAAAGTAAGTTATTTCAAGTTAAAGATGCTATCGAAAAGAGGGTGTCGACATGAGAAGCAGAAATGTAGGGAGGTGATGGAATTCTAGGGGGAAGTGAATGTCGAGAAACTACTGGTAGTAGCAAGAGTAAATGATCCCATATCTCCAAGTTAGTTGAACCTTATTAGTGAAGTTTGAGAAGAAGAGATGTTGTTTACGAGTAATTGAAATTGAAGTCATGAAAAAGAAAAGTACTTTCATTCATAAGTTATGGCGTACAAAATGAGAGCTTAAGCACCTCTTTGCCTTGAAGATAAAAACAAAAAACAGAAAAAATAAACATAAGGTTACTGAGGGACATTACCCTCAGTAGGTACATCCTGGGTGTTGGTAGGAGTGGCTTCGAGATTGGCAGTGATGATCGGAGAAGTATTCTCCTCGGGTAGGTTGCCTGTTAGAGTGCCTTGTTCGGAGGATTCATCCTCAGAATGCAGAACAAGCATCCCATCTACAATTTCTTTCCAAACATATGCCTCAGAAAGGTCTATTTCAGGAGCAATAACGTGGACTTGAAGCCCAGCTCAAACTTTTCGGTAGCCTCCTTCTTGTATTCATCCAATTCAAGATCAAATTGGGATTTATGATTGGCCAAGTCCTTCTTCAATTGAGAAATGTTGGAGCGGGCAGTTTCCAATTCGGCAGTGGTGGCAGTCTTGGCTTCTTCAACAGCTTTGACAGTCTCTTTAATCAGTTGGTTCTTGGAGGTCAGCTTGTCAGTGGTGTTCTTCAGTTCTTTGTTTTGTTGGGCTAGCAATTCCCTCCCCTTTGTGCAATCTCGGAATTCTTGCTTCAGCTTCTCTACCTCGGCTATGTCGGCAGCCATCTTCTCCATCGGCATATGTGTTTGAATCCGCTCCTTCTCGGCAATGCGGATGAGTTCTGCCGAGCGTAAAGCATAAGTCTGAGCAGCTTCATACGGAGCAGCGGCTCCGTAGCGGCCAATTACATCAACATCAGCCGGAAAAAGCATTTGAGTGTCAATCATGGTGCGGGGGTTAAAGTCATGATGCCAGAAGGAGTTTGGTTCCACATTTTGAGTGACTTCGAACCACTTGCATTTGTTGATTCTCTTCTCGGACTTCGGTTTAGCAAGTGGATCTTTGTCGATGGCGGCCACTGATTCAGATGGTGGCTCCGGCTCAACATTTCTCAGTTTCTTGGCCGGTGGAGCAGAGGATGGTGCAGAAGGTGGAGCAGTCAGCTTCTCGGCTGAAGACGAGAAACCATGAGGAGAACGAGTGGGATTGATTGAGCTGGTAGAGGGAGGATTGGTAAGCTTCGACTTGTCCAACCTTCACCTTCTCATCTCAGCAAAAGAGATCTTTGAGTCCATGATCCCTGCACCTCGAACAACACAATAAACAAATGTCAGATATAGTAAAGATTATTAGAGGAAGGTGGAAACATAATTTCAACCTATCTTACTCTTCCAGTTCTCATCTTTGTGTTTCTCGGTCAGAGGATTAATGAGGTTCTGGCAGTTAAAGGGACCAATGTCGGAAAGGAATTCTGTAACAGCCCGATTTTTCAGATACGCTGTTTTAAAAGTAAAAATATATTTAGTTATATTTTTATTTGAGACTTAGGAAATGATTTTGAAGAAAACAAAATCATATATAGAATCTACTCTACGGTAGGAAGCTCTGGTTAAAATTTGGGTTTAAAACTCAGACGGAAACAGATCTGCGTTTTTAACTGACAGTATAATTTTATAGTGACAGAAAACCCTAATTTGACACAAAAACTGAAATTTGTAGATTTTTTATATTTTGCCCGTGGGGAAGTCTACTTTCCAAATTTCTGATCAGAAATAAAATATTATGTGTATTCGGGCGAATTTTGGGGAAAGTTCGAACGGAAAACATAAACTCCATTTTCAAGAGCTATAGGTGCATCCTTGTTGAAGTGCATCAAGATCATCATCTTCTTTCCATTTCCAGCATCATTTGAGGTAATATGGTGATCCTTGATCATCTATTCTCCTACTTGAAGTCATTTTCATTCTATTTCATGATTTTATTTTCTTCGATCTAGAACTTTAAAGAATTCTAGAAAATTGTAGAAAAATCCTAAAAATGTGAAACCAATTTCTATGATCTAGTTATGATCCTCTCATTATCCAAGAACATGTAATCAAAAACATTTTCCATCCCTAAAAACTATTCTAGGCCGAAACCTTAACCTTGGAGGTTAGAGGATTTTGTTTCATATGTTCAACTTCTAACAATTCATCCTAGTTATCCAAGACCTAAGCACCTAGAATCCAAAAGATTAGAATGAGAACATAACCCTAACCTCATTTGAATTACTTGGCCGAACCTAACTAAAAGTGGTTAAGGGAGGGTTTGTTGATTAACTTGTTGTGGTGTTGTCTGGATGAAGATGAATTTGATAACACATGGCATGACAATGAGGAACCACGAATTCGGAATTTCGGTGATAACCCAGGTGGGGGAAGAACTAATCTACCGTCGGAAACGATAAGTAGTATATTCTATAATAATTGTGTAGGGTGACCTAAACCCTACTAGTAGTTGAGTAATCGACAAGATCAAAATCACATTGGAAACTTTTTCTATAAAACCAATGGTGATTTGGGGATTGTAGGTTTATCGACGTTAGGAGGATTTTATCTTATCTGAGGTTGATTGAATTTATTATTATTATTGAATTGCTTATGTGATATTTTGTGGTATTTGAATATTTATGATAGTCTGTGTTATGCATGATATGCTTGGTTTTAATATTTGTGCTTAGTGGATTTAAGCGAGGATATATGTTGTTCGGAAGATTTGGTTTGGTGAGAAAGTATCGGTGAATTAGAAGTGTCTAGCTTAAATTGATTATTTTAAAGATGAAAGGTGTCATAGAATGTGAGTCAAGGCTAGGATGGAAGCATGAGGCACTAGGTTGTTATTGATGAAATTCGGTGAGGTTCATAAGTTGTATTGTGTTTATAACCGTATGTTTGATACATACGAGGTCCGAAGTCCTTGTGGGACCGTCCAATGTTAGATTTAATTAGTGCAACTATAGTGTCAATGCTTTGCTTGAGCACCCTTGAGAGAGAGAACCAGGGTGTGCACCGACTGTACCATGCAGCTATAGTGTCATTGTAATACATGAGCATTCTTACCATGGAGGAGGTTGTACACCGACTATACCGTGCAGCTATAGTGTCATTGCTATGCATGAGCACCCTTGATCCAGGGTGTGCACCGACTGTGCCGTGCAGCTATAATGTCATTGCGTTGCATGAGCATTCTCACCATGAGTAAGGGTGGGCACCGATTTTGGGGACGCGTCTCTTAGACGACTGACTAACATCCCTAACGGATATAGGGAATTAGTGGTCACGTCATCATAAAGGTTTAGTTGCGTGAGGTTGAGGGTAGAGGATGATATCTTAATTTCAAGGATGATTTGCTAGTTATATATGTTGATTGTCTGTGACTTTTATTATGTTATATACTATGAGTGTTTTTTGCTTTTATGATGATAGATATGTTTCTTATCCCCTATATCTTTCTGTGTGTTGTATTCTGTCTTTTTATGGGATCGTACAAGAAGACCCTGTAGTTGAGTTGAATGAGGATGAGTTGGATGGAACTCCTTACGAACCGAAGGCCGAAGGACGAGCTGTGATCCATGGTGATTAGGGTCTAGTTAGTCATGGACAGTGCGTCTCGTGAGATGTTTTTTTATATGTTTTCGCTAAGTATAACTCTTGTTTAAGTATATGCCTGTGAGGGATCCTATGGAAAGGATACCCTCAACAGTGTTTTGGTAATGTAATAAATAACCAGGTGTGTTTATATATTACAATGTTGATGTGTTTAATTTGCAGAAGTTATATGATTATTAAATAAGTTTTAATTTTACGTATTTTTCGCGCTAAGCGCTCGATTAAGAAATGATTTAAGAGGGAATTAATCTAATAAAACACTAGGGCACAACGGGGTGTCTCAAATTCAACTTCCATTTTTCTCGAAGACCGAGAGTTGGTGATAAGGATCCGAGATACGGCAAGGTGAGCGGGTCCAGTAAAGGGGAAATTTAGTCTCCCCTTTTAAGTTAAGGAAGAAAGACATTTCATTAGGAACAGACCTCACTTTAAAGAAATCCTTTTTAAAATGTTTATAGGAAGAGGTGAAGAGGTGGAACAGTTTATTGTTGTAGCGGCCATGAAGGGATACCCAACGAGCCTTTTTAGTCAACCTAATGGAGTAAAAGTGAAAGAATTTGGTCACTGTGGGAGGAATATCAAGCTCAGAGCATAAGATCTCGAAGGCCTTGATAAAAGCCCAGTTGTTGGGGTGGAGCTGAGTCGGAGCTACATTCAGAAAGGTAAGGACTGAACATTGGAAAAAAGAAAAAGGAAGAGTAAGGGAAAGTTCTTTGAACAATGTTTTGTACAGAAAAAAAGGGGAAATTCTTCTTCTGTGGCACTCATACATATTCGGTCAAAGTCGGAACAGGGATAGCAAATGAAGGAGTGTTCTTTTTCGGGAGTAGAAAGCCTCATTGTCTTCCTAAGGTCTGCTATGGAGGCGTATGTTTGATAGCCAGAAAACATTTTGATAACATCTTTGTGTACCCATTCATACCCAGGAACGGGCAGAATGGGAGGAGGAGGAAGAATTACACGGTGGGGAGAATGGTGGTCGGAGGTTGGGGATGAAGCCCCATGTGAAGGGCTTTCGTGACCTAAAGCACTCTGATTGAGAGTGGCAAAAGAGGAGGTAAACGATGAGTCTTCATTGATTAACAAAACCTCTGGGTTAGCTGGAAGGGTTTGAATGTGAGGGGGAGAAGCGGAAGCCATTAAAGGGAGATAAGGAACAGAAGAAGTAGACCGTACCTGAAAAGATGATGAATAAGAAGCAAGGTAGAAATAAATTTTTGAGGAGGATACAGGTGATAGCTACGGAAACAGTGGGAGCAAAATGGGGAAGAGGATGGGAAAGGTCAGGCAATAAAATTGAGGAAATGAAAAGACAATCGTCATCATTACTACAACATGTGTCAAACGAATGTGGAGGAAGAAGCTGAGTGAAGCGCGTGGAGGAATTGAGAAGACATGAGCAGTTGGGACGAGACTCGAGGCATAGTTTGGTAGGCGTGTAGTGTTGATGACAGTCATTATGCTGCTAATTGAAGATATGATGATGATTAATGAGATATTAATGGTACGGGTGAAACGATCTGCTTACAAGGGCAGAGAGCTGCAATTTCACTATAGTGAGGGAGTTTATAATTGCTTTCTTGGGCATGTACTATTTTTCCTACCTCAACCTTTTTCCCTGACTAAAAAAGAGGTTTTTGGCTGGGGAGGTTTTGATGAGGCATGCCCCGAAAGTAAGGTTATAACCCCGGAAGCAAGTGAGATCTCCGTAAATGTCCTTTCTCCTTCAGATAGCATCGAAGTTCTTCCAACTCTTTGAGACTGAGAACTTGGGGGACTAGTGTATTACCAGGGGTGGACATCCGCAGTTTATGGAAGCTGCAATGAAGCTCTTCGACTCCTTTGACGGTCTAGAGCTTGGGAGACTAGTGTATTGGCGAATATCTAAGTGGGCCTCAGCTGAGATGACAGATATCTAAATGGGCCTCAGCTAAGGCCTACAAGTGTAGCTTGAAAGATGGACAAACCGAGATTGAGGTGGGGCCGAGAACATCATAGACTTGGAACACGAGAGAAGCTCGGGGAAAACATGACTAAAAGGGAATGAAAGTGGAAGACGTGCAGGGGCAGTTAGGCCAGCGGTTAAGAGATAATGGGAGGACCGGTTATATGCTTTTGTCTATATATGTAAATGTAAAATGTATAGGGAGGCCAAGCTATTTTTGTATCTGATACTCTGCTAGTTCAGAGAGAATTTATAATATACGTGAGTTCATCTGAATTGAGATGTTGGTGAGAATTAGTGATATTGTTCTTGTGGTTCTCGGATATATACTGCTAGAATTTGTAAGAACAGAGGGACTCCACTCTAACTGACTAAACTAGCATATCTATATGCAAAACATAAAAACAGTAAAGAAGATATCAAGATACATACAAGAAGATCCTATACTTATCAACCTTATACTAAGGTAAATTCTAAGGTGCACAAGTTATATAGGTATCCCCACCATGCACAAGTAGTTAGAACCATTGGATTAAAAAATTACACAAATCTAATTTTACACCTCCCACACCAGATTCTTCCTCCCACATCAGATGGACAGCTGCTGCCTCCCCTGTAACCCCACCATGCAGGACCAGCCGTGAGCCACCAGGTGTTCCGCTGCGTCTTGCCCTCTAGTGCGCCGGCCACCAACACTTCATCCTCTTAGCACCGTTCCGATCACCGCCGCGCTGAGGCTTTCTGGAAATCGAACAGATCTGAAGGTCGACACACTCGGGTCTTCACCATTCGGGTTCACACATCTGACATCTTGTGCTTTGGGTCCCGCACCCTCCTCCACCGCAAGCCTCGGAGGTCGATGGCAACGCCAGCGTCCCTCCCCTCTGATGCCCTCACGCCACCTGCAAGTTCTGTAACAGCGGAGATGGCTCGTGGTTGGACGGTGCTGACCGGAGAAGAAGGTGGAGCTCTGAGACGGTGCGGATCTGGCGTAATTGTTTGGTCTGAATCGTGGCGGAGCTTGTGGCTAGGAGAGGAGGGACGAGGGCGGTGCGATCGGAAGCGAAGGTGGAGACGGCAGAGCTGGGAACCAACGCTGGGAGGAGGAGGAGGTGTTGACCGGAGAGGACAACCGGAGGTCGACGCGGCGGTGCTTGGAAGAGTGGCAGAGTGGCGGAGGAGGAGAGAAGGAGTCGGCGTGATGGAGACTGGAGGCGGTTGGGGGAAGGAAGGAGGAGAGAGAATGATGAAAATGATTTGGTGTGGATGGTTTAGATTAACAATGGTAGACGTGCAGAATCCAATCGTTGAACTGAGTTGTGCATGGTGGGGGTACCCATCTCCCTTGTGCACCATAGAAGCCGCCGCCATTATACTAATACTAAACTTAATAGGTCTTCTTTCTATTATTGGCTTGGATTTTATATTATTCTTCCTTCAAATTCTCGTTGGATCATTATCTTCAAAATAGGGGTTTGGTTTGGGAGAAAAATTTAAACATGTATGACAACTTATGTGGCATTCTGTTGTGTGGACTTTGTGGTTATGTTGTAATGGAATAGTATTTAAAAACAGTAGTTTTGATGTGATTTGTATGCTTGATTTGATTAAAGTCTGTTTGTGGTCTTGGTTTTCCACTAAGATCGGGGGTTAATTTGTTATTTCAAAGACTAGTGTATAAATCCGTTGGAATGTATAAAGCAGTGTCATGAGTTATAAGTTGATTTGTATTTAACGTGAATAAGGGTTGAAGTACGATTGTACTCCTTATTAATAAATTTTGGTTTATATATATATAAAAAAAAAAGATTAAAAAAAAATAAAATTTGTTCGAATAAATGGCTAGGGAAACGCGGCGCTTATTTTCTACCAAACCGTAGGTGTCGAATATATTCATCTCTTTCTAGTGGGACTTAGGAGAGGAAAAGGATTTGTGTTTCACCAACTCCACACCTTCAGATCTTATCCAAACCTACATTAATTCCATGGGATATATATCCAAATCAGAGAGAGAAAACTGAAAAGGAATCACTTATTTACTTTACTCTATCTTTCTTGGCCATGTCCCCACCCATGCACAACTGCACATAATATACATGTAACATATTATGTGCAACTTGTAAGCTTTATCCATCATCAACTTGCGTTATGCGTAGAGATATGAAAGTGTAACAACAAAGATAATTATATTGGCTTAGGGGCTTGCGCTTCATCGTTTCATTTCATATATATCTTCATGTCATGGTTCACCTAACATGTTAAACCCATTTGCTTTGTGGTCTACCAAGCCGTGACATTTAGATCTTGTGTGCTTCGCTTTCTTCAACCAGTCCACCATTTTCCTTGTTTCGTTGAGTGACCTAAACAATTATAGTGCAAGGAAAATGTAATAAATTGTGGCAATGGTGAATTAATTATTAATATCTTTAAAACGATTTACAATTTGTGTTTAGGGGAGTCTTCTTTTAAAAAAATTGCAGCCTAGTTTGATTGATCCAATTGAGGGTTTGTTCAATCTACTTCCACTTCTAGGATTGAGAATATGATTAATCTAATTAGGAGGTTTATCAATATGTGATTAGTCCGAGTGGTAACGAGCTTGAGCCCCTTAAACAAGTGGTTAAGGGTTCGATCCTTAACTTGTATATGGAGAAAGTCTAATTGTGAGAGGTCGATCCTTCAATGTTGTCTAGTACCTCGAGAGATTAATTTCCGCAGTCGTGCCTGGAGGATATCCGAGAAAAATAAAATAAAATAAAGAGGTTTAAAACAAATAATCAATAAACTAAAAATACCCCATTATTGAGGATAAAGTGTGAATCAAGCTGCTGCGTGTGTTATAAGAAAGACGAGTTCCAAATCCAATGGACGAAGGCTGCAAGTTCAAAGAGACGGGTCCACGGTTATTACAATGAAACAATATTATGATAAGAACACAAATCTGATTGTAACATATTCTTCAAAGTTAATCAATCTATTATAATATTCGGCAGCCAGAGTAAAAAGTCGACTAAAATTTGACAATTGTTAACTAATTACGTTGGTCAAATGGAAGGGCTTAGAAGGGCCTATAGGTACCTTAAAAATGTATCTTGATTACGAGTCATAAATTCATTTGTACTTAAAAAAAAAAACTGTTAAAAGGACAAAAATATTCAACAACTATTCAGCCGGGAAAAAATTGCTCATTGAAAAATATCATTCAGTTAAAAGGCTAAGATTGACGGAACATACAAAGACAAAAAACAAGAGAATAGACCAAAAGGAAAAAAAAATTGGTTAGCATTATTAAATGGTTAACAAAAAATTATAATAAATTTTTAGTAATTATTACACTCTCGTTTATCTATGCATCTATTTTTTCTTTAGAAGCTACTAGTACTCATCATCCTTCTCAAAATAATTTAAATTTTTTTTTAAAAAAAAAATCTATCGAATGAGCTAGCATGTCTCAATTAGTTGCGCAACCTGAACTTGTGTGGGAAAATCTCAGTTTGAATCCCACATAATACATCTTTAGGGAGGGACGTCGACGAATCTTAACTGTGACTAAGAGTGTGTTTGGGAAAGCTGGAAAAAAATGATTATACTGATAATCTGTTTTCAAATAATCGATTATTGTGATAATCGATTATAATCATAATCTATTTTTGTTTGGGTATATTTGCTGAAAAGCGATTTTAAAATAATCTATTTCGTTTAGTGATAAAAAGAAAATCACTTTTATATAATAAATTACAAAAAAGGGTATGAAATTATTTTTTATATTATTAGTATTTAAGCTTTTTAAACATTCAAACTTGTTAAAATATTTACTTTTTTTATCAAAAAAATAATATAAATAATTAATATTAATTAAATAAATAATCAATACGTTATGTTCTCTTGGTGAAAGGCATTGAAGAAGCCTTCAGGGGAAAAAAAAAGGCATTGAAGAAAAAGCATATCAATAGACAGCAGCGTATACATTCAGGGCAAAAGGGGAAGAAAAATTTGGAATTAAATAATCGGATTGAAATAATCTAACAGTCCATGGTGGTAAATGATATAAAAACAACTTTTCTATCCATAAAAAAACTTTTTTAAAAATTTCATCTAAGTGCCAAATAAACTAGATTTATATGAAATAGCTTTTTTAGATACAAAACAGCTGAAATACAAACTATCTATCTTTTCCAAACACCCTCTAAGTACCCGAGCACAGAATAATCTTATAGCGGGTTCAAAGAATCTAAGCTTCTGGGGATATTCCTTAAACCCACTGAAGTGTAAAAGACCCTAATTATAATGGTTCCAACCAAAAAAAAATCTGAATTCTCATGTTTTTTCTGCAAGAGTTTATCCAAGTAATGTAAAATATTTTAATATTTTTTAAAAAGTGTTAAACAAACTAATCTTCAATTTTTATTGGTGGATGTTTATTTGCAGATTATCCGGAAGAATAAAATTTTGTATATATGTTAGGTTAGTTATAATATATATATATATATATATATATATATATATATTAAAAGTTATTTAATGATTTAAAAATGTCACATGCCCACTTAAAAAAGTCACATGAGTACATGACTTTGTGGTTTAATCTTGACTGTTTAAAGTTTGATCTAATGGCTATGATATAATCCTCTCACTCTCATATAAATAAGGCCCTCTTACTTGATATGTCCCATATATATATATATATATATATATATATATATATAATTAGAGTTATTCTCTTAAGGTAGTATTTGACAGAAGTTTTACAAAAATATTCGCGGGAATGTTGACATGGGTATCAAAGTTTCCCTTGTTTGGTACAAGTTTTAAAAAGTTATTTCCAGGTATAAAAGATTCCCGAGAATAAAATTAGTAAATAATAGTTAAAAACTTGAGAAAACTCTATTTTCATGTGTTAATGTGAGAAAGAAAGATTCCTAATTCCCAAGAATATATTTTGCTTGAGAATAAAACATTTTAGATACAAAACACCTCCTAAGAGTGGTTAAACATCTTAAGATATTCTAATTTATGAGATGACATATGTTATTCTTAATTTTTCCTTTTCTCATATTTAAATTTATTTTTTTGTGGCTCTCTAAACTTTTTGTAAAAAATTCAAATAAGTACGTATATTTTTTGGAAAAATTCAAATAGGGATCTCGTTATTTTTTAAAATCATAACAAAAAAGTATGAGTGACTCAATTACAAAATTCTATATGTTGAGGGACCCTTACAAACTTTTAAAGTATATTGATATATTTAAAAATGTCCAGGGACCTAGAGGGACCCAATTTCTATATATTCAGGGACCCAATTTCTCTTTGATTATCCATTGTATATGGGTTAGAGTACACCTTGTATTCTCAATCAATATACTTTTAACTTATAAAAAAAGACATATTTGAAAATTCTCAAATCATTGAGTGACCTATAAATTAATTAAACCTAATTTTAACCACAAAAAAAAAAATTGCAATAAAATTGAAAGAAAATGTACCAAGAAAAGTAGAACCAGAAAGGACGCATTGCTTAATTAGAGAGATTGTTGGAGGAGTATGACTCTAGTTATCTCGGGCAAACTTTTTGACATTCAATATATGTTTAGTGATGGGTGCGAAAAAAAGTTTTTTATCTCTAAGGAATAAATGAATATGCTTTTAGTTTGCAAAAATTAGATGCTGGCAATATATATTTGGTTTCCTGGAGGTTTTTAGTTGCTTTTATTTGGGGGGTTTGATCCCCCCATTTTCTTTTGAACCCGGGTATCCTCCGGCTAGGAGTCAGAGACTAATCCCATGAGATACTGAGATCCATTTAAGGGGTTGACCTCTTTCAACAGATGTTCTTTCATACGTATGAGTCAGGAATCGAACTCCTAACACTTAAGGGACCCAATTATCTACCAATTATATCACACCATGTTGGTGGTTTGATCCCCCTTTTGTTAAAAAAAAACATGAATATGCAAATTACAGGGTGAGGAAAACGAAGAAGTGCCAACAGAATTGATTAACAGACCTTGACCATTCCCCATTAGAATTTGATTTGTGCCAGGGAGGTCTTTCTTGGTCAACAAATTTTGACACAAGCATTACACAAGCTGATGTATTGTTATGTACTTTAATAGGAGTACTAAGAAACATTGATAAGTTGAATTCTAATCATTTATATGTATGTAAGTATATACATTTCAACATACAAATTCGATCGGTTGTGTTTTGTTTAGTTAATTTCATAAATGAAAGTTCAAAGATTTAACCTAAGTGATCGTTTTTTTTATAAAGAAAATTAAACTAAACTCGAGGTCCGCTTGTTTAGGCCTTTTTACAAAAAAAAATAAAAAAATAAATACTTTTTGAAAAAAAAAATCACTTCTAACATTCATATGTTGTTTGATTGAACTTTCATTAAAATATCAAAGTTAAAGCTTCTCAAAAACTATTTAAGTTTTTATAAAATCATTATTTCAAAAGTAGCTTAAAATCACAATTTTTTTTGTGCAATTGATTTAGTTTACATCAACTTGATTTGATTATAAGCACACCTAATTTATAGCATAATTATATTTCACTTATCGATTAGGGATACCTAATAAAAACTCAAGTTATGTTCTATAAGCGAAAAAGTGAACGAGTCAACCTCCATTATCATGTTACTGTCTGTCATCTTGAGTATTAACAAAATTATCCAATGAAGTAAAATTTCTTAAAACATGGATCTACGTCTCCAATTATATATATCATTATCATAATTAAGTTATAACATAACAACTCCGGCTGCTATAATTAATCTAGTTTAATTATATTTTTTTAGTATAAATTTTTTTACATTGTCAATCAATCATATACTTTTAAGATAGTTATTATAAAATCAAGATTTTTAATAATATGACAATATATGATTGGTTAAATTTTTTTTTTTGGACATAGTGATTGGTTAATACTTAAGGTCATTTATATCCCAGCACCTCATGTTTTTCTTTTTTGGGTTATTAAATGGGTCCCACCTTAACATATCACTCATTTTTACTTTTTATAACTTAAGCATCTTATCCCTCAAACCCAACATCTATAAAAATTTTACTAAATGGATCCCACAAATAATATTTATCTAATTAATAAAAGAATAAAACTACAAAAAAGTAACAAAAGTACAAAATGGGGCCCACATCCAATGTTAAGATCCGGTACTTGTATAAACACCTTGCTCCAAATGATTCTTAATAAGCACGTTGATCCAATGATCTCACTTGGTAAGGATCACTGCTTAATAAGCACTTTCTCGTCAAGCACCTCTCGTTGTAGGTGTCCTAATAGTGTAAAAAAAAATTTACACTGACAATACATTATAATTATGTCCTTATTATTATTTTGAGTTTAGTTTTAATATATTATCATTATAAAACTTTTTATACTCGTAATCAATTACATATTATTTTATGCGTGATTTTTAAGATAATAATTACAATGACCAATTTTTTTTTAATGACATGACAATACATGACTAACTGATAATTTAATTTATTTTACGCTTACACTATATATTATTATTGTTATTATTTCCTAAATAATAAGAAGGAAATACAAAACTTCAAAAAAAAAAAAAAAAAAAAAAAAAAGGAGGAAATATAAAAGGCGAAAGGCTACTCGAAAGTTTGTGTGCTTGTGGTGGAGCAGAACCGTTGTGACTGTGAGTCCGTGACTTTGAGTAACCCCTTTGACCAGTCGCTCGCATAATCGCATTACACCCTGCGGTACGTTCCATGTCCCCACGCCACAACTACAAATCCACAATTGAATTCAATAGCGAGGGAGTGTAACCTTGAAAACCCATTATTACCCTTATATGGGTAAGAAAATAGAAAATGAGAATCTGATCAACTTTTGCACTACAAAATTTAAATTAAAAATAAAATAAAATAAAGTAATAAACATCAGATATTAAAAAACTAACGCTTGTGACACGTAGGGTCCCATAACCATAAGTCCATTCCATTCCCATCCCATGCTCTTCAAATACACATGCCTCTCCCCTCTTACTCCTTTGTTTCGCGTTCGCCCTTCCCATAACCATCGAAAACCATATTTTCACACACACACACACTCACCCACCTTCTCTTCTCATCTATTCTGTGTTGAATGAAAATCACATAAAATTATAGGAATATGAGAAGGCCATTGAGACAACAACATCCTCACAAACGCACCGACAAGCATGATTTCTTCGATGTCTTACCCGACGATCTCGTTGTCTCCATTCTATCCAAGCTCAGCTCCACCGCTTCCTCCCCTTCCGAATTCATTAACATCCTCTCCACGTAAGTTTCACTTTCACCCTAACTTTTTTTAGTTTTTCCGTTTAATAACTCATTTCATTCATTTTCATTCATTTCATTGTAATAAACAGATGCAAGAGACTGAACCGGTTGGGGTTTTATCGTACGGTTCTATCGAAAGCCGGTCCAAAAATATTTGCTATTAAGGCCAAAAATTGGTCAGAGTATGCTCATCGTTTCCTTAAACACTGCGTTAACGCCGGCAACCTCGACGCTTGTTACACTCTCGGAATGGTTAGTATATTATTTTAAAAGAAATGCTTCAATGAAATTTATTTATTTATTTATTTTGTGTTTTTTTTTTGTTGGTGTAGATCCGATTTTACTGTCTAAAAAACAGAGCGAGTGGGCTTTCTCTAATGGCTAAGGCCGCGATGAAATCTCACGCGCCGGCGCTGTACTCGCTGGCGGTGATACAGTTCAACGGGAGCGGAGGCACCAAGCGAGACAAGGACTTAACAGCGGGCGTCGCTCTCTGCGCGCGTGCGTCTCTCCTCGGCCACATCGACGCGCTTCGCGAGTTGGGCCACTGCCTCCAGGACGGTTACGGCGTGCGGCAGAACGTGCCCGAGGGACGCCGCCTGCTAGTCCAGGCCAACGCGCGCGAGCTCGCGTTCGTCCTACGCGCGGTGGCTGGCGCGTCGCCCTCACGCTCCCCCTCCTCGCTGCTGACGTGGCGCGCGTTGAGCTTGGGGTGCCGCGTGGATTATCCCGCGTGTCCGTTGCTGAGTGATTACGGGTGCAGCGTGGCGGTTCCGGAGGTGCAGCCTGTGAACTGGTTTTTGAGGGAGTGGTTTGAATCGGGTCCGGGTCGGATTGATTTGGGTGAGGGTCTGAGGCTTTGTGCGCATATCGGGTGCGGGCGACCCGAGACCCGGGCCCATGAGTTTCGGAGGTGTTCGGTTTGTGGGAAGGTGAATTATTGCTCGCGGGGGTGTCAGGCTTTGGATTGGAAGTTGCGGCATAAGATGGAGTGCTCGCCGGTGGAACAGGTGGTTGAGGACAATGACGGTGGTGGCGGCGGCGGTGGCATGGCGGTTGAAAATGTGGTGGTGGCACGGAACGACGCCGTTTGAGGTAAGAGATTGAGCTGGTGTGTTTGGAAACACACGGTGCAACTTCAGCCCATGACTCAACTGGGAATGTGAGGAAAGAAAAAAGAAAAAAAGAAAGATGGTGATTAGCATTATGATTTTCTTTTTTAATTAATGTATAGTATAGATAGGGGCGAAGCTTTTTCTTTTTGGAGTCTTCGAGAAATTCCTTTTAAAAATTATATTATTAGTTGAAACTTGAAAGCATACTGAAGATTAGATCAGAAGTTATTTTTCTTGTTATTAACGAGGTAATCTTTAAGATATTTTCGATCTTCTTCTAAATTAAAACAAAAGTTAGTACACTTGTATAAAAGTACATAAAGTTATAGAGAAATTTCTTATATGATTATATTTTATGAATTTCAGTTGATTTTGTTAAACTTAAATATACTTGATTAATGCTGTGATATGACAATGTAAGATTTACGGTGAGTTTGGTTTAATATTTGTAAAATTGAGTTTTGATTAATACAAATCGGATTTTGATTAAAAGTGAGTTTGTAGTAATTAATTTATGTTTGGATACTTTATTATTAAAAATAATTTTGGTAAAATAAATGTTATTTGGATGGTGTCATGGAAACTGATTTTTTGAATGTATAATTATTAAAATGTTTTTCAACTTTTTGATGTGTATGGAAAGTGATTATTTTCTAAGGGTAATATAGTAAAACCATTAGTTGAAAAAACCCAAATTGAGTTTTGTCAAAAGCAAAAGCAACAAATTTTTTCTTTTTCACAAGCTTAAGTTTAGTCCCAAAATTAATTCTTCCAACTGAAAACCAAACATCATAAATAAAATGATAGAAGTTTGGGGTGATTAACATGCTCCTGTACTTGGAAAACGGTAATACAAACCTGCACTTAGTTTGTGTTTGGGTTCCCATCTAAAAGGTAGTAAATGGGCTTTTGGATAAAAGCAATTCAAAGACAAGATTTTTTGTAAACAATATTTTTTTTTAAGTAGTGTATTGCTAGATGCACGGGAATTCTAGATACACTATTTTTTTAAGACACAAGTTGTTTTTTTTTTTTTGGTAAAAGACGATTTTTTTACAATCCATCAATTAATAACTTGAGAATTAGATCTATTTTACTTAATACATTATTATAGTTTTAGGTTTTTTTTTCCTTTAAAAAAGGCTTGGTAAAAAGATATTTGGATTTTATTAGAAGTTGGAAGTTACAATTTGGTTTTATATCGTCAAATTAGCTTCTGAGATGGTCTTAATAGTAAGGGACTTGAGCATCTTAAATAAATGGCCAGGTGTTCAAATCCTGGCTCTTGTGTGCCCAACAGGTTTCTCAATGGAGATTAGTTATTACTAATAGTAGTGGATACTTCGTACCTATGTCATAGTTAATTAAAAAAAAGAAAAAGGCTTTTGAAGAAGACATAGGAATACTCATTAGGTTACTAATTATAAGGAGGGAAGCAATATTTTAATACAAATTTAGTATCATTTTTTTTTAACAGTTACAAATTTAGTATCATTAAATGTGAACGGGAAGAGCATTCTAGAAAGATATAGAAAAAGGGAAAAAACCCCGAAAGGAAATGAGTTGATATATGGTTTTGTATAGTTTTGGGGGAAGAGAAAAGGACTGAAAGGGAATGCATAATAAAGTAGAAAATCCAAATGCATGTTGGCTTTTGTGTTTTGATCGATATCTGTTGAGAGGAGAGTGAGTGTATCCATGAACTATTTTTGGTTGAAGTTGAGCTATCAGAAGAACATATATGCCTAGTTGGGCTGCTGCCGCTAGTTCCCCACGGATTAAGCCACAAGTTATTCATTTGTTCCCTCCACTTGTCCTCTTAATATCTTCTTGAAAAGTTTGGTTTTACACTTTAACTTTTTATATAATAATAATAATAATATAATAATATTATACATTTTTTTCTATCAACGTGTGATTGATCCGAGTAGTAACGGGCTCAAATCCTTTAAAAAAGTAGTCAAGGGTTGAACTCCTGACTATTATTATATATGAAAAAAAACCTAGTTGGAAGGGGACGACTCTTAAATATCATCAACATCCCTTTACGAAAATTGGTCACTATTTATTGATAGTGAATATTTACTATTAATGATATGGTAACTCAGATATTGTTTCTCTAATTATTCTTCTCCTGGGTTGAGTTTATCAGGTCGATAGTGCTGATTTTTCTCATTAAAAAAAAGAGTAAAGACCTAAAGTGGTCCTTCAAATTTTTTAAGTAGGACAGTTTGGCCCCTGAAAAAAGTAAAGGACAATTTGGTCCCCCAAATTTCAAAACGGGGGACAATTTGGTCCTTATGGATGGACCAGAACGTCCCCCGTTATGAAATTTGGGGGACCAAATTGTCCCCCGTTTTGAAATTTGCGGGACCAAATTGTCCTTTATTTTTTCAGGGACTAAACTGTTATACTTGAAAAATTTGAAGCACCACTTTGGATTTTCACTAAAAAAAAATAAAATAAAGTGTGGATATTCACGTGTGATACGTTCCTTTGGATGGGGTATTGTGGTGTGGTGCATGTTGATGAGTAGTGTCCGTATAAGATGCCAACAACCAGCAGTACCATGTGGTGATGTAGGTGTAATATAACGTGGCACTTTTCATAAATGGGCTTTGAACTTTATCAGTGGTGCTGAAAAAGCCCACTGTGACATTTTATAAAAGAGAGATTTAAGCGCAGCACAAGTGACAAGCAGGTTCCATTCTAATTACGTTATCGTTGTTGTCGTGACACCGCAGAATAACCTTTTGTATTCAGCGATGTGATTCGTGACGATTTTGACGGTTAAGAAGGCCCAAGGTCCACATCAATAGCGTTTTAAGAATTATTAATTAATTAAATTAAAGAATTACTATGTTTGAATTGAATAAACATGGGAGATTTATATCACCATACCATGCCATACCTTCATTTTCATGTATGACAATACCTTTTGTGAAAGAAAAAAAAAAATGTATAACAATACGTAATAGGTATATCTTAGTTGGTTGCACATGCTGAACTTGTTGGGGATGACTTGAGTTTGAATCCCGCAAAACATATCTTTGGGGAGGGGCGAATAACCTTAATTGTGATTAAACACTCGAACGAAGACCAAAAACCTTAATTACGGTAGGTTCTAACAAAAAAAAATATATATATATAACAAATTACTTTATATTTATATTTTAATCAAATGAGATGTTATTAAAAATTAGTTATCTTTTATAAAAAAAAATAAAAAATTAGTTATCAAAAGAGAATTTAATCAATCTTCCTAAGGGGCTAACTTTCCTCTTAAATGAAACTACTTATGTGGTCAAGTTTGATGTTGTGGGTAGGGGTGGGAATAAGTCAAGCCGCCCAACAGGGGCCTATGGTGTTGCCATACTTAAAGTATTTGTGCAGAGTGTGCAAGTGAATACATTCGTGATAAGTAATAAAAAGTGAATAAAGAAATCGTTCCCACGAGGATTTGAATGGATTAAGTATAAATTTCAGAGTAAACTTTTCTATTCATTTTAATAAAGAGAGGTTGGTGACAATAAAGTAAAAAAAAAAAAAAACACAATTAATTTCAAGCAATAAATGATGTTGCAAAGTGTAAAATATAACTAACAACCAAAGTTGTTACTGAATGGATAAACAACTATGGAGAGTAATCCCTTGTAATTTTAACTGCAGGGTAATTTATGCTTCAGAATGCTACAGCATTTAGTCCAGTAAATAACATTTGCTTTTCAACAGTAAAACCGAGTTTCATTAAATGTTCCTTATTCCTAAGCCCAAATTAATTTCACTCAGTTATGGGTTAAGCACGTCCAGCTACTTAAAGTCTTGAAGGCTATTCCTAGCTCATTCAATAGCAATTAATATTTCCACTAATTACCTTAACTTTATCTTTTAATAAAATCTTTTTTTATTATTATTGTTATTATTATTTTTTTCTCCTTCTTTTGTATTATAAGCACAGGGAACTCTGTGTTTTGGCGCATCTTAGAAGGGAGTGTACGTAGGTCAAACACATACTGTTTCTTCGTGTCCCAAAGGTAAGTTTTCATTTCTTTCCTTATTTTTGTTTCTAGCTTAATAAGTTTATTATTATTTTTAGAATTAGTAAGTTTTTTCCTTTATTTATTTTTAGAAGTAGTATTTTTGTTTTATTTTGTGGATTAATTAAGATTCTGACAATGTAATACCCTCTTTGTTTTATAATTGAACTCGTGATATTTAGGGATGCCCTATGGACTTGAGTACCATGTTCAACCTGGTTTAATTTTTTTTACAATTAACGATTAAAAGCAAAATAAATAAAAATGGAATTTTTCCATATAATTTTGGGGTTGCTTTGTGAAATGTATCATACTTGATTCCTTAGAATCGGGATCGCTCTATGGACGCATGTCACATGTGAAGTTGACACAGGGAAACACGAGAAGGGGAGGTTGAATTATGTTTCTTAACAGTTTTTCGAAAAGCCTTTTCTCAAACCTTTTACAAGCAAAACAAAAGAAACAATACGCAAACAGGAAAACCTTTTTAAATAGTTAACAAACTCATATCCAAAACCCCACAGTTAGTATAAACAAAAACTGTAAAATATAAGAGTAGGAAGAATCACACAAGTGTTTTATCCTGGTTCACTTTCTTTCAACTATAGCTACGTCTAGTTCTTTCTACCTGAAGGTTTTATCCACTATTCTCCAAATAGATTACAAGTATTCAACACCTCTTCAGGCTACAAGTATTCTTTCTCTACCAAGCCTATTCAGGCTCTAACTCTAACTTAAGAGAATTATGATCTTGATCTAAGAACTCACTATGTGTGAGAATATGAAAGTTTAAGATCAGTAGGTTTTACAAGTACACTTGTGTTACAAATTTAGTAGAGTTTTTGCACATTTGATATAGAGCTTGTGTATGTTTTTTCTCGTTCAAGTTCTTCAAGTATTTATAGATGATGTACTTTTCTGCCTTGATCTTCTTCAACGGTCTTCAAATTATATCCGTTTAGACTTGGCATTAAATGCTTGGATCCATTGAGACTGATAACTTGATATGCTTCATGGAGAAGTGCTCTTGTTTATCAGAGGAATGCTCAAAGTAGAGCTGTCACTTCCCTGATGTACCAAAGATTGCTTTCTGACTTTCTATCTTTGTACTTAACATGAACTTTATAGAAATGTAGTTGACAGAGTACAAAGATTTGTATTTGCGACACCCTTTCTAGGGTCATCACATAGTTACCCAAATACAGAAAATTTAAATTATTCATCGCTGGTTACTTTCGGAAAATAAACTTTTTAGTAAACGTTTTATCGTGAAAATGGTGATGAATTTTTTTTTAAAACATCCATGACATAAACAAATATATCTATACGTATATGCATCGACAGTTACATACATATAACATCACTAGTAGGAGATTACAAAAGAGCCCTCATCAGTATAGGCTATTCTCCATCAAACTAAAGAAAGTAAAGACATATACACAACAGTAACGAGCAATCCAGAACCATACCAAAAACTCATGGCTCTCAGTAGCCAGATCAAAAACTAACAAGACTCGCTACCCCAAAACTATACCTATAGCTGGTCAAGCTAATGAAAACCATTGGGGAGATCATGATGATCACCCCCACCTCCAGCAGGTGTATCTGGTGAAGATACCTCTGCTCCCTCTCCATCGTCAGAAGAGTCATCATCATCAACTGCAGGAGGGTGAAACTCCAGATCGTCCTCAAAGTACTCATAAGGGTCCTCCTCAATCTCAAGCTCCTCTGCCACCTCAACAAGAGGTACTGCCGGTGCTACAATCTGAAGAGGCTGAGACTGAATAGGCTGAGGTGGAACGATGAGTAATCCATGCTCGGCCAGGAACTGTAGGTAAAGCCATATCGGAGGTAGAGATACCTCAACAGTCTCCACAACGTGCATCCTCTGCTGTGGTCCAGCCTCTACGGTGCCAACAATCTCTCTAGTAGGGCCATAATAGGTGGCGCTGAGTGCCCCAGGGTTTATCTCCCAGGCACCACCGTGATGTGCTCGATCAAACCTGATCGAACGGAGTCTCGAATGTGCCAATGGCATATCCGGGTCCATCTAATCTCAGACGAAATCGTATATGCGCAAGTAGAGGAACCAAAACTAAAACATGCAAGAGTGAGAAAACCAATCATCTGGATTTAACTCGACAACTCCTTGCATGACACCACAGATAACACATACACATAGACATGTCATAAGCATTCATATCAAGCTAATAGTTTATCACTGGGTTTCATACCCCACACATCATCAGTTGAAAAACTATGCATGAATACTTCAATACATCGTCTAACTTTGTACTTAATCTCATGAGATATCCCAACCGTAGTGAGTTGATCAAGCTCAATTGCCACACTAGGCAAACAGGCACGCAGCCATTGGCACGTAGCCAAAACCCATTGCACACTGTCCAAACCCGAGGCACAGTGATAACAACGTAAATGGGGTTTCATTGTCCAACCCTAGCACAATGAATAAAATCGTAGCATGAGACACCTGACGCCGCAAGGTACTCACACATAAACCGGGGCACGTCTGCCAAATGCATGCAACAAAACACTTTGTTCTTGACACTTTTCTTTGTGTTCAATCTCCTTTTACCGAAGCACAAAATGGCTTACGACTAACCATAGTTTTAAGCATCTTTAAAACTTTATTAATAACACAGGACCTCAAAGTCCGAGTGCTCAATCACGACACCCCTAGACCGATGCACCAGCCATAGGTTCGTGGTAATAGAAAACATCTTAAATGTTTTTAACTCAGTAGACACCAAGTCTACAGTAGACACCAAGTCTACAGGACCTCAAAGTCCAAAGGACACCAAGTCCATAACACCACACGAACCTTAGTACCCCGACGTCTCGGTTACTAAGTTCAAAACCACTTTAACACAGTTGAGTTCAACTTGTTTTTCGGAAAATCATTTCAATTGGGAAATAAAACCGTAAGTTAAACCTTTAACTTTTTATAAAAGATGGTCACTTGAGGCTCAAAGTTGTTTAAACTACGTACTGCCGCTTTAGGATTTCTTGCCGTCGGTATTTTTCCGAGTTGCCGTCAAATTAGCCATTTAAGCCAAATTTTAGCTTATTTCACTTAAATATTTTTCTAAAATCATTATTAAGTTATTTTTGAAAATTAATTCCATAAAATGACTTTTTATAATATTCCAGAATTTATTATGTAAAAATCAGCAGTACAAAAATATTTTCATGGTTTCGTCCTCACTGTGACTCATTAATCACTCTTACAGTGATAAATCATTAAAATACTGATATTTACCAAAAATCTTTATTTTCCCAAATAAATATTTTTCATTAATATTATATTCCAATATTTTACCGTTAAAACATTGAATATAATTTACAAAGCTTTTCAAAGCTTTTATCTGATTAATTAATTGGGCACTGACCACTGTCAGGCTTCTCAAACAACATCCACCACAATATCACAATAATATTTTCAGGTAGATCATGCATCACAACATTAAATAAATAATTGCAAATAAACAATTATAAACAGATAACCAAACAGATAACCAACACAGATAAAAATAAATGACTGAAACACTTAAACAACCACCAACAATTAATTACAGACAACACAAATAGGCATGTAGCCATTGAATAAACCCCTTAGGTAATCCCCTCTTACCTCTTGAAGATTTCTCTGCGGTGTAATACGTAACTTGTCGGAAATCCGGTTCACGTACACGACGAACTCGCTAAACCTTCATCAACCACAATCAACTAATTACTAATCAAGCAATTAAAATCTCCTAATTCCTTATAATAGGTCACGGCCTCTCTTAGGTTTAGTGGCTAAAATTTCTAGAATTGTCTAAGTCATTGGATTAATGATCCTAATCACTTAAGACAATGGATTAATGACTAATCATCAAAGTTTAAGAATCAAATCTTCCTAATCACTCCTAATTAGTCACGGCCTAGACTAGGTTTAGTGACAAAAAAATCTAACTTTGCTTAAGTCTTGGATTAATGATCCAAAATTCTTAAGTCTTTGTAATACTTGTTTAACAATAAAGATTAGAACATAAACTTTTTATTTCACAAAACCCTAATTTCGGCCAAGACATTAGATTAGGGCTAGGAATTTTAATTTGACATAAGAACTTAGATTCATCATTAATACATGTTCAATAGATGATTCACATGATTACTTTCATCAAAAGAAATTAAGTTCCTACACCTAATTTTTTGCATGATTCGGCCTAGGCTAGAAACTAGGGAAGGAAACTTTTGTTTGAAACAATCTCTTAGATCATGATAGTAGAGAGAATAATAAGAACATAGAAAGTGGTTTCACATTTTCAGGATTTTTCTATGATTTACTATGATTTTTCAAAGTTATGAACAACAAAGAGGAATCATAGGCAAAAGTCTCTAAAACAAGAAATGAAATGAATGAATAAGAGTTTAGAGAGGAGGAGGAACATGAATCACCTCTTGGAATATGAAAATGGGCAAGGAATCACCAAGCTCCTTCACAAATCTAGCTTATGGAGTTTGAGAGAGAAAAGAGAAATGTAGAAGATGGATGAATAGTTTGGAAGAGTGTGGAATGAGCTAGAGCTCTCAAGTTGCCTCTAGAATTTTGTAGAGCAAGCCTCCCATTCATGAGCCTTGCGCCACTTTTGGCCCCAAAAAGCCTAAGCCCAATTATTTTTCACTTAAATCAACTTGTGGCAAAATGAAGACATAGGAAATTCAAGACTAGAATTCCTTCATGGAAATGAATTCTTGGACATGAAATTGAGACTTTTGGGTGTAGCCCTTAATGGGTTTGAATGGAAATAATTTGGCCCACTTCACTTAGTGTACCAAAGAAATTGGTTTAGGGACCAAAATGCAAATAATAGAAAGTTTAGGGGTAAAAATGCAATTGTTAAAAATTGCTAACATAAACCTAAGCCACATTAAACCTCTCACATGGATGACCTATTCCTAAGGGCATATAGGTTTTGTCCACTTATCGAGTCTCAAAACGCCCGTAATCGGCTCCGTCGTTTACCCGATTGAACATAACGTCCGTAAAACGTATATTATTTCACGTTTTGTGAAATAATTCTAAAATTGCACAATCGTAGGAAATAAAATAAAAACCTTAATTGTTTCGTTCACGAATTAAAATTAGATCTTCTGATCAGTATAAATATACTGTCAGTGAAATTCGCAGGCCGGGATTCGCCTGACTTTTCAACCTAAATTTTAATCACAACTTTCTACGATCAAGTAGAATAGAGTGATGAACTCCGTTTATTTAAAATAATTTTCTAAAACGTAATTAAACATATAAACATATTCATATGTATTTCTGTTATTTAAAACAGTAAAAAGCAGGGTGTTACATTACTACCCCACTAAAAAGAATTTCGTCCTCGAAATTACGTACCTGTAAACAAATCAGGATACTGTAACTTCATCTTGTCTTCCACTTCCCAAGTTGCTTCTCCGGTTACATCATCCCAAATAACCTTGACCAAGGAAATTTGTTTACCCCTGAGTTGCTTTATCGTCTTATCTGCGATTCGTACCGGTAAAGTCTCATAAGACAAGTTTTATTTTAGTTGTACTAAATCAGGTTCGATTACATGAGATGGATCAGGAATATACTTCCTCAATTGTGAAACATGAAAAACATCATGAAGATTGGAAAGAAAAGGTGGTAAAGAAATTTTATAGGCTACTGGACCTACCCGATGAAGAATTTGGTAAGGTCCAATGAATTTAGGAGTGAGTTTTCTGGATTTAATTACCCTGCCAACCCCAGTCGTTGGCGTGACTCTCAAAAACACATGTTCGCCTTCCTCAAACTCAAGAGGTCGTCGTCTCTTGTCATCATAACTTTTCTGTCGACTCTGAGTTGTCCGCATTTTCTCCTGAATCATTTTCACCTTTTTCGTCGTTTGTTGCACGATATCTGGTCCTATTACTACACTTTCACCATTCTGGTACCAACATAAAGGCGTTCTGCACCGTCGACCATACAAAGCTTCATCGGGCGCCATTCCTATGCTCGAATGAAAACTATTATTGTAAGTGAATTCTATCAATGATAGATATTCATCCCAACTTCCAGCATTTTCCAGCACACAGGCTCTCAATAAATCTTCAAGTGATTGTATCGTCCTCTCCGATTGTCCATCTGTTTGAGGATGATAAGCTGACCTCAATCTGAGTTTCGTTCCTAACGATTCTTGTAGACTTTGCCAAAACCTTGACGTAAATCTCGGATCACGATCTGAGATAATACTCAAAGGTACTCCATGTAATCTAACAATTTCATCGATATATAACTGAGTTAATCTCTCCAGTGGGTATTTCATATTAATTGGCAAAAAGTGAGCCGACTTGGTCATTCAATCAATTATTACCCATATAGCGTCATACCCTTTCCGAGTCTTTGGCAAACTTGACACGAAATCCATCGCAATACCATCCCATTTCCATTCTGGAATGTCTAAGGATTGTAGCATTCCTGCTGGTCTTTGATGTTCCACTTTAACTTTTTGACAAGTTAAACATGCAGCTACGTACTTCATTATGTCTCTCTTCATACCGTACCACCAATACAATTTCTTGAGATCTTGGTACATCTTAGTAGCTCCCGGATGTAAACTTAACTTGCTTTGATGAGCTTCTTCAAGAATCAACTTTCTAAGTTCGGCGTCGCTCGGTACACAAATCCTTTCACCGAATCTTAAAATTCCATCAGTTCCTTCTTTAAATTCCGACATCGCTCCTTGTCGCACTAATTCTCTTTCTCCTTGTAGGTACTGATCACTTTCTTGCTTCTCTTTAATTTGTTCCATCAGTTCATTTGAAACAGTAATCATACCTAAACACAATTTTCCTGGCGACATCTTCATTGTCAATCGCATATCTCGGAATTGTTCTAACAATTCTTGCTCTTTGACCATCATTACTGATATATGCATTGATTTCCTGCTCAAAGCATCTGCTACTACGTTTGCTTTTCCAGGGTGATACTGTAGTTGGAAATCATAATCCTTGAGAAATTCCAACCAACGTCTCTATCTCATGTTAAGCTCCTTTTGATCGAACAGGTAATTCAAACTTTTATGGTCGCTGAAAACATTAAAAGTCGCTCCATACAAATAATGTCTCCAGATTTTTAAAGCGAATACCACTGCTGCTAACTCCAAGTCATGTGTAGGATAGTTCCTTTCGTGAATCTTCAATTGTCTTGAAGCATAAGCTACGACTTTTCGGTCTTGCATTAGTACACATCCTAACCCTTGATGTGAAGCATCACAATAAACCTCAAAAGGTTCATTAGGATCAGGTAGTACCAACACAGGTGAAGTAGTCAACCTCCTCTTTAATTCTTGAAAACTTCCTTCACATGCTTCTGTCCATATGAATGCTTGATCTTTTCGAGTTAATTGGGTAAGAGGTCCTACTCTTTTGGAAAATCCTTCAATGAATCTCCTATAGTATCTCGCTAAACCCACGAAACTACGAATCTCGGTTACAGTTTCGGGTCGTTCCCACTGTAAAACAGCTTCAACTTTTGACGGATCCACAGCAATTCCTTCACTTGATATGACGTGTCCTAAAAATTGAACTTGGTCTAACCAAAATTCACACTTTTCAGGTTTCGCATATAACTTTTTCTCCTTTAAAATTTGGAGAACCACACTGAGATGTTCAGCATGTTTTTCGTTATTGGGAGAATAGATTAGAATATCGTCTATAAAAACAACGACAAACTGATCTAAGTAAGGACGAAATATCCTATTCATGTAATCCATGAATATCGCAGGAGCATTCGTAACTCCGAATGGCATCACAAGGTACTCATAATGCCCGTAGCGTGTTCGAAACGCTGTTTTAGGAACATCCTCCGCCTTCACGCGAATCTGATGATAGCCCGAACGTAAAACTATCTTCGAGAAAACGGCTGCTCCACGTAATTGATCCACCAAATCGTCTATTCTTGGAAGCGGATACTTATTCTTAACCGTGACTTTGTTCAATTGACGAAAATCTACGCATAAACGAGAAGTTCCGTCTTTCTTTTTCACCAACAAAACTGGAGCTCCCCACGGGGATACACTGGGTCTAATGAATTCCTTCCTCATCAGTTCCACTAGTTGCCCTTTTAATTCCTCAAGTTCTGATGGCGACATTCTATATGGTGCTATGGATATTGGTCTAGTGCCGGGAATCAGATCAATCGCGAACTCAATCTCCCGAACAGGTGGTAGTCCAGGTATATCTTCAGGAAAAACCTCCAGAAACTCGTTGACAATGGGTATACACTGCAAGTCTAACTCGCTCTTAACGTCTAAGGAAAATAATAACATGTATCCTTGCGCCTACCTCTTTTAAAGAAGCATTTACTTGATTAGCAGTTAATAATCCAGAAATCTCATCCGTAGGAAAAATTAAAGTTTTGTGTGCACAGTCTATTAAAATATGGTTGGAAGACAACCAATCCATGCCTAAAATTACATCTAACTGTATTAAAGGCAAACAGATCAGGTTAACAAGAAAATGTTTATCCTGAATAATGATAGGACAATTCAAACAAATAGAAGTGACTAAAACTGGCTTAGCTGTAGGAGTTGAAACAATAAGATCACACGACAAAGAAGAAACAGGCAGTTTCAGCAGTTTCACACAATCCATCGAAATAAAAGAATGTGTTGCACCCGAATCGAAAAGTACAGTTAAAAGATTACCGTTTATGTCGGACTTTCCCTGTATGAGATCGTCAGAGTTTGAAGCCTTAGCTCCACTCATAGTGTAAACTCTCCCCTTAGCCGTCGGTTTATTTGTGCTGGTGTTATTGACAGTCGGTCCACGCTTCGGTGCATTGCAATCCTTCGCCAAATGCCCCAATTGATTACAGTTGAAACATCTAGTTCCCCTCGTAGGACACTTATCTATCATGTGTCTAGTATCTCCATAGTTGTAACACCTCCTGATTTGGCCTTGATTTTGATTCTTTTGGCCTCCACCTCCGGTTGCAGCAAAATTCGAACGATCCTGTTGTCGATTCGGGTTGTTTCCCGATGGATGGGAATAAGGTTTCTTCTGCTTTTGTTTCCCTTTCCAATTCTGATTTTGGCTGTTGGAATGAGAGGGTCCACCAACGTTTCCCCTATTATCTCTTCCCTTCCTCATTTGCTCAATCTTACGACTCATCTCCACTAAAGCTTGAAAATTACGGAGTTGTAGCGGTAAAACAGACTCCTTAATTTCAAATCGCAATCCGGCCTCAAATCTTTCACACTTCCAGCCTTCATTTGGTTGGGCTTGAAAGAAACGGAAGTATTTGGCAAGTGATTCAAACTTCGCCGCATACTCCCCCACAGTCAAATCCCTCTGGTACAGTCGCAGAAACTCTTGTTCTTTCTCAATCCGCACACTCTCTGGAAAATACTTGTTCAGGAATGCGGTTTTAAACACATCCCAAGTAATTCCTTGATGATCAGCTTCCAGTAGCTGTCGAGCACCTCTCCACCAGTACTCCGCATCTCCTATCAGTAGGAAAACAACATAAGTAACTCTAACTTCCGCCGGAGTAGCCACCAACTCAAAGATTTTCTCCAGTTCTTGAATTCATAAATCGGCTTTCTCATGATCAGCATCCACACCAAACTGGGAAGGATTCTGGCTTCGAAACGCAATCAGAGCCTTGCCCTCCACAGCTTGCAGATTCAGGGCATTCATCGATGCAGTTTGATTTGCAATCGCTGCTGCCACATTTTCCATCGCCTGAGCAGCATAATCCACTCCTTCTTCATACTCTTCATTCATATTACCACGACCGCCAACACGACCGCCTCTACGGCCTCTTCCACGGCCGCATCCCCGTCCACGTCCAGCTTCTGGTTCAACAACTGGTTCCATAACTGACCTACAAGCCACAATCAGTTAAACCAAAACCAGAAACTGAAACGTAACTTAGGTAGTAAAGCACATTACTTCTAAGAAGTAATTCAAACAAGTCTTACTTCAGAGAAAACATAACGTCTACACAACAGACCTATTTCCCAACATTCCCGAAAGACTCGACCAGCTCTGATACCACAAATGCGACACCCTTTCTAGGGTCATCACATAGTTACCAAAATACGGAAAATTTAAATTATTAATCACTGGTTACTTTCGGAAAATAAACTTTTTAGTAAACGTTTTATCGTGAAAATGGTGATGATTTTTTTTTTTTTTTTTTAAAACATCCATGACATAAACAAATATATCTATACGTATATGCATCGACAGTTACATACATACAACATCACTAGTAGGAGATTACAAAAGAGCCCTCATCAGTATAGGCTATTCTCCATCAAACTAAAGAAAGTAAAGACATATACACAACAGTAACGAGCAGTCCAGAACCATACCAAAAACTCATGGCTCTCAGTAGCCAGATCAAAAACTGACAAGACTCGCTACCCCAAAACTATACCTATAGCTGGTCAAGCTAATGAAAACCATTGGGGAGATCATGATGATCACCCCAACCTCCAGCAGGTGTATCTGGTGAAGATACCTCTGCTCCTTCTCCATCGTCAGAAGAGTCATCATCATCAACTGCAGGAGGGTGAAACTCCAGATCGTCCTCAAAGTACTCATAAGGGTCCTCCTCAATCTCAAGCTCCTCTGCCACCTCAACAGGAGGTACTGCCGGTGCTACAATCTGAAGAGGTTGAGGCTGAATAGGCTGAGGTGGAACGATGAGTAATCCATGCTCGGCCAGGAACTGTAGGTAAAGCCATATCGGAGGTAGAGATACCTCAACAGTCTCCATAATGTGCATCCTCTGCTGCGGTCCAGCCTCTACGGTGCCAACAATCTCTCTAGTAGGGCCATAATAGGTGGCGCTGAGTGCCCCAGGGTTTATCTCCCAGGCACCACCGTGATGTGCTCGATCAAACCTGATCGAACGGAGTCTCGAATGTGCCAGTGGCATATCCGGGTCCATCTAATCTCAGACGAAATCGTATATGCACAAGTAGAGGAACAAAACTAAAACATGCAAGAGTGAGAAAACCAATCATCTGGATTTAACTCGACAACTCCATGCATGACACCACAGATAACACATACACATACACATGTTATAAGCATTCATATCAAGCTAATAGTTTATCACTGGGTTTCATACCCCACACATCATCAGTTGAAAAACTATGCATGAACACTTCAATACATCGTCTAACTTTGTACTTAATCTCATGAGATATCCCAACCGTAGTGAGTTGATCAAGCTCAATTGCCACACGAGGCAAACAGGCACGCAGCCATTGGCACGCAGCCAAAACCCATTGCACACTGTCCAAACCCGAGGCACAGTGATAACAACGTAAATGGGGTTTCATTGTCCAACCCTAGCACAATGAATAAAATCGTAGCATGAGACACCTGACGCCGCAAGGTACTCACACATAAACCGGGGCACGTCTGCCAAATGCATGCAACAAAACACTTTGTTCTTGACACTTTTCTTTGTGTTCAATCTCCTTTTACCGAAGCACAAAATGGCTTACGACTAACCATAGTTTTAAGCATCTTTAAAACTTTATTAATAACACAGGACCTCAAAGTCCGAGTGCTCAATCACGACACCCCTAGACCGATGCACCAGCCATAGGTTCGTGGTAATAGAAAACATCTTAAATGTTTTTAACTCAGTAGACACCAAGTCTACAGTAGACACCAAGTCTACAGGACATCAAAGTCCAAAGGACACCAAGTCCATAACACCACACGAACCTTAGTACCCCGACGTCTCGGTTACTAAGTTCAAAACCACTTTAACACAGTTGAGTTCAACTTGTTTTTCGGAAAATCATTTCAATTCGGAAATAAAACCGTAAGTTAAAACTTTAACTTTTTATAAAAGATGGTCATTTGAGGCTCAAAGTTGTTTAAACTACGTACTGCCGCTTTAGGATTTCTTGCCGTCGGTATTTTTCCGAGTTGCCGTCAAATTAGCCATTTAAGCCAAATTTTAGCTTATTTCACTTAAATATTTTTCTAAAATCATTATTAAGTTATTTTTGAAAATTAATTCCATAAAATAACTTTTTATAATATTCCAGAATTTATTACGTAAAAATCAGCAGTACAAAAATATTTTCACGATTTCGTCCTCACTGTGACTCATTAATCACTCTTACAGCGATAAATCATTAAAATACTGATATTTTCCAAAACTCTTTATTTTTCCCAAATAAATATTTTCCATTAATATTATATTCCAATATTTTAATGTGAAAACATTGAATATAATTTACGAAGCTTTTCAAAGCTTTTATCTGATTAGTTAATTGGGCACTGACCACTGTCAGGCTTCTCAAGCAACATCCACCACAATATCACAATAATATTTTCAGGTAGATCATGCATCACAACATTAAATAAATAATTGCAAATAAACAATTATAAACAGATAACCAAACAGATAACCAACACAGATAAAAATAAATGACTGAAACACGTAAACAACCAGCAACAATTAATTACAGACAACACAAATAGGCATGTAGCCATCGAATAAACCCCTTAGGTAATCCCCTCTTACCTCTCGAAGATTTCTCTGTGGTGTAATACGTAACTTGTCGGAAGTCCGGTTCACGTACACGACGAACTCGCTAAACCTTCATCAACCACAATCAACTAATTACTAATCAAGCAATTAAAATCTCCTAATTCCTTATAATAGGTCACGGCCTCTCTTAGGTTTAGTGGCTAAAATTTCTAGAATTGTCTAAGTCATTGGATTAATGATCCTAATCACTTAAGACAATGGATTAATGACTAATCATCAAAGTTTAAGAATCAAATCTTCCTAATCACTCCTAATTAGTCACGGCCTATAGTAGGTTTAGTGGCAAAAAAATCTAACTTTGCTTAAGTCTTGGATTAATGATCCAAAATCCTTAAGTCTTTGTAATACTTGTTTAACAACAAAGATTAGAACATAAACTTTTTATTTCACAAAACCCTAATTTCGGCCAAGACATTAGATTAGGGCTAGGAATGTTACTTTGACATAAGAACCTAGATTCATCATTAATACATGTTCAATAGATGATTAACATGATTACTTTCATCAAAAGAAATTAAGTTCCTACACCTAATTTTTTGCATGATTCGGCCTAGGCTAGAAACTAGGGAAGGAAACTTTTGTTTGAAACAATATCTTAGATCATGATAGTAGAGAGAATAATAAGAACATAGAAAGAGGTTTCACATTTTTAGGATTTTTCTATGATTTACTATGATTTTTCAAAGTTATGAACAACAAAGAGGAATCATAGGCAAAAGTCTCTAAAACAAGAAATGAAATGAATGAATAAGAGTTTAGAGAGGATGAGGAACATGAATCACCTCTTGGAATATGAAAATGGGCAAGGAATCACCAAGCTCCTTCACAAATCTAGCTTATGGAGTTTGAGAGAGAAAAGAGAAATGTAGAAGATGGATGAATAGTTTGGAAGAGTGTGGAATGAGCTAGAGCTCTCAAGTTGCCTCTAGAATTTTGTAGAGCAAGCCTCCCATTCATGGGCCTTGCGCCACTTTTGGGCCCAAAAAGCCCAAGCCCAATTATTTTTCACTTAAATCAACTTATGGCAAAATGAAGACATAGGAAATTCAAGACTAGAATTCCTTCATGGAAATGAATTCTTGGACATGAAATTGAGACTTTTGGGTGTAGCCCTTAATGGGTTTGAATGGAAAGAATTTGGCCCACTTCACTTAGTGTACCAAAGAAATTGGTTTAGGGACCAAAATGCAAATAATAGAAAGTTTAGGGGTAAAAATGCAATTGTTAAAAATTGCTAACATAAACCTAAGCCACATTAAACCTCTCACATGGATGACCTATTCCTAAGGGCATATAGGTTTTGTCCACTTATCGAGTCTCAAAACACCCGTAATCGGCTCCGTCGTTTACCCGATTGAACATAACGTCCGTAAAACGTATATTATTTCACATTTTGTGAAATAATTCTAAAATTGCACAATCGTAGGAAATAAAATAAAAACCCTAATTGTTTCGTTCACGAATTAAAATTAGATCTTATGATAAGTATAAATATATTGTTTGTGAAATTCGCAGGCCGGGATTCGCCTGACTTTTCAACCTAAATTTTAATCACAACTTTCTACGATCAAGTAGAATAGAGTGATGAACTCTGTTTATTTAAAATAATTTTCTAAAACGTAATTAAACATATAAACATATTCATATGTATTTCTGTTATTTAAAACAGTAAAAAGCAGGGTGTTACAGTATTTACGATGGTACTATGGTCTTTTATCCAAGAGACAGAGTTAATAATAGAGAAGCATCAAGGTAAAGAGACATTCATTTTCTTGAAATAAATAGACAATCATTTGAAATAAATACGTTTAAACTTAGACGTGTTCACTTTTAGTAGATGCGCAGATCTTTGGACGTGCAACATTAATTTATCAGTGAGACGAGCTCGTCTACTGATACTGCGTCTAGAGACTTTTGTCTAGTTCCAAGTATTGGACTCGTTATTTTAAAGAGCTCGTCTACTGACGTGGTGAGACTACTCGTCTAACAGGCCTTTGGACTTGTTATATTTCTGAAGATTATTTCATTGTCTCGTCTACTTGACTTTTGTTAAACTTAGATATTCGTTTACCTTAGTCAATTTTAAGGCCTCGTCTAAACACAATCTTTAACAGACTCAGAGATATTACCAAGAGTTGCAGACTCGTCTAGAGGATCAAAATAGAATCTGATATGATTCCATACCTTATTTTAAGTTCCTCTGACTAGTATAATTCAAACAGTCCCTGCACTCTTATAACAAACAAATTAGATCTTTGACAACACTTTGCCATACAAATTTAACCTTTTTGTTAACACCAAAACTTAAGAGATTATTTAATCCAAAACCACTTTGGTTCTAACAATCTCCCCCTTTTTGATGATGAGAAAAACTAATTAAATTTGAGTGAGCATGGTCTAAGAGAGCTACAGAGCTCCCCCTAAGACAAATCATTCAAACTTAAAATAAAACAGACAAACAGCATCACAAATCATATTTATCTTATCAGACCAGTTTAGCATTGACTTGGTCATTTTTAGATATAGTATCAGATAAAGACATATAAACAGATCAGTTATAAATAACAGCAACATATGTATCAGAGCATATAAGAAGGCATGTATATAAGAAAGCAGCATGCATATGCAAACATCTTATCAAAAACTGACTTTATAAAAAAAAAAAATCAAATTTAATTCTCCTTTCTCCTCCTTTTTTGTCATCAGACAAATAGGAAACAGTATTGGACCATCATTGTCAGTTAAGAATAAAGTACAACTAAGAAGAGGGTGGAGGTGGTTGAGAAGGGTCTTGATTTGGTGGAGGTGGAGGAGGTTGAACATGTAGATTATGACTCTGTTGGAAGCTTATGAGAATGCTCATCATCTGATTTATCATAACATTTGTTGGAGCCAAAGCTTCTCCAACTTGTTCTTTGACCTGTTCTTTGACTTCTACTTTTACTCTCTCCTCTATTACCTTTCCTATAATCTCTTCAAAATTTTGTGGTAGAGTAGGTCTTGAGATTTCAGCACTGTCATGTACATTTGCTTGACCTTGAAAGGTGCTTACTGCTCTAGAATGTTGAGGTTAATCAATTGGATGGATAACTGCCAGAGCCAGTGGTTGAGATGAGTGCTTTCCAGAAGTACTTTGTCTTGGAGTAGACTCAGTAACTTCCTCATACTCAGTTACTGGTTGGACAATATCAGCAGTCATATCTGGTCCTTTAACTATAATCTTTTCTTCAGTATGCTCAGAAGAAGAAAACGGTTGTGGAGATGAAGCAAGAGTAAGCACAGGAGGAGGCAAATCTCTAGCCCGGTGAACAGGGTCTTCTTCATAAACAGAACTAATGAGAGGAATTCCAAGAGTGTCCTCATGAATGTAAAATCTAATATTGGAGAGACCGCACTTTCCTCTAAGTTTTGGAGTGATTCTTTTATCTTGATCACTCAATCCAGAGGATGATGCTTCCTTAGCATAAGCCATCATATGATTTCTCCAAAATCAACTGCAGAATCTTCATATATATCCTCAACAGGTTGTGACATCCAAAAATCTATTAGATTCTGATCAACAGAGCCATCAGAACTTGTAATCATACAGGAGTTGTCAGCTGGCATCTTTGTAGTACTTCTTTGATTTTTCAAATCCTTATCCTTGTTCAAGTCCAACATAGGTAGTCTTGGACAGATCATGTAAGGTCTCACTCCAATTCTAGTGTCCTTCAAAGTGTGGAACAACCATGTTGGTAGAACAAAGTTGGCAGCTCTAATGTATCTAGGCAACTCAAATTCAGCCTTCAAATGAGCATACATGATGTGATCCACAACATCAGTAGCTTTGCCATATTCCCTTGGATGCACAAAGGTCTTCCATTTAGTGTTTCTGTCCAATATGATATGAACTGAGGTCTCCCATAAGTTCTTGACCTTCTATACTCATCTGACTTAGCTTTAGCTTTGTAAGGATCTTGAGTCCAGTCAGGAATAATGTGCCTATCAACACCTTCTGTGAAAGGTTTAAAGGGAGGGAATTTGATGAGATTGGGGTAGATCTTTCTTGGTGGGAATTTCTGTAGTGGAGATGAATAAGGGCAGGTCCAATATGATTGTACAGGGTGGATGGGAGTGGATTAGTCTACACATAAGGAATGGGTACATGCCATGGAGTGTATGTATCTTCAGTTCATATTCATATTCATATTCTGGTAGGGGGTAAAAAGGTCTAGTTGATTCTGGTTCTGGTTCATGATTGTGATAGAGAATTCTCCAATCTCTCCTGACTTTGGCCCAGCTTTCAGCTCTACCATCAAAGAAAACTGAAGGGTTAGTGTAGGGAAAGACAGTCTTTGGCAATTTGGGAAGGGGGCACCAGGGTTAATTCCTACATCATCTGGTTTATTGAACCAGGGATCATCTGCAGGTATTATGGGTTGGAAATGTGGTCTATTTGGTGATGTAACACCATGCTTTTTACTGTTTTAAATAACAGAAATACATATAAATATGTTTATATGTTTAATTACGTTTTAGAAAATTATTTTAAATAAACGGAGTTTACCACTCTATTCTACTTGATCGTAGAAAGTTGTGATTAAAATTTAGGTTGAAAAGTCAGGCGAATCCCGGCCTGCGAATTTCACAAACAATATATTTATACTTATCATAAGACCTAATTTTAATTCGTGAACGAAACAATTAGGGTTTTTATTTTATTTGCTACGATTGTGCATTTTTAGAATTATTTCACAAAACGTGAAATAATATACGTTTTACGGACGTTATGTTCAATCGGGTAAACGACGGAGCCGATTACGGGAGTTTTGAGACTCGATAAGTGGACAAAACCTATATGCCCTTAGGAATAGGTCATCCATGTGAGAGGTTTAATGTCGCTTAGGTTTATGTTAGCAATTTTTAACAATTGCATTTTTATCCCTAAACTTTCTATTATTTGCATTTTGGTCCCTAAACCAATTTCTTTGATACACTAAGTGAAGTGGGCCAAATTCTTGCCATTCAAACCCATTAAGGGCTGCCCCCAAAAGTCTCAATTTCATGTCCAAGAATTCATTTCCATGAAGGAATTCTAGTTTTGAATTTCCTATGTCTTCATTTTGCCATAAGTTGATTTAAGTGAAAAATAATTGGGCTTGGGCTTTTTGGGCCCAAAAGTGGCGCAAGGCCCATGAGTGGGAGGCTTGCTCTACAAATTCTAGAGGCAACTTGAGAGCTCTAGCTCATTCCACACTCTTCCAAACTATTCATCCATCTTCTACATTTCTCTTTTCTCTCTCAAACTCCATAAGCTAGATTTGTGAAGGAGCTTGGTGATTCCTTGCCCATTTTCATATTCCAAGAGGTGATTCATGTTCCTCATCCTCTCTAAACTCTTATTCATTCATTTCATTTCTTGTTTTAGAGACTTTTGCCTATGATTCCTCTTTGTTGTTCATAACTTTGAAAAATCATAGTAAATCATAGAAAAATCCTAAAAATGTGAAACCACTTTCTATGTTCTTATTATTATCTCTACTAGCATGATCTAAGAGATTGTTTCAAACAAAATTTTCCTTCCCTAGTTTCTAGCCTAGGCCGAACCATGCAAGAAAGTAGGTGTAGGAACTTAATTTCTTTTGATGAAAGTAATCATGTTAATCATCTATTGAACATGTATTAATGATGAATCTAGGTTCTTATGTCAAACTAACCTTCCTAGCCCTAATCTAATGTCTTGGCCGAAATTAGGGTTTTGTGAAATTAAAAGTTTATGTTCTAATCTTTGTTGTTAAACAAGTATTACAAAGACTTAAGGATTTTGGATCATTATTCCAAGACTTAAGCAAAGTTAGATTTTTTTGTCACTAAACCTAGTCTAGGCCGTGACTAATTAGGAGTGATTAGGAAGATTTGATTCTTAATTTTTGTTGATTAGTCATTAATCCATTGTCTTAAGTGATTAGAATTATTAATCCAATGACTTAGGCAATTCTAGAAATTTTTAGCCACTAAACCTAAGAGAGGCCGTGACCTATTATAAGGGATTAGGAGGATTTTAATTGTTTGAGTAGTAATTGTTTGATTACATTGTTGAAGGTTAAGCTTAAGCCGAGGTGTACGTGAGTTTTTGACTTCCGACAATGTGATTCGACTAACCGAGAAATCTTCGAGAGGTAAGAGGGGATTACCTAAGGGGTTTATTCGATGGCTACATGCCAATTTGTGTTGTCTGTAATTATTTGTTGGTGGTTGTTTACGTGTTTCAGTCGTTTATTTTTATCTGTGTTGGTTATCTGTTTTGGTTATCTGTTTATAATTGTTTATATGCAATTATTTATTTAATGCTGTTATACATGATCTGCCTGAAAATATTATTGTGATATTGTGGTGGATGTTGTGTGAGAAGCCTGACAGTGGTCAGTGCCCAATTAACTAATCAGATAAAAGCTTTGAAAAACTTCGTAAATTATATTCAATGTTTTAACGGTAAAATATTAGCATATAATATTAATGGAAAATATTTATTTGGGAAAAATAAAGAGTTTTGGAAAATATCATTATTTTAATGATTTATTGCTGTAAGTGTGATTTATGAGTCACAGTGAGGACGAAACCGTGAAAATATTTTTGTACTGCTGATTTTTACGTAATAAATTCCGGAATATTATAAAAAGTTAATTTATGAAATTAATTTTCAAAAATAACTTAATAATGATTTTAGAAAAATATTTAAGTGAAATAAGCTAAAATTTGGCTTAAATGGCTAATTTGACGGCAACTTGGAAAAATACCGACGGCAAGAAATCCTAAAGCGGCAGTACGTAGTTTAAACAACTTTGAGCCTCAAGTGACCATCTTTTATAAAAAGTTAAAGTTTTAACTTACGGTTTTATTTCCCATTTGAAATGATTTTCCGAAAAACAAGTTGAACCCAATTGTGTTAAAGAGGTGTTGAACTTAGTAACCGAGACGTCGGGGTACTAAGGTTCTTGTTGTGTTTTGGAATTGGGGTCCTTTGGACTTTGAGGTCCTGTAGACTTGGTGTCTACTGTAGATTTGGTGTTTACTGAGTTAAAAACATTTAAGATGTTTTCTATTACCACGAACCTATGGCTGGTGCATCGGTCTAGGGGTGTCGTGATTGAGCACTCGGACTTTGAGGTCCTGTGTTATTAATAAAGTTTTAAAGATGTTTAAAACTATGGTTAGTCGTAAGCCATTTTGAGCTTCGGCAAAAGGAGATTGAACACAAAGAAAAGTGTCAAGAACAAAGTGTTTTGTTGCATGCATTTGGCAGACGTGCCCCAGTTTATGTGTGAGTACCTTGCGGCGTCAGGTGTCTCATGCTACGATTTTCTTCATTGTGCCAGGGTTGGACAATGAAACCCCATTTACGTTGTTATCACTGTGCCTCGGGTTTGGACAGTGTGCAATGGGTTTTAGCTGCGTGCCAATGGCTGCGTGCCTGTTTGCCTAGTGTGGCAATTGAGCTTGATCAACTCACTACGGTTGGGATATCTCATGAGATTAAGTGCAAAGTTAGACGATGTATTGAAGTGTTCATGCATAGTTTTTCAACTGATGATGTGTGGGGTATGAAACCCAGTGATAAACTATTAGCTTGATATGAATGCTTATGTTTATATAACATGTGTATGTGTATGTGTTATCTGTGGTGTCATGCATGGAGTTGTCGAGTTAAATCCAGATGATTGGTTTTCTCACTCTTGCATGTTTTATTTTTGGTTTCTCTACTTGTGCATATACGATTTTGTCTGAGATTAGATGGACCCGGATATGCCACTGGCACATTCGAGACTCCGTTCGATCATGTTTGATCGAGCATATCACGGTGGTGCCTGGGAGATAAACCCTGGGGAACTCAGCGCCACCTATTATGGCTCTACTAGAGAGATTGTTGGCACCGTAGAGGCAGGACCGCAGCAGAGGATGCATGTTGTGGAGACTGTTGAGGTATCTCTACCTCCGATATGGCTTTACCTACAGTTCCTGGCCGAGCATGGATTACTCATCGTTCCACCTCAGCCTATTCAGGCTCAGCTTCTTCAGATTGTAGCACCGGCAGTACCTCCTGTTGAGGTGGCAGAGGAGCTTGAGATTGAGGAGGACCCTTATGAGTACTTTGAGGACGATCTGGAGTTTCACCCTCCTGCAGTTGATGATGATGACTCTTCTGACGATGGAGAGGGAGCAGAGGTATCTTCACCAGATACACCTGCTGGAGGTGGGGGTGATCATCATGATCTCCCCAATGGTTTTCATTAGCTTGACCAGCTATAGGTATAGTTTTGGGGTAGCGAGTCTTGTCAGTTTTTGATCTGGCTACTGAGAGCCATGAGTTTTTGGTATGGTTCTGGACTGCTCGTTACTGTTGTGTATATGTCTTTACTTTCTTTAGTTTGATGGAGAATAGCCTATACTGATGAGGGCTCTTTTGTAATCTCCTACTAGTGATGTTGTATGTATGTAACTGTCGATGCATATACGTATAGATATATTTGTTTATGTCATGGATGTTTTAAAAAAAAAAATTCATCACCATTTTCACGATAAAACGTTTACTAAAAAGTTTATTTTCCGAAAGTAACCAGCGATTAATAATTTAAATTTTCCGCATTTGGTTAACTATGTGATGACCCCAGAAAGGGTGTCGTAGGTGAGGTTTGAATAGGTGAGTGGGCAGGTGAGGCTATCTATGGTGAAGTGGTTTGTGAATCAAGTGAAGGTTGTGTTGGTGGAAGTGTAGGAATATAAATATCATGGTGAGGTGAAGGTGGTAACACAGAATCAACAGGTACAACAACAACTTTATTCATATTTTCTAAACTTTCTACCAGAGCATCTACTGCTAATTGAACAGGATCATTAGCAGGGATGTTTACCTCAGAAGTCATAATGGACTTGGCTCTCCTGAGGGTTGTCTCATGATCTGAGTTGGAGCAACAGCAGACATCTTCTACTTCTTCAGGATGACTCCAATTGGGATATTGTCCTCATCATCCTCATCTTCACTTTGGTTCAGAACCATTTTTCTTGTTCTCTTTTGTCTTGGAGCAGGTTGAGAGACAGTAGAAGATGGTTCTCTAAAGACAATTCCACCAGTAGGTCTTTTAGCAACAGGCTTTTTGGCTAAGGTTGTTTTTCTTCTTACAGATTTCCTCTTCAGACCAAGGGTCTCAGCATTGTTGAGTTCAATCTGTTCTTCTTTAACCTTCATCATTTCTTCTTCTTTAGCCATAGCAACTTGAGCATATGTGTTTAGATTCATGTTTGACAAGTTCATCTTGCCAAAGATAGCAGCAGACATTTCCTTTTCAGTGAGGATTTCAGCTTGCTCCTCTGGGGTTTTGGCATCAAGAATGTCATAGACTTGTTGAGCCTTGAAGATTTTTGACAATAGATGAAAAAAAGGATTAGCAGAGAGCTTCTTCCTGTGGTTTATGGCATCCCTGAATCTTCCATAGAGAATTCTGGGCAAGTTGATTTTGGTCTCAGTAATAAGATGGCAGAGACAAAACTTGTGTAGGGCTGATAAGTTGTCTTTTGACCCTGTTTTGTGAAAAATAGCTTTGTTCAGAATTTGATGAAGAATGCGAACTTCATCTTTCATTTCCACTGACTTCCATGAGTGAGTTCTTACTTTGTCTTCTCTCATCAGGAAGGCAACTATTACTTCAGAACCACCAAGGTCCTTCTCCCAACTGCTTGTGATAACCGTTCCTTCTTGAGCGCAGTGAATAGCTTCAGAGATGGTCTTCTCAGAAACCACTATTCTTTTTCCAAGCACATCAGCAGAGATTTCAGCAATAGTTACTTGAGGGTTTCTCCAGAAATTCCTAATCAGGTTTGGATATATGGAGACTTTCTCAATGAACAGTCCATCCCAGCCAGAAGCGATGATGTTCTTACTCACATCCAGATTGTATTCTTTTAGAATCCCAATGTCAAAATGATGCTCCACAGCAAGATTCAACTTGTCTACATTGTAGGTTGAAGCAACAGAAGAGGAAGCCATTGTTGAAGATTGAGAGTTTAGGGTTTGGAGACAGGGGAAACAGAGTACACAAGGATTCAAAGAGAAGAGTTTGTGAAAGGTTTTTCAGAGGGAAATAATATTACTTAAAAAGGTTTCTTTTTTTTTTTTTGGGATAAAAGGTTATTGATGGGCAAAGGCATCACCAGGGAGCAAGACATCCCAACTATGTTGGCACTCCATGCTCCCACAATCACTTGCAGCATATCAAATGAGTAACATTAAAAGAAAAAAGAAGAAAGAATACAAAAGATCATGGGGGGACAAGACCAAAACCCATGATAGCAAGGGACCTATTCAAACCTATAACAAGGAAGTCCTAGCTTATTCCTAATAAAGTCTGCTCTCAAGAAATGGGGGAGGGAACTCCACCAAGTAGAGGATAAACTAGAAACACCAAAATTAGCTAAAGAATCAGCACAACTATTCCCTTCTCTATACACATGGGAAATTTCCAAAGAAATTTGATTACAAATAGTCAAGCAATTTAACCATCTATTTTTCAGCCTCCAAGGAACCACATTGCTTGATGAGAAAGCCTCCACAACCATTTTTGAATCACTCTCTAGCCAAAGGAAATTCCATCCTTTACTAAATGCAATCTCAATTGCCTCTATTGCTGCCACAATCTCAGCATAAAGAGCATTCTGCACTCCAAGATAAGTTGAGAATCCGCCTATAAAGTCACCTCTGAAATCTCTAAACAGTCCAGCAGCTGCAGCATGACCAGGAGATCCCTTTGTAGCTCCGTCTATGTTGCACTTAACCCAGCCACATGGAGGAGATAGCCAATCAACTTCTCTGATAACCGGAGCTTTGCCAAGATGAGACTGAACTCTGAAGAACTTTAAAATCTGAAAATCATCTATGTCATTGGACATTTACCCCTTTGGAGATAGATCCAGATAAGTTTGTAGCTCAAACAATCAAGTCCATGGCCAAGACAATCGGGATAGTCTTATTGTTGAACCTGAGGGAGTTCCTACAAAGCCAAATCACAGAAACAGTATGCATAACAACAGCAAGGCTTAAATCCTTGACTTGGCTGCAACTAATTCTATCACTAATCTTCAAAATAGATGTAAAAGATGAACAATCAAGAGGAAAATGGAGAGCTCTACTAAGCCAATTCCAAAGCATGGTTGCAAAATCACAAAACAGAAATAGGTGACTAGATGATTCATCACAGCTGCCACACAAACTGCAGATAGAAACTGTAATGCATCCTCTCTGCCTTAAGTTTTCATCAGTAGGCAGTTTTTTATGGATAAGCCTCCAATATAGGAAGGACTTAGAAGGTGGAATAAAAGGTTTCCAGATTTTGGACCCCCAATTAGAGACAGCAGCTACTAGATTAAGGAACTCAAATGGAATCTTCATTGTCAAATCTCCTGAGATACAGTCTGTCCAAACCAAAGAATCATTTGCAGATTCTATAGGAATGACCATATTCCCAATCTCAGCCAGCAAAGCAGGAAATTTTAAGTGAAAGTAGTCAGGAAAACTCTAAGAGTTGTTGCGTATGAAGTCACTAACAGTTGCAGTTAGCAGATGGTAAGCCTCCTTTGGAATCTGTAACATGTCTACAATTGGTTTACCTAACCAGTTATGAGACCAGAAATTGATAGAAGAGCAATTGCCTATCAACCAAGTTGAATTCTGAGCAATGATGGGAAAATAGGCTTTAAACCCATGCCACACTGAAGATTTCACATAAATAGCCACATGGGATCCTCTCCTTAAGGATTTTTTTTTCCAGAAATACAGACCAAAGATCAGAAGAAGAGAAAATTGTCCAACTCAGTTTCAATAGAACAGCCCTGTTTAAGGCCTTAATTCCTCTCAGACCTAGGCCACCCATAGCAGTAGGGAGGCAGCATTTCCTACAAGCCACAATCACAATCTTCTTAACCTCAATGTTTCCTGACCAAATAAAGTTTCTAATCCATCTTTCAACTAATTTAAGAAGTGATGCAGGCCAAATATAGATTTGAAAACTGTAAAAAAGCGTGTTGTTTATAATTGAGTCCACCAGCTGAATTCTTCCCATAATTGAGAGAGTAGAGCCTTTCCAAGAAGCTAGCTTACACTTCACTCTATCTGCAATAGGTTGAAGGTGAAAGGCTTTTGGTTTTCCCTTAAACATAGGGACTCCAAGTTAGTAAAAGGGAGGTGACCTTGATTGAAACCCAGAACAGAAGAGATAACATTCAGTCTACTAACTGAAACTGCACCAGCAAAGTATTTGCACTTTCCAAAGCCTAAGCACTGACCAGAAATCTCATCATATGCCTCAAATAAGGACATCAACATTTGGAGATTCCTTTTTGTTCCTTTGCTAAAAACCATGATGTCATTTGCATATAAAACATGTGAGGGGGTATGACATCCTCTAGGGCTTGCCATGAGCTTCAACAAATTATTATCCACCAACCAAGAGATGCTTCTGCTTAGCATATCCTCAGCAAGACAGAAGATGAGAGGTGATAGGGGGTCACCTTGTCTCACTCCTCTTTTACAAGCCAAGTAGCCTGATGAATGACCATTTATTAAGAAGGCCAACCTTGCAGATGAGATAATAGTCTTTATCCAAGAGCAAAATTTTGAATGAAAGCCAAAAGCATCAAGCACCTTGACTAAGAAATCCCAATCAAGAGTGTCAAATGCTTTTTTTATGTCAAACTTCATAGCTAGATTTCCACCAAAGCATTTGCTATCTAACAAGTTGATTGCATCAGAAGCAATGCAGATGCATTCTGTTATCCTTCTACCATTCACAAATCCTCTTTGATGAGGAGAAATGATTTGAGGAGCTATGCTTGCAAGCCTATCTGCAAGAATTTTAGAAATGACCTTATATTGGAAATTGGATACTGCAATAGGCCGAAAGTCTTCAATCCTATCAGCTTCAGGGAATTTTGGAATCAAAGAAACCAGAATAGAATTTTGCCCAGGAAGAATCCAAGCTTGCTCAAAGAACTGTGAAACTGATTTGAAAACATCCTCCCAAATGATACTCCAAAAAGTTTGGTAAAAAGCACCATTGAATCCATCAGGGCCAGGGGCCCCTGATGCATTTAGGGAGAATACTGCACCTCTGACTTCTTCTAATGAAGGCATACTGATTAACAGAACATTATCCTCGGATGAAACTAAACCAGGAATGACCTATTCTATTAAACCATTATCAACACATTGATTATCTGAGGCACATAGAAGAGAGTAATATGCAATTACATGATTCTCAATATCCAAAGGGGAATCCAACAAGGAATTACCACTCTTGAGAACTGACAGCTATTTCACAGATATCTAACTTTTGCCATTCTATGGAAGAAAGCAGTATTTCTGTCTCCCTCAGCAAACATGCTTATTTTAGCTTTTTGCTTCCAAAATATCTCTTCATAAGTCAATGCTTGATTCAGTTCTAGATGAGCTGAGATCTCCTTTGCATGAATCTCATCAGAAAAACCATCACTATCAATCTGCAACTGAAGTTCCTCTAAAACAGTTTTGACATTTTCAACCTTAATATGAATATCACCAAACACTGTCCTGTTCCAAACTTTAAAAGCATGCTTTAGTCTTTTCAATTTTTGCATTAAGATGGATATAGGACAGCCAAGAGCAGGCTGTAGCCAGGAGTCCTTTACAAGCCTCTCACAATCACTATGCTCAGCCCACATACTATAATATTTAAAAGGAGAAGGACTAGGCTTTGAACCTTTGAGCATATTCAACAGCAAAGGAAAATGATCTGAGCAATTTTTAGGCAGTGAAACACAAGAGATGCTATTCCAAAAAGAAATACAATGAAGGTTTACCACTACTCTATCAAGTACTTTCTGAGTGAAGGCATTCCCCAACTATTGACGATCCGGCAAGTGTACTGTTTCGTTGTAAGTAATAAAAACACAGTAAGTAAATACCGAGGTCGAACACAAGGATTGGAAGACCAATTTAACCCATTTAATAAGGAAAGTTAAAATGTTTGACCAAGTCAAAGGGAAATAGTTATGAAGAGAGAGAAAATTAAATCAAAGATTAAATAAAAAACAATTAATTAAAGATGCTAACATATTATGATGAGATTTGATTATGACTAAGGCTCTAAGGTCACGAATCCACCTACCCTATCAAGCAAGTTACCCAAGTGTTTATCTACTCATCCCTATGTTCAATTTAATTTCTTTGTTAACCAGAAACCCTCAATTATCCTAATGTCACTGTCGATTTTCAAGAGGAATTATCTACAATTGCAAGTTGTCAATATGCCAATCTATTCAACCCACAATTAGTTTCATTAAGTTCTTGGTTCCCTATAGTGATTGCACCGCTTTCCTATTCTATGCCTAGCAATACTCAAACGATGTACTTAATTCAAGTCCTAAGTACGAATTACCTGCCAGCCTCAACGCACTAGACTAGTTAACTATGAGCGCATATGATTAACACAAACAAATCAGAATTAAGAAAAGAGACAAGGGTATAAGAAAATATTACTTGGATTCACTATTCCATCAATGGTGGCTTCATCGTTCCCTTAGAATGGAGGATTAGTTCCTCATAGAGACGATAACAACGAACAAAGTATGAAAAGCATTCATCCTCAAAGAAACTGAATTAAAACTCACTATACAGCCCTAAGAAAACTAGGATTGCAATCACAATTCAACAACTCCCTTGCAATGACCTAAAATAAGCTATTTATAATATTTGGGATCTGGGCGTGCTCGCGGGGCGAGCAAGGATTCGCGAGGCAAATCTTAAGTTGGCGCCAGTTCAAATTTGGATCTTTCGCAAGGTGAGACAGAATGATCTTCGATTCCCTGAGTCTAGCTGGTGAGGCAAACACTCCCTCGCGAGGCGAGGCTGAATGGCTACCTATCTTGCTTAATCTGTTCTTCTGGCTCGTGGGGCGGGATTCTGTTCACGGGGCGATGACCAATTTTGTCTTTTTTGCTTGTTTTCTTCATTTTTCCTAGCTTCCTCGAGTTTCACTTTTAACCTGAAAATATAAAATAGCATTAAATGCTTTATTTGACTCAAAAATAGCATAAATTACTAAAAACTATTTAAAAGACTCAAAACATTGCCTAGGGACAATTAATGCTAAATTTGGGCGAAAACAAGATTAAACTCGAACAATTAGCACAATAACCATGGCTTCACTAGCTATAAAACTAGATGAGCCAGAGGCTTATCAAAATACCCCAAACTTAAACTTTGCTTGTCCCAAAGCAAACTGAAAATCAAAAAGACCCAAAACTGGATAAGCTCAATGGACTCAATTATTTTCGCATAAATTTCATGCATTTTAACAATTCAATTTTCTAATTCAATGTTTCCCCTTTTTCATAAATGTAATCCCCATATTCATTTACTTTAAACAAAGAAAAATTCTATCATTCATGCAATCATTAATCTAAGTCAAAGATTCAAGATACACACAAAAGAGAGATCACCAATTTCAAATAATTGCCTTCCTCACAAGGGCATATAGTAATTCATTCATTCGCTCAGTTTTTCAAGGTTTTCAACTTTCACTCAATTTCATATTTTAAGAGCACTTTCCATGAATTTGATTTTCATCTCAAAAATAGTTCCCACGAAAACATGTATTGCAACATCAAAAGGTCTTTTAAAGGTTGTAATGGGGCCTGGCTAAGGGTAGGATATTCAAAGGTACAATGCTAAGACCCTGGGAACTAAGAGAGCATGAAACATTTTACACTTTATTTTCACTCTAATTCCTTTTTCCATTTTTTTTCTTTGAGTGGCTACAACCTTTTCCTTTTAATACCCTTTTTGACATTTTTGTACTTTTCATCTTTTTCTTTTTGCCTTTGGCTTCAACCTTTATTTTTTTTTCTTTTTCTCGACCTAAAATAACATATCAAACCCTTGTAGCCACTCCAAACTTAGTTTCCAAACAACACTTACATTGTTAAATTTCCATGCTCTCCTAAATCCTAAGATTGGGTTAACATGGTTTTTCCGGATTTTTGGCTTATAACATAAGGTCATCAAGAAATAATAGGCTATTAGGCTCAATGTGGCTAACTAGGGAACATGCATTAGGGGTGATTCTTTTTAGGCCAAGTAGCTATTTCAAAGAAAATTGCCTAAATCATTTGATGCAAACATATAAACATGCAAACTATGAAGAGATTCAAGCAAATCATAGAAAGTACAACATAAAAGTGATTCACACAATTCAAAAATAATGTTGGAGGCTCAAATTCCTCACCTGGACATTTTTAGCAAATTATTTGATCGAGATACATCCCTAATGTGTGCACCCCTTCACCCCAAAATTATCATAAATCATGCAATCACAATAAAATTTCTCAAAGTGTATTTTTCAATTTTTCATGGGGATCAATCTTCAAAAATTCAAATCATTAGGGGGACTCATCAAAGTTCAACACATATCATACAATCCATCTATGCTAAATTCAATAAAATCCCTTCAAGCTTACCAACACAAGACTCAACACACATATGACTGTACATGACCAATTAGCAAAAAGAGAAGAAACAGAAAAGAAAAGAGTAAGGTTTAGAAGTTGTTATCTCGTAGGGTCTGAAAGGACCCCAAACTTTCGTTGGTGCTCATCCTTTCTTCATTCTCTTCCTCTCCTTCCGACTCACTAGTCTTGGTGGCCTCCTCCTTTGGAGTTTCATCCACCTGAAAATCATCAAACCTTTGCCTCGGACTCGCCCCCTCCTGGGTGAGGATCCTGGTCCCCAGGATTAGCAAACCAGACGAATCGAGGCATCAAAACAAATAATTTTTTTTTTTTATAGAAAATATCCCCTTCGCGAGGCGAGGGTGACTTCGCAGGGCGAAACAGAGAACCTCTGTTTTTGGTCCCTCTGTTTTGCGGTGCTAACAGCCTCCCGCGGGGCGAGACAGAGACTTCGCAGAATTGGGGTCTCTGTCTTGCGAGGAGAATTCATGCTTGCGAGGCGAGCCAGACAGTGAATTCTGCCCCTGTTTTTGATGCAATCTAAGTCCTACATGCTTTTCTAATGCAGTTTTCTAACTAACGACCCTATATGAAGACACTTTGTATTTTTATGACTCTTTAAATGCAATAAAAGGATATAAACCTTAGGTTGCCTCCCAAGAAGCGCTTGTTTAACGTCCCGAGCCTGACGGTCATGGCCCCAAAGGGCTAAGTCACTGCAAACTCATCAAGATGGTCTCCAACTCCTTCATCCATAAAAAGCAGTTTCAACCCTTGGTCATTATCATCTAATGTCTCCTCGGGCTCTTTGTATTCTTCCTTAAAAGCATCATGAGGAAGAGTTGTTTTCTTCCTAACCTTCACTTGCCAACAAGACTTCAATTGATTTGGAAATAACTTTTTTATAGGGATAATTGGATCATCGAGTCGAACTCTGGGTTGCCCCTTTTTGCCTCGATCTTTCTCATAAGCTCTCAATCGGATTTCATTGAGCTTGATTGGATCTAGCTTCCTTTTTGCTCCAGCCGCTTTAGTTAGTGATGACTCATGATGCTCTTGTGGCTTCCCTTCCAACTTGCTTGGGTCATCCTTAATGGATCTATGCAACTCATCTTTATGGCCCAATTGCGCCGGCTCATCCTTTTTCATGCCATCCTCAAAAGTGTGGGATTTTACCAACACCCCTTCTAGTGTTGAACCATTTGCGTCATGTGTAGGAGTTGGTTTGACAAGAGGTTTCACCACATCCACACTATAGCATTTAGCCTTCTCCACTGGATGCTCCATAGCTTCAAAGACATCAAATTCCTCCTTTTCATCTTGCACCCGAAGTGTGAGCTTTCCTAGTTGAACATCAATGAGAGACCTTCCGGTAGCCAAGAATGGTCTACCCAATATGAGGGGAATATTGGCATCTTCATCCATGTCAAGTACCACAAAATCTATAGGAAAAATAAACTTGCCCACCTTTACTAGCAAATCTTCTACCACCCCATAAGGGTATTTGATTGATCGGTCCGTAAGTTGGAGTGACATCTTTGTGCCCTTGACCTCTTTAATTCCAAGCCTCTTCATCAGGGATAGGGGCATTAAGTTGATGCTCGCCCCTAGATCACATAGTGCCTTCCTAATAGTCATATCTCCAATGGTGCATGGTATACTAAAAGAGCCCGGATCCTTCAACTTTAGAGGTAGTTTCCTTTGGAGAATTGCACTACACTCCTCGGTAAGAGCAACCGTTTCCTCATCCACTATCTTCCGCTTCTTGGAGAGAAGCTCCTTCATGAACTTAGCATAGGATGGTATTTGTTCCAAGGCTTCCGCAAAAGGAATGTTGATTTGAAGCTTGCGGAAAACATCAAGGAACTTGTTGAATTGCTTGTCTTGCAAGGGTTTCTTCAATCTCTCTGGATATGGTACCTTCATGAAGGGAGGAAGGTCTTGGGGCTCAACTCACTTCTTCTTTCGGAATTCTTCATCTACTAATTTCAACCTTACCCTTTGCTCCGGCACCTTTTCACTAGCTACCTCATATTCCTTAGCTTGCTCCTTCTCCACTGGTGGTTGTTCTGGAGTTTCACCTTCATTAGCCTTCAAGGGGTTCCCCTTTGGTTCCAACACCTTACCACTTCTAGTGGATATGGCATTGCATTGGGCCTTGGGGTTGTTCTTTTTGTTGCCCGGAAAAGTGCCTGGAAGGCGCTCATTCATTTGTTTGGCTAGCTGAGATACTTAAGTTTCCAGGAGTTGGATTGCCGACCTTGTGTGAGTTACTAGCTTCTCAATGGAGGTATCAATGTGCACTGTCAGCTTCTCAATGGCCGTGCTAGTATGACTGGCTAATTTCTCAAAGGCCACTTCCCAAGTCTGTTTTCCACCATCTGTGATTTGCAATTGAGTAGGTTGAGGGAGAGCCTGTTGGGTGTTGTGATTCCATAGTTTGGCCTCTGATTCTGTTGTTGTTGTCCGGTTAGACCACCACTCGTGTTGCTCCAAGTGAAACTCGGATGGTGGTCTCTCCTAATGTACCCCCGATTCTGATTGTAGTCATTCTGCCTATTCCTCTGATAGTTGTTCTGTGGGACTGTGTCATAAAAGTTGTGACACGAGTCCACATGTTCCTGAGAGAAATTAATGGGGCAACTCTCACTAGCATGATCACCATTACAAAAATCACACTCCGGAGGCAAGCCTTCTCGCACTGCATTAACCTTCATCTTGCTAGATAGTGCCTCACATTGCTTCTTCAAGAGTGTGTTCTATTCAAGAATCGCCTCAAGTGATGCGTTACTGATTCCGGAAGCATTAGAAGTGCCCGTACTGCGGTTATAATCATTCCTGGATATCTTCTCTAATAAAGCCCAACCGTCATCTGCTGATTTGTAAGAGAAATAACCGCCAGCTGCGGTATCACAGTTCATTTGGTAGTGGCCCTTCAACCCATTAAAGAAGTGTTGTACCTTTGTTACCAAGTCGAAATAGGATGAAAGGCATCTTCTCAAAAGCATATTGTATCTTTCCCAAGCTTCATTGTAGGACTCATCATCATGTTGCTTGAAGGAAGTGACGGCTATCTTCAACTGTGCCGCTTTCTGAGGAGGAAAAAATCTAGTGAGGAACTTTTGAGCCATTTGTTCCCAAGTAGTGATGCTAGCACGATCCAAGTGCAAGTCTAACCAATCGCGTGCTTTATCCCGTAGAGGAAAAGGGAATAGTCGCAAACGAAAGGCATCATCTGAAACTCCTAGAGTTTTGAACAGATCGCAAGTCTCCAAGAAGTGAGTAATATGCCTATGAGGATCTTGGTATGCACTTCCATCAAATTGATTGTCTTGCACCCCACACAGAGCACTTTCTGTCATTTTAAAAGAAGTTGCAGTGATGGGAGGCCTAACAACACTTGAAGCACAATCATCCAAGTGAGGAAGATTTTACTCATAAAGAGGCTTGTAGGGTGGAAGATCTCCTTCTGCCATCCCTTCAAGATTAATGAGTTGGTTCGCTTCAAGCCTCGTTTTCTCTCTGAGTTCCTTCCTGTACCTCTTCTCGGTGCTGGTGATCTCTGGATCGTATAGCAAGTCTGCCTGTAAAAGGGTACCTCGCATACACAAAAACAAGGCAAGACTAAGTGGGATCAAAGAAGTAAAAAGTGACAAAAATTGCAGAAAAATAAAAATAAAAATAAAATTAAAAATTGCTCAATCAAGAGAATTGGATTTCCTAAAAATTAGGAAAATTGGTTGTGCCAATCCCCGACAACGGCACCAAAAACTTGATGACGATCCGGCAAGTGTACCATTTCGTTGCAAGTAATAAAAACACAGTAAGTAAATACCGAGGTCGAACATAAGGATTGGAAGACCAATTTAACCAATTTAATAAGGAAAGTCAAAGCGTTTGACCAAGTCAAAGGGAAATAGTTATGAAGAGAGAGAAAATTAAATCAAAGATTAAATAAAAAACAATTAATTAAAGATGCTAAAAGATTATGATGAGATTTGATTATGACTAAGGCTCTAAGGTCAGGAATCCACCTACCCTATCAAGCAAGTTACCCAAGTGTTTATCTCCTTATCCCTATGTTCAATTTATTTCCTTGTCAACTAGGAACCCTCAATTATCCTAATGTTACTGCCGATTTTCAAGAGGAATTATCTACAATTGCAAGTTGTCAATCTGCCAATCTATTCAACCCACAATTAGTTTCATTAAGTTCTTGGTTCCGTATAGCGATTGCACTGCTTTCCTATTCTATGCCTAACAATATTCAAACGACGTTCTTAATTCAAGTCCTAAGTACGAATTATCTGCCAGTCTCAACGCACTAGACTAGTTAACCATGCGCGCATATGATTAACACAAACAAATCAGAATTAAGAAACGAGAAAAGAGACAAGGGAATAAGGAAAATATTACTTGGACTCACTATGCCATCAATGGTGGCTTCATCGTTCCCTTAAAATGGAGGATTAGTTCCTCATAGAGACGATAACAACGAACAAAGTATGAAAATCATTCATCCTCAAAGAAACTGAATTAAAACTCACTACATAGCCCTAAGAAAACTAGGATTGCAATCACAATTCAAAAACTCCCTTGCAATGACCTAAAACAAGCTATTTATAATATTTGGGATCTACGCACACTCGCGGGGCGTGCAAGGATTTGCGAGGCGAATCTTAAGTTGGCGCCAGTTCAAATTTGGATCTTTCGCGAGGCGAGACCATTCTGGCGAGGCGAGACAGAATGATCTTCAATTCCCTAAGTCTGGCTCGCGAGGCGAACACTCCCTCGCGAGGCAAGGCTGAATGGCTGCCTGTCTTGCTTAATGTGTTCTTCTGGCTTGCGGGGCGAGATTCTGTTCGCGGTGCGATGACCAATTTTGTCTCTTTTGCTTGTTTTCTTCATTTTTCCTAGCTTTCTCTAGCTTCACTTTTAACTTGAAAATATAAAATAGCATTAAATGCTTTATTTGACTCAAAAATAGCATAAATTACTAAAAACTACTTAAAAAACTCAAAACATTGCCTAGGGACAATTAACGCTAAATTTGGACAAAAACAAGATTAAACTCGAACAATTAGAACAATTATCGTGGCCTCACTAGCTATAAAACTAGATGTGCCAGAGGCTTATCACCAACCTATTGTTAGACCAAGTGAACTTAGCTCTCTTGGAGTCATATGCCATTGTGCCACAGGTTTCCATAAAGAAGCTAACTTGGATCGCAAGTCACTAGCCTTAATGGGTTGATTTCCTTTAGCCATAATCAAGAGACTATGGAGGCAGTTCTTGGCACTTTGAAAGCCAATCTTGTATTCATCTTCAGAGATTTTTATTGAGACTGCATCAGCTACAATACGAGGCTGAGGCAGTTGAGACAAGGGAATGTCCACCGAGTTGCACACTACTTTAGCAAAGGTTTTTTGTGAAGCAGCCATAACAGATTGATCGATGTTAACAGCTTGTGAAGAATCAGGATTGAGATTTAGGGGAGGATTAGAAGGATTAGGATGGGGAAGAACATATGTGAACAAGAATTCCCATGGGCAATTCGACGAGTTTGCCATGCAAACCCTAGCAGAGGGTGCACATTTTTCAAAGGTTCTATATAACTCAACGGAATCACTAGGAATTGAAGTTATCAAACAGATACAACACGATTGAATAATTAAAAAAAAAACGTGTGAAGAAAGATGTAATGAGTATTGATGCGGCGCAGGTTTTTGAAAATGTAAAAAGGCTATTAATGGGATTGATTGAAATAACTGACTCAGCAAGAGAATTAAATTAAATTTGTCTTGGACATTAATTAATGTAAATTTAATAATAGATAGCATAGACGAGTTTGATAAAGAACATGCAAATAGTCAATGGATGCAATGCCCACTGGATGCACGTGTAACATATATTGGACGCACTTGAGCAATAGACGCACATGCAATGGACGCGACAAGCATTTGGACACGCAATCAATCCACACAAATCATATTAAGATGTTTTCTAATAAATATGAATCTGTCATCTGCAAGAGGTTTAGTAAAGATATCTTCCCATTGATGGTCAGTATCTACAAATTGTATATCAATAATGCCTTTTTGCACATAATCTCTAATAAAGTGATGTTTAATCTCTATATGCTTAGCCCTTGAATGTAGTATTGGATTCTTAGATAGATTTATTGCAGCAATATTATCACACATAAGTGGAATACAACTTACAAACACATTGTAGTCCTCCAATTGATGTTTGATCCATAGAAGTTGTGAGCAGCAACTAGCAGCTGAAATATACTCTGCTTCAGTAGTTGATAAGGCAATAGTACTTTGTTTTTTGCTTGACCATGAGATTAGATTAGCTCCAATGAAGTGGCATCCTTTACTGGTACTTTTTCTTTCAATTCTATCTCCAGCATAGTCAGCATCACAAAAGCCAACTCACAAACCCAGATTAGTTGTACCTTTTAAATATCTAAATATTATTTTAACTGCTGATAAATGAGATTCTCTTGGATCAGATTGAAATCGAGCACATAAGCATACAATGAACATAATATCAGGTCTAGACGCGGTAAGATATAGCAAAGATCGTATCATACCTCTATATACCTTTTGGTCTACCTTTTTATCTTTATCATCTTTGTTCAGTATAGACGTGGGATGCATAGGAGTGTTCATTGGTTTGCAATCATCCATCTTGAATTTCTTTAGAAGTTCTTTTATATACTTAGTTTGATGGATGTACACCTTGTCCACTGTTTGTTTAACTTGAAGTCCAAGAAAGAACTTGAGTTCTCCCATCATGCTCATTTCAAACTCTTTCTGGATAAGCTTAGAAAATTCTCTGCATAGAGATACATTAGTAGCATCAAAGATTATGTCATCAACATATATTTGAAGAGTTATTGGATTTTCTAAATAAGGTTGCATCAACCTTTCCTCTACTGAATCCATTGTCCGTTAAGAATGAACTTAACCTTTCATACCAAGCTCTAGGAGCTTGTTTAAGGCCATATAAACCTTTCTTTAGCTTGTATACATGTTCGGGTTGGGTTTCACTCTCAAAGCCCGGAGGTTGCATAACATACACTTCCTCACTAATAACACCATTTAGAAAAGCACTTTTTACATCCATTTGATATAGCATTATACTATAATGTGCAACAAATGATAGTAAGATGCAAATAGCTTCTAATCTAGCAACTGGTGCAAAAGTTTCAGTATAATCTATACCTTCTTCCTGTGAATAACCTTGTGCAACAAGTCTTGCTTTATTTCTTATTACCTTACCATTTTCATCAAGCTTGTTTCTGTAAACCCATTTGGTTCCAATAACTGGTTTATCTTTTGGTAAAGGTACAAGAGTCCACACTTCACTTCTCTCAAACTGGTTCAGTTCTTCCTGCAATGCAAGAATCCAGCCCTCGTCCAGTAGAGCCTCGTCTACTATATTTGGTTCTAACTCAGACTAATGCAGAATCATCTTACTCTCGGAATGTAGATCTGGTTCTTAGCCTATCATTAGGTTTCCCAATGATTTGATCTTGTGGATGATAATTTTTGAAGTACCAAGATCTCTGAACATTTTCCTGTTGAGAAGTTGAAGTTTCTGACTCATGTTGTTTAGGGTCGTCCACTTGATCATCAGGTTTGACATTTGTTTGAATTTCATAATCTTTGAGATTCAAATCTGCAATAGCTTCATCAAGCTCTGATAATTTCTTATCAGGCTGCTTGCCATCAAACTTAACATGTATACATTCTTCTACTACTAATGTCCTATAATTATAAACTCTAAACCCTTTTGATGATTCAGAATACCTTAACAGAATTCCATTATCTACTTTAGCATCAAACTTACCAAGTTGATCTTTAGTATTCAACATAAAACATTTACAACCAAAAGGATGAAAGTAAGATATGTTGGGTTTTCAACCTTTCCACATAAGGAGTCTTATTCAAGATTGGTCTAATGTATATTCTGTTCTGAATGTAGCAGGCAGTATTAACAGCTTCAGCCCAAAAGTATCTAAGGACAGAGTTGTCATTGAGCAATGTTCTATCCATCTCTTGAAGAGATCTGTTCTTTCTCTCGACCATACCATTTTGCTGTGGTGTTCTAGGTATTAAGAAGTTGTGAAGTATACCACTTTCTTCACGAAACTTTTGGAATAGCTCATTTTCAAACTCTCCCCCATGGTCACTTCTGATTGAAGTGATACACTTACCTTTTTCATTCTGTACACGTTTGCAGAATACAGAGAAGATCCTGAATGACTCATCCTTGTGAGCTAGGAATATAACCCATGTCCATCTAGTGTAGTCGTCTACTATGACTAGACCATATTTCTTTCCACTAACAGAGGCAGTCCTAGTTGGTCCAAACAGATCAAGGTGTAGCAACTCTAGTATTGGTACTAACAATATTCTTAGATTCAAAAGAACCTTTGACTTGTTTTCCCTTTTGACATGCATCACAGAGAGTATCAGATTTAAACTTAAGGCTATGTTTGGGAGGATGGGTTGAGATGGTTAGTAATGGAGTGGAGTGGTGTAAACCCATTAATCCATTGTTTGAGAGTTTTTTCATTAATAGAGTGGGATGGTTTAGGATGGTAACTCAAACCACTCCACTCCATCCTAAACCCTCATTTTTATACCCTCCAAATTGGGGGGTTTGGGGATTTTCTTCTATATCCCTCATTAAACTTCCAAACAATGGAGTGGTAAACTTTTACCTTTCCACTCCACTCCATTACCAACCATTCCATTACTAACCACTCTACTCCATCCCTATAAAAACTTCCAAACATACCGTAAGGTTTGGTAAACCTCTCACGAGGTTATGCTTATTCAGCTTTGAAACTAATTTCAAGCTTGCATGACCTAGCCTTTTGTGCCAAATCCATCTCTCATCTTCAATGGATACTAGACATAAGACACTTTGATTTGTGAGGTCCTCCAAGTCAATCTTATACAGATTGTTTTGCCTCTTGGCAGTGAATAAGATTGGTCCATCAATTTTCTTGACATTACACATGTTCTTGTTAAAAGAAACATCAAATCCACTATCACACAATTGACTTATGCTTAGCAGATTGTGTTTTACACCATTAACTAAAAGAACATTATCAATGGAGGGAAAAGGATGTTTACCAATTTTACCTACTCCAATGGTCTTTCCTTTCTGATTACCTCCGAAGGTAACCCAGCCACCATCCTTATGTTTAAGGTCTTGGAACATACACCTTTCTCCCGTCATGTGACGTGAGCAGCCACTATCCAAGTACCAAGATGTTTTTTTCTTTCCTGTTGTTAAGAAAATCTGCAATAGGGATGATCTTATCTTTAGGTACGCAGATTGACTTGGGTCCTTTTTTGTTAGCAGTCACTGGACAAGCATGTTTGATATGCTTGTGATGTATGCATCTAGATGTTATATGACCACCTTTTCCACATACTTTACAGTAAGTATTGGACGAGCTTATTCTAGTTTTAATATGCTGTGTTTGAGCTTTTGAAGCTCTATTATGTGCATGTGGTTTTGACTTTTTATGAGATGCTTCATGCTTCTCATTATCATAACCAAGGCCAGACTTATCATGAGGTGACCTAGAGTACCTTAAAATTAAACTTTGTTTATCTGATCCACCTACAAATTTAGACAGAGTGTCTGTCAGGTATGTCACATCTTGATTCAGTTTTGTAACTTCATAAGAAACAATTAGCTCACACTTGAGTTTGTCAGTTAGACCGACATTCTCTGATTTTAGTCTGTCATTTTCATTTACAAGACTTACTTTCTCCATGGCAACCATATCAAATTCTTTAGATAGTTTTGAAAATTTCTTTTTGAGACTTCTATATTCATGGGTCAGAATCCATTACCTCGGCATCAGTGTATTCATTTTCTGATAATGTGTCAGCCATGAGACAGATATTTGCCTTTTCCTCAGATTCATCTTCTTCTTCTTCAGATGAAGACAGATCCAGATCCTCCCAAGTAGCCATGAAGCCCATCTTCTTTTTGAAGAACTTCTTTTTGTCCTTTAGATCTGGGCAGACAACTTTGAAGTGACCAGGCTTCTTGTATTTGAAGCACAGAGGTGGACCTTTTTCCTTGGAGTCAGATTTATCCTTGAAGAATTTTTTGTTGAACTGCTTCTTTCTGAAACCACCTTTCTTTCTCCACATGTGTTGAATCTTTCTGGAGATGAAAGACAGTTCATCCTCATCAGATCCTTCATCACTATCAGAAGGGTCTGCTTCATCTGAGGATTCCTCAGCTTTAAGGACTTTGGATGAGCTAGCCTTCTTTGCCTTTAGGGCAACAGACTTTCCTTTTCTGGAACTTTCTTCTTCATTGAGCTCAAGCTCATGAACTTTCAGAGATCCAAGCAGTTCTTCCAAAGTGAGAGTGTTGCGGTTCTTTGCTTCCTGAATAGTAGTGACCTTAGGTCTCCACTGTTTATGTAAGCTCCTCAAAATTTTTTGACATGATCTCTATTCTCATAGGTTTTTCCAAGAGATCTAAGACTGTTGGTCCAAACAGATCAAGGTGTAGCAACTCTAGTGGTCTATTGGTACTAACAATATTCTTAGATCCAAAGGAACCTTTGACATGTTTTTCCTTTTGACATGCATCATAGAGAGCATTAGATTTAAACTTAAGGTTTGGTAAACCTCTCACGAGGTTATGCTTATTCAACTTTGAAATTAATTTCAAGCTAGCATGACCTAGCCTTTTATGCCAAATCCATTGTTCATCTTCAATGGACACTAGACATGAGACACTTTGATTTGTGAGGTCCTCTAAGTCAAACTTATACAGATTGTTTTGCCTCTTGGCAATGAATAAGATTGATCCATCAGTTTTCTTGATATTACACATGTTCTTGTCAAAACAAACATCAAATCCACTATCACACAATTGACTTATGCTTAGCAGATTGTGTTTTACACCATTAACTAAAAGAACATTATCAATGGAGGGAAAAGGATGTTTACCAATTTTACCTACTCCAATTATTTTTTCTTTTTGATTACCTCTGAAGGTAACCCAGCCACCATCCTTATGTTTAAGGTCTTGGAACATACACCTTTCTCCCGTCATGTGACATGAGCAGCCATTGTCCAAGTACCAAGATGTTTCTTTCTTTCCTGTTGTTAAGCAAATCTGCAACAGGGATGATCTTATCTCTAGGTACCTAGATTGACTTTGGTCATTTTTTGTTAGTAGTCACTGGACGAGCATGTTTGATATGCTTGTGATGTATGCATCTAGATGTTATATGACTACCTTTTCCACATACTTTACAGTAAGTATTGGATGAGCTTATTCTAGTTTTAATATGCTGTGTTTGAGCTTTTGAAGCTCTATTATGTGCAGGTGTTTTGACTTTTTATGAGATGCTTCATGCTTCTCTTTATCATAACCAAGTCCAGATTTATCATGAGGTCACTACAACAAAAGTAACTTTTAGTTACATTTAAAAAATGTCGCTAAATTATAAAAAATGTTACACATTGGCATTAGTAACATTTATCAAGTGTCGCACAAAGTCCATATCGCAAAAAGTCTTTAGCAACATTTGTTTATACCTACAGTAACATTTAATAAATGTTACAATATATTCTTTTTGTAACATTTATTTACCATATAACAACATTTTTGTTAAATGTAGCTAAATGTTAAAAATGTCACTAAATATTTTTTTTGACATTTTAAAAAATGTTATTAAGTTTAAAAATGTTGTCAAAAGATATTATTGATAACATTTTTTTAAAATGCGAGCATTTGTTAGAAAAAAGGTCGCAAAAAATAATTTAACATTTTAAAATATCATCCTATTTAAAAATGTCACAGATTGTGGCAACCAAAGAAATCACAAGAAGTAACCTAATAAATAGTTCATTTATAAGCAAATCAAATGAAAGTCATTCATCTCCTTTAACATTAAAGTAAAATCAAGTTTTACAACAATGTCAATATTACAAAGAAACTCCAAATTTTCCTCACAAATCTTGAAACCAATTGCAAGTCAAAGTGCTTCAGATCGTTCCTGATCGTTTAGCAAACTTGATCGTTCAACCTCCTTTTAGCAAAAGCCCATTCCCACCTCAGAATGCCAAGGATGCTATCTCTTCAGATGATATGAAGCCACTGGCTTAGAATGCAGATAAATAGTATTAAATCAAGTCACTTTTTAATCTAAATAAAAGTTCATGTGATATGAGAAGAATGAATTCATTTTATTATTTTAAAGAAGGGTAGATGCACAACTTAATAGGTAATTTAAGTCAAAGTTGACCCAGCATGACATCTAGATAGAAAACTGGAAAAAAAATCATATATATAGTGACACCCTTCTACCCCGTATGTTATAAGGCATTTAATATAAAAGAAGTTCGAATAAAAGAACATGCATTTTACTACATAAAATAAAACATTTGTCCATGGGTAGAAAAGTCCCACATGAACCAGTTACAACGCGGAAAACAAACCAAGTTTAAAACTAATATACATAATAAACAACTACCCAACCCCGATGTCACAACTCAGAGCTGGTATAACCGTTCCGGAGAATATATCATCGGAATACAACTGAAAAACAAACTATCTAAACTCAAGAACAACCCTACTATGAGTGGCGGCTCCTCAAAGTCACTCCTCTCCAGGCTGCTCGTCATCCTCTGCAAAATGCCGATCAGGCCAAACACAAACAAATAACTGGGAGTAAGATTCATGTAAACATATACAGCATGGGAAAAGGAAACAAGGTAAACAACCAGCATAGCAGCATCATAGACATACATATAACAACATATATAAATACCACTCATTACACATCAACATCATCTCCAGTATGCTATGCAGTGCAATGCATCACCACTCCACTACTCCGACTATGCATGTGGATCCAAACTAACTCAGGATGAACGACTTTGGAGTTACATATCCGTATTGGCCATAGAAGCACCAACACCGGCAGTTCACTAAACCTTGGATGAACCTCATGGATAGCCAATGCATCAAACCGTGGATGCCTCATCACGGGGGGCCGTGGTCACCAAACCATCGGGTGACCTACCATGGATGGCCAGATCACCGTACTCTCGGGCGATCTCCCCTATGTCGAACCTCCCCTATCAACAACTCCATTGCTATATGCAAATGGCACAACAACAAACAATCTCAACCACCTTCTTGCTTGGGCCATGAAGCTCCCAAGACTTCAACATCAACCTCAACGTAACCGTAGACCCAAACCATGGGGTCAAGACTCCCCTGGCCAATAAGCACCAAGGTTCAACTCAACATGCTTGGGTCAATAAGCACCCAAGACTTTAACTTATCAACGTGCGGTAACCCGACTGATACCGACTTAGCATCTTATCATCTTAATCATCTTAGATTATCATTTACCGGGTTGTCTAGTCTTCATCTTTGATTAACTATCTCAACCTATCATCTTTGGGGAAAACGGGTTTGAAACTCCTTAAGTTCTTTAATTTTGTTTCTGTCCAGGAGGGGTCAGCATGGTCGTGCTTAAACCCCAGCACGGTCGTGCTTGAACACGTGAAGGGCGTGCTGCCCCTTAAGTGAAGCACGATCTTGCTTCCTATTGAGCACGATCATGCTCAGGTGCACGGTCGTGCTCTTTGTCCTGCATGGCCATGCTAAACAGCGCGGCCATTTTCCAGAATTCAACTGGGAGCACGGTCGTGCTCGCTGTTCAGCACGGTTGTGCTCAATGCACGACTGCACCGTCCTGGGCAGCGACAGTAACCAAGTTCTAACCAATCATTTTAGGGATTCAACTCCTTAAACCTAATATGTTTTTAAACCTAATTAATCAATTAAACAATTTTATCAACAGTACCATTATCATAACAGCAACAACATCAATCGACAAAAATCATGTTAATAGCAATAATTAACATATCATCATACTCATTCACAACATCAAGAACATAAAATATATTCATGGTACTCAAACAGTCATCAACATATTATCACAATCAAACAAACCATTTTATTTTCATACAATCGCATACAACGAACCGGGGTCATAGGAACCCCTTTACCTTACACTACCCCCACTGCCTAATGAGTACATTACCCTTCTCCCCATACCTAGATTGAAGGTTGCTCTAACAGTCAAACTGATCACGTCCCCACGAGCAGCTCAGTCCGATTCTACACCTTGGTTAACCAAAAACACAAACCAACTCAGTTTCCAAAAAAGGTAATGAAAGGAAAATACAAAAAGGGAAAAACTTTACCTATATATCAAGCACAGATGAACCAAAGCTCCCCAAAGGTCTCCAATACTCAAGAACAGGTTGAGTTGGATGAACAAAGGGAGAAGAAACAGTTCTGGCCGCACTAAGGAAGTGGCAGCCACCAAAAGTAGGGTTTTCATGTAAACCCTCAGCCTCTATGCAAGAATATATATTTCGGACCTGAGCACGATCGTGCTCACCCTTGAGCACGGTCGTGCTCTACTTAGCGTCACCGAAACGCGGTCAGCACATTGAGCACGGGCGTGCTCACTGTTGAGCACGGTCGTGCTCAACTTAAAATCAGAAACACACTTCTGACTTTAGGCATGGGCATGCTAACTAATGAGCACGGGCATACTCATGTATCAGAAAGGGACTTTTAAGCCAAAATCCCTCTTAGCCCTCAACCAACCACTTAACAACCAAACAAGCCTTAAGGTAAAGCACTTACGAAAAACGGGGCGTTACAATTCCACCCCCCTTATAAAAATTTCGTCTTCGAAATTTCTACGTACCTCAAACGAAAAGATGCGGGTACGTCTCCATCATTTTGCTCTCGAGCTCCCAGGTAGCACTTTCCTCAGTTGCGCCGCTCCAAACTACTTTGACCAAGAGAATCTCTTTACCTCTTAGCTGCTTCACCCTCCTATCCTCGACTAGAAGGGGTAACACCTCAAATGTCAAGTTCTCTTTTAACTGTATTGTGTCAGGAACTATCACGTGACTAGGGTCATGGATGTACTTTCTGAGTTGAGATACATGGAAAACATTGCGGAGGTTTGGCAAAAACGGTGATAAAGCTATTTGGTAGGCGACATCGCCCACTCTTTTGAGGACTTGGTAGGGACCAATGAACCTCGGAGTAAGTTTCCTCGCCTTCATCACTCTACCAACCCCAGTCATCGAGGTAACTCTCAAGAATACATGATCGCCTTCCTGGAATTTGAGCGCCTTCCTCCTTTTATCATGATACCTCTTTTGCCTACTTTGTGCAACTCTCATCTTTTCCTGAACCAACGTGATCTTTTCTGTTGTTTCATGGACTATCTCTGGCCCTAGCACCACACTATCACTAGGTTCACTCCAACACAAGGGTGTCCTACATCTCCTCCCATAAAGAGCCTCAAAAGGTGTCATCCCAATGCTGAAATGGAAGCTGTTGTTGTAGGTGAACTCTATCAGGGGAAAAAACTTGTCCCAACTTCCTGACTGCTTTAACACATAAGCTCTCAACAAGTCCTCTAAGGACTGGATGGTCCGCTCAGACTGCCCATCAGTCTGTGGGTGGTAAGCTGAACTAAGCCTAAGCTTTGTCCCTAAAGCCTCTTACAAACTATTCCAAACCTAGAGGTAAACCTCGGGTCTCTATTTGAAACTATGCTAGAGGGTACACCATGAAGCCTAACTATCTCTTTGATGTACAACTTAGCCAACTTCTCTAATGGATACTCCATATTCATCAGAATGAAATGGGCAGACTTAGTCAGTCTATCCACAACAACCCATATCGCCTCAAAACCAGCTGGTGTCCTAGGGAGTCCAGACACAAAATCCATGGAGATGCTATCCCATTTCCATTCTGGGATACTCAAAGGTTGCAACTTACCTGATGGTCTTTGGTGTTCTATCTTGGCCTTCTGACAAATTAGGCACGCATACACAAACTCAGCCACATCCTTTTTTATCCTACACCACCAAAACATCCTCTTAAGGTCCTGATACATCTTAGTGGCATCTGGGTGCACACTCAGTCCACTCCTATGTCCTTCCTCAAGGATCAACTTTCTAAGCTCAGGAACATCTGGCACACAAACTCTATCCTTGAATCTCAAGATACCATCACTGCCATCCTTAAAACTAAGGTCTCTACCCTGAGCGAGCAACTCTCGCTGGTTCAAGAGAAACTTGTCTAACTTCTGACCCTCTCTAATCTGATCCATTAGAGTGTTGGTAACCTTCAAGGTACCAAGCCTAATACTCTTAGGGGTAAACTCCCAAGCTAGACTAAGGTCTCTAAACTCCTTAATCAGATCCATCTCCCTAACCATCAACGCAGAGACATGCAGGGTTTTCCTACTCAAGGCATCGGCCACCACATTGGCCTTTCCTGGGTGATAGGTCAGCTCGAAGTCATAGTCCTTTAAGAACTCCATCCACCTATGCTGCCTCATATTCAACTCCTTTTGATCAAAGAGATACTTCAAACTCTTATGATCACTAAAAACCTCAAACCTCGCTCCATACATGTAATGCCTCCAGATATTTAAGGCAAATACCACAGCTCCAAGCTCTAGGTCATGGGTAGGGTAGTTCCTCTCATGGGTTTTCAACTGCCTAGAAGCGTAAGCAACTACCTTCCCATTCTGCATCAACACACCACCTAACCCTTGCTTAGAAGTATCGCAGTAGACTACGAAGGGTTCACTAGGATCTGGCAAAACTAACACTGGTGCCGATGTCAACCTATCCTTAAGGGTTTTGAAACTCTCTTCACACTTAGAGTCCCATACAAACAACTGTCCCTTCTTGGTGAGACGGGTTAAGGGTAAGGCTATCTTAGAGAAACCTTCTATGAACCGCCAATAGTATCCGGCTAACCCCAAGAAACTCCTAATCTTGGTTACAGACTTCGGCGCCTCCCACTGGAGCACACTAAGACAAACGTCAGGTGTTCCTCATGTTCCTCCTTACTCTTGGAGTACACTAAGATGTCATCTATGAACACCACCACAAACTTATCCAATTAAGGGTGAAAGGTCTTGTTCATGTAATCCATGAAGACCGCAGGAGCATTGGTCACACCAAAGGGCATAACCAAGTACTCATAGTGACCATATCACATCCTAAACGCTGTCTTCGAGATGTCCTCAGACTTAACCCTAATCTGATGGTACCCTGACCTGAAATCTATCTTTGAACAACCCTACTATGAGTGGCGGCTCCTCAGAGTCACTCCTCTCCGAGCTGCTCGTCATCCTCTGCAAAATGCCGATCAGGCCAAACACAAACAAATAACGGGGAGTAAGATTCATGTAAACATATACAACATGGGAATAGAAAACAAGGTAAACAACCAGCATAGCAGCATCATAGACATATATATAACAACATATATAAATACAACTCATTACACATCAACATCATCTCCAGTATGCTATGCAGTGCAATGCATCACCACTCCACTACTCCGACTATCCATGTGGATCCAAACTAACTCAGGATGAACAACTTTGGAGTTACATATCCGTATTGGCCATAGAAGCACCAACACCGGCAGTTCACGAAACCTTGGATGAACCTCATGGATAGCCAAAGCATCAGACCGTGGATGCCTCATCACGGGGGGCCGCGGTCACCAAACCATCGGGTGACCTATCGTGGATGGCCAGATCACCGTACTCTCAAGCGATCTCCCCTATGTCGAACCTCCCCCATCAACAACTCCATTGCTATATGCAAATGGCACAACAAACAATCTCAACCACCTCCTTGCTTGGGACATGAAGCTCCCAAGACTTCAACATCAACCTCAACGTAACCTTAAACCCAAACCGTGGGGTCAAGGCTCCCCTGGCCAATAAGCACCAAGGTTCAACTCAACATGCTTGGGTCAATAAGCACCCAAGAGTTCAACTTATCAACGTGCGGTAACCCAACTGATACCGACTTAGCATCTTATCATCTTAATCATCTTAGATTATCATTAACTGGTTTATCTAGTCTTCATCTTTGATTAACTATCTCAACCTATCATCTTTGGGGAAAACGGGTTTGAAACTCCTTAAGTTCTTTAATTTTGTTTCTGTCCAGGAGGGGTCAGCATGGTCGTGCTTAAACCCCAGCACGGTCGTGCTTGAACACGTGAAGGGCGTGCTGCCCCTTAAGTGAAGCACGATCGTGCTTCCTATTGAGCACGATCATGCTCAGGTGCACGGTCGTGCTCTTTGTCCTGCATGGCCGTGCTAAACAGCGCGGCCATTTTCCAGAATTCAACTGGGAGCACGGTCGTGCTCGCTGTTCAGCACGGTTGTGCTCAATGCACGACTGCACCGTCCTGGGCAGCGACAGTAACCAAGTTCTAACCAATCATTTTAGGGATTCAACTCCTTAAACCTAATATGTTTTTAAACCTAATTAATCAATTAAACAATTTTATCAACAGTACCATTATCATAACAGCAACAACATCAATCAACAAAAATCATGTTAATAGCAATAATTAACATATCATCATACTCATTCACAACATCAAGAACATAAAATATATTCATGGTACTCAAACAGTCATCAACATATTATCACAATCAAACAAACCATTTTATTTTCATACAATCGCATACAACGAACCGGGGTCATAGGAACCCCTTTACCTTACACTACCCCCACTGCCTAATGAGTACATTACCCTTCTCCCCATACCTAGATTGAAGGTTGCTCTAACAGTCAAACTGATCACGTCCTCACGAGCAGCTCAGTCCGATTCTACACCTTGGTTAACTAAAAACACAAACCAACTCAGTTTCCAATCAAGATAAGGAAAAGAAAATGCAAAAAGGGAACAAAGGGAGAAGAAATAGTTCTGGCCGCACTAAGGAAGTGGCAGCCACCAAAAGTAGGGTTTTCACGTAAACCCTCGGCCTCTGTGCAAGAATATATAGTTCGGACCTGAGCGCGGTCGTGCTCACCCTTGAGCACGGTCGTGCTCAACTTAGCATCACCGAGACGCGGTCAGCACATTGAGCACGGGCGTGCTCACTGTTGCACGGTCATGCTCAACTTAAAATCAGAAACACGCTTCTGACTTTAGGCACGGGCATGCTGGCTAATGAGCACGGGCGTGCTCATGTACCAGAAATGGACTTTTAAGCCAAAATCCCTTTTAGCCTTCAACCAACCCCTTAACAACCAAACAAGCCTTATGGTAAAGCACTTACGAAAAGCGGGGTGTTACATATATAGGAAATGAAGAAGTGAAATTTAGAATAACTAACCAGGTTCTAATAGAAGGGGAAAAGAGAGAGGAATATGAAATTGTTAAATTAAGTTGTACTACTAGTGCTTCAGGGCGAGACACGAGCCAAATAAATGGGTAGCTGTTAGAAATCAGAAACACTACAGATAAATAATTATCATTAAAAATTAAAAATTCAGTACAATATTCAATAGTCCATTAAAAACTTGTTCAAAACAGGATAAACAAGTAAACAACATACTTTACTTATGTTAGTAAATACATGTATTAGTAGGAAACAAGAAGCTTGGCAATGGTTGTAGAAATCTCAGTCATTCCATTAAACATAATTGTTACTAATCTGAAAAATGGAGCATCGATATAAACACCAGCATATATAACAGAACATGCCAAAAACCAAAGGAATCACCAAGGAGACAAAGAGAGTTGGACATCTTGTTTAAAACATGCAGAAATTCAACTGAGCAACTTAACCAAGCTATAGAAACACTACCCAGTAATTGAGCTACAAAACCAATTTGCTGGAGTTCCATTTTGTTTATGTGATATGTCACCAAAACTGATCTTGAAGTACCTGCAACACAACATTTAGAAGAACAACACAGATTAATATGATAGAAATGTATACATTGTCTACCAATTAGCACAAGTAAGGCAGAGTACATAATACTAGGAAAATCCATTTACAAAATTGTATACATTGCCTATCCATTTACAAAATACAAAATACAAAATGAATCATAAAAATCCTAATTTATTAGCAAAACATAACAACTGTTAAAACAATGCTCAGTTTAAGTTGAATGAATTGTAATGAGTGAATCATCCCACCGCAAGGAGTTGTAGCCTGAATCCATGCAGGAAAATTAAACAATAGATAGGATCACTATATGCAGCACACATATCTTGAACTTCAAGGACAAAAGGTGCCAGATGGAAACTTACATCATGTTCTCTTTCAATTAGTAATAGTAGTGGAGATTTAAGTCAATAATGCAAGTGTAAACTAAGTTAACATGTTCAACTAGTGCCAAGAAGAAATGAATTGCCAAAATGGGGCATAAAACCAGAAAAACCTTCGTTAAACCAAAATGGAACAGTCACCCATCAATGACTGATAAAAGTAATATGATTAGTGCCTTGGATCCCTTGGCATCTAACCGTTTAGAAATTCATCTATTCAAATAGACCCCAACATCAATAATTCAATATAATAGCAGTTGATGGCAATCTAATGAAGCCTTGCTGTATTAGTCAAGCAAATGTCCTGTCTAATTTAAACATAAGTCAATGACCAAAAGGTACAACTTAAAACCTCAAAGTCCATCCCAAAACCACTAAAGTTTTTAGACAAGTTGGTGATCCATGAGATTGCAATTTAACTTTTCACAAGATACAAGGCAAGACTACAATTATGGCAGATTTATTCATATTTAGGTTATATCAAAACCAAGGATAATCAACAATACAGGTAGAAATTCTGACATTTTATCAAACAGTATATCGGCGATAAATCAAGCATTGAGAAATTCTCAAATTGAATCGCCACAATAATCAGATTGAATAGCAAAGGATAATTAACAATACAGATAGAACAACAAAAAGATGAAAGGAAAGGAAACTCTCACTCGGATTGAAGAGAAAACTTCGATAGAACAGAGATGAAATTAAACAGATCGTGGAGAAACCTTGAATCGAAGCTGAGATTGAGAAATAAGTTGATGAACTCGTAATTTCGAATCGTATAATGAACGAAGCTAAGATTGAGATTGTTGATTTACCTTATCTGAAGATCGATTTTGAATCTAAAAAAATCGAAGCTCGATTCCGTGAAAAGAGTTGCAGAAACTGATAGGGTTTGCTCGATTTCTCTGAAGAGCTGAAGAATAGAGCTCCAATCCTTTGAGGAGATGAAGAATGAAACTGAAGTATGGAGCTGAAGAGTGGAGCCGATGAACAGAGCTAAAGAGAGAGGGGTTTTACTTGTTACGTTTTTACAAGTTTAGCGTTCTACCTTTCAGAGGCTTTTGAATGGAGCCTTTGTTGTTTTGAGATAAAATTTAGCTTTAGTAATATTTATGTAATAAACGTTACAGAATATATAATTTAATAAGAATTTGTAAGAATTTGTAACATTTTAATAAACGTTACAGAATAAACGTTGCTAAAGCTTGTATATGTAGCAGTGGGTGACCTAGAGAACCTTAAAATTAAACTTAGTTTATCTGAGCCACCTACAAATTTAGACAGAGTGTCTATCAGGTATGTCACATCTTGTTTCAGTTTTGTAACTTCACAAGAAACAGTTGGCTCACACTTGAGTTTGTCAGTTAGACTGACACTCTCTGATTTTAGTCTGTCATTTTCATTTTCATCAGTGTATTCATTTTCTGATGATGTGTCAGCCATGAGATAGATATTTGCCTCTTCCTCAGCTTCATCTTCTTCTTTAGATGAAGACAGATCCAGATCATCCCAAGTAGCCATTAAGCCCATCTTCTTTTTGAAGAACTTCTTTTTGTCCTTTAGATCTGGGCAGTCAGCTTTGAAGTGACCAAGCTTCTTACATTCGAAGCACAGAGGTAGAACTTTTTCCTTTGAGTCAGATTTATCCTTGAAGAATTTTTTGTTGAACTGCTTCTTTTTTAAACCACCTTTCTTTCTCCACATGTGTTGAATCTTTCTGGAGATGAAAGACAGTTCAGCCATTTTGAATAATTCATACTGGTGAACCAGCATGCTTATCTTTAACTCCTTGACTTTGGATGACCTTTCATGAGCTAGGGCAAGAGCATCCCATATTTCCTTAGCAGTGTTACAGCTATGGACATTGTCATGATCAGATCTGGTAATAGCGCACATCAAGTAGTGCTTGGCTTTCAGATTGAGTTGATGTTGAGTTTTCTGCTATGGAGTCCATTGAACTCTACGAATAGCAGCTCCAGCATCACCTCTTGGCTCAGTATAGCCAGTTTCAATCAGCTCACAGATGTCCACATTTTGTGAATCAAGAAAAGCCATCATTCTCTTTTTCCCGTAGTCATAATCACTACCATCAAAGAGAGGAGGTCTGTTGATTGCTTGTCCTTCTGCATCCATGCTTGTTGGATCGTACTCCCTCAGCACTTGTTAGATGCTCAACCCTTTCGAGGCTGAGCCTTGATACCGACTGAAGTTGACACAGGGAAACACAAAAAAGGGGGGTTGAATTTTGTTTCTTAATAGTTTTTCGAAAAGGCCTTTTCTCAAACCTTTTACAAGCAAAAGAAAAGAAACAACACACAAATAGGAAAACCTTTTTAAATAGTTAACAAACTCATGTCCAAAACCCCACAATTAGTATAAACAAAAACTGTAAAAGATAAGAATAGGAAGAATCACACAAGTGTTTTATCCTGGTTCACTCTCTTTCAACTATAGCTAAGTCTAGTTCTTTCTACCTGAAGGTTTTATCCACTATTCTCCAAATAGATTACAAGTATTCAACACCTCTTCAGGCTACAAGTATTCTTTCTCTACCAAGCCTCTTCAGGCTCTAACTCTAACTTAAGAGATTTATTATCTTGATCTAAGAACTCACTATGTGTGAGAATATGAAAGTTTAAGATCAGCAGGTTTTACAAGTAAACTTGTGTTACAAATTTAGCAGAGTTTTTGCACTTTTGATATAGAGCTTGTGTATTTTTTTCTCATTCAAGTTCTTCAAGTATTTATAGTTGAAGTGTTTTTCTGCCTTGATCTTCTTCAACGATCTTCAAATTATATACGTTTAGACTTGGCATTAAATGCTTGGATCCGTTGAGACTGATAACTTGATATGCTTCATGGAGAAGTGCTCTTGTTTATCAAAGGAATGCTCAAAGTAGAGCTATTACTTCCCTGATGTACCAAAGGTTGCTTTTTGACTTTCTATCTTTGTACTTAACTTGAACTTTACAGCAATGTAGTTGACAGAGTACAAAGATTTGTATTTTCGATGGTACTATGTTCTTTTATCCAAGAGACAAAGAGTTAATAATAGAGAAGCATCAAGGTAAAGAGACATTCATTCTCTTGAAATAAATAGACAATCATTTGAAATAAATACGTTTAAGCTTAGACGAATTCACTTTTAATAGCTAGTAGACGCGTAGATCTTTGGACATGCAACATTAACTTATCACTGAGACGGGCTCGTCTACTGATACTGCGTCTAGAGACTTTTATCTAGTTCCAAGTATTGGACTCGCTATTTTCAAGAGCTCGTCTACCGACGTGGCGTCTAGTGAGACTACTCATCTAACAGGTCTTTGGACTTGTTATAATTCTGAAGATTGTTTCATTGTCTCGTCTACTTAACTTTTGTTAGACTTAGATATTCTTTTACCTTATTCAATTTTAAGACCTCGTCTAATCACAATCTTTAACAGACTCAGAGATATTACCAAGAGTTGAAGACTCGTCTAGATGATCAAAATAGAATCTGATATGATTCCATACTTTATTTTAAGTTCCTCTGACTAGTATAATTCAAACTGTCCCTGCACTCTTATAACAAATAAGTTAGATCTTTGACAACACTTTGACATACAAATTTAAACCTTTTTGTTAACATCAAAACTTAAGAGATTATTTAATCTAAAAATACTTTGGTTCTAACAGCATGTTCTATCTCGTTTAGGAATTTTCAATATTTTAAAAATTAGGTGATAAAAAAATTTTAAAAAAAACATTTTAAGTAAAAAATAATTTTATAAAATTTAAAATCAACCAACAAATCAAATATTTTCTATAAGAACTATATGGCTTTGAATTTCCCATCGCAGTGGGGAATATGTAGGAGCAGGATTAATCATCCTGTCAAGGCAAAACTAATTTTCCCCCTTTTTTGTGTTTCTTTTTATTTTTGAATAGCAAATTAAAATAGTTGAACTTGTGATATTTTGGATTGCTCTATGACAAGTGTAATGCCCAATCCCATAAATTTGAGATTGCCCTGTGGATTATGTGCAATGTTCAACCTCGCTTAGAACTTGTAAATATTAAATTTTTAAATACGATAAAAAAAAAATAACTCTTCTTCATTTCAAAATCCTTGGGCATTTCGCATACTTAGATGCTAGGGTTTTGCTTCACGTAATGCTCTAGGGTTTGCATGCTATCTATATGGCCGTCGCTAATTAAGGCTGTATGTCCATGGAGTTTCATGGCTCCTTTGTCTCCTTCGACTCAACCCTCCCCTCTTTCTTCTCCTTCTTGTAATACATTAGTGAAGAAGAAAACTTTTGCCCAGGCTCTAAGTAACTCTTGTGATGTTCCTTTCAGTCAATTGCCTCAACCGTGCAAGAAAGGTGATGATATAGCTATCAAGATTCCTGAGGAGGAATATAGAGCTGGCCTTGAAGGGTGCAAAAATCATTTACATGGCCGATTAATATTGTCTAAGGGCGATAAGCCTTTGAAGTTTGATGACTTACGTTGCAAGATTGCGTCTTTATGGAAACCTCTTAATAATTGGAATATGATCTCGTTGGGGAAATGTTTCTATGAGTTCTCATTTTCTTCAATGGATGATTTAAAGCGTGTTAGATCAATAGCATCCTGGAGCCTGAAGCCTGGAATCTTGCGGGTATACTCATGGGCTCCAGACTTCAATCCTCATATGCAGAAGCAATCACACACTCAATGTTGGATAAGACTCTATGGCTTGCCTCAGGAGTATTGGCATCCAAAGATCCTTTTCGCTATAGCTGGTGGCCTTGGTATACCGATTGCCCTTGATGAAGCAACTAGTAAAAAAAACTTTTGGGCGCTTTGCAAGAGTGCTAGTGGATGTGAATTTGAATAAAAAATATCAAGGAAAGATTGATGGTGGAAAGAGAGGATTTTTCTTTTTTCGTATACACTGAATATGAGAACCTTCCTTTATTTTGCACCAACTGCCAGGTCATTGGCCATGCTATTGATAATTGTAGAAGAACTGAGGTGACTGCCACTGACTCGAAGGGACAAGAACATAAGGCTACAAAGAATAACTCTAAGAGTGGTGTTAGAAAATCTGTGCCGCACTATGTTCCCAAGAAGGCAATGGAAGACAATGCTGGTGCAGGGAACCGAGTTGGATCAAAATCTCAGGATATTGTTGAAGAGCAGCCTCGAGTGGTTATTGTTGAAGATTCCCCTACAAGAAATAATGATAATGCTGCAGGTAATTCTAACAATCTGAATGTTGTCTCTGACATAAGGGCTGAAATTGTTGCAGATGATGCTGCAGCAATTGTTGTTTCTAAAGTCCAGGAGGATAGAGTTAATGATAAAGGGAAGCAGATTATGGTGAATGAAGATGTCCAACAGAGTGATCCCAATCCTCTTCTAGGATTTGTTGATGAAAGTGACATTGAGAAATATAGGCAGTTACAAGCTTTGAATGATCCTATTAATTGTCTTAGAGCTGAGATTAATAATGGTCTGGAAGCAAATGGAGGCTCCAATACTCCACATAGCATTCAAAATGATATCCAGTTTGGAGAAGGCAACAGTGATGGTTATGTGGCAGATTCCATAGTCAATGATGGGATCAATCAGGATTCTGGGATCTCAGCCAGGGTCTTGGAAACTCATTTGCATACTCCTGTTCACCAAATTAATAATGTCAATGTTCAGCATGATATGAGAATAGTAGGCAAGTTGTGGAGTGATCAACATAGTGATGAGGAGGAAGAAATAGAGGAAACTCAAGTTCCTGTTAGAGGCTCTGCTGCAAAGTACTTAGTAGATAACCATGCTCCTGGGCAGGAAGATTCAGGTTACACAGAAGTGCTCTCAAAATCCAAAAAGAAAAGGATGAGAAAGGAAGCTAAGCAAGATAAGGGAGCAGGGAATGGCAAGGCTAGGAATAGAGGTGGTCCCAGGAATTTGGCTTAATGAATGTCCTTTTTTGGAATGCTAGAGGTGTTGCTAACAAAGACACCAGGTTGGTCCTTCAAAGGTTGTGTAAAGTTAATAAACCAGATGTTGTTTTCATTGCAGAACCTTGGATTGAAATTGATAGATTCCCTATCAATTTTTGGAGTAGGCTAAACATGAAAATGGTTGCTGTCAACAACAGAGACAATTTAATTCCAAATCTCTGGTATGCTTGCTCTAGTAATCTGAATCCCAGGGTCATTGCTAATTCCAGCCAGCAGGTTTCCCTTGCCTTTCAAGTAGATAATTCAGAGGTTATGGTGGCTGCTATTTATGCCAGTAATAACTACATCATGAGAAGGTGCCTGTGGTCAGAATTAAACAATTTGCAGCAATCTCACATAGGTCCTTGGTGCTTCATTGGAGATTTCAATGTGGTTTTGGGTGCTCATGAATATAGAGGTAGTGGCAATCCCTCCAGAATTGCAGCTGAAGAGTTCAGAACTTGGACAGATTCGAATAATCTGATTCATTTGGAAACAAGAGGATCTCAATTCACCAGGTCCAATGGGAGGAGAGGTAGTGCTTACACTGAGAAGAGGTTGGATAGGTCGGTTGTAAATGAGGCTTGGATTTCATTTTGGTCTTCTGTTTCTTGTTGCACTCTAACTAGAAGCAAATCAAATCATTTCCCCTTATTGTTGAATGTGAAAAAAGAAGTCAGAGGTCACAGATCATCATTCAAATTTTTGAAAATGTGGGCCAGCCATCCGGATTGTTATAAGATCATTGCCGAGGCTTGGAGCATCCCAGTGTATGGTTGCCCTATGTTTGTTCTGTCACAAAGGCTCAAGAATGTTAAGCTCAAACTTAAAGATTGGAACAAGTCTTGCTTTGGTGATGTGAATCTCAGAGTTACTTCGGCTGAGGCAAGAATTGCTGCAGTTCAGGCATAATTGAATTCGAGAGGTTATTTAGATGAGTTGATATTGCAAGAAAATGAGGCTCAAACTGAGTTACAGCAAGCCCTCCACTGTCAGGAAGAATTTTGGTTGGAAAAGTCAAGATTAAATTGGAATCTGCATGGTGACAGGAACACTGAATACTTTCATAAGTTAACCAAGATCAGATGTGTAACAAAACAAATCTCCTTGCAGAAAACTGAGGACAAAATTTTGTCTAAGGCTAAGGATATAGAGCAGCATGTAGTGAAGTTCTATGAAGATCTCTTTGCCTCTGATAATTCTTGTGTAGATAATGGTATTGTTGAGGAGGTCATCCCTAATTTAGTTACTGCAGAGGATAACAGCTTCCTAACAAAATTGCCTAGTCTAGAGGAAGTTAAGAATGATGTCTTCTCCATGAATGGAAATGGGGCACCTGGCCCTGATGGCTTTGGAGGGTTCTTTTTCCAACACTTTTGGGATTTGATTGCCATGGATGTTTATAATGCTATTATGCAATTCTTCAATTCAGGCTTCCTAACTTTAACTCCAATGTGATTGTGCTTATTCCAAAAGAGGAAGGAGCTGACAGAGTTGAGCAGTTTAGACCAATAGCACTTGCTAATTTTAAATTCAAGATCATCTCGAAGGTAATTGTTGATAGACTAGCTCAAGTGGCTCCCAAGATTGTTTCTAATAATCAAAGAGGCTTTATTAAAGGTAGACAGATTGAAGATTGTATTTGTTTAGCTTCTGAAATGGTTAATATGCTGGATAAAAAGGCTTTTGGTGGCAATGTTGCAATTAAGATTGACATAAGGAAGGCATTTGACACTTTGGATTGGAACTTTCTGTTTAAAGTGCTGCACTACTTTGGATTTGATGGAAAATTCTGCCATTGGATTACAATGATTCTTCAATCTGCGAAACTCTCAGTTTCAGTGAATGGGAATTCAGCTGGTTATTTCAATTGTAAAAGAGGTGTGAGACAAAGGGATCCCTTGTCTCCACTTCTCTTTTGTATTGCTGAGGAAGTTCTGAGCAGAGGCATTCTTGGTTTAGTGCAATCTGGGAAAATGCAGCAGATGGCTGGCCCTAAAAAGTTCCCTACTCCTTCTCATATCCTCTATGCAGATGATGTTCTGCTTTTCTGTAGATCCACTCAGAGGAATATTCAGTGTTTGATGAAGCTGTTCTCAGATTATGGGGAGGCTTCAGGTCAAGTTATTAATCCCAACAAGTCCAAATTTTATGCAGGAGGGATATCTTCTCAAAGGAAAGTTGCCATTGCGGCTTCTCTTGGTTTCAGTTCAGGGGTTTTTTTAACTACTTAGGAATCCCTTTTTTTAAAGGTAAACCAAAGAAAACTTGCTTGCAGCCAATAGCTGATAGAATAAGGAACAAACTTGCTACTTGGAAGGCTTCAATGTTGTCCATTATGGGGAGAGTGCGACTTGTTAACTCAGTTATTCATAGCATGCTCATTTATAGTTTCCATGTCTATTTATGACCTGTGGACTTAATCAAAACAGTTGATAGATGGTTAAGGAACTTTGTTTGGTCAGGAAATGTGGATAATCAGAAAATTGTTACTGTATCTTGGAACAAAGTTTGCTGTCCTATATGTGAAGGGGGCCTTGGTCTGAGATCTCTCAGAGCTATAAATAAGGCATCTACGTTAAAGTTGGCTTGGAATCTTGTTTCGTCCCAAAATCAGTGGGCTTGCCTTCTAAGGGCTAGAACTTTTAAAAACAAAGTCCCTTTGTCCAATCATGTTTCATCTACAATATGGACTTGCTTGAAAGAGAACATTCCCACAGTGTTGGATAACATCTCATGGCAGATTGGAAATGGTGAAATGGTCAACTTTTGGAAGGACCAGTGGCTTTCCAAGCATGTGGTCAGTTTTCTTAATATTCCCATATGTTTTCAGCATAATCTGATATCTAAAGTCTAGGATTTCATTCATAATGGTGTTCTGCAATTTCCAAATAGTCTTATACATAGATGTCTTATTCTGTATGAGGAATTGAAAGAAATCACAATCCCTATGGATGGCAATGATGATCAATTGAGATGGATTGGTACTGATTCTGGAGAGTTGTTTCTAAAGGAAGCCTACTTGTTTTGAAACCTGCTGGGCAGCATCTTCCTTGGTCTAAGTTTGTTTGGAACAAACACATTCCTCCCTCCAAGTCATTCTTAGTTTGGAGGATCATCCATGATAGAATGCCAACTGATGATATGCTTTGGAAGAGGGGTTGTAATGTGGTTTCTATATGCAGCCTTTGTTATGAAAGTGCAGAGAGCACCTCACACCTTTTTTTCAAATGCAAATTTGCTAAAAACCTGTGGAATTGGCTTGGATCTCTGCTGCAGATCAGTTTAAACAACACCTCAATGTTAGATGTTCTTTCAATTTGCTCTCGCAATTGGAGTTCACATCTCAAGGATGTCATTGCTGCTAGCATAATCAACACTATTTGGGTTATATGGTTCTTTAAAAATAAAGTGAGGTATGATAGCAAGTTTGTTACCCTCAGCTATGCCATTAATCTAATCATGGCAAATGTTGCACTAACTGGTAAAATAAGCAATGGCCATATGTCATCGGATCTGCTTGAGTTCCAAATTCTGAAATCCTTCTCCATTGTTGGTCATCCAAATCGCACTCCAAAAATTAAAGAGGTTAATTGGCTTCCTCCTCCTTGTAATTGGATCAAGTGTAATACCGATGGTGCAGCTAAAGGAGCTCCTGGTCTAGCTGCTTGTGGAGGCATTTTTCGTGATTATAGAGCAGCCATTTTGGGATGTTTCTCAGCTAATATTGGTAACAACTTTGCTCTTCAAGCTGAACTCTTAGGGGCAATGATAGCTATAGAAACAGCTTTTAAGAAAGGTTGGAACAACCTTTGGCTTGAATGTGACTCTTTGCTAGTTATCAAAGCTTTTAATTCCTCTAATTTAGTCCCATGGAGGCTTCGAAACAGATGGGACAATTGCATGAAGATCAAGAGAGAAATGAACTTTGTTTGCTCTCATATTTTTAGAGAAGGAAACCATTGCGCTGACAAACTTGCTTCTCATGGTACTAGCATCCAAGGATCTATATGGTGGGATTTAATTCCTAATTTTATTAGGGAAGATTTTTTCCGTAATAGGTTTGGTTTACCAAATTATAGGTTCAGATAATTTTGTTCTTAAGTCAGGTTTATGCCCCCCATTTTTGTATTTGGACTTTTTTCTTTTTATTAATAAATTAGGTGTGCTGCAAATGATTGGCGATGCCTGGGGTGTCAACATAGTTGGGATGTCTTGGTGATGCTTTAGCATGCCTTTTGTTTTTTTTTAAAAAAAATCCTTGGGCATTTTTGTAAATATCAATTCATAATTTTTTTTTTGGTTTAAATAATTTTTGGGCTTAAAATAAATAATTTTTGAAGCTATAAAGTGTGTGCAATTAATTTAAGGTATCATTCGTAGAATGGCCGATGTAGGGTATTAATATCTTCCCTACTCGTAATCGACTCCCGAGCTCGTTCTCGTTTTCTCTTAAGACCAGTTTCCTTAATTTAATGGGTTTTCCAAAATGTTCATATTTAAATAAATTTTGGTGGCGACTCCTCTTTTTTCGCGGCGCCCGGATGGGACGGTCGTGTTGGCCGTGGCAACCATACCCAAGAGGGGGGGTGAATTGGGTTTTAAATAAAAATGAAATCTTTTGGTAAAAATCAAAACCCTTTAAGATATAAAACAGAATTTGCAACGGATAAAAGCTTCTTGTCGAATTTAAGCGCTTGATAAAAATAAACTGTTTGAAACTAAAGTGCTATAAAATAAAGTGTGATAAAGTAAAGAGGATAAGGAAAGAAGATGAACACCACAATATATCCTGGTTCGGCCACAGACTACCCACGTGGCCTACATCCAGTCCCCAAGGCAATATGACCAAGGGTTTTCAATCAACTCTAGTTTTTAAACAGGATCAACTAGAACCTTTACAATTCAGAGAACCCTTAACACAAATCTCAGGACATACGATCCCTTATGTAAGAGCCTCAAACACTAGCTTTTAAACAGGCGTAGCTAGAAACTTTACAATGGAGAGAACCCTTAACACAAATCACAGGACATACAATCCCTTGTGTAAGAGCCTCAAAAATATCCCAAGAGATACACCCTCTCTTGTAAGAATAGTAATCAAAAGAAGGTTTGAGTCAATCCGACTTTTACCAATATAAAGCACTCTAATTAGTGTAGATAAAAACAAATTGAAGCACAAGATACAAGAACACCTATATGGTGTGTAGAACTCTCAAAATAATATGGTCAAGTGATAGTGTAAGAGGAGTAGTATAGAAAAATGATTTTCAGAGTTTTAGCACAGAGAGAAATAGTAGAGTTGTATATTAGTGCTTATGATGGCTGCCTAACTTTTCTTTTATAAGTGAGAAGTGCTGGTCTAAAGAAAATAGGTCAAGCCTCTTTAAAATTCATTTCTGTACCGTCATAATCGATTATTGCAAAGGCATAATCGATGATTTAAAGTATTTTCAGGAAGCGCATATTTGGACAGAATAGGCATAATCGATTATACAAATTATAAGTCCACTGACTTTCACATAAAAGGCATAATCGATTACATAATCGATTAAGAGTTTTCTGTTTGAATCTCGTTGAAAGATAGTAAGTATATAATCGATTATACAAAAGTCATAATCGATTATTCTAATTCAAATTCAAAACTTAACGGCTTTAATTAAAATCAATACTCATTAAACTCATTTAAAGCCTTTTAATTCATATCATAATCGATTATTGGTTTCCCATAATCGATTATGGCTCGAAGCACATTTGAATTTGAAAATCTTAACAATTAATATTAATCTTAACAATTAATATTCTGATTACTCATTAAGCACAATTAATTGTCAGATATAAAACATGTTAAAATGTTTTTGGCACATGTTAAAAGTGTGTGTGTATGGGACCAATATTAAATTGAGAACTCTACTTACCATTTACACACTTTTTCTAAAACAAGCAATACACTTAATGAAATTCCCATTTTGCCCCTTGTGCTTGCTTGATCTTCTGGATACTCTTTTCTTCTATTTGCAATCTAGTCCTTCTTGGATTTTAGCTTTTCAAGCTCTTGACTTCACAGCTTTGCTTATTCCAACCTGAACTTTTCTATTTCATAGTTTTCTCATGAATCGCATTAGTTCAAGGTATAGAAAATAATAATATTATTTCACATTTAATTTCGTAACAAAGCCATATATAATAATTCATAAGACATATTTTAAGATAATATCATATTTAATATTTCTTATGTCTTTAGGCATATAATAATAATTCCAAGTATGTTTCTATGCCAAATTATTATATTGCCAATCACAAACATATATATAATCAAATATCACATGTGTATTCACTCAATATTATATTAAACATAATTATTTAACACATGTATATTTAATTAATATAATATTCATTAAGCACATAATCATTCATTGAGAACCCAATCAAATAGTCGCATCGCATTTATATATATTAAGTCCAATATTCTTTTTATTGAATTAATACCATGATACTCTATTTGTCAACATCAAAGTCTATATCATATTGATTGGTTCATGTTCTCCCCCTTAGTACTATATTTGTCAACATCAAAACCTATATGACCATATGATTCATAGGTCGCAACAATGTAAACACATAAAGTAAGTCCATTTTGGAAAATGATTACATGCTACTTTTTAAAATTTTCTTCGTGTGGTATTTTTATATATTTTTGCCTATATTTTCCCATTAAAATCCAGAAAAAGAAAAAGTAAGAAAGGAAGACTCATAAAGTAACGCTCACACACAGTCCCCGAGTAGTCTATGACTTTGAGGTAGGCACTGAAAAACAAAAGCAAGCATTATCATTTCATCCTTTTGTTTAAACGCTTTGCCGAAAATTCTGTGTGTTTTTTTTTCTTCATCCTACTCCCACTCCTAGTCCTAGTCCCAGTATCCGCGTCACACAAACGACACAGCAAAATGTCAAACTCGGAGGGTGCAGAAATGGCTCAAGAGCATGAGCAAAATGAGCCATCACAACAAGAATGGGTAACCATAGCTCAAGCGTGGGTCACCTCCTTCCCGGAGGCTACAGAAGTAAAGATGCCGGAGGTGGAAGCATGGGTCGATTCCAACCTCACTTCTCTCCCCGAGCGTCTTCGTTCAGTGCCTCGCCCTAATAATATCTATCTCTGCCTCATTACCATGTCGAATCGCTTGAGGCTCCCCATTCATGAGGTATTACACAACAAACTACCCACTCTTGATGATTTTCTCAAAATGCTTGTGATGGTTTTTGCTATAAATTAATGTTAACATAAAATGGAGATTGGTCTTAGGTGGGACTGAAGACAATTAATTGAAGATGATGATGCCACTTTATTTGAATTGAATTAATTGAAATAATTTGAATTCTTTTATGTTAACTAAAGACCAATCCCTAAGTCACGTATATCAATGATAGACTTCTATTGTCTCAAGGATGAATTTGGGAATTTGAGAAAGAAAAACCCGAGTTTAACTTTAAGGTTTCCACTTTGATGGGGACTATGCATTTTTATTAGGTGAAGAAGGATATAACATGAAGCCTTTATAATTTTCTAAAGAAAACTAGTTTTTGTTTGTACAATGAAGAAAAAAAACAATGAAGGAACTTGCTTGTTGCTAAATTGCTCTTGATTGTGATATTAGTAAGACATTCCCCAATTATTAATTTGTGCACTGCTGTAAAAATGTTGCGTCCTAGTCGGTGACATTAGAAATTGAAGCTTAAGTGTGACGTAAGTGAAGAAATCCTACGTTTGAAAGAAATTTACAAAATGAGGATTGTATCAGTGGAAAAATACCCATAAAGTGTTTGGACAGGTCTTTTCAAATTTTAAGAATTTTAAAAGAAAGGAAATTAAATTGATCGAAGCGATTCGGTTTTCTGGATTTGTAAATTTTCTTAGTTTAGATAATTATTTGGTGAAATTAGAATTTCACAGAAAGTTTGGAATCCTAAAAAATTGCCCATTGAAGACTAGAAACACTCAACGTTGAATCCATGCGAAAACACAGATGACGGATACCATTGAACAAATGTATTAGAAAAATGATTAACTGGAGCACATCTGAACTATTGAGATGCACTCCTAGACCCTCTCATTCTACGTGAATAAAGAGATGCTCCACCGCACCATCTATTGCCTCCCCGGCCTCTACATGATCTTCAACAAGTTCCTCCTTAATGCTGCCACAATAAGCAGTGCGACCCCTCCATTGTTCCTCTCCAAGTCTCCATAGACTTTGGGAAAAAGGTTCAACAATGGCAATGGTGTTGCCATGGAGAACCATCTGGAGGAGAGGTGGACATGTCTATGAATCGATTTTGGAACACTTACTCACGAGCAGTGGCTGCAACGATAACATGAAGTAGACCACCAATAGAGGCAATGAGTGTGGTGCGAACCTCACTAATATCTTCTTAGGATAATTCATAATTGAGATTCTAGAAGGATTAGAGGGTTAATGTCTAAAGGAGGGATTTCACATATTCCACCTATTTTGTTGGGATTGAAAATTATGGATTTTTGGTCTATAATTACTGGATAGAAATTCTTTGAAGTTTTTAAAGTTATTTAGTTAAATATCCAAAGATAAGTTATTTCATCATGAACAGTTTTAAATCCTCTATAAAAAATACATTCTCTTCTAAAAATGCTCCATCCAAACATAAGATTATGGTTTTGGGTTAGGTGGTGCCAGGTCCATTGTGTGGTTCCTCACTTGGCCCATTAGATACAGGTTCCCCCTGTGTATTGGGTCCTTTATGCTAATAGGTAACCTGATCCATATTGTGGAAGGTCTTGATCTTTTTTTTCAGTCTTTTTTTTTACCTGATTTTAATTTTCCCTTGCATCCCGAGACGCGTGCTTTAGGATTTAGTAGATTACTCACAGTTGGCAAAGGGTAGACAATTCTCTAATTTTTGTGTATATCAATTGTGTCCCCTTCTAACTGTGTTAGAGTAAGCAGATGTCAAATTCCGGTTCAATGAATGTAGGCCAGTTTCTGTGGATGTGGTCTTAATAATTTTGAATATCAGATTTTCTCACATTTTTGTTAATTTTTTTGTTTGTTTATTGTCATACCATTAAAGCTGTTCATGATGTTGGTAAGCCTGATATTGAAAATACTGTAGATACTGTGATAAATGACAATATAAATAATAAAGGCAAAGGAATTGTAATCGATGAGGCTGAAACTTCAAACATTGTGCACAATGCATCTATAATTGAGAAGACAATTGCAACTGATTTGAATAAAAACATGGAGCAGGATGTTATTGTAGAAGAAGAAATACATGATAAGGCATATTTCATTGGAGTTAATAATGTGCCTTTGTCTCATGATTTGGTTCAAGCTAATCCTAATCCTATTCTTGGTTTTATTAATAACCAAGTTGATTGTGATAGTAACAATGATTTGGTTCAGGTGGCTAATTCCTCAAACAGTGCACTAAAGAAAGATGATTTTAATGACCTCGGGGAGGTTTCTCTGGTGCAGGATACTTCTCATTCCTTTTCTAAAAAGGTGATTTCTTTCTCTACTATTAGAAACTCTCCCCATCATGTTGCTCTTTTAGATTATGCTTCATCATATTCAACACAATCTCCTACTACTGATTTAGATCTTTATGTAGTAAGAGAATTCTGTGAATAATGAATCTATTAAATTTGTTTATGCTAATGCCCTGCTACTCCTCCTCCGATAGTCCAAAATAATACACCTCATGTGCATGCCAATATTGCTCATAATCTTAGAGTTGTTGGAAAATTCAGGTGTGATGATGTTGTTGGTAGTAAGCCCTAGAGGCCAATATTTTTCCTTTGAACTTACATTTGTATCTTGGTACTATTTATGATATGAGGCATTTCAGTTTATTATGTTGTTTGTTTAAACGTAATAAAGTCCTTAGAATATAAAGTTATGTTTAATAAAATATCAAGTATACGACTTGATTATGAGACGCTATTAAACAATAAAACTCTATTCTTAAATATCTATAGTCAAGTATTATTATTAATAAGGACAATAATAATATATCGAGGCTATTATGTGTGTAGACTGATGACCACTTTTCACGGGTCATGGATAAGAGATATCAAGTTACACACATAGGTATACATTAGGGTAATGATGTATTGGATTGACCCACCATGAGAACACTACATGGAACGTTATGTGAGTGTCATAAGCAGTTCTCATAGTGACAATGGTGTGTCCAATCCTTCGACCTGAAATAACTACGATTCCTACATGAGGAGTTGTATGCTTTAATACTGCCAAAAGTCATCTGTAACAGGATGACTATAAAGTCGATCATTGGGTACACCGCGAGTCATGCAAAGGGGTGTGAGTGACCTATATGGGATTTATCCCTCCTACATAACAGGAGCTATATCTATGAGCCCCTTGATAGAGAGAGACTATAAATTGGTTGGCGCGCTGAAATGAGTCAATACGAGATATTGGCCTCATTTATTATTAAGTCTACTCTTGTATCAAGGAACAATATATTGAACTATACAAGGGTGACACATTCTATGCCTTGTGTAGTTGTGTTCAATATAGATATCAGGGCAAAGAGATAATTATGTACATGAACATTGGTCACGGAAAGGTTACGTCAAATCATTGACTTTCTCATTACTTGGGTAGTAATGATGTGTTCCTAGATACCGCTCATTGTTTATAATATTAAATGTGATTTAATATTATTGTCAACGTTATGGGAACCTATAAAGTCACACTAGTAGAGCAGATTAATCGGTATAAAAGAAAATTGAGTTAGACTCAATTGGGCCGAGCTCATATCAGATGAGCCAGTGAGTGTCAGGTCAAACATTTCAGCTAACTGGTGCGCCTTGTTGCAGTGTTAGGAGTGTTGAGCCGCACAACACACATCCCTGGCCACAATCTGCACTCATTTTGCGTGAAATAGAAAACTATCGATGTCTCGTCTTGCATCTAGCAGTGGTTATAGACTCGCTCCGATAACGCACACGTGGGACACGGCCATCTGCTCGTGTGGACTTCGTAGAGGCATTGCTGATCTTGCAGTGCTCGTGATTTGGAATTGGATTCGAATTAAAGTTCAACACTATAAAAGGTAAAAAATTTAAACATGAACCATGATCATTCGCATGGATTCTTGGTGGGAATTATTCTGCTGCGCTATGTTTTATGCCTAAATTCCCAACAAATGTAGAGGAAAGGAATTTGATCTTGCTCATATGGAATTAGTTGTTATTTTTGCTACAAAAAATGACATTTTCCAAATGGTCCTATCTGAATCTGAAACAAAAGATGAGACAGAACAGAAAGCCTGCTCAGAAATCTGATCACTATAACACCCGATCCAGGGCTGGTTCGAAATCTATTTCCTTTTAATATGAAGTTTCTTTATTGGAATGTAAGAGGGCTAGCTAATTCTGCTACTAGGTTAACTCTAAAAAAAAATTTGTATGACCCATAGGCCTGATTTTCTATTTGTCTTTGAGCTCTGGATTGATATGGTTCAGATATCAACTTCTTTTTGGAGTAGTTTAAGTATTAAACCATTTGCTATTGATGATAGAAGGATACAACTGCCTAGCTTGTGGGGTTTTTGCACTGATAACTTTATTCCGGATGTTATTGTTTTGTCTAGGCAACATATTTCTTGTTCACTTATGATTGCCAATCAGAAAATTCACATAGCTGCAGTTTATGCCTCTACCGGTCCAGTTATCAAAAAAGATTTGTGGAATGAGTTGGCTTCAACTATTCATAGCAATCATGTTCCCTGGATTTGTTTTGGTGACTTCAATGCAATCCTCAGTGCTCATGAACAAAGAGGAGGGGGCATCCCCTCTGTTGCTTCTTGTGAAGATTTCAAAAACACGAATGATGCTTGCCTTTTTACTCAATTGCCAACTAGGGGAGCTGAGTTTACCTGGTCCAATGGCAGAAGAGTTGCTGCTCACACAGAGGGGAGTCTTGAGAGAGCCATCTGCAATGATGATTGGTTTGAATTATGGTCTGCTACTTCTTGTATTACTCTAAAAAGAATTCAGTCAGACCATTATCTCCTTTTAACTTCCCTGAAAAAGGAATTCCCAACCTTCCAATCCTCCTTCAAATTCCAAAGTACGTGGATTCAACTAAGTGATTGCAGACCACACTTGGAGAAAAGGGCAGAAGTTAAAAATTTGAAGGCATCTTTAAAGTTTGGAATAAATAAGTGTTTGGTGATATTCACTGTATGGTCAAAGATGCTCAATCTGATTTGGATAGTGTGCAGCAACAAATTGCAGACTTTTGTTACTCTGAAGAGCTTAATAATCATGCAATTTTAGCCCAAAATAAGCTTCAATAGGTCTTAGCCTATCAAGAAGATTTGTGGAATAGTAAAGCTAGGATCAACTGATTCAATCATGGTGATAGGAACACCTCTTTTTTCCACAATTTTTCCACAAAATGACCAAGATCAGGTATGCATCTAAGGTAATTGTCTATGCTTAAATCTAGTGATATTATATTGGATAATCAAGCTGATATTGAGCAATCTTTATGGTTCTAAAAGTTTTTGCACAAACTCAGATTTCATCAATAATGTCATTCCAAATATTGTATCTATGGAAGACAATACAATGTTAACAAATCTGCCTACTATAGAAGAAGTGAAGGTTGCAGTTTTTTATATGAATGGTTCAGGTGCTCCAGGTCCTGATGGTTTTGGAGGTTGCTTTTTCTAGACCTTTTGGGATATTGTTGGCCATGAGGTCTTTCAATCTGTGCTTCAATTTTTCACTTCTGGTTGGATTTTGCCATACTTAAACTCCAACATAATGACTTTGATACCTAAATTCTCTGGTGCTGAAAGAATTGAGGATTATAGGCCAATAGACTTGGAAAACTTTCAATTCAAAATTATTACAAAAGTCATTGCTGACAGGATTACTGTTATTGCTCCCAAAATTATCTCAGAACAACAAAGGGGTTTCATTAAGGGGGAAACATATTTTCAGAATGTGTTTGCATTACTTCTGAGGCAATTAACATGTTGGATTACAAAACATTTGGGGGGAACATTGCTTTGAAATTTGATAATAGGAAAGCTTTTGACACCATAGATTGGTCTTTTCTCTTGAATGTTCTCCATGCTTTTGGTTTAAATTGTGCATTTTGCAACTGGATTGAAGTAATTCTTCATTCTGCCAAACACACCATAGCTGTCAATGGTCGTCCAACAGGATTTTTCTTTTTCAAAAGAAGGGTAAGACAAGGGGACCCCCTTTCCCCTCTTCTATTTTGTCTTTCAAAAGATGCTTTAAGTAAGAGTAAATCCCTCCTTGTCAATTCTGTCAGTTGAAACCAATGTCAGGCCTGAGATCATGTCCCCCTCTACACATGTCCTATATGCTGATGACATAATGGTTTTTTGCAAGGGAACTAAGAAAATTTATCTGTGTTAATGTCCAGTTTTTAAGACTATGGTTCTGCTTCGGGTCAATTCCTCAGTTTGGATTGGATCTATCTCAAATGCTAGACAGACGGACATCAAGCAATTCTTAGGTTTTAAGGCTGGAACCTTGCCTTTTAACTATTTAGGTGTTCTTATTTTCCAAGAGAAACCTAAGACAGTACATTTGCAGGCTATGGTTGATAAAATCAAAACCAAATTGGCATCTTAGAAGGGGAAATGCTCTCTATAATGGGCAAAGTACAATTGGTAAAGTCAATCATTCATGGCATGATATGTGTGTGTGTGGCCTATTGCTCTCCTTAAATCCTTGGACAGAAGCATAAGGAATTTCATCTGGTCAGGGAGCACTAGCAAAAAGAAACTTGTAACTGCAGCCTGGCATAATATGTGTTCTCCAATCAATGCAGGTGATCTTGGCTTAAGATCACTCAGATCCATTAATGAAACCGAATTACTGAAATTAAGTTAGGAAATGCTTTCCTCTCAAAGTCATTGGGCTATGCTGCTTAAGTCAAGATTCATGAGACATGATAAACCAATTGGAAATTATGCTAAGTCTTCAATTTGTTCAGATGTGAGGCAATTTATCAACACTGCTCTAATTGGTAGTTGTTGGCAGTTAGGTGATGGAAGCAAATTCAACTTTTGGAGGGATCAATGGTTGGCGTACTCCCTGTCTGATATGTTGCAGCTGCCTGATCATGTCCTTACTGCTCTCAAAGCTAAAGTTAAGGATTTTATTCACAATCATTCTTGGTTTATTCCTCTTTCTTTGGCCCAAGCTCTGCCATGTATAGTTGCAGAAATTTAACAGGTTATTATTCTTGTTGATGCTGTTGAAGATCATCTAATTTGGAAAGGTTCAACAAGTGGTTCATTAAGTTTTAAAGAGGCTTACTCACATCTGAATCCTATCTGCAATACAGTGAGCTAGGGTAAAAAGCTTTGGAATTTAGCAATTCCTCCCTTTAGATCCTTTTTTTGTATGGAGTTTGCTTCATAACAAATTACCTACCGATGATAATTTGAGATCAAGAGGTTGCATAGTGGTATCGGTTTGTAGTCTATGTGGCATGACTAATGAAACCTCGAACTACCTGTTTCTTCATTGTGACCTAGCTACAAAATTGTGGAGTTGGCTAAGTAATTTGCTTCTAAGTTCATTTGACAATTCTAGGATTTTTTTTTTCCATTCTTTAAATCTGTGACAAACAATGGAGTGGACAAGTTAATGACTTAATTCTATCTGTTGTCATTCATATCTTCTGGTCCATTTGGTAATCTAGAAATCAGGTGAGGTTTAATGATTCTAATGTTTCTTTTAGTATGATTATCCATCTGTTATCTGACAATATTGCATTATCAGGGAATCTATCTACTGGTAAAGTCTATTCTTCAATGGATGAATTAGAATTTTGCAACACTTTTCTCTATTTCTAGACATCCACCAAAAGCTCCTATTGCTTTTCAGATTTTATTGGTGTCTCTACTTCCTTCCAAACAGAGCTATTGGGAGCTATTAAATCTATTGAGCTTGCTTCTCAAAGGGATTGGTCTAAGCTTTGGCTAGAATGTGACTCCTCCTTAGTTGTTGCTGCCTTCAAGTGCATGGAGTTGGTCCCTTGGAGGCTTAAAAATAGGTGGAAATATTGTTTATCTTTTGACAAGGGAAATTCACTTCCAAATTTCTTATATTTTTAGAGATGGAAATACTTGTGCAGATAAATTGGAAAATTATGGTATTAATAGTCAATTCTTTACTTGGTGGGATTTGCCGCCAAAGTTTATCTTAGAGGATTTTAGCTGGAATGGATTCGGTTTGCCATTTTTATGTTCAAATTATTTTTTATATTTTTTCATGGGTTTTGGTATGGTCCCCCATGCTCTTTTTGTATTCATTTTTCATTATTTTTTAATAATATCTTTGAAGTGCTGCAAATGATGGGTAGGTTCTAAGGTGCCAACCTAGTTGGGATCTTTTTTCCTACAGTGATGCTTTTGCACTTCAATCTTTTGCTCAAAAAAAAAAAAATTCAAGATAAAGGGTTTTGGTCTTCCTAATTATAGATTCAGGTTATTGGTGTTTAGTCTTTCATGGGTTTTTGTTCATGTCCCCCCTATGTTATATATATATATATAATATATATAAAGGTTTTTCTAAAATAACATAAAACAACATAAACATGCTTTCTACCTTTTGTAAGCAATGTTTATCTTGCAAGCAATAATAACAGTTTCTAGGTAACAGAGTGCGTACATAATGCATTTTCTATCACATTTATAAAAGAAGGTAGGGCTTCTTGTTTTCTTGGTGACATACATATAAGATTATGCTTCTTACAATGATTCCCTTTACCAAAAAAAAAAAAAAAACAAGAGACAGTTTTTTAACTAAATATTTGAAACGTTGAACGTTATTACACATGATATTGTTCAAATATGTCAAATGTGGCAGGTAAAGGAAGTAAAATAGCCTAGTCTCCCACAAGCACAGTTTCAACGCACTGATCAATGGATACTAGTTTATTCATGGTTAGAAACTTTGGATAAGGATGAGCTGGTTGATCCGAAGGAGATAGCTGATTGGTTAGTAAAGAATCCTAAGGTCCAAGAAGAATTATGCTCAAGGCATGCTTGACATCATGTGATGCGCTACATCAAAAGATGCCATTTAAAGATATTAAAAAGAAGGGAGAAGAGTAAGGTATTAAATTGTTTGTCATATTTTTATTTTTTAATTTTTAATATGGGGGGAAGGGACTAAGAACGCTGCACTGAATTTCCAGTTAAGTTGACACCATTAATATTGTGCATTCCAATTCCCGTAACGAAGTAGTTTAGTTATTTTCACCCCATGCATATCAGTATTACAATTTTTCATTCTTATTAGTGGAGTGTAGTTCAACTGCTATCTTACGTGGTCTTTACCATGGGGCTCTGGTTTTGGTGGGGTTTCAATCTAACATATATGCATTTTCCATTCACTCTTTAGGTCCTTCTTTGACCCCCCACCCTTGTGCTTATCAGCTTTGGTGCTCATCTCCTAGCTTTCAGTTGGCTGTGCTAAACAAAGCCTAAGTCTTACTCTTAAGCAGTCAAACATGACTGTTGGAAAAAGGTTATGCAGGCTAAGATATATGTTTTTGAAGAGGAACCACCTGGATTCTTGTTGACTTACTAGTAGGAAAAAATCAAATAGGCTATAAGCTGGTGTACAGAGTTAAATGCAAGCCTGATTGGTATGTGGGTATATATAAGGCAAAAATGGTTTCCAAACATTATACTCGGTTTAGGGCATTGATGTTTTGGACACTTTTTCCTAGTGGCTAAAATGACCACTCTCAAACTTCTTCTCTCCTTAACATCCATCAACAACTACACATTCCATTGAGGCATTGACTTGATACGTAGGGCTTTCCTCACACACACCCAATCAAGTCTATTCTTCATTACATCCAATCGATTATTGATAACACTCTCTTCATCAAAGTGAGTTCTGCCTTTTTTACAACATTATTGGTCTATGTAGATGATGACGTGCTTATTGGTAATGACCCCCATGAAATTAGTTCAATCAAACAGTATCTTCATGCTAAATTCAATATAAAAGACACAGGGGAACTGAAGTTTTTAATGGGTTTGGAAGTGGCTAGGTCTACCAATGGTATTTTTCTTAGTTAGAGACTCGGCTTATATTGGTAACTCTATTCGGCACTTGAATCCTGATCCCACTTGTCATCTTTCATGAAGTAGCTATCATATGCTAATTAGTTAGTTTCTCACAGAATTAGTAAGTGATTGTTATTGCTAACCACTGTTAGTTGATTTTGAGTCAAATGAATGTGAACTTTCATTTTTACTCTCCAAATTTGTTACATTTATAATCCTATCTTATTTTGTTTTGTCCACTCAACCAACATAATGACATGAACCTACTCCTATCTTATTTTGTTTGTCTACTCATCCAACATAATGATACAAACCTTGGGAGTGTCACACCACGAAAGCTAGTCATTGTGGATGGAGAGGCCAAGGCCATATAAACCCCACATCGAAAATCCTATACTTCCAATGTGGGACTCAAGTTCCATACCTTGCAATTTGATCCTAAAATCGTACCATTCTTCGTAGCCCCGGCGCCCAAGTGGGCTAGCTGTGCACTAGCCCTTTGACTAGTCCCAGGCAAACATTGCAATGCCAACTTCACTACTAGCACCACAGCTTAAAGACATGGTTGAAAGCTCTAATACCAATAGATACGAACCTTGGCAGAACCACACCACAAAAGCTAGGTGTTGTGGTTGAAGAGCCCAAGGCCATATAAACCCCACACCGAATCCCATACTTCCGATGGGGGACTCAAGTCCTATACCTTGCAATTGGATCCTAACATACAACATCATCATCATAGCAACACTAAGCTTATGCTCTTGTTAGCTTGTTATGCTCCACATTCAAGCATCACCAGTCTCATGGCTATGTAGTAAAATTTTCCTTTAAGCTTGAGAGGCACCTTTCGGTTACAAATAACATTAGAAACACTTCTCCATTTCATATTACACTTGTATTTTATGGTTTACATCCCTCTTTATTTCTTTGTCACTTATTATTATAGATACATGATACCTAAACTGAGTGACTTTTGGTATGATTTGATGTCCAATTTTCACCATGGAAAACCCCCATCCAAAAAAAAAAAAAAAAGAAAGAAAGAAAAGATTTGACATTGATGTGTTTTTTAAATTATATCTTGTTTAAAATTTCTTTCGACTGTGTGCTTTCTAGTGCTTTTATATCACATATATTAAATTACTACTTGTATACTTGGACAGGGTTTAAAACAGCCTGACAAAGACACTTCAATGAAGGTTCAGAAAGATGTGGTGATGAAATATTCAGCCCCACTTCCATGTATGCTTTATCCATGTTACCTTCTAAATTTTCTCTGATACTGGAAAGAAGAATGTTACTTTCACTCAACCAATATTGGTAGATTTCTGTGAAGTAGCCTATATGTGGTAGCACATTGGTGGAAACTTATTTTTGGGGAAAGAGAAGGGAGGAGGGAGGACATTAACTTAATACAATGCTTTGAAAATAATATGGATGTAGTCATTAATTGGTCAGGTGTAATCAATTTTTCTTTTCAATATATAGTTGTTTGAGCTCTTCTGTTATCTATGGGGGATATTCTCTAACTTTTTTCAATCTTCGCTAGCCTTTACGACCTTCTGTATATGAGGCTGTGAAGTATTGTGGGATACGTTTCTCTAGTTTTTATTTATTTTGTTTAGGGAGGGAAATTCGGGGTTGGTCCACATACATTTTTTTGTTATTGTAATTTTTTTAGTTTCCTTGTAGTTTGGGGCGCTCTTCGATATTTTCGTGTCTCTACTTCTATAAAGATCAGACATTAAAAAAAGTTGTGTTATGATTCACACAAGTGTTATTGGAATTAGGTTAGTGTTGTTAACTTTACAGCTAGTTTTGCAAACAGTATGTCCAATGATAGTGATTTGTATTTGGCCAAAAGAAATGAAGCTTATCACAAATATAAGCTGTAAGTGAATTAGCAGTTTTTCTTTGTGTGGCAATACTACAAGTTTATCATGCTTCAATTTACCTTACGATGATTTGATTTCAGTTTAGTGTTGGAGAAGCTGTTTCCCCCTAGTATTCTCGAAGCATCCTAAAACAACAGATGAGACAGCCTCGAAACAGTGACCGTGAACTTTCTGATGCTACCCCACTCCAGTGGTAGCCTTGTGCAATTTCGTCCCCTCCTTATTATCATTCACTGAAGCAATGCTGCCTTTCTTAAGTGTTTACCTTAGAAGACTTCTTAACTTAAATTAATACTCTTTTGCAGACATAATTTGTTTTGAGATATATTTTGTAAATTATCTCATAGTGTTAGCTTATACTTTTAAAATTTAATACTTATCTATACATATTATTGTATATTTTATCTAAATATTATGTTAGCTCAATCACATGAGATATCATCTAGTCTGGTCAATTATGGTATTTATTCATTTTTAAAAAGGATGGCATGAACTACCATGTGAAATGCTTCTCGCATCATATGACTAAAAAAATTAGAATTACTAGTGTCTATATTCTGATATTGGTTATCTCTACCAACCATGCCTTTGTCTGCTAAGTCCCTTGGAATACATCATGTTCCTTCAATACAATGAAAACCCAAGAACTTGTGGCATGTAGTTTAAGAAATCTGGTATTTAAAAACAATAGTTATAAAATTGAAATAATTTTTATTATGTTGTCTATAATATGCATTATGCAGAGGAAAACCTTAAGGGCCTGTTTGCAAGTTTATAGGGGAAGGAAAGGGAGGGGATCAAAGGAGGAGGGAAGGGGAGGAGAAGGAGAGTACATCCCTCTCCTTGTTTGGGAGTGAAATGAAAAAAGTGGGTTGAGGAGGAGAATGGAGATTAATTAAAATACCCTAAAACATTTCCCTACAATTAATAGAACTCACAAACAAGAGGGTGGAGAAAATTAACCTCTACTTCCCTTCCCTGCCCCTCCAAAAAACAACTCACAAACATAGCCTAAGAGAAGTGCATGAATATGAACCTCATACTTCAAACCTTTGTTTTAAGTACTGTAGAAAAGTCGTTGATGTTACTACTATCAAACGGTAAGAAAATGTATCCCATCAGTTGATATTGATTCTATCCCAGAGATGTTCTTCGACATGGGGTTACAATGAATCAAAAAAAAAAAAAAAAGGGAATAGAGAAGAGCAACAGAGAATTTGATGACAGAGTTCGACTCATAAAAAGCCTACATCTTCGAGACTCAATAAACCAAGAGTCTGATCTTATTCAAAGCGAAAAAAATATACAAAAGTAGTCAAAATCCCCTTTTAATCTTCTACAATTCTCCTCAATCTTGTTTTCTCTTTATCCCAGTTACACTTGAGCCTCTCAAAGAAAACTCTCATTGTTTTTTTTTTCACTCTCCATGTAATTTTTAATCAAGTCTATCAGTCACCCTCTCTTTTATACTACTTTAGAAACTAGCAGGTAAACACAATAAAAGGAAACCCCACACAGAACCAGAACCAAAGATGCTGAAAAGTAATAGAAATTTGATTTAAATGAATGTGCCATATTAGCAACAATCTCCATCTTGACACTTTCTACATCTCACTCTGTGGCGACCAATCTCCTAGTATTCTATCGTCCTCCAATATAAGTTCAAACAACTTCAATCTTCTATCGTCCGCCTATTCACATTTTTTTTTTTTTTACCTATTTTGTTATGTGCATTTTCTTTGTGATATTTTAATTGCTACCTTGGCGATTTTATAATATATGAAAATTTATTGGTATATTAAACTAATAATTTGTTTTATTAGCAACATGTCCTACATTAGTGGATACTATTATATGAATATTATTAGCTATCAAAGTTTCATACTAACAATATTATATTAAACTAATAATCTTATTAACAATAATATTAGTTATTATTGTTTTAACCAAGTAATACTTATGGTAAAAAATCCAGTTTCATCTTCATCATGTAATTGACGGTTTTTTTTATTAAAAAAAAAAAATAAAAGCAACAAGAGAAAGATGTTTAAAATTGGGTGATTTTATAAGGTTAAATTATGCTTTTGGTCCCTTATCTATATTTTAGGTTTTGTTTCGGTCACTCTTTTATGTTATTTTTTTGTTTCGAATTGGTCCTTTATCATGCAAACGTTAGCTCATTTTGGTCATTTCCGTTAATTTTCACTAACGGCGTTAGCTAGAAATCATCTTTGGTCATCGGATTCTGGAAAAGTCTCCAGAATCTGGGTAAGGTCACCTGAAACACCCTTCTTTTCCAAGAACTCCTTGTCTTCCTCCACAAGTGGGGGCTTAGACCCTTCCTAATCATCCACCATGGACTGCTACAACTCCTTAAACAACCACATCAAATCCCTTCCCCGTTTCTTTGGCTGCACCCACCTCTTGAGGAGCAATCACGCACTTTCCTCCGGCAACTGCTTCGGAAGCTTTGCAGCACCATCCAACACCCTCGACGCCACGAACTCCTGCTTATGCATCACCTACCTCCCCACGATGCTCTTATCCGGCCACGATGGAATGAAGAACCCTCAGTACAACTCTGTCAATTGATCCAAGAGCGTCACAATGTCGCGAAACGTTCTCCGAACGCTGAATTCGATCGGAGGCTCTGAATTCAGGAATGTTGGTTCTCGTGATGATCAGGTATGTAACTTAACTACTGCTACTAGGAACGAGTGAATTTGAGAGTTCTTGCTCCTTGAGAGCGTTTGAGACGGTTATTTTGATACACTATGACGTGGAAGAGGAATATCTGGAGAGGTTGGGAAGTTTCGAAAGATGCAATGAGGCTATGGAGGTCATCGTTGGGGGTGAAAACGGCGTTAGAGTAGGAGGGAGGATTGATGTAAGAGGAAATGTGGTTAGGGTTTGGGGAAAGGGGAAATGGTGTTGCAGCGGAGAGAGGAGAGGGTCGGAGTCAGCGGAGTTCTTCCAAGCTGTGGTTCTCAAGGCCTGTCATTGTTAATTGGAATTGAAACGCCTGAAGAGAGTGGAGGAGAGGAACATAGTGAGGAAGAAAAATGGTGTTTCAGGTGACCTTACCCAGATTAACACCATTAGTAAAAATTAGCGTAAAAGACCAAAATGAGCTAATGTTTGTAAGATAAGGAACCAATTCGGAAAATAAAAAATAAAAGAGGAAACAAAATGATACCTAAAATAAAGATAAGAGGCCAATGAAATAGACAACTATAAACACGAGAAGGAGGGTTGAATTGTGTTTATCAGACTTTAGAACAAAGTTAAAAACTTTTTCACACATAGGAGCTAGGAACAGAAGAGTGATTTAAAAGCACACAAACAAGTGACTTGTATGATGGTTTTTCAATGAGATAGGGATAGAGATAGACACAACTATTTTATCCTTTTTCACCCCTCCCCTCCTCTCAACTAAACACAATGTCTAATTAAAATCCCTCCCCCCTCCTTTGAACCAAATGTGCCCTTAAATAATTTAGGCTTAATGAACTTTTTCGTCCCTGTAAAATAGGACATTTTTGGTTTTGGTCCCCATCTTTTTTTGTTTGCATTGTGTACTTCTAACATTTAAAAATTTGCATTTAGTCCCTGCCGTCAGCCAACTCTGGTATCTGCTAATGTGGCAGACGGAGCTGCCATATCAGCATGCCACGTGGCATTAAAAATTAATTTTTTTTATTACCACGTGGATTTTTCTAGAAAAAAAATTAAATAATTTTATTTATGATTATTATATTATTTTAATTTTAATAATTTATAAATTTTAATAAAATTATTATAAAATTATGATTGTTTTTAAACCCTAATCCCCTTTCCAACACCTTCCCCATCACCCCATTCCCTGTCATCGGTCACCCACCCCCACCCTTCTCCATATTCTTCGCGCCGCTGTCCCTACCATCGCTGGTCAGCCTCCCTCGCGCCGCGCTGCCTCCACCATCACGGTTCACTCCTCCTCATTTTCATGTTTTTGTTCCTTCAATCAAAATCCAGAAACAATGAGGCACAGTCACAGTCGCAGATGCTCGAGTAAGAAGGGTTTTGGAGTTCGATTGGAGGTTAGGGTTAAAAAACTGAGACATTGATGGCGTATAAGGCAGAGGCGTGACGGGTGTGGATGTGTTTGGTTGGGGTTTGGGTGCTAGTGCGAGGATGGGGTGCGAGGATGATGGAGATCTGGCGAGAAGGAGGAAGCAACAGTGGAAGGGGAGGAAGTCAAGTGGGAATGTGTTGGAAGGGGGATGGTTTGGGATCTCTGATTTTTAATGGAAATGTGTCTCTGTGTGTGTGTTGTTTGTTTATGTTGTATGTGTGTGTCTGGTTTTTGGAGAATGTTGGTCTGGTCCAGGAGAGTTTGCCCTCAAATGTGGTTGCATCGACACAAGTTCTTGCAAATGTGGCTAACTTGTTGAATATAAGAAACATTAAATTGAGTACGTGGGTTTTGCTTTCAACACACAAGGTGAGGGGGTAGTAGGTGTAACACCTTGAATTTTCTAAGTGCTTAAAAATAGGAATTAATTAATTAGATATTTTATAAATAAATAAGGAAATTTTTGTAGTGCAGAAAAATTTAGTTTTGACTCAGTTTAGACATTGCTGACAGTATTAACCGGTACTGTTAGAGCGGACTCCGAGAATTAAAAATCCCGACTTGACCGGACCAAATGTGTTAGAATAATTTTTAGGTGTTAGTCAATACGTTTGAATTTTAAATTGAGTAGAAAATCAATACTGTAAAAATAGTATTATTTTATCAGTATTAGCTCCGTCCGTACCAACCGGCACTAATACCGGGTCTTGTGTCAAACTTGGAGTTGGGAACCTAAATCCAACTTCAAAAATATTCCCTCAATCTAATTCCAAAATCTTGGATTTTTTGACAACCGAAAGATTAAAATCTTACACTGTGAATATTGTACACTGTATTATTTAAAACTGATTTTCATCAAAAAGCAATTTTTGTTCCTTTTCTTCTAGTATCAGCCGTATGTACTAGTTTTCTTGGAGATAAAGTTGATTTTGTCTTTTGTGAAGAACCAATTTAATGCCTTAATTTATTCTCTTATATAACCCTTAGATCATACTTCTTTATCTCCCAATCTTACACCATTGATTGAAAATTGCAAGATATTTCATTCTCTCTCCTAGACTCACGCGGCTGGGACACTCTAGACTTGTTAATTTACAATTTTTTCTTCTCCCCTTTCACACCTCATCTGGCCAACACCACACTACACCACTTTCACCCTTTGTTTTCTTCTTCCTTTCATCTTCTTCATCTCCCATCTTCCACCGTCACCTACATACATATTTCTTCATCATTTTCTTCACTCTAAACAAAACTAAGCCCTCTCCAACCTAAACTTATACATTGTTAGAAGAGGTGAGAAAGTCCTCACCATCTCCATTTGCATTTTCGGTTTTACTCTCTTTTTGCCAAGAGACTCACTTTGTTCTTCCTTTTTATGGTTCAATGTGGTCTCTAGGTTCCTCTTAGAGCAAGAGAAGCTTCATTGTTGGTGTGGAGAAAGTTTGACAACAAAACCCTAAGGTGGGGAGGAAGATGCCTTCTTAAGGGTTTGGAGTAGAATAGGCTTAGGAGGGGATTCCCTCTCCCCTTTGTGCTTGCTTTTCTTGTTTTTCATTTCACTTTGATGAATATATGTTTGATTTTATTTGGTCCTATTTTCGGACTTGGCATGTATTTGTTAGAGAGGGTGATGAAAAACTCATCCTATCTTGTTTTTTATGTGTTGGAATGTTCCCTAATATATGTACATATATAACCTTGTGTTATTTAGGTTGTATAACTCGATTAGGGTTCTTAAAATCTATTTAGAATGCTCTAATTAAGGTTAGCTTGGAAAACTAAGTTTTAGACCCTATTTATGGACTTAGGATCTATTCTTGAAAGTAACTTAGAAAAATTACAACATGTAGGGCTCACACCATGTGGGGCCACTATTTTGACCCATAAAACAAGGAAGGCAAAGCTCCTAAATCATCCCCTAATGACACTCAAATTCATGTTTAGAGAGTGGTCAAGAAAGTTTGAGAAAATTAAGAAGGAAAATATTAATGATGAGTCACTAAACCCAAGCTAATGGATGGACCAAAATTTAGTTTAAGTGGAATCAAATCCAAGTCCCTTGGACATGTAGAATTCTACCAAGATGAGATCTAGTGGTATGAAAAATTGTATGAACTATTATTGGGCCTCCTAAGGCCCAATGATCAAAATCTGACTAATAGGACTATTAGAAAGATTGGTAAACTTCATATAAGCTTTCATAATTGAACTAGGGTCATTAGTAATTAGGATACCTTTCTAATCAAATTAAATATAGTTAGTTAGACTAGAAGCCAAATTAGATTAGAGGAAGCATTCTTTGTTGGCACCAAAGTCCATCACTTAGGCCCAAATCAAGTGAAAACAACCAAATAAAGCAAATGGGCCTAAAGTCCCTTATGGTGGCCCATAACCATTTAAGCTTTATCAAGTGGTCCATGTTTAAATCACTTGAGTATTTAGAAATGTTGATTTCTAAGTTGTAGATAATAAACTAAATTAATGCTAAGTTGAGCCACTTAGGATATTTGAAAAACATTCCTATAAGTGAAGACTTAGTTACCAACTTTGAGACCATTGGTGTATTCTTGAAAGATTTTTGGACCAATTGTAACTCCTTGAATCTTAATGGGCTTGGCCCAATTAATTGAAGAAGAATGTGAACACTATTGAAATTGGATGATAATTATATACTCTTGAGTGATCACAAATTTAATTTGGATGAAACTTTTGAAGTTGATGGACACATGCCTAACTCACTTGGATGAGATGAGTACTTGAAATAACGTGATTGTATAAATGATTGCATTGTGTTCATTCTTGCATGTGGTGTCTGTGAGGAGATACACCCAAGTGCGGGTGGGAGTACTAAGGGAAGGTCGAGATGACCTAGGGGATATATTCGGTTCGGAACCCCACAAGGCTCGATGGTAGCTCCCCTGTTGCCATGGTATCCGATGCAACACAAATGTAGACGAGACCCTGAACTACTTAGGAACAGTTGAGGACGTTTCCGATTAGCCGTTTGGCACGCAATTGATTTTTCTAAGCACTTGTTTTGGCTAGTGGTTACGGAAACGTTGACTCCTGATTGCTCCTCTGTTGTTGTTGTTTCTCCGGAGAATAAGTCGGTTGGCACTAGAGAGTCATATGTGTGAGCATTCACACATGCATTTATATCTGTTAACATTTGATGTTGAATTATGACCTTGTTGTGAATCTGTATGGATAAATGAAATCTTTATCTTGACTACTTTATGAATTATTTATGTGGTGCACCTAAGTTATATTCTACTCTGTTACCTTATGACTTGAGATTGGTTATCTTACCTCCCTTGCATGTTTTGTGTTGGACTGGTGTTTATTGTTATTACAGATGTCAGGACCCGGATGTCGGAGGTATCCACGGGACAATGACCCTAGCTATGGAGGACCCTAATGGGTTCGTCCCGAACCTAGTGACTCGGACCATGCTCTATCTTGGTCCAGTCACCTTTACATTGGAGTTTGCGGGCTTACCTTCTTTTACCTTCCGAGCCCCTTGGGGCATTATATATCCTATTCCAGATGTAGTATGACATGCCCCCACTCCTGAACCCTTTGGTCTAGTCTACTTGGCTCAGACAGCTTCTTTTGTGAACAGACCTCATCCCTACCCAGACTTGGGTATGGGACCACCTGGACACATCCAGATGGATTCAGACAGCTCCGAGCCAAAGACTGATCCTGAAGAAGGGTCTCAGTAGTAGGGAGGAAAGGGTGTGCAATTTCTTTTTGAAGACCAGCTCTGAGCTCAAGTGTTGGTTTTTGTTATACTTAATGTATATTTATTATTAATAGTTGGTCTGTACATGTTTAGTAATAGTCAGGAGGCTTGATACTTTTTGTTTAACTTGGTACAGTAAGCCCCGATAACTCTATGACTTTTACTTGGAACTTGACTTTATGTAAATATGATTATGATATGATATATGACATTATGCTTATGAAATGGAGATGTTTTTTGAAACTTTGCTATTTTATTCTGTGTGCCCGGAGGGCCGTTGTATGTATTTTCCTATTTATTACCTGGATATAATGGATGATAACTAAAGGTGATAGTGGAAGTAAATATATGAATATTAGGACAGGTTATTATAATGGGATACTAAGGGGGTGTCTCAGCAGGGGTGGTGCTAGGGAGGCGGAGGGCGAGGAGGTTGTGGAGTGGAAGGGTTGAAGAGGTGGAGGGGAGGGTCTGTGGGTGGTGGAGTGGAGGTGGAGCGGCAGATGATGACATTTTTTATAGGGACCAAAATCAAAAATGACATTTTTTACAGGGACTTAAAAAGTTCATTAAGCCAATAATTTATATAGATTTCATTGTCACGTTCTTTTCTCCTCAGAAATGAGTCATACCAGCCAACGAATGTTGGTCCAGTTGATAAGGATACGACTCATAACCCACAAGGTCGTGAGCTCGAATCTCACTGCCGATGTGAGGACCTCGTTGATGGATAATTTGTAAGTACCTCTGTAAGCACTCTTTGAGCCGTGAGGCCTACCATGGCCCTAGTGAGCACTGACGGACCTTAATGGTAGCCAAGGGGAGCAATGGCTCCCCCCAAAATAAATTAACAATTTTTTTAAAGAAAAAATTAGTGGCTTCTCCCCTATTTAAAAAAAAAAAAATTAATAGCACCCTCATCCTACTAGCAAAGGTAAGTGCTATTGTGATTTTATATGCAATCTAAAATACTATCTAAAAAGAACTCTATGTGCTTTCCTATGTTGTTTTTTTTGCGGTCTAAGATATCGTTTTTATTTTTATTTTGCAATCTTCTTCACTTTCTTTGTTTTATATGTTCTCTCTTTTCTAGTTTGATTATTTTGTTTATGTATTTTTTATTAGATTGAGTTGTTAATTTATGGACTTTCAATAAAATTTTATATAATTAATTTCAGCTATTATAGGAGTGATGCAATTTTAAAAAAATATATATAATGTATATTTTTTATCATAAGAAAATTTACATTATCAACCAATTAGAAATTATGATATGTATGACTTTAAAGATGGTTAAGATAATAGTCAAACATTTTTTTATGATATGCCAATTTTTGATTGTTTGACAATGTAAAAATACTCTTAAGATGAAACAAAATGAAAATTGTATAGTTTCAATTTCTTCACTTTAAAACAATCATTCTAATGATTAAATAGTTTAAAAGGACAAGCAACCTTTGATAAAATTATATATAATTCATATTAATTTTAATTATATTATTGGTTAAAATAATGTTTTAGTCCCTATATGTGTCACTCATTTTTAAATTAGTCCCTATATAAAACTATTTTTATATTAGTCCTTACACGTGCAACCGTTACCAAATAGGTCCCTGACGTTTAACTGTCGTTAACGACCGTTAATGACGATCATCAAGTTGGTCCCTACATGTGTCACTCATTTTTAAACAAATGCCGGTGCCCCCGATTGGTCCTTATAGGTGTCAATCATTTTTAAATTGATCCCTACATGCTTCACTCATTTTTAAATCGGAAGATTCCTTCTCCCACCTACTCCATCTTCTCTCTCCCTCTCTCAACTCTTCCTTCCCCCAAATTGCCCCCGATTGTGCCCTAGCAGCCGCAATCTTCCGATTGGCCCACACTGCCACCTACAACAAGGTTTCGCGGCGATTCGGGATCGCTCCAACCAAGGCGTGCCGTGCGTTCTTCGTGGTTTGCAAAGCTGTTACTGAAAAATTGAGGCATTTGTTCGAGCTTCGTATCGATTATTGGAGGGTTGTTATGGAGAGCACAACAGCTTGCAGGCAAGCCTGCTGGAATCTTCAACAGCACTGGATTACACTCACTCAGTTGGTTCATCATGGAATGATATTTGTTCCGATCGGATATGAAAGTTGGTTAAAATTCCAACTGAGTGGTTCCAGTAGGCTTGCCTGCAAGCTATTGTATTTCATATCCACTCTGTGAGTGTAATCCAGTGCTATAGAAGATTCCAGTAGGCTTGCCTGCAAGCTGTTGTGCTCTCCATAACAACCCTCCCAGAATCGGTACGAAGCTCGAACAAATGCCCCAATTTTTCAGTAACGGCTTTGCAAACTTCGAAGAACGCACGACACGCCTCTGCTGGAGCGATCCCGAATCGCCACGAAACCTCGTCGTAGGGACTAATTTAAAAATGAGTGACACATGTAGGGACCAATTTAAAAATAAGAGATACATATAGGGACCAATTTAAAAATGAGTGACACATATAAGGACCAATCGAGGGCACCGACACATGTAGGGACTAATTTAAAAATGAGTGATACATGTAAGGACCAACTTAATGATCATCATTAACGACTGTTAAACGGCAGGGCTCTATTTGGTAACGGTTGCACGTGTAGGGACTAATATAAAAATATTTTTTGTATAGGGACTAATTTAAAAATGAGTGACACATATAGGGACTAAAACTATATTTTAACCTATATTATTTTAGTTAGTAGCCAGTGGCTTCCCAAAAAATTCGATCAAGATCCGCCACTGCCTGTGAGCCCGGACCCAACTCATCCAAATTTTTTTTTACCAAAAAAAAAAAAATCAAAAGAAATGAGTCATACCTTGACTACTCACTTTCCTCAGACCACCAACCACTCCCATTTCTCGTTTCTTCCTCAGACCACCGACGAGGCCCCGCCGTCCCACCATAGAACGTCCACCGCGCCGGCAACTGCCTATCCGCCGACGATCTCGCCGTTGGCGGACCCACCAGAGAACTTCCACCGTCGTCCCAGATCGTGCGGCGGATCCCCTTCAGTCCGCCATTCCAGATCGCGCCAGACCTGGCCCCACCGATCCCGATCCCACCGTCGATCTGCCCCTCCTTCACAGCATAGGTTCTTTTTTTTTTAAAATTTTGTTTTTTATGCTTTAATTTATATATTCTTAGTGATGATTTTGTATTTATTTGATGCTTTAATATAGATTATATATATAACTTTCCCAGTGCATTTTGGAATTTCTGACATGCTGCATTTTGGGGATTTTTTTTTTTTGGTTGTTGCTATATTTATATATTTTTGCCTATATTTATTTTCCCATTACATATCCAGGAAAAAAAAAAGTGAGAAAGGAACACTCAGGCACACAGTCCCCGAGCAGTGTGTGAGCTAGGCACTTAGAAACAAAAGCAAGCCTCCCACTCCCAATTCTCGTGTCACTTAAACGACACAGGAAAATGTCGAACTCGGAGGGTGCAAAAACGGTGCAAGTGCATGAGCAAAACGACCAGTCGCAACAAGAGTGGAAAACCATGGCTCGAGCGTGGCTCAGTTCCTTCCCGGAGGCGAAGGAAGTGACGATGGCAGAGGTGGAAGCATGGATTGACTCCAACCTTGCTTCTCTCCCCAAGGGTCTTCGTTCAATGCCTCGCCCTGATCTCTGCCTTCGCCTTATTTCCTTTCAGAATTGCATGAGGCTCCCCATTCAATAGGTACTACACAGCAAACAACTTACTCAAAATGTTTCTTGATGATTCCCTCAAAATGTTCATAATGTTGTTTTCTATAAATTAATTTAAAATGGAGAGTGGTCTTGGCTGGGATTGGAAGCATTTAATTGAAGATGATGATGAAGTTTTATTGGCTTTAGTTGAAATACTTTGAATACTTATATAGTAACTGCCAGTCGATCCCTAAGTCACATATCACAATGATAGACTTCTAGGGTGTGAAGGATAAAAAAACCGACCTAGTGCATGAGGCTTCCACCTGGGAGGGTCTGGTGAGGGTTGATATTCGCAGCCTTACCCCCTACAATCGTTGAGGATGTCTTCAGGATTTGAACCTGTGACCACCGGTGATAAGGCAACAATCTTACCACTGCACCAAGGCTCACCTCTAAGGGTCTGAAGGATGAAGTTGGGGAGTTGAGAAAGGAAAACTGGAGTTTAAGGTTTCTGCTTTGCTTGGGATTGTGTAATTTTATTAGGAGAAGAAGGATAAAGCATGAAGCCTTTATGATTTGCTTAAGAAAATTGGCTTTTGTTCTTACAAGAACAGATGAAGAAAAAAAGTAATGAAGGAACTTGTTGTTGCTAAATTGCTCTGGATTGTGATATTAGTACGGGATTCCCCAATTGTTAATTTGTGTATGACCGCAAAAATGTTTGTGTCCTACTCGGTGATGTTAGAAACTGAAACTTGAGTGCGATGTGGGCGAAAAAATCCTACATTTGAAATAAATGGACAAAATGAGGATTGTAACAATGAAAAAAGACCCATGAAGTGTTTGGATGTGCCAATTTCAAAATTTTAGTGAATTTGAAAAGAAAGGGCATTAAGTTGATGTGATTCTATTTTCTGGATTTGTAAACTTTCTTAGTTTGGATAATTATTTGGTGAAACTGGAATTTCCATAAAAAATTTGGAACGCCAAAAAAGTGCCCATTGCAGATCATTAAATCCCCGACATGAGACCGGCAGCAAATACCATTGAAGAAATGTATCAGAAAGAACTAGCTGGAGCACATTCTCAACTATGGAGAAGCACTCCCAAACCCTCTTGTTCTAAGAACAACGAGATATTCCACCGCCCCATCTCTTGCCATCCGGCCTCTCCAAGTTCTTGAACAAGTTCCTCCTCAATGCTGCCACAACATGCAGAGCAACCCGTCCATTGATTCTCTCAAACTCTCCATAGATGTTGGGCAAAAGGTTCAACAATGGCAATGTGTTGCCATGGGTATCCACCTCCACCTCCACCTGGAGGAGAAGGTACGTTGCATGTCTGAGTTGATCTTTGGGCGGGTAGTTATTCACCAGTGGTAAGTGCAACGATAACTTGAAGGAGATCATTGGTAGAGGCAATGGGTGTGACATGAAACTCACCAATATCTTCTTGATAAAGCTCATTATTGAGAATCGAGACGGATGATAGGGTTAATGACTAACAGGTAGATTTCACTTATTCCACCTATTTTGGTGGGATTTCAAATTAATCAGTTTGATCTAAAATGACCAAATAGAAATTCCTTGGAACTTTAAAGTTCTTTACTTAAATATTGAAAACAAGTTATGTTATTACAAGTCATTTTACATACTCTATAAAAATGCATCCCCTCCTTAAAATGCTCTCTCCATGCACAAGGTTAAGATGGTATCTGCCCATTGTATGGTTTTTCACTTAGCCCATTAGATGCAGATCTGTCTGGCGTTTTGGGCCATTTATGCTAATAGGTGAATTGTTCCATATTGGGGAAGGTCTTGATTTTTTCAGTCTTTTTTTTTTTTCTTCTTATCCTGATCTTAATTTGCCCTTGCATCTTGAGACATTTGCATCAAGATTTAGTGGATTACTCCCAGTTTGTGAAGAGCAGGGTAGTTAATAGCGCGCGATCGCGTCGCTATCACGGAGGGGCGGGGTGGAGCAGCCAGTGGCCGCTACTCGGACGACATGGCGGAGCATTTTTCGGTAGCGGTGATCGCGGCTGCTTTCGCGGCGGAAATCGCACCGAAAAGCGGTGAAGCGGGCGCTTTTGGGTCGCTTCTGTGTCACGGGTCGAATTTCCGTCCAGTCGAGCCATTTTCGGCCGACGACGAGCCATTTCCAGCCGAACCCAGTCGTCGGCGCCGCTGTTGGAGGTGTCACGCATGCTCTCCTGCGGCGGCTGCAAGCAGATCTAGGGTTTACAGTACATTACATGCGGCTGCTGCAAAGGAATTAGGTCATGCGGCTGCTGCAAACAGGAATTAGGTCATGAGGCTGCTGCAAGCAGGAGATAGGTCATACTTTTTCTCTACTCTTCCTATTTTATCCTCACTTACATTTTGTAAATATCAATTTTACCCTCACTTATGCTCAACAAATCTCTATTTTACCCTTGTTTTTTTTTTTTTTCTATTTCTTACTCCAACTCTCTGCCCACTCACGTTCTTTTCTGTTATGGGTTTGGTCGTTCCTCTGCTTCTCCCCTCTCATCTCCCTCTGCTTCTCCCCCTCTCTTCTCCCTCTGCTTCTCCCCCTCTTATCCTACTGCATCCCCTCCTTCCTCCTTTATCACTTCTCCGCACTTGCCTAAAATAGCAGTCGTCCCACTATGCGCTATCCCGCAATAGCGTTTTTGGGGTTAGCCGCTCCGCGCCGCTATCCGGGATTGATAACCCTGGCGAAGAGTAGACAATTCTTTGGTTTCTGTGATAAGTCTGCTTCTCACGTTAATTTTTTGGAGGGTTAGAGGAGGAAATGAGAGGTTAATTTTCTCTCCCTCTTGTTTGTGAGTTCTATCAATTGAAGGGAAAGGCTTTGGGGTAGTTTAATTAATCCTCCATTTTCCTCCTCAACCTACTTTTTTCATTTCACTCCCAAACAAGGAGAGGGTTATACTCTCCTTCTCCTCCCCTCCCTCCCCCTTTCCTTCCCCTGTGATCCCCTCCCTTTCCTTCCCTTCCAAACTCGTAAACAGGGCCTAAAAGAAATCAAAATAGCAATGAAAAGTTAATTTGCTAGAAACCAACTTCTCACCTTAAATTAAAAAATAAATAAATAAACAACCAAGTAAGAAGTCGATTTGTGCAAACAACTAAAGTAAGTCCATTTTGGAACATGATTTCATGCTGCATTTTAGGAATTTTTTGTGCCATATTTGTATATTTTTGCCTATATTTTCCCATTACAAATCCACAAAAAGAAAAAGTGAGAAAGGAAGACTCACAAAGTAACGATCACGCAAATAGTTCCCGAGCACTATGTGAGGTAGGCACTAAGAAACAAAAGCAAGTGTTGTCGTTTTATCCTTTTATTTAAATGCTTAGCCAAAAATGCCATGTGTGTTTTCTTGTGTTGCATCCCATTCCCACTCCATCTCCATCTCTTTCTCCCACTCTGCTTCACGCAAACGACACAGCAAAATGTCAAACTCGAAGGATGCAAAATTGGTCCAAGAGCATAAGCAAAATGACCAGTCGCAACAAGAATAGGAAACCATGGCTGGAGCGTGGCTCAACTCCTTCTCGAAGGCCACAGAAGTAATGATGTTGGAGGTGGAAGCATGAGTCGAATCCAACCTCGCTTCTCTCCCCAAGGGCCTTCGTTCAATGCCTCTCCCTGATCTCTGTCTCTGTCTCTACACAACAAATAACTATTCTTGATGCTTCTCTCAAAATGCTTGTGATGGTTTTTGCTGTAAATTAGTATTGACTTAAAATGAAGATTCGTCTTAGCTAGGATTGGAGGCAATTAATTGAAGATGATGATGTGGTTTTATTTTCCTTAATTGAAATAATTTGAATTCTTTTATGGTAACTAAACTACTAAAGGCCAATCCCTAAGTCACATATATCAATGATAGACTTCTAGGGTCTGAAAGATGAATTTATGAATTTGAGAAAGAAAAACCTGAGTTTAACTTTAAGGTTTTCGCTTTGCTGGGGACTTTGCAAAGAGATGATCCACCGCCCCCTCTCTTGCCTCCCTGGCCTTTGCATGATCTTTAACAAGTTCCTCCTCAGCACTGCCACAACAAGCAGTGCGACCCCTCCATTGATTCTCTCAAAGTCTCCATAGACGTTTGGCAGAAGGTTCAGCAATAGCAATGGTGTTGCTGTGGAGAACCACATGGAGGAAAAGGTTCTCCTGATTTTAATTTGCCCTTGCATCCCCAGACATGTACATTAGGATTTAGTATATTACTCACAGTTGGTAAAGGGTAAACAATTTTGTATGCATCAGTTGTGCCCCCTTCTAACTGTGACAGAGTAAGCGGATGTCAAATTCAAGTTCAATGAATTTCTGTGGACGTGGTCTTAATAATTTTGAATTTTAGATCTTCTTACTCCTTTGTTAAATTTTTGTCATATCATTTCAAGATAAAGGGTTTTCTAAAAAAAAAAAAACAAAAGAAACATGTTTTCTACCTTTTGTAAGAATTGTTTATCTTATAAGTAATAATAACGGTTTCTAGGTGATAAGGTGCCTGTATAATGCTTTTTCTGTTACACTTATAAATGAAGGTAGGGTTTCTTGTTATGTAGGTGACATACATGATACATATAAAATTATGCTTCTTCCCAAGATTCCTTTAAATAAAATGGGAAAATTTTAAACTAAATATTTGAAACATTGTAATTTATCACACCTGACATTGTTCAATTCTATCAAATGTGGCAGGAAAGGGAAGTAAATCAGCTTGATCTCCCACATGCACGGTTTCAACGCACTGATCAATGCATACCAGTTTATTCATGGTTAGAAACTTTGGATAAGGATGAGGTGGTTAAGTCCAAGGAGATAGCTGACTGGTTAGCAGAAAACCCTAAGGTCCAAGAACAATTATACTCAAGGCATTCTCGATATCATTTGATGCACTACATCAAAAAATGCCATTTAAAGATATTAAAAAGAAGGGAGAAGGGCAAGGTATTAAATTGTTTATCATATTTTTTTTTTTTTAGTATGGGGAAGGGGACTGGGAGCACTATGGATTTCCAATTAAGTTGGCACCATGAACATTGTGTATTTCCCATTCCTATAATTGAAGTAGTTTAGTTACTTTCACGGTTTCTGACAGGAATCCTCAGGGTTTCAAGAACAATAGCAGAAAAACTAGGAGAAAATAGGAGAGAAAGATAGAAAATTGAGATGAATTCACCTCTGAATATTACTGAAAGAATGAAGGGGCTACAACACTACACAAGGGGCACTCCCCTTCACACTGAGTAATCTCAGTCGAACTTACACAATGATCAAAAAGTGTCTATCTCAGTTACAGAAGCCTTATTTATAGGCAAGGCTAGTAACTGCCTTACAACTAACTGCTGACTCAGCAGCATCCTAGGCTTTAGGCTTCCTAAACCTCTTTCTATAGTATACCCTCAAGGCACCGGGACCCTCAGCTGGTGTCTCCTCCTCATGCCTAACAGTTTCATCCCATGCTTATCAGCATTAAAATTTTTCATTCTTATTAGTGGAGTTAGTGAGTGTAGTTCAACTGCTATCTTATGTGGTCTTTACCATGGGGCTCTGGTTGTGGTGGGATTTCGATCTACCACATCTCTATTTTCCATTCCCTCTTTCGGTTCTTCTTCGACCCCCCTGTCAGCTTTCGGTGCTCAGCTCCTACCTTTCAGCTAGTTGTGCCAAACAAAGCCTAAGTCTAACACTTAAGCAGTCAAGCATGACTGCTGGAAAAAGGCTATGCACACTGAGATTGATTCTCTATACAGAAATCACACATGGATTCTTGTTGACTTACCAGCAGGAATAAGCCCAATAGGCTGTATGTGGGTTTGCAAAGTTAAATACAAGCCTGATGGGTCTGTGGATAGACGTAAGGCAAGAATTGTTTCCAACAGTTATACTGGGATTAAGGGCAGAGTTGTTCTCTTCTTAGCATCCGTCAACAACTGACCCATCCATTGAGGCATCGACGTGATGTAGATAATTGATTCCTCCATGGTGAACTTAAGGAGGAAGTTTACATGACCTTACCTCGAGGGTTTTCCTCACCCGCACCCAATCAGGTCTGCTTGCTTAAGAGGTTACTGCATAGCTCGAAACAGGACAATAGACAATGGTTTACCACCTCATCTGCTACTCTAAAAATTCTTCATTACATCCAATATGCTGCTAATCACTCTCTTCATCAAAAGGAATTCTTCTTTTATTGCATTATTGGTCTATGTAGATGATGGTGTGCTTATTGGTAATGACTTCCATGAAATTAATTCAATCAAGTAGTATTAGGGATGGCAATTTTAACCTGTACATGGGAATCCCCATGGGGGCTGCCTTGTTTGGGGCCCCGTAGGTGGGGATTTTTTCCCCGCGGGGATGGGAATGGGGGAGAAAATCCCCCGAAGGCAATATGGGGACGGGGATGGGGAGCATATCCCTCGCCCCGTGGGGACCCGGTGCCCGAGAACCTTGCAAAAATATTCTTGATATATGTACCTACATACATATATACATATAACCTATTTTTGTAATTTTATATATATTTATATATAATTTTATTAAATTAATAAAAGAAACTTAAAATATATCCCATTAAATAATCAGAAGCTGCAGCCTCAAACATAACGACCATCCCTGTTACTTTATTAAATTAAAGTGTAGAAAAATGAATCAAATGTCTTCGACGTCGCTGACAACAATAAGGTAGGGTTGATTGAATTTAATATAATCTGAATGGGGATTGCAGTGATGGAAGAATAGGTACTGACAACAAGAAATTTATGATTTTAGTCCGAATCAATTGCCCTTTCAGGGTCCCCGTGAGGACCTGTGGGGAGGCGGGGAACGGGGACAGTGGAGAAATACTCCCCGAGACGGGGAATGGGGATGGGGAGGAAAATAGGGGACGGGGATGCAGAGCGGGAGGGTACTTCCCGCCCTCGCCCCGCCCCAATAACATCCCTAAGTAGTATCTTCATGCTAAATTCAGTATTAAGTAGGGGAACTGAACTATTCAGCAAGTAGCTAACTTAAGTTAATTAGTTAGTTTCTAACAGAATTAGTGATAGTTAGTGTTGACCACCTTTAGTTGATATTGAGTCAAATGAATGTGAAACTCCAAATTTGCTACATTTCTAATCCTATCTTATCTTGTTTGTCCACACATCCAACATAATGCTACGAACCTTGGGCGAACCACACCACTAAAGCTAGCTATTGTGGTTGGAAAGCCCAAGGCCATATAAACCCCACATCGGAATCCCATACTTCCGATGTGGGACTCAAGTCCCATACATTGCAATTGGATCCTAACATCCCACTACACTTCACAGCCCCAGCACCCATTGTGGGCTGGTCGTGCAGTAGCCCCTTGACTAATCTAGGCGGACCCTACAATGTTGGTGCCACCACCCGTGTCGCTCATTTGCAGTTGAGAGATATGGTGGAAAGCTCTGGTACCAATTGATACGAACCTTGGGAGAACCACACCACAAAAGCTAGTTGTTGTGGTTGTAGAGCCCAAGGCCATATTAACCCCACATCGGACAGGGTAAAATTATAAGATTTGACATTGATGAGTTTTTAAATTATATCTTGTGTAAAAGAAATTGTTGACTGTGCACTTGCTAGTGGTTTTATATCACATACATTACATTACTACTTGTTTACTTGGACAGGGTTCAGAAAATCCTGACAAAGACACTTCAATGAATGTTCAGAAAGATGTGGTGATGAAACATTCAGCCCCACTTCAATGTATGCTTTATCCATATTACTTTCTAAATTTTCTTATCCATATTACCTTCTAAATTTTTTGTGGTACTGGACAGAAAAATGTTACTTCCACTTAGTCGAAATTGGCAGATTTCTGTGAAGTAGCCTATATGTGGTGGCACGTTAGTGGAAACTTATTTTTGGGGAAAAGGAAGGGAAGAGAGTGGATATTAACTTAATATAATGCTTGGAAAATAATATGAATGTAGTTATAAATTGGTCGTGTGTAATCAATTTAATTTTGTTTTCAATATATAATGGTTTGAGCTACTCTGTTATCTATGAGGACATTCTCTAAAGATTTTCTCAATCTCCTATAGTCTTTACGGCCTTCTGTATATGTGGCTGTGAAGTGTTTGTTTGTGGGATACATTTCTTTGGTTTTGAGTTTATTTATTTTGTTTGAGGAGGGAACTTCGGGGCTGTTGCACAAACATTTCTTTTGTAATTCTTTTCGAGTTCTGCTACAGTTTGGGTCATTCTTCGATATTTTCATGTCTCTACTTTTGTGAAGGTCAGACCTTAAAAAATAGTTGTGTTCTGATTCACATAGGTGTTATGGGAATTAGATTAATGTTGTTACTTATAGGTGATGATCTTTGCTTTGTTAACTTTGTAGCTAGTTTTGCAAACAACTTGCCCAAAGACAGTGAAAGTTTATCGCAAATATGAGCTGCAAGTAAATGAGCAGTTTTTCTTTGTGTGGTTATGTACGAGAAGTTTATCATGCTTCAGTTTAGCTTACGGTGATTTGGTTTCAGTTTAGTAGGGTTGGAGAAGCTGCTTTCCCCAGTATTCTCAGAGCATCGTAAAACAACCAATGAGACAGTCTCGGAACAGTGACTTGGAACTTCCTGATGTTGCCTCACTCTCGGTTTCATGCACTGAAGCAATGTTGCTTTTCTTAAAGTGTTTACCTTATAAGACTTCTTAACTTAAATTAGTAGGGGTTTTTTTTTTTTTTTTTTTTTGTAAATATAATTCGTTTAGATATATATTATATTGGTAAAACTAGTGGATTGGTCCCCCTAAGTTAATTTCTTTTTTCAATTTGGTCCTTTTAAGTATTTTTGTTAAATTGGTCCTTTTAAGTTTTTGTGTGTCCATTTTTTTTTTGGGTGAGAGTCTTACGTGGTCGTTAACTATCTTAGGTGGCGGTGATCGGATATACAAACCGGAAAAAAAATAAAGTAGAGATAATTAATGAATAAAAGACTATTAAAAGTTGTCTTCTCCACTTAACCAACAAGGGTAACAGAGAAGTGTGGTGGTCTGCCTGATAATGGAACATGGTGGCGGTGCGGTGACGGGTTAGACTGGCATGGAGGTGCAAGTGAACATAGTAAGTAACTTATTTCCATCTCCCTCAACTCATTTCCATTCCCCTTAAGACCCAATTCAGAGGACAGAATAGGTCACAATTTTAGCACAATAATAAATCTTGCTGATATTATTTTAGCATAGGAATACAACAGTTCCAGTTTGTATTCAACCAAGATAGTAATTCAATAGATTCATTGTCACTCAATCTGACCATCATGACTCATGAGGGTGGTTTAAGATAACAAACAATACATTGATCATATTCCACTGTGATCTTAGCTGAAAGTTTCATATAATCAAAACTATAGATCGATAATGTGGCTTGTTAAAGATTGTCTGGATGATCCCCAAAAAAATTGTTTTTCTTCTTCAACAAATTCGAAAGTGAAAAACCACTTAAATTTGTATGTCATTTTTTAAATCATACCAGACCCAACCAATCAAAGTTCAATTTGTATTAGCTTGTTAACATCTTACCAATTGAAAGGGGGTTCATAAGCAATAGGATCCATGTTGGAAAGTTAGTGTTAAACACAATTAAATGGGAAGCATACTAATTAAGCTGAACATGAAGAGGAAATATGATCAATTTATCTTTGATATAGTGGTCTCAGTACCAACCACCATCCAACAACTTGTTATCATTTTAGCACTCCTTTAATAGCCTTCACGCCTTTAATAAACCATTTTTCTGTTAGAACTCATTTAGACCAAAGAACGGTATGTACTTGTATAATGCTTCCATGTTATATTCTGGGTTCAAGCCCACAATATTCCAGTGGGTTTCATGACAGTGCTAGTAGGAAAGCATTTGGCCAATTATGTGGGTGAATTTCTACAGTACGATGGCTCGAATAACACAAGTATTTGGCGCAAGTATATCCGTCTTAGAGTTCGAGTAGACATCAAGTAACCTCTGAAGAAGGAGAGGAAGGTTCGGAGGACTGGGGGAGAATGGTGCACAATGTACTTTAAATAAGAGAGGCTTGGAGTTTTTCTGTTTCAAATGTGGCTGCTTAGGCCATACGGAGCAAAGATGCGAGGTCATCTTCACATTAGGGGTGGATGATGGAGTTAGAGGGTGGGGCTTGGAGCTGAAAGCGGAACAAAGGAGATCAGGCGGTGGCTCTGGTAATCGGTAGCTGAAGGAGGAGACTAGGGGGCGATCTTTTTCGAATTCAAATGGGCAAGGAATCCCTGGAAATCAGCAAAACTTTCATTCCGGGGATCTCTCTGGCAGGTGCGGAAATCAGGGAGGAAATATGATAGGAGGTTTGGTGCACGTGGGGAACAATAGGGGGACACCCGTTATGGGAGATTGTTATGCTTTAAATGCTTCAAATTCTGTTAATAGAAAATTCAACTCTCCTGATACTGCGGTTATTCACGTCCCGCATGGCCCGCATGGAGTGAGCCAAAATATTGCATGTAATGACGTCAGCCAAACAAATAGTAAAAAAAGGAGATTTGGAGGAGATGTGGATAGTAGTTCTAACCCTATCTTGGGTTTTATCAACGAATAAGAGATTGATGGCTCTTCACAAAACTCAGATCAGTATCATCATTTTTTATCGGATGGCCCTGGTTCCCAGGCCCGCCAGGTACAATGATCGTCCTAAGTTGGAACTGTCGAGGCCTGGGTAACCTGCGAGTAGATCCTTCCTTGAAAGACCTAGTTTGAACTAGTAAGTCGGATGTGATTTTTCATTTTGAAACGTTAGTGCATGTCAATAAAGTTGAGAACTTGAAGCGTAGACTAAGGTTTGATTCGTGTTTTGCTATTGATAGGGAGGGCAGGAGTGGTGGTGTGGCAGTGCTGTGGAAGAATAATTGTGAAGTTGTTGTTAGAACCAAAGTGGTTTTGGCTTAAATAATCTCTTAAATTTTGATGTTAACAAAAAGGTTAAATTTGTATGAAAAAGTATTGTCAAAGACCTAACTTGTTTGAGTGAAGGCTTGCAGGATTTCTAAGTTGTGATAAGAAGATGAAATATATATATATATATATATAGTTGCAGTATCGGGTCTATTTCTAGACGAGGCCTTAAAAAATTGGCTAAGGTAATAAATGCTAGATAGACAAGTATCCAAGTTTAAGAAAAGAGTAGTAGATGAGCAAATAAAAATATTCAAGTAAAAATAGCAAGTCCAAAGACTTGATAATAGACGAGACACCACGTCAGCAGACGAGCTATTGAGAATAGCAAGTCCAAAGACTTGGAGCTAGACAAGAGTCTTATAGACGCAGTATCAGTAGACGAGCCCGCTTTACTGATAAGATAATTTTGCACGACCAAAGTGTAACGCCCCGATTCCTGTGTCTTTCTGTAGCAGTAAATACATGTGTATATGTGTTTATTTTTGATAAAATCCAGAGAGTGATTTTAAATAAACTAAAATCATTTTCTTGTGTTCTCTTACCGTAGGAAGTCACGGTTAAATTTTCGATTGAAAATTCAGACGAAAGCCGGTCTGCATTTTCATTGCCGATACAAATTTACTGAGCATAATACCAAATTTTGACTCGTGAACAAAACGGTTGGGGTTGTTGTTGTGTTTGTATAATATTGGAAATTCTCAAAAATTTGAGTTCGGAAATAAAATATAATATTTATTCTAGGCGAAATACGATCGGGAACTTGAACCGGATATGCAATGGAGCATAATAGGAGACATGAAAGAGTTGAAGTGACTTGTTGGAAAAGTAGGCATGGTGGTAGAAGCCTTTTGTCACATCCATCAAAAGTGCCATCATTACACTTTTTCAAACTTTACAATTTTATAATCAAATAAGCCATTTTTCTCTTTTTTGCCAACCAAACATGGCATAACCCAAAACTTGGTCATCAAGTTCTCTCCCTCTCTCTCTCTCTTTCACGCCTACTCCCTCTCTCCCTCTATATATTCACACTTCATTTCACTTCACTCATTTTCTTCTTCTTCATCCTACTAATTTTCAAGTTTCTATCACTTAAAGTTTTCATTTTTACTCATTTCCAAGCTTCAAGTTCTTCATACTTTTTCATCCTAGCTTCAAGGGTAACACTCTCATACTCTTCTCTTTCAAGTTTTACACTTATCTCATGAGTTTACTCTATGTTTTCCATTGTTGTTCATAAAGCTCTTTTAACTTCTAAAAGCTCTAGAAAATGGTAGAAAAATCCTTTTGAGTTGAAACCAATTTCTATGAACCCCTAATGATCTTTACTTTGATATTCTATGAGCTTGTGTCAAACAAAAATTTCTAGCCTATTTATCCTAAGGAGGCCGAAACCATGAACTTTTAGGCCTCAGATGTTTTGTTTCAACTTTTGTAATATGATCATGGATTTAAACCCCTTAGTACCTTTTGATGCCAAATCTAAGAGCTTTCATCAAACAAAAATTTCCTTCCCCATTTTCCTAGCAAGGCCTAAACTCTGGTGTTTTAAAGTAAGGAAGTGTTGTTTTGATTTTCAAAGTAGGACCATTGATTTGAACTCCTTACTACCTTTTGTGGTTAAATTAAGAGCTTGAAAAGTTTGAAAATTTCTAGACCATTTTACATGTCATGGCCGAAACCCTAAGTGTTTAAACTTAGTGGGATTTTTGTTCAAACCTTGTAAAGTAATCATTGTTTATGAACTCCTAATATTTAAGGATCATTAATCCATGAGTTGTATACTTTTTGGAAACCTCAAACCCTATTATTTTGTGAAGGCCAAATCTATACCTAGATGGTTTAGTGTTCTTGGTTGATTTTTTTAACTTGTGGTATTGTGTTGATATCCTTAGACTTTCATCGCGAAACAAGCAAGGACGTTCGTGGATCGTTACTCCAAACATCAAGCACTTTGACCTTCACCAAAGGTAAGAGGGGACAGCCTGAAGGATGCTCAATAACTGTGTGCATGTGTTTATGTGAATTGTCTGATTTGTTTGAATCCTGTTATAATTTTGGAATCAATGTTTGAATGACTTGTATACTTTAGCCGTTGTGGTAACTGTTAGAAAGTTGATTATCTACTTGATTTAAAGTGTTATGAATCATAGATGATATGATCTGTTATTAACTGTTATACTGCTGACTGATATTATTGTGATGTTTGATTGAGGTCTGAGAAGCCCGACACTCGTCGGTGCTTAATTAATTATGATGGTAAAAGTCTTAAAAAGCCTTATGAGAATTTTGGAACAAAAATATTTTATTTGATGATTTCTTGATAAAAGAATGAATATGAAGGTGAAATATTTTAAAGTAAGAGGAATATCATTTTCTTAAAATAATTTTAGTATAGGTGAAAATAATTTTAAAAGTATGTTTTATGATGGAAAACTTTTGGAAATGTTGGCAATATTTTAAAAAAGAAATTGAAAGGATTGACAACGTTCTAAAGATGGTTTGGAAGAAAAAGAAGAATTTCAAAAGAAGATGGATTTCTTTATAACTTGATATATTATAAATGATTTTCCAATGAAAAGGATTCTTGGTAAAATACTTTGAAAATATTCCGGCAAGCTTGGATAAGTAAAGTTGCTGAGGTTTCGTCTTGTATTTGTGTTTCACTGAATGAAAAAGAATAATCACGTTGGGATGTGAACCTAGTATACGAGACGTCGGAATACTAGTGTTCTGTAATATACACGTAGATCTTGGACCCGTGTCACGTTGTTGTGGACTTGTGTCCTAATCACGTTGTTGTGGACTTTATGTCCTAATCACGTTGTGAATAACGTTGTTAAAGGTGAATGTTGTTTTCTATGACCACAAGCCTAAGACTGTTGCATCGGTCTAAGATGTTGTGATTGAGCACTCGGACTGCGTGTCCCGTGTTGATGTTGATGATTTCAAAACGTTAAAAATTTATGAAAAGTCATTAGCTTTTGAGCTTCGACAACGAAAGAGAATGAACGCAAAGAAAACGTTGAGAACAATTGTTTTACATGCATTTTAGGCAGACGTTGTAACACCCTGTCTTTCGGAATTTATTTTCTTAAAGTTGGGTTTTGTTAAGCAGTTTGGCTGGTTAAGGGCTTAGTGGGATTTTTGGCTTAAAAATCCCTTTCTGGTATATGAGCACGCCCGTGCTCATTAGCCAGCACGCCCGTGCTTAAAGTCAGAAGCGTGTTTCTGATTTTAAGTTGAGCACGACCGTGCTCAACAGGGAGCACGCCCGTGCTCAATGCGTGGACCGCGTCTTAGTGACGCTAAGTGGAGCACGACCGTGCTTAAGGGAGAGCATGACCGTGCTTAGGTCCAAACGTTATATACGTGAGTAGAACCCGAGGGTTACGTATAACCCTATTTTTGTGAGTTGCAGCAGCCTTAGTTGTGGCCAGAGCACGTTTCCACTCTGTTTCCCCTTCGTTCATCATCGTTGTGGATTATTGGAAGCAGTTTAGGGAGCCTAGTGGTTCTACATTGGTCTGGAGGTACTGGTTTGTTTTCCCCATTGGTTTCCCTCTTTGTTTTGATTGGGAAACTAATCTGTTTTCATTCTATTGTCTAAGGTTCTTTGGGTTAAGCCGTTTGGGAAGGAACCGGTTGCAGTTAGGAGCATACGTTGGTTGATAGAGCTACCTTCAATCCAGGTATGGGGAGAAGGGTAGTGTATTCATAGGCTTGGGGTTAGCGTAAAGTAAAGGGGTTCCCTAACCCGAGGTTTTTATATATCTATGTATGAATAACATGCTGAACTGGTTGTTTAGTGATAGTATGGTCTTGACTGTTTTGGTATGTTATTGGTATGTTGTTCATGTTCATGATATGTTGTTAATGTTTAAGTTGGTTGCCTTGCTATGAACATGATGATGCTGTTGGTTGATGCCACTGTTAAGTTGATGTTGATCATGCTGCTGAGTTAACCCTTAAAAATCGTATTAATGGATTTAGGATTTAAGGGATTAAAAACATAAAAATATTAGTTAAGTTTCGGTCCTGTTCCTGCACAGAGCAGCACTGCCGCGCGATGAGCACGACCGTGCTGAACAGTGAGCACGACCGTGCTCCCTGAGCACGACCGTGCTCCCAGTTGAATTCTGGGTAAATGGCTGCGCTGTTCAGCACGGCCGTGCTGTTGAGCACGACTGTGCTCAATAAGAAGCACGACTGTGCTGGCTTACGAGCACGACCGTGCTCAACCCCCTTGGACAGAACAGAATTAAAGGACTTGGGTTTCAAACCCCACTTCCCAATGATGATAAACGATTAGACAAGTTGGCTAATGCCTACTAAAGATAATTAAAATGATGAGATGGTGAGGTGTTAAGTTGATAAGTCGATGCCTTTTTGGGTGCCGCAAGTTGATGAGCTGTGCCTTGGTGCTTTTTGGCCAAGGAGGCCTTGACCCCGTGGTTTGGGTCTAAGGTGTTGTTGTTGTACCTTGGTGGCCGAGAGTTTGCCCCAGGTGCTGCAGTTGATTCTGCTTAAGCCCTCAGGTAGATTCCGCGAGGCAAGTTGTTGCGGTTGATTCCGCTGTTACCTTCGGTCGATTCCGTTGGAGTTATGGAGGTGGTGTTGCCGTTGTTGTTGTGTTGCATACGCATTGCATCGGAGATGTTGTTTAGGGATGTTCGACATAGGGGAGATCGTCCTAGAGTACGGCGATCTGGCCATCCACGGTTGGAGTAGATTCTCCTAGCGCCCCCATGATGAGGCATTCGTTGGTTTGATGCGTTGGCTATCCAAGGAGTAGATTCTCCGGCGTTGAGTAGATTCTCAATGTGGATATTTAACTCCGAAGTCGTTTATCCCGAGTTTAGTGGATCCATATGCATTGATGGTTTAGCGGAGTAGGACTGCATTGCACTGCATAGCATAATGATGATTTAGTGATGTTGATGTTTGATATGATGTTGCTATGCTTGCTATTTACTTTACTGTCTATCTCTTTACTAATATGTTTATACGATTCTTACTCCCTCTGTATGTCTGTTGTTTGTGTTTGGCCTGATTGGCACTTTGCAGAGGATGACGAGCAGCCCTGAGAGGAGTGACTCTGAGGAGCCGCCACTCATAGTAGGGCTAGTTGGTGTTATGTTAGTCTTTTTCAGTTGTATTCCGAGGATATGTTTCCGGAACGGTTATACCAGCTCTGAGTTGTGACATCGGGGTTGGGTTATTGGTTTGTTATGTTTTAATGTTTTAAAACTTATTTTCCTTTTCCGCGTTGTAACTGGTTCATGTGGGACTTTTCTACCCATGGACACAGTTTTATTTTATTTCCAGTAAAATGCATGTTTTTCCTTTATTTGTTTTTAAATTAAATGGCTTTTAACATGAGGGGTAGAAGGGTGTCACATTTAGTGGTATCAGAGCAGTTCGACCTTGTTCAGACGTGGTATGAGTCTGTTGTGTGACTCTTGTTTGGATTATCTATACTTGTTATAGATAATGATGTTTAATTTAGTTGCCTGTCGCTTTTAACCGCTTAGGTTCTGTACTAAAAGTTGTTTTTGGGCATGTACAGGAACTAATGGCCGGTAGAGGGTGAAATGATCAGGCGATCGCTGACGCATTGGCACTTCTGGCCAATGCTATCGGGCAGGTCAACCCTAACAACGGTGGGCCAGCTGAGTTCCATGGACTGTTCCAAAGGAACAACCCTCCGTCGTTCAAGGGAGCGTACGACCCAGAGGGAGCTTTGTTGTGGCTGAGGGAGACAGAGAAGATCTTCCGTGCGATGGACTGCAATAATCAGCAGAGGCTCATCTTCGCCACCTTCATGTTGACTGAAGAGGCGGAGCACTGGTGGGATAACTGCAGACAGAGGATGCAGGCTGAGGGCACAGCGGTTACTTGGGTTGTGTTCAGACAGAGGTTCCTGGAGAAGTACTTTCCGGCAGATATCAGGGACAAAGAGATGGAGTTCTTGTCTTTGAGGCAGGGGTCGCTGTCAGTTGGTGACTATGCGGCTAAGTTTGAGGAGCTGGCTAGGTACTACACTCCTTACTAGCATGAGACAGACGATCGCTCCAAATGTGTGAAGTTTGAAGCGGGACTCCGGCCTGAGATCAAACAGGCCATTAGCTATCAGGAGATCCGAGTTTTTCTGATTCTGGTCAACAAGTGTCGGATTTACGAGGATGCTAGTCAGTTCAGAGCTGTCAGTTCCAGAGGATCAGACAATCAGAGTGGCAAGAGGACTGACCAGAGAGATAAAGGCAAGCAGAGGTATGCCCCGACGGGCAAGGACTTCAAGCAGAGTGGCAGGAAGCCCCGGTTTCAGCAGAGTAGCTTTAGGGTGGGTTTTCTGATGCCCCTAGAGCTATAAGGTGTGGGAAGTGTGGAGCACAGGACCACTATTCGTCTCAGTACAAGGAAACACAAGTCATCTGCTTCAAATGTGGCAAGCCAGGACATATCAGCCGCGAGTGTGATGGAGCTAAGGCCGAGCCTCCCAGTGCTAGCAAGAATCAGAAGTCCCAGGCCAACAGACTGAAGACCACTGGGAGAGTCTTTACTCTTAGTGGAGCTGAAGCCTCCGAGTCTATGGCTTGATCCAAGGTACGTGTTTAATTGATGGAACTCAATTGACTGTATTGTATGATTCGGGTGCTACTCACTCGTTTATATCGCATGATAGGGTCAAGAGTCTTAAATTACCTGTTACTTTCCTTGAGTTTGATTTGTTGGTTTCTACACCTACAAATAAACCTGTTTCCACTTCTTATGCATGCAAGAACTGTCATATTGTTATAAATGATAAAAATTTTGTTGCCAATCTTGTATGCTTACCTTTGAAAGACCTGGACATTATTCTGGGTATGGACCGGTTATCTTCCAACCATGTCCTTCTGAATTGTTTTGATAAAACCCTCATTTTTGGAACTCCAAAGGAGTCTAAGAACCTGGACCTTCTCTCTGCCAGCTAAGTACGAGCTTCGATGAGAGACGAAGCCCAAGTATACATGATGTTAGCTTCCCTGGATGTAGAGAGCACCCCTCCTGATGTCGCCAGCGTGCCTGTTGTGCGGGACTTTCCTGAAGTGTTTCCGGGGGATGTTTATAACTTACCCCCAGAGAGAGATGTTGAGTTTCCCATAGATTTAGTGCCTGGCACTGGGCCAATCTCCATAGCACCCTATAGAATGTCTCCTCTTGAGTTAGCTAAGTTGAAAGAACAGTTGGAGGACCTGATGAAAAAGAAGTTCATTAGGCTAAGTGTGTCTCCATAGGGAGCACCTGTGTTGTTGGTAAAGAAGATGGATGGTAGTATAAGGTTGTGTGTCGAATTTCGACAACTCAACAAGGTGACCATAAATAATCGGTATACCCTCCCTAGGATTGATGATCTTATGGACCATTTGATGGGCGCTTGCGTCTTTTCAAAGATAGATTTGAGGTCAGGGTACCATCAGATTCGGGTTAAGTCTGAGGACATTTCGAAGACAGTGTTTAGGACGCGATATGGTCACTATGAGTACTTGGTTATGCCTTTCAGTGTGACCAATGCCCCTGCGGTCTTCATGGACTACATGAACAAGACCTTTCACCCTTACTTGGATAAGTTTGTGGTGGTGTTTATTGATGACATCTTAGTGTACTCCAAGAGTAAGGAGGAACATGAGGAACACCTGAGGGTTGTCTTGCAGACCCTTAAGGAGAAGCAGTTGTACGCTAAGTTGTCTAAGTGTGAGTTCTGGTTAGAGGAAGTGAGTTTCATAGGACATGTTATCTCTAAGGGTGGCATAGCAGTGGAGTTTCTTGGGGTTAGCCGGGTATTATAGGCGGTTTATAGAAGGTTTCTCTAAGATAGCTTTACCCTTAAACCCGTTGCACCAAAAAGGGACAGTTGTTTGTGTGGGACTCTAAGTGTGAAGAGAGTTTCCAAACCCTTAAGAATAGGTTGACATCAGCACCAGTATTAGTTTTGCCAGATCCTAGTGAACCCTTCGTAGTTTATTGCGATGCTTCGAAACAAGGGTTAGGTGGTGTGCTGATGCAGAATGATAAGGTAGTTGCATACGCTTCTAGGCAGTTGAAAACCCATGAGAAGAACTACCCTACTCATGACCTAGAGCTAAGAGTTGTGGTATTTGCCTTAAAGATTTGGAGGCATTACCTGTATGAGGCGAGATTTGAGGCCTTTAGTGATCATAAGAGTTTGAAGTACCTCTTTGATCAAAAGTAGTTGAATATGAGGCAGCATAGGTGGATGGAGCTTTTAAAGGATTATGACTTCGAACTGACCTATCACCCAGGAAAGGCCAATGTGGTGGCCGATGCCTTGAGTAGGAAAACCCTGCATGTCTCCGCTTTAATGGTTAGGGAGATGGATCTGATTGAGAAATTTAGAGACCTTAGTCTAGCTTGTGAGATTACCCCTAAGAGTATTAGGCTTGGAACCTTGAAGGTTACCAACAGTCTGATGGATCAGATTAGAGAGGGTCAGAAGTTATATAAGTATCTCTTAGACCAGCGAGAGTTGCTCGCTTAGGGTAGAGACCTAAGTTTTAAGGATGGCGGTGATGGTATCTTGAGGTCCAAGGATAGAGTTTGTGTGCCGGATGTTTCTGAGATTAGGAAGTTGATCCTTGAAGAAGGACATAGGAGTGGATTGAGTGTGCACCCAGGTGCCACTAAGATGTATCAGGACCTTAAGAGAAGGTTTTGGTGGCCTAGGATGAAAAAGGATGTGGCTGAGTTCGTGTATGCGTGCCTAGTTTGTCAGAAAGCTAAGATCGAGCATCAAAGGCCTTCGGGTAAGTTGCAACCTCTGAGTATCCCAAAATGGAAATGGGATAGCATCTCCATGGATTTTGTGTTTGGACTCCCTAGGACTCCAGCTGGTTTTGAGGCGATTTGGGTTATTGTGGATAGACTGACTAAGTCTGCCCATTTCATTCCGATGAACATGGAGTATCCTTTAGAGAAGTTGGCTAAGTTGTACATCAAAGAGATAGTTAGGCTTCGTGGTGTACCCTCTAGCATAGTTTCAGATAGATACCCGAGGTTTACCTCTAGGTTTTGGAATAGTTTGCAAGAGGCTTTAGGGACAAAGCTTAGGCTCAGTTCAGCTTACCACCCACAGACTGATGGGCAGTCTGAGCGGACCATCCAGTCCTTAGAGGACTTGTTGAGGGCTTGTGTGTTAGAACAGTCAGGAAGTTGGGACAAGTTTTTTCCCCTGATAGAGTTCACCTACAACAATAGCTTCCATTCCAGCATTGGGATGGCACCTTATGAGGCTCTGTATGGGAGGAGATGTAGGACACCCTTGTGTTGGAGTGAACCTAGTGATAGTGTGGTTCTAGGGCCAAAGATAGTCCAGAAATAACAGAAAAGATTAAGTTGGTTCAGGAAAAGATGAGAGTTGCACAGAGTAGGCAAAAGAGCTATCATGATAAAACGAGGAAGGCGCTCGAATTCCAGGAAGGCGATCATGTATTCTTGAGAGTTACCCCGATGACTGGGGTTGGTAGAGTGATGAAGGCGAGGAAACTTATTCCGAGGTTCATTGGTCCTTACCAAATCCTTAAAAGAGTCGGCGAAGTCGCCTACCAAATAGCCTTACCCCCATTCTTGTCAAACCTCCACAATGTTTTTCATGTATCCCAACTCAGGAAGTATATTCATGACCCTAGTCACGTAATAGTACCCGACGCTATACAGTTGAAAGAGAACCTGACGTTTGAAGTGTTACCCATTCGAGTCGAGGATAGGAGGGTGAAGCAGCTAAGAGGCAAGGAGATTCCTTTGGTCAAAGTGGTTTGGAGTGGGGCGACTGAGGAAAGTGCTATCTGGGAGCTGGAGAGCAAGATGATGGAGGCATACCCGCATCTTTTCCCTTGAGGTACGTGTAAATTTCGAGGTTGAAATTTTTATAAGGGGGTGGAATTGTAACACCCTGTCTTTCGGAATTTATTTTCTTAAAGTTGGGTTTTGTTAAGCTGTTTGGCTGGTTAAGGGCTTAGTGGGATTTTTGGCTTAAAAGTCCCTTTCTGGTATATGAGCACACCCGTGCTCATTAGCCAGCACGCCCGTGCTTAAAGTCAGAAGCGTGTTTCTGATTTTAAGTTGAGCACGACTGTGCTCAACAGGGAGCATGCCCGTGCTCAATGCGTGGACCGCGTCTCAGTGACGCTAAGTGGAGCACGACCGTGCTTAAGGGAGAGCACGACCGTGCTTAGGTCCAAACGTTATATACGTGAGTAGAACCCGAGGGTTACGTATAACCCTATTTTTGTGAGTTGCAGCAGCCTTAGTTGCAGCTAGAGCACGTTTCCACTCTGTTTCCCCTTCGTTCATCATCGTTGTGGATTATTGGAAGCAGTTTAGGGAGCCTAGTGGTTCTACATTGGTCTGGAGGTAATGGTTTGTTTTCCCCATTGGTTTCCCTCTTTGTTTTGATTGGGAAACTAATCTGTTTGCTTTCTATTGTCTAAGATTCTTTGGGTTAAGCCGTTTGGGAAGGAACCGGTTGCAGTTAGGAGCATACGTTGGTTGATAGAGCTACCTTCAATCCAGGTATGGGGAGAAGGGTAGTGTATTCATAGGCTTGGGGTTAGCGTAAAGTAAAGGGGTTCCCTAACCCGAGGTTTTTATATATCTATGTATGAATAACATGCTGAACTGGTTGTTTAGTGATAGTATGCTCTTGACTATTTTGGTATGTTATTGGTATGTTGTTCATGTTCATGATATGTTGTTAATGTTTATGTTGGTTGCCTTGCTATGAACATGATGATGTTGTTGGTTGATGCCACTGTTAAGTTGATGTTGACCATGCTGCTGAGTTAACCCTTAAAATTCGTGTTAATGGATTTAGGATTTAAGGGATTAAAAACATAAAAATATTAGTTAAGTTTCGGTCCTGTTCCTGCACAGAACAGCACTGCCGCGTGATGAGCACGACCTTGCTGAACAGGGACCAGGACCGTGCTCCTAGTTGAATTCTGGGTAAATGGCCGCGCTGTTCAGCACGGCCGTCCAGGAAAAAGAGTACGACCGTGCTTCAATTAAAGGGGAGCACGCCCCTTATTTGTTTAAGTACGACCGTGCTGGGTTACGAGCACGACTGTGCTCAACCCCCTTGGACAGAACAGAATTAAAGGACTTTAAGGGGTTTCAAACCCCACTTCCCAATGATGATAAACGATTAGACAAGTTGGCTAATGTCTACTAAAGATAGTTAAAATGATGAGATGGTGAGGTGTTAAGTTGATAAGTCGATGCCTTGTTGGGTGCCGCAAGTTGATGAGCTGTGCCTTGGTGCTTTTTGGCCAAGGAGGCCTTGACCCCGTGGTTTGGGTCTAAGGTGTTGTTGTTGTACCTTGGTGGCCGAGAGTTTGCCCCAGGTGCTGCAGTTGATTCTGCTTAAGTCCTCAGGTAGATTCCACGAGGCAAGTTGTTGCGGTTGATTCCGCTGTTACCTTCGGTCGATTCCGCTGGAGTTATGGAGGTGGTGTTGCCGTTGTTGTTATGTTGCATACGCATTGCATCGGAGATGTTGTTTAGGGATGTTCGACATAGGGGAGATCATCCTAGAGTACGGTGATCTGGCCATCCACGGTTGGAGTAGATTTTCCTAGCGCCCCCGTGACGAGGCATTCGTTGGTTTGATGCGTTGGCTATCCAAGGAGTAGATTCTCCGGCGTTGAGTAGATTCTCAATGTGGATATTTAACTCCGAAGTCGCTCATCCCGAGTTTAGTGGATCCACATGCATTGATAGTTTAGCAGAGTAGGACTGCATTGCACTGCATAGCATAATGATGATTTGGTGATGTTGATGTTTGATATGATGTTGCTATGCTTGCTATTTACTTTACTGCCTATCTCCTTGCTAATATGTTTATACAATTCTTACTCCCTCTATATGTTTGTTGTTTGTGTTTGGCCTGATTGGCACCTTGCAGAGGATGACAAGCAGCCCTGAGAGGAGTGACTCTGAGGAGCCGCCACTCATAGTAGGGCTAGTTGGTGTTATGTTAGTCTTTTTCAGTTGTATTCCGAGGATATGTTTCCGGAACGGTTATACCAGCTCTGAGTTGTGACATCGGGGTTGGGTTATTGGTTTGTTATGTTTTAATGTTTTACAACTTATTTTCCTTTTCCGCGTTGTAGCTGGTTCATGTGGGACTTTTCTACCCATGGACACTGTTTTATTTTATTTCCAGTAAAATGCATGTTTTTCCTTTATTTGTTTTTAAATTAAATGGCTTTTAACATGAGGGATAGAAGGGTGTCACAGACGTGCCTCACGTTGATAGGAATGATGCCGTGATGATCATGTATTCACAATACGATGTATCACTACATCCTGGGATGGGACAGTGTGTTATTAAATCCATGAGCATGGAATACTGCATCCTGGGATGGGACAGTATGCTATGGATGTTTAGTCACTTAACGTGATGCCAAAGTGGTGGCGATTTGAGTTTGATCAACTCTTAGAGTGACGAAGGAATCTCATGAGAGTAAGTTTAGAGCCTGAATATTGAAGTGTCATGCATACCTTCATCAAAACTGACCGTGCGGGCATGAGACCCCTTAACTTTATACATGTTTATTTCGGATAAATTATTTGGAAATATCTGATATATGCTTATGTGATGTATGAATCATGCATATGGTTATTGTGTCCAATCCATATATTGGAATCTCACTCTTGCATGTTTTCTTGTTGTTCCTTCTCCCTATGGAATCGTTGTATATATATGTCCGGGTTCAGATTGGGTTTTAAATAAAAATGAAATCTTTTGGTAAAAATCAAAACCCTTTAAGATATAAAACAGAATTTGCAGCGGATAAAAGCTTCTTGCCGAATTTAAGCACTTGATAAAAATAAACTGTTTGAAACTAAAGCACTATAAAATAAAGTGCGATAAAGTAAAGAGAATAAGGAAAGAAGATGAACACCACAATATATCCTGGTTCGGCCACAGACTACCCACGTGGCCTACGTCCAGTCCCCAAGGCAATACGACCAAGGGTTTTCAATCAACTCTAGTTTTTAAATAGGATGAACTAGAACCTTTACAATTCAGAGAACCCTTAACACAAATCTCAGGACATACGATCCCTTGTGTAAGAGCCTCAAACACTAGCTTTTTAACAGGCATAGCTAGAACCTTTACAATGAAGAGAACCCTTAACACAAATCACAGGACATACAATCCCTTGTGTAAGAGCCTAAAAAATATCCCAAGAGATATACCCTCTCTTGTAAGAATAGTAATCAAAAGATGGTTTGAGTCAATCCGACTCTTACCAATATAAAGCACTCTAATTAGTGCAGATAAAAACAAATTGAAGCACAAGATACAAGAACACCTATATGGTGTGTAGAAGTCTCAAAGTAATATGGTCAAGTGATAGTGTAAGAGGAGTAGTATAGAAAAATGATTTTCAGAGTTTTAGCATAGAGAGAAATAGTAGTGTTGTATGTTTAATGGCTGCCTAACTTTGCTTTTATATGTGGGAAGTGTTGATTCAAAGAAATTAGGTTAAAACCCACTTAAAACACATTCTGTCGTGCCATAATCGATTATTGGAAGGCCATAATCGATTATTTTATGAAAAACACGCTAAAAAGACAGCAGCAGCATAATGTATTATGATAATCGATTATTGACAGCATAATGGATTATGTAATCGATTATGGGCTCTCTGGTTGAAATCCTGACAGCACTTTAAAAACATATAATCCATTACATAATCGATTATTGTCTCTCTGATTCAAAATTCAAATCTTCCAAAAGATGTCTAATCGATTATACAAATCCTATAATCGATTATATACGTTTAGAACATCAGATTTGAAAGCTTAACAGCTATAAAACTTAATTACTCATCAAAGCTCATTTAATGCCAATTAAGCATATCCATAATCGATTATTCTATCACTATAATCGATTATTGTTTAAGTTTGAGTTTGAATTTGAAAAACTTAATGGCTGAGATTGATAACTCATTAAAACATAATTAAAGCCAATTAAGTCTGGTCATAATCGATTATTACTCAAATTTGAATCTTTGACAATTAATATTTTGATTACTCATTAAGTATGAATAATTGTCAGATTTTAACACATGTTATAATTCTTTTACGCACATGTTAAATCTTTTAATCACATGATAAATGTGTGTGTGTGAGACCAATATTAAATTGAGAACTCCACTTACCATTTACCCACATCTTCTAAAACAATCAATACAGTAAAGGAAAATTCCCTTAACCCATCTTGATTGCTTGCATGTCTTTTTGCCGCTTTTTTGCAACTAAGTCCTTGTCACACTTTTTGCAATTTGATCCTTTGAATTTGTGTGTTGGTCCTTGGACTTGAAATTCCCTTTTTGTTCATCATCAAAACAAATGTACCTATCAAGACATATATCCACAAACTCCCCCTTTTTGATGATGACAAACATCTCATGAAGGAATTTCTAAAAGATAGAGTTAGAGCAATAAAATATATCACACATTTTAGTTTCGCTCTACTCCCCCTCACCTTATGTAGTTAGAGCAAGCAATAAATATATCTCATTTTATAATTTTGCTCAACTCCTCCTTAAGCATGCAATCAATAGAAGATTTGCCAATTTAAATTTCTCTCCCCCTTAAGCATGCATTTGTAAAATTCATTTTTCAATTTAGCTTATCTCCCCCTTAAGTTTAGCTTATCTCCCCCTTAAGCATGCACTCATGTAACTCTCCCCCTTTTGTCATTATCAAAAAGCGGGAAAAGTATTTTCTAACTCTAATATGGCATATATCCACTAAAGTGATAGTCAAATTTTAAGTTTGAGATATAAGCCATGGCATGCATATATCAGATATGTGAGGAAGCAAAAATGCCAGGAGAATCAAGGAGATGAAAAACAATCATATTTTCAAGAAGAGAGTTTTAGAGATATAACACGGTTTAAATGAAAATTCTCCCCCTTGACAAGTATATAATGTTGTATATTTATATTTCTCTTAAACATGCAGATATTTCTCCCCCTTTTGAAAACTATTTTTCAAAAATATCATTTTATTTATAGGAGAAAGCATATAATCACATTTAATTTCAACAATTATTAAACAATTCACAAAATTGAATATCATAATAAATTAGGGATTGAGAAACTTATTGAATATATTGTGATGCTTCTTATTTGCAGCCGGATTTTTCACTTGTGGTATCTTCCCTTGAGTTTTTCATTTCATGTTGCCGGAAGAAGATCTTTCAATACTCATCTTTATTCAATTCAATATTTAGCTGCTCATGTGTTTGTGAATCTCTCTATTTAAAATTGCAGCAAGTGTAGATGTTTGATTTGTAGGCTTTAACTTCAACAAGCTAGAAACTCATTCTTATCTCTTGTCATGTGCTTCAATTGACTACTATCAAGATATCAATTTGAGTTCTTAGTATTTAAGTACACCTACAAAAGTCTTGAGAAAGATTCTTTTGGTATCCAATTTGTTTTGGATCCATGGGGTTAGCCATTTTATCAAGCTCATATCAAAAGCAACAATAAACAATTTTGACCATGTGTGTAGATGGGAAGGCATAAAACATGTCTTGTAATGATTATCATGCGTATTGCACTTAATGGCATTTATACATGTCTATAGATTTAATATATATTGCAACTAAAAACATTATGAGGAATAAGGATAGAGATCACCACTTTTATCAAATAGCTCATTTGAATCTTGGTGTCTGAATCTCCATGAATTGTAATATAATTGATTTTTGGACTTCATAATCGATTACGAGCTCTGCATAATCGGTTATTGTAATCGATTTTAACTCCTTTGTTTTGTCCATTCTTTGCATAATCGATTATTCGAATCGATTATGACTCCTCTGACTTTTGTTGTTTCTCCCCCTTTCACGTGTAATCGATTATAATAATCGATTTGAGCTTACTGACTTTTGAGTAATCAATTATATCCAGTCTATAATCGATTATAGCTTCGAAAATTCCAGAACTTAGCCAGATTCTTTGGGAGGCAACTTGTAGCCTATTTTCACACTTCAACACACAGATTAGAAGTAACAAGGTGAAAATAAGGATGCATACACAAGACCTCATTCAATGCGTGATTGGTTTAAATTTTTCTTTATTAATGACAATCATAATCATAATAAATTTTAATTGCGTGTGGTATACTTAAAGATTTCCATAAAATTATAGAAACTTTAAGTTTCATTTAATCATCTAAATTTCAAAAAACAATATATTTCGAAATTGGTCATAGAAAAGAATTTGAATTTCGAATTCAAAATCTTGAACTATTTTGGCATTGAGAAATATTCAAATAAACGGATGTGCCAAACTCATTAACCACACTCTCAATAAATACTATTTAATTATTTGTGGTGTAGTTAAAACTTTTCATAGCATCAGGAAATTTGAAATTCAATTAATCACCTAGATTTCAAAATTAATTATATTTTCAAAATTAATCATAAAAGATTGGATTTGAAATCTTCAATGATTTTAGCAATAAGAAATATTCAAATAAAAGATTTGCCAAACTTGTTTAAGATATTTCTTTATTAACCACAGTCTTAATGAATTTCCACTTATGTATTTGTGGTGTAATAAAAGATTTCCATACATCCAAGAATTTTTTAATCTAAAACAACCAAGCAACCGAGATTAGGAGTTTCTTGGGGTTAGCCGGGTATTATAGGCGGTTTATAGAAGGTTTCTCTAAGATAGCTTTACCCTTAACCCGTTGCACCAAAAAGGGACAGTTGTTTGTGTGGGACTCTAAGTGTGAAGAGAGTTTCCAAACCCTTAAGAATAGGTTGACATCAGCACCAGTATTAGTTTTGCCAGATCCTAGTGAACCCTTCGTAGTTTATTGCGATGCTTCGAAGCAAGGGTTAGGTGGTGTGCTGATGCAGAATGATAAGGTAGTTGCATACGCTTCTAGGCAGTTGAAAACCCATGAGAAGAACTACCCTACTCATGACCTAGAGCTAAGAGTTGTGGTATTTGCCTTAAAGATTTGGAGGCATTACCTGTATGGAGCGAGATTTGAGGCCTTTAGTGATCATAAGAGTTTGAAGTACCTCTTTGATCAAAAGTAGTTGAATATGAGGCAGCATAGGTGGATGGAGCTTTAAAGGATTATGACTTCGAACTGACCTATCACCCAGGAAAGGCCAATGTGGTGGCCGATGCCTTGAGTAGGAAAACCCTGCATGTCTCCGCTTTAATGGTTAGGGAGATGGATCTGATTGAGAAATTTAGAGACCTTAGTCTAGCTTGTGAGATTACCCCTAAGAGTATTAGGCTTGGAACCTTGAAGGTTACCAACAGTCTGATGGATCAGATTAGAGAGGGTCAGAAGTTATATAAGTATCTCTTAGACCAGCGAGAGTTGCTCGCTTAGGGTAGAGACCTAAGTTTTAAGGATGGCGGTGATGGTATCTTGAGGTCCAAGGATAGAGTTTGTGTGCCGGATGTTTCTGAGATTAGGAAGTTGATCCTTGAAGAAGGACATAGGAGTGGATTGAGTGTGCACCCAGGTGCCACTAAGATGTATCAGGACCTTAAGAGAAGGTTTTGGTGGCCTAGGATGAAAAAGGATGTGGCTGAGTTCGTGTATGCGTGCCTAGTTTGTCAGAAAGCTAAGATCGAGCATCAAAGGCCTTCGGGTAAGTTGCAACCTCTGAGTATCCCAAAATGGAAATGGGATAGCATCTCCATGGATTTTGTGTTTGGACTCCCTAGGACTCCAGCTGGTTTTGAGGCGATTTGGGTTATTGTGGATAGACTGACTAAGTCTGCCCATTTCATTCCGATGAACATGGAGTATCCTTTAGAGAAGTTGGCTAAGTTGTACATCAAAGAGATAGTTAGGCTTCGTGGTGTACCCTCTAGCATAGTTTCAGATAGATACCCGAGGTTTACCTCTAGGTTTTGGAATAGTTTGCAAGAGGCTTTAGGGACAAAGCTTAGGCTCAGTTCAGCTTACCACCCACAGACTGATGGGCAGTCTGAGCGGACCATCCAGTCCTTAAGGTTTCTTTGTACTTGGTTGCTAACTAATTCTCAATGTGTCCCCAAGATATTTTTGGACCCCAAATTCCTCTCCAATTTCGTGCAGCCCCTCCACTAAACCAAACTCATTTCATTTTGCTTTTATTTCATCATTTTCCTCTCAAAAACCTTAATCGGGTAAACAACGGAATCGGACACGGATGCGCAGAGATACACCGAGAAACAGAACGGCGAGTCATCCATGATGACTCATAGGGGATGAGTCACCATGGTGAGTCATGGTAGTGACTCACCTCCCTCATCAATGCTCATAAATGCCAATACTATAATATCTAAATACTTATGCCTTAACCTAACCTATGTCTAGTTAACATCAATCATGGTTCACAAGGCAATTTCAAGATGACTTCTCTTCCTCCATGTGGTGTATAATTCGGCCACACCACCCTAAGAGCACCTTCACCACACAATTTTTCTAGCATCATCATTCATGAACCTAACTAGATTAAACTATAGTATTTTTTAGCTTAACTTAACCTATGCTTGGTTAACATCCAACCATGGTCTTCATTTAGGATTAACCAAAGGAAAACATCTCCTCATTTGTTCCAAGACCCACACGACCTCACCCTCTACCACACCCAAACACTTTCATTTCATTTCATTTCATTTCATTTCTCACTTTTCCTACACAAAACACTCTAAGTTCTTTCTCTTGATTTTCAAAGGAAGTCTAAGATCTTGTTCATTTCTTCCAATTCCAAAGGTATAGTCTTATGATTCATAATCATAACTTCACTTCTCTTCACAAGTTTTCTTCCTATTTCCAAGTTTTTCTTCAAGCTTCAATTCCTAGATCTAGGTTTTCAAATAATTCTAGAATCATTTTAATGGGAGATCAATTTCTATGAACTTACTATGATTCCTATATTCATCATCCAAGAGTTTGAAAAATTTAGAGATCCCTAGCTAATTCTTTCTATCTTGGCCGAACCTATGCTCAAATGGGTTTAAATGGTTTTCTTCATTCTTTAACTTGATTTCTTGTAAGTTGTTCATGGATAGGTTTTGTTGGTTCAAAACCTTGAGGCTTTAGGTGAACAACATCCTTCTATTACTTGATTATCCAAGTGGTCTACAAGAGGTATGGGGGAGATTACCACTATCCTACCTTAATGTAGATATGTTGATGGTTTATTTAGTGTCTATATAATCTTGTAATTCCTAAGTGTGAAATTTGTATATTTATTTGTCTATGTGTGTAATCCTCTTGGAGGATTTTGGTGGTGATATATGTTGGTTTTGGTCCTAATGATCTCTAATTGGAACCTTGGTTGTTGTTTGATTGATTTGTTAAAAAAAATGCCTAACATAATTAATTTAGGCCATTCGGCCATAACTGAGTAATGGGGTTCCATGTTGATTTAATTTGTTTGGATAATTTTTATAAGGATTTAATGAATATATAAGATTATAGAAATTGATTTGGATTGATTTGGATATGTATATTGAAAGATATGAATTTTTGAGTCTTTAGGGACTAATATGCAATTTCTGAGAATTTTAGTGGCTGTACTGAAATTCATATTCTTGTGTGTTAGGATTGTAGTCCTTGAAGAGATAAAACCATAGAAATTGGTTTGGTGTTAATTGGATTAATACATAAAAAGATATGAGGTTTTTAATAAACAAGGACCTATTTGCAAATATTGTAAAATATGGGGCAGAAATGTAATTTCTGGAAATTTTATGGGGACTGAAAAATATTTATAAATAAATTGGTTTGGTGTGATTTGAAGTTATAGATAAAAAGTTATAAGGTTTTAAGTAAATAAGGACCTTTTTCAATTAATGAAAGTTTAAGGACTAAAATGTAATTTTAGAAAATAATAATAATTGGATAGTTAGAAACTGTTTTTCATGCCTAACTAAGTGTTCGAAGACTCCAAAATGAGTTATGGACCATTAGAGTTTAAAATCGTAGAAAAAGAAATTACGCGATTTTCTAACTTAACGATGTTCGGTCAAGTTTTTAGGAATTTTGTATACATGGAAAGGAAAATGTAAAATCAGTGTTTCAAAATCTCAATATGAGTATCATAACCTAGGAGAGTAATAGATTTGAGGTGAAGAACCATATTTTCAAAAGTATGACTTTTGGGATTAAAACCAGTAAAAAGCAGCGAAACCGTCGTTAAGCGTTTTCAAAGATTTTCGAGAAAGTGCTTTGAGAAATTAATACCTATGTATCATTGATTTACTTATGTTCAAATGGTTTGGTCTTCACTAAAAATTTTGGTTTCTACCAAAAAGGATTTGAGTCTTTAAAGACTAATGTTTTAAGTCAAATGCAAAACCTAAGTTATGAATGACTTAGTAAAAATATGAACTTAATAATTTATGACTTATGGTGAAGCAAGACCATTTGTCATAAAGTGTGGATAACTCAATATCCATACCTCCATAAGATTTAATGGACTAAGAGTTATTTGATTTCTTGGAAGCCAAGAGAAAGGCTCCATTAGAAAAGTGTAAAGAAATAAATGATTGGACTGTCGATCCAATTTCATAATGTGTTAGGACTTATAAGCAAGTGCCTTAAAATATCTTTACACAAACATGGAAGGCAAAATTACATTTTTGGTCCCTTAAGTTATTTGTTTTGTTCAAATTGGTCCCTTAAGTTTTTTTTTGTGACAAACTGGACCCCTAAGTTAGGTTCAGGTTTCAAATTGGTCCCTTAAGTTTTTTTGTGACAAACTAGACCCTTAAGTTATGTTCGAGTGACAAATTGGTCCCTTAATTTGTCAAAGGGACCAATAAATTAGACCATTAATTTATTATTTTTAATAACTTAAGGGACCAATTTTTCACCCGAACATAACTTAAGAGTCTATTTTGTCACAAAAAAAAACTTAAGGGACCAATTTGAAGCCTAAACCTAACTTAAAGGTCTAGTTTGTCACAAAAAAAACTTAAGGGACCAATTTGAACAAAACAAATAACTTAAGGGACCAAAAGTGTAATTTTGCCAACATGGAAAGTTTTCTTGAGAACCGTAGTTCAGCGAAGGACCGATGATTCGTACCGAGAATATCGTCCGTCAGAGATTGACATCAAATGGATTCTGGTAGAATCACGAGGTTATCCGATGGATAGACCAATTGGACATATTCCGGCAATTTTACCCAAATACATAGTTGATACTATGTTCAGAAAGTCCGTTGTGCCAAGGAAGCCCAGTTTCCCAGTAGTAGAGGTTTCATAAAGAGCCCGATGTTTAACAGAGAGAGATCGCATTTGATTATGATAGTACGTACATTATGATTATGATTTGAGCCTTGTGTGCCATGATAGCCACACATGGTGCCTGAGGTGGGCGTAGATGAAACCTGTACTAACCATTCCTTTCCAAAATGTCAAGTAGCTCCGGAGTTAGGATCAAATATTCTTGAGGCTGTGTAGGAATGGGACTATGCAGTTTCAGTCAGTTTCTCTCTATTCTCATCCTTCGATGGACAAACTGTATCTGGTATGCTTGATAAGCTTACCGTTGAGTTTGATATTGGTATGCTTGATAAGTGTACCATTGAGGTGGATGTAGTATATTCTAGGAGTTTTGAACTGTAGGATTTGAATGGAAGATAAAATGAATATATGTCTGTGGTAACATGTATGTGTGTCGTACCACTGCATGTCTGCCTTATGTGTAAGATAAATGGAAATCTCACTTCCTTATTTTTATATTTCCTATGTCGGCTAGCTATGTGCCTTCTGTATTCTTTTGAGAAGATTGAGATGTCAAGATGTCCCTTGACTGACGCATCGTAGAGATTGAGGTTCGAGCATGCGACGATATATTGTAGTTTTTAGTGGACGTCTTCCAGACTGTCGATGGGTTCGTGGACCATGTTTTTCCTCTTGGAAGAGGAAAGTGCTTAGTTCGAGAGTTACTATTGTAGTAACTCCAGTAGTGTCTTTTGCGACGACGTCGATAGTGGACTCAAATAGAGTTTCCACTAGATCTCGTCAGTTGGGTTTGTCCTCCTCAAGATGTACGAGAGAGGATGGTCTTTTATATTTTAGTTTGGCCAGCTTGGGATGTCTGGGAGTTAGTGTTATCGTTAATGGGGCTGTGACTCCAAGTATCTTGTATTTTAGGAGCCGCCTCTCCATGTCTTTATATTGAGTCGGTATATTTCTATAATTTCTTTTTATGAGTCGGGTTGGGTAATTTGTAATTAATTTGCGAACTTACGACCTAATTATGATAATGGAATATTTTATTGTACATTCACTTGAATCAAAGCAGTTATATTTACAACTTATGAAAAAGAAAAAAAAATTACCCCTTTCTTTTATAGCCAATTTTAAGTAACCTACTTTTCGGCCTTAAAATGTCACTTACAATGTAGCACCCGAGAAAGGTGTTACAGAACATGCTTCGTAATCTTCGTGGTATGTCTCAGATTCCTTGGTGCATAATTGGGGATTTCAATGATATCTTGTCTGCTGATGACATTCGAGGTAGTGTGGTGCATCCTTCGTGGCTTATAAGGGGTTTTAGAGAGGCTGTCAGCGATTGTGGTCTCTCTGACATAATGTTGGAGGGTCATCCGTTTACTTGGTGGAGGTAGAGGGGTGCGGTTAGGGTGGTTGAGGAGAGACTGGATAGGGCGATGGTTTCCACTTCTTGGCTTCATTTGTTTCCTGAGGCTAGGTTACTAAATTTGGTGGCTCCGATTTCGGATCATAGTCCCATATTCCTCCATTGTGATACTATTGTTCAAACAAATGTGTGCAGAAATTTCAAATTTGAGAACGTGTGGCTGATTGAGCCCGAGGTGGAGAATATGGTTCAAAGAGGTTGGAATAGCTGTGTTGGCGGTGATGTAATTGGTCACCTGGATGGGTGCGCTAAGGAACTCACGTATTGGAGCCGCAATCTTAATAAATTTTTTAAAGAAGATATCCTTTTCTGGAAGCAGGAGATGGAATTTTACCGGGGTCAAATTAATAGCTTGGGCATGGACTATTTCAACTTGGCCAGGAACCGTCTTATTCATTTGCTTGTCTAGGAAGAGAAATTTTGGTGTCAAAGAGCAAAATCCCATTGGCTTCGTGATGGGGACTTGAACACTAAATTTTTTCATGCATCGGCGATGGCTAGAAGGAAGGTAAACATGATTGTCAAATTACAGAATGATAATGGTATTTTCATGGAAAATCAGGTAGATTTGTGTAACATAGCCCATTCATATTTTGCTACACTTTTTTCTACATCAAATGCTACCTATGATCCTATACTTGATGTTGTTCCAGTCCGTGTTTTTCAGGAGCATAATGCTAAGTTTCTTAGACCGTTTTGTATTGGTGAATTTATGGAGGCTCTTAGTCAAATGCATCCCGACAAAGCCCCTGGCCCGGATGGGTTTAATCCTGGTTTTTTTCAGAAATTTTGGGGTATGAATGGTATTGATATTTTTGAAGCTTGTTGTTTTTGGTTGGAGAGAGGTTCTTTTCTAGTAGCTCTTATGGAAACTAATATCGCTCTCATTCCTAAGTGTGATAATCCGTCTGCTATGACTGAGTTAAGACCAATTTCTTTGTGCAACGTTTTGTACAAGTTAGTGGCCAAAGTTCTTGCTAACAGGTTGAAGACAGTTTTGCCGTCTTGCATTTCAGAGTCTCAATCTGCTTTTGTGGAGAGTCGTTTTATCTTGGATAATGCTATAATGGCTATAGAAATTCTCCATTACATGAGGTGCAAGAGGAAAGGGAAGGTTGGTGATATGGTGCTCAAGATTGACATTAACAAGGCTTATGATAGAGTTGATTGGGGTTTCCTTGGTCGCATGATGTTGAAATTGGGTTTTGACGATCGCTGGGTGCAGTGGATGTTAATGTATGTCAGCTCGGTTACTTACTCGGTCCTGGTCAACAATGAGAAAGTGGGTCCTATTCATCCGGGAAGAGATTTGAGGCAAGGTGATCCCTTTTCCCCTTACCTTTATATCATTGTTGCCAAGGGTCTTACAGCTTTGATTAATCATGCAGCAGTGGCGGGTGATATTCATGGAGCTTCGATTTGTAGAGGTGCTCCTGTTATCACTCACTTACTGTTCGCAGTTGATTGTTTTCTTTTTTTCTGAGCATGTGATCGTGAGGTGGTAACCATGAAGCACATTTTGGAAGTTTACGAAGCAGCATCAGGTCATTCAATTAACCTGAGTAAATCTGAAGTTACTTTCACTGGAAATATTAGTTCCCTGGAGCAGAATAGATTGGCTGAGGTGATGGGTGTGCGGCTAGCTATTGGGGTTGGTAAGTATCTTGGCCTTCCTTCCATGGTGGGGCGCAGTAGAAAAAGTACCTTTGCTTTTGTGAAGGAAAGAGTGTGGAAGCGCATTTCCTCTTGGAGGGGTCGGCCTTTATCAAAAGTAAGGAAGGAGGTGCTTATTAAATCAATGCTCCAGGCAATTCCATCTTATGTGATGAGTAATTATCTGTTGCCTGCTTCTCTTTGTGACAAAATTGAGCGGATGATCAACTCTTATTGGTGGGGTTCGGGTGGACCTAACTCAAATGGTGTCAAGTGGATGTCGTGGGATAAGCTTGCTTGCAGTAAGTCCCAAGGAGGTATGGGTTTTAGACACTTTCACTCCTTTAATCTCGCTATGTTGGGTAAACAAGCATGGAAGTTGGTGAATGATCATGATGCTATGCTTTCATAGCTACTCAAAGCTAAATATTTTCCAACTGTTTCTTTCCTCCATGCAGAGTTGGGTCACAACCCGAGCTGTTCATGGCGTAGTTTATGGGAGTCTAAGGTGTTATTAAATGAAGGATGTAGATGGAAGCTAGGTGATGGAAGTATGGTACCGGTAAGGAACAGTCTTTGGGTTCGTCGAGCTGGCTCTTGGAAAATCACGTCGAGCCCAATTTCTGGGCTGGAAATGTTACACGTAAATAATCTTTTGCTGCCCAACTCTCATGCATGGAATGCCCCCAGGTGAACAATATTTTTGTCAATGATGTCACTAAAGCAATTCGTAAAGTTCCTCTCCTTCAGTCAGTTAAGCAAGATGAACTTATTCGGGACTGTAGTAATACTGGGGAGTATACGGTTAAGTCTGCTTACCAGTTATGTAGGCAATTCATTTTTCCGCCTTCTGCTGGTGTTATTCCTGGTAACTGGGAGATGCTTTGGAAATTGGAAGTGCCTCCCAAGGTCAAGAATTTTGTTTGGAGAGCGTGCAGGGATTGTGTTCCTACTAGGACGCGTCTCCAGGAGAAAAGAGTCCAATGCAGTGCTATATGTGCTCAGTGTGATACAAATCTGAAGAACTCTTTCCATCTTTTCTTCACGTGTGCAAAAAGCATGGAAGTGTGGGAATTACAATCCTACTAGAATGTCATTGATAGCTATTTAAATAAGGTTGACAGTTTTTCAGAGGCGTTTTTCTTGTTGAGTGGGAAGTTTTTGCAACCCAGGTTCACAAACTTTGTTATGTTGTTGTGGAGCTTATGGGTCTCGCGCAACTCTAAGGTTTGGGATAATATTACCGAGACTCCCCATCAAATCATTAGCCGTGCTAGGGGTGTTTGGGAGGAATGGAAAATGGCTAAGTCTCTGGGTTGCGCCACCTTGCAGCATGTTGTGCTGAGTCTGTGAGTTGGTCTAAGCCGCCCCTGGGTTATGTAAGTGTAACATCGATGCGGGTTTCCCTCTAAACATGAATGTCAACAGTTTTGGGATGTGTCTGAGAGGTGATGGGGGTGAGTTCCTTTCGGCTAAAACCAAATGGCTTCCCTTTAGAGTGGAGGTCAAGAAGGGTGAAGCTCTTGGCCTTCTTGAAGCCATTAAGTAGGTTGATTCTTTAAACTTCCAGTTTGTTATTTTTGAGTTGGATGCCTAGGTTGTTGTCAATGCTGTTAACTCTTCTAAGAATGATGTTTCTGAATTTGGTGCCATAGTCCAGGATTGCAGGGATCTTCTTGCTGTTAAACCAAACTTTGTGGTTAATTTTGTTAGGAGACGAGCAAATGTGGTTGCTCACACTCTTTCTAGGGTGGCCACATCTATGTCTAATCCCCATGTCGGTGAGTTTCTACTATCTTATATTTCCAGATTATTTCAATAATCTGATGTGAGTTTGATTTTGTTAACCAAAAAAAAAAAAAACCAGTTAATTAGCAGAATTACATAATTTAGTTTTATAGAAATTAAACAACTAATTGTTAAACTAACTTATAATATAACATTTTGTTAGCTGTTGCTTGCATCTGTTTCATTGCATTCTAGTATCATAATAGTGAAACTATTGTCTCTTGGTTTCTTATGAGCCTCCGCATCCTTTTCAATCTGTGAACAGTTGGCATATAGCCCTTTCCATCCAAAATTGCCACAAATTTCCTAACTCTGACTCACAATTTAATTGCCCAAAATCACAAAATTGAGAGAACTCTATCTGCAGAGCACACCTTTAGGTTTTACATCAATGGCTCCAATATTCTTATTGTCCTAATCTGCACTTGTTAGACTTCTAGTTATAATAGAACATCTTTGACTGTTTCCATTCTACCCAAATATATACTCAGTAGTCAGTACTCAGTCTTTCCTAGTTTTTCCGAACTTCCTTGTCGGCAGTTTTTTTCGGCGAGTATGGTGTCTGGAATTGAACTTTTGGTGTCGTTCAAGGATGTTCCCAATGTTGAGAATCCCTTGGTGTCATTCAAAGATGTTCCCAATGCTGAGAAGATGAACCTGTTTGGGAGCAAGTTGAACCTTTGTTGCATTACATTTGATTTTGTTGAGCCTTTGAGTTTTTCATTTTTTGATTACATTGTTGGAACTTGTCGGTTTTATAGGAAGCTTTTCCTCTTTTAATAATTTATTTTTTATTTATTAATTATATTTTTATTTTATTGTTATTCTTTTCATTTTGGATGTCTAATCACCACCACCTAGGATAGTTAATGGCCAAATAAGACTGTCACAAATGAAAATGGATGGAAACTAACAATAAGGCCAAAGAAAAAAAATACTTGCGAGACCAAATTGAAAAAAGAAATTAACTTAAGGGTCCAATGTACCAATTTTGCCTATTGTAAAACTTTTCATAGTTTTAATAACAAAAAAAAATTCATAGTTTTAGTTCATACTTTTAAAATTTGATTTAATATATATGCATTGATAGTGTAAAAACACTTTACACAGTCATCCAATCATATCTCACCACATAGATATTTGTGGAGATGTTTTATGAACTAATATAACAAAGTGACATATTGATGAAATATATGATTGGACATCCGTGTAAAAAATTTTACACTGTCAGTGTTATTTATTAAACTCTTTAAAATTTATACTTGTCTATACATAATGTTGTATATTTTAGGCAAAATAGGTAAATTAGTTTTATACGTTTATTTTATTTTTCATATTGGTCCTATAAGTTTTTAATTTTTTGAATTGGTCCTACACTTTACATTCCGTTTTCACATATTAGCCATTTCCGCCAATTTTGACCTAACGAAATCAATTTTGATCTGACGTGGCTATCACCTTAGTCCAACACGTAGCATTTGATCTGACTCTATAAGGTCGAAATTGACGGAAAGGACCAATGTGGAATGGAACGTAACTTATAGGACCAATTTAAAAAATAAAAAACTTATAGGACCAATATGAAAAATAAAATAAACGTATAGTATCAATCTACCTATTTTGCCTATATTTTATCTGACTATCATGTTAGCTCAATCGTAGATGGTCAATTATGGTATTTCTTAATGGATTTAATTGGTATACTGATAGTACGAAGTTTTTTTACACTATCAACTAATCAGAAATTGACACACCATATCAAATCTTTGATTCTTATTCTAACCACCTTAAAAGTCATCAATTTCATGATTTCTGATTGGCTGTCAGTGTAAAAATCTTTACACTGACAGTGTATAGAAATTAAACTCTTTCTTAATTGTTAAATAAGATGGCACTAACTACTATGTTAAATGTTTCTCACATTGCATGACTAACAAAATTAGAATTACCCATGTCTACATTTCTGATAATGGTTATCTCTACCATCTTGCCTTCCCCACTGAGTCCTTTGGAATCACGTCATGTTTCTCTAATACAGGAAAATCCCAGGAGCCCAGTTATGCAGTTTAAGAAATCCGATAAAAACAATTATAAAATTCAAATAACTATCTTTTTTATGTTGTCTATAATATGCATTATGCAATGGAAAACCTTAGAAGTGCATGAATATGAGAGTAAAAATTTACATGTGTTTATAATATAAAAAAAAGTAACTTTATATGTTAAAATAATTTAAAGTGACAAATCCAACAGTGTTTGATTATGGTGGAAGTGAATTATGTCCGCATGCGAACTTTACTGGATGACAATGGGTAGGTACACTACAAAAAAAAACGCTATTTTGCGGCGGTTATTAGTTAAAACAGCGACGGTTTCAACCATCGCAAAAACACATCTAAGGTGGTTCCTCAACTGTCGCAATGTCAACTGCCTGGAGCTATTCGACGGCAGTTGCTACAACCGTCACACAAATGGTCGCAAGAGATTGATAAAATGATTACGGTGGTTGCAGAACCGATGCCAATTACAAATGCGAAATTTGACTAAACAAATACCAACAGTTTCAGAACCGACGGGATTTGGCAACATTTAAATGTTAAAATTTTCAAAAGCAAAATAACGTCAGTTTTTCAACCACCGCGATTGTTTAACACTCGAATGCCAATAATATTACGATGGTTCTAGAACTGCCACAAACTATTGGGGGCGGTTCACCATAACCGCCATTAAAATAAAATGAACCACCGCAATATTTTGCTATTGGGGGCAGTTTGAGACAATTTAAAAATGGCATTAAATTGTTTCAGGATCCTTTAGCTTTTCCTCAAATCATTGGGTTTAGGCATTACTTCACCAGAACTGCTGTGGTAACCGCTGCAAATTATGATCACAAAGTGTCTGTCGCAAATTGCCAATTTTCATGTAGCAGTACTACAATATTCATTTCCGTACTCACATTTTAGAAAAAAAAGTCCACTATCCGTTTGCATCCTCGTGTGACTAACAACTTTAATGTCAATTTTCATATCCTCTAGCTTCCTATATACTCAAGCCTAGACTCATTACCCGCATTTTAATTAAATAAAGTATGTTTTTTTGTTTATATGCTTTTTTTTTTGACAAATTAGTAAAACAATAACCCTATTTTGATATTAAAAATTAATTATGAAAAATCAATAAAACAAAGAGCATAAACTAAAAGAACCAACAGCTATCTCAATTAAAAATAATTTCCAAGGATCTTTTGGTAGTAATAATAAAAAAATTGTTAGGATATTATGCCATGGAAAGTTAAAGCAATAAAAAATATTAATTAGATATATGGGTATCAAACTAAGTAGATAGTATAATATCCAACTGTTTAAGTTTGAATTTGGTGCTTAGCCGACTAGTCAGCTGATTAGTCGTCAGTTGATTCGCTATCAGTTAACTTGCACAGTTGATTCCTCTTGTCTAGGCGATACGCTGAGAAAGTGACTTTATTTCTCAGCTGCGGGATACTAGACTACTCCAGGGAGCGTCTAGTGTGGAAGGTTGAACTAGGAAACTAAGGTTGCATGAAAGTGGTAAAGGAAAACAAAAAAGGAAAGTAATAAATAAAGTCAAGATAAATGTAAATGCTTGTGTTTGGTTGAGTGTGTTCTAAAAACCGATTGTATACTTGGTATTTATAGCCTTAAACTACCCGATTAACATACACCACCACTATCTACCACGTTTTTAACCCACTAACCCACATTTTACATCATGTAAAATCATGGCTAACAATAATAATATAGGTAATTGCTTTGTCAACTAAGGTACGAACCAAAACTTCATTCCTCATCTAATTGACTTAAACTTCATCAGTTGACCATGTTCTCCATAACCCTATTTTTAAGGGAATGAGTCTTCAATGATGCTTCTTGACCTAGTCAACTCACAAAATGCCTTGGGTTCCAATTGATCACCTAAGTTATGGGCTGAAATCCACTATCTCAGCTAACAGCCCCATCAGCTGACCATACCCTCCATATCCCTATTTTTAAGGGAGAAAGTCTTCAATCACGTCCTTGGCTTGACCAACTAATGAAATGCCAAAACCACCTTCAACTTTATCCCAAAGTCTAGGAAAATGGTTAAATGGATGAAAATGCTTTTGACTTCTTCCTTTTCTGAATAATATTAAAGCCTTGGACTCATCTAATCTAAATCAACATCCACACGAGCCCATTAAGGCCCAATAATGACCTTTAAGCCTATCTCGACGTAGCAACTTGTTAAGTTGATTCTGCATCAGCTGATTCTCCTCAGCTAAATTTGACTCAGCTACTGCTTCTCGGCTACCTATCTTAGCTCAGCAGCTGCGTTTAGCTCATCCTAGTTTAGCCGGTCTTGGTTTAGCTAATCAATCTTGGTCTGACTGATCTTCTCAACTAAATTTGGCAAACCACATTCGGCTATTTTATCACTTTTTAAATAGTTGGACCATATACCTATAATTAATAAGGTCTATTTGATACATTTGAAGCTCAATATCTACATTCCATATGTCTCGGTTGTTCGTCCTCCCAGCCGACTTAATCAGTCAACCTTCTGTCAGCTAACTTAATCAGTCAGTCGTCTGGCAGCTAACTTAATCAATCAGTAGTTCATCAGCTAATTGGTGGAGTAATTCAAATATTAGTTAGTGGTTAAAGTGAGTTAGTTAAAGTTGTTAGTGTTAGTTAGTTATGAACTAACTGTGTAACAAAGTGCACAATAGAGCAGTATAAATAAAGTGTAGTGTATATGTGTAATAGAGTAAAAAAGTGTATAAAATTTTCAGATTACACTTTCTTCTCCAATTATCCCTTTCTCTCTCATCTTTCTCAATCTTTCTATTATTTCTATATGTGTGCACTATGAGTGAATGTGAGTGGTTGTGTTCCAGCATGGTATCTAGAGCTATTTGGGACAAAGAGAGGTCTATGGGTGTATGTCCATGGCTGCAGAAATTTAAGAAATTGTGAGTGGGGATTTTTCAATCCCTTTACCGGTTCTTGATGGAAAGGACTTCCATCAATGGGTGGTGAAGATGGAAAACATCTTCAATTTCCATGAGGTGCTGGAAATTGTGCAAGAGGGATCATGGGATGATTGTTGCTACCAACACAGCCAAAGGAGCATGGGATATCTTGAATAAGAACTATGGTGGAGTGTTGAAGAATAAAGAGAGCGATGATGATGATCTTGAGGCAAACAAGAACAAGACATAGAGCAATGAAGATGATGAAATTACAAAGATCAAAACAGAAGTAGTGGTCAGTGATCAAGATTCGTATGGTGTAGACATGGAGAAGGATGGTGAGGCACAATTTCAAATGCTGAGGGAGCAACAAATGGTGAAGTAGAAAGAGTGTTTGGTGCGGGATTACCAACAGAGGCAAAGTAACATTCAAATGGAAGGAGTAACGTTACGGAAACAGATTACCCAAAGAACCAAGGACCTTGGTCTTTTGGCTGCGCAACTTGGTACCGGGATTGGGGTCGGAGGTGGTCGGAACGGCGAACAGCCAGAGTCGTGTTGCCAGAGGAGATGCTAGCAGAAGTAGAACCACATCCGAGTCGACGACATGCGCAGTTCCTGGTTTGGGTTGCGGTGCTGCGAGGTGGCTGGAATACGAATGAGACGGAGGAGGCGATTCCGGGTGCAACTCATGACTGAGGTTTGGACGGAGACAGAGGCTCGGACGAAGAGGATTGGACCCGAATCGGTCACAGTGTCGCCGGAGCCGCCGGAACTTGATACTCATACGATGGTCATCGAGGAGTGGGCGGCTAAGGGAATATACAACATTGCTCATGAGGAACAAAGAAACAGGGGTAGAGAGGGAACCCAAGTCCAGTCCTATATACCGCCGTGAAGAGGGATCCGATCAGGTCACATCACCGCCATCTCCAGAACCGCCTGGTGTAGTGTTGTCGGAAAGGTGAAGATGTTGTGTATAGATGTGAGGGAGAAGATGTACACAGGGGCATATTTGGAATTTTGAAAATTAGGTCAATTTTTTGACCTAATGGGCCAGGCCCAAGTCATGGAGGAGGAGCATAAATTGTTTTCTGCGAGGCCAACACTATGAAGAAATATGGCTCAACTTCACAAATTAGTGATGAGCAATTTGGGTCAATTTTAAGTTTTCTTGTTGACCTAATAGGCCAAGTCCAATTCTTGTTGAATTTATCATGGGATCCAGGACATATGTGTGTGTTTGTAATAACATGTGTGCATTATAAAAATACAAATTTGGGTGTAATAAAAAAATGGTGTAATTGGGATATTTGAATTATGGGGGAGTGTTGGAGTAATTCAAATATTAGTTAGTGGTTAAAGTGAGTTAGTTAAAGTTGTTAAGGTTAGTTAGTTATGAACTAACTGTGTAACAAAGTGCACAATAGAGCAGTATAAATAAAGTGTAGTGTATGTGTGTAAGAGAGTAAAAAAGTGTATAAAATTTTCAGATTACACTTTCTTCTCCAATTATCACTTTCTCTCTCATCTTTCTCAATCTTTCTATTATTTCTATGTGTGTGCACTATGAGTGAATGTGAGTGGTTGTGTTCCAGCATGGTATCTAGAGCTATTTGGGACAAAGAGAGGTCTATGGGTGTATGTCCATGGCTGCAGAAATTTAAGAAGTTGTGAGTGGGGATTTTTCAATCCCTTTACCGGTCCTTGATGGAAAGGACTTCCATCAATGGGTGGTGAATATGGAAAACATCTTCAATTTCCAAGAGGTGCTGGAAATTGTGCAAGAGGGATCATGGGATGATTGTTTCTACCAACACAGCCAAAGGAGCATGGGATATCTTGAATAAGAACTATGGTGGAGTGTTGAAGAATAAAGAGAGCGGTGATGATGATCTTGAGGCAAACAAGAACAAGACATAGAGCAATGAAGATGATGAAATTGCAAAGATCAAAACAGAAGTAGTGGTCAGTGATCAAGATTCGTATGGTGTAGACATGGAGAAGGATGGTGAGGCACAATTTCAAATGCTGAGGGAGCAACAAATGGTGAAGTAGCAAGAGTGTTTGGTGCGGGATTACCAACAGAGGCAAAGTAACATTCAAATGGAAGGAGTAACGTTACGGACACAGATTACCCAAAGAACCAAGGACCTTGGTCTTTTGGCTGCGCAGCTTGGTACCGGGATTGGGGTCGGAGGTGGCCGGAACGGCGAACAGCCAGAGTCGTGTTGCCAGAGGAGATGCTAGCAGAAGGAGAACCGCATCCGAGTCGACGACATGCGCAGTTCCTGGTTTGGGTTGCGGTGCTGTGAGGTGGCTGGAATGCGAATGAGACGGAGGAGGCGATTCCGGGTGCAACTCATGACTGAGGTTTGGACGGAGACAGAGGCTCGGACGAAGAGGATTGGACCCGAATCGGTCACAGTGTCGCCGGAGCCGCCGGAACTTGATACTCATACGATGGTCATCGAGGAGTGGGCGGCTAAGGGAATATACAACATTGCTCATGAGGAACAAAGAAACAGGGGCAGAGAGGGAACCCAAGTCCAGTCCTATATACCGCCGTGAAGAGGGATCCGATCAGGTCACATCACCGCCATCTCCAGAACCGCCTGGTGTAGTGTTGTCGGAAAGGTGAAGATGTTGTGTATAGATGTGAGGGAGAAGATGTACACAGGGGCATATTTGGAATTTTGAAAATTAGGTCAATTTTTTGACCTAATGGGCCAGGCCCAAGTCATGGAGGAGGAGCATAAATTGTTTTCTGCGAGGCCAACACTATGAAGAAATATGGCTCAACTTCACAAATTAGTGATGAGCAATTTGGGTCAATTTTAAGTTTTCTTGTTGACCTAATAGGCCAAGTCCAATTCTTGTTGAATTTATCATGGGATCCAGGACATATGTGTGTGTTTGTAATAACATGTGTGCATTATAAAAATACAAATTTGGGTGTAATAAAAAATGGTGTAATTGGGATATTTGAATTATGGGGGAGTGTTGGAGTAATTCAAATATTAGTTAGTGGTTAAAGTGAGTTAGTTAAAGTTGTTAAGGTTAGTTAGTTATGAATCTAACTGTGTAACAAAGTGCACAATAGAGCAGTATAAATAAAGTGTAGTGTATGTGTGTAAGAGAGTAAAAAAGTGTATAAAATTTTCAGATTACACTTTCTTCTCCAATTATCACTTTCTCTCTCATCTTTCTCAATCTTTCTATTATTTCTATGTGTGTGCACTATGAGTGAATGTGAGTGGTTGTGTTCCAGCATGGTATCTAGAGCTATTTGGGACAAAGAGAGGTCTATGGGTGTATGTCCATGGCTGCAGAAATTTAAGAAGTTGTGAGTGGGGATTTTTCAATCCCTTTACCGGTCCTTGATGGAAAGGACTTCCATCAATGGGTGGTGAATATGGAAAACATCTTCAATTTCCAAGAGGTGCTGGAAATTGTGCAAGAGGGATCATGGGATGATTGTTTCTACCAACACAGCCAAAGGAGCATGGGATATCTTGAATAAGAACTATGGTGGAGTGTTGAAGAATAAAGAGAGCGGTGATGATGATCTTGAGGCAAACAAGAACAAGACATAGAGCAATGAAGATGATGAAATTGCAAAGATCAAAACAGAAGTAGTGGTCAGTGATCAAGATTCGTATGGTGTAGACATGGAGAAGGATGGTGAGGCACAATTTCAAATGCTGAGGGAGCAACAAATGGTGAAGTAGCAAGAGTGTTTGGTGCGGGATTACCAACAGAGGCAAAGTAACATTCAAATGGAAGGAGTAACGTTACGGACACAGATTACCCAAAGAACCAAGGACCTTGGTCTTTTGGCTGCGCAGCTTGGTACCGGGATTGGGGTCGGAGGTGGCCGGAACGGCGAACAGCCAGAGTCGTGTTGCCAGAGGAGATGCTAGCAGAAGGAGAACCGCATCCGAGTCGACGACATGCGCAGTTCCTGGTTTGGGTTGCGGTGCTGCGAGGTGGCTGGAATGCGAATGAGACGGAGGAGGCGATTCCGGGTGCAACTCATGACTGAGGTTTGGACGGAGACAGAGGCTCGGACGAAGAGGATTGGACCCGAATCGGTCACAGTGTCGCCGGAGCCGGAGCCGCCGGAACTTGATACTCATACGATGGTCATCGAGGAGTGGGCGGCTAAGGGAATATACAACATTGCTCATGAGGAACAAAGAAACAGGGGCAGAGAGGGAACCCAAGTCCAGTCCTATATACCGCCGTGAAGAGGGATCCGATCAGGTCACATCACCGCCATCTCCAGAACCGCCTGGTGTAGTGTTGTCGGAAAGGTGAAGATGTTGTGTATAGATGTGAGGGAGAAGATGTACACAGGGGCATATTTGGAATTTTGAAAATTAGGTCAATTTTTTGACCTAATGGGCCAGGCCCAAGTCATGGAGGAGGAGCATAAATTGTTTTCTGCGAGGCCAACACTATGAAGAAATATGGCTCAACTTCACAAATTAGTGATGAGCAATTTGGGTCAATTTTAAGTTTTCTTGTTGACCTAATAGGCCAAGTCCAATTCTTGTTGAATTTATCATGGGATCCAGGACATATGTGTGTGTTTGTAATAACATGTGTGCATTATAAAAATACAAATTTGGGTGTAATAAAAAAATGGTGTAATTGGGATATTTGAATTATGGGGGAGTGTTGGAGTAATTCAAATATTAGTTAGTGGTTAAAGTGAGTTAGTTAAAGTTGTTAAGGTTAGTTAGTTATGAATCTAACTGTGTAACAAAGTGCACAATAGAGCAGTATAAATAAAGTGTAGTGTATGTGTGTAAGAGAGTAAAAAAGTGTATAAAATTTTCAGATTACACTTTCTTCTCCAATTATCACTTTCTCTCTCATCTTTCTCAATCTTTCTATTATTTCTATGTGTGTGCACTATGAGTGAATGTGAGTGGTTGTGTTCCAGCATGGTATCTAGAGCTATTTGGGACAAAGAGAGGTCTATGGGTGTATGTCCATGGCTGCAGAAATTTAAGAAGTTGTGAGTGGGGATTTTTCAATCCCTTTACCGGTCCTTGATGGAAAGGACTTCCATCAATGGGTGGTGAATATGGAAAACATCTTCAATTTCCAAGAGGTGCTGGAAATTGTGCAAGAGGGATCATGGGATGATTGTTTCTACCAACACAGCCAAAGGAGCATGGGATATCTTGAATAAGAACTATGGTGGAGTGTTGAAGAATAAAGAGAGCGGTGATGATGATCTTGAGGCAAACAAGAACAAGACATAGAGCAATGAAGATGATGAAATTGCAAAGATCAAAACAGAAGTAGTGGTCAGTGATCAAGATTCGTATGGTGTAGACATGGAGAAGGATGGTGAGGCACAATTTCAAATGCTGAGGGAGCAACAAATGGTGAAGTAGCAAGAGTGTTTGGTGCGGGATTACCAACAGAGGCAAAGTAACATTCAAATGGAAGGAGTAACGTTACGGACACAGATTACCCAAAGAACCAAGGACCTTGGTCTTTTGGCTGCGCAGCTTGGTACGGGATTGGGGTCGGAGGTGGCCGGAACGGCGAACAGCCAGAGTCGTGTTGCCAGAGGAGATGCTAGCAGAAGGAGAACTGCATCCGAGTCGACGACATGCGCAGTTCCTGGTTTGGGTTGCGGTGCTGCGAGGTGGCTGGAATGCGAATGAGACGGAGGAGGCGATTCCGGGTGTAACTCATGACTGAGGTTTGGACGGAGACAGAGGCTCGGACGAAGAGGATTGGACCCGAATCGGTCACAGTGTCGCCGGAGCCGCCGGAACTTGATACTCATACGATGGTCATCGAGGAGTGGGCGGCTAAGGGAATATACAACATTGCTCATGAGGAACAAAGAAACAGGGGCAGAGAGGGAACCCAAGTCCAGTCCTATATACCGCCGTGAAGAGGGATCCGATCAGGTCACATCACCGCCATCTCCAGAACCGCCTGGTGTAGTGTTGTCGGAAAGGTGAAGATGTTGTGTATAGATGTGAGGGAGAAGATGTACACAGGGGCATATTTGGAATTTTGAAAATTAGGTCAATTTTTTGACCTAATGGGCCAGGCCCAAGTCATGGAGGAGGAGCATAAATTGTTTTCTGCGAGGCCAACACTATGAAGAAATATGGCTCAACTTCACAAATTAGTGATGAGCAATTTGGGTCAATTTTAAGTTTTCTTGTTGACCTAATAGGCCAAGTCCAATTCTTGTTGAATTTATCATGGGATCCAGGACATATGTGTGTGTTTGTAATAACATGTGTGCATTATAAAAATACAAATTTGGGTGTAATAAAAAAATGGTGTAATTGGGATATTTGAATTATGGGGGAGTGTTGGAGTAATTCAAATATTAGTTAGTGGTTAAAGTGAGTTAGTTAAAGTTGTTAAGGTTAGTTAGTTATGAACTAACTGTGTAACAAAGTGCACAATAGAGCAGTATAAATAAAGTGTAGTGTATGTGTGTAAGAGAGTAAAAAAGTGTATAAAATTTTCAGATTACACTTTCTTCTCCAATTATCACTTTCTCTCTCATCTTTCTCAATCTTTCTATTATTTCTATGTGTGTGCACTATGAGTGAATGTGAGTGGTTGTGTTCCAGCATGGTATCTAGAGCTATTTGGGACAAAGAGAGGTCTATGGGTGTATGTCCATGGCTGCAGAAATTTAAGAAGTTGTGAGTGGGGATTTTTCAATCCCTTTACCGGTTCTTGATGGAAAGGACTTCCATCAATGGGTGGTGAATATGGAAAACATCTTCAATTTCCAAGAGGTGCTGGAAATTGTGCAAGAGGGATCATGGGATGATTGTTTCTACCAACACAGCCAAAGGAGCATGGGATATCTTGAATAAGAACTATGGTGGAGTGTTGAAGAATAAAGAGAGCGGTGATGATGATCTTGAGGCAAACAAGAACAAGACATAGAGCAATGAAGATGATGAAATTGCAAAGATCAAAACAGAAGTAGTGGTCAGTGATCAAGATTCGTATGGTGTAGACATGGAGAAGGATGGTGAGGCACAATTTCAAATGCTGAGGGAGCAACAAATGGTGAAGTAGCAAGAGTGTTTGGTGCGGGATTACCAACAGAGGCAAAGTAACATTCAAATGGAAGGAGTAACGTTACGGAAACAGATTACCCAAAGAACCAAGGACCTTGGTCTTTTGGCTGCGCAGCTTGGTACCGGGATTGGGGTCGGAGGTGGCCGGAACGGCGAACAGCCAGAGTCGTGTTGCCAGAGGAGATGCTAGCAGAAGGAGAACCGCATCCGAGTCGACGACATGCGCAGGTCCTGGTTTGGGTTGCGGTGCTGCGAGGTGGCTGGAATGCGAATGAGACGGAGGAGGCGATTCCGGGTGCAACTCATGACTGAGGTTTGGACGGAGACAGAGGCTCGGACAAAGAGGATTGGACCCGAATCGGTCACAGTGTCGCCGGAGCCGCGCCGGAACTTGATACTCATACGATGGTCATCGAGGAGTGGGCGGCTAAGGGAATATACAACATTGCTCATGAGGAACAAAGAAACAGGGGCAGAGAGGGAACCCAAGTCCAGTTGTATATACCACCGTGAAGAGGGATCCGATCAGGTCACATCACCGCCATCTCCAGAACCGCCTGGTGTAGTGTTGTCGGAAAGGTGAAGATGTTGTGTATAGATGTGAGGGAGAAGATGTACATAGGGGCATATTTGGAATTTTGAAAATTAGGTCAATTTTGTGACCTAATGGGCCAGGCCCAAGTCATGGTGGAGGAGCATAAATTGTTTTCTGCGAGGCCAACACTATGAAGAAATATGGCTCAACTTCACAAATTAGTGATGAGCAATTTGGGTCAATTTTAAGTTTTCTTGTTGACCTAATAGGCCAAGTCCAATTCTTGTTGAATTTATCATGGGATCCAGGACATATGTGTGTGTTTGTAATAACATGTGTGCATTATAAAAATACAAATTTGGGTGTAATAAAAAAATGGTGTAATTGGGATATTTGAATTATGGGGGAGTGTTGGAGTAATTCAAATATTAGTTAGTGGTTAAAGTGAGTTAGTTAAAGTTGTTAAGGTTAGTTAGTTATGAACTAACTGTGTAACAAAGTGCACAATAGAGCAGTATAAATAAAGTGTAGTGTATGTGTGTAAGAGAGTAAAAAAGTGTATAAAATTTTCAGATTACACTTTCTTCTCCAATTATCACTTTCTCTCTCATCTTTCTCAATCTTTCTATTATTTCTATGTGTGTGCACTATGAGTGAATGTGAGTGGTTGTGTTCCAGCATGGTATCTAGAGCTATTTGGGACAAAGAGAGGTCTATGGGTGTATGTCCATGGCTGCAGAAATTTAAGAAGTTGTGAGTGGGGATTTTTCAATCCCTTTACCGGTTCTTGATGGAAAGGACTTCCATCAATGGGTGGTGAAGATGGAAAACATCTTCAATTTCCTTGAGGTGCTGGAAATTGTGCAAGAGGGATCATGGGATGATTGTTGCTACCAACACAGCCAAAGGAGCATGGGATATCTTGAATAAGAACTATGGTGGAGTGTTGAAGAATAAAGAGAGCGGTGATGATGATCTTGAGGCAAACAAGAACAAGACATAGAGCAATGAAGATGATGAAATTGCAAAGATCAAAACAGAAGTAGTGGTCAGTGATCAAGATTCGTATGGTGTAGACATGGAGAAGGATGGTGAGGCACAATTTCAAATGCTGAGGGAGCAACAAATGGTGAAGTAGCAAGAGTGTTTGGTGCGGGATTACCAACAGAGGCAAAGTAACATTCAAATGGAAGGAGTAACGTTACGGAAACAGATTACCCAAAGAACCAAGGACCTTGGTCTTTTGGCTGCGCAGCTTGGTATCGGGATTGGGGTCGGAGGTGGCCGGAACGGCGAACTGCCAGAGTCGTGTTGCCAGAGGAGATGCTAGCAGAAGGAGAACCGCATCCGAGTCGACGACATGCGCACGTCCTGGTTTGGGTTGCGGTGCTGCGAGGTGGCTGGAATGCGAATGAGACGGAGGAGGCGATTCCGGGTGCAACTCATGACTGAGGTTTGGACGGAGACAGAGGCTCGGACGGAGAGGATTGGACCCGAATCGGTCACAGTGTCGCCGGAGCCGCCAGAACTTGATACTCATACGATGGTCATCGAGGAGTGGGCGGCTAAGGGAATATGCAACATTGCTCATGAGGAACAAAGAAACAGGGGCAGAGAGGGAACCCAAGTCCAGTCGTATATACCGCCGTGAAGAGGGATCCGATCAGGTCACATCACCGCCATCTCCAGAACCGCCTGGTGTAGTGTTGTCGGAAAGGTGAAGATGTTGTGTATAGATGTGAGGGAGAAAATGTACACAGGGGCATATTTGGAATTTTGAAAATTAGGTCAATTTTTTGACCTAATGGGCCAGGCCCAAGTCATGGTGGAGGAGCATAAATTGTTTTCTGCGAGGCCAACACTATGAAGAAATATGGCTCAACTTCACAAATTAGTGATGAGCAATTTGGGTCAATTTTAAGTTTTCTTGTTGACCTAATAGGCCAAGTCCAATTCTTGTTGAATTTATCAGGGGATCCAGGACATATGTGTGTGTTTGTAATAACATGTGTGCATTATAAAAATCCAAATTTGGGTGTAATAAAAAAATGGTGTAATTGGGATATTTGAATTATGGAGGAGTGTTGGAGTAATTCAAATATTAGTTAGTGGTTAAAGTGAGTTAGTTAAAGTTGTTAAGGTTAGTTAGTTATGAACTAACTGTGTAACAAAGTGCACAATAGAGCAGTATAAATAAAGTGTAGTGTATGTGTGTAATAGAGTAAAAAAAGTGTATAAAATTTTCAGATTACACTTTCTTCTCCAATTATCCCTTTCTCTCTCATCTTTCTCAATCTTTCTATTATTTCTATGTGTGTGCACTATGAGTGAATGTGAGTGGTTGTGTTCCAGCATGGTATCTAGAGCTATTTGGGACAAAGAGAGGTCTATGGGTGTATGTCCATGGCTGCAGAAATTTAAGAAGTTGTGAGTGGGGATTTTTCAATCCCTTTACCGGTCCTTGATGGAAAGGACTTCCATCAATGGGTGGTGAAGATGGAAAACATCTTCAATTTCCATGAGGTGCTGGAAATTGTTCAAGAGGGATCATGGGATGATTGTTTCTACCAACACAGCCAAAGGAGCATGGGATATCTTGAATAAGAACTATGGTGGAGTGTTGAAGAATAAAGAGAGCGGTGATGATGATCTTGAGGCAAACAAGAACAAGACATAGAGCAATGAAGATGATGAAATTGCAAAGATCAAAACAGAAGTAGTGGTCAGTGATCAAGATTCGTATGGTGTAGACATGGAGAAGGATGGTGAGGCACAATTTCAAATGCTGAGGGAGCAACAAATGGTGAAGTAGCAAGAGTGTTTGGTGCGGGATTACCAACAGAGGCAAAGTAACATTCAAATGGAAGGAGTAACGTTACGGAAACAGATTACCCAAAGAACCAAGGACCTTGGTCTTTTGGCTGCGCAGCTTGGTACCGGGATTGGGGTCGGAGGTGGCCGGAACAGCGAACTGCCAGAGTCGTGTTGCCAGAGGAGATGCTAGCAGAAGGAGAACCGCATCCGAGTCGACGACATGCGCAGGTCCTGGTTTGGGTTGCGGTGCTGCGAGGTGGCTGGAATGCGAATGAGACGTAGGAGGCGATTCCGGGTGTAACTCATGACTGAGGTTTGGACGGAGACAGAGGCTCGGACGAAGAGGATTGGACCCGAATCGGTCACATTGTCGCCGGAGCCGAAGCCGCCGGAACTTGATACTCATACGATGGTCATCGAGGAGTGGGCGGCTAAGGGAATATACAACATTGCTCATGAGGAACAAAGAAACAGGGGCAGAGAGGGAACCCAAGTCCAGTTGTATATACCACCGTGAAGAGGGATCCGATCAGGTCACATCACCGCCATCTCCAGAACCGCCTGGTGTAGTGTTGTCGGAAAGGTGAAGATGTTGTGTATAGATGTGAGGGAGAAGATGTACATAGGGGCATATTTGGAATTTTGAAAATTAGGTCAATTTTGTGACCTAATGGGCCAGGCCCAAGTCATGGTGGAGGAGCATAAATTGTTTTCTGCGAGGCCAACACTATGAAGAAATATGGCTCAACTTCACAAATTAGTGATGAGCAATTTGGGTCAATTTTAAGTTTTCTTGTTGACCTAATAGGCCAAGTCCAATTCTTGTTGAATTTATCATGGGATCCAGGACATATGTGTGTGTTTGTAATAACATGTGTGCATTATAAAAATACAAATTTGGGTGTAATAAAAAAATGGTGTAATTGGGATATTTGAATTATGGGGGAGTGTTGGAGTAATTCAAATATTAGTTAGTGGTTAAAGTGAGTTAGTTAAAGTTGTTAAGGTTAGTTAGTTATGAACTAACTGTGTAACAATGTGCACAATAGAGCAGTATAAATAAAGTGTAGTGTATGTGTGTAAGAGAGTAAAAAAGTGTATAAAATTTTCAGAATACACTTTCTTCTCCAATTATCACTTTCTCTCTCATCTTTCTCAATCTTTCTATTATTTCTATGTGTGTGCACTATGAGTGAATGTGAGTGGTTGTGTTCCAGCATGGTATCTAGAGCTATTTGGGACAAAGAGAGGTCTATGGGTGTATGTCCATGGCTACAGAAATTTAAGAAGTTGTGAGTGGGGATTTTTCAATCCCTTTACCGGTTCTTGATGGAAAGGACTTCCATCAATGGGTGGTGAAGATGGAAAACATCTTCAATTTCCATGAGCTGCTGGAAATTGTGCAAGAGGGATCATGGGAAGATTGTTGCTACCAACACAGCCAAAGGAGCATGGGATATCTTGAATAAGAACTATGGTGGAGTGTTGAAGAACAAAGAGAGCGGTGATGATGATCTTGAGGCAAACAAGAACAAGACATAGAGCAATGAAGATGATGAAATTGCAAAGATCAAAACAGAAGTAGTGGTCAGTGATCAAGATTCGTATGGTGTAGACATGGAGAAGGATGGTGAGGCACAATTTCAAATGCTGAGGGAGCAACAAATGGTGAAGTAGCAAGAGTGTTTGGTGCGGGATTACCAACAGAGGCAAAGTAACATTCAAATGGAAGGAGTAACGTTACGGAAACAGATTACCCAAAGAACCAAGGACCTTGGTCTTTTGGCTGCGCAGCTTGGTATCGGGATTGGGGTCGGAGGTGGCCGGAACGGCGAACTGCCAGAGTCGTGTTGCCAGAGGAGATGCTAGCAGAAGGAGAACCGCATCCGAGTCGACGACATGCGCACGTCCTGGTTTGGGTTGCGGTGCTGCGAGGTGGCTGGAATGCGAATGAGACGGAGGAGGCGATTCCGGGTGCAACTCATGACTGAGGTTTGGACGGAGACAGAGGCTCGGACGGAGAGGATTGGACCCGAATCGGTCACAGTGTCGCCGGAGCCGCCAGAACTTGATACTCATACGATGGTCATCGAGGAGTGGGCGGCTAAGGGAATATGCAACATTGCTCATGAGGAACAAAGAAACAGGGGCAGAGAGGGAACCCAAGTCCAGTTGTATATACCGCCGTGAAGAGGGATCCGATCAGGTCACATCACCGCCATCTCCAGAACCGCCTGGTGTAGTGTTGTCGGAAAGGTGAAGATGTTGTGTATAGATGTGAGGGAGAAAATGTACACAGGGGCATATTTGGAATTTTGAAAATTAGGTCAATTTTTTGACCTAATGGGCCAGGCCCAAGTCATGGTGGAGGAGCATAAATTGTTTTCTGCGAGGCCAACACTATGAAGAAATATGGCTCAACTTCACAAATTAGTGATGAGCAATTTGGGTCAATTTTAAGTTTTCTTGTTGACCTAATAGGCCAAGTCCAATTCTTGTTGAATTTATCAGGGGATCCAGGGCATATGTGTGTGTTTGTAATAACATGTGTGCATTATAAAAATCCAAATTTGGGTGTAATAAAAAAATGGTGTAATTGGGATATTTGAATTATGGAGGAGTGTTGGAGTAATTCAAATATTAGTTAGTGGTTAAAGTGAGTTAGTTAAAGTTGTTAAGGTTAGTTAGTTATGAACTAACTGTGTAACAAAGTGCACAATAGAGCAGTATAAATAAAGTGTAGTGTATGTGTGTAATAGAGTAAAAAAGTGTATAAAATTTTCAGATTACACTTTCTTCTCCAATTATCCCTTTCTCTCTCATCTTTCTCAATCTTTCTATTATTTCTATGTGTGTGCACTATGAGTGAATGTGAGTGGTTGTGTTCCAGCATGGTATCTAGAGCTATTTGGGACAAAGAGAGGTCTATGGGTGTATGTCCATGGCTGCAGAAATTTAAGAAGTTGTGAGTGGGGATTTTTCAATCCCTTTACCGGTCCTTGATGGAAAGGACTTCCATCAATGGGTGGTGAAGATGGAAAACATCTTCAATTTCCATGAGGTGCTGGAAATTGTTCAAGAGGGATCATGGGATGATTGTTGCTACCAACACAGCCAAAGGAGCATGGGATATCTTGAATAAGAACTATGGTGGAGTGTTGAAGAATAAAGAGAGCGGTGATGATGATCTTGAGGCAAACAAGAACAAGACATAGAGCAATGAAGATGATGAAATTGCAAAGATCAAAACAGAAGTAGTGGTCAGTGATCAAGATTCGTATGGTGTAGACATGGAGAAGGATGGTGAGGCACAATTTCAAATGCTGAGGGAGCAACAAATGGTGAAGTAGCAAGAGTGTTTGGTGCGGGATTACCAACAGAGGCAAAGTAACATTCAAATGGAAGGAGTAACGTTACGGAAACAGATTACCCAAAGAACCAAGGACCTTGGTCTTTTGGCTGCGCAACTTGGTACCGGGATTGGGGTCGGAGGTGGCCGGAACAGCGAACTGCCAGAGTCGTGTTGCCAGAGGAGATGCTAGCAGAAGGAGAACCGCATCCGAGTCGACGACATGCGCAGTTCCTGGTTTGGGTTGCGGTGCTGCGAGGTGGCTGGAATGCGAATGAGACGGAGGAGGCGATTCCGGGTGCAACTCATGACTGAGGTTTGGACGGAGACAGAGGCTCGGACGGAGAGGATTGGACCCGAATCGGTCACAGTATCGCCGGAGCCGGAGCCGCCGGAACTTGATACTCATACGATGGTCATCGAGGAGTGGGCGGCTAAGGGAATATACAACATTGCTCATGAGGAACAAAGAAACAGGCGCAGAGAGGGAACCCAAGTCCAGTTGTATATACCACCGTGAAGAGGGATCCGATCAGGTCACATCACCGCCATCTCCAGAACCGCCTGGTGTAGTGTTGTCGGAAAGGTGAAGATGTTGTGTATAGATGTGAGGGAGAAGATGTACATAGGGGCATATTTGGAATTTTGAAAATTAGGTCAATTTTGTGACCTAATGGGCCAGGCCCAAGTCATGGTGGAGGAGCATAAATTGTTTTCTGCGAGGCCAACACTAAGAAGAAATATGGCTCAACTTCACAAATTAGTGATGAGCAATTTGGGTCAATTTTAAGTTTTCTTGTTGACCTAAAAGGCCAAGTCCAATTCTTGTTGAATTTATCATGGGATCCAGGACATATGTGTGTGTTTGTAATAACATGTGTGCATTATAAAAATACAAATTTGGGTGTAATAAAAAAATGGTGTAATTGGGATATTTGAATTATGGGGGAGTGTTGGAGTAATTCAAATATTTGTTAGTGGTTAAAGTGAGTTAGTTAAAGTTGTTAAGGTTAGTTAGTTATGAACTAACTGTGTAACAATGTGCACAATAGAGCAGTATAAATAAAGTGTAGTGTATGTGTGTAATAGAGTAAAAAAGTGTATAAAATTTTCAGAATACACTTTCTTCTCCAATTATCCCTTTCTCTCTCATGTTTCTCAATCTTTCTATTATTTCTATGTGTGTGCACTATGAGTGAATGTGAGTGGTTGTGTTCCAGCATGGTATCTAGAGCTATTTGGGACAAAGAGAGGTCTATGGGTGTATGTCCATGGCTACAGAAATTTAAGAAGTTGTGAGTGGGGATTTTTCAATCCCTTTACCGGTTCTTGATGGAAAGGACTTCCATCAATGGGTGGTGAAGATGGAAAACATCTTCAATTTCCATGAGCTGCTGGAAATTGTGCAAGAGGGATCATGGGAAGATTGTTGCTACCAACACAGCCAAAGGAGCATGGGATATCTTGAATAAGAACTATGGTGGAGTGTTGAAGAACAAAGAGAGCGGTGATGATGATCTTGAGGCAAACAAGAACAAGACATAGAGCAATGAAGATGATGAAATTGCAAAGATCAAAACAGAAGTAGTGGTCAGTGATCAAGATTCGTATGGTGTAGACATGGAGAAGGATGGTGAGGCACAATTTCAAATGCTGAGGGAGCAACAAATGGTGAAGTAGCAAGAGTGTTTGGTGCGGGATTACCAACAGAGGCAAAGTAACATTCAAATGGAAGGAGTAACGTTACGGAAACAGATTACCCAAAGAACCAAGGACCTTGGTCTTTTGGCTGCGCAACTTGGTATCGGGATTGGGGTCGGAGGTGGCCGGAACGGCGAACTGCCAGAGTCGTGTTGCCAGAGGAGATGCTAGCAGAAGGAGAACCGCATCCGAGTCGACGACATGCGCAGGTCCTGGTTTGGGTTGCGGTGCTGCGAGGTGGCTGGAATGCGAATGAGACGGAGGAGGCGATTCCGGGTGCAACTCATGACTGAGGTTTGGACGGAGACAGAGGCTCGGACGAAGAGGATTGGACCCGAATCGGTCACAGTGTCGCCGGAGCCGCCAGAACTTGATACTCATACGATGGTCATCGAGGAGTGGGCGGCTAAGGGAATATAAACATTGCTCATGAGGAACAAAGAAACAGGGGCAGAGAGGGAACCCAAGTCCTGTCGTATATACCGCCGTGAAGAGGGATCCGATCAGGTCACATCACCGCCATCTCCAGAACCGCCTGGTGTAGTGTTGTCGGAAAGGTGAAGATGTTGTGTATAGATGTGAGGGAGAAGATGTACACAGGGGCATATTTGGAATTTTGAAAATTAGGTCAATTTTTTGACCTAATGGGCCAGGCCCAAGTCATGGTGGAGGAGCATAAATTGTTTTCTGCGAGGCCAACACTATGAAGAAATATGGCTCAACTTCACAAATTAGTGATGAGCAATTTGGGTCAATTTTAAGTTTTCTTGTTGACCTAATAGGCCAAGTCCAATTCTTGTTGAATTTATCATGGGATCCAGGGCATATGTGTGTGTTTGTAATAACATGTGTGCATTATAAAAATCCAAATTTGGGTGTAATAAAAAAATGGTGTAATTGGGATATTTGAATTATGGGGGAGTGTTGGAGTAATTCAAATATTAGTTAGTGGTTAAAGTGAGTTAGTTAAAGTTGTTAAGGTTAGTTAGTTATGAACTAACTGTGTAACAAAGTGCACAATAGAGCAGTATAAATAAAGTGTAGTGTATGTGTGTAATGAGAGTAAAAAAGTGTATAAAATTTTCAGATTACACTTCCTTCTCCAATTATCCCTTTCTCTCTCATCTTTCTCAATCTTTCTATTATTTCTATGTGTGTGCACTATGAGTGAATGTGAGTGGTTGTGTTCCAGCATGGTATCTAGAGCTATTTGGGACAAAGAGAGGTCTATGGGTGTATGTCCATGGCTGCAGAAATTTAAGAAGTTGTGAGTGGGGATTTTTCAATCCCTTTACCGGTTCTTGATGGAAAGGACTTCCATCAATGGGTGGTGAAGATGGAAAACATCTTCAATTTCCATGAGGTGCTGGAAATTGTTCAAGAGGGATCATGGGATGATTGTTGCTACCAACACAGCCAAAGGAGCATGGGATATCTTGAATAAGAACTATGGTGGAGTGTTGAAGAATAAAGAGAGCGGTGATGATGATCTTGAGGCAAACAAGAACAAGACATAGAGCAATGAAGATGATGAAATTGCAAAGATCAAAACAGAAGTAGTGGTCAGTGATCAAGATTCGTATGGTGTAGACATGGAGAAGGATGGTGAGGCACAATTTCAAATGCTGAGGGAGCAACAAATGGTGAAGTAGCAAGAGTGTTTGGTGCGGGATTACCAACAGAGGCAAAGTAACATTCAAATGGAAGGAGTAACGTTACGGAAACAGATTACCCAAAGAACCAAGGACCTTGGTCTTTTGGCTGCGCAACTTGGTACCGGGATTGGGGTCGGAGGTGGCCGGAACGGCGAACTGCCAGAGTCGTGTTGCCAGAGGAGATGCTAGCAGAAGGAGAACCGCATCCGAGTCGACGACATGCGCAGGTCCTGGTTTGGGTTGCGGTGCTGCGAGGTGGCTGGAATGCGAATGAGACGGAGGAGGCGATTCCGGGTGCAACTCATGACTGAGGTTTGGACGGAGACAGAGGCTCGGACGGAGAGGATTGGACCCGAATCGGTCACAGTGTCGCCGGAGCCGCCAGAACTTGATACTCATACGATGGTCATCGAGGAGTGGGCGGCTAAGGGAATATGCAACATTGCTCATGAGGAACAAAGAAACAGGGGCAGAGAGGGAACCCAAGTCCAGTCGTATATACCACCGTGAAGAGGGATCCGATCAGGTCACATCACCGCCATCTCCAGAACCGCCTGGTGTAGTGTTGTCGGAAAGGTGAAGATGTTGTGTATAGATGTGAGGGAGAAAATGTACACAGGGGCATATTTGGAATTTTGAAAATTAGGTCAATTTTTTGACCTAATGGGCCAGGCCCAAGTCATGGTGGAGGAGCATAAATTGTTTTCTGCGAGGCCAACACTATGAAGAAATATGGCTCAACTTCACAAATTAGTGATGAGCAATTTGGGTCAATTTTAAGTTTTCTTGTTGACCTAATAGGCCAAGTCCAATTCTTGTTGAATTTATCAGGGGATCCAGGGCATATGTGTGTGTTTGTAATAACATGTGTGCATTATAAAATACAAATTTGGGTGTAATAAAAAAATGGTGTAATTGGGATATTTGAATTATGGAGGAGTGTTGGAGTAATTCAAATATTAGTTAGTGGTTAAAGTGAGTTAGTTAAAGTTGTTAAGGTTAGTTAGTTATGAACTAACTGTGTAACAAAGTGCACAATAGAGCAGTATAAATAAAGTGTAGTGTATGTGTGTAATAGAGTAAAAAAGTGTATAAAATTTTCAGATTACACTTTCTTCTCCAATTATCCCTTTCTCTCTCATCTTTCTCAATCTTTCTATTATTTCTATGTGTGTGCACTATGAGTGAATGTGAGTGGTTGTGTTCCAGCATGGTATCTAGAGCTATTTGGGACAAAGAGAGGTCTATGGGTGTATGTCCATGGCTGCAGAAATTTAAGAAGTTGTGAGTGGGGATTTTTCAATCCCTTTACCGGTTCTTGATGGAAAGGACTTCCATCAATGGGTGGTGAAGATGGAAAACATCTTCAATTTCCATGAGCTGCTGGAAATTGTGCAAGAGGGATCATGGGAAGATTGTTGCTACCAACACAGCCAAAGGAGCATGGGATATCTTGAATAAGAACTATGGTGGAGTGTTGAAGAATAAAGAGAGCGATGATGATGATCTTGAGGCAAACAAGAACAAGACATAGAGCAATGAAGATGATGAAATTACAAAGATCAAACCAGAGGTAGTGGTCAGTGATCAAGATTCGTATGGTGTAGACATGGAGAAGGATGGTGAGGCACAATTTCAAATGCTGAGGGAGCAACAAATGGTGAAGTAGCAAGAGTGTTTGGTGCGGGATTACCAACAGAGGCAAAGTTACATTCAAATGGAAGGAGTAACGTTACGGAAACAGATTACCCAAAGAACAAGGACCTTGGTCTTTTGGCTGCGCAGCTTGGTACCGGGATTGGGGTCGGAGGTGGCCGAAACGGCGAACAGCCAGAGTCGTGTTGCCAGAGGAGATGCTAGCAGAAGGAGAACCGCATCCGAGTCGACGACAAGCGCAGGTCCTGGTTTGGGTTGCGGTGCTGCGAGGTGGCTGGAATGCGAATGAGACGGATGAGGCGATTCCGGGTGCAACTCATGACTGAGGTTTGGACGGAGACAGAGGCTCGGACGAAGAGGATTGGACCCGAATCGGTCACAGTGTTGCCGGAGCCGTCGGAACTTGATACTCATACGATGGTCATCGAGGAGTGGGCGGCTAAGGGAATATACAACATTGCTCATGAGGAACAAAGAAACAGGGGTAGAGGGAACCCAAGTCCAGTTGTATATACCGCTGTGAAGAGGGATCCGATCAGGTCACATCACCGCCATCTCCAGAACCGCCTGGTGTAGTGTTGTCGGAAAGGTGAAGAATTTGTTGTATAGATGTGAGGGAGAAGATGTACACGGGGGCATATTTGGAAATTTGAAAATTAGGTCAATTTTGTGACCTAATGGGCCAGGCCCAAGTCATGGTGGAGGAGCATAAATTGTTTTCTGCGAGGCCAACACTATGAAGAAATATGGCTCAACTTCACAAATTAGTGATGAGCAATTTGGGTCAATTTTAAGTTTTCTTGTTGACCTAATAGGCCAAGTCCAATTCTTGTTGAATTTATCATGGGATCCAGGACATATGTGTGTGTTTGTAATAACATGTGTGCATTATAAAAATACAAATTTGGGTGTAATAAAAAAATGGTGTAATTGGGATATTTGAATTATCGGGGAGTGTTGGAGTAATTCAAATATTTGTTAGTGGTTAAAGTGAGTTAGTTAAAGTTGTTAAGGTTAGTTAGTTATGAACTAACTGTGTAACAATGTGCACAATAGAGCAGTATAAATAAAGTGTAGTGTATGTGTGTAATAGAGTAAAAAAGTGTATAAAATTTTCAGAATACACTTTCTTCTCCAATTATCCCTTTCTCTCTCATGTTTCTCAATCTTTCTATTATTTCTATGTGTGTGCACTATGAGTGAATGTGAGTGGTTGTGTTCCAGCATGGTATCTAGAGCTATTTGGGACAAAGAGAGGTCTATGGGTGTATGTCCATGGCTGCAGAAATTTAAGAAGTTGTGAGTGGGGATTTTTCAATCCCTTTACCGGTTCTTGATGGAAAGGACTTCCATCAATGGGTGGTGAAGATGGAAAACATCTTCAATTTCCATGAGCTGCTGGAAATTGTGCAAGAGGGATCATGGGAAGATTGTTGCTACCAACACAGCCAAAGGAGCATGGGATATCTTGAATAAGAACTATGGTGGAGTGTTGAAGAATAAGAGAGCGGTGATGATGATCTTGAGGCAAACAAGAACAAGACATAGAGCAATGAAGATGATGAAATTGCAAAGATCAAAACAGAAGTAGTGGTCAGTGATCAAGATTCGTATGGTGTAGACATGGAGAAGGATGGTGAGGCACAATTTCAAATGCTGAGGGAGCAACAAATGGTGAAGTAGCAAGAGTGTTTGGTGCGGGATTACCAACAGAGGCAAAGTAACATTCAAATGGAAGGAGTAACGTTACGGAAACAGATTACCCAAAGAACCAAGGACCTTGGTCTTTTGGCTGCACAGCTTGGTACCGGGATTGGGGTCGGAGGTGGCCGGATTGGCGAACAGCCAGAGTCGTGTTGCCAGAGGAGATGCTAGCAGAAGGAGAACCGCATCCGAGTCGACGACATGCGCAGTTCCTGGTTTGGGTTGCGGTGCTGCGAGGTGGCTGGAATGCGAATGAGACGGAGGAGGCGATTCCGGGTGAAACTCATGACTGAGGTTTGGACGGAGACAGAGGCTCGGACGAAGAGGATTGGACCCGAATCGGTCACAGTGTCGCCGGAGCCGCCGGAACTTGATACTCATACGATGGTCATCGAGGAGTGGGCGGCTAAGGGAATATACAACATTGCTCATGAGGAACAAAGAAACAGGGGCAGAGAGGGAACCCAAAGTCCAGTCCTATATACCGCCGTGAAGAGGGATCCGATCAGGTCACATCACCGCCATCTCCAGAACCGCCTGGTGTAGTGTTGTCGGAAAGGTGAAGATGTTGTGTATAGATGTGAGGGAGAAGATGTACACAGGGGCATATTTGGAATTTTGAAAATTAGGTCAATTTTTTGACCTAATGGGCCAGGCCCAAGTCATGGTGGAGGAGCATAAATTGTTTTCTGCGAGGCCAACACTATGAAGAAATATGGCTCAACTTCACAAATTAGTGATGAGCAATTTGGGTCAATTTTAAGTTTTCTTGTTGACCTAATAGGCCAAGTCCAATTCTTGTTGAATTTATCATGGGATCCAGGACATATGTGTGTGTTTGTAATAACATGTGTGCATTATAAAAATACAAATTTGGGTGTAATAAAAAAATGGTGTAATTGGGATATTTGAATTATGGGGGAGTGTTGGAGTAATTCAAATATTAGTTAGTGGTTAAAGTGAGTTAGTTAAAGTTGTTAAGGTTAGTTAGTTATGAACTAACTGTGTAACAAAGTGCATAATAGAGCAGTATAAATAAAGTGTAGTGTATGTGTGTAATAGAGTAAAAAAGTGTATAAAATTTTCAGATTACACTTTCTTCTCCAATTATCCCTTTCTCTCTCATCTTTCTCAATCTTTCTATTATTTCTATGTGTGTGCACTATGAGTGAATGTGAGTGGTTGTGTTCCAGCATGGTATCTAGAGCTATTTGGGACAAAGAGAGGTCTATGGGTGTATGTCCATGGCTGCAGAAATTTAAGAAGTTGTGAGTGGGGATTTTTCAATCCCTTTACCGGTTCTTGATGGAAAGGACTTCCATCAATGGGTGGTGAAGATGGAAAACATCTTCAATTTCCATGAGGTGCTGGAAATTGTTCAAGAGGGATCATGGGATGATTGTTGCTACCAACACAGCCAAAGGAGCATGGGATATCTTGAATAAGAACTATGGTGGAGTGTTGAAGAATAAAGAGAGCGGTGATGATGATCTTGAGGCAAACAAGAACAAGACATAGAGCAATGAAGATGATGAAATTGCAAAGATCAAAACAGAAGTAGTGGTCAGTGATCAAGATTCGTATGGTGTAGACATGGAGAAGGATGGTGAGGCACAATTTCAAATGCTGAGGGAGCAACAAATGGTGAAGTAGCAAGAGTGTTTGGTGCGGGATTACCAACAGAGGCAAAGTAACATTCAAATGGAAGGAGTAACGTTACGGAAACAGATTACCCAAAGAACCAAGGACCTTGGTCTTTTGGCTGCGCAGCTTGGTACCGGGATTGGGGGCGGAGGTGGCCGGAACGGCGAACAGCCAAAGTCGTGTTGCCAGAGGAGATGCTAGCAGAAGGAGAACCGCATCCGAGTCGACGACATGCGCAGGTCCTAGTTTGGGTTGCGGTGCTGCGAGGTGGCTGGAATGCGAATGAGACGGAGGAGGGGATTCCGGGTGCAACTCATGACTGAGGTTTGGACGGAGACAGAGGCTCGGACGAAGAGGATTGGACCCGAATCGGTCACAGTGTCGCCGGAGCCGCCAGAACTTGATACTCATACGATGGTCATCGAGGAGTGGGCGGCTAAGGGAATATAAAACATTGCTCATGAGGAACAAAGAAACAGGGGCAGAGACGGAACCCAAGTCCAGTTGTATATACCGCCGTGAAGAGGGATCCAATCAGGTCACATCACCGCCATCTCCAGAACCGCCTGGTCTAGTGTTGTGGGAAAGGTGAAGAAGTTGTGTATATATGTGAGGGAGAAGATGTACACAGGGGCATATTTGGAATTTTGAAAATTAGGTCAATTTTGTGACCTAATGGGCCAGGCCCAAGTCATGGTGGAGGAGCATAAATTGTTTTCTGCGAGGCCAACACTATGAAGAAATATGGCTCAACTTCACAAATTAGTGATGAGCAATTTGGGTCAATTTTAAGTTTTCTTGTTGACCTAATAGGCCAAGTCCAATTCTTGTTGAATTTATCATGGGATCCAGGACATATGTGTGTGTTTGTAATAACATGTGTGCATTATAAAAATACAAATTTGGGTGTAATAAAAAAATGGTGTAATTGGGATATTTGAATTATGGGGGAGTGTTGGAGTAATTCAAATATTAGTTAGTGGTTAAAGTTGTTAGTGTTAGTTAGTTATGAACTAACTGTGTAACAAAGTGCACAATAGAGCAGTATAAATAAAGTATAGTGTATGTGTGTAATAGAGTAAAAAAGTGTATTAAATTTTCAGATTACACTTTCTTCTCCAATTATCCCTTTCTCTCTCATCTTTCTCAACCTTTCTATTATTTCTATGTGTGTGCACTATAAGTGAATGTGAGTGGTTGTGTTCCAGCATAGTATCTAGAGCTATTTGGGACAAAGAGAGGTCTATGGGTGTATGTCTATGGCTGCAGAAATTTAAGAAATTGTGAGTGGGGATTTTTCAATCCCTTTACCGGTTCTTGATGGAAAGGACTTCCATCAATGGGTGGTGAAGATGGAAAACATCTTCAATTTCCATGAGGTGCTGGAAATTGTGCAAGAGGGATCATGGGAAGATTGTTGCTACCAACACAGCCAAAGGAGCATGGGATATCTTGAATAAGAACTATGGTGGAGTGTTGAAGAATAAAGAGAGCGGTGATGATGATCTTGAGGCAAACAAGAACAAGACATAGAGCAATGAAGATGATGAAATTGCAAAGATCAAAACAGAAGTAGTGGTTAGTGATCAAGATTCGTATGGTGTAGACATGGAGAAGGATGGTGAGGCACAATTTCAAATGCTGAGGGAGCAACAATTGGTGAAGTAGCAAGAGTGTTTGGTGCGGGATTACCAACAGAGGTAAAGTAACATTCAAATGGAAGGAGTAACGTTACGGAAACAGATTACCCAAAGAACCAAGGACCTTGGTCTTTTGGCTGCGCAGCTTGGTACCGGGATTGGGGACGGAGGTGGCCTGAACGGCGAACAGCCAGAGTCGTGTTGCCAGAGGAGATGCTAGCAGAAGGAGAACCGCATCCGAGTCGACGACATGCGCAGGTCCTGGTTTGGGTTGCGGTGCTGCGAGGTGGCTGGAATGCGAATGAGACGGAGGAGGCGATTCCGGGTGCAACTCATGACTGAGGTTTGGACGGAGACCGAGGCTCGGACGAAGAGGATTGGACCCGAATCGGTCACAGTGTTGTCGGAGCCGCCGGAACTTGATACTCATACGATGGTCATCGAGGAGTGGGCGGCTAAGGGAATATACAACATTGCTCATGAGGAACAAAGAAACAGGGGCAGAGAGGGAACCCAAGTCCAGTTGTATATACCGCCGTGAAGAGGGATCCGATCAGGTCACATCACCGCCATCTCCAGAACAGCCTGGTGTAGTGTTGTCGGAAAGGTGAAAATGTTGTGTATAGATGTGAGGGAGAAGATGTACACAGGGGCATATTTGGAATTTTGAAAATTAGGTCAATTTTGTGACCTAATGGGCCAGGCCCAAGTCATGGTAGAGGAGCATAAATTGTTTTCTGCGAGGCCAACACTATGAAGAAATATGGCTCAACTTCACAAATTAGTGATGAGCAATTTGGGTCAATTTTAAGTTTTCTTGTTGACCTAATAGGCCAAGTCCAATTCTTGTTGAATTTATCATGGGATCCAGGACATATGTGTGTGTTTGTAATAATATGTGTGCATTATAAAAATACAAATTTGGGTGTAATAAAAAAATGGTGTAATTGGGATATTTGAATTATGGGGGAGTGTTGGAGTAATTCAAATATTAGTTAGTGGTTAAAGTGAGTTAGTTAAAGTTGTTAGTGTTTGTTAGTTATGAGCTAACTGTGTAACAAAGTGCGCAATAGAGCAGTATAAATAAAGTGTTGTGTATGTGTGTATTAGAGTGAAAAAGTGTATAAAATTTTCAGATTACACTCTCTTCTCCAATTCTCCCTTTCTCTCATCTTTCTCAATCTTTCTATTCTTTCTATGTGTGTGCACTATGAGTGAATTTGAGTGCTTGTGTTCCAACACTAATTCCTTACCAACTAATTAGCCAGGAGCAATTGTAGTCCGCTGAATCTATTTTTCCTAATCAGCTATTAACAACATGAGTTATATTATTTGAACATCAAATTTTGGTCACCGTATGTGATATATTACATATTTATCTTTATCTCTCACTTTTTATTTTTTTATATACACACTTTTCATAAACACACCCAAAAAACAAAGTGGTGTCCCCATTTTGTTGTAAAAAGTCATTCCTGTCACAGCATCGCTACCCATCCTCATAATTTCTACAACTAACCCCCCTAACCATTGCGGATAATTTGTCCAGCAGTTCTTAAGTCTGGCACTCTGTCTTTAATTTCCATCCCGAGATATCCTTTTCAATGGGGATGCATCTTTATTATTATTGAAAGGATTTTTAGTTAATAAGTTTTTTTTTTTTTTTGTTAAAATTTTCAATGCAGATGAAACCCTTTCCTCTGTCTCTTCCTTTTCTTCTGTTGGGAACATAAGCGAAATGATGAGAGCATCACCCTATATGGAGGAACTTCTTTCTTCCTCCCTTTCCCGGCCCCTGTCTTCTTCGATTTTTAGTTTCTGTAATTGGGATAGGTCTAGAGAGAAAGAGAAAGAAGTTAGCAACAACAGAAGGTCGTGCATGGCAGCAGAGGGGAGACGAAGCGTCTCGGAGGCCATTGCAACGGCGGACTGCCGTGCGAAGCCGCATTTTGCGATGGAGAGAAGAGTCTGCAAATATCCTGCAGTGGGGAGGAGGAACTGGCCGCGTTTCACGGCTGGGAGGGAGAGAAAAGGTTTTTTTTTCCCCCCTCAAGCACTGTTTTCGCAATCAGCACCTTGATTTTTCTTTTTCTGCACTAACCCTTTTGCAAAAATCCCTTTTTCCTCCTGTCATTTTTAATGGAAACAGTTTTTTGGGACTTTTTCATAGATTTTTTACATTGAGTTTGGGTGCATAGTGTGGTTTACAATTGAAGCTTTTGATGATGAAGATGATACCTTGGCGTGGAATTAGTTGTTGTTTGAGTGCAGCTGCTCTTTGCATTCTCGACAGAAGCAGTGGCAGGTAACTCATTTTTAAAGTTGACGCCTAAGCTATAAATTGTGACTATTTTAGTTTAATATGTTCATGTAGTTCATGTTATTGCAGTTATACAATTCTGCATTAGAGATAGAGGCTTGTGAGAGATAATGCAAATTTCTGATATACCATGTTCCTTTTAATGATCTGTCCCTCTCCCTCCACTAGAGGTAAAACAAAGTAGATGACCCAACATTTTGGGTTACTCACTGTCGCAACTAGCTGTATTGCAAGATTTCTTTTAGCATATTGCACAATAAGTTACAGGTTTCGTCTAAGTTACACCAGCACTTTTGCTAGTGTAACCTAACACCATGTTGACCAGCCAATGAGATGTTTGCACATCAACAAATATGGTCAATTAAGTATAATAGTTGTATTTCCCTGTATTTGAACTATTGTTTATGTATTTTAACAATATAAGATTACGTATTTGGTGCACCGTATTTGGACCATTTTTATTTTTTTATTTTTTTTTTATAACTAAATAAGGTACTGTGGTTTTAATCGAATAAGGAAAGGAGGGGCGTTTGTTTTGAAGGCAACGGTGGTGACCTTCTTGATTTTGTTGTGGTTCTGCTTATTGGACCGTATGTATGTTTAATTTTTGTACACTGTGGTTTGGAGGTCATACGTCGAGACCTATCCGCCGCCGTCACAGTTGTGAGAACGAAGTTGGAGATAATAGCTTCTCCCCCATTTTCTCTCTTTAAAGATGGTTAGTTTCTTGGTTTTTCTGGAAAAGGTTGAGACTTTTTGAGAGAAATTTTGAGAGAAAGCGTGGTGGTGGAAAGGGCGGTCGACGATGGAGTGCGGCGGAGTGACGATGGAATGGGGACAAGCCCAAGAACGCCTGAACCATCTCGAACAAGAACGACCACCGGCAACTAGACGTCATCGTCTTGCTCGATCTGTTCCACCATGTGCTTCGCCATCTGCCACGTCGCTCGAGATCGGAAAGCCGCAGGGCATGACGGGTGCGATAGAACTAGATTTGCAGGCGCAGGGAGGTTGTTAGTGATTTGGGGAAGAGATGGAAGATTTTAATTTTAGGAAAATAAAATTGTTGTAGTGTATAACTTCAATATAAGTGCAACAACAAATACAGATCATAATTTTACAAATACAGAGTTAAAGATACTGTTTGACCACTTGGATAAAGTAGAAGCTTAGTTGGCAAATCTATTGGTTCAAAATAATTGGTCAAAAGGGTGCAAGATTGCACCAGTATTTTTGCTAGTGCAAGGTAGAACGCACCTAAGTTACAATATTACTAAATTCTGCACTCATGAGTAATAACAAACAAAATGCTCATGCATCACACAACTTTTAATGATATCAATGTTTTCAAAGTTAAAAGTCACACTAAAAAATCATGCAATAATTTCTCAACTTAAATATTTAACAAATATTTATTTATTGCTCTTTCAATTTGTAATTTTTAATATTTACAAATACTAAACAATAAAATATAATTGGAAATAATATATCTCCATGCATCGGCATGGGTACAAGATCTAGTTTCAAACAAAAGAAGAAGAGAGACATGTCTTCGTGTGAAACACACGCGACTTCAAGTTGCTAGTATGATGAGGCTATCCATTGACACGTAGCTAATATTTTGATTTTACCTTGTTATCTTTCCATGTATCGTGGAATCTCTGAAATTACATAGCATCGTTATTAGTAATGAATAGCATTAGGTGAGATATACTACTTTGGTGGGGTAAGTGCATTGTAGATGTTTTGGGTGCTTCCTTCATAATAAAATGAATGGTTTTAATTTTTGTGTCAATTTGAATATACAGAGTGCTCTTAGAAAGAAATATTAAAAGTGAAGAAAAATTTTACAAAAAATTGTCATAAGTGAGGGACCAACATTGATGATATTTGATATGGTTTAGTGTGAAGTTTTTATTTACCCTCAAAACTAAGCTTTGGTGTCAAAAGCTGAACCACAGAGGTGGAGTTTTGACAAGCAGGGCCGGTCATGAGATTTTTTATGTCCCGAGTGAACTGAGAAAAATGATACCCTCATAATCATTTGAAGATTGTCTTTTTTACTGTAATAAAATCATTAATAATTCGTTCATAATCAATATTCTTTAAAAAAACATGCTCGATAGAAATCAAACAAGACTATTCAATATATATTGTGACATAGCAGATCGCAAATAAGATTTTAATAATTTCAATTTAGAATTTTTCTCTCGGCTGATGCAATAGTAACAATGATAGTTAATATTATTCTATAAGTTGTGCATGTATTAAGAAAACAATAAAATGTCTTCAAAGAACTTAATAGCATAAAGCTTGATTTTGATTAATTGTTAAAACTTCTCCAATGACTTTTAATTCTTCAACTATAATTTCCCTATCAAGATCATAAGAAAAATCATGTTTTAGATAAGATTCAAGATGTTTGCAACATAATTTCAAGTCCCTATCAGAAAATGACATATACAAGCCTTTCACCACTAAACAAAAAACCAAAATCTCCTCATACGCGGTATACTGCTCAAATCTTCTATTAGGTGAGTCAGTTGCTTTATCTACAATGTATAAAAAATAATGGATTCTAAAAGACTCCTCAGCAGACTCATGGTTTGGTTTTGTGCATTTAGTGTTTATATATACTAAGTAATATTTATATATACTAAATAAAATTTTACCTAAAAAAAAAATGAAGCTCTGGGCTATCGCCCACTTCAATAGTACTCAGGGCTACCACCTTTGACAAGCACCAAAATATCACGTGTAAAACGCAAAGGTGAGAATTCTGTGAGGTCTGCAAACGTACACTTGCTTGGCAGACCAAGAGTGAGAGGTGGTCCTAATGGGGTTTTGGAAGATGTGGGTGAGTGCTACCCCTCGCCTCGTGGAGGGACCAGGAAATATTTATACCGGATGCTGCGTGCACCTCGTGGAAATTTATTTCTTTCAATAATCTTTGGTGTTTTAATATTTTTACACATAGATTAAAGAAATCATTAATTTGTATATATTTATATTAAAATACACTTATTTTTATTATTAATTGTTTACAAATTCCAATTACATTTATTCCATACTCCACTAACCATTTATGTATCTAGTCATTTATATGTTCCACTTTTGTTTTGGAAGATGCAGCATTTATGTCTAGATTTAATTATGCATTTAAGATGCAGCAGACTCAAGGTTTTTTTCCATGTATGCCTTTATATAGAATTAAGTTGATTTGCCTTGAAAAATACGCAAAACTTTTCATACTTAAATTCAGTTATAAATGTTGCATGAACCCAAAACAAAAGTGGCACATATAAATGGCTAGGTACATGAATGGCTAGTGAAGTATGGAGTAAATGTAATTGGAATTTGTAAACAATTAATGGTAGAAGTAAGGGTATTTTGGTACAAATACATACAAATTAATGATTTCTTAATTTATGTGCAGAAACCTTAAAATACCAAAGAAAAAGAACGGGGAGTATATATTAACATTGTACTTGTAACATCTGGGGATATTACATTAAATTAGATAATTAAACAAATATAATTATCCATTCACAACATCAGAAGCTAAGATAATTTAAAATATCACTTTAATGAAAATCCTCATAAATACTAATTTAGTAAAATTACAAATTCCTTAGCAAATGTTTTAATCTCAAAATATGGGCAACTAATAAACCGAAAATAAAACACATTAGATATGGAAATTCGATTGCTAAATGGTTTAACGACCGATTAAAAGACCACCAAACGGTTTAGCAAGTAGGCAATCTGCTACCACGTTTGGTAGTCGCTAAATGGTTTAATGATCGAATTTGGTGGTCGCTAAACACCTTTTTTTTTTTATCAAAGTAGTATGCTAATGCACCACTATAGGAGATGATCATCCCAACTATGTTGGGTTGCTAAACACCACATTTTAGTAGTGAGGTAATGAATTTTATAATCCTAGTAAGAAAACATATTTCTAAAACAGTTTTCAAAAAGATGTTGATTTCCGCTGGTGCCGTAACCGGAAAAACAACCACGGTAATCCGACATTTTCAAAATAATATAATCTCAAAATATTTCAAATAATAATATAATTAAACCACAACACAAAACAATATGTAAATCAAACATATAACTGCAAAGATATCTCATTGCTTTCTCCATATAGGAAGCCCATGTTCCAATTCTCAAAACATTGGTCAACCACACATCTGACGGAGAATCTCCCTCTTTCAGGAGTCGTAAAAATTTCACTCACTACCAATGAATATATATATATATATATATATATATATATATATATATATATATATATATATAGTGTTTTCATTGAATGTAAGACACTCTCCTCTTAGTTGTAACATCCCGATTTTCACTGCTTTTTAACATCTGTAATATATATAAATATGTTTATATTTTTATCCGAGAAATAGAAAATGATTTTTGGATAAACAAAAGTCATATTTGTACTCTAATTTATCGTAGAGAGTTATGGTTAAATTTTGGGTTGAAAATTCAGACGAAACCCGGTCTGTGTTTTCACTGACAGTAAAATTTTACTGCTCAGAAAACCTAATTTTGACTCGTAAACGAAATGGTTAGGTTTTATATAGAATTTCCAACAACTTTGGAGATTTTGAAATTTTTCACTTAAAAGCGAAATAATATTATTCGGGCGATATATTTAACCGGGTGAACGACGAAGCTGAATACGGGATTTCCGGGACCCGATAACAGATAAAGACCTTGTCATTCATGATGACTCATGAAGGTGAGTCACCATGGTGAGTCATGGTTTGACTCACCATGTCATGATGGCTTTTGGCATGGAATGTCATTTATGTCCTTAACCTTTTGTTAAATGCCAAAATGGTCCCTAAGTACAATTACTCTTTTGTCCTTAAATGAACAATTTTTTTTCCCTCCATTCCCCTCAACTACACGACCCTAACACCACACATAGGCCATTTTACTTCTCATTTTCATCAACTCCATCTTCTAAACCAAGCTTTCTCTCATTTTCTCCAAGTGATCTATAAGCAAATTTGTGAAGCAACTACTTGATTTCTTGCCATTTTTCAACTTCTAAGAGATATACCTTGCAAATCTCAATCAATAAACTCTATGTTCTTCATTCATTTTCTTGATTCAAGGCCATGATCATCATTTTCCATTCTAGGGTTTCTATGTTTAAAAATCTCTCGAAAATCATAGAAAAATCCTATGATCATGAAACCAATTTCTATGAACTTATCATCATCTCTATGTTTAGCATTCAAGAGCATGAATCAAACAAGATTTTCTTCCCTATTTTTTCTTGATGAGGCCGAAACCCTAACTCATGAGGGTGGAGGAATTTTGTTCAAATTTTTAGAAATTTACAATTGATTTCATATTCCTAAACCTATATGTAATGAAACCAAGATATTGAAACAAACTAAAATCCCTAGCCTATTTATGTATTGAGGGCCGAATCCATGTTCTTGAGAACTTGGATGATTTTGTTTCATTTTTCAACTTATGATAATTTTCTTAACTCTATACTACTCTAAGGTCATGGATCTAAGAGTATGTGAAATTTTGAGATCTCTAGCTAATTTAGCTAGTCATGGCCGAACCTACATCATTAGGAGTTAGTAGTTTTTTTTTTTTTAAAAAGTTTAACTTGATCTATGTTGTGGTTTGTTGAAGGAGAAGTATTTGTGTGAATCATGTACGGGTGCTACAGAAATCGGACTTTCGGCAAAACGTATGTCGGAAGGAAAATCTATATTCTAAGGTAAGGGAGTTTACCCGAGGGATTTTCCCGATAGCTATATGCTATTAGTGAGTGGTCTGTAAAATTTGCTTGAGCTTCGTTGTGGTTGTTTAATTTTGTTTTGAGCTGCTATTTTATCTGTTATCAATTATTTGCTTTTAATTGATTATCTGTTGTTATGTGATATAGTATTTTAATGCATGATACAAAATGAATTATCTGCTATAGCATTGATGTGGAATATTATTGATGTTGATTGTTGATTGAGGAGCCTGACAGTGGTCAGTGCTCAATTAATTAACGAGATAAAAGCTTTAAAAAGCTTCATGAGGAACATCAAATATTTAAATGACAAATAGTTGAAAATACTATTATTTTAATGATTTATCGGTGTAAGAGTGATCTATGAGTCACAGTGAGGGCGTAACCGTGAAAAAATTTTAGCCATGCTAATTTTTACGTAAGAAATTCTAAATAAAATAAAAAGTTATTAGAAAAAGTTAATTTTCAAAAATAACTTCAATATTATAATGAGAAAATTATTCTGAGAGAAAAAGTCAAATTTCGACTTAAAACGTTTTTAAAATGCTAAACGACAGTTAATTATGAAAATATTGACGGAAATCATTTTTAAAAACAGCAGTATTTATTTGAACAGAGATTTGGTCTCAAATGAATTTTCTTGGTGATTTGACGGTTTTATAAATGAATTTTGAACGGAAAATATTTTCTGTAAATGAGTTTTATTCAACGGTGTTATTTCCGACAACTTGGATAAATTACAGAGAATTTATTTTTGGATTTGTGTTTCACAGAACGAAAATGATGTAGGCTTTGAAACGTGAACCTAGTAACCGAGACGTCGTGCTACTAGTGTTCTGTAAGAAAACACGTGGAAAAATTGTGTAAGTTTTGTGCCTTATAATCTACGAACCTAAGACTGGTGCATCGGTCTAGTGCTTCGTGATTCGCACATTTGGACCTTGTGTCTATTGTTGAGGATGAACATTAAACTTAAGGTTTAATAGTTGAGATGGTCATGAGCTTTGAGCTTCGACAAGGAAAGAATGAATAAAAAGAAAACTGATGAGAATAAAATGTTTTTCATGCATTATTTGGCAGATGTGCCTGTGTTGACCATTGTGCCTTTATTGGCCAAGGTGCCATGTAAATTTGATCACTGTACCATAATGGACAATGTATCTTTATGGACAAATGTTCCATTTATTGCATTGACCATTGTGCCTGGAGTAGGACAATGTGTCATGTTTGTGTTGACCATTGTTTCTTTCATTGACAATGTGCCATGTAAGAGCCTGATCCGCTTAAACGAAAAGAAGTTTGGAATCTCCGGAGATTAAGCAAAAAGTAGTTATTGAACGTTGAAGTGGCATGCATTTTTAAAATGACGATGACTGTCGGGTATGAAACCCATTGATAAACTACTTGTTTATTTCTGAGCATTTTATGTTGTTATAACTATATATAGCCTACATGTTTTATGTGTAGCGCATATAGTTATCGTGTTTAAATTCATATATTGGTATCTCACCCTTGCGGGTTTCCTTGTTGGTTTCTCTTCTGTGTCGTATATATGTATATCTGAGTACAGATGGAGCAAGGGATACCATTGGCTCATATGGGGATACGTTCCCTAACGTTTGAGGATGCTGTGAACGGTGGTGCATGGGTGATAAACCCAGGGGCACTTAGCGCCACCTATATTGGCCCCATACGTACGATTGAAGGCACTCTAGCGACGGGACCTTAGCGAGAAATCCATATAGTGGAGACTATCGAGGTATCATTACCTCTGATGTGGATTTTACTATAGCATCTAGTGGACCAGGGAGAGTTGGAGATTCATCCTCCAATAGTGCAGCAATTGCATGCAGCAGCACCCGCATCACCTCCTGTGCCGATTGTTTTGATTCCCGAGGTCGAGGAGGAGTCTGAGTATCATCCGCTTGATGATGATGATGATTCTCCTGACGAGGGAGTGGGAGCGGCAATGTCTTCACCAGACACTCCTGCTGAGGGTGGGGATGATCATCACGGTCTCCCCAATGGTTACTATTAGCTCTGACCAGCCGTAGGACGAGTTCATTTTTGGGGTAGTGGTTTCGTCAGTCTGTTTCTGGCTACTAAGAGCCATGATTCTTGAGATGTGGTTCCGGACGATTCGCTACGTGTTAGTTATGTTTTTATTTTCTTTACCTTGTTGCTTTGAGAATGGTCTGCCGTTATAAAGGCGTTTTTGTAAAATTGTTGTAGTGACACAGGATGTATAAAGCTTCCGATGCATATATATATATATAGGCTAAAATACCATTTTAGTCCCTTAACTTATTTTTTAGATTCAATTTGGTCCCTTAACTTTTAAAATGTTCAATTTGGTCCCTTAACTTATTTTTTAGATTCAGTTTGGTCCATTTACTTTTAAAAGGTTCAATTTGGTTCCTTAATTTGTCTATGTTGACTCAAGTTAGTCCTCTCCCATCAATAATGTCAGTAACAGTGTTAAATGAGTTTCAAATTGGTCCTTTAAATTATTAACTAGCTTCAAATTGGTCATTTAAATTGTTAACGAGATTCAAACTGATCTTTTAAATTGTTAGCGAATTTCAACCGGATCCTAAAAAATTAACACTGTTAATGACTCGTTGACGGAGATGACTAACTTAGGTCAACAGACATAAATTAAGGAACCAAATTAAACTTTTTAAAAGTGAAGGGATCAAATTGAATCTAAAAAAATAAGTTAAGGGACCAAATTGAACATTTTAAAAGTTAAGGGACCAAACTGAATCTAAAATATAAGTTAAGGGACCAAAATGATATTTTAGCCATATATATATATATATATATATATAGGGGGCATATTAGGTGAGAGTGTGAATTTTATGTGAGAGTGAGAGGGATTCATATCAGCCATTAGATTAAATCAAAGGGCTCAGATTAAAACACTTCAATAAAAAAGTCACGTGCTCTGTTGCCTACATCAGGCGACTCTCTTCTACTTTGTTTCTTCCTTCTTCTTCTCTGTTTTTCTTTTTCTTTTTGTTTCGGTCGCCGCCCTACCACTCAACATAGATGAATACTGCCAGGTCTCTCTCCCCCATTTAAATTTATTCCATGTTGATTCTAATCTACTTATGCGGTAAATTGATATTTTTTTTCCACTTCATTTTTTTGTCTCTTTTATACTTTTCTTCTAGATTTTACCTTTTTATAAAATAAAAAAAAAGTTAACATGAATGAGACGAAGACATAGGGACTCGGTGAGGGTATAAATTGTAGGTAGAAATGCCTTGATAGATGAAATTACTTATTTTTAATTGCTGCCAAGTAAACAACAGCCTGAATGGCTGAGGTTACAGCTTGAAACAACAACAAAAAGGGAAGAAATTGAAAATGAAAAGAGGGAGGCGCAAATATAACCAAAGCACTTTTTTTAACATCACCACACAATTAATTAATTAAAGAAACTATGATGCTTGGAGTGATTATGGCCTGAAAGCAGGAAGAAAGAAACAATGAAAAGGAGGAAGAATTTGGAAGAGAAAGAGGGACGAAAAACGATGTTGAAGAAACAGAAAGAAGGAAAAAAGAAATTGGAAGTGAAGACCCACATGCAAGCACGTGCGATTTTTAGATGCACCTTTTAATCTCAACCATTAAATTTGATCTAATGGTTGTTAAATGATGCTATCATCTCTCACATAAAAATAACACTCTCATTATTATTTTCCAAAAGTAACCAACAATTTAAAGTTTTATTTTCCGCAACGGGTTACCATGTGATGTCCTAAGAGGGGATGTCGCATTAGTGAACTACGTGGCTTCATCTACATCAATCATATTTCCCTTAATATTCTATTTTTGGTTATATTTTCAAATATGTTAATTAATTGTTAGATATAAACTTTTTTCCATATTTGTTGATTGACTTATTTTTATTTATTTTTAAATTTTCAAGACAAATTTTTTAATTTAATTACTATATATCATATATCATATTATTATCTTTTAATTAATAACTCTAAATTTACATATGTTTATTTACAATTTTTTTAATAATATTACGATCCTAATATAAAGATTATCAATTAGTATTATTTTCTAATTATATATTCAATTATATTAAATAGTTTAAGTTTATATATGTATATATATTGTGTTAAATTGTTTTTCGCTCACACATAATTAAACTTTAGTTAATAAATAATCATTAAATAAATATTAAAATTACAAAAACTTATGCATTAAAATTACTCAAGCTACAACGTAATTAATTTTAAAATTTAGATTTGTAGTCATGCCTATACTCTTCCCTCCTATAAATATGAACACCAAGGCACTCTATCAGCAAGTGAAGTAGACGCATTAAAAATGGAAGGATGTGGTGGTATTTGCTTGAAGCTCAATATGATTTTGCTGATATTGTGCTTCACCAACTTGAGCATCGTGTTTGCTGATAATCACATCGATGGATTTGGAGAGCAGCCACTGTCGAAGATTGTCATTCACAAGACAATCCTTGCACTCCACAGCTCCGCCTCCATTACAGCAGCCCCGTTTGTGCTGGGCAATCAGGTAACAAACTCCTTCCTCCCATTACATGCCTTTAATTTATTAGTTAAGGTTACAAATTAAGTGTCTGTTTCCTTTGTTTCTATCATTATTTTCGTTTTCTGTTTAAAAAAATAATTATAATATAGACATCTTTTCATTTTGTTTCCTTTTTTCAAATTTTGTACATGAAATACTGAAAACAAGTTTTTTCTATTTTCACTATTTTCTATATAAAATTTTGAAAACAGAAAAAACTTGTAAATATTTTTAAAACAGGAAATGAAAACAGGAAACTAAAAACAAAATAAACAAATCCCGTTTGATTTGCTATAAAATGAGAGACAATATAGCACAAAACAATTTGTTTCATGTTTGATTGTAAAATTGGTTACGGGATTATACAAAACATGAGGCAAGGGACAGCACGGAACCATGAAAAATTATTAGTACTACGGCAGTTTACTTTCTCAGTGGTAGAAAATGGTTGCAGAAAAACCAGATGAATGCTGATTGGTGTTTAATTTATTATAGTATAAAAAATGATTGAACTCTAAATATAAAAATGACCATATATTTCGTCTGCTTACTTCTACATAGCAAGCAAGTATTTATGAATTTAATTTACAGCTATGCTTTGATAACATGGTTGCAGGGCGAGGATACCGAGTGGGTGACTGTAACGCTGGAGTCCCCAGAACCATCTAGAGATGACTGGGTGGGAGTTTTTTCTCCTGCAAACTTCAAGTAATCTCCAACTCTTTCTCACGAGGAAATATAGATTTAGCACCAAATATATGAAACTGAAGGCATTTAAAATATATATATATATATATATATATATATATATATACACGATAATTTTATTTGATAATTTTCAAAATGCTCTAATTTTGAAAAATATTGGAAAGTTGGGCATGTTTGCTTAATTTGTTTATAGTTTCGTGTTTTTAGAAATAATTATAAAAATATTATATTATTTTCTTTTTGTTTCATGTTTTTAAATATTTGTAAATAAAATATTAAAAATATTTTTTTTAAAGATCATCATCATTTCTTGTACAATTTTTTGGAAAAAAATAAAATAAAATAAAAATAATGTGACACTTTTACAATTATTAATGAAAATAGGAAATGAAAAGAAAAAACAAAATAAAAGACCCTAGTTTCTCCACAACTAACTTTTCAATGCAATTGTATTTATCAGGTTAGATGGGAAATCAGTTTCTCACAATCTGACTAATCTGTTTTTGAATCAAAGACGATAGTTTCCTATAAAATCAGTTCCTACAATTAAACTCTAGGTTGGTCAATATTTCAGCAGAATGGTACTCCCTCTGGTCTTATATATAAGAGGCAAAACCCTAAAACACACAGACTAAGGAAATGCATTAAAATAAGCTATTTGTAATTAATATTCATATAAATTTACAAATTTAACCCTTCAATAATTAATGAACAAACCTACTTGTATTGAAAGTTACACTGTCTCGTAAATATAAACCTTATTATAAATAAGGGTAAAATTGGAAATAAGCATTTAATATTTGTCAAAACACATGCATGTCTCTTATATTTTGGACCAAAAAAAGTAATCATTTGCCTCTTATAATAAGGACCGGAGGGAGTATATTGGAATAAATTGGTTAGTATAGATCGGTTCATTTACTCGTGTGGAGGTGTGAAACCTATTCTTGATAATAATGTTCTTTGTTTCTTAATGGGACTTAATGATTAATATTACTCTCAAGTGTGAGGACAAATTCTGTTGATGATCCCATCGCTTCCATTACCCGAGTTTTCTCCTTAATTATTTAGGAGGAAAAACAATTAATGGCAAGTTGTCAAACAGGTTTCAAAACCTTCTTTGAATGATTTTTTCCTGCACCCTAAAAGCTGACTCGCACGGAAATACTCCCTCTGATCCTATATATAAGAGGCAAAACCTTAAAACACACAAACTAAGGAAATGTATTGAAATAAGCTATTTGTAATTAATATTCATATAAATTTACAAATTTAACCCTTCAATAATTAATGAACAAACCTACTTGTATTGAAAGTTGCACTGTCTCGTAAATATAAACATTATTATAAATTAGGGTAAAATTGGAAATGAGCATTTAATATTTGTCAAAATACATGCATGTCTCTTATATTTTGGACAAAAAAAAAGTAGTCATTTGCCTCTTATAATAAGGACTGGAGGGAGTATTACTCAACTTACTATAAAGGCTAAATTGTTATTTCAGTTCCTTATTTATTTTAAAATATTCAATTATGTCCCCTCAAAATTTTAAAATATTCAAATTGATCTCTTATTATTTTAAAATATTCAATTTGGTCCCTCAATTGTCAAACGTTAAACAAAAAGGTCCTTTTTGTTAAGTGCCACCGTTAAGTTGATTAAATTAAAAGAAATAATGGAGTAAGTTGAATAAATTAAAACAAATGAGGGACCAAATTGAATAAAATATCGAAACCAAGTTGAATAAATTTTAACAAATGAGGGACCAAGTTAAATAAATTAAAACAAATGAGGGACCAATTTGAACATTATAAAAATTGAGGGATCAAATTGAATATTTTAAATAAATAAGGGACCAATTTGAACATTTTAAAAATTAAAGGACTAAATTGAATATTTTAAAACAAATAAAAGATCAAGATAGTAATTTAGCCTACTATAAATGGTATATAGCATGAAATGTGCATGAATGATATATACGATGACCCAACATTGGAACGGATGGTGATTACCTGTCCTAAAATGGTGTCTCATTCCCTGTTCCATCTACTTAGATCTGTCAACTGAAAAATTAATTATATTATTTATTATAAGTGTATCATTTTTAAATGATATGACACAATCTAAGTAGATGGAATATGGAATAAGATATCATTTTGAGACAGGTGATCTTCATCCCATTGGAATACACTTTGAAAGTATATTAATATAATTGGATTTAACTTCACATTAAAAGTTAGCTCATAGAAAAAGGATTATTACTCTAAGTCATTATAACCCAATGGGTGTGACTAGTTGCTTGCGCAGAGTGAGTTTGTGGGAAAGAACCTGAGTTCGAATCCCACAGAACATATCTTTGGGAGGGGCAAAGAACCTCAATTGTGACTAAGCACCCGATCAGAGATTAGTCTTATAGCGAGTCCAAAGGATCTAAGTTTGTGGGGATACTCCATGGACCCACTTGGGAGCCAAAGGCCCTAATTACGATGGGTTCCTACAAAAAAAATAATCTAAGTCATTATAAACGATTCATTATTCATATACTCAATCGACATGAGACTTTAACACTTAATAAGAAATAACTTCATGATGTTTCTCAAAATCAGAACATTTTTAAAGATAATGGTACAGTATCAATCAATCATAAATCATACTATATGTGTGACGACTTTTAATATAATTAGGATAAGAGTCTAGTCAAAATATTTTTTAATGATGTGCTAATTTATAATTGGTTGATAGTATAAAAAATCTTTACACTAATAATATATATCAATTAAATCCTATAAGAAATATATATCAAACAAAATTGTGGTGTGGAATACATATCATCACTAGAGGAGCCAGTAACTCTCCAGGGACAGTCATCTCACCATCTCAAAATTTCACCCCGAGTTTAAATCTTGTTCATGGTGGTGTGGAATAAAATTTTTGGTCATTGCAATAAACTATAAACAAACTTAAAAAATCAAATTCTTACATCACAGTTCAGCAACATGTCCACCTACGAGCAGCCCAAGCAAGGAAGAGAGTCCATACATATGCACAGCCCCAATAAAGGTGAGTGTCATACAAGTTAATTATGCTGTAGATGGATCAACAGCACAAAAGGGTGAATTATTAATGTGAATGACTTGAATCTTTGTACCAGTACAAGTATGCAAACCACTCCAATTCAAACTATATACAGACAGGGAAAGCTAATTTGAAGTTCCAGTTGATCAATCAACGTGCAGATTTCTCCTTTGCACTATTTTCAGGTGGACTATCAAATGTAAGTCATATCAATTGAATTAAGCATGCTAATGTTTTATTGCTTCTCAGTTTAGATGTAGCTTTGACATTAAAATAAAATCAGTGTAATACAATATTGTTCTTAATTATATGAAATGGGCCTAGTTATCATTCAGAATAGATTATTCACTAATCTTATGCTATTGCTAACTAGTATTGATCTGATTGAACAATGCAGCCTAAACTAGTGGCAGTTTCCAATCCCATATCATTTGCAAATCCTAATGCACCTGTATATCCGCGCCTTGCTCTAGGGAAGTCTTGGGATGAAGTAAGTTTATTTATCTTATTGCTTGAGACCCTTGGTTTTTTGTTGTTCAATTATTTGTATTCACCACATGTCTACAAGTCTTAATCATCGTATTCTACACTGATTCAGACTACATAAGAAGTTTAAATTGATAATAGCAGCCCAATATATAGGACCAGCAATTTTGATGCTGAAAAATTTGTAAAAGACTATTCCCAAATTTGCTGACATGATATATTTTGGAATTGTTATGAAAACGATTAGTACAAAAGTGATTTTGTATGAACAGTGATATAGGTTTTATCGTGCGAATTTGGTGCTTAATCAATCAGTCATCTGTCAGCTAACTCTTTATCACCGAATCAGCCATGAGCAATTTTTGTACGTGTTAACAATAGGATCACTTTTTCTCTTATTTTTTTTCTTTTAAATTTTTTGTACTATATAGCATCTCTGAATTATAGAATTGATGCTATGCTTTTACCTTTTACTAAACATCTTCAAATTGCTGTTCTGAAAATTGCTGCTTTGGAAATTGCTGCATGACTTATCCAATTTAATCTTATAGAACAAATTTAAGAGAACTTTGTATGTATTGCAGATGACAGTTACCTGGACAAGTGGATATGACATAAATGAAGCCATACCCTTTGTTGAATGGGGTCCAAGTGGAGGAAGGAAGACACGATCTCCTGCTGGAACTTTGACATTTAATCGTAACAGCATGTGTGGTATGAAATTAGGAATTATTTCAATAAACCAATTTAGCTTGTTTGTTTATAACAATGTTGAGAGAGTGGTAAATGAGTACACTCATTGACTTCATCAACACCTTAAGTGATTACTTGTTTGGTTTCTAAACCGAAATAACAAAAACTTTCATTTTTTATTCAGTAATTCTCAATTAATTATCTTGGGACAAAGTATTTTGAAACTTCAACTTTCTAGGATTGTGTCCTTTAAAAAAAAAACAAAATTCTTGGATTGTGTTGGAAATTCAACTATGTCAGGGATAAACACTTAATGGCTGCAAAAACCTTTACAAAGAATTATATATTAGCATGTGTATCCAGTATCACTAGAAGCATTTACGACAATTTCTAGGGTCGCTGCATATTTACTCTTTTGAATATGGATCTCTTTGCATAAGAGATCAAGATAGACCCTTAATTTAGATATGTTGCATTGCATAATGAGGATGCTTTGCTATTTTGCAGGTGAACCTGCACGAACTGTTGGCTGGCGTGACCCTGGTTTTATACACACAAGTTTCCTTAAAGAATTGTGGCCGAATCAGAGGTTTACATTTAACTATCCTTTTATGTTCATGAACTACGATTGCTTGGCATTATTGTGTGAAAATTTTGGGCCTTAATCAAAATTGTTGAAGGAATCAAGTTTAATATAAATAAATTATCAATTCTCACACAGTAACAAGGGATCAATTGAGACCGATTCAAACATATACAATATCAATATATCATTCTTCTAACTTTTAAACTATAAATTACCTATCAACTCCTAAAACTTATTACTAATGTGTTTTGTAGTGCGTCAAGATATCATGCTAACTCATGGAATCACGCTCAAAATGACAACATTGTAAATTGTTTAGGGTCACGTCCACTTTAAAGTAGTTCCAAACATAGGCTACCTAATGACATAAAGTAATAAGAACTGAAACTTATTAATGATAAATAAGAGATTTTTTATTTATTCTTAAAGGTTTTAATTTGTAATTTCTTAAAAAAATTCAGGTACACCTACCGATTGGGACATCTTCTGTCTGATGGTTCTTACGTCTGGAGTAGGAAGTATTCGTTTAAGGCATCACCATATCCTGGACAAAACTCACTGCAACGTGTTATCATATTTGGTGATATGGGAAAGGTAGTATTAATTATTGAAAAAGTTATAATGATAGAAAGAATATTGACTAAAAACTTAATAGGAGGACATGTCATAATACAACTTTACCATCAAGAAAATTTCATTTTCCAAATTTAAAAGTAAAACTATAATTTTAAGCATGGTTAATATAATGGGGGATTATATTTATTTTTCTTCTCATTTATTTTAGGCTGAGCGTGATGGTTCAAATGAGTATGCCGATTACCAACCTGGTTCACTTAACACTACTGATCAACTCATCAAGGACTTAGACAATTATGACATTGTTTTCCACATAGGAGATCTGCCTTATGCAAATGGTTACATCTCACAATGGGACCAATTCACAGCTCAAGTGCAAGAAATTTCATCCGCAGTACCATATATGATTGCAAGGTTCGTTTGATTGCAATCATTTTATACTTTTGGCATTTAAACTAAATTTTAATCATCCTTATGAGGCTTAAGAATATCCATTTTATTTATTCATACTGCAGTGGAAATCATGAACGTGATTGGCCAAACACGGGATCCTTTTTTGACACTCGAGATTCAGGTGGAGAATGTGGAGTTCCAGCAGAAACCATGTATTATTTTCCAGCTGAAAACAGAGCCAAATTCTGGTAATGAAATTACATTACATTAATCAAAATGTAAACTATGATACATGTGGCTTTAGTGAATCAAATTTTTGTTTCTCTAAATTAAATTTATTGCACCACCTAGTACACGATTGTGTATACTACCATGACCAATTGTTACCTATTCTTTTATAGCTTCATGTTATATGCTAAAGACTTCCCTTTACCACGATTGTTACCACGATTGGATAAGATGACATGGGTCTCTTCCAACTTAATCAGTAGTCTCGAGTTCGAATCCAAATCCTGAAAATGTAGCAGAGTTAAAAACTTTTGGGAAGAGCTTTGCCGTCCTTGTGGTCCTACCTGCGACTCAAAGGATTAGTCTCCACCGTTGCGTGTGGAAATACCTTAGGAAAAAAACAAGTATTCTTAACATTTACTAAGAATGCAAAATAGGAAGTTTTTCATGAAAATTGGAGTATTTAACATATTGAAAATTGAAAAAAAAATTTTGTACTTTTCATAAAAAAGAATTTCGCTGGTATCACTTAGGATCGGGTTTTTATATTTAGGTCTGGAACTGCAATAATGACCTCGATGTTGCGATTTTGAGAGTCTCCAAAACCACATTGCGGCTGCAATTTCAGCCCACCAGCCGCATATTCTCACAATTGCCTACAATAACAGAAAATGCAACACAACCAACCACGATCGTGACCCAATTTAAAACCTTACTAGGGATGCCTATTATTATCTTTTTTTCCTTAAACATATTTCAAATGAATGATGAAAATTGAAAATATGCAGGTATAAAGCAGATTATGGTATGTTTCGTTTCTGCATAGCAGACAGTGAGCACGATTGGAGAGAAGGATCAGAACAATATAAATTCATTGAGCATTGCCTTGCAACAGTAGATAGAAAGCAACAACCATGGTTGATCTTTTCAGCTCATCGTCCCCTTGCATACTCCTCTAATGATTGGTATGGCAAGGAGGGCTCATTTGAAGAACCTGAGGGGAGGGAACATTTGCAGAAGCTTTGGCAAAAATATAAAGTAGACATTGCATTTTATGGTCACGTCCATAACTATGAAAGAATATGCCCCATTTATCAGGTAAATATATATAATGACTAGATATACCATTGTCTCATTTAAATTTAATTTATTTCAATTTTCATGATCTATAGTTCATTATTATAGTTGTTTTCTTTGTTCATTTTAAATGGACCCACATGCATTTCTAATTATCTAAATGCGTATGATGCAGAACCAATGTGTGAACAAAGAAAAAACTCATTACTCAGGCACTGTGAATGGAACAATCCATGTTGTTGTTGGTGGAGGGGGGAGTCACTTGTCAGATTACACCCCATCACCCCCTGTTTGGAGTCTTTACAGGGACCATGACTTTGGGTTTGGCAAATTGACAGCATTCAATCACTCATATCTCCTGTTTGAGTACAAGAAAAGTAGTGATGGAAAGGTCTACGACTATTTCACCATTTCAAGGGACTATAGAGATGTCTTGGCCTGTGTGCACGATGGTTGTGAGAAAACCACTTTAGCATCCTGAATTATGTGTCTATGTATGTAGACCCGATATGGTCTTGAAGTAAAATAAATAACTCAATAAATAAACGTCCTTATATTTAGTATTCAGATAAAGATATCTGGTCTCATTTTCCCGTCATATACCTTGTTCCCACCAATACTATTTTGTTACCTCATTTAAAATTTAATGTAAGATTAGAAAGATAAAATATGTGGCAAGATAATATTGACGAGGATAAAATGTATGACAGGAGGAGGTGAATTCAACTTCAAATTTATAATACAGCATACAATTCGTACACTACGCCATGCATTACATTGATTTGCAATGGTAAGAACAAGACACAATATCTGAACTTGGAAGAAGCAAAACACGAGGAATAAAAAAAAAATGCATAATTCCAAAATCTTAAATCCTGGCACCAATAATCATACTAGTTATTGTAACGAATGTAATAGGTTGGATTTACCGTAATAATCAAATGATACATCTTGTTCCTGTCGAGGTCCGAGTTGCCGGAATCTCGCCGTAAACGTTAGACCAAGGATGAATGTTGGGGGTTGTTTTAGACCGTGGCTTGACAGAATGCTTATGTTCCGGTCCTACGTATCCCAAAGGGAATCAAAGCCAAACGTAGTTCTGTGTTCAACCCTTGATCACGTGGTGCATCAATCTCTTAATTTTGTATCTGATGTACTCCGGTGGGCAAGGACTTATTGATAGTCTCTTAATCACAACCGGGACCTCTAATACGCTTAAGAGAGAACACCAAGCTCTAGTGAAAGTTAAAGTGTCTTTCCTCTTAGACTTTTCCTATTTTTATAGAGGAGTAGAGGGGTAAACCGATCCTATTTTCTAGGATCTAGTTCATCTCTTATCACTTATCATTTATCTCTTTTAGCTCAACTCCCATCTCTTTCACTGATAAGAGTTATCTCTTATCTAAAGTAAGGTTGTTAGCTGAGTTTTAGATAAGTGTACCGCTTAAAGCAGTTAAGCTTCCGAGCTCGGCGGCCGAGCTTACCACCTCTGCCAGTACACAAGCCCCCCAAGCTTCGAGCTCAAAAGAGCGAAGAAGTTTTCATGACAAGAGCCGAGCTTGCCTTCTGAAAATTTCTGAGTTCATGGCTTAGGTTTTTGTTTTTCCTTTTTGCCATGCTTTCCGTGACCGATACTGCACCTCGGCCAACTCATGAGCTCGGTGGCCTCAGTTGGCCGAGCTTAACACTTTGCTACTTTTTGCCATTCGCATCTCGGTTCGTAACTATCTCAGGTCGGTGGGTTTGTTGGCCGAGTTTTATACCTCGGCTCATGCACCACCTCGGCTCATACACAAGCCCCCCAAGCTTTAAGCTTCATAGAGCGTGAAAGCTTTATCGAAGGAGCCGAGCCGAACTGAGACAGGAGCGATCATGTCAATCTTGTCTTATGACGTCAGTTTCTCAGTACCCGAGATGAAAAGAGACGTTACGTTACTTTTAAGACCAGTCTTGCTTGTGACACGTGGCCTTCATGGTCCTATTTCCGAGGCCTACTCTGCGATTGCGCATTTAAAACCCCTCTTGGTGGCATCGTGTATTCCGATGTCTTCGCCACGTGGTAATCCACGATAGGTGTGCCGAACTTACGCAGACTTGAAGAGACATTTCCCTTCTCTCACACGTCAACCACCATCATTACTAGCGTTTCGGTTTTTTCTCCAAGATCACGTTGCGTGCTATAAATTGAGGCATCTCCGAGGATAAACCCTTACCTACCCTTGCTATTCATAAACCTCTGAAGCTTCTTCTTCCTCAAGTCTTTCTTCTTCAAGCATTTTCGTTCTTTCGTTACTTTTTCCAGGTATGCCTTTAATCCTCCATTTTTATTGAGTCTCTGCTTCTCTACTCAACTATGGAACCCTCGTTCAAGGTATCTCAAAATGCCTCCTCAGAGGTCCAGATCATAGACCAGGAAATAAACCCTATTGGGGGTTCCCCTCATTCTTCGCCGCCTCCTTCAAGGGGTGATGAAACGAACCCTAGGGGTTCTTCTCCTTCTTCTTCTTCTAACGAGAGTAGCTCTGCTACTCCGAAAGCTGTTACTGCCCCCCAACGCCGGCAGCGTGCCTATAGGATGCCCCGGGTTCCTTACCCCTAAATCACTATTCCTGGGTATTTCTGGGTGAAGCCAGATGTTGGTGCTTTTCACTCTAATTTTAGGACTCAAGAGTCTCTTAGAACTGTTAGGTCCAAGGTTTCGTCCTCTCGTGGAATTATTCGCAGCTTGCCTTGCTCAGACACTGAGCATGTATTTCTACAAGCTCTTCCGGTAGAAACGCATTTTACCTATGTTTACAAAACACTGTTTGAGCAAATTGGAGTCTCCTTCCCCTTCACCCAGTTTGAGTGTGATGTTCTAAAAATTATGAACGTTGCTCCAACTCAACTGCATCCGAACAGCTGGGCCTTCCTGAAGGCTTTCCAGATTCTATGAGGGCAAATAGGGATGAAAGCTACCGCGCCCAAATTTCTTTACTTCTATAGAGTTAGGTTTGGGGACCGAGTTGGGTGGGTCTCTCTTAGTGGGGTTGAGAAGAGAGGTATCATCGGTCTTTATAAGAGTTCTTACAAATTCTTCAAGTCGGACTTTTTCAAAGTCCGTCCTACCGAGGGGAACGAATCCATTTTCTTTGATTCTGAGGGAAAAGCAAGGTTTCCTTTATACTGGCAACCCCATCCTTCCAAATTTTCTAGCTTCGACCTCGGCTGCATGACTGCTCAAGAGCGGGCCGATGTTGAGGTTCTGAAACTTTATCCTCGGCCATTGCCTTGTGGAAAGCTTTTGAAACTTGTAACTTCTTCCACTCGGCAAGCCAACTTCGAACGTAAGTAGCTTTTGCTGAGAGGCATCTTTATATTACCTTCTTGCTATTATCTTCTGACTGATCTCCCTTTTGCAGTGATAATGGGAAAATTCAACTACAAAGTGTTGCTGAAGAAGTCGGCCCATCAAGATGCTGGTATTTCAGCTCCTGCCGCCGATGCGAAGGGGAAGAAGAAGAAGACTGCTGAGGCTTTTGCTCCTGACACTCGTCCTCCCCAAAAGATCTCGGGCCGCTGTTCAACCAGAGATACCGAGAAGGAGCACGTCGCCCTTTCCCGTAGCTGATGAGGACCGTAGTGCGGAGAGGAGAGCTGAAAGGACGCCGCCTGTGACTGATTTAACAGCAGAGAACATGTGGTATAATGGCCACTGTAATCCGGGCTTCATTTCGCTCTGGAGCAACGACTTCAACCCCGGCTCACTTATTGATGGCCAAGTGCTCAAGCCTTCCGATGCCCGGCTATTGTTGGAGCAAGGCCCAGAGGCGGGCATGGAGGCTGCTGCCGCTTACGCCCTTCGGATCTCATCTATCACCCGTTTCTGGAGCAATGAACTCTCCACCAATAACAGGAAAATGGAAGCGATGAGGGCTGATGCAGCCCGTGCTTTGTTGGTGAAGGATGAGCTAGCCCAAGCCATGACCAAATGCGAAGAACAGGCTCGGTTAATTGGGCAACTAAAGGCCCAAAAAGCCGAGCTTGAGAAGGCTAATGCCTCCCTGCAATTCGAGCTGTGTAGCGAGAAAGCCAAAAGGGCTAAGTTCGAGAAGATTGCCGAGAACTCTCAGGCTGAGAAGGAGGTCAACCTTATGCTTCAAAGATCTTTGGACTCCGAGAAGGAGGCCAACCTTAAGCTGCGATCTGACCTTGCTGAAGCCGAGGATTCCATCATGAAGGAGCATATCAATGGGTTCTTCCGAGCTGTGAAACAGCTTCAACAATTTAACCCCGATGCGGATTTCTCCCAAGCTGATGTGGACAAGGACTTCAACAAGGAAGGGGCTTTTGTTCCTCTGTCCGAGCTTGAGGATGAAGAAGAAGAAGAAGTTCAAGGTCAAGCTGAAGGGCGAGCTGCCGAGGAGGGAGGAGCAAATGACAGTGGATTACCTGATCCAACTTTTGGTACTCCTCCTCCAAATGGCGATGGCCTTCCCTTAGATACTGATGAAACCTTTACTCATGGGGATGCCCATGAGTAACTTGCAAAACTTTTTTTTTTTTTATTTGTAATGTACCGGGCGATGCCCTCTTTTGTACTGGGCTTTTGCCACTCAACTAATGGAATTTTGTAACTCTTGCCTTCATATTGCAACTTGTCTTTTTGCTTACTTAGAAATTATTCCAAGTTTTTCTTAGCTCGGATATTTACCCTTAGCTTTTTACTGCGTTTCAAAGTTTTTTACCGGGTGATGCTCGGTTTTTCCAACTTTGTTAGTTTTGCGCGTGGCCTCTTTTGAGCCTATAAGCTCAGCCTTTTAAAATTTTAACGTTGCTTTTTTAAGCTCGGCATTTCGACCGTAATTCGGTCGATTTTAGCTCGGTTAACCTTTTTAAGCTCATGCTTGTACCTTTTTGGGTCCGGCATTTCGACCTCAACTAGGTCGATTTCAGCTCGGTCAACCCTTTTAGGTTTTGATTGTACCTTTGGGTCCGACATTTCGACCTCAGCTCGGTCGATTTCAGCTCGGTCAACCCTTTTAGGTTTTGATTGTACCTTTGGGTCCAGCATTTCGACCTCAACTCGGTCAATTTCAGCTCGGTCAACCCTTTTAGGTTTTGATTTTAAAATGTAAAAACAAGTGAATTTTTAGTCCTGTAACAAATACATGTAACTGAAACGGGCTTTATTCATTTATTTTCTCAGGCAAGCCTCATTAAAACCTTCCCGGCCAAAACCACATGGGAAAAAGATTAGGGTAGGAAAAAGAGTACATTACCTAGCTTTACATTATAAGTCAACTAAAATAAAACTTAAGATGAGAAGTGTTCCAAGTTCTTGGAACAGCCTTCCCTGACAACTCTTCTAGCCTATAAGCACCATTTCCAAGACTTTCAACTATTCTGAATGGGCCAGACCAGTTTGCTGCAAGCTTGCCCTCTTTGGAGTCCTTTCTTGCATCATTTTGCAATCTTAGTACCAGATCTCCTTGAACAAACTCTCTGGGTCGCAACCTCGAGTTGTACTTCCGAGTTGCTTTCTGCTTGCACAGTTCTTCCCTGATCTTTGCTTCATCTTTAACCATGTCAAGCTCAACTCGAATCTCTTCCTCATTTTTGCTTTGGTCATGATGCTGCCTTCTGAAAGAAAGTTCGCCGAGCTCAACTGGAATCATTGCATCAGTTCCATAGGTTAGCCTGAATGGCGTTTCTCCTGTTGATGACTGTGGTGAGCAATGATAAGACCAAAGGATGCTCGGTAATTCTTCAGCCCATGCCCCTTTTGATTAGCCCAACCTTTTCTTGAGCTCGTTCAAAATGACTTTGTTAGCTGCCTCTGCCTGACCATTTGTTTGTGGATGCTCAACCGAGGTCACCTTATGTTTGATTCCGAGGTTGGAGTAAAATTCTTTAAGACCATTGTCAGTGAATTGCTTTCCATTGTCAGTGACGATCGCATAAGGTAGGCCATGTCAGCATATGATGTTTTTCCATACAAAACTCTGGACCTTTTTAGCCGTTATAGTAGCTAACGGCTCGGCTTCAATCCATTTGGTGAAATAATCCACTCCTACCAGCAAGAACTTCACTTGGCCTTTGGCAACAGGGAAAGGGCCCACGATGTCCATCCCCCACATAGTGAAGGGCCAAGGTGACAGCATGGAATGGAGCTCTTCTCCTGGAACTCGTGCCACATTAGCAAATTTCTGACAAGGGTCACATTTATTAGTCCAGGCAGCACAGTCTGATCTCATGGTCGGCCAATAGAAGCCTGCTCGAAGAACCCGAGCTGCTAGGGATCGGCCACCGGAATGCATTCCACATATTCCTCTATGCATCTCGTCCATTACATACTCGGATTGTTCCTTGGTTATGCATTTCAATAAAGGCATGGAAAATCATCTTCTGTACAGCTCTCCATCTCGGATAGTGTAATGACAAGACTTCAGACAAATTTTCTTTGTTTCTTTGGGATCATCAGGTAACTTGTCCGAGGTCAGGAATTCCCAGAATGGCATCATCCAGCCCCGATCATAGTGCTCGATTATCAATACCTCGACACTTTTGATACTCGGTTCAGGGAGATTTTCCTGAATGAAAGTTTTTAGCTGGCCAGTTCTCTTGGTGCTAGCCAACTTGGACAACAGGTCGGCTCTAGCATTTTCCTCCCAAGGTATATGCTCAATAGTGAAGTTTTCAAACTCTGAAATTAAACTATTGACTTGGCACGAATACCTGGTTAATTGAGGATCCTTTGTTTGATAATCCCCCGAGACTTGTCCTGTTACCAGCTGTGAGTCACTTCGGCACTTCAATCCTTTGACTCTAATTTCTTTAGCTAATATCAGCCCGGCAATAAGAGCTTCATACTCTGCTTGGTTGTTTGATGCATTGAACCCAAACTTCAAGGACTGCTCCAGGATAAGGTTATCTGGGCCCTCGAGAATTATTCCAGCCCCGCTTCCTTTTATATTTGATGAGCCATCTACATATAGAAGCCAATTAATGGGTTCAGGACTCGGCTTTGAAGAGAGCTTGGCAATGAAGTCAGAGAGGCATTGGGCTTTCATTGGTCCCCTCGGTTCATACTGTAGACCGAACTCTGATAGTTTTACCGACCAAGATATCATTCGTCCTGCCAGATCGGGCTTTCGAAGCACTTGCTTAATTGGATGATCTGTTTTGACTATAACTTGGTGCGACTGGAAATAAGGTCTTAGCCTCCGAGCTGCCATGACCAGAGCAAGGGCAAGCTTTTCAATTACTTGATACCGTGTCTCTGCATATTTCAAGATTCTACTGATGTAATACACTGTCATCTGTTGCTTCTCCTCCTCCTGGGTGATTACTACACTGATTGCGTAATCATTGACAGATAAGTACAAATACAGATCCTTACCGAGATCGGGCCGAGTTAGAATCGGAGGTGAGGCGAGAAACAATTTCAGTTCTTCAAAAGCCTTCTCACACTCCTCGGTCCAAACAAATTCCTTGGGTTTCTTCAAGAGTTGGAAAAAGGGTCTGGCCTTTTTGGCTGATTTGGGGAGGAACCGAGATAAGGAAGCTAATCGGCCTGCTAGCCTCTGTATTTCTTTCACGGTTTGCGGACTCCGCATTTCAATGACAGCTTTACACTTATCTGGATTGGCCTCAATCCCTCTGTGTGTTAGCATGTACCCCAGGAACTTTCCTCCTTGCACTCCGAAAGAACATTTATCAGGGTTCAACCTCATGTTGTATTTTCTGAGTTGGACAAAGATTTCCTCCAAGTCGGCAGGGTGTTGTTTTGGGTCATCAGACTTTACCACCATATCATCAACATAAACCTCTAGGTTTTTTTCGATCTGATTGAGAAACACTTTGTCCATGAGCCTCTGATATGTTGCACCAGCATTTTTTAAACCGAAGGGCATTACCCGGTAGCAGTAGTTTGCCCCCTCGGTCATAAACGCCGTTTTCTCTTCATCCGGTGGATGCTTTCTTATCTGGTTGTAACCCGAGTATGCATCCAAGAAAGTTAAGACTCTGTAACCCGAAGCTCCATCTACCAATCTATCAATGTTTGGAAGAGGATAAGAATCCTTTGGGCATGCCTTGTTGAGATCAGTGTAGTCAGTACACATTCTCCACTTGCCATTGGCATTTTTAACGAACACGACATTGGCTAGCCAAGTAGTATACTTTACTTCTCTGATAAAATTGGCTTTCTTCAGCTTTGCAGTTTCCTCGACTATAGCCTTTCTTCTTTCTTCGCCGAGCTTCCTTTTCCTCTGGGCTATGGGTTTGGCCTCCGGACATATAGATAGCCTGTGGCACAGAAAATTGGGGTCTATGCCAGGCATATCCGATGTCTTCCAAGCAAACAGGTCGGCATTCTTTTTCAAGACTGTTTGTATCTGTTGTTTCAGTGAGGGGTCGAGCTGACTGCCGATGCTTGTGCACTGACCGGCCTGGGCTCCCAATTGAAATTTTTCCAAAGATTCTGTAGGTTCTGCTCTGGATTCATACATTTCTATCCTTGGATCCAATTCAAACATGTCATCCGATCTTGCCGAGCTTACTGAACTGACCGAGCTTACCACTTCTGTTTTATGATCCTTATCATTTTCTGTGATATCCGGCTCCCGAGTTACCTTCAAACTATCTGCGTAACACTGTCTGGCCATCCTCTGGTCAGCTCGGACTGCAACTATCTCACCCGAATCAGCTGGAAATTTCATGGTGAGGTGAGGTGTGGAGACAATTACTCCGAGCTCATTCAAAGTCGGTCTTCCGATGAGGATGTTGTATGAAGTGTTGGCATCCACAATGACATATCTGACAGATATGGTCCGGGCAAGCATGCCCTCACCAAATGTTGTCAAGAGGTCTATATAACCTCGAGTCTTGACCTGTTCTCCGGCGAACCCCACTAGCTTGTCCTCCTGTTATTTTATCTACTTTTCTGGAATTCCAAGCTTTCTAAAGGTTGCCAGGTACAAAATGTCGGCCGAGCTACCCTGATCAACTAGTGTACGTTTGACCGAGTAATTGGCCACTTCAACTGTTATTACCATTGGGTCATCTTGATTGGGATCTAATCCTTGGAAGTCATTATCTGAGAAAGTAATTGGTGGTCTCGGCCTTGCAGTTTTTCTGGAAACCGAGTTGACAGATCGGATAGCCTTTATGTGACGTCACCGAGCTGAACTCGTTGTGCCCCCACCTGCGAAACCTCCCGAGATGGTATTAATGACTCCTCTGACGCCAACCTCTACCTCATCATTAGGTGGCCTCTGGCTGTTATCCCGATCTCCGTTCTGATTATTACCTCGCTGATTCTCTTCTCAGTTACGATTGTCACAACCCCGTCTTCTTCACCGTCGGCCAGCTCGTCCGCCACCATCACCCTCTCGGCGAACGAACCGGTCAAGTCGGCCTGCCTGTACCAATTCTTCAATTTTATCCTGGGCTGTTTTGCAGTCTTCAGTGGAGTGGCCATAGTTTTGATGCCACTTGCACTCCTTACTTCTGTCAGCCTGCGTAGGAGTTTTGGATGGCCTTGGCAATGTGATCAACTCGGTATTGCACACCTCTTGGAGAATGGCGGCTCTGGATCGGTTCAGTGGAGTGTAAGACTAGTGTCGGGGTTGGGATTGCCTTTCTGAGAACCCTCTGTCATTACTCTTGAAAGCCTTCTGTGGATTGGCTCCTTTATCTCTTTCTTTGTTTGAGATTATGCTTTTCTCTTCAAAACTTCTTTTTTTGGATTCTACCATCTCTTCCGAGTTCATGACCCCTGTGGCTTTTTCCTGAAGTTCTTCAAAATCCCTCGGTGGCTTCCGAGATAAATATTCAAAGAACAGCCCTGGCCTCAAACCATTCATAACGGTATGAAGGCAGAGTTCCGAGCTCATATTGGGGATTAAAACCTGTTGAGCGCTAAAGCGAGACATATAATCCCTGAGTGATTCATTTTTCTCCTGCCTGAAATTCACAAGTGAGACCGAGTGCTTTTTATGCCTTCGGCTTGCTACGAATTGTGCAGTGAACTTTGTAACCAACATATCAAAAGAATCCACAGACCGAGGTGAAAGATTCGTGAGCCAAGTCAAGGCAGGTCCCTACAAAGTGGTTGGAAAGATCTTACACATGATGGCTTCCGAATCGGTCACCAAGTAAACAGATGAAACGAAAGATTCTACATGTTCTGTTGGATCAGTAGTGCCATTATACTTATCAATATTAAGAGATTTAAAATTCCGAGGGATGATCACCTCGTCAATGACATCCGTGAAAGGTAATCTCGGTCGCCTGTCTCTTGCCCTCTCTCTCTGAGTGATCTCCTCAGTACGAGATCTGACCCCTGAGGCCTCGGGCCCGAGCCTGGTTCTGGAAGGTTGGCTTGTGTCATTACGAGAAGGTATATAAGTGGGGTCTCTCTGGCTGTCCTCGGGTGAGGACTGTTCTTCCTTGGCAAGTGTTGCCGATCTTCCCCTTTTTCGAGTTCTCAACAGCCTTTGGTACTCCGTACGAATCTCCTCGTTCTCCTGACGCAACTGTCTCAATTGTGCCATGACCTCTCCCAGTTGCGGATTATCTTCATCGAAGGGAGGAGGTGGGGGGTTGTTATGATTAGAGTTTGATTCCTCAACATGATTTGCACTGTGGGCCTTTCCCTTCGGTCCGTTCCGTGTAGTCACCATTAGATCTTATGGAACCGGGGAAAGTTTTTCCTCGGCCCCACGGTGGGCGCCAAATGTTCCTGCCGAGTTCCGAGTTGCCGGAATCTCGCCGAAAACGTTAGACCAAGGATGAATGTTGGGGGTTGTTTTAGACCGTGGCTTGACAGAATGCTTATGTTCCGGTCCTACGTATCCCAAAGGGAATCAAAGCCAAACGTAGTTCTGTGTTCAACCCTTGATCACGTGGTGCATCAATCTCTTAATTTTGTATCTGATGTACTCCGGTGGGCAAGGACTTATTGATAGTCTCTTGATCACAACCGGGACCTCTAATACGCTTAAGAGAGAACACCAAGCTCTAGTGAAAGTTAAAGTGTCTTTCCTCTTAGACTCTTCCTCTTTTTATAGAGGAGTAGAGGGGTAAACCGATCCTATTTTCTAGGATCTAGTTCATCTCTTATCACTTATCATTTATCTCTTTTAGCTCAACTCCCATCTCTTTCACTGATAAGAGTTATCTCTTATCTAAAGTAAGGTTGTTAGCTGAGTTTTAGATAAGTGTACCGCTTAAAGCAGTTAAGCTTCCGAGCTCGCACTAGTGCAGAAAAGGGATTTCACATCGGTTTTTTTTTGGCTTTTCACATCGGTTTTCAAACTGATGTTGAAAAGGCCGATGTGGTTTATTGCCACTTTTCACATCGGTTTTAAAACCGATGTAAAAAAGTCTGTTTCAGCAAGCCATTAAATTCTTTTCAGGACTTTCCACATCGGTTTCTGAAAAAACCGATGTGGTAACCCCACTTTACACATCGGTTATTTTAAAAACCGATGTTAAAAACAGCAAATTCCACATCGGTTTTTAAAATAACCGATGTGGAAAGTGGGGTTACCACATCGGTTTTTTCAGAAACCGATGTGGAAAATTGGGGTTATCACATCGGTTTTTTCAGAAACCGATGTGAATTTGTGTTTTTTTTTTAAAAATCCATCCTTTTCAGTATTGGCAGTCCTTTCCTCTGTTTCAGTAATCCGGTAATCCAGATCAATACAGAATCAAATATTCTCAACAGAATCAGGTTTGTACAACCAAAAAACACTAAATTAAAAGATTACTAACAATAAATATATTCAATTACATTCAAACAACAAAGATAATTAGAAACCAAAAAGCTACATATGATATATTATAGATTTCATGTCAAAACATATATCAGTCAAAAGTATACTATAGCTAGTACACTTGCGTTTATATACTAACTACATACAAACTATTGTTGGTACACTTCAAGAAATAAAGTTGCCCAACGTATCCTTATGTTTTTTATGTCGGCATCAGAGAGTGGAGTCGGATTGTTGAATATCTGCAAGTTTAATTGGACATAAGATTATATCTTTTAAGTAATAAACTAAAATTAAACATATAATGAATCTATATATAATTGTTACAACTAATTGTTACCAATTAGCATTTACCTCCTGCCATCTTTCAGTGATACCGGAGGAGATAATTTCGACCATCCACTTCATCACATAATATCCACATTCCCATGATCCACGTTGTCTATGAGACTACGTACAAATGAAACCCAGTTAGAATATGAGAAATTAAATAGAAATCAATAATTATACCCACTGCGCTTGAAGCGTTTGAACTAATAAATATCTTACGTTAGAAATGATCCATCTAATAGGCCGACGCCTTTCACCACACAGCATGCGGCTTGCATCAATAGACCTATCATAAGAAAATAAACATTAATTAAAGTATATCTAATAGATTTCAGATAATTAAAATAACTTCTTTACTGATTCTAACTTATTTTAATGCTTACGTTTCCATGATGTTCTTCAGTTCATTCGCCGGCCTATGGCCCATCGAGCAGAAGAAGACCACGACATTCACACGAGGGCACAAGATCAACAACTGCCAATGTCGTCTGCATTTGCGGAACAATTAGTGACTAAGTCATATATAGTTATAATTAAATAACTAGTACTTACTTATAGAGATAAGGCGCAAGGTAGAACTGATGATGGTCTCGGGCAACTATATCACGTATGGTGGCGACCGAGTCTTCTGATGCTAGGAGAACATCACCCTGAATGAGCATGAGGTCAATGAACCCATAAAGGGTGAGGTTGCCCTGATTAGCTAACATGCGATGCAGATACCTAATATATTGATAAAACATGTTAATTATCATAGTATTTAAAATTTAATTATTTAACTTATAAATAAAATATACTTACGTGCACCATAACGAGATGTGGTGAGCACTAGCCATTTCACGGTCGAGCGCCATCTCCATAAGTTCCTTCTTTGGGATATACAGATCGTCATCCGCCCTGCCATCATGTTCCAACCTTACCAAAGCTACATCAACCTCCATGGTGACAAGCTTTATAGCAAGACGTTGAAAAACATCACCAGGATCCCCTTTGTCGTTCCCCTAAACAACAAAAAAGATATACATTAGTAATCACAGTTAAGTTATTTCATTCGTAATTAATTGAATGGTCAAATGAATACCTTGGCAGGAGCATATTTCTCTGGTCTTCCTGGATCTGACCTTTTAGGCAGAATATCATGATGATCATCAACATTCAGCTCACACCTATCAGGGGCGTCATCATCATCATCATCATCAGGCTGATGAGGAGGATCACATGAGCCCTTAGTGCTCACATGGACAGAGGGTTGGATAGAGGGTTGGACACTTGTGAATTGTTGGGACATAGCAGCCATTATTGTCATCTGCTGGTTAAACTGCTAGGTCATCTCCTGTCTAAGCTCAGCTGCAATCTCCTGTTTTAGCCGTTCTCTATCTACAGCAACATCCCTGTGGCGTTGGTGTGAAGATGAACCATGGTATTGGCGAATGCCAACGCCCCATCCAACACCAATGACACGGCCCGGGTGGTCTGGTTTACCGATGGCAGCAGCTAAGATATCCTCGCGTCCTCTAGAAACAAAGGTTCCTTGAGTGGCCTGCTCGTCCAAGGCATCCTGCAACATATAAAATATTAGGTCACATTACAATTCAGTAACATTGTTAAAATCACAATTACAATTCAAACTACACATACAATCTTCTCAGCTACTTGGCGTGCCTCCTCAGATGTATATTGTCCCGTTTTTCTTTGTCGGGCCCTCTTCCATTTACGATGGCGTGGGGGTGGAGGTGGATCAACAACTTCAGGATGATTTTCAACATTAGGATCTGCCTGAGATGCTGCTTCCTGACATGCTTTCTTTTCCTCTTCCACCATGGTCTGAGCAAGCTTTTTATATCCCCCACGAGACAATACATAGGGGTAGACATTCTTGCTTTGGTTTTCCTGCCCCTTTTTCCTCTTCTCCTGTTATAAATAGAAGACAATTAAATTACATCAGTAAATTAATAAAATTAATGAAATTACATAAATTTAGAGACAACTCAAATAAGTTAACCTGAAAGCTGGGATCATGTCGGCTCTGAACAAAGCGATCCCACGTCGCCTGGTCAAGAAACGGGTACACCTCAAGTGGGTTCTTTTCACAGCGTGGATTGAATACATAGTATCTGCCCAGGTCCACCTTAAAACCCCTCCAATGCTCACCAGCATACTTTATCCAACGCTTCTTCATATCCGTCGTATCCGGCAGGTCAAAGGTGAGCTACATTAACAACAAAAGAATCAACGAATTACTGTATGATATTAATAAGATTAAAATAAAGTAGATACAAACACAGGACGGAAAAGTATAGATACCAGAATACTCTCCCATATCTGATCCTTCACGCCCTGAGGTACATATTTCCAACGCTCAATAAGTATGCTAGGCCTGCTTCGAGCAAGGGTCGCCATAAAACTAATAAACTGCTCTGCCGTTGGCCCAATAGGATTGAGGTTACAATCAAAGTCAATTGTTATCTTTTGATTTGAACCACGGTTGGCAGTCAAATTCCTCATTCGTGTGGCACGTCTACCCTTTCTACCCGAAGACGGGGTCTCCGACCCACTGCATGAAGGAAAGATATCCTCAGGATCAGCCATGTATACCTGTTTAGACAAAAACAAAAAGTCAGTATGTCTGGATAAATATCAAACATAACTTATAAATATCAATCAACGTAAGCATAACTTATAAATATCAACGTAAACATATAATATGACTTTAAACATAACTCAAACTAAACTTACACTGTGGTCAAGTAGTAACGTTCTCCCATAACCCTTCTTGGTGATCATTACGAGTAGCATGTACATCGTCCACTTCATTTTCCTCATTGAAATTAGGCACCCGTGTTGAGAAAGAAGGAGTGTCAGAAATATCAAGAGTTGAATCTTGATTTCCCTCACTACTATTATACATGTTTTTCCCTTGGAGAACCACTGACCACCTTTTGTTAGAAGGATCACGGATATAAAACACTTGTTTTGCTTGGGATGCCATGATGAAAGGCTCGTCTTTATTACCTACCTTATTAAGGTCCACCAATTTGAATCCTAACTCATCGGTTTACACACCATTGTTACTGTCGACCCACTGACATTTAAAAACAGGCACTCCAAACTTCGTGTAATCAACCTCCCAGATCTCTTCAATGATCCCAAAGTATGAAACGGATGCCATAATAGGGTTTTTATCTTTCGAACTAGAGAAATGCATGGACTCAGCGACGACCATAACCCCACTATTTTGCATAGTACTTTTGTGATCCTGGGACTTTGTATAGAAGGAAAACTTATTGATATCGTACCCACTCCAGCATATGACATCAAAGTTAGGTCCCTGTGCTAGCCATTTTAATGTTTCAGAAGCAGTACCATCCTTTGCAATTTTTTCTTTAAACCAGTTCAAGAAAGTCTTATTATGCTTGTTCAAACACCATTTTTCATTCATTCTAGGATAAGTTTCGTTGATGATGCTTTTGTGCTCACATAAGTATAGTTCAACCTCATCAGTGTTATTCAATATATACAAATGTGCTTGAAGAACTTCCTCCCGATCCATGCTCTTAACAGTGATACCTCGTGTACCCTTCCCATCATATCTTCCTTCATGACGAGACTTCGGAAGCCCTACAGGTTCCGCTTCTGACATGTAGTCTGTACAAAACTCAATAGCTTCTTCTGCAACATACCTTTCAACAATAGATGCTTCGGGACGGTGTGGATTCTTCATATATCCTTTCAAGATCTTCATGTATCGCTCAACCGGGTACATCCACCTTAAATAAACGGGGCCACACAATCTAATCACCCTCACTAGATGAACAATCAAATGAACCATGATGTCAAAAAATGAAGGTGGAAAATACATCTCCAATTGGCACAAGATAATGGCTGCCTCATTTTCCAAGTCATCCAACTTTTTAGTGTCAATGACCTTGCTACATATAGCATTGAAGAATAAGCATAACCTAGTAATGGCATGTCTGACTTTTTTAGGCAAGATGTCACGAATGGCCACCGGTAGTAGTTGTTGCATCAAGACATGGCAATCGTGAGACTTTAAGCCAACTAATTTGAGATCTTTCATTGAGACAAGTCTCTTGATATTTGAAGAGTAACCCTGTGGCAGTTTGACTCCCCGTAGACATTCACAGAAACTTCTTTTCTCTTCATTTGATAAAGTATGACATGCTGGGGGCAAATAAGTCTTCTTATCCCCCACTCTATGTGGAGCTAACTGCTCTCGTATACCCATCGCAACTAGATCCAGACGAGCATTTACACCATCCTTTGTCTTGCCTTGAATGTTGAGAAGCGTTCCGATTAAACTGTCACACACATTTTTCTCCACATGCATCACATCAATACAATGTCTTACATCAAGCTTGCACCAATATGGAAGATCAAAGAAGATCAACATCTTCTTCCATATATTCTTCTCAGTAGCCTTCTTTTGGGACTTCCCATAGATAACATTAGTGTTCTTCACCCGTTCATAAACTTGGTCTCCAGTCAAGGCCACCGGAGCAATTGCATTCTCCGGAAGTCCATTGAAAGCTTTTCTCAACCTACGATAAGGATGATTACGCTGGAGAAATCTCCGATGCCCAAGGTAGACTGTCTTCCTTCCATGTTGCAGTTGATGGTAACATGTGCCTTCTTCACATATTGGACATGCTTTATGCCCCTTAACACTATACCCGCACAAGTTCCCGTATGCTGGAAAGTCATTGATGGTGCAAAATAACATGGCACGCAATCTGAAAGTCTCACGGCAATACCCGTCGATCACATCAATGCCTTCATCCCACAACTTTCTCAAGTCTTCAATCAATGGACTCAGATAAACATCAATATCATTTCCTGGCTGTTTTGGACCCGAAATCATCATACTTAACATAATGTATTTGCGCTTCATGCACAACCAAGGAGATAGGTTGTAAATTACCAGGAGAACAGGCCATGAACTATGAATACTACTTAAGTTTCCATATGGATTCATTCCATCGGTAGCAAGTCCAAGCCTGAGGTTTCTGGGCTCATTGCCAAACTCCGGAAACAAACTATCAATTCTCTTCCACTGCAAAGAATCAGCGGGATGACGAAGCTGTCAATCACATTTCCTCTCATCTGCATGCCATCTAATATTCTTTGCATCCTTTTCATTAGCAAACAATTGCTTGAACCGCGGAATTACTGGAAGATACCATAACACCTTCGCAGGAGGACCCTTGGTGACCGCATCACAACTAGACTCATCATCCTTCACTTTGTATCGTGATACCCCACACCTGGGGCACTCGTGCATCTCTTCAAACTCTTTCCTGTACAATATGCAATCATTGGGGCAAGCGTGTATTTTCTTCTACTCCATACCCATCGGACACAATATCTTATTCGCCTCATAGTTTCGGGATGGTAATGTGTTACCTTCTGGAAGCATGTCTTTCAACAACTCAAGCAATTCGGTAAAGCTTTTATCACGCCACCCATTTCTCGCCTTCACATTGAACAATCTTAACACCGCTGACAACCGTGTGAAATTAGTGCACCCCGGATACAAAGCCACTTCCGCATCACTGCACAAAATATCATACACATGTGCTCGCCGAAAGGACTCTTGCCCAATATCACGGATCATGTCCTCTAGTCCATCGTCCATATCTACGTCATCAACTTCCTCTCTATCCGACACCCTTGGCCTGTCTAACGATTCACCATGACATATCCATATTGTATAACTCTTGCAAATCCCCTCACAAATAAGATGATCCTGTATCTCGTCAGCTTCTAGTCGTCTCTCATTCAAACAGTTAACACAAGGACAACAAAACCTTCCGTCACTACTATCAGGAGCATTTGTTTTTGCAAATTGTAGAAAATCTTCCACTCCATTCTCATACTCATCACTTGTCCGTCTAGCATTCATCCAACCGCGATCCATGACTAAAACATTAACTTCATACTTAGTCCAACATCTTCATCAACTACTTCTTATGATAGGGTATGGCCCTATCCCATTCGAGAAGAAACTTTTTCAACATTCGGTTAACAGTTAGTCCTTAACTCTCATGCTCATACTCGACGAAATTTCGGCAGCATTTCCCTTCGGTCGACGTACACGACTTGAACGCGATGCCATCCACCACGATAAAGTATGCACCCGGAGAACGAAAGGAAATGTACTAATCCGAACTTTCATCAGGTATATAACATGAGAATCAATGAATAACTATTTTAACTGAATGAAGATAAAGTTTTTTCCCAAACTGTCCAACTTGGACAATTCAAGATCCAATATAATGAGCTGTACAAGTACCTTAAGCAGGTACACGTGTGCTCATTAATATTGCATCTCAAACGGGAAACTAAGGTTTAACTAATTAATTAACACTAAAAATATAATAAAACACTCCAATCCCCAAGTAAAAAGAACCATGTGAAGGATATTTTATCCATAGCAGTACAACACCAAGAGAAGCAATGTGTCCAAACTTTGGCACTACTTATTTGTAACATAAGTTAGAGTCCTAATAAAGAAATTAATTGATGGAATTTCCCTGGTTTGAGATTTGAAAATCTCTCATCATGAAACTTTTGTAAATTGACTATATTTGCTTTACAAAAGCCTAACCCCAGCTAATACATCTATAACAGAAAAAACCCTTTACAGTATAACATTCCCAGACCAATAAATATATCAAGGCCAGCCAAAAATCCTAACTAATTAAGCTTAAGTCTGAAACATTCCCTAACTGAGCATAATGGCAAGGTCACAAAGAAACAAGGTTAATGAGGAGGTCATAAAAACAACACCAAAAAAGATCATCCAACAACACCAAACAACACCAAAATTTACTCTTTAGCTCTTAATGATTGCCAAGAACATAGTCTATAATCTATACACAACATTCATGTCTGCATTATATCTTCATGAACCAACCAAAACATGAAAAGTGAGTGTTAGGTACCTGAAAGGGTTACGGATGGGAGAAGGGAGGCAGAGGCACTGAGCGAGGCAGAGGCACGATGGTATGCGCAAACATGCAACTAGAGATTAGAAGATTGAAGATTATGAACTTGAATCCCAACTTTTTGATGAGGAAGAGTGAAGATTATGAACTTGAATCCCATTTCATTGGCGACATTCTCCCAGCCCTTTGACATGACATCAATATATCTATTAGAAAGAAGGCTTCATGAACAAGTATATAAAGAGATACATAATCTCCTCAAATCCCTTATGTTGAAGTTATCTTAAATTAACAAATAATTCATTAGTATATAACAGAAACTGGAGTAAGGTCTGTATTCATGAACTATTCATGTCTCATCAGCCTAAATCTCATAAACAGATAGCTTGATAACCTAGCTAGTTGCAAAATGAAATGAAAGCACTTACACCGTTTAATTCATTTCCTACATGTACAAAAATAACTGCGAATACTCTATACTTCAAGCCAGAAAGCAAACATAAAAAAACAAAAACTGAAAAGGGAAAAAAAAAATAAAAAATTCTGTCTCAAAGACTCAAACCCCTATTTGTGAATAACTCCAGTTATCATTCAGAACAAACACACGATTTCTAGCATGATAAACGAAAAGGGTACCTTTTCTGAGTAGAGGCAAGGAACGTAGGGACCAGAAGGAGCGCATTCAAAGGTAACGTTACTTCCAGTGGGAGCAGGAAAGGAAATGCCTTGACGCGATGACAGTAACGCGATGACAGTGAGGGGAACGGAAAGGGATACGGCGGTGAGAGGAAATGGAGTTGGAAAGGGAGAGGGTTTGGGTGGTCTGATGGTGAAAAGGAGAGGGAAGGGGAAAGGGTTTGGGTGGTCTGAGTGTGGGAAGCAGAATGAGCATTCAGCACGAAAAATGAAATAAAACAGACAATCCACATCGGTTATAAATAAAACCGATGTTAAAGTGTTTTCCACATCGGTTATTAGTAAAACCGATGTGTAATCTTATGGCTGGATTAAATTTTTTTCTTTTTTTTTTCATTTTCCACATTAGTTATCATAAAACCGATGTCTAAAACATATTCCACATCGGTTATATCAAAACCGATGTCTATTCTTATGTCTGATAAAAAAAAATTATTTTTTGTTTCACTTTTCCACATCGGTTATACTAAAACCGATGTCTAATATTATGTCTGATAAAACAATTTTGTTTTTTGAATCACTTTTCCACATCGGTTTTTTACAAAAACCGATGTTAAATAAATTTTCACATCGGTTTTCATAATAACCGATGTTAAAATACTTCAGTTTAATTTCAAAAATGCCACCGCCTCCTTTTTCACATCGGTTTTTATAAAATCGATGTTAAAACCTCGATGTTAAATGCATATTTTGCACTAGTGTCGGCGGCCGAGCTTACCACCTCTGCCAGTACACATCTTATCTTAGTACAATTATATTCCCTCAAAATTATTTCCATTGAAGTTTGCAACATTTTCCATAATGTTTTTACTATCTATGCCAAACAAAATAATAGTCTTCAAATGAAACGAAAAGTTGTGTATACTTTAGAGGTTTGCTAGAATATTCCTTTACAACCTTTTAGAAGAAGCACAAGCTCTGTTGGCCTTGCCAAGATAGTTTGGATTAGTTTTCTCAAGCTTTCCATCCACAAAAACCAATCCTTCCTCTCCAATTGCAACTGTACAAGGCATCTTGAATGTAACCCCCACTGGTATGTTATATAAGAATTACTTGTTAAAAGAATAGTGACTTTGGTTTTTAAGATGCAAACTTGTTTATTGCTACACTTCATGATCGAAAGTCTATCTTATTATCCCAATTCTCTACCAAGCATCTCTATCAGTTGAGTGTTGTAGCCTATAAGAATACAATAAACTGAGTCTAATTTGTCGTAATCTTAAGAAATTACGTTCGATGTACAAGCATGAAGTCCTCTAATTTTTTTAATGTCCCACTTCTTGCCTTTTTTTTATATTAAATAATGTTCTGATTATCCACTTATTGTCACTGACATTTGTGCATTTGGCATCATATAAAAGTAATAAATTTGTACCATAGATTTATAAATTTGCTTTGGGTGACGTCAAAGGTGAGGGAGCATAGAAAATCCTCATCAGTGTACTATCTTTATAAGCCGTTAGATAAATCTTTATATATAAAAGTAAGCAAGGTGACAAGTCACCATAAATTTATTAATAAAATAAAAAAGAAAACAAGAACAAGGGGGGGGGGGGGGGGGGGCAAAACCAAAACCCATGCAAAATAAACGAGAATCAAGCATACCTAGCTAGAATTAGGTTTTTTATTCAATCTCAAGTTATACTTCTTCTGAGATTTGGACGTAACCACCGTGAAACCATCTTCAGCAACATTATCATTGTTCTGCTCTCTTTCCGTAGAAGTACTTGCATCTTTTTGCTTTTCCAACCAAGTAGATAAAACATTAAAATCATTCTGAACAACAGTTGGAAAAGCACTAAGATCTTGAACATAAACTGGACTTGAATTAATCTCAGGAGTCTCGAGATTCTTACCACTAACTGTTAAATCACAGGTAGCCTTGGAATGCACGGACACTGGAGTCGGAGTACCCTTCGAACTAATTGTTAAATCACCGGTAGTTATGGAATTGGGCACCGGAGTATCCTTGACTGTAGAGTCAACATTAGTTGCAGCAGAAGTTGAGATCTTCTCTGTAGAGCCATTGACTGCATTTGTTGCAACCGAAGATGGGTTCTGTGGAATGAAATTTGAGACATGATCAGGGGATAAAGGTTCCTCATAGACTGTCTCAACCGATTCACTATCACTCTGGTTTTTGCCCGGTGATGTATCAATCTGCCCATTATCTTCATCTGGTTTTTGCTCTGGAACCTTGGGGACATAAGCTAGCTTAGTCTTCTGCACCAAAGGCAGATCATTTTGCACCACGTTCTCCTTGGCAATTTGCTTGCAAGTTGTAACCAAATGCCCAATTGAATTACAGTGAGAATAGAAAGGAGGAAGCTTCTCGTATTCGACACCAACAGAAAATGCAAAACCTTCAAGTTCAACCATAATCTCTTTAAGCAATTTCCCTGCTAGATCAACATCCACTAAAACTCGAGCATAGTGACCATATGCCCTAGTATGGGTAGTTTCATCCAAACTTATTGGAGTACCTAAACCTCCTGCAATTTCAAATAATAATTTCGAGTGCCAATATTCCTGCGGCAGGTCATAAATTCTAATCCAACATTGAGCATGACATTGTTTCTGCTTATTAGGAATAAAATCTGGAGACCACTGAAAAAGACGTAGTAGCCCTGGTTGAATGTTCCAAGCCCCAACAGCCAAGATACTATGCAAATCCTTTTGAGAAGCAAAATTGAATTCATAGAATCCCTTTCCTAACGGAATCATTCTCCATTGACCCAAAGGCTTCCATAGCTTTGAGAGTTTGTCGCGTAAGTCAGAGATCTTTACAGGGATATCACCTTTCAATAACAACAAGCGGCCATGAAGGTTGTTTTTACAACATTCCAACCCTTTTTTGATATTCATCCTCAGAAATTTTGATAGAGACAGAATCTCAATTCACGCATGGCCGAGGAAGCTGACTAAGCGGGATGTCAAACGAACCGTTCAAAGCCCGAGCAAAATATTTTTCCTGAGGGTTCAATGGAGAAGACGACTCCGGATTAAGAAACATCCAAGGACAAGTCATCAAGGATGCACAAAACAGAAAAAAAAAATCAAATCAAAAACCAACACACACCAAGAATCGAAGGCGACCAGAGAACTAGGTAAGATGAGAATGGCGAGAATGGCGGAAAGAAGACGGATGGAGGCAAATCAAAGGATGGCAGAGAGAAGATGAAGGCTGACGAGGCGGGGTGGTGTAGATCAGGTGCGGTTCTGTTGATCGATGAGGAAGGGATTGGTGTGTAGGCTCGTGCAGATCCACGGATCTGAGAACGGCCGCAAACCAGAAAAGGCAGACGATAGAGACGATGCGGCGACGCTGCGTTCCGAGGTCGGCGTCCACCATTATGTTTGATGGTGTCACAAATCTCAAGAAAATCAGTAAGATGATCATGGGGATCTTCACTTGGACTCCTATTAAACTGAATTGCATTTTGCAACATAGAGATCAAAGCTGGTTTGATCTCAAAGTTGTTGGCCTCAATGGTAGGCCTAGTAATACTCCCTGTAGCATTGGTGGTTGAAGGACTAGCAAAGTCCAACATTGTCCTATCATCCTCTTGAGCCATGGTTCTCATTTCTCTAGCTTGCTTTCTGTTTCTGCGCGCAGTTCTTTCTATCTCAGGATTATACTGCAAGTTAGGAGATTGAGAACACATTAGCATACAAGGAAGTAAATCAAAAAATAATAATAATAATAATAAAGTAAATAAAATGGCATCTAAAGTAACTAGGATTATGTAATAATACGTCCCCCCCCCCCCCCCCCCCTCCCAAAATAGGGGACAAATTGTAAACATAAAAGTCATCCCTATGACACCCTTTACTCCGCATGTATTTATAACAACATAAAGAGAAAAAAAAAAAATGAAACACATGCATATTATTCAAATATAATAATGACGTCAAGGGTACAAAGTACCATATGAACAAAACGTCTCAAACATTTGCGGAAATAAAACATAAACATAAATAAAGAAAACATAAACCCAACCCCGATGTCACATGTCAGAGTTGGATAACCAAAATCCGGAAAATACATCGGATAACAAAACTAACTAAAAGAAGTCATAAACTATGAGTGAGCGGCTCCTTAGAGACACTCCTTGACTGGCTGCTCACCATCCTCTGCATATCAAGAAAGGTACATGCAACAATAGCAGAAAGATGGGGAGTAAGAAATCATTATATAAACATAACGGCAAAAGGAGCAGTTAGCAAGATGAGCATACATCACAAATATAGCATGTTACAACATAATAACACTAACACAATAATATCATTCATGTCATCTCAATCAAGTATGCTATGCAATGCAATGCTACTCCACTACTCTGTTATGCATGTGGATCCAAAACTATCTCAGGAAGACAGTGTCGGAGTTACATATCCACATTGGCCAACAAGCACCAACACCGGCAATTCACCAAACCATGGGTGAACCTCTTGGATAGCCGGTGCACCGTACTCTAGGATGCACCACCACGGGGGGCCACGGTTCACCTAACTCTCGGATGAATCCCCACGGACGGCCAGATCGCCTTACTCTTGGACGACCTCCCCTATGTTGAACTTCCCCCACTAACATCTCCAATGCGTGAATGAATGAGCAACAACATCAACAAACATATTCGCCACCTCCACTTTGGCCAATAAGCACCAAAGTTTAACACCATCAACACCTTGACCAATAAGCATCAAGGCTATTCTGACCATTAAGCATCAGAGTTTAACATCGTCAACACCTTGACCTATAAGCATCAAGGCTACTTTGGCCAATAAGCACCAAAGTTAACATCGTGCGGTAACCCATCGTTACCGTCTTAACCATCTCATCATTTATGATTAATTATCTTAATTTAAGCTTAATTAGATTATCTATCTTGTCTTTACTTCGATTGGTTTCTTATTTTATCATAGGGAACGATTTGGGTGAAGTCACCCTTGTTCCTAATCAACGTTTGTTCTGTTTGGGGAGCACGATTGTACTAACCCCCAGCACGGGCATGCTGGCCTTTGAGTACGTGTATGCTGTCTATTGAGCTCGACCGTGCTTACTGGAGCATGGTCATACTTTCTGGGCAGAAAGTTTGGGAACCCTTGCCAAACTTCATAGGGCACTCATAGATCAATCCTATTGGCTTTTAACTACACCATCAAGTATTAGTCTCGTACCTCTTATTTAATCCTCATGTCTTATGATCTTTGGGAGTTAATCCTTTAATTCTGATTTTATTATTAACATCCCTAAAGCACTCATGGATCAATCCTAGGGTCTTAACTATACCATTGAGCATTAACCTCACTTCTCTTTTTCTAAGATTCATGTCTTGTGAACATTGGGAATTATCCCTTAATTCTTATATCATTACTAACATCCCTATTTTTAATTGGTGTGTTTGTAACAATAACGACATTCGCCAACATCAACATCGAACATCGAAGCATACAATCATGGCATCATCGTCATCCATAGTAATTCACAATTTAAAATATACCAATCATATAGGAAGCATGGCATACATATAACAAGCAACATCACTATAACAATTAGCACACAACAGGGTCATGGGTTAACCCTTCATCTTACGCTACCCTAATGGTCAACTTGAGCGAATCCAAGCTTGGCTCCCTTGAACGATCCAACGGTTCAATGAATCTTGGTCAAAACATCAAAGAAGAAAGAACAATTAATCCCCAATTCAAGAAAACAAAAGGGAGATTAATAAAGGGTTTACATGATTACCTTAATTGACACTAATGCACTGCTTACTCTCCAATCGCAAGAAAGAACGTCGAACAACACGAAGAGGTTTTAAAGAGAAGAGGGATGAGAGGTTTCTGTCGCACAAGGATTGCGAAAAGTGTCAAAATATGGGTTGTAACTTGTAACCCTCCTAACTCACTTATTCATATTGCTAGACAAATACATGTTTGAGAACAAGATATGGTTGTGTCTATTAGGAGACACAACTATGTCCCTGGCCAGAATAACGTTTTTTGAACTAGACATAGCTGTGTCTATCAGGAGACACAGCTGTGTCTGGACCAAATCAACGTTTTTGGGAATTCGACATCAGGAGACACAACTGTGTCCCGGGCCAGAATAATGTTTTCAAAGATTAGACACAGCTGTGTCTATCAGGAGACACAGCTGTGTCCTAGGTCAAAACAACATTTTCGAGAATTAGACACAGATGTGTCTATCAGGAGACGCAGTTGTGTCCCAGGTCAGAACACCGATTTAGAGAGTTAGACACAGTTGTGTCTATCAAGAGACACAGCTGTGTCGAGCTCCAGGAGAGAGAAACATATGCGTTAGAAAGGATTTTTTTTACCAGAAAATCCCACTTAACCCCATTTTAAATTCCCTAAACCACTTTTCTAATAATCTGGCACAACATACAATACATAAAAAACATATATACGAAAAATGGGGTGTTACAATCCTATAGCAGGGAAAATTTTGCAACATGTCCAAACGGATCAAACCACAAGAAAAGCTTCCAAAGAAGCCTCTAAAAGACCTTCTATATTTGGAAATAATTGGAAATAAATTTTTTTTAAAATAAAAGATAAATTCAAACAACTGAATGATAAACCACTATAAATACAGGACTCTTTCCACGTCATATATGATGTTTCCAATGTTTCCCACATCCTAGATATTAGTAGTATTTTCAAATTTGTTTGGACTTTTCGGACTTCTTTCGTTCCTTCCAACGCCGGCTCTTATTCACTCAACTTCCAACCTAAAATTCAAATGTAATATTTATAGCTAATATAGCTGGAAATATGCATCTAAAGTTGTGCACATATATACCAACATATGGTTGGTCTAAGTGGTAAGGGACTTGTGTGACACCCTCTACCCCGCATGTGTTTATAAAACATTTAAGTAAAAGATATAAAATAAAAACATGCATTTATTTCATAAAATAAGAACTGGATAGAAAGTACCACATTGTAACAACATCTCAACGCGGAAAATAACATAAGTTCGAAATAAAACATAACAAAACATAACATAAAAAAAACCCAACCTCGATGTCACATACAGAGCTGGTATAACCAATTCGGAAAACATCACGGATAACAAACTAAAACTATAACTGAAACTGGGAAATCCTAACTAAGAGTCGCTGCTCCTCAGAGTCACTACTCGACTGGCTGCTCACCGTCCTCTGCATAAAAGATACATGCCAAAACAACAACAGAGAAACGGGGAGTAAGAACATATTTATGAAACATAACGGCATGGAGACAGGAAGCAAGATGAGCATGCATCCTATGAACATAACATATAATAGCATACAATATACATTTATAACATGTGATAATTCAACCAAATTATGCTATGCGGTGCAACGCTACTCCACTACTCCATTATGCATGTGGATCCAATCTATCTCAGGAAGGCAACTTCGGAGTTACATATCCACATTGGCCAATAAGCACCAACGCCGACAGTTCACCAAACCATGGGTGAACCACCTCGGATAGCCAACGCACCGTACTCTAGGATGCGCCACCACGGGTGTACATGATTCATCTGGATCGCCGCGGACGGCCAGATCACCATACTCTAGGACGGCCTCCCCTATGTTGAGCTTCCCCCACTAACAACTCCAATGCGTGAATGCATGAGCACAACAACAAACAATGGGTATCCACCACCTCCGCTTGGGCTAATAAGCACACAAGTTTCATCACCATCAACACCTTGACCCTTAAGAGGCAAGGCCCCCTTGGCGAATAAGTACCAAGGTTCAACTTTAACAACACTTCGACCAAAAAGCATCGAGGCTACTTTGGCCAATAAGCACCAAAGCATAACGTGTGGCAACCCCTTAGGCACCGGCTTAACCAACTTGTTATTCATAATTATCTTGTTAAGTCTTTAATCAACTTATCTAACTTGTCTTTATTTGTTTGGTGTCTTATTTCATCATTGGGGACAATTGGGGTGAAACACCCCTTATTTCCTTCAATTCACGTCTGTTCTGTTTGGGGGAACACGGGCGTGCTTACCCCCAGCACAAGCGTGCTGCCACTTAAGTGAAACACGGTCATGCTTCCTATTATGCACGACCGTGCTGAAGTAGCGCGGCCAATTCAAAATTTGAACTGGGAGCTCGGGCGTGCTCCCTATTAAGCACGGTCGTGCTTACTGGAGCGTGGCCGTACTGTCTGGGCAGATTGGGTTACGACTCTTAGCCAAAAACTCCCTAAAACACTCATAATCAATCCTAGGGTCCTTGACTAAACCATTTGGCATATATCTCACCTCTCAACACTAAATTCATGTCTTATGAAACAATTTGGGGAATTAAGCCATTAATTTCAAGTATTATTAACAAGCCCTATTTTAACCAATTAGAGTCTTATTAATGTTAACAACGTTAATCTCCTCATGTGTTTGTCTATGGCGTAAATCACTCATACAATCAAACAGCATTCATGACATAACATCATCATCCAAGAAGTTTACTCATGGCATACATATTAACAATTAAGCAATTAACCATGGCATAAGCAATTATCAACATTCATGAGCAAACATACCAAATATTCCTAAGCATACATAAACTCATAGCAAACAAGTAAACAATTAACAATTAACAGGGTCATGGGAACCTTTCATCTTACGCTAACCCCATGCCTACATGTTCATACTATCCTTCTCCCAATACCTGGTATGAAAATCTAACCCCGTTTACAAGCGTAAGCAAACTGTCCTCGTTCCCTCGAGTGACTCGATGAGTTTTCCAAGCATTGGCCAACATAAAAAGGTAACTAATTAATTACAAATTACAAAAGGAAAAGGAATTAAAGAGAGGGATAAACTGTTTCCTTTCTAATGGCACTAATGCGTGACTTTCTCTCCCCAAACTAGAGCAAGAACACTAAGAACTTGGCTTGGTTCAAAGGAAGGGAAAAGGGAAAGGTTTCTGTCACACTAGGATTGCCTAAAGTGCCAAAATAGGGTTTACACTCGTAACACTCGCACACTGACTTGTTTATATAGACTCAGACTTGAGCACGACCTTGCTCCCTATTAAGCACGGTCGTGCTTAACTTAACCACGGGGTAGTGCTTAAGTCAGCACGGTCTCGCAGAAAGAGCGTCATGAGCGGTCATTTCCCACACGGCCGTGCTCCCCTTAAGCACGACCATGCTCGTGGTTCACTTAGCCACTGAGCACGCCTATGAGCACGGGCGTGCTGGTACATGAGCCGACCGTGCTCATGCACCAGAAAAGGGATTTTCACTTTGAAAGCCCCACTTAGCCCCATAAACATTTCTAAGGCAAACTTAACAAACATAGAACATACAAACATACTTAAGAGCTTTACATGAAAAACGAGGTGTTACAACTTGGACACCTTAAGCAAGTGGTCAAGGGTTCGAATCCTGACTCTTGTGTATGGAGAAAACCTGGTTGGGAGGGGAGAACCCACCTTGTGTGCCCAACAGGCTCCCCGACGAAAATTAGGCACTGCTAACGATGGTGGATACTTCGTACCTATAACATGGTTACCAAAAAAAAGTTGTGCACATATTATGAAAAACCTCGTTTAATACTTCTAACTTAGCAAAACATGTTGTGGGCTTTCATTTCCATATTTTATCAGCAACTCCCCCCCCTCCCTCTCTCCTTTTCCTTCTTCCTTCTCCATTCTAGAAAATGAAGCCTTCCTCAAGCTCAAGGAACCCATAACAATGTTCTTCAAAATACTTAGATTGTATCATGTGGGAAAGGGCATGGTTCAATTATAGGTTCTCAAATGAGAGAAAGGAGAGCTACTCCTTTATTGAGTGGTGATAGGATTGAAAATAGGTTGAAAAAACCTATAACATTTTTGTACAAGATGAAGTAATTACCCATATGATCATTTTTTGTTTTTACATTTTCTTTGATTGTTATTGGTTATTATTCATCATCTTGCACGATATCAATTGCATGCTTCACTTGTAGTGATATGAGGATGACTACGCTTTACCCATCACTACAAGAAAAGAGCAAAATAGTTATCAAATTTGGTGACCGAATTTGTTGTGTCACCAATAATAACAAAGTTTGTGACCAATTATCTATTTTAAAATTGGTGGCTGATTTTCATTAACAACTAAATGAGTATTTCACTAATTCGATCGTTAAATTGAAAATTTTGAATATCACATTTGTTGACCAAATTGCGATCACTTAACAACCTTTTAAAACAATTTAGTGACGGACATTGATTGGATCGCTAAAGTAGTTTAAAGAGATTATTGATTGCCAAATGGCGACCGAATTAGCGATGTAGTTTTAATTCTAGGAATATATAGCAACCGAAAAACTAAATACGATATCTCTCGCACATGATCTCCTTTCCTCTAATTTCATTCTGCACAACTGAATGGTACCTCTCTGCACTCATTTCCCATCTCTGCATGACTGAGAACAGTGCGAGAACATGTCCCCTTCGTGCAGATAGAAGAACCCCACCAATGCCGTCTCATCATTTCCCCACGATCTCGCTCGGTTCAGGGTATGATACTTTCTTTCTCTCTTTTATTTACGAGTAAATGCCCAAACTGGTCCCTGAAATCTTTGAGGACCTACTTTTAGTCCCAAATTTTTTTTAACTAAATAGTCCTTGAAATTTACAAACATGGGACAAGTTAGTCCCTCCGTCCATCTCCATCTACTTAGCTCTGTTAACTCAAATTAGTGACCTAAATTAATCCCTCAAATTTAGCTTATGACCCAAATAAGTCTCTGCGTGTGCATGCATGCACCAAAATGTAACATGCATTAGAATTCAACACTGTGCACCAAAATTTTCAAACAGTATGCAAACAAAAATCACCCTGTTTATGGTTGTGGCTGAGATTCTCTAGTATCTTGAGTCCCTTGTTCCTCCTGAAACAAAAATCAACTTAAATGTTTTACCACATTTCTCAAAAAGCCATGTCTCACAACACTTTTTGCATGTGACTCCCCGTGTCTTAATAGTCTTGTGTTGTTGGTTGCTAGCAAGTAACATCTATCAGGTGCCTATCTCACCATTTCTTGGAACTTCTTTACAGAAAAGTAGTCAAGTTTTTGCTCTCACAAATTTTACCTCTTTTCAATTTTAAAAAGAAACCAACAATAATATTGGAAAAGAAGAAAAGGGAATTTTGGTGTAGAGTGCGTAATTCTGGTGCATGTTGGAGTCTGGTGCTTGCATTACATGCATGAACTTATTTGGATCACGAGCTAAATTTGAAGGACTAATTTGGGTCACCAATTTGAGTTAGCGAAACAAAGTGGATGGAGATGGACGGAAGGACTAACTTGTGCCGCATTTGTAAATTTCAGTAACTATTTAGTGAATTACTTTTTTTAAGGACTAAAAATGTGTCCTTAAAAAAATTCAGGGACCAGCATGAGCCTTTACTCTTTATTTATTTATTTATTAAATCCTTTATTTATTTCTTTAGTATTATAGTATTGTTCACGGGTCAGCTTGGTTTGGATTTGTATAAAAAACAAATCAATCAAAATCAATTGGTTTAATACGGATTTACAATTTTGTTGTCAGGAAATCCGAACCAAACCAAACCAATTGAAAACTGATTGGTTCGGTTCGGTTCGGTTCGAACCCAAAAATATTAAATATTAAAAAATATAAATATTTAAATTTAAAAATATTAAAACATTAAAATATATAAATATTAAAAATATAATATATATTAAATATTAATAAAATATATAAATATTAAAATATAGTAATTTCAGATCTAAAAATTTTTTAATCCAAGAACCGAACCAATTACTATCGGATTTGGTTTGATTTGGTTCGGTTCGGATAAAAAAAAATCAAAACCAATTTAATTGATTCTATTCGCGTCGTTAAGGTATTTGTGCTGAATATGATTCCAGTAAATCCCCAACGATAAGGTTTGGCAAAACGTAAATCCCAAGTGTTGATTACTTCTTTCAGGTACGTCTTCCACTTTCTTCTTGCTCATACCCCATAGTGTTGATTACTTCTCTTTAAATTTATAAACCTGTGAAAATGTTCTCACTTCCTTCTTGTTTTAAATTCAAAACGTAATGTTCCATGTTTGAGCTTCATACCACCAACGTTGTTTGAGCATTGTTGTTTTTATCTAAAGTTGTTCTTTTCTTTCTGCTGAATATGGTTCCAGTGAGGGTATTTACTATTTCCAGTTCAGCTCTTCCTGCAAGAGGACCCCACCAAGCTGGCTTAAGATCTCTTCTCAGGATGTGAGAATTCTGAAACATTTTACTTTCTGTTTGTCTTTTGTTCGATTCGTGTTGATTTTTTGGGAAAAATGAGAGATGAGATAGATAACTGGAAATTTTTCCCGTATTTGTTTGAGCATTAGTTGGATTATGTTTTTTTTTTCTTTTGGTTATGTGAGGGTTATTGATTCATGTGTATTTTGCTTTGTATTTGTCTGTATTTAAATTGTATTTATAGTCGTATACCTACTTTTGTTATGTTTATTGCTTTTGTGTAATGAGGCTAATCTAATCAGTAACAAAATACCATAATCACAGAGTTTATATAACACAAGTGTGTAATGCACTCAGAATTACAGGAAGGGAAAATTAGATTTGTTTCTGCTATGAAATAAAGTATAAAGGAGGAAAAAGAGTTATCCAGAGTGAGGAGGAGTATAAGCGACCCCGACGAAGTATCATGAACATGTGGTGATTCGGTCATTAGAGAGAAGAGAGAAGCTCAGGCCCCAAGGAAAATCAAGCTCTGGTACCACGAATGAACTGATGAATACAGAGAGAAATAGAGAGAATGCATATAGAATTGTGAGGAATTTGTTATTCTGTTGTATTCACTGAAGAATGAGGTATTTATACATGAGTGGTAGTAACCGCTTTCTGTTATAGACTGTACAAGTGTGATGTGTGTGCAAAAGCCCACCTGGACTACGATCTAGTCTAGATACATTTTACATTTACAGTCTTTTACTCTAATACTCAGAAGATAGAATTTCAGCCACATAACAGACTACTTCTCTTCTCACTCATTTAATGTTATAACTCTCCATAATCCACAACCACAAAGGATCCCTCAGGATGATGTTAGTTGCTCTCTGCTGTGAGTTACTTCCTTCTAACTAACTATAATTCCACATAGCATTATTTTTTTTCACAGATTAGGAAAATAAAAATAAAAGGAAGTTGAGTACTTATATTATTTGCTTTTGTGGGGTAAAGTATTAGTCAAGTCTTTCACTTTTTCAATGCAACCTACTCTTTCAATGCTGCATATAATTGCAAGGATTGGCAAATCAACTACTTCAGTGTGGTGTACCCCACATGATCACTGCAATGGATCTAGTTGGTTCATTTTGGGGGTCCAAAAGTATGATATAGCATCATGTTGTGTATATTTAAAAGTAGATTTTTTTTTTTTTTTAAGAGTCATAAAAAGTAGAAAACATTTTATCCCAATCGTTTCATGCTGATTTCCCCTCCTCCACTTCAAACCCGAAACTTTCCTTCGACACATTGAATTGATTATATTTTGAGAGAATTTAATAACAAAACCACAAAAATAATACTAGGCATTGGCATGTAACCTTGGGGTATCTGAGTATAACACCTCTCAAGATTGTTGGCTTGTCATTGATGGCAAGGTATGTGGTTCAGTATAGATGCAATGGATGCAAATATGATTCAGTATAATCACAATAAAGATTATATTTGTATTTAAAAGCTGATTTTCAATTTTTTATTTGATTCTTTTGAGAAAATTCACCTAGCTAAAGAATCACACATTGTATGTGATGAAATTCGCATTGTGTATTTATGTGGTTTGAATCTGGGCTTGAATGCCTTTGTTTCACTTTTGGGTTTTGATTCATAGCTAATACTTGTGTCTAATGAACCATGAACCATTGTAATATAAATATGTGATTTTTCTGGATATTTGGGTGGTGGGTTACTTTTGATTATTACAACATCCTTTTGAAATAGGCATCAGGAATTGGTGTTGCTAAAATCCAGAGTAAGCGTGTAATCTAAGGTTAGAACTTAGAATCCAAAAAAATGATTGATTTGCATGGTACGAATGAGAGGCAATGGATTTAGAATTGACTGCATGCCTAAACAATGTGCATGTTTTAATACATTGTCAATTTTTCATATATTCTCCCTTCGTTCCTTGTACTTTCACTCTTAGAAGTATTACGAAGGAATGAAGAGGGATTTGTCAATTCAATGAATTGCATTTCTTGATTGAAGAGCTAATTACAAGTACAACTTATATAGAGCATTGAAGCTTCCTGCACAAGCTATCAACTAACTAACTAGAATAATAGAGGGCTAACAGAATTCCTAACTAACTACTTGATTAAAATAGCACATGCATAAATGAATAATATTACAAAGTTCAATATCATCTAATACCTTACCCCCCCCCCCCCCCCCCCCCCCCCTCAAGCTGGAGGGTGTATGTTGATCACTCCCAGCTTGGAAAGGAGGTACTGAAAAGGAGAAGGATCCAAGGCTTTAGTAAGTATGTCTGCAGTTTGCTCTGTGGTGGAGATAGGCAAAAGATGGAAGAGCTTAGCCTGGAGTTTCTCTCGAACTATGTGACAGTCAATGTCGATATGTTTAGTTCGTTCATGAAAAATTGAGTTTGCTGCAATATATCTAGCTGATTAACTATCACAATACAAGGAAGCAGGGGTGATGAAAAGAAGAGGAAATTCATGGAGCAGAAAGGTGAGCCACTGGAGTTCATAAACAGTTGCTGCAAGGGCTCTATATTCTGCCTCAGATGAGGATTTGGAAACAATTGTTTGTTTCTTTGTTCTCCATGAAATCAGTGAGTTACCGATGAAGGTGCAGTGACCAGTGATAGACTTTCGAGTATCTGAGCAGGCCGCCCAATCGGAATCACTGAATGCCTTCAATTGGAGAGGAGAATCACAAGAGTAGAATAGTCCTTGACCAGGTGACCCTTTAATGTACCTTAACACACGTGTGGCTGCTTGGAAATGTGAGTTTGTTGGAGCCCTCATGAACTGACTTAGTTGTTGGACAGCAAAGCTAATGTCATGGCGTGTGTTTGTGAAATATAGGAGACGACCTACTAACTTTCTGCAGGAAGCAGGGTCTGGATGCAACTCTGAAGTGTATTGGGATTGCTGCAACTTTGTGGTTTGAACCATTGGAGTAGGGGCTGGTTTTGATGCTAGAAGACCTGTATCTGATAAGACATCTAGTGCATACTTCCTTTGGCAAAGAGTTATGCCTTTGCTGGATCGAGCCACTTCCAGTCCTAAGAAGTATCTAAGATCTCCAAGGTCCTTGATCTTGAATTGATCATGAAAGTGAGTCTTGACTGATTGGATTTCTGTGCTATCATTGCCTGCCAAGATGACATCATCAACATATATCAATAAAGCAGTGAAGTTCTTGCCATGAGACTTGGTGAACAATGAATGATCATGATGGGATTGTTTATAGCCTAGAGCAAACAGGGAAGATGAGAGTTTGGCAAACCATTGTTGTAACATCCCGCTTTTTGTTAAGTGCTTTCTTTTAAGCTTGTTTGGTTGCTAAGTTGTTTGTGTAAGGGCTAAGTGGGATTTTTGGCTTAAAAGTCCCTTTCTGGTATATGAGCACCCCGTGCTCATTAGCCAGCACGCCCATGCTTATAGTCAGAAGCGTGTTTCTGATTTTAAGTTGAGCACGCCCGTGCTCAATAGTGAGCACTCCCGTGCTCAATGTGTGGACCGCGTCTCGCTGAAGCTAAGTCTAGCACGACCGTTCTCAATGGGGAGTACGACCGTGCTTAAGTTCAGACTATATATTTTTGCACAGAGACCGAGGGTTTACGTAAAAAAAAACCCTAATTTTGGTGGCTGCCACTACCCTAGTGCGGCCAGAGTAGTTTCTTTCCCTTTTGTTCATCCAACTCAATCAGGTCTTGAGTATTGGAGACCTTTGGGATACTTTGGTTCATCTGTGCTTGATATATAGGTAAATTTCTTCCCTTTTTGTAATTTCCTTTCATTACCTTGATTGGCAACTGAGTTGGTTTGTGTTGTTGTTTAACCAAGGCTTGATTTTGGATTGAGCCGCTCGAAGGGAAGGAACCGGTTTGCTGTTAGGAGCTCACGTTTGTTTTTTAGAGCAACCTTCAATCCATGTATGGGGAGAAGGGTATTGTATTCATTAGGAAGTGGGGGTAGTGTAAGGTAAAGGGGTTCCCCATAACCCCAGAGTCGTGTGATTTAATATGCTAATTGATTGGTTGTTGTGATAATATGTTATTGATGTTAATATGTTGTTTTAAATGCCTATGTTCATAATATGCCCTTATGTTTATGTTGTTGTGGTTGATATGAACATGCTGCCATGATTGATGATTTTTAGCATGATAATGTTGGATGATTGGTTGAGGTGATGATGCTGTTGTTTTGAGTTTATAAGTTAAGATTTTAACTGGTAAAATAGGTTTAAAATGTGATAGGCTTATTGTGTTGGAACCAAAGTAATTTGGATTAAATAATCTCTATGTTTTGATGTTAACAATAAGGATTAAATTTATGTAGCAAAGTGTTAATGCTTTGAATCTAACAAGTGCCTTTAGTCTTAAAGAATCTCTGTTCTTTAAGTTAAAATGATAAGTCTATTTTCTTTGCAAATCCGCGTCCATATATTTTATATTGAATATTTTATATTGAAAGAGTGGTCGAGTCCACTCTATCAAGGATCTCCTTTAACTCAAGTGCCACGTCAGTAGACGAGCGCTTGAATGTTTCTAGTGGACGGAGAATTTCTTTTCATGTAGACGTGAGCTTCTCTCTTATAATAACCTTAGTTTTCTATTGCCACGTCACTGGACGGAGATTTTAAATGTCTCAAGTACTGGCAAGACCGATGTTTTATGTAGACGAAGTTTTGGTTGCCACGTCAGTGGACGGAGCCTTAAAACTCTTTCTTCTTAACTTGCCTTTACTATTGTTTTGCTGGACGAAGAATTTTGAGCATTTATATCAATCTGAACCAAAGCAAATTTATTTCATATGATTGATATTCATTTCATTTATAATGGTTCTTCTCTTTTTGTATTAACGGTTTTTATTGCCTTGTTTCAATGAGAGAGACATAGTACAAATAAGGAATTGCAAAAAGCAGAATAGTACAATGCAAAACGTTGTGTACCCTGTCACCTTTTACGCTGAAATAGCTGGAACTTGTACAAGGAAGGCAAAACTGTTTTTCAAGCTGCTTTTGCTCAGAGGTGTGCCATTACATGCAAGAGTTTGTCATATAGTACAAAAGCCACGAGCAAGCTGAGTCTCAACGGATATTTACTTGACTGATTCTATCAATAAACGGAAAATTCAAAAACAACCGTTGATGATTCTGAAGAGAAGATCAAGGACCCTATAAATAGAAGACTAAAGCTTTTGAAGGAACAACTTTTGCGCATACAAAGAAATCTCAAGAAATCTCTTGCGAGCAAATATTCTCTTATTCAAAAAGCAAAAGTCTGTAATATCATAGTTTGAATATTATTATAATATTCATCTGATCTTAAACTTTCATATTCTCACACATAGTGAGTTAGAAGATCAAAGAAATCAAAAACTCTTTATTAGAGGTAGAGCCTGAAGAGGCTTGGTAAGAAAGAAATACTTGTGAGCCTGGAGAGGTGTTGAATACTTGGTGTAATCTATTTGGAAAATAGTGGAGAAATCCTTCAAGTAGAAGGGACTGGACGTAGCTCTTGGTTGGAAGAGAGTGAACCAGGATAAAACATCTTGTGTGAATCCTCTAATCCCTTATCTCTTTGGTTTTACGTGTTTATACTAACTGTGGGGATTTGAACTTGAATTTGTTATTCTTTCAAAAGACTGTTTTTCTGTGTACTTTATTCTGCCTCTTTATCTTGGTGTGAGAAAATTATTTTTGGAAAGGTTGTTTTCGAAAAACATTAACAAACACAATTCAACCCCCCCTTCTTGTGTTTGCCTATGTCAACTTCAGTTGGTATCAGAGCTCAGCCTCGAAAGGGTTGAGCATCTAACAAGTGTTGAGGAAGTACGATCCTACCACCATGGATACAGAAGGACAAGCTATCAACAGACCTCCACTCTTTGATGGAACTGATTATGACTATTGGAAGAAGAGAATGATGGCCTTCCTAGATGCACATAACTTAGACATCTGGGAACTGATAGAGAATGGCTATTCTGAGCCAAGAGGTGAAAATCAAGCAGTGTTGGCTAGAGCAGATTGGAGTGTTGATCAAAAAGCCAAACATCAACTAAATCTCAAAGCCAAACATTACTTGATGTGTGCTATTACCAGATCAGAACATGATAAAGTTCACAGCTGCAACACAGCAAAGGAAATCTGGGATACACTGGCTCTTGCTCATGAAGGCTCATCACAAGTGAAGGAGTCAAAGATAAGCATGCTGGTTCACCAGTATGAGCTCTTCAAGATGACTGATCATGAGTCTATAGATCAGATGTTTGGAAGATTTCAAACAATAACAAACAGTCTCAGATCTCTGGGAAAAGTATATGAGAATAGAGATCATATCAGAAAGATTCTGAGAAGTCTCTCCAAGCAGTGGAGACCGAAGGTCACTGCCATTCAAGAAGCTAAGAATCTGAATACTCTCTCTCTGGAAGAACTTCTAGGATCATTAAAAGTTCATGAGCTTGAACTAAATGAGGAAGACAATTCCAGAAAGGGAAAGTCCATTGCTTTAAAGGCAAAGAAAGCAAGTTCTTCAAAAGTCCTCAAAGCTGCTGAGTCTTCAGATGATGCTGAACCTTCAGACAGTGATGAAGGATCAGATGAAGATGAACTATCTTTCATCTCCAGAAAGATACAACATATGTGGAGAAGAAAAGGTAATTTCAAGAGAAAGCCATTCAACAAGAAATTTTCTAAGGAGAAATCAAACTCCAAAGAAAAAGGTCCATCTCTGTGCTTTGAGTGCAAAAAGCCAGGCCATTTCAAAGCTGACTGTCCTGACCTAAAAGAGAAGAAGAAGTTCTTTAAGAAAAAGAAGGGCTTAATGGCTACATGGGAGGACTTGGACTTATCCTCATCAGATGAGGAAGAGGAAGCAGAGGAAGAGGCAAACATTTGCCTCATGGCTGACACATCATCAGAAAATGAGTACACTGATGATGATGAGGTAACAGATTCTGAACCTTCAACTCTCAAAAATGCCTTTGATGAATTACTGCATGACTCATCCATATTGTCTCATGAATACAAAAGTCTTAAAAAGAAGTTTGCAAAATTAACCAAAGAATATGATAGAGTCTGCATGGAAAAGCAAAGTTTGTTTCAAGAAAATGATAAACTGAAATCAGAGAATGTCAGTCTAACTGACAAATCTGAATGTGAGCCTGACAATCTTGTGAAGTTGCAAAACTAAAACAAGATCTAAAATACTTGACAGACTCTTTGTCAAAATTGGTAGGAGGCTCAGATAAGCTTAGTCTTATCCTAAGGTATTCTAGGTCACCCTTTGATAAATCTGGCCTTGGTTATGACAATAAAAAGCTTGAGGCATCTTACATTAAGTCAAAACCACCTATACAGCAAAGAGCTTCAAAAGCTCCAGCTAGGTATGCGAAAACCAAATCAGGCCCGTCCAACACCTTTTGTAAAGTGTGTGGAAAAAGTGGGCACTCTACATCTAGATGCATACATAACAGGCATGCCAAATATTCTCGTCCAAAGAAAACTAACATGAAAGGACCCAAGTCAGTTTGGGTACCTAAGGACAAGATAATACCTGTTGCAGATCTGCTTAACAACAGGAAAGAAACAAACATCCTGGTACTTGGACAGTGGATGCTCACGTCACATGACGGGAGAAAAGTATATGTTCCAAGACCTTAAACATAAGGATGGTGGCTGGGTGACATTTGGAGGAAATCAGAAAGGAAAGATCACCGGTATAGGTAAAATCGGTAAACATCATTTTCCCTCCATTGATAATGTTCTTTTAGTGAATGGATTAAAACATAATCTACCGTGCATAAGTCAATTATGTGACAGTGGATATGATGTTTCTTTTAATAAGAACATGTGTTATGTCAAGAAAAATGATGGATCAATCTTATTCACTGTTAAGAGGCAAAACAACTTATACAAAATTGACTTGGAGGACCTCTCAAATCAAAGTGTCTCATGTTTAGTGTCCATTGAAGATGAACGTTGGATTTGGCATAAAAGGCTAGGTCATGCAAGCTTGAGATTAATCTCAAAGCTAAAGAAGCATAACCTCGTGAGAGGATTACCAAACCTTAAGTTCAAATCTGATGCTCTCTGTGATGCATGTCAGAAGGGAAAACAAGTCAAAGGTTCTTTTGAATCTAAGAATATTGTAAGTACCAAGAGACCACTAGAACTGCTACACCTTGATCTTTTTGGTCCAACAAGGACTGCTTCTATCAGTGGTAAGAAATATGGTCTAGTCATTGTAGATGACTATACTAGATGGACATGGGTTATGTTCCTTGCTCACAAGGATGAGTCCTTCAAGGTCTTTTCTGTATTCTGCAAACGTGTACAGAATGAAAAAGGCATGTGTATAGCTTCAATTAGAAGTGACCATGGGGGAGAATTTGTCAATGAGCTATTCAATGAGTTTTGTGAAGAAAATGGAATTCAACACAACTTCTCAATACCAAGAACACCACAGCAAAATGGTGTGGTAGAGAGAAAGAACAGATCTCTTCAAGAGATGGCTAGGACTATGCTCAATGACAATTCTGTCCCTAAGCACTTGAACACTGCCTGCTATATTCAGAACAGAATATACATTAGACCTATTCTGAGTAAGACTCCCTATGAATTGTGGAAAGGCAGAAAACCCAACATATCTTACTTTCATCCCTTTGGATGTAAATGTTATATTTTAAATACAAAAGATCAACTTGGTAAGTTTGATGCAAAGGTAGACAATGGAATTCTAATAGGATTTTCTGAAACCTCAAAAGGATTTAGAGTATATAACTCAAGAACTTTAATAGTAGAAGAATCTATACATGTTAGATTTGATGATAAACAGCCTGATAAGAAACTATCAGAGCTAGATGAAAGTTTTGCAGATCTTGACTTAAACATCTCAGGAGAAACAAAAGAAGTTAAAACTGATGATCCAATTGAAGACACTTCTCATCAACCAGAAGCATCCACCTCTCAACAAGGCAATGTTCCGAGAACTTGGCATTTCAAGAATTATCATCCACCGGATCAAATCATAGGAAATCCAAGCGATAAGCTAAGAACCAGATCAACCTTCAGAGAGCAAGAAGACTCTGCATTGGTCTCTGAATTGGAACCAAAGACTGTAGACGAGGCTCTGCTGGACAATGGTTGGATTTTAGCAATGCAAGAAGAGCTAAATCAGTTTGAGAGGAATGAAGTTTGGACTCTGGCAACCCTACCTAAGAAGAAATCTGTTATAGGAACAAAATGGGTTTACAGAAACAAGCTTGACGAAAATGGTAAGGTTATAAGAAATAAAGCAAGATTGGTTGCAGAAGGTTACTCTCAAGAAGAAGGTATAGACTATACTGAAACCTTTGCACCTGTTGCAAGATTGGAAGCAATCAAAATTTTACTATCATTTGCTGCACATCATAATATTATGCTTTTTCAAATGGATGTAAAAAGTGCTTTTTTAAATGGTTTTATCAATGAAGAAGTTTATGTTATGCAACCTCCGGGTTTTGAGAGTGAAACCCAACCTGAACATGTATACAAGCTTAAGAAAGCTTTATACGGCCTAAAACAAGCCCCAAGAGCTTGGTATGATAGGCTAAGTTCTTTTCTAATGATTAATGGCTTTGTCAGAGGAAAGGTTGATACAACCTTGTTTAGAAAATCAATTAATTACAACTTCATAGTAGTACAGATCTATGTAGATGATATTATATTTGGTGCTACGAATGAATCTTTGTGCAAAGAATTCTCAAAGCTAATGCAGAAAGAGTTTGAAATGAGCATGATGGGAGAACTCAAATTCTTCCTTGGACTTCAAGTCAAACAATCTATGGACGGGGTGTCCATCCATCAAACTAAGTATACAAAGGAACTTCTCAAAAAGTTTAAAATGGATGATTGCAAACCTATGAACACACCTATGCATCACACGTCCATACTGAACAAAGATGATAAAGAGAAAAAGGTAGATCAGAAGGTATACAGAGGTATGATTGGATCTCTCTTATATCTAACTGCTTCTAGGCCTGATATAATGTTCAGTGTTTGCTTATGTGCTCGATTTCAATCTGATCCTAGAGAATCTCATTTATCAGCAGTTAAAAGAATTTTTAGATATTTAAAAGGTACTACTAATCTTGGTCTGTGCTTTAAGAAAGATGAAGATTACAGATTAGTTGGCTTTTGTGATGCTGACTATGTTGGAGATAGAATTGAAAGAAAAAGCACCATTGGGGGATGTCACTTCATTGGAGCTAATCTTGTATCATGGTCAAGCAAAAGGCAGAGTACCATTGCTCTATCAACTGCTGAAGCAGAATATATATCAGCTGCAAACTGCTGCTCACAACTCCTCTGGATTAAACACCAATTGGAGGACTACAATGTGTTTGTAAGTAGTATTCCACTAATGTGTGATAATACTGCTGCAATTAATCTGTCTAAGAATCCAATTCTTCATTCTAGGGCTAAGCATATAGAAATCAAACATCATTTTATCAGAGACTATGTGCAAAAAGGTGTTTTTGATGTTCAATTTGTAGATACTGACCATCAATGGGCAGATATCTTTACTAAACCTCTTGCTGAGGACAGATTTATTTTTATCAGAAAACAACTTAACATGTTATATGTGGTTTAATTTGGTATATGTTTTGATTGCATGTTTTATCTGCGTGTCCACTGGTTTTGGCATCCAGAGCACGTGTAGTCTACGCATCCACTACTGTTGGTGTGCCGCGTCCACTACATATGTTTATATGCGTCCACCCTCAACCTTTTGTGGACCCGATTTTTTTTTAACAAAAAATTTGCATCTTTTTATATCTGAACTTACTTATCTTAAAACGTGTGGTTTTAATCATTTCCTTGCTGAGTCAGCTACTTCTATCAATCCCATCGTAACTTTTTACGGTCCCAATATACCAACGCCGTTTTTTCACTAAAGTCTTGTCTAATCAATCTTTTCTTTTTGAATTTTCCTTGAAAACTGTTGGTATTCGGAAACTCTTTAAAGGTAACTCATTTCCCTCTGAAAAACCTTTCGCTACTCTTCATCTTTGATAACTTCTTTCTGAAAGTTTTCGAACTCTCCTTTCTTCAAACCTAAACCTGTACTCAAGAACTCAACAATGGCTTCAACCTCAACTCCCGAGCCTGCCTATGTTACTGACATCATTAGTATCGCTGCTGAACATCATTTTAATTTTGAAATTCTGTGTGAGTATAACTTGGATGTAAGCAAGTACATCAACGCTGCTGGGTGGGATGGTTTGTTTCTGGAAAAGGTCTCGATTTATCCGGACTTGGTAAGAGATTTCTGGAGGAGACCAACGATTTCTAACACTGAGGTAGTAGGGTTTGTTCAAGGCAAGAAGATAACTGTTTCTGAGAAGACCATTTCTGATGCAATCATTTGTGCTCAAGAGGGTTTGATCATGACAGAAAACTGGGAAGAAGATCTTGGTGGTATAGAAACCATCGCGGTTACACTGATGCGAGAAGATACAGTGAGGACTCACTCGTGGAAGTCATCTGAAATGAAGGATCATATCAGGATTCTTCATCAGATTCTGAACAAGACAGTGCTTCATAAGGCAGGGTCTAAGGACAACCTTTCTGCCCTTCACAAGTTCTGTCTCTGCAACATGGTCTATGAGACAAAAATAAACCTGCCATGGATCCTGTTTCATCGCTTCAAGGATGCCATTGCAAATAGAGAAACCGCCTCCCACATCACCTTCTCTCATCTTCTGTCAAAAGTTTTCAAGCAGCAAGGCTTGTATGATCACTTAAATGCAAAGCCTCAAGAAGAACAAGAAAAGATCTTTCGTTCGAAGGGGATGCAAGCTGCCATTTTCCGAAAGAGCAACCTCAGCAGCATGCATCTTGACACATACAAGCTAGTTGAGATGTCAAAACAAGAGGAGAAAATGAAGATTAAGGAAGAAGCTGTTGAACCCAACAATGCAGCTATTCTTTGTCTCAAGATAGGAACTAAAAGGAAAACTATGGCTGTCAGGAAGCCTGTTCCTAGAAGGCCTACCAGAGGCATAGTTATCAATGAGCCTGGGAATGAGGCTCCTCAACCTGTTCCTCGACCTGCTCCCAAGAGAGCTAGAAAGCTGGTTTTGCCTCAAGATGAGGATGATGAAGATGACAATGTTCCTCTGGGAACATTTTTAAAGAGGAAAGCAGCTGTTGTTGTTGATGCTGCTGCTGATGCTGCTGTGCCTACCAAGAGGAGGCAACCTGCAAGGAAAGCAAGAACCTTTGCAGCCTCTGAGGTAAACACCTCTTCTGATGTTCCTACTAATACTGTGAGTGATGATGCCCCTACTCCGGGAGTAGGATTCTTTGATAATGTATGTAGACCTACATTACCCACACCCCAACCTACACCACTCAAAACCATCTTTCCACCCATAATTCCTGACTCGGATCCTTGGTTTCATCAAGAGGATGATGGAATTTGCAGAGGTGCCCCCTTTCCTAAACCCCTAAGAAAACTCTTTCCACCAATTATACCCTCATCCACTATTTTTGCCAATAAGTCTGAGAATTGGGCTCAGGTCAAAAGAAATTGGAAAATTCTGTTTCATACTCACCAACCTGACCCTGAAATTAACCATGAAATTCCTCTAACTAGGTGGTACTCCCATCCTGATTATGACTATGAACCCTATGAGGAATACCCCTGGACCACCAAATACCCAAACTCTCAGCCCCCTAAAGGTCCCTTTCCATCTGAGATGAACAACCAACATGGCCCTCTCCTCACCCATCTACCCCTCAATCGTTTTCCCCAAAGAAAAATTTACCCCAACCTACAAAAAACTCCACCATTGATTCCTCACACTGAAGGAGTAGCAAGGCACATCATTCCTGTATGGGAAACTGATCCTAAAAGGAACAGACTGCCTTCTTTACCTCAGAAGAGAGCAAGATCATCAGAGCATGTTCCAATTATATTGGATGGAAACACAAAATGGATGAAGTTCGAGCATCCCAGCATCTATGGAAGTGCTTCAGACCCCTTCGCAGATCAACTGATCTATAATATTCTGAAGTGGGAGTTCAGCTACTTCCAGATTGAAAGAGCTGCACGTTGGGTTCCTATCACATGGCTGAGACATAATAAGGAAACACGTGTAGGCATTGCTCCCTACCCTATCTGTCCAAGGCTTGGCATGATAGACCTCAACAAGGACAAAGATATGAGGCGCAGAAGAAATAAGGGAGTCATGCCTGAAGCTCATTCTGCCTTGCTGGACTTGTCTCAGGAAATCTTTGATCACTCCCAGCTTGACTTCTATCTGTATATGGAGGATGTGAAGAATATTGGAGAAATGAAAGCTGCAGACTTCTGGTTGTCTCACATCATCCACTGCACCAGGGATGCTTCTTCTTCTGGCTTGACTCAGGAAGAGAAGAAAGAAATTCCCAAGTTCAGAGGAAAGTGTGGACTATCCAAAGTAAGGCACATGATCTACAAAGATCTATGAGCACTTCCTATTACCAGCAGGGATGTGGAGGAAATTACTCCTATCCACTAGGCAAAGGATGTCCCTCAGAAATCTGTTAAAGCTGCCACTGCATCTCCAGCAAATTCATCCTCTGATCATATGGTTGAAGAGTTGATTGTAGAAGGCCCTGAATTTGATGCTCAACTGTCTTCTCAACCTACTTCAGTTGAGCCTCCATCTGCACAAGCTAAGCAGTCTGCTGAGGTTGGTGTCTCTAAGCAAGGAGCTGAGTCTGCTAAGACTTCTTCTCAACCATTAGCTCTTGCTATGGTTAGGCCAGCAGCCCAGGCTCAAGACACTGTCTCTGACACTGCTGAGAGCTCAAGACAACTTACCTTGCCACCCAATCTTGAAGACATCATTGGAAAAATTGTTGATGATAAGGTTGGCAAGATAGTTGAGGAAAATACTGAACAGATGGCTCAACAGATTGAAGAAAGGGTGCAGAAGCAAGTTCAAGATTCTCTGGCCCCTACAAATGCAGTGATGAATCAGATGCTGGCTCTGATCTTGGAATTTCAGAGGAATCAAAATCCCAATCCTAACCAACCACCTCCTCCACCACCTCCTTCTACCTAAAAACTTTTTCTTCTCTGTTTTATCTTTTTGTTGTTAGCTGACAATGATGGTCCACTCCCTTTTTCCTTTTTGTCTGATGACAAAATAGGGGGAGAAAGGAAAGATTAAATTTTATAATACAGAGATTTTTTTTTAAACAAAAAAAAATACATAGTTGTCTGCATATGCATAAGTGTATATTCTTCTTGCTGATACTATGCCTTGACTTGATGTTTATGCTTCGACACTGATTTGAATCCCAAATGTTTAATAAGCTGCTATCTTGATCTGTTAACCTATATTATATTGCAAATAAGACTTAGCTTATTATGCCTTAACTGCTTTTATCTGATGACTGCTTTGTCTTAGGGGGAGCCTTGTAAGCTCTCTTAGACTTTGCACAATAAATTTAATTAGTTTTTGTCATCATAAAAAAGGGGGAGATTGTTGGAACCAAAGTAATTTGGATTAAATAATCTCTATGTTTTGATGTTAACAATAAGGATTAAATTTATGTAGCAAAGTGTTAATGCTTTGAATCTAACAAGTGCCTTTAGTCTTAAAGAATCTCTGTTCTTTAAGTTAAAATGATAAGTCTATTTTCTTTGCAAATCCGCGTCCATATATTTTATATTGAAAGAGTGGTCGAGTCCACTCTATCAAGGATCTCCTTTAACTCAAGTGCCACGTCAGTAGACGAGCGCTTGAATGTTTCTAGTGGACGGAGAATTTCTTTTCATGTAGACGTGAGCTTCTCTCTTATAATAACCTTAGTTTTCTATTGCCACGTCACTGGACGGAGATTTTAAATGTCTCAAGTACTGGCAAGACCGATGTTTTATGTAGACGAAGTTTTGGTTGCCACGTCAGTGGACGGAGCCTTAAAACTCTTTCTTCTTAACTTGCCTTTACTATTGTTTTGCTGGACGAAGAATTTTGAGCATTTATATCAATCTGAACCAAAGCAAATTTATTTCATATGATTGATATTCATTTCATTTATAATGGTTCTTCTCTTTTTGTATTAACGGTTTTTATTGCCTTGTTTCAATGAGAGAGACATAGTACAAATAAGGAATTGCAAAAAGCAGAATAGTACAATGCAAAACGTTGTGTACCCTGTCACCTTTTACGCTGAAATAGCTGGAACTTGTACAAGGAAGGCAAAACTGTTTTTCAAGCTGCTTTTGCTCAGAGGTGTGCCATTACATGCAAGAGTTTGTCATATAGTACAAAAGCCACGAGCAAGCTGAGTCTCAACGGATATTTACTTGACTGATTCTATCAATAAACGGAAAATTCAAAAACAACCGTTGATGATTCTGAAGAGAAGATCAAGGACCCTATAAATAGAAGACTAAAGCTTTTGAAGGAACAACTTTTGCGCATACAAAGAAATCTCAAGAAATCTCTTGCGAGCAAATATTCTCTTATTCAAAAAGCAAAAGTCTGTAATATCATAGTTTGAATATTATTATAATATTCATCTGATCTTAAACTTTCATATTCTCACACATAGTGAGTTAGAAGATCAAAGAAATCAAAAACTCTTTATTAGAGGTAGAGCCTGAAGAGGCTTGGTAAGAAAGAAATACTTATGAGCCTGGAGAGGTGTTGAATACTTGGTGTAATCTATTTGGAAAATAGTGGAGAAATCCTTCAAGTAGAAGGGACTGGACGTAGCTCTTGGTTGGAAGAGAGTGAACCAGGATAAAACATCTTGTGTGAATCCTCTAATCCCTTATCTCTTTGGTTTTACGTGTTTATACTAACTGTGAGGATTTGAACTTGAATTTGTTATTCTTTCAAAAGACTGTTTTTCTGTGTGCTTTATTCTGCCTCTTTATCTTTGTGTGAGAAAATTATTTTTGAAAAGGTTGTTTTCGAAAAATATTAACAAACACAATTCAACCCCCCTTCTTGTGTTTGCCTGTGTCAACTTCATATTGGATAAAAGATCCTATAAATTGGTTAAGATTAGATTTTGTTCCCTGCCCAGAACAGCACTGTCGCGCAATGAGCACGACCGTGCTGAACAGGGAGCACGACCGTGCTCCCTTTGAATTCTGGAAATGGCCGCGCTTTAATCACGACCGTACAGCAGAAGAGCACGACCGTGCAGCTGAGCACGATCGTGCTGAATAGGAAGCACGACTGCACTCCACTTAAGCGGCAGCATGCCCGTCTTAAGTTAAGCACGACCATACTGGGGTTTAAGCACGACCGTGCTCACCCCTCCTGGACAGAAACAGAATTAAAGGACCTAAGGGGTTTCAAACCCCATTTCCTAATGATGATAAGTTGAGATAGCTAATCAAAGATAAAAATTAGACAATTTAGTTAAAAATGTTTAAGAAGATGAGATGGTGAGACGTTAATATGTTAAGTCGGTACCCGTTGGGTTACCGCACGTTGATAAGTTGTACCTTGGTGCTTATCGGCCAAGGGGGCCTTGACCTCACGGTTTGGGTCTAAGGCATTGTTGATGTTGAAGTCTTGGGTGCTTATTGACCTAAGCATGTTGAGTTGAACCTTGGTGCTTATTGGCCAAGGGAGCCTTGACCCCGCGGTTTGGGTCTAAGGTTACGTTGATGATGATGTTGAAGTCTTGGGATCTTCAAGGCCCGAGCAAGGAGGTGGTTGAGATTGTTTGTTGTTGTGCCATTTGCATATAGCATTAGAGTTGTTGAAGGGGGAAGTTCGACAAAGGGGAGATCGCCTGAGAGTACGGTGATCTGGCCATCCACGGTAGGTCACCCGATGGTTTGGTGACCGCGGCCCCCCGTGATGAGGCATCCACGGTTTGATGCGTTGGCTATCCATGGCGTTCACCCAAGGTTTGGTGAACTGCCGGTGTTGGTGCTTCTACGGCCAATACGGATATGTAACTCCAAAGTCGTTCATCCTGAGTTAGTTGGATCCACATGCATAGTTGGAGTAATGGAGTAGTTGATGCATTGCACCGCATAGCATACTTGATTGATATGATATTGTTGGATGTTGTGATATCGTCATGATGTTGTATGCTAGATATTGCCATGCTGTTTGTTTACCTTATTTCCTATCTCCACACCGTATATGTTTACCTGAACTTACTCCCCATTATTTGTTTGTGTTTGGCCTGATCGGCATTTTGCAGAGGATGACGAGCAGCCCGGAGAGGAGTGCCTCTGAGGAGCCACCACTCATAGTTAGGGTCTTTCGCTTTGTTTAGTTAGTTTTATTTAGTTGTTTTTCCGTGATGTACGGAACTGTTATACCAGCTCTGTTGTGACATCGGGTTTGTGAACTGCTTCATGTGAGACTTTTCTACCCATGGACAATTAATTATTTTAATTTATCCAATAAATGCATGTTTTCATTTAAATGCTTTTTATTAAATGTCTTATAACATGCGGGGTAGAAGGGTGTCATAATTGCCGGCTAACCTGTTTTAGCCCATATAATGATTTGTGCAGCTTGCAGACTTGATTAGGTTTATCTGGAATTACACCTTGGGGGAGAGCCATATATACTTCTTCAAGCTCTCCATGAAAAAAAGAATTGTTAACATCTAGTTGTTTTAACAACCAGTTTTGGGAAGCTGCTAAAGCAAGTAGAAGTCGAACTGTAGTTAACTTGGCAACAGGTGCAAAGGTGTCAAGATAGTCCAAACCCTCGGTTTGTGTGTAGCCCTTGGCTACCAATCGAGCTTTTAATCTTTATATGCTCCCATCAGATTTGTACTTGATTCTATATACTCATTTGGATCCAATTGGAGTTTTTCCTGGTGGCAAATCAGTAAGAGACCAAGTCTGGTTTTGGTTAAGAGCATGTAGTTCATCTTACATTGCCTTGATCCATTCTTGGGATAGAATGGCTTGGGAGTAAGATTTAGGTTCAGTGTGTGTTGAAATGGAAAGTGTGTAATTCAAATAAGTTGGAGAAAGGGACTTGTAAGAAATGACAAAAGAAAGAGGATGTTGAATACCTGAAGATGAGATGGGAGGAGATGAAGTCAGAACAACATTGCAATGGAAGTCGTGAAGGTAAGATGGTGGTTGTTTTGGTCTACTGGATCTTCTCAAAGGTACATCTGCATTTGGTGGGTTTGGAGGATGTGTAGGGGGTTTTGTGGTTCATTTGGTGGTTTAAAAGGTGGATTGAGAGGTGACTGAGAAGAATTGGTTTCTAGGATTGATTGTGAAGTAGGTGAAGCTGGTGCTAGAGGTTGTGGTGGCAGGCACTGAGGGGTTCGAGTGACTGAGGGTAAGTCACAAAACAAGGTGTCTAATGACAAGTCAGGGTGATCTTGACCATTGGCATTATGAGCAGTAATTGAATTAGTATGATATGGAAAAATATTTTCATAAAACACAACATTTCTAGAGATGAAGATTTCTTTACTGTGTAGATCAAACAGAATGGAACCCTTTGTGCCAATCTTGGTTCCCAAAAAGATGCATTTTCTTGCTCTTGGATCGAGCTTGGTTCTGTGATTGCTTAAAGTGGCTGCAAAACACAGACTGCCAAAGACCTTTAGGTCTAGCAGAGTGGGTGGTTTCTCAAAAAGTCTTTCAAATGGTGATGTGTTGTGCATAACAGGTGTAGGAAGACGATTTATGATGTTAACAGCATAGTTAACAGCATAAGACCAAAAAGTTTTAGGTAATTTTGATTGGAAAAGAAGTGACCTTGCCACATTTAGAATGTGCTTGTGTTTTCTTTCAACCACTGAGTTTTGTTGTGGTGTTTCCACACATGAAGTTTGATGGATAATTCCATGCTTTTGGTAAAGTTGTGGTGAAAGAAACTCAAGTCCATTATCTGTTCTTATGATTTTGATCTTCTTTGCAAATTGAGTGGTTGCAAATTGACCAAAATTTTGGATCAGGTTGCTTGTTTCAGTTTTGGATTTCATAAAAAATAACCAAGTGTGTCGTGTGTAGTCATCTACCACAGTGAGAAAATATTTATGTCCATGTATCGATTGAATTGCCAGTGCTAATAGGAAAATGGAGTCTTGTTTGCTTTGCTAAATGACAATAGTCACAAACTTTATTAGAATCAAATTTGACATATGGAAAATGTTTACAAACATTATTCTATACTTTGTGTGATGGATGTCCTAGTCTAAAATGCCAAAGAACAAAGAAAGGTATACATTGTATGTTGTTTACAGAAGAATATTGAATCTTGGTAGGCTTGGAAGGCTTTGTCAGGATGTACAAATTGTTCTTGACTTCAGCTTGCCCAATCATCTTCAAGGTATTGGTATCTTGGATAGTGCAAGAAAGAGTGTCAAATGTTAGTTTGCAATGCAAAGTGCTAGTAAGTTGATGAATTGATATTAGGTTGTGTTTAAAATCTGGAATATAAAGGACATTATGTAAAACAAACTCATCAGAAAACACAATTGTGCTTGAGTAATTGGCAATAGTGGCAGAGCCATTTGGAGTCTAACATGGATAGGTTTGATGCAGTGATATGTGGTAAAATGACAAAGTGAGTGTGTGACATGGTCAGTTGCCCCAGTGTCTAAAATCCAAACAGAATTACATGAAGACAGTTGATGAGTGGATGACTCACCAACCTTGAGATTGCTTACTTGGTTCACACTGTGAGGGTTTTCAATGTTATTTTTCTGAATCAAGGCTGCAATTTGAGCTAATTGTTCTTGGCTAAAAGCCTGACTTGGTTCCTTTTTGATGTGCTTAGGAACAAACTCTTCTTGATCAAATTGGTCATCAGAATCAGTCACTGCATTGTTGATGTTGACATTCCTATTCTTGGATTTAAACTTGAAATTTGGTGGAAAGCCTTGCTTGAAGTAGCAAGTTTCCACTGTATGCCTTTCTCTTCCACAAAATGTACATAACTTTGTTGAATTTCCTCTACCATATGATCTGCCTCTCCCTCTTATATTAGAATAACCTCCTCTACCAGAATTACTTTATTGAGGTCTCCATGACTGATACTGCAGCATTATACAAGATTTTTGCTTCAACCAAACCCGTTCCCATGATCTGCCTTTCTTGTTGCAACACCATGGAAAAGGCTTTGTTGATAGGTGGGAGAGGATCCATGAAAAGAATCTGACTCTTAACAGAATCGTATGGATCATTTAGACCCTTCAAGAAACATATCACATGTTCATTCGTTTTAAACTGATTAACACACTTCACTAAATCACACGTGCATTTGACAGTACAAGAACAACTAGGAGTTGGTCTTAGGGTTTCTAATTCATCCCAAAAAAATTTCATGTTGACAAAATAACTGGTGACACTTCTCTCACCTTGCTTCATGGAATGAATCTCCTCAAGTAAATCAGAAGTTCTGAAATGATCACCTTTTGAGAATTTGTCTTTCAAATCTTGCCACAAATCAGCAGCATTATCATAGCAAGAAACACTCTGAGCAATTTCTGGATTCAGTGACTTAGTGAGCCAAGAAATGATCATTGTGTTGCATCTAACCCATGCTTTGTACTTGGGATCAGCAGCATCAGGAACCAGAATCGAACCATCAATAAAATCAAACTTGTTCTTAGAAATTAGTGCTCTTTTCGCTGCTCTTGCCCAAGAAAGATAATTCGCGCCATCTAATGATGGAGTAACTAGGAATGTTCCTGGATTTTCTCTAGGATGAAGATAATATGGATTCTCAGTAGGATCCACTTGTGCATTATGATTGTTATTAGGCATAATCACCTCAGCTTCAAGTTCCGCCATTGATGAACAGAAGATAAGAACATGGAAGAGAAAGAAAAAATTGATGAACAAAATGAGGAATGAATGAAGAATTTTGAATGAAGTTCAAGAATCAATCTGCGCAGCAAAGCTCTCAGGATGAGAGCTCTGATACCAGATTCCGAAGGAATGAAGAGGGATTTGTCAATTCAATGAATTGCATTTCTTGATTGAAGAGCTAATTACAAGTACAACTTATATAGAGCATTGAAGCTTCCTACTCTCAACTAACTAACTAGAATAACAGATGGCTAACAGAATTCCTAACTAACTACTTGATTAAAATAGCACATGCATAAATGAATAATATTACAAAGTTCAATATCATCTAATAAGAAGCACAACACATTTAAGTCCTTAGGTAGAGACAATACTTTGATACTCTGACTGATCAATAGTATTGTAACATACTAACATCTAATTAAATAATACTCCCTCCGATCCACAATATAAGAAACAAAACCCTAAAATACACAGACCAAGGAAATATATTGGAATGAGTTATTATAATTAATACTCAAATAAATTTTCAAAAATACCCCTTCTAATTTTAATTAATATTCTGATGGCCTATAATTAATGACAGTAATTAATAAGGGTAATATTGGAAATTAGTATTTAATATATGTGAAAATTGATGCATATTTCATTTTTTTTGGACAAAAAAAAGGACTCATTTGTTTCTTATATCGTGAATCGGAGGGAGTATTTATTTTCAAATTTGGGTATTGTAGCACAACAACCTGATAGAATTGTCATGAAATACTACTTCTAAACAAAAGCAAAAATTAGTGTCCTTGGCCCTCTTTAAAACGTCACCATCCATATTTTTCTACCAAAGCTTAAGAATATTGAAGATCTAAAGATACAAGATGAAAATGCATATGCTTCAATCAAAGATGCGACATTCAAAGTGTTTTGATGATGAAGAGCCAAACACAAATGGCACTCCTATGTAATAATTAGTTATAGGAATATTTGTGAAGGTTTCTCTTTAAATTTAGCATAATGACTCAAATGTTTTTTAAAAATGATAAAATAAGTTTTTCCTAAAAAGAAAAAACAAGAAATATGTTTTGAAAAACAATCCAAGATTTGACAAGCTTGAAAAGTGTTTCTGGAACAAGTTTTGTGAAGAAAATAATCACTTTTAAGTTTTTGAGAAAAGTGGTCTACTACTTTTTCTTGTGAATTCCATAAACGTTCTTAAAATCAAAGTAATCGACTACTTTATGCAATCTTGAAATCTTGGCCACTGTTTGAAAAGTAATCGACTACTTAAAGAAAGTAATCGACTACTTTGTCAATCAGTTACAAACGGCTGCTGATCTTGAACAAAGTAGTCGACTACTTTCAGTTTTTCAGAACAGAATTTCAAATTTAAAACTTGCTTTTCTCTCACTTTTTCTTCTATAAATAAGAGGTATTTTGACATGAAAATTAAGAACTCTTTTCATCTACTGTTACTCTGTCAAAATCACTCCAAAAACATTCTTGAGTCATATGTTGTTATTTTGAGAGAAATCATTGAGCTTTCATAGAAAAAGTACACTTCTATAGTGTTACAATTTTCTGTGTACAAATCAATTGTAATTGCTGTTTCTATTGATTTGGTGAGGCATCCAAATTATATTCAAGGTGGGGAATCCTTGAATCTAAGGTGAGACATCCTTAGGAGGTAAGGATTATTTTGAGTGGGGCATCTCAAAATAATCAAAGGTAAAAGGTGGGGTATCCTTTAGTTTCATTTGATAATTGTAATCTTGTAAACAATTTTCAAATAGTGGAATCTCTCAAGGGTTCTTGAGAGCTGGATGTAGATCACTCAGGTTGTGATCGAACCAGTAAAATCACTTGTGTGATCTTCTCTTTCCTTCACTCTTCTAGTTCTTGCAATTATTGCTTAATTATTGTTCTGGATTGTATTTGGTTAATTATGGTGGATTTAATTTTCTAATTTTTAATTTCCAAGAAAGTGATTAAATCTCAATTCACCCCCTCCCCCTCCCCCTCTTGAGGTGCCATATTGATTAACAAGAGCAACATAAATACTCTAGCTATATTAGGTAACATCTTTTTGTTCTCATCTCCCACTCTACTTTAGGGTGACTGATGTTTGGTTCCAGCCCTTCCTTTTGCTAAAGAGAACCCATAATGGTAATTGGTAGACGCTTGTAAATTGTAATTCCTATTTACAGTATAAATCTGTTCTCCATGTATATATAATTTGTCTATTTGATTTTTGTATATATATCTTTTTCATCTTTAATAAGTTAGCCAAGCATTTCAGAGTATTCGATGATGCTGACTCAAAGAAGTTAGGATTGCAATCAATTTGTCTGCTCAGCTTCTTTTAAATTTCTCAGTAGAAGAATCATTTGCCAGCATAGTAGAATATGCCTTATCTTGCTGAGCCATGGATGACTTATTGATGAGTAGCTTATTCATTTTTACGATGAGAAAAAAAATACACATCTCAGTGGGCTGGCCCTAACTGACTTGACCCGATGGGCTTTTCTGTATTGTGGTCCAGTTAACTAAAAAGTCCTTAATTTTTTAAAAATCAACTAAAAACTTGAATTATTCTTTAAAAAAATAGAAGATCTAAAGGCTAAATTACACTTTTGGTCCCCAAATTGTTATTAAATGTTCAATTTGGTCCCCAAGTTTTTAAAATGTTCATTTTGGTCCCCTAATTCGTTAAACTTGTTCAAATAGGTCCTTCCGTCAAGTTGACTAACGGCGATGTCAAACCTAATGACACGTGGCATTAAGTTTAATATTTTAATATTCATTTTGGTCCCCAAATTATTTTAAAATATTCAATTTGGTCCTCAAGTTTTTAAAATATTCATTGTCGTCCCTTAGTCAACTTGACGTCGCCGTTAGTCAACTTGACGGAATGACCTATTTGAACAAGTTTAACGAATTAGGGGACCAAAATGAACATTTTAAAAACTTGGGGACCAAATTGAACATTTAATAATAATTTGGGGACCAAAAGTGTAATTTAGCCAGATATAAATGCATTTTTGAATTTCTGACGTGCTGCATTTTGGGATATTGTTTTGCTATATTTAAATATTTTTGCCTATATTTATTTTCCCATCACAAATCCAGGAAAAGAAAAAAGTGAGAAAGGAACAATTAAGTAATGATATTTGCACATCCAAAGTTGACACTTTGGTTAATCGATACAAATATTTGGTTAATTCAGTTCATTATATGGTTAATCACATGTAAATATTTGATTAATTCATGATGACCCATTAATCATATAAAAAACTGAATTAACTAGATATTTACATGTGATTAACCAAATATTTACATGATTATGGAAAATAATAAGCTTCATATAACCCATTAACCATATAATGAACTGAATTAACAAAAAAATTACACATAATTAACCAAGGTGTCAATTTTGAGTGTCAAAAATCCAGGTGTTCAAATATCATTACTCTGAACAATTAGGCACACTGTCTCCGAACAGTGAGTGAGGTAGGCATTGAGAAACAAAAGCAAGCTTCCCAGTCCCAGTCCCAGTCCCCGCATCACACCAACGGCACAGCAAAATGTCGAACTTGGAGGGTGCAAAAACGATGCAAGAGCATGAGCAAAACGACCAGTCGCAACAAGAATGGGAAACCATGGCTCGAGCATGGCTCAGCTCCTTCCCGGAGGCGAAAGAAGTAACGATGGCGGAGGTGGAAGCGTGGATCGACTCCAACATCGCTTCTCTCCCTGAGGGTCTTCGTTCAATGCCTCGCCCCGATCTCTGCCTCCGCCTCATTTCCATTCAGAATTGCATGAGGCTTCCCATTCATGAGGTACTACTCTTGATAATTGTCTCATAATGCTTGCGATGTTGTTTGCTTTAAATTATTGTTGATTGAAAATAGAGATTGGTCCTAAGCAATTAATTGAAGATGGTGATGAGGTTTTATTGGCTTTAATTGAAATAATTTGATTACTTTTATGGTAACTACAAGCCAATCCCTAAGTCATATGTAGCAATCATAGACTTTTTTGGGGTCTGAAGGATAAAAAAGGCAGCCCAGAATTTGAACCCATGACCTCCACATCATAATGCAACAACCTTATTGTTGCGCCACTGCTCACCCACTAGGGTTTGAAGGATGAAGTTGGGAAATTGAGAAAGGAAAACCTGAGTTTAAGGTTTTCGCTTTGTTTCTGACGGTGCATTTTTATTAGGAGAAGGATAAACTATGAAAAGCCTTATGATTTGCTAAAGAAAACTGGTTTTTGTTCTTACATGAATAGTGTTTGTAGAAAAAAGTAATGAAGGGACTTGGTTTTTGTTAAATTGCTCTGGATTATGATATTAGTAAGACATTCCCGAATCTCTAATTTGTGTGCTGCTGCAAAAAAAGTCTGCATCCCAGTCGGTGATGTTAAAAACTAAAGCTTGAGTGCGATATGGGTGAAGAAATCCTACGTTGGGAAGAAACGGACAAAATGAGCGTTGTATCAATGGATCTAGACCCATGAAGACTGAAGTGTTTGGACGAGCCATTTCAAAATTTTAGAGAATTTAAAAAGAAAGGGAATTAAGTTGATGCGATTCAATTCTCTGGATTTGTAAATTTTCTTATTTTGGATAATTATTCGGTGAAATTGGAATTTCAATAGAAGTTTGGAACCCCAAAATATTGCCCATTGCAGACCAACAACACTCAACATTGAACACCTTTAATAGCACCAATGGTGAATACCATTGAAGTAATGTATCGGAAAAATAACTAGCTGGCGTACATTCTCAACTATTGAGAAGCACTCCCAGAAGCGTTGCCACAACAAGCAGTGCATCCATCCCCTCCATTGATTCTCTCAAAGTCACCATAAGATGTTGGGCAAAAGGTTCAATAATGGCATTGGTGTTTCCAAGAAGAACGATCTAGAGGAGAAGCTGCACATGTCTGAGTTGATCTTCAAGCACTTATTCACCAGCAGTGGACGATAACGTGAAGACCACCAGTAGAGGCAATGAGTGTGGTGCGAAACTCATCAATATCTTCTTGACAGAGTTCATTATTGAGATTTGAGATGAGATGGATTATTGGGTTAATGTCTAATGGAGGGATTTCATATATTCCACTTATTTTGGTGGGATTTCAAATTATGCCTTTTTAGTCTAAAATTTCTGGATAGAATTTCCTTGGAATTCTTAAAGTACTTTAGTTAATTTCATCACAAATCATTTTAAATCCTCTATAAAAATACATTCCCTTCTTAAAATGCTCTGTACAAACACAAGATTAAGGTTTTGGGTTAGGTGGTGTCAGGCCCACTGAGTGGTTGGTTCCTCATTTAGCCCATTAGATGCAGATCTCCTCGATGTTGTAGGCCCTTTATGCTAACAGGTGACCAGATCCATATTGTGAAAGGTCTTGATTTTTCCAGTCTTTGTTTTTTTCCCTCCTGATTTTTATTTTCCCTTACATCCCGAAACATGTGCATCAGGATTTAGTAGATTACTCACAGTTGGCAAAGGGTATACAAATCTTCGGTTTCTATGTGCATCAGTTGTGTCCCCTTCTAATTGTGTTAAAGCGGATGTCAAATTCAAGTTCAATGAATGTGGGACAGTTTCTATGGATGTGATCTTAATTTTGAATTTGAGATCTTCTCACTTTTTTGTTAAATTTTTGTTTGTTTATTGTCATATCATTTCATGATAAAGGGCTTTTCTAAATAAATAAAAAAACATAAAACAAAAAGAAACACGCTTTCTATCTTTTGTAAGAATTATTTATTTTGTAACCAACAATAGCGGTTTCTAGGTAACAGGTTGCCTGCATATTGCATTTTCTGTTACATTTATAAAAGTACGTAGGGTTTCTTGTTTTCTAGGTGACATACATATAAGATTATGCTTCTTGCCAAGATTCCATTTACATAAAATGGGACAATTTTTTAACTAAATATTTGAAACTTTGTAAGTTATTATGCTTGACATTGATCAAATTTGTCAAATGTGGCAGGAAAGGGAAGTAAATCAGCCTGAGCTCCCACATGCACGGTTTCAACGCACTGATCAATGGTTACCAGTTTATTCATGGTTAGAAACTTTGGATAAGGATGAGGTGGTCAAGTCCAAGGAGATAGCTGACTGGTTAGCAGAAAACCATGAGGTCCAAGAACAATTATGCGCAAGGCATTCTCGATATCATTTGATGCACTACATCAAAAAATGCCATTTGAAGATATTAAAAAGAAGGGAGAAGAGAAAGGTATTAAATTGTTTGTCATATTTTTTCTTTATTTATTTTAATATGCGAGAAGGGGACTGTGAACACTGAATTTTCAGTTAAGTTGGTACCATGAACATTGTGTATTTCCCATTCCTATAACTGAAGTAGTTTAGTTGCTTTCACCCCATGCCTGTTAGCATTAAAAAAATTCATTCTTATTAGTGGGGGTGTAGTTCAATTGCTGTCATACGTTGTCTTTACCATGGGGATTTGTTGTGGTGGGATTTTGATCCACCACATCTCCATTTTTCATTCCTTCTTTAGGTCTTTTTTGGAAACCCCACCCCCCCCCCCCCCAAAAAAAAAAAAAACAACCAAAGCCTTTTCCTATGTCTCTCTCTCTCTCTCAACAACATCGAAAACAATAATAAAAATAAAATATTTTAAATTTATATATACACACACACACACAAAAGCATATTTTTTTTGTGTCATTTTACACGTATCAAGTAGTAGATTAGATAAGTTTACCAAACATTTAAATTCAGTCAGCTAGCTTATCAGCTTTTGGCGCTCAACTTCTAGCTTTTCAGCTAGTTGTGCTGAACAAAGTCCTAGTCTTAATTCGTCAAGCATGACTGCTGGAAAAAGGCAATGCAAATTGAGATAGATGCTCTGAAGAGGAATCACACCTGGATTTTGTTGGGCATTCCAAGTGTGAGTGAGATGTGGATGATGAAGTCCCGCATTAGAAAGAAGTTGACATGTTGAAGTCTATATAAGTGGAGAAGTGCCATAGACTCATTGCCTTTAGGTTTTGAGTCAAGATATGGTGTCAAGTCCACTTATGTGGTTCTTCACTTAACCCGTGGAAGAATTTCACAACCCACGGAAGGAGATCTCCTAGTGCTGGCACTCCCCCAATCCCAACAGTGGTATCAACGTCGATGGTTTGGCTGGGACGAGTATTGTGGAGGCGGTTATCAGTGGATCCATGTGTTGAGTCCCTCTTGTATCGAAAGTCTTCCTAGCAATGTGGAGGCTATGCAGCGTGTTCCGTTGTGGATGATGGACAATGACGGTACAAGTATAAAGAAGAACATGTGTGTGGCCCGATCTGGAGGAAGGTTGGGCTCTTGGTGTCACCGTCAAACACTCGAAAGGTTTCCGCTCAAGGGGGAGTGACCTCATGTAAAGGACTCACACTTAAGGGGGAGATTGTTGGGAGTTCCAAGTATGAGTGAGATGTGGATGAAATAGCCCCACATTTGAAAGAAGTTGACAAGTTGAAAGCTATATAAGTGGAGAAAATCCATGGACTCATTGCCTTATGGTTTTGAGTCAAGATATGGTGTCAAGCCCACTATGTGGTTCTTCTCTTAGCCCATGGAAGAATATCACAATCCATAGGAGATCTCCTGCTGTTAGTTCTCCCCCAATCTGGACAAATTCTTGTTGAGTCAGAAAAACTCCTATAGGCTGTAAAAAGTGCAGAGTTAAGCACAAGCCTGATGGGTGGGAATGTGGATAGATATAAGGCAGGAATAGTTTCCTAAAAGTTATACTCGGGTTGAGGGCATTGATTTTCTGGACACTTTTCTCAGTGGCTAAAGTGACCACTCCCAGACTTCTATGCTTAGCATCGATCAACAGCTGACGCATCCATTGAGGCATGAACTTAAGGAGGAATTTACATGGCTTTACACCTAGGGTTTTCCTCACCTACACCCAATCAGGTCTGCTTGCTTAAGACATTACTGGATGGCCTGAAACAGGCCAATAGACAATGGTTTACCACCTTATTTGCTGCTCTAAAGTTTCTTCTTTACATCCAATCTGTTGCTGATCACACTCTTCATCAAAAGGAATTCTGCCTCTTTTACAGCATTATTGGTCTATGTAGATGATGATGAGCTTACCGGTAATGACCTCTATTAACTTAATTCAGTCAAGCAGTAGCTTCATGCTAAATTCGGTATTAAAGACATAGGGGGGTTCGGAAGTGGCTAGGTTTGCAAATGGTATTTTTCTTAGTCAGAGACTCAGTTCATATTGGTGGTAACTCTATTCAGCACTTGAATCCTGATCCTACTTGACATCTTTCAGCAAGCAGCTAACTTAAGTTAATTAGTTAGTTTCTAATAGAATTAGTTAGTGATAGTTAGTGTTGATCCCTGTAAGTTGATATTGAGCCAAATGAATGTGAACTTTCATTTTTACTCTCCAAATTTGTTACATTTCTAATCATATCTTATCTTATTTGTTCACTCATCCAACACAACATCCTCATCTTAGCAACACTGAGCTTATGCTCATGTTGGCTCATTATGCTCGACATTCAGTACCATGAAGCATCACCAGTCTCATAGCTATGCGGTAAAATTTTCCTTTAAGCTTGAGAGGCATCTTTTGATCACAAATAACACTCGAAACACTTCTCTATTTCGTCCACTCCACTTTAATTTTATGGTTTACATCTCCCTTTATTTCTCAGTCATTTATTATGATAGATCCATGATACCTAAACCGTGTGATTTTGGTATATGCTTAGCATCCAATGTTCACCAATGAAAACCCCTCATCCAAAAAAGAAAAAAGAAAAAACAATAAGATTTGACATTGATGAGTTTTAAAATTATATTAAATTTTTGTTGACTTCTCTACACCTGCTAGTGCTTTTATATCACATATATTACATTACTATTTGTTTACTTGGACAGGGTTTAGAACAACCTGACAAAGACACTCCAATGAAGGTTCCAAAAGATGTGGCGATGAAACATCCAGCCCTACTTCCATGTATGCTTTATCCATATTACCTTCTAAATTCTCTCCGGTACTGGACAGAAGAATGTTTCTTTCACTTTCACTTAGCCGAAATTTTCAGATTTCTGTGAAGTAGCCTATATGTGGTAACACATTTATGGAAAACTTATATTTGGGGAAAGGGAAGGGAAGAGGAGGACATTAACCTAATATAATGCTTTGAAAATAATATGAATGCAGTTTTAAATTGTCATGTGTAATTAATTTAATTTTGTTTTCAATATATAGTGGTTTGAGCTACTCTGTTATCTATGGGCACATTCTTTAAAGATTTTTTCAATCTCCTCTAGCCTTTACGGCCTTCTCTGAAGTGTTGTGGGATATATTTCTCTGGTTTTGAGTTTATTTATTTTGTTTGGGGAGGGAAATTTGGGGCTGGTGTACAGACATTTTCTTTGTGCTTGTAACTTTTTTAGTTCCATTGCAGTTTGGGTCATGTTAGGATATTTTGATGTCTATACTACTGTGAAGAAGATCAGGCCTTCAAAAAAAAAAAAGTTGTGTTTGATTCACAGGGGTGTTATGAGAATTGGGTTATACTGTTACTTATAGGTGATGATGATCTTTGCTTTGTTAACTTTGCAGCTAGTTCTACAAACAATTTACCCAAAGACAGTGATTTGTACTTGGCCAAAAGAAATGAAGCTTATCGCAAATATGAGCTGTAAGTAAATTAGCAATTTTACTTTGTGTGGTTATGTACCTAGAAGTTTATCATGCTTCAGTTTGCCTTACAGTGATTGGGTTTCAGTTTAGTGGAGTTGGAGAAGATGCTTTCCCCAGTATTCTCGAAGCATGCTAAAACAACCAATGAGACAGTGTAGGAACAGTAACCGGGAACTTCCTGTTGCTGCCCACTCCAGTGGTAGCCTTGGGCAATTTCCTCTCCTCCTGATTATCATTCATTGAAGCAATGCTGCCTCTCTTAAGTGTTTACCTCCTTATAAGACTTCTTAAATTAATACTTTTTTGCAGATATAATTTGTTTCAACATATGTATTTATTTATATGTATATATAATAGTTTTAGTTTATACTTTTAAAGTTTTATACTTATCTATACATAATATTGTATATTTTATTTAAATATTATGTTAGCTCAATCCTAACTCGATCAACCATCAGGCCATAATCAGGTCGATGTTGGGTCTAAAAATTTGACTTAATAAAAATATTGGGTCAGTTTGGCCATTAGAGCAAGGTTAAAGGCTTCAAAAATCCTAAACTCAGCCCCTCGTTCTGCTTAGCATCACAAAATTTGGTCCATTTTAGTCCAGTAATGAATTATCCTCTCTCTGTTTCTCCACATGGATGAACTTAAGTTGCAGGGTAAGTGTTATTGACCTTGAGGTTTTCTTATCATTTTGGTCCTGTGGGTAAATCTATTTCTCAAAATGCCCACCAAGTGTAAAATGGTTGATTTTCTTCTCTGAACGCCCTTTTCTTTGCAAATTAGAAGAGAAAAAAACATTGGTGGGTCTCACGTGTTTTTCCCCCCTTACAAGAGAAAATTATCTTTTCTCTTCAAACTCTCTCCTCTTATTTTCTTTCTATCTTCTTTCTTCTCAATCAAAGGCTCGATGTTGTATTCAACTAGTGCAGGAGCGCACGGATAAATTTTCCTTCAAATAATTCAACTGCTAATTGTAAATATTATTTAAATTTTGAAATATATTTAAATTATATTTTATTGATTGAAATAGAAATCTGTAAATTATTTTTTATAAGAAAAAAATACATAAATTATTGATATCATAATTATATTATGTTAATTGCGATATAAATAGCATGTGACTCTAAACCTACACCTAACATCATAATCAATACATGCAAAAAAAAAAAAAAATATCACTAAACTAATGAAAGGATCAAACTAATAAGAAAGATTTACTTGATTGGTGACGAATTAAAGAAAATATAAATGACTGTTTGGTCTAATTTTTTTTTCCAACTTATCCTTTATACTCTAAAAGTGCTTTTGAAAGCGTCTCCTCCTTATTGCTTGCAAAAGGACATTTGCTTTTAAAAACTTTAAGAAAACACAATTCAACCCTCATTTTCATGTTTTAATCCGTCCATTTCAAAGATGTTGGTGGCTGGTGTGGTTTTCAATTATTTGGTCCCATGGCTTACTCCATCAACATCCTTCAATTTGTTCTAATCCAATGGCCCTACATTAATTCATTAAAGAAGTCATTTGACTTCTATTGAATTTTAATAATTTGAAAGGTGAAGATTTAGAGTAATTATTTTAAACTTGCTCTTGGAGTCAATGGATTATATTATTGGGATCAAGTTACTCCAAGAGTAAGTTTAAAAGGGTTGCTTCAAATCTTTGCTCTTCATTTTATTGTAATTTAATGACCTACATTAATTCATTAAAGAATTCACCTAACTTTCATTGAATTACAATAAAATAAAAGGTGGGGATTTTGAGTAATAATTTTAAACTTACTCTAGGAGTAACTTGATCACATGCATGCATGCATGCATGTATGTATGTATGTATGTATGTATGGAGCATATCTAATGAGAGGAGTGTTATGTTTAATTATAAAGAGGTGAGAGTAACAAATTTGAACCATTAAATCATATATAATTTTGTGAAGATTAATAGTTAATTAGTAGTTTTATGATCCCTCGAAAAGTCAAATAATTTTACGGTTCAACTTATCTTTCATGGATGATCCAATAGCTGAGATTTATTTCTCTCATTTGATATGACTTATATATACCGAATATATCTCGAATCCACTTCAATTCATTACAACTTTATTCCCTTACATTCTCTTTCCTCAATTATAGTCATGTTCCCCCTCTTATCTCTACGTAAGAAATTTGGATTATGCATCTCTAAAGTGAGCTTGAAAGTAAATGAACAAGTAAAAATGTATTCATATTTGATTAGTGATAGTGTATTGAGATCCTAAATTAATTTTTTTTTTTGGTTGAGGATCCCAAATTAACTTTAAGTACACCATTGCTATCTCAACTTACACTCAAACTCAATTTAAAGTAATTTATCCAAGAAATGTACAGCCATATGCGTGAAGAAAAGGGTTACATTATAATTATTATTTATACTTACAGGGGGTATTAATTAATAGCCATGTGCAGGGGTTTTTATCAAACTGACCCACTTTTAGAAACTATTTATCAAAATAACCTAGTTTTGAAACTATTTACCAAACTAACCTAGTTTTAATTAAAATAATAATTTAAAAAAAAAAAAAAACTGGCAGGCGCCACGTGTCACCACCCGGTGCAGTGGCGCCACTGCCAACAGCGCCATGCCCCCCCCCCAATCAGACATTTAAGGCTTCAGGCAACGGGTTCCCCCCCCAGCTCCATTCCTTCACGTCCCCTGCCCTATAAATACCCCTCCCCAGTTCCCTATTCTCACACACACACACATTCACTTGTTATATTTCCTCTAACTTGTTTATTTTCTAACACTCTTTTAATTTTTTGCACAAAGTTTAGGTAAATGTTACATTATTTCTGATATCATTATTTTAGTTTTGTTAATTATATAATCATTTGTCAATATTCTGTTACTGTTTACTTTTTACACTCTTCTTTATCACTTATTATTCTGGAAGTGTTGACTTTTACTTTTATAATATCATATATTTGTATCATTTAACATGATATTTATTTGTGTTTTTTATTTCACCCCTTCTACCGTCTCCCCCTTCCACCAACACATATCTGTTAATTCCTTTTACACTCTGTTATAATAAATGTTAAATTTAATTAATTGGTTTATATTCATTTACTAACATTCTGCTACTTTTTTTTAACGTTGATCATTGTCATTTATTTTTATGCTAATGTTGAAGTTAATTCTTATAATATATTTTTTGACAGATCTGGTAATTTGTTTATCTGTATTTTTTTTATTATGTCATTTTTTTTTAATTCAGAATGTACCATTTTTTTGTTTATTATATTTATTTTGTTTTGTTTTCGCACTTATTATTTAAGTTGTTGTTATTTATTTTTTTATTTATGTTATTGTTGTTATTTACTGCACACGTGAGAAGCGGGTAAGTGTCGGCATGATATTTTGACTCCTTTACTAACAACATGAATGTCTTCATGTGCTTAGTAAAAGAATCTAAACATCCTAATAACGTACATCACAACAGGTTGAGAATTGTCACCCCCATCTTCGCCTGGGAGTCAACCGCAGTGCAAAATTGAATCCTGTGTGGCATTAGCCCCTTGCCTTCAGGCACCACATCCTTCAGTACCTGTAAACATATTTCACAGGTAATGTAGGACGTGGTGCCTGATGGTAAGGGGCTAAAGCCACACTGGATCCAATTTTGCACTGCGGTTGGCTCCCAGGCGAAGATAGGGGTGACAATTCTCAACCTGTTGTGATGTACGTTATTAGGATGTTTTGTGCAGTTGCTACTGGCCAGTAGCCGAGCAAACAGATGTTTTGATGTATATAAAATATAAAATTTCTATTAAACCCGGTAATATACTGCCTTATTATCTTGTTGTATGCACAATTCATTATAAGGCAGTATATTATAATGATGTTTGGTAGTTGCTATTTTTATTTAATTTATAAAAATTATTTGTTGACATATAGGTTATCAGTGTTGATATTATTTATCTTTTTATTTATTATTTTTTATTGTATTATGGTTATGTTAATTTTAGTATTGTTTTTATAGATCTTAGTGATATATTTGGTTTGTTTTTAGTTGTTATTCTTGTTATTATTAATGTGATTATATTTTTTTTGTTATTATTGTTATTATTGTTTTAACTATTATTAATATTATTGTTGTTATTTGTTATTATTATTAATATATTATTATTATTATTATTATTATTGTTGTTGTTGTTGTTGTTGTACTCATGGTTTACGTGTGTATGTTTTTTTTTTTTGAAGGTGATATGGCACAAGCAATCAATCCTGGCCCTATTAACGATGAATTGTTACACATGCAAAAGACACATGTGTCTCAACATGTGTGGAACAATGAGGAGGATAGAATTCTTAATCTTAGAAAGGTATTCCAATTTACTGATGGAGGTGAAAACATTCCCCCACCCATCAGAGATATTCTTGACATGACAGGCTTTCTCGGCCCTGCTCAGTTATCACTGTTTCACTTAGACCACGCACTGGTAAGTGCATTGGTTGAACGATGGAGGCCGGAGACCCACACATTCCACATGGCATTTGGCGAATGCACTATCACTCTGCAGGATATTGCTGTTCTTTCGGGTCTTCGCATCGATGGACAGCCTGTTGTTGGTCGAACCTATAATAATTGGCCACAGTATGTTGGTCAAATGCTTGGATTGGTCCCAAATGCGGCAGCCTTTCATGGCGGTCGTTTGAGACTGTCATGGCTGAATGCACATTTTGGAGATCTCAACCAACACGATTTGTCTGATCCAATAGTGGTTGCCCGTTGTACACGAGCATATATTTTGAGGTTACTCGGTGGCGTGTTGGTCCCAGACCGTTCTGGTGCATTAGTCTCATTAAGATATCTAACGATGTTAGAGGATTTTAATGTTACTGCACAACTAAGTTGGGGTGCAGCGGTATTGGGTTATTTGTATCGTGAGCTATGTAATGCCACTGACTACTACAACAAAGATATTGGAGGGTTTACTGCATTGGTTCAGATGTGGGCATGGGTGCGGTTTCCAAAGGTGGCACCCATACTGAGAAACGAGAATAGACCACCAGGGACACCATATGGAACCAGGTGAGATTGATTTTTAAATTGACTTCTAACATTTCGTTAGCTTTGGTATTATTATCTTATAACCTAAATTTGACTATAAGGTGGCAGCGTGGGCGGAATTTTGCCAGACACTACCGCGAGCTGCCTCATTATCGAGATGTTTTTGATACAATGGAACCATGCGATGTAAGGGTGCTGATGTAATACATCATCGATTTTATTAATTCTTAACAAGTTCTCTTTTATGATAGTTGTTGATTGTTTGTAGATTGTGTGGGAGCCATATAGCGAGTTACTGTTGGCAAGTTTGCCGTATATATGCATTGAAGGCATGCATATCTGGTTGGCTGTTGTGCCCTTGATATGCTATAATATTGGAGAGTTTCATCAACCGGATCGAACGATGAGACAGTTTGGGCTGGCCCAACATGTTCCAAAAGCACCATCCCAGCCGAAATGGGTCCACAAGTTAACGCTTAGGGGCAAAAGTGGTCAAGATTGGGTCGAAACGATGCGACCATTGATTGACATATGGAACAGTAGGGTGGGATGGGTTCAGCCAGGCGTACCACAACAGGGGGAAATGAACAGTCAATCAGAGTATATGAGATGGTACTTGCCACGCACTCGTCGGTGGATGAGTAGAAAAAATGCACAGCATGGCATTTTGGTAAGGATATTTTTAACGGTGTGTTTTAATTTTATACATTGTTAAGTTATCATTATCTTGACTAATATCCGATTAATTTAATGCTGCACAGGTTGATGGGCTTGAACGGGTAAATTATCTAGTCATGCCAGAGGGGAGCCAAGAAATGAGGCTTGAAGAGATTAGGAGTGAGACCGAGTTTATGATGATGGCACTAGGGTCCCAGGATCGTGTCATAAGGCCTATCAGCGGAGCTCCACTTGATATGCAACATCAGGTGCAACCAGAGGTACCAATGAGCTTGTGTAATCGGTCAAGCAGGGAAACTGGTGGTCTAGACCGAAACAGAGTGCCTGTGGAATCACAACCATTTTATCTACCACAGTTCCCAGAGCGAGATCCGGGGACATTCTACGTTCCTCCGCCATTTCCATATACTCCATATGAGCCTCCGCGGACTTATTTCTTTCCAGACATTCCGACTCCTTCTGGATCGACCGTCCCAAGCATGCAACCACAATATCCACAAACCGATGTCAGTATGCATGCAGGTCCATCTTACACAGGAACAGGTCCAACAATCCATCAAGGTACTTCTTATTCACCAGCGGGCTCGAGTATGCCTCCACAATCCTCCCAGACGTATTATACGCCGGATCCATACACACAAGCTGGCTACACTCCTGCTGCACCTGAACGATGAATTACGCAGCTCCAAAACACCCCCATGCGCTCTCCTGAATATGGTCAACCCGGCATTGATTTGAATCTCGATTTTGAGGATGTCATGGACTTCGGTGACAACGCGGGAGATGACGATGCACAACAAGAGATTAGGCGAAACCCACATCGTCAGGCAAGAGACCGAGGTTATCAGTGCATCTTGTCACCCGCGCAGCCACACCAAAACCCACACCGACACCAATGATGTAATGATAATTGTTGTATATATGACATTTGCAATTCGGTGGATTAATATCTTATTTGTTCGCTTAACAGTAACTGGATGCTTACGTAGTTAATTATTATTATTGAATCATGCAGCGTTTACAAAACTATTAAGTAGGATGTAGCTAAATCAACATTTAACATTATCAAACACCGCAAAATGCTTTAAAAACACAATTACAAGTCAGCTAAGCGTTCCTCGATCCTCCAGCGCGTTGAGGGCAATGACGCCGGTTGTGCCCCTCAGACCTACATAACCCGCAAAGTTGGCTAGGTTGGGACTCCCTCCAATCCATCTCATTCCTTATCCGGGATGATTTAGGCCGTCCCTTTGGACGTAGCATCGTCTCATCCGGTACCAAGGTCCACGGCATATGCATTGCAGGTACACCTTCCTCGTTTCCAGCGGGGAACCATTGTTGGGAGTAAGCATTCATGATGCAGTCTAACCTGTATTTGTCGTCGATATAGTCATCGCACCTAATATGAACGTGGGCACATGCAGCAATTACGTGAGAGCAAGGGAAGTGAAATGCACGGAATCTTCCACATTGGCAATATCGAGATGGTAGATCAACACTCCACACCTGGCCCCCACTCTGGGTGGCTGGGTTGAATGCCTCCTCGACCTCAAAACGCATACCTTGATGGTCAAACCTCCGAACATGATGGGATGATGCTTCTGCATGTTGCACCATCATTGCGTCTCGGAATTTTTTGGAGTGTCTATGACCAGAATTCATTTCTGCCCTGGTACTTGAAGCCCGCTCAACAAAATATTCTACCAGTCTATGGTATGTGCACTTCACCAACGCCGTGATTGGCAAATTTCGAATACCTTTGAATACTCTATTTACTGACTCCGACAAGTTAGTTGTCATGTGACCATACCTACGACCTTCATCGTCATAAGCGAGGCTCCACTTTTCCTTTGCAATGCCATCAATCCACCGTGCAACCTCCGGGCTAGCTTCCCGAAACCTTTCTAACCTGCGCTCGAAGATAACGCGAGACGGTGTATATCCTGAAATAACATAGCAGGTTTGATATATAAAGATGATTCACCGAATCCATTTGATAATTGAAATTAAATTATTACCTAGTGTCATCAAAGATTTCTTCAACTTGGCATTTTTAAATCTGAGATTGAAATTACTGGCGATATGTCTGAGGCAGTATACATGGTAAGCATTCGGTGGTTGCCAACCAAGGTATGGATTTTCCACAGCAGATATAATACTTCGATGGCGGTCAGAGATCAAACATATACCTGTCCTATTGGTAACCTTTTCACGAATAAGTGCCAAAAACCATGACCAGGCATCCAATGTTTCTCCTTCAACGATAGCGAACGCAAGCGGCAAGAGTTTCCTATTCCCGTCTTGTGAAGTTGCAATCAACAGGGTACCACGATACTTACCATACAAGAATGTACCATCAACTTGTATTATCGGCTTGCAGTAATTGAACGCATCAACACATTGCTTGAATGTCCAAAAAACACGGAGAAACTTACGCCTTTGAATATCAACCCGATTGCCAACAACGACAGGATTTGTCTCGATCTTATAATAGGCTCCGGGGGCATTCAACTGTAAGTGCTCAAACCATTTCGGCAACAGAGCGTACGATTCATCCCAATCTCCGAAGACATGCACTATCGCCTTTTGTTTCGCCTTCCATGCTTTCCGGTAAGAAATTTTGTATCCAAACGTACTTTGGATTCTTTCCCGTATAAGCCCAACGGTAACAGCAGGTTGTTCGCGGACCATGCCTGGCACAGCATATAAAATAAATTTTAGATCATATCATATATGATTTATTGTACTGACCGCATTTAAAATCTTCATGAACAGTAATACCTAGAATGCATGAGCATACAAAGTTGGAGTCCATCTTTGCGTGATCTTGTGACAACATTGCATTGACACAGTTGTGAGGACCACCGTACTTCGACACTTCCCACATGTCTGACTTCTTCGACAAAATGGCCCTTAACCTCCAACGACAACCATCTGCACAATTTGGACAACGCACATCCCATAGGGATTTCGTTGATTTTCCAACTTCAAATGATTGGTGAATTTTCATTGAATGTTGCTTCACCGCATCCTGAACAGCCTGTTTGCTCTCAAATCGCAACCCCACATACAACTCCTGGCCGATCTGCCAAGATCCAGGAACGTCCAGGCCTGCGAAATCCGTCTCTTCGTCTGGATGATTCCAATTAATATAACTGTAGTGTGGAGATGGATTGATGAATGGACCATGTGATTGAGCTGCAGTAGATTAACTTATTTTATATACGTACGTTATCGATTATAATAATATTAGAATGGAATAACGTTATTAAAAACATACGTGAATGTTGTGGAACACCACCACCGAGCGGTACCGATGACACCGGAGGAACCAACCCGGATACTATTATATTGGACCCAGCTTCACATTCATCTTCGGAATCAGCTGATTCATGTGAATCACAATTTGTAAATTCATCGCCGTCTTCATCTGCATCTGAAACGGACTCCATTTCACTGTACCATTCCTCATCATCGCTAACTGATTGATCCGGCAAGTCATATTATTGTACTTCAAGATTACCGTATAGTGGTTGATCAGGTATAATGGAGCTACCAACCAAATCAATGTCCACATAGATCTCAAGTGTTGTCAGATCCGGCGTTTGCAAAAAAGCGTCCAATATGCAACTCACATCCGCATCATCAGTTAATTGGTAACCGGTGAAAATTGGAGGTGTTATTTGTACAAGATATTTGGCCGTTATCTTTGAAATACACTGATTCCATTGAAGTTGCAACCTAGAATGTATCCGTGATCTCAGCGCTTCATACCTGATTCCTTGTTTTATTTTCATGAATTTGGTATTTCCTTCAAAAGTAAGGCCATGATCTCCATCATATACCCTACCGTTCCAGTAAAGCAAAACCCTAACAACTTGACTCATATTGTCGGCCTACAACAATAATAATAATAAATAAATAAATTAACATGATAATAAATGAATAAATTACCACTGCTGATGGTATTTAACAATAATGAATTGTGCATACAACAAGATAATAAGGCAGTATATTACCAGGTTTAATAGAAATTTTATATTTTATATACATCAAAACATCTGTTTGCTCGGCTACTGGCCATTAGCAACTGCACAAAACATCCTAATAACGTACATCACAACAGGTTGAGAATTGTCACCCCTATCTTCGCCTGGGAGCCAACCGCAGTGCAAAATTGGATCCAGTGTGGCTTTAGCCCCTTACCATCAGGCACCACGTCCTACATTACCTGTGAAATATGTTTACAGGTACTGAAGGATGTGGTGCCTGAAGGCAAGGGGCTAATGCCACACAGGATTCAATTTTGCACTGCGGTTGACTCCCAGGCGAAGATGGGGGTGACAATTCTCAACCTGTTGTGATGTACGTTATTAGGATGTTTAGATTCTTTTACTAAGCACATGAAGACATTCATGTGGTTAGTAAAGGAGTCAAAATATCATGCCGACACTTACCCGCTTCTCACGTGTGCAGTAAATAACAACAATAACATAAATAAAAAAAATAAATAACAACAACTTAAATAATAAGTGCGAAAACAAAACAAAATAAATATAATAAACAAAAAAATGGTACATTCTGAATTAAAAAAAAAATGACATAATAAAAAAATACAGATAAACAAATTACCAGATCTGTCAAAAAATATATTATAAGAATTAACTTCAACATTAGCATAAAAATAAATGACAATGATCAATGTTAAAAAAAAGTAGCAGAATGTTAGTAAATGAATATAAACCAATTAATTAAATTTAACATTTATTATAACAGAGTGTAAAAGGAATTAACAAATATGTGTTGGTGGAAGGGGGAGACGGTAGAAGGGGTGAAATAAAAAACACAAATAAATATCATGTTAAATGATACAAATATATGATATTATAAAAATAAAAGTCAACACTTCCAGAATAATAAGTGATAAAGAAGAGTGTAAAAAGTAAACAGTAACAGAATATTGACAAATGATTATATAATTAACAAAACTAAAATAATGATATCAGAAATAATGTAACATTTACCTAAACTTTGTGCAAAAAATTAAAAGAGTGTTAGAAAATAAACAAGTTAGAGGAAATATAACAAGTGAATGTGTGTGTGTGTGAGAATAGGGAACTGGGGAGGGGTATTTATAGGGCAGGGGACGTGAAGGAATGGAGCTGGGGGGGGAACCCGTTGCCTGAAGCCTTAAATGTCTGATTGGGGGGGTGGGGGCAGGCGCCACGTGTCACCACCTGGTGCAGTGGCGCCACTGCCAATAGCGCCACCAATGGCGCTGTTGGCAGTGGCGCCACTGCACCGGGTGGTGACACGTGGCGCCTGCCAGCTTTTTCTTTTTTTTTTTTTTTTTATAAAAAAAGTTATTATTTTAATTAAAACTAGGTTAGTTTGGTAATTAGTTTCAAAACTAGGTTATTTTGGTAAATAGTTTCTAAAAGTGGGTCAGTTTGGTAAAAACCCCCCATGTGCAAGGTAAGGAAAAAAAAAAGTAATCAGATCGATGGAACTATTAAGAAAATAAAAGTTGCCTCATTAAAAACTCCCAACGAGCCAAGCGCGTTACGTTTTTTATTAGCCCAAAGCAAGATTCAAAGCACAAGATAAATGCTTTGAAAAGTTGTGTCTTGTGATCTTTTGTTTAATGCATCCGCTAGGATAAGAACAACGCATTTAATAAATAATCTAATCACGTTTCTCCCTCTCTCCCATTAGTTGTATGTGTGTGTTTGGATAATCATTTAATAAAAGTGATTTTGAGTAAAATTAATTTTGTAAAGTTGATCTGATTATAATTGATTTTAAAGTGAAGTGATTTATATTTGCATGTTTTTATTATAAAAGCAAGTTTGATGTAAAACTTAGTATGTGTTTGGTTCCACTTTTGGAGACACCGGCCAAAATTGCATCTGCACATATCAAACGTGATTCTGGTAAAAAAAAAAAACGGGGGGTGTTTGTTTAAACATTTGGGGAAGCAATTTTGCATCCAAAATTGATTCTACCAGAAGCAGCTTGAAGTAGCTTCTGCTTTTAGATTGAAAATTTACATCAAACTTGTTTTTAAAGTAAAAACATTCAAACATAAATCACTTTACTTCAAACTCAATTATATGGAAATCAATTTTACAAAATCAATTCCATCAAAAATCATGTTTATCAAACGCTCATCCAAACACACATTTAGTGTAAAATTTTCAACTTAACGTAGAAGCTACTTTGTTTAGTTTCTAGTCAGAATCACTTTTGAAGGCAAAATCAATTTTACCTTACAGTCATTTTTACTAAAATCACGTTTGACAGATGACAGAATCAATTCTGGAGGTTTCCAATGTAGAACCAAACACACACTTATGTGTTTGAATGAGCGTTTGAGAAACGTGATTTGGATGAAATTGGTTTTGTAGAATTGATTTCAATACGATTGAGTTTGAAGTAAAGTGATTTATGTTTGAATGCTTTTACTTTGAAAGCAAGTTTGATGTAAAACTTAGTGTAATTTTTTAATCTAAAAACAGAAGCTACTCCAAACTGCTTCTGGTAGAATCAAATTTGAATGCAAAATTTATGTTTTATTTAAGATAATTTATTTTATTTTTTAAATAAGTTTATAAATATTCTAACACAATCTAATTATATATTTGGATAACTTCCTCATTAGTTTTAACTAAAGTTCTTAAAATTAAACATTTCAAATTAATTATATGTTGACACTGAGATGATGAATAACTACTAATGTAAGTTAGTGAAGTATTTTATGTGTTCTTAAACAATTAAATTATAATTTTAATACATAGTAATATATAAGCATTGTTAAATTACTTCTTAAAGTCGTAATTTCACAATATAATTTAACATTTGATAATAACTCAGTAATTTTTTTTTAATAATAATTAATATTTAATAATTGATAGCATGTCAATTATTGCCTTTCAAATCTGAAGGTGATCTTCTTAATATGTATAATATAGAAGATAGATCTAATATGATAATTAAGTACACAAAACTTTATTCATATATGCACGAGGGTTACTAAAACGGGCACAAGTATGAACAAATAATTAATTTATATTTATATTTAGAGTGATTCCGATACGCTTCACTCCTATAAATATGGTCCCACCAAAGCCAGAGAAAGCATTTCTGCTCTGCTTCTCAATCTGAGAAAGAAAGTCAAAATCCAATGATTCTTAAAAGCATATTGAACTAGATAACTTTTCGTATGATTTTACATCTGAAAAGATTGAAAATGGAAGGATGTGTTGGTATTTGCTTCATGCTCAATATGATTTTGCTGATATTATGCTTTACCAGCTTGAGCATCGTGTTTGCTGATAATCACATCGATGGTTTTGGAGAGCAGCCACTGTCAAAGATTGCCATTCACAAGACCATTCTTGCACTCCACAGCTCCGCCTCCATTACAGCAGCCCCGTTTTTGCTGGGCAATCAGGTAATTAACAAACTACTTCCTCCCATTACATGCCTTTAATTTATTAGTTAAGGTCATAAAGGTGGATCCAAATCGGCCGTCCCAAAAAATGGTGTCTCGGTGTCTCCTACCAGTCAAAAGTTGAGGATGTGCATAAGTATTAATGAGTTATGATTTTATTTTATTAAATGACAAATTATAATTGATGGGGGACAGAGAATGTTAACCTCCGCACGTTGAGTAATGTCTCAAATCTCAATGTCTCTACAGCAGTTTACTTTCTCAGCAGTGGAACATAGTTGCGGAAATCAGATGCATGCATTGGTGTTTCTTATAGCATAAAAAATGATTGAACTCTATATATAGTGGCGGATCTAGTACCCTAAGTCAGTGGGGACAGTAACCTAGTGTTATAAAAATCGGACCGATCAGAACATTGGGTTAATGAGTCACTAGTTGAATCGATTAATTCGGTATATATTAAAATATTCCAATAAATTCATAATATAAGCTAACATAATTAAATAAATGATTAAACTCATACATTATTTTTGCATTAGTTTAAGTTATAGTCAAAATAATAAACTTATGCATTTTGATTATTTATAGAATAACTTTAGCTATTAAAAAAAAAAAAAGCAATAGCCATTTATAGAATTAGGGAAATTGCCAAGCCATTCGTCCCATTATTGTTGGCTCCATACGAGTGTAGTGCATCTGATTGTTTTAAAAAAAAAAAAATTTACTCCTTCATGCATGGCCCAAAAGCCAATGCATTGCAACCCTAAAAATAAAAGCATACATAGAAGTTCCTTATTTCAACACCAGAAGGTAGGAACGACGCAGCAAGTGGATGAAAAGTTGAAACCCCATAGAAGTTCCTTTTTTCAACGCCAGATGCAGAAACGGTGTTGTGCGGTGAGAGGCCTGGTCAAGCAGCGACGGTAGTCGACTACTGGATGGCGGAGCTGCGGAGGAGGGTGATGCGTTGTTGCTGTAGGAGTAGTCTAGTGGCATTGGATGCAATTTTTTCAACTGCTGGGCCAAAAAAATAAATATAAAGAAATAATATTTTTTTTTAAAAAAATTGAGGGGTGCATGTGCACACCCTCACTCCAATGTGGGTCCGCCCTTGTCTTTGGGAGTTTTGAAGTAAATAGAGTCCAGTGGTTAGTAACGGAGTGAAGAAGAAAGGTTATCATTCCATTATTTGGAAGTCTAATGAGGGAATGAGAGGAGATCTCAAATCCCCAAACTGGAGAGTATCAAAATTGGAGGATTTGTGTAGGATGGAGTGATTTTGGTTACCATCCTTAACCATCTCACTCCATTAATAAAAACTCTCAAATAATGAGTGAATACCTTTTTATCATTCCAATCTATTATTAATCACTTCACTCTATCTATACAAATATAACTATTATTTGGTCGGGGAGAAATAAAGGAGAGAGGAGGGGAAGAGAGTGATTTTTATAAACTTTTATTATAATTTGATTCAAATTTTTTAGGGGATGAAAGGGAATGAAGATGAACAAAATCCTCCATCACTTAATTTTGGCTTCCATACAATTTATTTTTTGGTTCATGGCTTCCATACAATGTTGAAAGGATTTGGAGGGGAGCCGAGTTGTTTTAAAATATCTTGAATACATTGATTAAAATATTTTTACTTACATAATTAATATACAAAATTTTAAGGACGTAAAAGTACATTAATTCTAAAAACGCTTCCCTCCCCTTGGGAACAAAGTCAGTTTTCCTTCGAGTCTTAAAAAAAAAGTGTTACTTTTCCTTCTCTTTATTAAAAGAGTAAAGGCCCAAAGTGGTCCCTCAAATTTTTTGAGTAGTCCAGTTTGGTCCCTATAAAAAAAGGACAATTTGGTCCCCACGTGATACAATTTAGTCCCCCAAATTTTAAAAACGGGGGACAATTCGATCCCTCCGTAAGGGCCAGATTGTCCCCCGTTTTAAAATTTCGGGGACAAAATTGTCATTTTATTTTTTTTAGGGACTAAACTGGCCTACTCGAAAAATTTGAGGGACCACTTTAGACCTTTACCCTTATTAAAATTTCTTCTCTCCCATCCTCTTAACCAAACATAATATTAGTTCTTAAAACGGTTACTCCTCATGTGAACCAAAGTTATTTTTCCTTCTCTCCATTAAAATTGCTTCTCTCCCCTCCTATTTACAGTTGTGCTTTGCTATATATGGTTGCAGGACGAGGATACGGAATGGGTGACTGTACAACTGGAGTCCCCAGAACCATCTAGAGATGACTGGGTTGGAGTTTTTTCTCCTGCAAACTTCAAGTAATCTCCAACTCTTTCTCCCGAGGAATATAGATTTTATGATTTAACACTAAATATATAAAACTCACGGCCTTTTTACATGATAAGATTGCAACATTATTTCCAAAAATGCTTCGATTTTGAAAAACATTTAGAAAGTCGAACAATTTTGCTAAAAAAAAAAAATTTGGAAAGTCGAATAGGAGAGAAAATGAATAAAATGTGTGAGTAACATGTTCTGGTGTAAACCGATTTCTCGTCTAACCTAAATAATTGCATTAGAAAGTCAATTTGGAGTAAACTAACTTTTCAATGTTTCTCAAAATCAGAGTATTTTGAAAAATATTTTACAACATAATATAGGAATATAGGAATTATCAAATAAAATTATATTATTTATTTGAAAAAATCAAAATAAAGGCTCACCACTCACGAGAAGACCCTAAGAAGGGGACACTCATCTCACCAACTCAACATTTCACCCCCAGTTTATATCATGTTCAAGGCAGTAAACTATAAACAAACTAAAGGAAATCTAATTTTTTACATCACAGTTCAGCAACATGTCCACCTACGGGCGGCGTTGGCAAGAAAGAGATTCCATACATATGCACAGCCCCAATAAAGGTGAGTGTCATACAATTAAGTTGTAGATGGATTAACAACATAACAAGCTTAGGGTGAATTATTACTATTGTGAATGACTTGAATCTTTGTACCAGTACAAGTATGCGAACCACTCCAATTCAAACTATATAAAGACAGGGAAAGCTAATTTGAAGTTCCAGTTGATCAATCAACGTGCAGATTTCTCCTTTGCACTATTTTCAGGTGGACTATCAAATGTAAGTCATATCAATTGAATTAAGCATGCTAATGTTTTATTGCTTCAATGCTTAATCCAGTGCAATACACTACTGTGTTCTTAATATGAATGACTCAATTCTTCTTATGCTATTGCTAATAGTATTCATCTGAGTGAACAATGCAGCCTAAACTAGTGGCAGTTTCCAATCCCATATGGTTTACGAATCCTAAAGCACCTGTGTATCCACGCCTTGCTCTAGGGAAGTCTTGGGATGAAGTAAGTTTATCTATCTTATTGCTTGAGACCCTTGGTTTTTTGTTGTTCAATTATTTGTATTCACCACATGTCTATGAGTCTTAATTATAATATTTTCACACTGATTCAGACCACATAAGAAGTTTCAATTGATAAGAGCAGCCCAACATATATACAAGATCAGCAATTTTGAACTTTTACTGACAAATTTCTGAAAGATTACTTGACATGATTGTTGGAAATTGCTGTGGTGAAAATTGTTGCTATGGAAATTGCTGCGTGACTTGTCCAGTTTAAAATTATAGAATGATTTTAAGAGAACTTTGTATGTATTGCAGATGACAGTTACCTGGACAAGTGGATATGACATAAATGAAGCCATACCCTTTGTTGAATGGGGTCCAAGTGGAGGAAGGAAGACACGATCTCCTGCTGGAACTTTGACATTTAATCGTAACAGCATGTGTGGTATGAAACTATGACTAATTTCAATGAACTAGTCTCGCTTGTTTGTTTATAACAATGTTGAAAGAGTGGTAAATGAGTAACACTAATTGACTTCATCAACCCCTTGGGTGATTACTTGTTTCTAAACCGAAAATATTTATTAAAAACTTTCCTTTTTTAATTCTGTAATTCTCAATTAATTATCTTGGGACAAAGTATTTTGAAACTTCAACTTACTAGGATTGTATTGGAAATTCAACTATTTGTCAGGGATAAATGCTTGATTACGAATAACAAAAAGTTAACGTTCTAGAACCGCTACATATTTACTCTTTTGAAGATGGATCTCTTTGCATCAGAGATTAAGGATACTTTGCAATTCTGCAGGTGAACCAGCACGAACTGTTGGCTGGCGTGACCCTGGTTTTATACACACAAGTTTCCTTAAGGAACTATGGCCGAATCAGAGGTTTACATCTAACTATCCTTTTAAGCTATGACACTATGATCAATTGGTATTGTTTATTCTAAAGGCATTTATTTATTTTTTTCTTAAAAATATTCAGGTATAGCTACAGGTTGGGACATATTCTGTCTAATGGTTCTTACATCTGGAGTAAAAAGTATTCGTTCAAGGCATCACCATATCCAAGACAGAACTCATTACAACGTGTTATCATATTTGGTGACATGGGAAAGGTAGTATTAATTATTGAAAAATTTATAATGGTAGAAATAATATTTGCTTAAACTTATCTGCAGGACATGTCATAATACAGCTTTACCAATTACCACTGATGGCTTCATTAAACATATTTCATTTTTCAACTTTTGATTTAAAACTATAATATTAAGCATGGTTAATATAATGGGGGAATATATTTATTTTTCTTCTCATGTCTTTTAGGCTGAGCGTGATGGTTCAAATGAGTATGCTGATTACCAACCTGGTTCACTTAACACTACGGACCAACTCATCAAGGACTTAGACAATTATGATATTGTTTTCCACATAGGAGATCTGCCATATGCAAATGGTTACATCTCACAGTGGGACCAATTCACAGCTCAAGTGCAAGAAATTTCATCAGCAGTACCATATATGATTGCAAGGTTCCTTTGATTGCAATCATTTTATTTTTATTGACATTTAAACTATGTTTTAAAAATCCTTATGAGGCTGAAGAATATCCGGTTTATTTATTCATACTGCAGTGGAAATCATGAACGTGATTGGCCAAACACAGGATCCTTTTTTAATACTCCGGATTCAGGTGGAGAATGTGGTGTTCCAGCAGAAACCATGTACTATTTTCCTGCTGAGAACAGAGCCAAATTCTGGTAAGTTACATTAATCTAACTGTAATCTATGATACATACGGCTAGTGAATCAGATTTTTTTCCATTTAAATTAAATTTATTGCGCCACCTAGTTCACGATTGTGTATATTACCTGGAACAATTGTACCTATTTTTTTTATAGCTTCATGCTATCTGCTAAAGACATCCTTTATGCTTACAGTTCATGATGCAAACTCTAGGGTCTGCAAGTAGAAAAATTTACAACCTTTGCTGGACAAGGTTGGATACTGATTGAAATTTCAGATATTTTTATCTAATGGAAATACAAAGAATGAAAGAATGTAACCATAATTGATAAAAACTTTAGAAACTAATTTGATCAAAGATAAACAATTTATACCATACATATTTAATTTATCAATAATTTCACCAAAGATAAAAGAAAGTTTTTTTTTGTTTTTTTTTTGCCTTTGATCGGGCATCCCCACAAATATAGCTGCGGAGTCCAGGTGGTCGTTAAGTAAAGCTCTCTCCAAAATGTTGACTTGAGAATTCAAATCTCTGACTTACAGGTAAAGTTCGCCTGGGGTCACAGTCCACTTACACTGTGACCAACCACTTTTGAGTAAATAAATGAAAGGGTTTGTTAACAAGTATTCATAAGAAAATTTATTAAGAAAGTAAAATAGAAAAACTTGGCACTGCACTTGTTTGGAAAACCTTGAATAAAAGCTTTGATTATGTGGAGATACTAACAAGAAAGGAGGATAAAAATTTGCTAGAAAAATACCACTTCCACTTGGAAGAATATATCGGAAATGTTTTTTATATGTACAATTGGATTGACCACCTATAGACGGACATCATATGTTGATGTGTGTGGGGTCCAGCTTCACCCTGATTGCTTCCGGGCTGTTCGGTGCGCCCATCGGGCCGAGCTGAAATTGATAACTCTAAGTGTGGATAGATATTAAGATATACTACATTTCGATGTGAAATTTATATATTATACATTATACATAATGTAAAAGATGAGTCAACTATAATGTTAAATCTGAGTGTTAAAATAATTGAGTTGGAAAATAATTGGTTTTTGCTATTGCTTGTGCCTGCATGGTTACACATATAAATAGGATTGGAAATATATTATTAAAATCAATAAAAATAGCAAAAGTCTCTCATTTAGGAAATGTTGGTTTTGACTTGCTTTTATCTTCAATGTGAACTTCACATCCGTAGCTTGACAATTACCTCACATTTATTAATTTATTGACAATGTGCCAATATGTTCAATAACCTTGCTTTTATCTAATAGTAATTTCGCTGGTATCACTTGGGATGCACTGTTCTTATTTATTTTAATTTCCTCATCTTTCAAATAAATGATGAAAATCAGAAATATGCAGGTATAAAGCAGATTATGGTATGTTTCGTTTCTGCATAGCAGATAGTGAACATGATTGGAGAGAAGGATCAGAACAATACAAATTCATTGAGCATTGCCTTGCAACAGTGGATAGAAAGCAACAACCATGGTTGATCTTTTCAGCTCATCGTCCACTTGCATATTCCTCTAATGCTTGGTATGGCAAGGAGGGCTCATTTGAAGAACCTGAGGGGAGAGAACATTTGCAGAAGCTTTGGCAGAAGTACAAAGTAGACATTGCATTCTATGGTCATGTCCATAACTATGAAAGAATATGCCCCATTTATCAGGTAAATATAATGGCTAGATAAACCATGGTCACGTCCATAACTATACTTTAAAGTTTGTAATTGGGTCGTTGAATACATAGAAAATTTGTAGTTGAATCCCTCACACACTTTTTCGTTAGGGTTTTGTTAAAGTTATAAAAAAATATAGGGACCTATTTGAATTTTTCTAAAAAGCATATGAACTTATTTGAATTTTTCAAAAAGTTCAGGAACCCACAAATAATGAGTGAATGGATCTCTTGACGGATACTTAACAAAACTCTAACGAAAAAGTGCATGAAAGACCCAATTACAATTTTTCTATGTATTCGAGGACTCAATTATAAACTTTTAAAGTATAAGGACCTACTTGAAACTTATCAAATAGTTTAGTGATTAACAAATTAATTTAACCTAAATTTATTTCAATCTCAATGATCTATAATTTATTGTTATAGTTATTTTCTTCACTGTAAATGGATCCATATGCATTTCTAATTATCTAAACGCCTATGATGCAGAATCAGTGTGTGAATTCTGAAAAAACTCATTACTCAGGCACCGTGAATGGAACAATCCATATTGTTGTTGGTGGAGGAGGAAGTCACTTATCAGACTACACCCCATCACCCCCTGTTTGGAGTCTTTACAGGGACCGTGACTTTGGGTTTGGCAAATTGACAGCATTCAATCACTCATATCTCCTATTTGAGTACAAGAAAAGTAGTGATGGAAAGGTCTATGACTTTTTCACCATTTCAAGAGACTACAGAGATGTTTTGGCTTGTGTGCATGATGGTTGTGAGAAAACCACTTTAGCAGCCTGAATTATGTCTTTATATGTAGACCTGATATGGTTTTGGAGTGAAATAAATATTCTATAAATAATGGTTATTATATTTATTATCCATGCAAGAAAGAGAAATCCTGGTTGATAACTTCAGATAGGATAAGGTGAATTCAACTAAAAAATTATAATAGACTCTCCATTTCGTACACTACACCATACACTACATTGCTCTGCAATGGTAAGAAGAACAAGACATACATATGAACATCGAATAAACAGGACACGATGGATAAAAAATGCATATGCACGCCTGCTCCCATCTTCTGGGTTAAAAATTCCACAAAATTCCAAAGTCTTAAATCTTTGCACTGTAGTCATCACTACTTATTATAATGAATGTAACAAATTGATATGCATCGATTGTGTAAACCACCACGTTATTAAATATGTTTGACTCTTATCATAATCATGTTAAAATTATCTATTCCATGATTTGTGATTGATTGATAGTATAAAAAATTTATACTACAATGCATAGCAATTAAACTCGCGAGAATTTATGCTAATAATCAAATGATACATCTTATCCTAGTACAATTATATTCCCTCAAAATTATGAGTAATGATAGGTGAACACCTGGGTGTACCTTGGTTAATCATGTGTAAATTTTTTGTTAATTCAGTTCATTATATGGTTAATGGGTTATATGAAGCTTACTTTCCATAATCATGTAAATATTTGGTTAATCACATGTAAATATCTAATTAATTCAGTTTTTTATATGATTAATGGGTCATCATGAATTAACCGAATATTTACAAGTGATTAATCATATAATGAACTGAATTAACTAAATATTTATACCGATTAACCAAGGTGTCAACTTTTGATATCAATTTTGGGTGTGCAATTATCATTACTCCAAAATTATTTCCACTGAAGTTGTAACATTTTCCTTATTGATTTGTGTTTTGACTTGGGTCGGTACATCCATCCAGTAATCTGTTAGTCACCTAGACTAAGCTACCATATATATATATATATATATATATATATATATATATATAGATAGATAGAAGACAAGAAGAATAGAGAGAGAGAAAGAAAGAGAAAAAGAGAGAGAGAGAGAGAGAGAGAGTACTATTGACTATTGAGGCTTGGAGAGAAATCTCCTCGAGAATTCCCCCTTACAACCAAGCTATGCTCTAGGTTCACTTTCACCAAGCCAATGCTCAAGGCAGGTGTTGAGGTTGGCTTCCTCCTTGTGTGCCAACTCCAAAGGTAAAGATAGGTGTAAGTGCAAAGAGCACTCCAGCGCTCAAGTCAGAAAGGGTACTCGATGTGTTCTGTCGCTAATTTCGTGGTTAATAATTTTGGTGGCTTCTAAGGTGAGGGTGTGTTTAAATCCCTCACCTGTGATGGAGCCACCTTAACCGTTGGATCTAAGTCGCTTTTTAGTGGATGGTTCATACTAATTACCTATGACCTGATTAACTGGTTGCACAATAATTTTTCAAATTGACCCCAACTTTTTGCTAAAAGCCCCCACATTTATGTCAAGGTAATGAATTTCTTGTTGGATATTTCGTCGGACTGAATATCCAGAATCCTCATTGTAGTTGTGCTGGTTCATATGGCGCCTCCAGGTTGAGATTAACCATGATGGTATAAAGTATAAAACTTTCATTTCAGTCATATGCAATGCTATTAACTTCAACATTCCAGTGACACAAATTCAAAAAATGGTACTCCCTCCGGTCTCTATTGTAAGCAAAAATTAAATGGGACACACATATTAAGATAGTTAGTTGATCTCATTTAAAAGGGTCATTGGGAATAAGAAATTAAGTTTGTTACCTAAATTACCCTTCCTCTTATTTATTAAGCTTGTGTTATTGAGAATAAAATGTGTCATTGGAAAACAAAATTTGTATTAAATGAAGGGTATTTTGAGAATAACTTCATTAAATGAGAAGAGAGTAGTTGAAATTTGCTTATATTTTGGACCAAAAAATTTGGACATTTTTGCTTACATTGTGGACCGGAGGGAGTAGGTGTAAAGCCATTGATTCAGTCCGAAAAGAAATGGGCTTGACTAATAAAGACATGGTAATAAAGAGTGGAAGTGAAAGTGGGTTGGCAGTAGATTTATTGTGGCTTGGCATAGATAACAGGCATTTCACAGGCACTTTCTTTGAACCCTTTTATGGGTCGGAGAGATATTGGGAATTGATGCTATTTTAAACACTGATTGTTTTGTTCAAAAAACCACGATGATGATGAGGAGGGATTTTAAACATATTAACTTTATTTATTCTATTACAAGGTCTTACTTGCAAAAACACATATTTACTCTTCTCTCCTGTTCAGACTTTAAATTTATAAAGGGTACCCATTGTTTACCGTGTCTCCCTTGTATTACCTGTAAAAATGCCTCCTATTTGACGATGGATTTTGTCCATAGCTGATTTCAATTTTTTTATTAGTGATCTTGAAAATGACGGTGGTGGTGGTCCTAATGAAGATGCTAAATATTGGCATTTGATGGATTCACCCTTAATGAATATTGTTGTTTATTGTTGAACACTTGAACTTAAATTTTGTGTTATGATTGGACTTGTTTAATGTGAACTTATTAATGTTATGAGCTTATGAATGTTATGTTTATTATTGATTAAAGTTAAATATGTTTCATATGGTTTGATTATGAATCTAAACTATTTTATTAGTATGTTGGATTATTTTTTCATTATTGAATATATTAATTAAATTAAAATGTATATATTTAATTATAATCGATTTGACCACAGATGAAGCATGATTGGACATTGTCTTCACCAGTTTAGTGATTGGTCCATTTTTTGAAACATTGCCATCAACCAATCACAAATCATCGAATTATGTGTGACTTTTAATGTTGTTTATAATAAGAGTCAAACTTATTCAATAATGTGGCGATTTAAGATTTGTTGACAATAAATATCTTTATAAAAATGTATATCAATTAAATCCATAGCTCCCTCTCCCTCTCTCTTTGTGTGTGTCTCTAAGTTGTATAGGGGTATTTCTGTATGAGTGACAGACATTTATAAAATATATTAAAAACATAAAGTCATTGATTTTTTAAATGGTTCAGATTAAAATATAAAGTGTGATTTTTAAGTGATCACATAACCAATAACTATCTTTTAATCTTGATCATCCATGTATCATTTAATGATTCAGATTCGATCCTCTTACTCCTATATATATATATATATATATATATATATATATATATATATATATATATATATATATATAACCCTCTCACAAGATGCAATATATATGGCTACTTAAAAATCAATCATATGAGAAAAGCCCTCTCACTAAATGATACATGGATGATCAAAAATTTATTCAAAAATTTTAAAATATCACATGACTACTTAAAAAAGTCACAAGACTTTGTGTTTTAATCTCTCACTCTCATAAAAAAAAGGTCCTCTAGTGAGAGGGACTTTTTTTATGTAAGAGTGAGAGGATTAGATCATAGTCATTTGATTAAACTTTAAATGGTCAAGATTAAAACACAAAGTCATGTGACTTTTTAAGTGGTCATGTGACATTTTAAAACTATTAAATAACTTTTAATCTTTACCACTCATGTATGGTTGTATGGCTAATATGTGTCCCTCTCACTCTCATATAAGAAAAACCCTCTCACTATATATATACCCACAAGCTGTGGTCTAAGCGGCTAGTAACTTGAGCCCTTTAACCTAATGTCCAAGGTTCGAATTCGAATCCTGATGATGAGAATATTGCTGCATCTATGGGTAGGAGAGTTGTCCCTTAACTGGTACTCTATATCCTCGGGGGATTAGTCTTACGGCTACCGAATTTGGGGATACCTTAGGTTTTATCCCATATATATATATATATATATATATATATATATATATAGTGAGAGCAATTTTCATTGTAAGAGGTGAGACGAGCAAACATGGGTCACTAAACAACATATGAATTGCTAAGATTAAGAATTAATTAGTAGTCATGGTGATGACTAAAAAACTCACATGTTTAATATTAAGAGGATTTATATTCTCTCCTATTTCAGAAGAATAGGATTACAATTTTGTAAAAGAGAGAAAGACACAATTTTTTTAAGAAGAATCCTAACGAGTGCCCTTAGGACATTGTTCAAGGAATCAAGAAAGGAAAATTGTGTATTTTGCATTTTGAAAAGAGTTACGCTTATTTTCTCAATACAAATTTTTCTTTTATGGATTCCTTAACCAATGTTCGTTACCAAAACATTTTTTTTAATATAATTAGTAGTAACATGATGGATCATTGTATAAAAAAATTGTATCTCTCTCTAACCAATGAAACATATCTTGTAAACAAACGAGAATCCATTTCCTAATTAAGATTGAAAAATGCTAGTATTATACTCTTTATCACACTTCTCATCAACACACACTTTATTATTGGATATATTTCATATGAGACCCACCAAAATATATGTTGCCACATAAAATTCACCCAATAATAAATGATATGTTACGAAGAATGTGTTTAAAAATGTGATGCTAGCATTGCTCGTTAAGATTTAGTACTTCCCTGGCCTCTCAAATTCTTCATTCGCTTGAAATCTCTCTCCTCAATTATTTGTCCTTCTTTTTTTTTTTTTGACTGACGTCGATTGAGGAAAAGGACCTCAATTATGTGCAATTGTATGACGCTATGGGTGAAAACTAGGGTTATATTTTATAATAATTCTTTATATTACCTGATCAAAAAATAATAATTCTTTATATTTACAGTGGTCATTAATTAATAGCCACATGTAAGGTTAGGTAATCCCAAAAAGAGTTTTAGATTAGATCGATGGAAAGAAGATAAAAGTTGTTTCCACGAGCCAAACGTGTTACCGTTTTTTTATTTGCCCAAGCAAGATTCAAAACATGTGTAACGATAGCTAGGAACTTGGAGAGTTGGAGTCTCAGGCTCTGTTTGGTTTTTTATATGCAAAAAGATTCTATACTTAATTACACTTTTGGTCCCCAAGATATGATAAATATACAATTTTGGTCTCCCAAGTTTTAATGGCTTCAATTGGATCATCCAAGTTTTTCAGATATTACAATCAATTCCTTCCGTGTATTTTTCTTTCATTTTTTAATGGTTGACCGTATTGACCGTGGGTGGGTCCTGGTCATCTTGTTTTAAGTAGTCAGTTTTTTTTTTATTAAATTATTAATTATTAATTTATTTAATAAAAATTAAAATTAAAATAATTTATGTCATCTTCCTACCCATCGCCCCCCCCACTCACCCACCACTGTCAAACCAAACACTACAAGAAAATATCGATTTACCGACGAACATTTTTCCGACGGAAATTTTATCATTACCGACGGAAAAAACCATCGGAAATTCGGAATAGGAAAAAACACGGACATTTCCGATGGAAAAGCCGTCGGAACCGTTACCGACGACCATTCCGTCGGTAAGTCCGTCGGTAATATAGTGCGGAAATGTGGCGGGAAGGATTACCGACGGAAAATTCCGTCGGTAAATTACCGATGGAATTTTCCGTCGGAACACTGTGTAGGAAAAGGGTATACCGACGGAAAATTCCGCCGGTAAATTACCGACGGAATTTTCCGCCGGAAAAACGGCTCAAAATTTGAGTGGGTCCAGGGTATACCGACGGAAATTTCCGTCGGTAATTTCCTGATGGAATTTTCCGTCGGAAAGTCATCTCGAAAATTGAGCAGTAATAGGTTACCGACGGAATTTTCCGTCGGAAAGTCATCTCGAAAATTGAGCAGTAATAGGTTACCGACGAAAATTTCCGTCGGAAAGGTGCCTCGATAATTGGGCGGGAAAGGTGTACCGACGAAAATTTCCGTCGGTAATTCGAATTCGTCAAATCTGGGTGTTTACTGACGGACGGGTCCGTCGGAAATGCGGATCCCGCCGTCGGTAAGTTTCCGACGGATCTGCCAGTCCGTCGGAAACTGTTAGCAACGGCCTTATTACCTACGGAAAACGGTCCGTCGGAAACGCGTATTACTGACGGATTTTCGACGTTTCCGATGGACTTTGGCCGTCGGTAAACAGTGATTTTTTTTGTAGTGAAACCCTCCACCCTCATTACCACCACCACCACCACCCTTCTCCTATCTCCGACAGTGCCGCCAGTCCATCTCCATTGCTCCTTCTTCTTCTCCGGCAAACCCATCCGTTCTCACCATCTTGGCGTTGTTTCTATGGATCCTTGGAGACAATGCTGCTTCCGTTGACAACCCTCGCCATCAATGACAACCCACTCCTCTGCTTTCCCAAACAATAAAAATGGATCTGAAAAAAATTAAAATAAATGAATAAATCGCTAAAAAATTGGATTTAAATTGTTTTAGGGACTGACCATTCCGAGAGTGAAGTAGGCATCGAGGTTGCCGGTGTTGACACAGTGTTTGAGGAAACGGTGAGCAGAATTTGACCAGTTTTTGGGTTTAATGGAAAACGCCTTAGGACCAAGTTTGGATAATACAGAAGGAAGAAGGATGCAGAGCTAAGCGGTTCAGTCTTTTGCATCTACATTTGTTATTATAGGAAAAGAAATGTATAAGAAATGAAAGTAGCAACGAAATTATGATGTGAGAGTAAAACTTAAGAGGAGGTTGATGAAATCGGGAGGTGAGGATGCGGTGGAGCTTAGGTTCGCCATGATGGTGGGAGTGTTGGGTTCATCGGAGAAGAAGAATAAGGAGCAGTGGAGATAAACTGGCGGCACTACCGGAGATAGGAGAAGGGTAGTGGTGGTAGTGAGGGTGGAGGGTTTCAAAGTGGTGGGTGAGTGGAGATGGGTAGGAAAAAGATGACATATTTTTTTTTAATTTTATTTTTAATTAAATAAATTAATAATTTAATAAAAAATTGGCCACTTAAAGCAAGCTGAGTAGGACCCACCCATGGTTAATGCAGTCAACTGTTAAAAAATGGATGGAAATTGGAAAGAAAGACTTGATTGTAACATCTGGAAAACTTGGGGACTCAATTAGCACAATTAGAACTTGGGGACCAAAATTACTTATATATTATACCTGAGGGACCAAAAGTACAATTAAGCCAAGATTCTATTGCCTGAAATAGCACCTGGACTACAAAAGAAAAGCAACAGAGGTTCATTGTCCAGAATATGATTGCTGTCAAAAAGTGATTAATACATCAACAAAAGAGAGTTGCATGTGATAAGCATTCTCCAAAGAGAGTCGCATGTGATTAGCATTTTCCAAAGGTCTTACAGAATTATTGATAAAGGTGTGTTCGTTTTATATTTTGAAAGAATTTATTTTAAAAAATTGTGGTTAAAAAATAGACTTGAGTTTTGTATTAATATTTTAAAAATAAGTTTAGAAGAATTGGTTTTGTTTGGATAATAAAGTAAAATCATTTTGAAATGTAAATATAAAAAATTTTATGGTCTTACATTTAAAAAGAATTATTTTTAGATCATAAAAAAAAAGAATTATTTTCAACTGAAAAACTAGAAATTCTTGCTTCTATTGAAAATAATTTTATCTAACTTAGAATTGATTTTTGTGGACTAAATTTTGTAAAAAAACCTCAAATTCTTAAAATTACAACAAGCACTAAGTTGCAAATCGTGAACTTGGTCCCGCTGTGTGTTGGTCCACCTCTAAAATCCCCACATGTGCCTGATAAATGTAAAAATTGATGCTACCAGTTGCTGCATATAGAACAGGGCTGCTTCTAAGGTGAGAGACCATGGCAACTCTCTCACCACAAGAGACCACAAAAAGCCCTTATTTGCAATATCAAAAGTCCTTGTTTGCAAACTCATTAATTATTTTATACTCCTTCCCCTTCCCCTCCTCTCTCTTCTCTCCTTTCTTATCTCTACTCTCTCATCCTAGTACCCCCACCTCCATAGCCTCCCCTCCCACCACCTCACCCTACCCCCTTGAACAGACCAAGATCCAATCCAATCACAGTGAGAACGAAGCCACAAAGAAGAGTATAACTCCATTTTTTTACTTGAACCAAATTTTGATAATTAATTGCACAAGTTGTGTTTGCACTGCGAAAGTGTGAATCCTTGTTTTCTATTTTAGTAGGCTTATGGGGTTTCTATTTATTTTGGTTCGATGTATGAGAAGAGGAGGAATTACTGGGCAACAATGAGACCATGAGGATTGAAGAACCAAAGAAAATTACACACAGAGTCGTGAGTGATGAGCAGCACAATGATATCAAGCTATCGGTTTGTAGAAATGTTAGGGATGGATCAAATAGGGTGGTTTCGGAGGCAGGCTCAATCTGGGTTGGGGTGGGGGGGAGTGGGAGGGGAGGCGGTGCGGGGTGGGGGACTTGTAGGAGAGAGAAGCGAGGAGGGAGGAGGGGTGCAATACCCGAAAATTTTAATAATTTAATTAAAGTCTTTAACTAACACTATTTCAGTAGTTTAGAATTTCTCTTTGTATAACGATTATACATGATTTTTTTTTAAAGTTATTATAGTTTTAATCAGGACTTTGTAATTTGTTTGTTGTTAGTCACTCTGATGGATTATATTCCTTATGTATGTAATGAATGTAATCTTTTACTTTGGATGAGACGAATTTGTGTATGTTTGTGAGGCTGCGAAGGGGAATGAGGTTTTCCCTTTCAGCCGGTCATGGCTACAAAATTCGGGTAATGACAAAGTTGGTATCAGAGCTTAGGTTACAAAGTTTTGAAAGAGAAAGTAAGCGTTGATAACACTTGTGGTTGGATCTCGAACCCGGGCGAGGTCTAGGACAAATGTTATTACGGCATAATTTCAAATTTGTTTCTTAAAAAGTCTTAAGTATTCACTCCACATGGCAACAAGACGACGATATGAGATGATTTTAGTTTATATATATTTGAATTCTATTTTAATTCCTCTGTGCTCACTCTTAAGGTTGCTCATAAAATGTGATTACGAATTGAGTATTAATAGTATATATTAAGTTTTGTGATGATGATTATGATTATGATGATGATGATGATGATGATAATGATGAAACATGAGTTGAAATTATGAAAGCCATGCATGTTCTTAAAGTTTGATGGTGTTGTGAACCAATTAATTTGGTGAAGATATGTTAAATGAATTAAGGGAATTACAATTTTGAAAACTTAAGAGGATAGTAATATGGGAGTAAATATTGTTCGATAAAGCTAAGCTGTCATAAATATGAGTTGAGACTGCTATTTGAAAATAATGAGTGATGTTTGGTATAAGGAAAAAGTTTGTGATAGTTTGTTTAAAATGGTTATAGTGAGTTTGCATTTTTCTTTTAGTATTATTATCAAATGATACAAGTAATGTTGAGAGATTAATTATTTGAAACTTTATTAAAATCATGCTTGATTTATGGTTGATTTTAAGATATGAGCTTGTATGGTCTACTAGTTTATGTATCCAATAGGATTTTTTTTTTATGTGCATAATAAACTATCTAATTATATGTTATAATTATTTTGTTATAGTTCTTGGTAGGTGTCCTTGGAATTCGAGGACGAATTCCTTTTAAGGGGGGTAGGATGTAATACCCAAAAATTTTAATAATTTAATTAAAGTCTTTAACTAACACTATTTCAGTAGTTTAGAATTTTTCTTTGTATAACGATTATACATGATTTTTTTTTAAGTTATTCTAGTTTTAATCAGGACTTTGTAATTTGTTTGTTGTTAATGACCCTGATGGATTATATTCCTTATGTATATAATGACTGTAATCTTTTACTTTGGATGAGACGAATTCGTGTATGCTTGTGATGCTGCGAAAGGGAATGAGGTTTTCCCTTTCGGCCGGTCATGGCTACAAAATTTGGGTCATGACAAGGGGAAGGAGTGAAAAATAATTTTTGGTTTTGTAAATAAGGAATTTTAATTTTGCAAATAAGGGTTTTTTTTGTGGTCTCTCATGGTGAGAGTCTTGTCATGATCTCTCACCCTAGAATTAGCCTATAGAATAGAGCCCGTGTGAAACATCCCTGGCTGCTCTACGGATTGACGATTACCCCCACAAACCAACACAGGCTTCTTCAGCGTGCTTTGTCCTCACTCACACGCTTCCTGGGAAAACTTCCCAGGAGATCACCCATCCTAGAATTGCTCCAAGTCAAGCACGGTTAACTGTGAAGTTTTTAAGTGATGGGCTCCCCAAAAGAAGATGCATCTTGTTAGTATAGGTAGTATCAATCAATTCATATATGCCATCCTCAACTGTATAGTCCCATACAATCATAGGATCCCTCTCATTCGAGTGTGTAATCGGTTCATTCATGTGTCCCTCCGCCTCCTTGTTTGTGCCTTCTTGCACCGGCGGCCACTCCCCGCCCTCGTCAGCACCCGGGTGTTACATGCCCACCAGCTTCCGCTTGGTTCGTCCCCGAACCACACCGTACTGGGAGAGGTGCCGCTCTGATGCCATTTGAAACATCCCTGGCTGCTCTACGAATTGAGAGAGCCTGGGAAAACTTCCCAGGAGGTCACCCATCCTAGAATTGCTCCAAGTCAAGCACGGTTAACTGTTGAGTTCTTAAGCGATGAGCTCCCGAAAAGAAGATACATCCGGTTAATATAGGTAGTATCAATCAATTCATATATGCCATCCTCAACTGTATAGTCCCATACCTACACAATCTCAGGATCCCTCTCATTCGGATGTGTAATCGGTTCATTCATGTGTCCCTCCGCCTAGAAGCCTGCCAGGAGCCGCTCCTTGTCCGTGCCTTCTTGCACTGGCGACCATTCCCCTCCCTCGTCGGCACCCGGGTGTTACACCATGCACTGACATAACCTGGACCACCAATGCCAACACATTGGGACCACCTTTACAATTCCAACTTTCACCATCTAGCATCACTACAAAAAAATTATTTTGTTTAGTGACTGAAGAATTCGGTCGCTAAACTTACTAATTGGGTCGCTATCTACTTTAGCGACCGAATTAGCAACCGAATTAGCGACCGAAACAAGGGCGTAGCAGAAACCCTGGTCGCTAAGGATCTAATTTATATTTCGGTCGCAATATAGACACCGAATTTTCAGTCGCTATATTATATAATTCGGTCGCATAGTGGGTTGGTCGCCTGCTCAGGTTAACCGAAATTGGTGACTGATATTTGGTTGCAAATTCGGTCGCTAAAAAATATTTAATATAAAAAATTATTTTATTATTGATTGATATTTAGACCTAGCGGTCGATATATTGGTTGTTATTTCGGTCGCTAATTCAATTTGTTTTATTTTTTTGGTTTTTATTTTAAAATGATTTTAAATTTATAATTAATATTTTAAATTTTACATTCTTCAATTTACTAATATAAATTACTATTAAAAATCAGATATAAAAATAATGACAATATTATATAAATAAATATAAATGTAGTCATACAAGAAAAGTATGTAAACTTTAGAAAATGAAAAAACACAAAATCGGAGTCAGTCATGATGCGGAGGAAGAGGCAACCAATCATCCTCAACGTCCGTGCCGCTGATGTCTGCAATGTCCTCGTCCTCTGGAGCAGCATCATCAGTAGCAGGAGGCGGGGAAACTGGAGGAGCAGCAGGAGGCACAACTGTTGGAGCATCACCCTGAGCAACTGGAGGCTGGATCCTCATCTGCTCCAACACCAACCGCAGTGTCTAGCCTTGCTCCATCGTCATCTACAGCAGCTGCTGGTGTGTCTGTGTCAAATGTGCAATCTGCTCCTAAAAGACTCAACAAAAAACTATTATAGTAAAAATTATTACCTAAATTACAATAAGTAAAACTTAATAATGATACTAAAAGCCTTTTTTTTTCCGTCCGGAATGGAATCCAGGATATCCCCGCAGTCGATAGTCGTAGGACTAAATCCTTCAAGGATGAAGAGTACCAGTTAAGGGACAACTCCTATACCCACAGATATAGGTCTATTCTCATCACCAGGATTCAAATCATGAATATATGATTAAAGAGTTTAAGGTACTGAACTACTTCGATCAAACCTCGTGGATACTAAAAGGCTTTTTTTTTTAGGCCTTAGGCGGCTGGCTCAATGGCCTTATAGCAGCCAAGGCTATGATTGCTTTTCAAATCTGAAGAAAATCTTCTTAATGTATAAAATATAGAATATAGATTTATTTGATGGCTGCAAGCCGCTAGGTACACAAAAAGAGTATTCATATATATGTGCAAGTGGGTTACTAGTTACTACATCATGCACAAGCACGACGTAAAGATAATTATTTTAGGGTGTGTTGATAGTATAGTATAATCTCTTGAGTCACATGACAACTTTTTATCATATGCATTATCATAATGAACAGTACAAATAAAATAATATTAATTTTACTATAATACCCTTTGTAATATATATATATATATATATATATATATGTGTGTGTAAGTATTAGGCAATATATAATATATTTTATAATATATAGTATATATGATAATATATTATTACTATCATAATAATACTATATATATATATTAGAGAGAGAGAGAAAAGAGAGAGAGGAGAGAGAGAGAGGAGAGAGAGGTAATCTTTTTTTAGTCTGTCCATGAGACAAAAAGTTGTCTCATGATTTAGTGGGAGACAAAATTTTGGGTTTTTATCCTGTCTCTCACCCCATTGTTTGTCATGTCCCCTGACTATTTTTCAAATCAAACAGGAGACAAAAAATTTTGTACTGAGTCCCCATCATTTTTGCAAATCAAACGCACTCTTAGGCTTTGTTTGTGAGTTTTGTTTTGAAGGGGAAGTAAAGAAAAGAAAAGGTGTGTGAGAATCTCTACCTTATTTGTGAGTTTAAAAATTTGGAGGGGAAGGTTTTGAGGATTTTAGAAAACCCCCCAAACCTCTCCTCAACCCATTTTTTGGTTTATCCCAATTTGGGGTTTTTTTTGGGGCGGAGGGGAATAGTTAAATTACTGATTTACCCTCTCAGCCTTTATTAATTTGCATTAATATTTTTTTTTGAAAGGTACATTAATATTATTTAACTTAGTTATTTTTTTAAATAAAGGCAAGATTATAAAAACATGTCATAAACCCACAATTTCCTTCCCTTTATACAAATACAATATGCACTTACCTACAAGGTGAGGGATAATACTCTCATTCTTCTTCCCTCCCTCCCCTTTCCTTCCCCTTGATCTCCCCCATTTTCTTCCCCTCCAAACTCACAAACAAAACGTTACAGTTATATATAGTCATTCCCATACGCTTTCCCTCCTATGAATATGACCACCAAGGGGAGTGAATAGAGACACATACACATATCATTAAGATAATAATAGTGAGAGGTATACTCAACCAGAGCTTCTTCTGCTTTATCTGAGAAAAAAAAAATTCAAATTCCAATTATTCGTATCATCCAAACAGCATATTGAACCAGATAACTTTTCGTATGATTTTTCATCTGGAAAGATTGAAAATGGAAGGAAGTGTTGGTAATTGCTTGAAGCTCAATATGATTTTGCTGATATTGTGTTTCACCGCTGTTTTTGCTGATAACCACATCGATGGCTTTGGCGAGCAGCCACTGTCGAAGATTGCCATTCACAAAACCATTCTTGCACTCCACAGTTCCGCCTCCATTACAGCAGCTCCGTTTGTGCTGGGCAATCAGGTAACAAACTACTTCTTCCCTTTACATGGCTTCACTTAAGGGTGTGTTTGGTTGGGTTATAAAAAAAAGGCCAGGAAATATTAACCAATGTTAAGAGCGCCGGTTAAGAAATTTTAAAAAAGAAAGATTTTTATAAGAAGTAATGTATTTATTGCATTTAAAAGTGAAATTTTCGGGGCCTCTTTATTTTGTTTCAAATTCACTAGTTTCATCCCCAGCTTTTAAAAGTAATTACAAAATTATCATCTTATTTTTGTTTTATTTCATGTTTTTTAAAATTTGTATATGAAACACTAAAAACAATTTTTTTTCTTTCTGTTTTTACTATTTCATGTACAAATCTTTAGAAATAGGAATCAAAATGAAAATAAATAATTTTGTAATTATTTTTGAAAACAGGGAATGAAAACAAGAAACTGAAAACAAAACAAACTGACTCTTAAAGCTTGTTTGCTTCGTTTCTAGTTTTCTATTTTCATTTCATGTTTTCAGAAATAATTACAAATCTGTCACTTTGTTTTTTTTATGTTTCATGTTTTCAAATATTTGTACAGGAAACAGTGCAAACAGAAAAAAATTATTTTCAGTGTTTTCTGTACAAATTTCTGAAAACAGGACACAGAATGAAAACAAGGTGGCAATTTTGTAATTATTTTTGAAAACAGAAATGAAAACAAGAAACCGGAAATTTTTATTTTCTAAAATCTGTATTATTTTAGTATTTGCCACATCAATTTTTTTTTCAAATTTTGAAAACACATCCATCATTTCTAGAAATTTTGAAGATATCAAATAATTATTTTCATTGTTGCCTGAAATGCATTCTTCCTTGACTGGTCTTCCATCATCTCTTTGTCAAAATTGTTTATTGTAGGAGTTTTTCATCCTCTTGTTAGCAATTTAAAATCAAAACAAATTTTAGAAAATGGAAACAGGAAATGAAAATGCAAACCAAACAGACCCTTAATTTTTCAATACCTTAACATTCTTTAATTCTTTGAGGCAGCAAGATATATAAAAAAGGTTATTTTAATAATCCATTATATATATAATAATATTTTAATAATCATTTATAAATAAAATATTTATGTATTTAGATATATTAGCATAAAATGATTTTAAATAATTTGTTTCATTTAAATTGTATAGAAAGAATCAAATTTATGTATTAAATTATTAAAAGAGTTGTGCGATTATTTAATGAAAGGGAAAAACAAACAAATACTGAAAATTTAGCTTACGGGAAAAAACCTTTTTACCATGAAAAAATATTTACTTTATCTTTTTCCAAACATCTCTAATTTATCCCAAAACAAATTTTATATAAAAAGAACAATTTTGGAAAATTTAATCATTCCCAAACAAGTTATAAATTTGTCTATGGGGAACGTTTATTTTTAAAAACAGTTTTTTTAATATAAAAGTCATTTTAATAATATCTCCAATAATGTAACTTATTGGAGTTGTCTAACACCTTTTTGTAGGTTTCACTATCCAAACATTACCATTTTTTAATATATATTACTAAGGAACTACTCTTCACTTTAGCTAGCTATACCCACAGTGTGTATTTGTAGAATTTACAGTCGTGCTTTGATATATATTGCAGGGCGAGGATACTGAATGGGTGACTGTACAACTGGAGTCCCCAGAACCATCTAGAGATGACTGGGTTGGAGTTTTTTCTCCTGCAAACTTCAAGTAATCTCCAACTCTTTCTCACGAGGAATATACTTGTAGCACACATAAATTAGTGGAACCAATTTACAAAATAGTGGGAACCATTTGAATTATAACCAATAGAAGAGAGTGTGTTACAAAGAAACTGTCTTGGTAACACTCCTCTAATAACTAAAATAGCAGGACACTAATCTAGTTTTTATCTTGTTCATGTTGGTGTGGAATACAATTTTTGGTCATGGCAGTAAACTATAAACAAACTAAAGGAAATCTAATTTTTACATCACAGTTCAGCAACATGTCCACCTAACGGCGGCGCCGGCTATGTAGAGAGTCCATATATATGCACAGCCCCAATAAAGGTGAGTGTAACATAAGCTGTATATGGATCAACAACACAAATTAAACAAGGGTGAATTACTAATGTGAATGATTTGAATTTTTGTGCCAGTACAAGTATGCCAACCACTCCAATTCAAACTATATAGAGACAGGGAAAGCTACTTTGAAGTTCCAGTTGATCAATCAACGTGCAGATTTCTCCTTTGCACTATTTTCAGGTGGACTATCAAATGTAAGTCATATCAATTGAATTAAGCATGCTAATGATTTATTGCTTCAATGCTTAATCCAGTGCAATACACTACTGTTCTTAATATGAATGACTCAATTCTTCTTATGCTATTGCTAACTAGTATTCATCTGATTGAACAATGCAGCCTAAACTAGTGGCAATTTCTAATTCCATATCATTTGCAAATCCTAATGCGCCTGTGTATCCGCGCCTTGCTCTAGGGAAGTCTTGGGATGAAGTAAGTTTATCTTGTTGCCTGAGTTCTTTGGTTTTATGTTGTCCAATTATTTGTATTCACCACAGGAAGCCTTAAATATCATATTCTGACACTGATTCAGACCACATAAGAAGTTTAAACTTTAAATTGATAACAGCAGCTCATTATATAGGATCGGCTGTTTTGATGCTTCACTGAAAATTTCTAAAAGACTACTTGACATGATATTGTTGGAATTGTTGTTATGAGAATTGATGCTATGCTTATACCTTTTACTAAACATCTTCAAATTGTTGTTCTGAAAATTGCTGCTATGGAAATTGCTGCATGACTTGCCCAATTTAAACTTATAGAACAATTTTAAGAGAACTTTCTATGTATTGCAGATGACAGTTACCTGGACAAGTGGATATGACATAAATGAAGCCATACCCTTTGTTGAATGGGGTCCAAGTGGAGGAAGGAAGACACGATCTCCTGCTGGAACTTTGACATTTAATCGTAACAGCATGTGTGGTATGAAATTAGGAATTATTTCAATGAACCAATTTAGCTTGTTTGTTTATAACAATGTTGAGAGAGTGGTAAATGAGTACACTAATTGACTTCATCAACCCCTTAATTAGTGGTTACTTGTTTCTAAACCGAAAATATTTACTAAAAACTTTTGTTTTTTATTTTGTAATTCTCACTTAATCATCTTGGGACTAAGTATAGTGAAACTTCAACTTTCTAGGATTGTATTGGAAATTAACTCTGTCATGGATAAATGCTTGATTAGGAAGAAAAGAAACTTAACTTTATCCTTTTGAAAATGGATCTCTTTGCCCTAGAAGGCCCTTGATTTAGATATATTGCATAATGAGGATACTTTGCTATTTTGCAGGTGAACCTGCACGAACTGTTGGCTGGCGTGACCCAGGTTTTATACACACAAGTTTCCTTAAAGAACTGTGGCCGAACCAGAGGTATGCATTTATCTATCCTTTTATGTTATGACACTACGATCAGTTGGTATTGATTATTCTAAAGAGTTTTAATTATTATTTTTTTTTTAAAAAATCAGGTACTCATACAGGTTGGGACATATTGTGTCTAATGGTTCTTACATCTGGAGTAAGAAATACTCATTCAAGGCATCACCATATCCAGGACAAAATTCATTACAACGTGTTATCATATTTGGTGACATGGGAAAGGTAGTATTAATTATTGAAAAATTTATAATGGTAGAAATATGATAGGCTACTCTAAAGGTAAGTAAAAGTGTATCACCTGTTAATGTGTATAAAGATCTTAACTCACTTTAGCTAATTAAAGATCAAGACACTCTTACTTTGTCCCTTCATATTTTGCTTACTTTATGGGAGTTTTATCCGTAGAAATAATATTGACTTAAACTTAACTACAAATAATACAACTTAACCATTGATGGCTTCATTAAGCAAATTTCATTTTCCAAAATTTGAATTAAAACTATAATTTTAAGCATGGTTAATATAATTGGGGGAAATCTTTATTTTTCTTCTCATTTATTTTAGGCTGAGCGTGATGGTTCAAATGAGTATGCTGATTACCAACCTGGTTCACTTAACACTACGGACCAGCTCATCAAGGACTTAGACAATTATGACATTGTTTTCCACATAGGAGATCTGCCTTATGCAAATGGTTACATCTCACAGTGGGACCAATTCACAGCTCAAGTGCAAGAAATTTCATCCGCAGTACCATATATGATTGCAAGGTTCGTTTGATTGCAATCATTTTATACTATTGGCATTTAAACTAAATTTTAATCATCCTTATGAGGCTTAAGAATATCCATTTTATTTATTCATACTGCAGTGGAAATCATGAACGTGATTGGCCAAACACGGGATCCTTTTTCGATACTCCAGATTCAGGTGGAGAATGTGGAGTTCCAGCAGAAACCATGTACTATTTTCCTGCTGAGAACAGAGCCAAATTCTGGTGAGTTACATTAATCAAAATGCAAACTATGATACATACATCTTTAGTTAATCAAATTTAAATTATAAGGTAGTCTAGGTAGTTTAGGGAAGGGGCATAGGGTTTGGATTGATAAAAAGGTCATGGGTTCAACTCCCCCTACTAACATAACACATTAATTACTAACATTTGCCTATAAAAAAAATTACATTTATTCCACCACCTAGTCCACGATTGTGTATATTACCTTGACCAGTTGTTACCCATTCTTTTATAGCTTCATGTTATCTGCTAAAGACATCCCTCTATACATACATTTCATAATGCAAATTCTAGCTTCTGCTAGTGAGAAAAAAATTTACACCCTTTGTTGGACAAGGTTGGATACTGATAAAAATTTCAAATATTTTTATCTAATGGAAATACAAAGAATGAAAGAATCTAACCATGATTGATCAAAACCTTAGAAGACTAATTTGATCAAGTAAGCAAATGAATGATGACAATTGGAAACGTGCAGGTATAAAGCAGATTATGGTATGTTTCGTTTCTGCATAGCAGACAGTGAGCATGATTGGAGAGAAGGATCAGAACAATACAAATTCATTGATCATTGCCTTGCAACAGTAGATAGAAAGCAACAACCATGGTTGATCTTTTCAGCTCATCGTCCCCTTGCATACTCCTCTAATGCTTGGTATGGCATGGAGGGCTCATTTGAAGAGCCTGAAGGTAGAGAACATTTGCAGAAGCTTTGGCAGAGGTACAAAGTAGACATTGCATTTTATGGTCATGTCCATAACTATGAAAGGATATGCCCCATTTATCAGGTGAATATAATGACTACATATGTCATTGTCTAAATTTAAATTTATTTCAATTTTCATGATTTTCTTCACTGTAAATGGATCCACATGCATTTCTAATTATCTAAATGCGTATGATGCAGAACCAATGTGTGAATAAAGAAAAAACTCATTACTCAGGCACAGTGAATGGAACAATCCATGTTGTTGTTGGTGGAGGGGGGAGTCACTTGTCAGATTACACCCCATCACCCCCTGTTTGGAGTCTTTTCAGGGACCATGACTTTGGGTTTGGCAAATTGACAGCATTCAATCACTCATATCTCCTGTTTGAGTACAAGAAAAGTAGTGATGGAAAGGTCTATGACTTTTTCACCATTTCAAGGGACTACAGAGATGTCTTGGCCTGTGTGCATGATGGTTGTGAGAAAACCACTTTAGCATCCTGAATTATGTCTCACATAGTTCTCAAAATAAATATTTTGTATGGCTAGGGATACCATCTCTATATGTACACTATAGTCTTGAAGTGAAATAAATATTCTCAAAAAAAATTACCGTTATAGTAGACTTTACAATTTGTATGCTACACCGATCACTACATTGCTAGCAATGGTAAGAACTACATCAGATACAATATATTAGCATCTTATAAACCAGACACAAGATGGATAAAAATGCATCTGCGCACCTGTCGCCATCTGGATTAAAGAAATTTCGTTTGCAAATTGCAACTGAGGTATGACTACTACAACTTTGTGTCTCAGCATGTGTCATGGCTAGCGATTTTGTGAATCCTCAATATAAATTATGGAAGCCTTCATGGAAATAAGCATCACAGTGAACCAAAAATAAGGCAAAAAATTTTAACATTGCACTCAGCAGAAGACTGACATGGAATCCATTATGCAATCACTATCAACCATCCATCTCAATATCACAGGCTTTGCTTTCTTGATCGACCGCTGAGCTGACAGATCCTAACAGATCATCAATTCTCAGTGGAGAGTGCCGAACACTATATTGGAACATAACCTGTAAGTCCAAAGTTGCAGCATGATTATAATGAAAACCTCTACAAACAACGGATGATGAAAAATGTGATTGTGAATATGATGTTTCTCAGAAGTTTTCATCAAACAAACAGTAAATCAGATTTTAAGAACAGAACAAACATGTAAAATAAGCAAACCGATGAAAGCATTTGATAAAATTCTCCGTCTATTCTAAGCATTTGCAGGGTCAATCTAACATGGGTTAGCAAAATGCACAAGGAAGCAACAAGGAAAATAAATTGCAATAATTCTTCTCAGGAAACTCTCAGTTTCTTTTGCAGAGAAATAAGAAAGCTCACCAACACTTCTAGCAAAGTTACCATTCTGTAGTACCAAGCAGCTTGAATAACCCATAACGTAAATAAAAGAAATCATAACAAATCATGTCAACAGGCTTAAGAAATTATTGTTTTTTGAAATATCCGTGTTCATAGAAAAATCACAAGGCACATACAAAATATAATGATGATGGTCTGAAAAAAAAAATTAATGAAAGGAGAAGAAAGAGAAGGTACATGTCAATCCTTCTTGATAAAGGCAAGTCATTAGAAAACCTAATGGTATAAGAATTTACCAGAATTTAACCAACTGAAACCTAAGTAGAAAAATTTCCTTAATTTATCAAAATCCTAAATCCTTGCACCAATTGTCATCATTAATTATTATAATGAACATAATAAGTAGAATTTACCCTAATAATCAAGTAGTCCATATAGTCCTAGTACAATTATAAAAAAAGGTGGCCCGGTGCACGAGGCTCCCACCTAGTGGGGTCTATGGAGGGTAGATGTACACAACCTTACTCCCCGAACAGAGAGGTTGTTACTAGGATTTGAACCCATGACCTAGTCACGAGGCAGTAACCTTACTGTTGCGCCAAGGCTTACTGCTCACTCATTGGTTCTAGTACAATTATATTCCCTCAAAATTATTTCCATTGAAGTTGTAACATTTTCCATATTGATTTGCTATCAATCCAGAATAAAATAATAGTTTTAAAATGAAACAAAAAGTTGCAGATAGTTTAGAGGTTTTATTGAATATTCTTTTACAACCTTAGAGAAACTATCAGCGGAAGCGCGAACTCGATTGGCCTTGCCAAGATAATTTAGATCAGCTTTCTCAAGCTTCCCATCCACTAAAACCAATCCTCCCTCTCCAATTGCAAACCGCACAAGACATCCTGAATGCAACTCTGACTGCAAAGTGAAGAGTTATATAAGAATTGCTTGGTAAAAGAGAAGTGAGTTTGATGGTTTAAGATGCAAGTTTATTTATTGCTACATTTCATGACTGAAAGTCTATCATATTATCCCATCCAGAATTATCATTTCTCAGCCAAGCATCTCTATCTATCAGTTAAGTACTGTAAGAATACAATCAGTTTCCTAGAAACCATGAAAGGTAAATGTTATATACAGTTGTAGAAAGTTTCAATTGATTGACCCTCATAAGTAACTAAAACATCAGTTGCCCATTTAAAGCCATACAAAAACCACTTCCAAACAAACCTGCTGTGTAAATCTTCCATCTAAACAGCCAAATACCACTGGAGGATCATCACATGTAGTCAGTTTTCCATCTTCTTGTAGCTCCAAAACTACCTGGTTTGGAAAGCCAGAAAAACTGAATAAGCAACATCACTATACCTAGATTATTTGTGTATCTTTTATCCTTACATAAATATAAGAAAACATGAATGAGTTTGTTGAGTGGGGGCCTCTTTAAAGTTGTAATGAATTTTACATTTTTTTTAATGGCATCCTAGTGCACAAGGCTTTCTCCATTGTAGGGTTTGGGGAGGATCAAATGTACACAATGTCACAATCTTAACACTATTACTGTTGTGACAAGGCTTAGCCTCGAGGTTTACATAATCAGTTTCAAAATAGTTACCTTCCACAATCAAAGTTCCCAAATAACAGTTTAGCGTTCCCTTAACTAATATTTCTCACCTTTATTATAATCTCCAAATATGTTCTTGATAAAAGCACTGGAAATGCAGATCAAGAAAATGCATATTTCACTAACACGAAGTCACAAACACATAATTAAATCCATGTTTTGCGAAGCCAAACAATCATATAATCAGTTTTGTCATGTCAAAACATATTTGACCACACTAAATGCACCATTAGATGTGCACTACTGAAACACCTCTCCATCTATATCTTTTGCAACTCAGTGCAAGATGTCAAATAAAAATTATAATAGAGGAAGCATATGTTTGCATTGATATTGTGTAAATGGTTGTGCACTTTTGCTTCCAAATCATATTTACCCAATGTCTAAGAGAATACACAGTTGCACTTGCAATGAACATGAAGCCTGTAAATTGATCCATAAACTGCTTAACAAGAGGTACCAATGGTCCATAAATACACTGTTCAATCACAAGGCTAGAAATGCATAAAAGTGAATTATTGAAATAAATATATATATATATATATATATATACACAAAATAAAGAAAAGCATGGAAAGCCAAGCAATGAGAACATGCAAAGAAAGCATGGGAGAACACCTGCTGTTGGTTTGGAACCTGTCCTTTGCTATCTGTGTCCATAACATATTGACTACAGTTTTCATCCTTCCAAACTAATGCTAGTGGAGTAAGTCCTGTCTGGTAGTGTGCATGCCTGAGAAAGATATCAATCCAAAGGAATTAACCCAAAAATAGAAAAGACCCTGACTAATGGAAATGCAAGACTGAAATCTATTTATACACTATAAATAATATGGGATCAAGGATCCAGACTTCACATTATTAGTTTATCACATATTATTTCTGAAAGATCAATGATGCAAAACAATTATGCAAAACAATCCATCTGATCAATCTTGTAGTTTGGCATTAACAGAGCAGCTTGCTTTGAAATTGAAAGTACCTAGCTCAGACTCCATAGTCCATACTAGTAACCAAAACTATACAAAGGAAAAAATGAGTTGTAAAACAAACTTGCAATCCAAGAAAGACTTATTATTACTTGTTATAAAATAGAAGACCGTCTTTGACATAAGGCACTGCAGCTGTATAAGCCGCACACAGACCATCCCTGTCGCAACAATACACTGGAACCAAACTGAACCTATACTTGTGATAATACGAGGGAGGGTCACAAGCACCGGTCTCTGCAAGCTTGGAGTTCAACCAGAAGAACCTGAACTCAGCAGTACAGTCATACAGCGAGTAACCCCTCCAGCAAACCATGTCAATAACATAGTAAGTCTGATCAACCTGCTAACCCAAAATCATACACGCGAGTCAAAAATAAATAAAACTAAAATGAGCAATATCCAAATTCTGCTGAGAAAAATGTGTCTCCTAGTTTAGTCCATGATAAATGAAAAATCTAAATTTGATCTTTAAAAGTCTCAATCAAAATAATCCTGATAGGACTAATATGTCACTATGAATTGTCATGAAAAGAACTAACTTGACTGGACATTTAAGATTCTTAAATCTTAAGGACTAAGGAGCATTTGGAAGAACTTATACAGAATTTATTTGGGCTTATGAGAATAACTTATGAAAAAACTTATACGAATAATTTATGAAAATAGTTTATAATCTTCTAATCTTCTTGGGTTATTTCGATAAGTATATGAGAGAAGCTTATGAAAATAAGTTATTTTTACTTTATTTCAAAAAGGTTTATTGAAAAGGTGCTTAATTAATTTGTACGCACCCTAATGGAAATAAACTTATGCAAATAGTTTATGATTTTCATATAAACTCATTTTAGCTTATTGTAATAAGCTTGTTATTGAAGCTTATGAAAATAAGTTGTTCTTGGCTTATTTTAAAAAATAAATAAATAAATCTTATAAAAAAAAAAACACTTAATTAAGCCATTTTCCCAAACCAACCCTAAGTTAAGATTTTTCATTTGGATATTTACTCAAGTAAATAATAAAAGTTTACCACTGAAACATGAAAGGACTATAATGACCTCGTGGAAGATGCAGTCTAATATAGAGTAGGATTGAGAAGAACCGGAGGAGCTGTCTTTTCTTCTTGCACCGTTTGGGAGAGCAGAGGGAAAACGGTGCAGTATGGATCCGTTCCTTAAACGACTGATTGTTGTGCCGTTGCACGAAACCACAAAACAGCGTTTTCCAGAAGGCCTAGCAAACACGAACCTGAAAAAATTACAAAAAAATAATAATTAAATAAATAAATAAAATAATTGAATTCGTGAAAGTTCTAGAAGCTTTGATTCGAGGAAATTAAGGTTACGATTTAGGACCAGTCTTGGGTGAGCTTGTCGGGGATGTCGATCATCCATTCAGGGAGCATTAGCTGTTTCGCGAACCATTTACGAGCTTCCGCGCCCTTCAGCTTCGAGGCCCCAACGACGTCGTATTCTTTCGGCGAAGGCTCGGGTTGAAAATCGGGTTCGGGTTCTGGTTCGGGGAGAGGGGATTCGGGTTCGGGGGTTTGTTGGGATGGGAGGGAGAAAGCGGTGGTGGCTAAGAAGCGAGCGTGGTGCTGGGCGTCGCGGCGATTCTGTGCTTGACGGAGCAGGGATTGTTCCCTGCGCCTCTCTTGATCGGAGATCGCTGGTCGCTTGAATGGACGGCGGAGATCGTGCGGTGCCATGGCTTCCTCCAATGTAAACACGCACACACGCGGAGTCACAAACAGTCACAGTCTCGGGGTTGAAGACTCAGCGCTCCTGCGGGTTTGTTAATTCCTTCCTGCAGAATACACAATTGGGCGCGTCTTCACCGTCGTTTTGAATGTTATTATATTTTTTCAAGATCAAGTCGCTGGAAACTCTTCGTCGAGACAAAGATGATAACCGACCTTATACTTTGTTTGGATTAGAAGAGAAGTAAAGTGGAGAGAAGTAGGAGAGGAGAGAGAATGAATGGAAAATGAGTAAATTTTTAGGTTGTTTGGACTAAAAGAAAAATTAGAGAATTAGAAGAGAAAGAAAAATGAATTTTTTTTTAATGGACAACTATACCCCTATATTTTCTATTGAAAAAATATATATTTTACATTCTATATAATATCTTTCAGTTTCCTGTTAAATTTTTTTTTTTATAATGCACACTTTGGCACACAGGATAAGTACATCATAAAAAAAAATGAAAAACAAAACTATAGCATAATTTTGGAACTTTCCAATGAAGCGACGTTTGGAAGAGCTTATTTAAGTTCTTTTTGACTTATCTGATGATATAAGCTCTTATGCAGTGTATTTGGCAGAGCTTATAAAAGTAACTTATGTCATCCCATAAGGAGTTTTTGACTTATTTTCATAAGTCACTGGAACAAGCTTATAGAATTTTAACAAATGCTTATGACCACTCCGTGTTTTCCCCCTTCGAATCCTCTCATGTCCCTTTCTTTATAAGCTCTTATGGCATAAGCTCTCATACGATAAGGTCTTATGTGATAAGCTCTTAATTAAGTTGTTTACCCAAACACAGCCTTAATGTGTTATGTGTCCCTCCTTCCATTTTGGGCTCTTTTCACTTTCACCTTTCTCTTCAAAAACTCATCTCTCTCCATCACTTGCAAGAATCGGCTCTCTCACTGCATATAGAACCAAAGCGCAGCACAGTAGACAAATAAAAGAACGGGAGTTAACTATCAAGATATAGTGTGTGTTTGGATGAACGTTTGACAAACGTGATTTTGAATAGAATTGATTTTGTAAAATTGATAACTCATATTCTTCTTCCGCCATCAGTAACATGAAATGTCCCTTGAGTATGTGTCTTTTGTTGTTGGAAGTTGAGTATGCTTACAGCTTGGTGCTTTGGATTATGTGCTTCAGTTAGGTATATCTTTATTTGTGATTTTTTCCCCATGTTTGTTACCCAGATAATAACTGCTCCTACTCCTCTCTCATTTGTGAAGGTCTCCTTTACTTTTTTTTTTCTTGGAGTTGAGGTAATTCAATTCTTTGTCTTATTCATTAGTTGTGTGGAATATTTAATGTGTTTCAGGAATTGTGGTGTTTGTTTGTTAGTGGAGAGCTGAGCTTAGTAGGATGTGATGTTGTCCGATGGGCAGAATGTTGGTTGTGTGCTGAAAATTTATAAACTATGCATGTATTTGCAATTATGTGTTGTTTTTTAGTGGAGAGCAGAGCTCAATAGGATGTGATCCTATCCGAAAGGCGGGATGCTGGTTGTGTGCTGATAATTTAGAAGTTATGCATGTGTTTGACAATTATGTGTTACTTGTTAGTGGAGAGCGGAGCTCAATAGGATTTTTGCTATAATATTTTATCTAAGTTTGTATTGATTTACGTTGCAATATATAAGCTCAACTATATATGCTGCAATATTTATAGGTTAATGGTTTTATTTTCTGTTAGAGTTAATTATTAATTTATGAAAGCCTTAATTTCCTGTTTGAGATTCAATATTAATGAGCATGCGTACCTTCTCAAGATACGCATGCTCATTGTATTAAATCTTGAATTGTCCAAGTGGGACAGTTTGGGAAAAAACCTTTTACACACTCGTACAGTAGTCATTTCCATGTTCAATTGCCTTATATACTTGACGAAATCTCGGTCTGATGCATTTCCTATTGTTCTCTGGGTGCATACTTGATCGTGGTGGATCCCACTGTGCTCGAGTCGTGTACTTGGAGACCGATGGGAAATGCTACCGAAATTTCGTTAAGTATAAGGCATTTGAATAAGGGAATAACTATTATTAACAGAGTGTGGTAAAGGTTTCTTCTCGAATGGGATAGGTTCATACCTTGTCATAAGAAGGAGATTGATGGAGTTATTGGAATTCACCGTAATATATAAGTGTCGTTGTAGGGTTGCTCAAGCTATTTAATTGGCAGCAATGGAAATTCCGGAGAATCGGAAATGGATGTATCGTAGGTTGGATCGAAATAAACGTCTTAGGGAAGAGTTTAGAGTTGGAGTGGGTGAGTTTATAGAGTTTGTTGTTAGCCAGGAGATATTTATAAGGCGGGGCGATGATCATTTGAGGAAGGCATATTCCACTCGAGTGAGAAGTTGAAAGAAGTTGAAAAAGAGTTAATGGATCAATCTGAGTTGGACGAATCAAGCGAAGGCACATTCTAGTCAAGTGAGACCGATGAGAGTGAGGGTTAATTTAGTGACAGAGATTCTACTTAGGTAATTATATATGCATGATTCATTGTGTAATGTTTATTCATGTCTAAACTTGTTGATTAATTAGTTATTATTTATACTGTGATGTAATAGCTTTATCATTTTTTACACAGATGGCAGATTCCACTAGAGGTAAGAGGCAACGCGGTGGTCGTCGGGGAGGCCGTGGCAGAGGTCGTGCTGTGAGAGATCCTCCCCCGGTCGACCCATAGACTTCAGATCGAGACCACCTTGCCATTACCTCTGTGGACGAGCCTCAGTGTGATGGAGTTGCACCCATTACGTAGCCCTCAGATGTCGGGGCACAGGCTGCACCGTCATCATCCACACCCGTGCCAGGACCATCATCATCAGCGGCGCAGGATAGCCGTGGTTTATCCGACCGGAGGGCTCTTCTTATCCCCAAGGGGGATAACAAGTAAGCTAACTTAATTTTTTTTTAATTTTTTATATATAAGTATCCTTAATTTCCATATTACTTGTTTAATTATTCATAACATTTATTAATGCTCTAATTTTCCTGCAGCTTTCTGCTCGCGAAGGGCCCTTCTGATTTGATCTCGAAGATCATAAGGTAGAAGTTTGATGGTCCATGGCCTACATGGAAGGGGATCCCTGAGGGCCATAGGGATCAGTTGTTTAAAGAGTTTAAGGTAACAATTTATTATGTTATTTAAAATAAATTTACATTATCTATTAATTTAAATTTAAGTTAAATATATATAACAATTGCCTAACAAGTGTATGTTGTGGAAAGAGTATACGTGGAACCAAGCTTTAGAGGATCTCATCATGTCCATATTTGAGCATAAAGGTTCATTGGCCATGAAGAATGCCATGAACAAGCTGTGGAAGGGTAAGGATAAGGGGAAGTGGTTGGATCCTGAGATCAGGAGGGGGTTGGAACAGTACTGGGCTACTGAGAAGTTCTAGGATAAGCAGGCCATAGCTCGGCATAATCGAGCTACTGATGGTGGTGCATGTGTCTACACCGACGGCTTTAAATCAGCCGCCGCCCATTTCGACGAGCTGGTAATACTTAAAACTTTATTAACTTAGCGTACTTTTTAATTAGTTTTCATTTTAAAATATTCTTATGAATTTAATATTATTTTTTCTATGCAGAAAGCACAGAAACAACGTAACCCCACTGCTATGGAGTTGGTGGAGAGGACAAAAAAGTTGAAGTCGGGGGAATGGGTCAATGACAAAGCCCGTAACTATGTTGTAAGTAAAAAAACATTTTAATTAGTATATACTGGTAATTTATTATTATTAATTTGTTAATATTGTTTAAACTCTAACTAATTATCTCTTCAACTATACTTTGCAGGTTGGATTTAACGAGAAGAAGGACGATGCCATATCACGTGCCTCAAAGTCACAGGATGAGGCCTTGACTGTGAGGGACCCCGCTCTCCTGTCTCCGTCGACGACAACACCATATATTTGGAGGTCGTCGGGGGTAGGAACAAGAAGGGGCACGTGTATGGCCTCGGACACTTGGGCAGCGAGTTTATTGCATCGACGTCTGGCACACCTGCTCCTTCGTATGCTGATACCGTCCCTCCAGAGCAGTTCAACCAGATGCAGGAGACCATCACGCAGCTGAACGCGGAGCTTCGGGAGAAGAGAGAGAGAGAGCGACATATGTAGGAGCAGATTACACATTTGACTTAGGCACACCAACACCTACTGCAGACGACAGTGGAGCAGGGCCAGACACTGTGATTGGTGTTGGAGCAGATGAGGATCCAGGCTCCAGTTGCTCAGGTTGATGCTCTGGCAATTGCGCCGCCTGCTGTCGCTCCTCCAGTTCCGCCGCCTCTTCCTACTGATGATGCTGATCCGGAGGACGAGGAGATGTCAGACGACGGCAGCACACATGGTGAGCACGGTTGGTCCCCTCCGCGTCCGCCACGTCCGCCTCCCTAGGACTGATGATTTTCAGTTGTATTTTTTTTTCATTTTATGGATTAACATTCACTTTATTGTATGACATTTTTTATTTATTTATATGATACTTGTTTTTTTATTTTATTTTTTATATTGGTGAGTTGCAGTAGTATATTGAAGAATATTAAAGTAGAAAAAAATTTAATTATTAATTTTTTAAAATAAAAAACCAAAAAATATTAAATATTAGCGACCGAAATGACAACCCCAACATTGGTCGCTAAGATTAAATTAGGAAAAATAAATCGATATATTAAATTATTTCATTTTTAGCAACTAAAGTATTGGTCGCTAATATTGGTTACTATCACCAATATTAGTGACCGAATTATCAGTCACCAATTTCGGTTACCCTGATCATGCGACCAATTAGACTGCGACCGAATTATATAATTTAGCGACCGACAATTCGGTCTCTATTTCGGTCATTAAGGACCAGGGTTTCTGCTACCCCATTGATTCGGTCGCTATTTCGGTCGCTAAACAAGATAGCGACCTAATTAACATGTTTAGCGACCGATATCTTCGGTAGCTAAACAATGTTTTTTTTTTTTTTTTTGTAGTGAAATCTGGTTTCCAAGGCCTTGAGGAATTGCGACCAAGACAGAATCTAACTATTACAATACATCCACTGATACCAAGACAGAGAGGGACAATTGAGGTAGAAGGAGGCCACAATGATGCGCTCCTCCTCTGGCGTGCCGTGGTATTCAAAGAACTGAATAACCTTGAAGATCCATCCATAGGGGTCGGTGCCATCGAAGCGGGGAACATCCAACTTCAGAAAATGCTTCTGGTTTGTGTCATTATTGGAAGATGAGTGGGGTGAGGTATGGGGGGAGCGCCCATCTAGTGCAGCAACTCGGAGGAAAACCTCATCCATTTTGGTGGAAAAGGCAACCTGAAATTGGGTCAGCTGCTGCATTAGCTCCTCTAATTTGTCTGATTCTGAAGACGAACGTGTGGAGGGTGCCATGAGAGAGCAGAAGGGAAGCACCATCGAGAGCACCAATGACAGGGAGAAATGTACATATATTGTGGGAGGGGCCTTGGCCCCCCCTAAGTTTTTTTTTAAAAAAATCTTAAACAATTCTAATTTTTAATTCTAAAATTAATAATATGTTTGGAAACTATTTTTGACCTATGTCATTGGTTGTATAAAAAAAACTATGTCATTGGTTGGTATAAATAGAAAAACAAAAGTCTATCATCTTGTATATAAAATGATAATTGATTCTTATTTTCATACTTCTTGTTTATACAACTATTACATAGTCATCACCCCCTGATTAATGAGTTACGACACCTTATTATATCTATTAATTATCCACTAAACATAATTAACAATGTATTCAAAATTCATTAACCATCCACTGACTTGTCTTGAAAATTTTGTCCTTTTTTTTTTTTTTTGAAAAATCATTTCTCTATTCCAAATTTTGTTATTCGTGTGTAAAATTTGGGTTTCTTTTTGTATAAAATCCAAGGCCCCTGTTTCCCACTTTCCGCTCCCATTTCATTCTCTCTGTCTCACTTTCCCCTACCAGACGGTCTCCGTTCATTCTCCCCCTTACCCCCTCCTCCTTCAGCCGCCGCGACCAGATAGAAAGCCACCAACCCAAGAGGTTTGGGAATGTGAAAAATAGAATACTGCACTTACCCGTTTGTGGAATAAGCTAGCCTATCCCACTTTCAGTGGTGTGGTGTGGGATTGAGCATACTTATTTATTTATTGGTTGGTTGATGGGTACGGAAGAAACGTTATGGGGTCATTTGCCGCTTCTGGTGAGAGCCAGTACCAAAGAATCTATTGAATACATTCTCGAAGCCCTTTGGAGAACCCGAAAGACCGGTCTTGATTCTGCAGACCGAAGTGTCATCCAAGACATGCTCCACCTCCAAAATGAATCTGACCTTGACCCTGTAATACTTCATTCATTTCATCTTATTGTTATCATTTTACTTAGCTATCCCTATATAATTTAATTTAATGCATAAGTGCTTGTGATTGTATCTAGCGCATACTACATGTTTCGTATAGGTTGGTGATTGTTGATTAAATGTCTTGAAAGTCTGGAAAAAGGGGGTGTTTAGGGCCTTTTTATGTTTCTAGTTTTGTTTAATTAATAATTGTAATGTCAGAATGCACGTTATTTTTTTTTCTTCCCGTTTTTAAAGATTTGTATAGTAAGGAAGGATTGATCGTAGTCAAAGGTCCGAGTTGTTGGGTGAAGATTGGACGGTTCATATTTTAAGCTTGATAAATTTAATTTAAAAAGTAAAGTCGGAATGTGAGTCGTCCGATTTTCATCCAATGATTCCACCCTATTGGATGTAGTGAATTTAGACTGCCGGAAATTTATTTCAACAAAATGCTGTTTTCACTTAAAACAATTAACAAAATGAAAAGAATGTTACATTTTTACAATTATTAATAAATAGATGAAATGAAGAAACGGTTTTAAATTGTGGTCGCGGAGAAACGGTCCTTACGAATCCTTTAACTATCCACAACAAGGTTTTAAATTGTGGTCGCGGTTCTGTTGCATTTATCACAATTCCGTACAATTGCGGGAAAATGCGGTCGATGCGGTTGCAATTGCGGTCGTGTTTCTGTTTCCGAGACCTCGAAAACCAAAACGTTGCAGTCGCAATTGCTGTCGTGGACCTTTATTTAAAACTTTGATCGACAACTTTTTGATGTGATAGAGTTTTCTTAGATGATTTCTTCTAGTACATATTATCATTGTAGCTCTCTATATGCAGCTTCTGGTATGCCTTAGAATGCTAATGAGGAGGTGTGTTTATGAGAATACCAGCAAGGATGATATTCCAAAGCTGTTTCCCAATGAAGTTCTGCCAGAATTGCAAAAACTATTGACACTTCTGTTGCAGAAATTTCAACTACAGTGGCAAGAAGATGTGCTTAAAGAACAGGTCAGCTATGATCTACTGCATATTATTGTTTACCAGCTCGGCTGGGTACTTTAATCTTACATTATATTTAAACTATTATATTCAGAATATTGTGCCTCGATTAAAGGCAATGACATGGAGTATGGCAAATCAGGATAAAGAATCAACTGACCCTGTAGCTGTTATCAATTTGAAGGTAAGTACCACCTCATGAACTTTAGTAGGAGGCACTTTCCTTAGATGCCCTTTTTATTCTGCACTTGTTTGAAAGCTAGTGACAGATATGTATATCAGTTTGTCCTTTAACTTTATTTTAAAAATGTTCCGAGTTTGTTATATATGTATAGGATGTAAAATGGTCAAATGTGGTTTTATTACTTTTATGTGATTCTATTGTTTTAATTGCACCCTTTTCAGCTTAAAAGTGATGCTCAATTACACTCAGGAGAGCTGGATGTGAAGTTCCAGTTGGCTACAGATACTATTGATATGGTGCTGAAAACCATGCACCGTATTAGAGACCAGTTTTCAACCATGGCAAGTATTATGCTGAAATTTGTTCTTTCATCCAGATTGAATTGGAATAGGATTTTTTTTTTTTTACTTATATTGGCTGAATGATTTTCTGATGAGCTTGTTATATGTTTGTCAGGATGAGACACCAAATCGGCATTAGCATAGGAAACCAATGGAGTTTCTTACGAGATGTTTCACAAAGAATGGTATACTTGGCTAAATTAATACCTGTTGCTTTTAGATTTTACCTGATATGTTTCTTAGTAAGCAAAGTTGGCCAAATTTAACAACCAGAAGTAACATGTGTTTGAGATTTTAACCTGAGCATGGTTCATGACTTGATCATGAGTTACTTAAGTCAAATTGCATTTTCTTCACATGTTTATCTTATAAATGGTCTTCCTGCAAGTAATAAAGATTGAAAGAGGATATTGCTTTTGCTTGGTGGTTTGAATAGCAAAGTTGAGCCCACTATGGTTCAAATAGGTGGTCTAATAACAACGAAGCCTTATGCCACTAGGTGGAGAAGGCGAAAAATTAATTTGGACTTAGAATTTCATATTTGAAGTTTTCTTTCTTTGGGGTGTGGGTGACTGGTTGGAATTTCTTTTGTTTTTATTTTAGGACCAGGGACTGTATTGGATCATGCTAATTCAGAAAATAGAGGGGCAAATGAAATGGATGCCTGTGGTGTTGATGGTGTTTGCTTACAGAAGTGACAAATTGATGCTTGACTAATTCATAAATTTACAAGACTTTTCACTAGTAGAATAACAATATGAACAGTTCATACATGGAGATAACTCATTTGCGTTTTGAACATTAAGAAATGGAAATAAAATGTTCAGCTGATTTTTAGGGAAGAACTAAACTAGTGTCCCTTTTGTTAAAGAGGTTTGGAATTTAGCTGCTGTTGATGGTTGTGAAGGCTTTAAAATTATGAGGAAGCTAAAACATCTCAAGGATAAGTTGAAAGGGTGGAATAAGTCTGTTTTTGGGGATATCTTTATTAGAAAAGAAAAAAGATGAAATTTCAATGGGCTAAGGATAAGGATGTTAATTCCAAGTTATTTCATAGGGTGGCTTCTAGTAGGCATAGAAAGAGCTTCATTAAAGAGTTAGAAGTTGAGGATGGTAGTATCTCTAGAGATAACGGTCATTGCTTCTGAGATCTCTTGGTTCTACTCTGAGTTATTCACCGAGGATTTTCCTTTTATGCCTTTCATTGATGTTTAGATTGCTGTCCCATTAATTGGGACAAGGCTTATTGGTTGAAGAGGCCTTTTGAGGAGGAAGAAATTCGTAGGGCAGTGTTTGGCCTGGGGAAGGACAAAATGCCTTGTCGATATTGTCAAACCTGACCTCCTTAGTGTGTTTCCTTATTTTTTCCAGATTGGTAAAATTGAAGTCGTTTCCTTATTTTTTCCAGATTGGTAAAATTGAAGTTTCAATGAACTCTACTTTTATCTCTCTGGTTCCCAAAAAGGATAGGCTGGTTAGAGTTAATGTCTTTCGCCCTATTAACCTGGTCTTTAGCGTCTATAAGATCATAATGAAAGTTCTAGCTTGCAGGCTGAGTGAGGTCCTTTCTGATACCATTTCTGAGAATCAAAGCATTTTTTCCCTGGTAGGCAAATTCTGATGCTGCTCTCATTTCTAATGAGGTGGTGGATGATGTTATATTTATCCAAGAAAAAACGTCTTGTTCTTAAGCTAGACTTTGAGAAAGCTTATGATCGTGTTAGTTGGGGTTTTTTAGATGAAGTCTTGGATAGGATAGGGTTTGGTGCGGGATGGCAGAAAGGGATTTTAGGGTGCTTATCTTCTTCCACCTTTGCGGTTATAGTGAAGGGTGAACCTAAGTCTTGCTTTAAGGGCCAGAGGGGATGAGGCAAGGAGATCCTTTATCTCCTCCTCTTTTTGTTATTGTGATTGATGTGGTTAGTCGTTTAGTGTCTAGAGCTGTAAATAATGGGTTGTTAAGGGGTTAGTTAACAGTTGGTTCACAAGGGGGTTAGTTTCTTATCTTCAATTTGCTGAAGACAATGTTTTTCATGGAACCATATGTTTACTCTTTTGTTAATATATTGTCTATTTTGAAATTCTCTGAGGTCATTTCTGGTCACAAGATTAACTTGACTATAAGTGGTCTAGCGGGTGAGTGTAGATACCCAGTCTTTAAAAGTGCTTTTGCATCTTTCTCGTGAAATTCTACTGTGGGCTTTCTCTTATCTTGACACCCTTTTAGGAGGTCATCCGCTTGCTTTATCCTTTTGGGATCTAATGGTCTATACAATCTTAAAGAGGTTAGATTGTTGGAAGGGTGGTTTCTTCTCTTTGGGAGGTCGAATTATCCTCATCCAATCTTGTTTAGCTAGTATCCCTTTGTACTTCCAATACCTTTTTCACATTCCTGTGGCGGTAGCTCAAGAATTAGAGGAAGTTATGTGGGATTTCCTTTGGTCGGGGGCAGATGATTCTAGGCATTACCACCTTGTTAGTTGGGAGGCCTATTATAAATCAACGGAGGGGTGGTTAGGCCTTGGTAACGTAATTGTTTGAACCAAAGTGTTGATGGTTTCTGGCCCCTCAAGTTTTGATGTTAACAAAGTTATTAAAATGAAGTTGAAGACTACTTGTATATTTCATTCTATAATTAAAGTCTGATGGAAACGTTTTTCAGACTCTATCTAAATGAAAAAGGTCCAAAGACCGTTTATTTTGTCCTTATATGAATTGGACTTGGACGATCCAATAAAGTGAAGGGAGTTGCTACCTACACCCTCACACATGGGCATCCACCCCCACACAACATTTTAAATCCTTTTTTTTAATTATTAAACTACCCTTAATAAATCTATTTACTCTAAGAGTAATGATATTTTGACACCAAAAGTTGACACCAATTTTTGACACCTTGGTTAATCAGTTCAAATATATGGTTAATTCAGTTCATTATATGGTTAATCACGTACAAATATTTGGTTAATTCATGATGACTCATTAATCATATAAAGAACTGAATTAACCAGATATTTACATCTGATTAATCAAATACTTACATGGTTAAGGAAAATAAGCTTCAAATGACCCATTAACCATATAATGAACTGAATTAACCAACAATTTGCACGTGATTAACCAAGGTGTCAATTTGGTGTCAAAAAACTGGTGTCAAAATATCATTACTCTACTCTAATTGCTAAAAATCATCATTCAACCCCTCTTCTCTCTCATCTCCCCCACCCCATCATATCTCTCATTTACTTTTTCGCTTTAATCGTGTTTCTGTCTATTGCTTTGATTCTTGATGTAAATCAATTGGACCATGTGATTGAATACCCCTTACCTTTTTTTACAGATCAAGGAAGAAATTGAGGAGTTTCTCAAGGTGATTTTCACTCTATTTCAAGGTATAAACTTGATGGCATCGTGCAATCATTAGTGATAAATTATGAGAGGCGAGCTAGATGGCACCGCTGCTTTCAAGAACTTCAAGAAGTCGGTTCCTTCTCCTTAACGAATGCCAATAGTTATTTTCAAGGATAGAATCTAGATTAGAACTGATGGATATTTTGCAGTCAATACTTTTAAATGGACATAATTCTTGGGCATGTTGCAGATGGGGGGAGACATTGAATTTCCATTGCCATATGGAAGGGTTATGAGTCCCACTGAGTCTTTCATTCATGGTTTAGAGGAAAAGATGCACAAATATAACTTTGACCTGTATGTACAATTTTATTCAATTGAACTATGATGGATTTTGGGGGTGTGGGTGTGTTCCTACAGAGAGGTATTTTGGGAGTGTGGGGGTGTGCTCGATGGAGATGAAGGAAGAAGAGTTGTTTTGAATTTTTTTTGGGCAAAACAGTAATTTCATATGTTAAAATGTAAAGTGTGGGGGTCGATGAGCAATATATGGAGTGTAGGTAGCAGCCCCCTAAAGTGAACACCTTTTCGTGCGTCCATACAGCTTATATGTTTTGTGATATAACATTAGACTGACTTAAGTGAATAAGTTTCTTATGTCGTGCGTCCAATTTTTTTATTTTTTGCCTTTATCCTTCATGAAGCTAGACTAAAGGTATTGTTTGAAGTGTGCGTCCAATGCTATATAATGTACTTTAATATTATTTGGATCGTCCCCTAATGTTCTTTATGTAGTTTATATTTTAAATGTATTCGTTCAAGATATTTGAATATTTGTATAGTACGATGTATTTATGAATCAAAGACAAACAAAGTACAACGTAGTACACTTCGATCCAAAGAAAACAGAGTTAAATGCCCGACATTCTCTTACCTTTGTTGCTCTACCAACCTAAGAAAAGAAATGAAGAAAGGATGAATCAAACTGTGTAGAAGAGAAGTAGATATGCTTTTTGCGAAGCTGATAACCAAGACAACCTTTCAGGGAAAAGCAATAAGTTATCGGACCAAGATGTCTCAAACGGCTTAATAGCAAATAATTTTATCTCTAAACGGGCTAATTTATTGTCATTGAGGAAGAAGTGTATGGAGACTTTCACAAGCTTATAAATACTAGAAGACTTTCATGAAGAATATAAGAACTGCTCTTTGATATTCAAGTAATTTATAGTGTTGTCACATTTTTCATATTCTCTCTAAGTTAAAGTTATTTTTTTGAGACCTAAGTTCAAAAATTTCTTTATTCTTTGCTAGACTGAGCCTGAAGAGGCTTGAATGTAAAAGAATACTTGTGTTTACCTAAAAAGGTTTGATGAATATTTGGTGTTGTAGCCTGAAGAGACAAGTCAAAGAATACTTGTAAGAAGCTAAGAGACTTAGTGGACAATCCTTCAAGTCGAAGGGACTGGACGTAGCTCTTGTTCGGAAGAGTGAACCAGGATAACATCTTTGTGTGATTTTCTTTATATTTTCTCTGTTTAATTTCCTTTAAACTAACAATTGGGGATTGGGTCATTGGAGTTCTTAACATCCTTATTTTAAAAATACTTGTACTTTCCTGAGAAGTCGTCGTCGCTGGCGCATTTTACATAAGGAACTCTGACTTTGATATCAACATCATCCATTAGTGCTCCTTCACAAGATGACTACAATGAGGACGAAGTTACGAAGATCATTCTTCACAAGAAACAATAAAAGCGATAATGTGTGTGAGAGAGAGTTAGAAATGAATACATATCCTGCCATGCCTAATAGTGTTTATCGTTCTGAACGGGCCAACACTGTCGTCAAAGTCGACAAGGGCTGGTCACGATAGCATTCTTCATGCGTTTTTGTTCTCTGTACCGAGACATAATTGCACCAAACTTCTTTATAAGAAGACAATATTAAAAATAGCTAGAAGAAGTGCTCGACAATATTCAACAAAAGTGAGAAGAAGTGCTTTATGATTCTGTTTGGTAGGGGTGGACAACGGTCGGGGTTCGGTCGGATTCGGGCCCAAACGGCCCAATCGGAACAAAACTGACCTTCTATATGTGACCAAATCCTGTCCAGTGAGTCTTTCGGGTTGGTCGGATAGTGGGTCGGTGGGTGACTCGGTTGGGTTGGCACAGTTTAACAAATATAAAAAACTTGAAGAATTGAAGAAGCACCAGAAGAAAGAAGAATTGAAGAAGCACCGGAAGACAACAAAATAAACGGTTGAAGTCAGATTCGGGTTCTGGGCTGGGGCACACGATGGATTTGGGCTGAGGCAGAGCAGTTTCCCGAACGGTGGAGCTGAGCGACAGCTACGTGGTAGAGGCGAAGATCCTTGTGATGGCATAGAGTGGAGCCGCTTAAGGTGACTGGCTGATGGAGTTCAGCACCGAAGAACATGGTAGCTGACCGAGGACCCGCTCCTCCTTTTTCTCCTTTCTACTTCTCTCTTTCTCATTCTCTAAGCTATGTTTGTTTTTATTAATTTTCTCTCTTTTTTTGGATAGAGATGAATAGATGATAGAAGCTTTATTAGAGAGAAAAAGAATGAATTGTGTGAGTGACAGACAGGCTTGACTCTTGAGATTCGGGGGGATGCTCAAGAGGGAGAGGCTGATGTAGGAGAAAACACAACTAAGGAAAGGATGCTTCATTGTTCCTTCTATTGTAGGGAAGCAGTCGGGTTCGATTATCGACGATTTTTTTTAGTAATCCGAACCCTTCCGATGCAGTCCAACTCAAGCCGTTTTCTCAAACCTGAAACCCGTTTACCCGATGAAACCCACCCAAAAGCTTGTTTTCGTTCTCGGTTAGTTCGAATCCGGATCAAGTATCGGGTCTTTGTCCACCCCTACTGTTGGGTGTGTGCTTGCGTGCATACTATACTTTCTGGTTATGTGTAAATTCCTGATTTTCTCTATGTAGTTCCGAAGAATTTCCAACACACGATTTAGTAATGTTTTATAACTTAATAATTGAGAATTATATTATATCACAAGTTACATGATTTAATTTTTTTTCTAACCCACTGTAATTAGGGCCTTTGGCTCCCCAATAGACACTCCAGGGTATCCTACAAGCTTAGGTCCTTTGGATTCGTTTTGAGACTAATCCCCGAGTCGGTAGCGAGACATTCGATTTTTTACACGCGGGATTGGACTGTCTACCAAATAGACGACTCTAGGGATCGAACCCGGGTTCTTTTTTTGGGGGGGGGGGGGGGAGTCACGTTACCAATTCTCCCAACACCATGTTGGTCAAGTTACATGATTTAGATAATATGAAACTATAGCAGAATTTCTAAGGAATTAGGGGAGCCACATGCCCCTTAACGTTTTAAAATCACATGCGGGTATTTAAGAAAATTGCTCATGTTCCCTCTAAACGTTGGTTAGTAAAATAGTATTATCGTCCAAAATTTAGTATAAAAATTGGGATTTCACATAATTTGTATAGATGAGTAATTTATTTTTATTTTTTTAAAAAAAAGAGTGGATGAAATGAAGAAACACATCATGGGGTGCCTCAGACACATGAACGAAGGCCTTGGTCTCTCCAAAGTTTTTTTTTTTTATAAAAAAACTTATAGTTTGCATGTCTTTTATTTAAATTATTTTTTAAAATTATATTTTTTTTCTGAGCATGGACCCTCTCAATCAATATGAAATACTCCACCTAGTTGAGACATCACATGTAATTTGTTATTCAAAAAGTTATACTCAAATAACTATAATCCTAGTCATACTACTTATAGTAGGTTATGTTCATGTTTGGTATTATTTGGTGTTTGTGGGGTCTTAGTTAGTTTATCAACCTTTTGGTCTATTTCTTTGGGTTGAACAATTACCTCTTTCCTCTTCTTGATTCTTCATTGTACATTTTGTAATCGGATTCGGGTACCCCAAGTACCCCTATCAATATATTTTGCTTACCAAAAAAAATCCCAGTCATACTATCTGTTATATAATACGACTAATTTAGGACTTCAATAATAAAAATTAAAGAGTTTAATTTTTATGTACTATCAATGTAAAAGAATTTTACACTGATATCCAATAATATCTTGACAAACTAGTAATTTTGATATTTTTATCTCTTAGAGTTTTTTTTTTTTTTGGATGAATCAAAAGTTGTATTTATAAGAGTACTAGAAGTACTCAATCATATACAAAGCACAAGGAACAAAAATAGTTATTTACGGCCAATTAAAAGAAACCAGCAAGTATCACCAAAACCAGCTCTAAGAGCTACACCAGAAAAAGGCGTCCAAAGGAGGGATAACAAATTTGCTGTCCCAAAAAATGGTGTCTCGATGTCCCCTACCAATGAAAGACTAGGAATCTACATAAGTATTAATGAGTTATGATTATATTTTATTAAATGGTCAATTATGATTGGTGGAGGACATGGAATGGGACAGGAAAGTGAGACAGAGGATCTCCGTCCCCAAAAGGAGAACCCAAGCACCAAGTGAGAAATAACCAAAAAATTTCCAAGTCAAATACCCAACCAAACCCAAGCATAACCAGCAGAAAAGACCATATAGCACCGAGTGGAAAAGTATTAATCACCAAGAGAGAAGAGAGAAGCAACCAAACCAACAGCTTTGGAGCATTCATCTCAGCAGGCATTTTTTGACAACGATTTTGCTCAACAAAGGTGAGTTTTGGCATACGATGCTTTCTACTGGTTTGAACATATAAGCTTATTATCATTTGTCATTCCTTTGTTTCAGAGTCAAGAGGGCATAGAAACTATCTAGGCACACCCCATAAATACTGAAGTAAGATATGACTTAGTGATTGTTGCATATTGTTGCTTATGTGTGATTTTGAATTTTTGGTTTTGCTTGGACCTATTGTTGGTGCATGTCTGGTGCATATAGGGACCCTTTTTTGCTCGAGAGTGAAACTTTAGGGATCTAATTGGGTCACTAATATATTAGTGCAGGACTAAGCTGGTATATGTAAACAAAGACAAGGACTAAAGAAACAATTTGATGCAAGTTTGGTTCATAGTTGGGCTGGTGCATACATTGGTATGTTGCATGCTTGGTCTACTAAACAATTGGAGTACTCCCACTCCAAATCAAGTCGTGCTTGGAGAGGAAATTAGAATTCACAGGTCACCTTAGCTTTTCATCTCGTCAACCCAGGCCACAGAGGCGTAAAAATTCTTTCTTCCCACCACAAAGAAATTAGCAGCGAAGAAGATGGAAGCTATTGCAATGGAGGTAAGGCTTTAAATGGATGATGGAGGAAGAAGTGTCAAGAAGAAACATCACCTTTTCTGATTTTGTAGCACATGCTATACACATTTTTAGCCCATATTTTTTGTTTTTTAATTGATTAATTGATTTTTGTTAGAGACTAAAAGTATACTATCACTTTTAATGCGGGATCAATTTGAGCCTTTAGTCTTAAATATATAAGCTAAGGTAGTTAGACAAATAAACAAGATAGTTGACTAAGGTCAGAAACCTACCTGTCTCTAGGATTGCATTAAGTCATGGTTGAACAAACTACAAAGGTCTACTTATGTTTAGTACTTCCTTTTGAGCTCTTAGAGACTGCATGACTCAGTTGATAGAATCATACATGATAGCTAATAGAAAAGGCTAAGTATTTGCTATTTGTAACTGGACTAGTTTTGCATCCATTAAGGATAGCTAATTTTAGTAGTGCGCAAGTCGGATTAAACTAAGCACTTAAAGTTTAGACTTAGTTTGTGAAGAAAAGGTTATTCAAGTTTGACTCATTTAAAAATATGAAGTTTGAAATTGGTTCGCTTAACTCTTTTGGGATTTGATTATTTTGGTTTAATGAACTTTTTGGTCCCTATATTTTAGGGTAATTTTGGTTTTGGTCCCTAATTTTTTTTGATATGGTTTTGGGCCTCATATTTTTTATAATATTGGTTTAGACCCCTACTATCAGTCTGTTGCTATTAAGTGCTGACATGGCTAATGGTGTGCCACGTCAGCAACGCCACGTGTATATTAAAAAAATAAAAAAAATAATTTAAATTTTTAAATTAAAAAAGTTATTTAAACATTACAGTTTTTAATATTTGAGCTAGGGTTTTATAAGGGCCACAAAATCCCTAATCCCATTCTTTGCTAGGGTTTTATAAGGGCCACAAAACAGAGGGGGGCCAAGGAGAACACGTATGGAACCAGTGGCTGGTCGGCGACGGCAGCTCTCGTGTGAGACTTGCGGCGGAGGACTGAGGTGGCAATGTGCGTGGCGGCGCTGCAGCGAACACAGAAGAAGAAGGCAGAGATGTGTGGGTCTGTTGCAGATCCGGGTTCTGTTGCTCCCGGCGGTGACACGGCGGAGAAGGACGGCGGTGTCTGGCAGAATGAACGAAGGTGCAATGATTGTGTATCGAAGCAGATGACGGTAGCTTCTGTGCGGCAGAGCAAAGGAGATGGCATGACGGCAATGGCGGAGCACGACGGACTTGCTTGAAACAAAATTTGATCTGTTTTTGTTGGTCTTTTTTGTTTCAAAATTTTTTTTTGTTTAATGAGAAGGTGAGTTAGTATAAGAAGAGGAAGTATGCAGGAGAATGGGGATGATGAGAATGGAGAAGGAAGTGGTAGGATGTTGTTGGGAGGAAGATGAAGATGATGGTTATGGGTATTTGATAGTGAGCGATGTTTTTGGCTTTTGGAAGATGGTGAAGAAGAGATGATATGGTGAGAATGGAAAGGAAGATGGTTTGGGAGAATCTATTGGTGATTTTGGATGGAGGTGAAAATGGAATAAGGAAAAACATGGGTCTTCTCTGTTCTGCTCTTGCAAGTGTTTGGATGTGGGTTTGATTAGGATGATGATGGTGGTTTATGGATGGTTGAAGAGAATGTGGATTATGGAGGTTTGATCATTTTGATTATTTAAATAACTTTTTTAATTTAAAAATTTAAATTATTTTTTTATTTTTTTAATATACATGTGGCACATATGTGGCATGACATATGTCAATTTTGGACCAGGTGGCGTTGCTGACGTGGCACACCGTTAGCCACGTTAGCACTTTAACAGTAACAGACTGACGGTAGGGACTTAAACCAATATTACAAAAAACATGAGGACCAAAACCATCGTAAAAAAAAAAAGTTAGGGACCAAAACCAAAATTATCCTAAAATGTAGGGACCAAAAAGTTCATTAACCGATTATCATTTTTTTGGAATGCTTTCTAAGTTTATTGATTCAATATTTAGCAAACATATCTAAGCTAGAAGATGAAACAAAAATAGAATTAAAATTTTTTTTGTATTTATTAATCCATTTCATAAAAAATTTATAACTCCCGACTATTACTCCTTCATAATGCACACATGCGCTAGCTATTTGTAAGTTTCTTTTTTGGTTTAAGACTTTCAGTATTCGAAAATCACATTGGATTCTGATTAATCCGAGTCGAGCTGGGAAAACCCATTTAAGGGACAGTTTTTCCAGCACCTATTTTTTTAATTACTCGGACCTAAAACCTTTCTTAAGGGGGAACCAAGCTCGTTGTGATCCAACAAGTGTTAATAGCTATTTGTAAGCTATTAAGGTCAAGTTTATAATGTTTGAATTTATTTATTTAAATAATCGGATTTACCTTCAAGAATGAGCTAATTTGTTTAGCCAAACAACATGTTTAATTGAATATTTATCGAGTCCAATAATTCACGTAGCTATGCTCGTATATCCACCCCTACTTCCAAAGGGTGCTCCATAATTATTTATGAATAAGTAGACATTGAGTACTAAAACCATGAGTTATTGGAGTGCCACCAGGTCGCAAACCAGTTATCACGACTAGGCCAAAAAAGGTTATATGATATGACCCAAACTCTGCCAGAAGCAACAAAGGAAGTACCATTACTCGAGATGGCCCAAGTGAGAGGCCCAAAAGGCACAATAGTGCAACTCAAGTGGATAAAGGACTTTTAAAACAACAACTGAAATTCAAGTGTTACAAGTATTTCTTTGCCTTAACATGTTTGGCCATAGTTTAACACAGCACCCTACATATTATTTTCTTTCCACTTGGCACTTAGCTTGTAATATTGTAATGTTTGATTATTATTTTTTTGTTACGGAAGGCACATTGAATCCAGAAAACAAAATTCCTAGTGCTGCAATTCAAAATATATTTTTTATATTTAAAATTAATTATGATGATTATTCTTTTGGCTTTGCTGTCACTTGTATCCCACAAAAAGAGCGATTCAAGGCCTTAGCTTGATCTCTCCATGTACATCCAACAACCTCATATATCAACCTCAAACACATAGGTTGTAACTAGGGAAGACACTGGACCATTCATATTTCACCTTGTACTAACAAAGGGACCATAAAACACTTCATGGGTAGTGGGAAAAGCACATGTAAAGGCCAAGCAAGTATCCCACAATATGGTTGGAGTAACAGGTTAGTTTGCATTTGCTCTGGGTTAGTTTCTTTTTTATTTTGGTTTGGAACTCATCTTAATTATTCCTTTGGGGCCGAGTGGGTCCACCGGAGTATCCTTACGGCTTAGGCTCTTTGGGCACACTATGAGACTAATCTCTGGTTCAACTGATTTAGCAAGATTTTATCCTTTGGTTCTCAGCTTTCCAATGGGGGTGACTCCACGAGGATTCAATTCCGGGTTTCTTAGGTTGATCTCCTCCTTATGGGGGTAAGTTGCATCCACTGGACCAACTCCCCATTGATTTCTACTCTGACTAATAGGAAACCAAGTGAAGTAGCTGCGCCATTATCATGTAAAGATTCAGCTTGAATTCCCAAACCATTTCCCAAGTGTACCATAATGAAGCAAAGTTTTAGTTCTTTTTTACTTTGATGCTGCTGATTCTTTATTACAGAAGAAATCCAAAATATACTAGCATCCAAATCTCGGATAATTAAGGGCCATGCATAAGTAAATAATATGTAGTAATGATTTGAAAGATGAATTAATATATTACCTAACCTCAATTTATTTTGTTCAATTTTGGTGCATTGGTTAAGAGGAAAGTGACTTTATATTTGAGTCCCATATTGCCTGTTGATTGAAACGCGGAACCATCAGTGTGTTATAAAAAACAAGTAATGAGATGTAACTAAACATCTTTGCGCTTGGGGCAATGACGCAGTTAGTGAGGTTCTAACCGAGGCGCGTCTATTGCTGGTTGAAAACTATTTCCAAACCCCCTCTTAGGCCTGAGTTTGGCTCAGGCCTTTGAGAATTTCTGGAAAGGCTCCCTTAAGGGTAAAGCCCTACAATTACTAGTTTAAATCTTTGCTTTATAGGATGGAATATTTTATTTTTTAGAATAAAGGTCCAAACTAGTCCTTGATAAAAAAATATGGTGTTATTTTTGTTTTTGAGAAATGAAAAATACTAATTTGATATTTAAGAATATAAAATGCGGTTCAAAATAGTCCTTTATTCTATTTTTTTATTCTGCCTATTTGGTTTCAAGTGTAGCTACATCATGTTGGTAGTGGTCAAAGCGATTTAACAGGGTTTGGAAGATGTTTGGATCTCAGTTGAGAAAGTGATTCTGTATCTTGAAATTGATTCTAGCTGAAGCAACTTTTCCTAGCTTTTACTTATGAGTGAAATTGATTCTTATGCATTCAAGACAATTTTTCAACTTTACCCCTTCTTTCCCGTGTTTCTAGTTGTTGCTCATGCCTTTCTGGTTTTGCAGCAGAGTAACCCTCTTTCTCTAGGTTAGAGAAGAGACGAGGGATTAGTATCAAAAAGCCGTATTTCCTTAATAATTAGGCTAAAATGCAGTTTTAGTCCCTCAGGTTTTTCACTTTGGTGAAATTGGTCCCTCAACTTTTTTTTAGGCGAATTTAGTCCTCCACCTTTTCCAATATTGCAAAAATTATCCATCCATCATCTTTCCATCTAAAATCTAACAGAAGTAGGTGACATGGCAAGTGTGGGCCCGCATAGCATTCAAGTGTTCAGTGCCACATGGCATCATATCATAAAATAATAAAATATTAATAAAATAATTGTTTAATAATAAATTCATTTTATTTTTCTCTTAATTAAACTTGCATCGTTTTCCTTTTCTTCGTAGTTATACTTTCATGAGAGTATCTTCTCCATCATCTATAGATTTGAAGGGGCAACTACATCTATTATTATATACCAACTTCTCCATCATCTTTAGGGCAAGTTGTAGACCAACGTCGACTCAGACTCGATCATAACTAAATGACACATCTGATGAGACAATTGACATGCTAAGACAACTTCTACTTAGACTCAGTCACTCAGACGCACATATCACCATCGTGCTGCCCCGCCGCCACAATAGCACGCCACCATCTCGAGTACAGTTGTGTCCTCCTTGCCCATGCCGACAACAACCATGAGCCGCTACCCAACCATCGCGTCATAACAGCTCTAGGTTGATCTCATTAAGCATGCCGCCTCTGAGTCGCTGCATCATTGTTGGAACTCCACAAACTCGCCGGAGCACCACTAGTCGTGACCTCGCCTTCCCTGTTCTTTGCATACCACCACCAGTCGATGAAAAGAAGGATCTTGATTGAGAAAGAGCGTGAGAACGAGAATAAAAAGGAGAAGATTGAGACCGAGAATGAGAATCGCATATCAATTTGATTTCCCGTTTGATTTCTAAGGATTGAAGATTTGGTTTTTGCTATCTCAAACGATTCAGAGCAATAGATGCATTCCGAAAGAAGAAGATGATCTTCAGTCATGTGTACGTCACATGATACGATAAAAAAAGGTTTTAAAACTTAATTTTTTTTTTCATATGGTGACACATGGAACTGACACTTGGATGCCATGCTGGCACACGTTTGCCACACCTACTTCTGTTATATTTTGGACGAGAAGATGACGGAGGGATGATTTTTGCAACATTGAAAAATTAGGAGGACTAAATTCGAAAAAAAAAATGTTGAGGGACCAATTTCACCAAAATGAAAAACTTGAGGGACTGAAACTACATTTTAAACTTAATAATTAATAAAATAACAAAAATTAAAAACAAAGGATATAGAAGAAAGTGGAGCCTCAAAAGAAAAGGAAAAAAAAAAGAAAAAGGAAGTCCCCTTCTGTATAAAAATATGTGGAAGTCCCCTGCCCTATTTTAATAAATCACATTGCAGTGCATTTCTTTAACAAATTCATCGGAATTAAGATAAATAATATTATATATAAAAATAAAATATAAATATAAGTTTTACCTTTTATTTAATAAATTGACATAAACCAAAAAATCAAAGATAAAGAATAAAATAAAAAGAAATACATGTGAAAAAAGTTTGGTAATTATACAATCAAAAGCAATTTTAATCAAAACTATCCAAACAAGATTTCTTTATAAAATCACTTTCTGTAATAAACATATCCAAACATAAATCATTTTACTTTCAACTCACTTTTAATCAAAATCAATTTAATAAAATCATTTCATTTAAAATCAATTTTCACCCACCGTGGAACCAAATACACACATTATCCTTTTTGGTTAAGTCAGTTAGGTCATATATGTTTTTTAAATCTTTTACAAGCAAGAAGAGTAGTTTGTGGTTAAGTCAGTTTAGCTAGTAGAATGGTAGATTGAAAGATTAAAAATACCAAATTAAAAGAGAATCACTGAATGGAGTGAGAGGACGCCAGGATGAAGCCACGGTTGGCGTGACGGATGCAGAGGAGATGAATTTACTTGAAGTTGCTTTTGATTATCCATCCCTATGGACCCTCTTCAGCGGCGACAATTCTTAGGTAGAGACTATCTCCCTTACCCAGGCGAATGCTTTTATACACTTCAGATTTTATTAGAATTAATTATATATACATTATTAATAATTTTAAATAGTTTTTTATTTTAGTTTATTTATTTTAAACTTTTTTAAAAATTTGAAAATGCTCATGCAATGTATGAGTTACTTGCTAATTAAAAGAAAATAAAAATAAGAATGACCAAATTTTATGAGATGAAATGTTTGAATAAGTGTGTGAAGTAGTTTTTATTTTGTTAAATAAGTGTGTAAAGTAGTTTTCACATTAAAATCTCCATCTCATCAAACAATTTTACCCTTTTGTAAATAATAATAATACCCGTAATATATATTTTTTTTCCAAGGTATCATCCGCGCACAACTATAAAGACTAATTGATCTATCGAAGTATTGAACGACATTGAACGGCTGGCCCCCAACCATAATACACTTAATTTCATAACTAATTGTGAGAGGAGTTTGTTTTTTCTTTGATAAAAATTGTGAGAGTAGTTTTTATTGTGAAAATGTAAGAGAAATGAATATTGATGAAATAATCATATATGAATGATTATGATTAAAAGATACTTAAATATCATGTAAGCAATTAATAAAGTTACATGTATTTATGATTTAATCTAATGATAAAGGAGGACGTAGTTTATTAAGAATATGAGATGAGATGAGATGAGATGAGATGAGAGGAGCAAATATTTGCTCATATAGAAAAAGACAGAAATTGTTACTTAATAGTCATTATACATTTATCTTTTAATCGATGATCTAGTATAAAAGATTTTAACACTATCAAACAATTATTCATTATCACATCATTAATAGTGATATGTGACTTGTTGATAATATAATAAATTTTATACTAATGTAGTTTTTATATAGATATTTATACCATATGATGCTGGTTCGATTAGTCGAAATTTTTGAATCCACCCTTTTGCTACCAGAAATTTTTGAATCCGTCCTTTTACTACCAGGCTTGAGGTAGACTCTTGACCTTAAAGTTGATGGAAAAATCAAGAAGTTTAAAGAATCCATCAATCAGTGGTCAACTCTATGCTATTGAAGTCTCTCACGGTAAGCAGGGGCTTATTTGCAAAAAAATAAATAAATTTTTGGTCCTTCTCTAATAATCTCTTTGGCTGTCTTCTCCCATGCTCTGACAGCATGGTTACTCCTCGATGTTGATGACTGCTCCTCCATGGCGGATCTTGTGGCTGCTCTAATGGAAGTGCAGTGCTCGTCGGAGATCTGGTGGCGCACTCAAGCCAGCCACGCAGGCACCCCCACCGCGGCCTTACCTTCCCCGGCTTCCACTTTCTCCGCCTCATTGGCATCGGCGACATCGGCACCGTCTACCTATGCCGCCTCTGGAATTCCGTCGCCGCTATGACTTCGAGAACGCCATCGACGACGACTCTGGTTGCTTCTATGCCATAAAGGTGGTGGACAAAGAGCTGGCTTTAGCATTGAAAAAGAAGGCGCAGAAAGCTGAAATGGAACAAAAGATAATCGATTCAAACATAATCGCCATTAAAATTTTCAATCGATTCAAAAAACAAAATCTATTCAAGTGACGAATCTGTGTAGTGATGCTAGGTATTTGATGGTTTGCTCCATTGAATGAGATTGCCAATAATGGTGGAAATGGATGGGTAGATGGCATGGTGGTGTTTTGGTTGTTGGAAGTAGAAGGGTGTATAAGGGAGAAGGTTATGGTTCCTCCGATGCGTGGATCAAGGAGAGAAGATGGTCTCACGGTGGTGGTTGGCAAAGGCAGAGACCCTAGCGGCTTGGGTAGTGTGAAACTGGTGTTGTCCCTTGGACTGTCTCTTGTCTTCACCGACAGTGACACGGTGGTCGTGGTGTGGAGGAGTGGGAGAAGAAGCACGGAGAGGGAGAGGCGACGGAAGGAACAGTCGTGGTGGGGGAAGTGGGAGGAGTGGCGGAGAACAGAGGGTTGGAGTGAGAAAGAAAGGGAAGGGCTGAAAAGTAAAAAAATATTTGTAAAGAAGGGTCTCTTATTGGTCTCTCATGGTGGGAGACATGTGAAGGTCTCCCACCCTAGAATTCACCTTACTTTATTTTCGGAAGTAGTGTGTCTTTGGATTAACATTTTGAATTGAAATAATTTTTGAGAATTGATTTTAATAAAACTGAGTTTGAAGAAAAATGATTTATGTTTGGATGTTTTTATTTTAAAAGCAAGTTTAATATAAAACTTAGTGCAAAATTTCAATTCAAAAACATAAGCAACTCCAAGTTGCTTTTGATAGAATCAATTTCGGATACAAAATTACTTTCTCAAATTATAACCAAATATATCTTTGTTTATTAAAATTATGTTTGACAGATGCAGAAGCACTTTTAATATCTCCAAAAGTGGAACCAAATACACAATAACCAGGATAAGCCTTCAAGGTATGACATGCATGCATGGTCCTGTTTAAAATTAAGGGTTGGATAGGATGCTACATTATTATATGGCAGCGGTGTGAAGACGTGATGGAAAATTGGAAATGGATTCCCTCCGGTTGCTTTTTGATCGTAGAAAAATCTTAATCATTGATTAATTTTATGTATTATAAATATATTAACAATAAAAATAAGTGTATCAGATCTTGACCATTAACTAAACTAAATATGTGAATGCGTGGATTCCCTAACCGTTGGGAATCCTTGTTCGGAGGTAATGGGACCAACTCTAAACATTTAAAACTTTTTATTGAATTAGTGTATATTTGAATTGCCGGTTGCAATGGTAAAAAGTATGTTTATAGTGGCAGTTTTATTATTATTATTATTATTATTATTATTATTATTATCCAAATACATTTAAAGCATCATTTGGGCAAAGCAAACGACCAAATACTTTTGCTTGATTGCGCAGCGATTATCCATAATTTTTCTTTTTTGTTCATAATTATCCATAAACTTCAAATGAATTGGCTCCTATTTTCACAATAATGGGACTCTTTAACTGATTTTTTTATTTTTTTTTATAAGCGGGACTCTTTAACTAATGATGCTTGTAATTAGAATTGTTCAATAATTATCCTTTTCTTCCATTTGAAATATATTCAATTTCAGGCCAGACATTCATCTACCGTGTTCACACTTCTTTTTTCCAAGTACAATGTGCTCTCATCTGTGCTCTCATCATTCACAATAATGGGACTCTTTACTAATGATACTTGTAATTAGAATTGTTCAATAATTATCCTTTTCTTCCATTTGAAATATATTCAATTTTAGGCCAGACATTCATCTACCGTGTTTATACTTCTTTTTTCCAAGTCCAATGTGCTCTCATCACCTGTTATGTGCTCTGAGTATCTTCAATGATAAAATTTTAAAAAACCAACTTAGGTACAATTCTATAAGTATATTAGATGTTATTTTTCAATAGGATTAAAACATGTTTAAGAGTTTAGACACATATTATGTTTTCATTAGTGAGCTGTTATACATGTCATAATCTTATCGGAAAACATCACATAATTTACATATGGAATTGTACTTAAGTTTTGTCCTTTTAAGAAACCCATTTTAAGTTTTATATGGGTCTATAGGAGTTTATTACACCCACTCAATTTTCACTCCTATGGGAGTTTTTATTACAAGTTCCTTAACTTCTCTCTCTTCAACATCCTATATCCTCTCCCTCACTTTTACACTATCAAATACTAAAAAAATATTATTTAAATATTATAGAACTCTCTTTTAAGATTCCTTGAATAAAAAATTCATTTTAAACTTATAGAACCTAAAATCACATGCAATATATTATAATAATATTTTATTCTGAAGGAGTGTTGAGAAGCTCCCAATCACCAAAGCTAACTATCATAGGGTGGATTCTACCATGAAGTACCAGTTTTACTGGTATACGGGTATACCACTAATTTTTTCCATCATGGACAACTTTGAACCGTTAGATATAATGATTAAATAATGAGTGGTCCAGATTTATTGGTCCAAAAAATTTTGAAAACAAAAATAAAAATACTATTTTGCCCTTCCCTCTTCCCCTACCATCAAAAACCCTAAATGAATATACACTGTTTATTTTCGGCCTCCGTCACACCAGCCAGCCGCCACCACCACCGTCCAGTCTCCGCCACCGTCGTGAGCCTCCTCTTCGCAAGCATCCACTGCTGTCGTCGCGAGCATCCACAACCGCGGACCGAGTCAGTGATTCGCTGCAGATCTCTTCGACGCTGGCGACGGGAGTGTGGCCTTGCCACGCATCACTGTTCCAGTTTGATTTCGCCCTCTTGCTGTACCTTAGGTTCGGTCTTCCTTCACCTTGTTGAGCCGATCGTTCTTCGGAGCGTTGAGCCAAGGCCAGGCAGTTCTCGCAGGAGCTCAAGGCGGAGCTACGGCGGTTCTCGTGGAGCCATAGCAGCGCATCGCGGAACAGAACTGGAGGTGAACTTTGTTGTGGCGGAGGTTGTGGCGAGTCTTGGTGGTGGTGGGGTGGGATGAAGAAGATGACAGCCACAGGTGGTGGTGGTGGGGTAGATAAGAAAGATGATAGATGGGGGTGGGATAAGGTGGGGAAGGGACCGACGAGTTGGTGGTTGGAGGGGTCGAGGTCGGTGACGGCGGCGGCAGGTGGCGGTGGTGGGGTGGACGTTGGAAAGAAAGAGAAAAATAAGGGTAAAGAGAAAAATAAGGGTAAAATTGGGTTTTCCTATACAAAAAAATAAAATAAAAAATTTATTTGGTGGTATACTGGTGTACCCATAAACACCCTACTTCATGCTAGAATTTGCCCTATCATAGCACTACTTACAAAATGCATTCACACTGCACCCTTCCAGATATTTCTTTTTCATTTCCCTCCATAGAAAGAAATGCTTGTGAGTTGTCAGTTGTCACCAGGGGCGGACGCAAGTTCATTTCAGAGCAAAAATGATATTTGAACACCAAAATTTGACACCAGAATGTGACACCATGGTTAATTCAGTATATTGGTTGGTTAATTCACTTTTGACACTATTGGTTGATTAACCAACCAATACACCGAATTAATCATGATGTCAAATTCTGGTGTCAAATTCTGGTGTTCAAATATCATCACTGATTTCAGAGGGTGCACATGCACCCTCTCATATTTAAAAAATAAAAATTATAATTACTTTGTATATATATATTTTCCCCCCATAGCACCCAAAAATTATAACATTATTACTATGCCTCATTCAGGAAAACACTGTAGATCCAGGTGTCAACATGTGGTTTTTTTGCATTATTTATTACTTATTTTTAAAAGTTGATATATTTTCTTATTTTAAATATTTTTGACCAACAACATTTATTGTTGATTTCAATTGTGCTACTCCTAGCCTCCTACCCCCGTCACTGTTCAGAAACATCACGTCAGGTGGGAATGCTTGAAATTTGTGATAGAAATATGTCTGTTTCATTTTATTTTTTTTTATAAAACAATATTAAAGTTAGGGAAATTATGATGGAGCAATAATAAGATAGTTAAAAAAACAAAAAGATATTGAGAAAAAACATTATCTACAATAAAAATAATATAATATAAAATTAAGTGAAAAATTTATACTTTTAAATAATATTAAAATAATATAATATAAAATTTGAGTTTATTTATTATGTATTGTCAGTATAAATATTTTTTTACATTGTCAAGCAAACACAAATTATGATATAAGTATCTTTTAATGTAGTTAGTATAAGAGACAAAGACTCCTAATGATGTGATATTTGTGAATGGTTGATAATACAATAAATCTTTACAGAGATACTACATATCAATTTAATCTATCAATATAATTAGTGTTTTTAAAAAAATTATGGATTTAATTGATATGTAAAAAACACTTTGACATAATTATAAAATAAAAAATGGAAACGAGAGAAAGATAAATTATTTAAAATAATAATAATATAGTATAATTTGTGAATGATTAATAATACAATAAATCTTTACAGGGACAATACATATCAATTAAATCCATATTTTTTTTTAAAACATTACTTATATTGATAGTGTAATATTGGCTAAATTACTCTTTTGTTCTCTTATCTTTATTTTATGTATCATTTTGGTCCCTCATTTATTTTTTTGTTCCGATTTGGTACTTTATCTTTATTTTAGGTTTCATTTTAGTCTCTTCCGTGAGTTTTATACTGACGGCGTTAGGATTCCGCCGTCACTTGTCGGAAACCGCCGCCAGTTTCCTGCAAGTCTCCGACGAGTGGCGGTGGTTTTTAGCAAATGACGGCGGAAACCTAGCACCGTTAGTGTAAAACTAACGGAATGGACCAAAATGAAACCTAAAATAAAGATAAGTGACCATTTTGGAACAAAAAATAAATGAGGGATCAAAATAAAACATAAAATAAAGATAAAGGGACTAAAACAGTAATTTAGTCTAAAATATTAAAAGATAAAATTAAATACAGTCAATCATTATTTTAAATAATTAAAAAATAATGAGAAATAAAACTTAGGAAAAAATATTGTCTATAATGGTAATAAAAAATCTAAGTTGTAATTTTACTTTTTAAAATATAATCTTCAGAAAATAGATATGAAAAAATAATGCAGCAGCGTTAAAACCCTTGAGGGAGATCTTTGTCGCCCTTGTGGTCCTATCCGGCTCGAGGGATTAGTCTCTGCAGTTGCGTGCGGAGGATACCCTGGAAAATCAAAAATTTGTTTAAATTATAATAATAAAATAAGAAAGACAAACCTTAGTAGAAAATTCAATGTTTGAAATAATAATAAAATAAAAAATTAACCGAATTGGAAAAATCACTTTTGAGATAATAAAAATTATTGAGAAAGGTCACAGTATAAAATAAACATAATAAAATGATAGATTGTGTGAAATGTTAAAAAAACATTTTGACATAATTATAAAATAAAAAAATGGAAATGAGAGAAAGATAAATTATTTAAAATAATAATAATATAGTAAAAAAATAAAACTTAGCACGAAAATTCATTATAAAGATAATAATAAAATAAAATAAAATTGTTAAATATGAGGGACAAAATTTATTTTTGAAATGATAATAATAAAGTAATGAAATATAAATTGTTCTAAAAAAGTCATGATTGATAACAAAATATTAAGAAAGTAAATTGAGTTAGATATTTAATATTTAAAATAATATTTAAATGATAAAAATAGACATAACCAATAAAAATATTATTTAAGCACTATTAAATAATTTAAGATAAACAATAATAGAAAATTTTACTTTTAAGAATAATAAAAAAATATTAAATGATGGAATTTTATAAAATATGCTTGGAATAAAAAAATAGTAAAAGATGAAACTTAGTAGAGAAAGTCAATATTTAAAATAATTTATAGTATAACATTATAACAAGAGATGAAACTGAGTAAAAAATTAATATTTAAAAAAACAATAAACCAAATAAAAATAATAAAAATATATTTAATAAGGTTTTTTGGTGGAATATGAATGTGCTAATTTTGTCTTTGAATATTTTGTTTATATTTTTTTTTTGGTTTATTTAAAAAAATAGATTTAGATTTTTTAAGTCGAGTGGAATCCCAACAACATGGTCTACCAACCCAAGTGAGTCATGGAGATATACTACGTAGAAGAAAGAATATTAATTTTACAATTCATCCAGGTAATATAAATTGTTATTTTTTTTATCGTTGTATAATTTTTCCCATTTGCATTTCAGTTTTTATTTAATTGGCTCATTGTTATTGATATTATAAAAATGAGTTTTCAAGTTCATAATGAAGATAATCCTTTATTTATTCAAGCTAAATGTGAAAGTATTTATTTAGTAACCTATATATCTAACAAATGGATGAGTAAAATTCACATTTAGCAAATAAATAAATGTAAATGATACGACTAAATAATATACATTTTAATACAGCTTTTAGTAAGCTTTATACCTTTTTTTTGGTAAAAAAAAAAAGCATTGAGATGTTCCCTGCGGGCGATGGTCCCTGCGGATGATGATGCAATGTGATTTCTGCCCAGTGCTCTGAATGTCAAAGCAAGCTTTATACCTTCACTTAAGCTTTAGTATATTCCAGTAAGCTTTGGTGTATTTTTCTATATAATAACAAAGTTTAGAACACAGCCTGTCATTCCTCTTAATATATAATAGTTGAATCTCCTATCAGAATGTTGACTAATGTAAACTTTATGAGTGTTGATCCGTTTGCTAGATGAGTCACCAACCATGAAGCTTAATCCACCTCCATAACACAATAATCTTCCTAATAAGAACCATCACTCATCATTGTCAATTAGTTTGATCAACAAAGGTTGGGCAATTAGGATTTTTTTTTATGCACTCTTTACATTATAATGTGGTGCTAACTATTTAATTTTGTGGTACCACGGGATCCCTGTTGAGAAGAAAAAAAAGACTAACTAAAAGGATAGCTACTTCAAATCAAATTGCTACCATTATCACTTACTTTGCATGCAATATGACCTCTTTCAGTTTGCTTATCAATCATACCATTATGTTTGCGAACATAGATTTCTTTGGGGATTGTGGCTGTGAGGAATGTGCATAACTGGAAAAATAAATGGGCGTGAGAAAATTGTTAATGAAGCTCATGAGTACTTAAATGCCAGGATTTTTGTTTTCTGGGTTTTTATGTTTGTTTTAGTTTGAATTTTATGATGGTGATGACTAGCACATTGAATTTAGTTTCTTTAACATATTGTACATTGCATAATTTATCGTTTTCTGTTCATTTGGAGTGAAAGGGAATAAAATAATGACACAATATGTTTCTCACTTTATCGGTTTTATTGATAATGTCTCCAAATCAAATTACATTTTATGTGATTGATACTTTTTATGGGATTTTTGGTATTCAATAGGCTTATATATAATCTTCTGTTAGATTATGAAGTATTGAAATAAGTAACTAATATGATTGTGTTTGATTTATATCATGCGTAATCTCTGCTTTGTATGCAATATAGTTTATGTGCGATGATTCAATCTCATTTTATCATTTTTTCTGGGTATTATTTGGGGAATGGATTAAGTTTTTGTTGTGAATTTTATTATATTACAGTGTTTATTATGTGTGATCATTTTTTCATCCTCCAACTTTATTGGTTATTGAGTTTGGTGTTAGAATGAATCATTGATGTCGTAGCTTATTTTTGACATCCTTTGTGATCATTCTTTTCTTTCTCCCTGCAACATCATGTTGGTAATGAAGAAAATATCCACATATATTATGCAATGATCAAGATAACTCAATTTTTATTTCTAGGTGTTATTGGCTGCTTGATAAGCATGAATATCAATAATTAAATCCATCTATTTGTATGTTTTAAAGTAGTATATGTTATTACTATAAAAGATTTTAAACATTTATTCATTAATATTGTGATATGTGACCTTTTATTTTAATAATATAAAAAACAATAATGTGGGTTTGTCAAAATAATATTGGATGTCAATTTAGAAATTCTTTACTTTGACAATAAATACAATTAAATTTATAAAATATATTTTAAATATATTCAAAAATATAAATAACAATTATAAATTATCATTTAAACTACATATTATAATAATTTATGTAGAAAAAAAATTTTCCGCACGGGTAAACAATACTAGTTGCACCCATGCCATGCCACACTCATCTCTCAGAGGCAGCTTAACATCATGGTCACGTACCACGCCATTGCAGCAAGAGAGAGGGAAGATGAATTAGTATTTTAATTATATTTTTAATACAATGCTTCTAAAAATTTCTTGTAATGGGTGATTTTTTTAATAATTGATACGATTATAAAAAATTAATTAAAGAAATAAAATTGTATATTTTTTGTCATCACCTATAACTTTTCCATTATCAATAAGTACATATGAGAATGAAAAATTTGTATGATTTGCAAGAGTTCTTATCATTTGTTTTCTTATTCTGTACTTAAAAAATTGTTAAAATAATACATATTTTATGTGAGAATTTTAAAAAAATATTTTAAAGAGCACTTTGACAATGAGCTGATCATTCAACGATTCAACGATTTCAAAACATGAAATCACGTGAAAGACAATTATAAAGTATGTGATTTATTTGATTAAATATATTAAAATTTAGTCATTTTAATATTTATATCTTTATTTTCATATATATGATAATAATAATAATTAATTTTTTAGAAGAAGATTGCCCCCCACTGACTCAAGGTCTTGGATCCACCACTGGTTGTCACTGATATAAATTATCACATATATAATACATATTTTCAAAATCACACTTCTAGATTCATTCATTTACAAAGAGATAACCAAGTGGATAATATCTCCCAACAAAATATTTTTCATATATATAATTAGAGGAATGATATTTAAAGAGGAATTCCGTCAAAAAGATATTTAAAGAGGAATGATATTTGAACATCAAAATCAAATACCAACACCGCATATAGAAACTATCGTACAATTATTTATAATTTTCTCTCTCTTCTACAACATTTAAAAGCTGCAAAAAGTGTGATATATACCATGTCAAGCTTATACGATTTCCTAAAATGATGTTCAAAAATCATATTACTATTTAAACATCAAAATCAAACATCAACACCGAAAATAAATACCATCATACTTATTTATCATTTTTTCTCTATCCTAAAATATTCAAAAGCTGGAAAAACTGATATATATATAATATATATATATATATATATATATATATATATATATATATATATATATATATATATATATATATACCATATCATATGTATATGGTAGAGCTGTCAATTCGGGTTAGTCCAACATATTTGGGCCAGCACACAACAAGCCACCAAATGTTTGGACCAGATTGGGTTGGGCCAATTTAAGTATGGACTCATAATTTACTAGCCCAGCCCAACCCTATGCAGGCTGAGGGCCAAACGGGCTGGTCCACGTGCCAATACGTTTCAATAAACATAAAAAATTATATATTGTTTAAATTAATAACATTATAAAATTCAGCAAGTTATAAATTTAAAATTAATTTTGTTAAAAAAATATATTTTCTATTCTTTAATATTGAGAGATAAACTTAAAACACGTATATTATATATCACTATAAATATTAACGTGTTAAGTTACGTAATTAATTACGAGTAATGAAGGTGGTATTACTATCCTATAAACAATAATGTATTGTTTTTCAAAATTCAAAATAGTGAGAAGGCGCAATATAAAAATGTAATGCTTCGGTTCAATTTCTATCTTTTTTATTTTCAAAATTCGTGCCAACGGGCCAACCCAACCCATCACGGGCCAGCTCGTGTCGGGCCAATGAATTTTCGGCTTAATTGGGCCAATATAATTTTAGGACCTACATTTTATCAACCTAACCCATATTTAATGTCAGGCTTTTCGGACCAACCTAAGGGGGGTGGGCTCATTTTGACAACTCTATTTCATGGTGTCCAAATGTGTTCAAAGATCATTTCACTTTAATAATGGATCAAAACCTAATAATCAAATCCTAAAAAAAAACTCATCTACATGTTTGGGAAAATTTTAATTTTTCCCTTTCAGCTGGTTTGACACTTAAAAAGCTGTTTTGTGGATAATTTTTTTGTGTGGGTTTACAACTGAAAGGGATAAAAAGCTTTTTTAAACAAATTTCATCTATCTTTTTTACCAACTGGATCATTCAATTGCTTGATGGAAACTTTTTGATTATTTAGTTCAACTTTATCCACTTAAAAAACAAACAAAAAAATATATTGACGAGAATGACTCGAGTTGTTTTCGGTGAAGATATCCATGCGGCAGGCAACATATGAAGTAGTTCTTGATGTGGGTATTCTTATTTTGATACAATATTGCATTACGGAAATGGTTGGGAATATGGACTTCATGTGCTGTGTTTTATAAAAATATATGGATTGTTTCATAAATAGAAAAAAAAATATCTATGACAAAATATCACAATAAAAAATCTAATTACAAAATATCACAATAAAAAATCTAATGTTAAAAAAAATATTATAAACAAATATTTTCATACATTTTTTCATAATTTATTATGTAAAAGTGATTATTTTTACACAACCCAAACGAAATAGATTCTTTTAAAATTACTTTTCAGTAAACATACTCAAATAAAAATATATTCTATTTATAATCAATTATTATAATAATCAATTATATAAAAATCGATTATTAACATAATCTATTTTTTAACTTTCCCGAAACACTCCAACCATTTCGAGCCATGTTCCCACTCTCACCAAGCCGGTCAAGCCCCCTTCACTTTCCTTTCTATTTGAGTATTTTCTCTCTTCCCAAACAACGGTTTTCTCTCTCCTTTGTCTTTTTGTTTTTTTAAGGTTAAAAATAGAAAAATTCCTATCCCTCCGACAATAATGCACCTCACTTCAGCATCTCGTTCTTTTTCACTTCCATCCTTCTTATTCTGATACTTCAATAATTCAACTTCCCCCTCACGCTTCAAAATTGTTCTAATCTCGCGGCGGAGAAATGGCGGCCACCACCACCACCATCAGCCTCGACGGCGGAGGTGGAGGAGGAGGAGAGGACCGCGTTCTTGCGACGGCACAACAGATCCTTAAGAGCCTCAACACTCCTAAAGAGGTTCGCGAAGACATGCTCTTAATCTTCTCCAGCTTCGATAACCGCCTCTCCAACATCACCGATCTCGTTCACGGCGAAGAATATTCCAAATCCGCCGATAAAAACGCCGGTGCTTGCGACGGCGATGATGACGGCGACGATGAAGATCTCGATCGCTTCGAAGCCGCCGAGAAGCTCATCCTCCGCTGGGACGGTTCCCTCTCCACCGAGCACTCTCGCAGCTCCGCCTCGCTCCTCGACTCCCCCGACGACGCCGCCGAGTATTTCTCCGCCGTCGATGAGATAATCAACTGGATCGAACAGATTTCACTTGCTCCGCCGTCTCCGTTACCGTTTTCCGGCAAGAGCAGCCTCGTCAATCTTGACCGCGCCGAGAACGCGATTCAGCTCGCGATGTCGCGGCTCGAGGATGAGCTCCGCCACGTCCTTATTCGCAACACCGTGCCGCTTGACGCCGACAACCTCTACGGCTCGATCAGGAGAAGAAATTCGCTCTCGCTCTCGCTCTCGCTTTCGTCGCACGACGGCGGTGGCGACGCCGTGATTGACGATAATCCGGATAGCTTCGGCGAGGTCAACGATCGAGGCTCGGAGCGGTTTCACGAGAGAGGCGTGAGCCTTGGCGGCGATTTCGTCGCCGATTTGGTGCAACCGGACGCGGTGGCGGATCTGAGAGAGATCGTGGATCGAATGGTTAGGTCGGGGTACGAAAAAGAGTGCCTCCAGGTTTATAGCAGTGTTCGTCGTGATTCCTTGAATGAGTGTTTGCTTATTCTTGGTGTTGAGAAATTGAGTATTGAAGAGGTTCAGAAAATTGAGTGGAAAACTTTGGATGAGAAAATGAAGAAATGGATACAAGCTGTTAAGATTGCTATTAGGGTTCTACTGAATGGGGAGAAGAGGCTCTGTGATAGTGTGTTTGTTGAATTGGATGATAATCATGAGATCAAGGAGATCTGTTTCAATGAGACTGCAAAAGGCTGTGTTATGCAGTTGTTGAATTTCGGCGAGGCCATCGCGATTTGTAAGAGATCGCCGGAGAAATTGTTTAGAATATTGGATATGTATGAGGCTTTGAGGGATGCTTTGCCTGAATTGGAGAGTTTGGTTACCGATGAGTTTGTGATCGGCGAGGCGAAAGCAGTGCTAAAGGGACTTGGTGAGGCTGCAAAAGGCACATTTACTGAGTTTGAGAATTGTCTTAGGAATGAGACTTCTAAGAAGCCTGTCATAACTGGGGATGTTCATCCCTTGCCTCGGTATGTGATGAATTACTTGAAGTTGCTTGTTGATTATGGTGACCCTATGGACTCTCTTTTAGATGTTAGTGAAGACAATCTTTATCGCTTTCGAAATAATGTTAGTGGTGATAGTTCTCAGTTAGAGACTATGTCCCCCTTAGGCCGGAGAATGCTGTTACTGATATCGGAGCTTGAGTGCAATCTTGAGGAAAAATCAAAACTTTATGAAGACAGTGCAATGCAGTGTATATTTTTGATGAACAATATCTATTACCTGGTAAGGAAAGTGAAGGATTCAGATCTTAGGAATTTGTTGGGAGATGATTGGATTCGTAAGCGTCGCGGTAAGATACGCCAGTATGCTACAGGATATCTTAGAGCCTCTTGGAGTAAGGCATTGTCCTGTTTAAAGGATGAAGGTATTGGATGGAGTTCTAACAATTCCTCAAAGATGGCTTTGAAGGAGAGGTTCAAGAATTTCAATGCATGCTTCGAGGAAATATATAGGATTCAGACAGCTTGGAAGGTACCGGATGATCAACTTCGCGAGGAACTACGTATCTCTATATCGGAGAAGGTGATCCCTGCATACCGCTCGTTTGTGGGGAGGTTTAGGAGTCATCTAGAGGGGAGGCATGCTGGGAAATACATCAAATATACACTGGAGGATTTAGAGTCCTATTTATTGGATTTATTTGAAGGATCGCCTGCTGTGTTGCACCATATAAGGAGAAAAGGTCAATAGGGTAATGAGGATTAGTTGAAAAATATTGCCCGTGTCATGTGTATCTTCTATTTTGATAGGTGTTTATCTTACTATCTTAATGCCAAAAGAATGGGATTTTATGAAATTCAACTCTCCTCCCAAGCCCCTCCCAAAAAATAGAGGAAAGATTTATTTTTCCTGTATCAATATACTGTAACATTTTTTTTGTAACAAGTTTAGTGTCTCACACACTTCATGCATGTTGTTGTCATTAACCACTACACTTGTGGAAATACTACTCTCAGCTGTTAACTTAAGGATTTACTTATTTGCAATTTGCATAGTTGTCAGATTTCAATATGTTGACAGGATAATAGGTGTTTTACCTGGAAAATACACTATTGTTTCGTGCATATATCTTATGTTCAGCTGATAATAATCAAGAGCCATAGGTGTACCAGAAACTGGATCTGTCTAACTGGAAGAGTCCTGCTCAATATTGAATATTTAATGAAAAGGCTTACATGATGTTCAGAAGTTGTGGATAAACGATGAAGAATTGGATGGAATGGAGTATCAGTTACTATCACATTGTCTAAAACAATTAATGATGTGAGAACTGAGGTAGTCATATTGGTTATTGCAAGTTAGGCATTACTGAGCAGTTCTAGGTCATGTAGAAGAAGATCAAGAGTAAAAAAGCATTTGGCATTGAGGAGTGTTAAATGGTATATTTAATCACCTTTCTCTGGTAAAGGTTTGGACTACCTTATAATTTCTTAATTATTAGCTCTGCCTATGTGGATATGCTACTTGCCAGGCAAAATTTTACCTTCGGCCAGTGCATTTTACCTTCTGAACTGGACTCTCAAATAAGAATTCTCTTTTCTCTTGCCTGAATGGAGACATCAGCATATTGCATCTGACACTTAACTGAAGAGGTGTGTTATATGAACACCTAAAATGGATACCCAAGATGGACACCCAAGAATGTGTATGTTAATAGTATACTTATATTTACACAATTGTCATTGTGTCTATTTACACAATTGTCATTGTGTCTAGGGTGTCCAAAAAAGGTGTCCCAAATGGGTGTTCAAATATCATTACTATAACTAAAACTAGACAATTGTTATTGTCTTTTCAATATTGTTGCCAATGTTATTCTTCATTATTGTCTATGATACACAAACACAAACACAATATGCCACGACGGTACGATTATTAAAAAGTATAGGATACAATACATTTAGGATACAAATATGAATATGCTAAATTAGTGTTTTTGTCCCTTATCTTTATTTTATGTTTCATTTTGGTCCCTCATTTATTTTTTGTTCCGTTTTGGTCCTCCTATCTTACAAATGGTAGTCTATCTTGGTCCCTTCTGTTAGTTTTGCACCGACAGCGTTAGGTTTTCGCCGCTAGTTGTCAGAAACCACCGTCGCTCATCGGAATCTCACCGAACGCTCGTCAGAATCTGGGTTTAGAGAGAGAGAAAAAACCACATTTTCCCTTTTCTCTCTCTTCCTCTCTCCTTTCTTCCTCTCCTTCCTTCTTCCTCCTTCTTCCTCGCTTTATTTCCTCGCCGGAATCTCACTTTTGCTCGTACTTGATGAACATCTCACAGTAAGCCTCCATGAACTGATCCAGTGTCAGATATTCACCGATGGAGGCTGGCCCACCCGCCATCGCGATTGCAGTTGCAAATGCTTCTTCTAACCTTGTCACCACTTCTGACGGTGCCCCAACCAGCTAAATTTTGAGAAAACATGCATGAAGCACAAGCTTGGAAGAACTGTCTTCATCATTTATTCTTCAATGACTTTTTATTTACGATATAACATATAATAATCTGTCACAAATAGGATTTTTATTTATTTGTGATATAAAAAAGAATTTACTTCACAGTTTTCTATATTAATATTGTCACACAACACACATCTGAAGTTGCCAAAAAAGAGCGTGCACAAGTTAAATACTTTAAAAGTAAGGAAGCATCATTTTCGATCACCGGGTGTCTTAGTTTGTCTGGTTTTTCATGAGTGGGGGTGTTGGGTGAAAATGTGAAGTCTTTCTTTTTTCTTGTTCCTCACCTTTTGATAATTGACATAGGCTGCCAAGAGACAATGATAGCGAGGAAGAAGGAAGGGGAGGAAGAGAATGAAGAAGAGAGAGAAAGGGAAAATGAGGTTTTTCTCTCTCTACACCCAGATTCCGGCGAGCGACGGTGGTTTCCGGCAAATGACGGCGGAAACCTAACGTCGTCGGTGCAAAACTAACGGAAGGGACCAAAATAGGCTAACATTTGTAAGATAGGGGACCAAAACAGAACAAAAAATAAATGAGGGACCAAAATGAAACCTAAAATAAAGATAAGGAACCAAAACACTAATTTAGCCATATAAATATGTATAAAAAATTATCAGAATATAATAAATATATAAGTGCAATTTTAAAAATCCAAACTAAGAATATACTTCTTAAACATTACTAGAAATGTTAAAAAGAGCTGAAATCCATGGACCAACCCCAAACCCTACATTCAACATGTACATTAGGGAGCTCCCTTTCTGATAGGGTTGTATAGCCTTAGCCTACACAACCCCTAATTAAGCGGGTTAGGAATCAATAGGCTTGGGCTTATCCATGGATCAGCCCACTATTTTCAAATCACAAATGAAAAATATCAATTAGATTAACAAGAATCATTATCACCCTTGCTTCCTAAATCTCAAATCTGATTCCATCTCTCTAGTGTAGATTTCTCGTCTTCTGAACAGCGACAGTTTATAATATGTGTTTTCACTCGAGGATTTGATGAATCTCTATGTTGTGTACTACTTATTATCAAACTTGTATATTGTAAGAAAAGTTAAAATTCACAACATTAATTTAGGCTCTGTGGTGCTCAAAGATAGAAAATTCCATTTTTGTTTTTGGGTAATACATCTTGTTTGCAACTCTTTATCATTTAAGCTATTGATTTATCCATTTCATACTTTCATATGCATGTTTGTTGAATCCATTTGCTCATATTGATCTGCTATTTCATTTTGTTAGATGTATCTATTGCTATGTTTTTTTATTTTATAAAATAAGAAACTTTATCATAGAAAAAGAGAAAATATCAACATGGAAGATAAGGTATGATTTTAAAAAGAGAAATTATTTATAAAAAAAAAATTAGTTTTGACTATCTATGATAAAAGTAAGTCCCAATGTTGTCACCTGTCAACTTGATTATTGATGTGCAATCATTTACATAAGTTGGTATCAAAATTTTGATCATCCAAATTACTAATGCAAATATTAGAGCAAGTGCAATGATAGATCCCAATTTGGTTCTTAACTTCTTTTAGCGAGTCCTACAATGCCAAATAAAATTTAAGTACCTCCACTAGTTCCACTTCAATGATAGAACCCAACTTACGCTCTTTGCTTATTTTCAGTGTGGTGGAAAAGACTTTACACATGACCGGACTGCATCAGTTGTCAGGAATATCTTCGAAGTGATTGTTGTAAGGTTAAAGTAATGTTTTGGTCCCTATACGTGACACTGATTTTCAATTTGGTCCCTATACGTAAAAAGTTATCAATTTGGTCCCTATACGTGACACCGATTTTCAATTTGGTCCCTATATGTAAAAAGTTATCAATTTAGTCCCTATACGTGACACTGATTTTCAATTTGGTCCCTATACGTGACACTGATTATCAATTTGGTCCCTATACGTGACACTGGTTTTCAATTTGGTTTCTCACCGCTAATTGGTCCCCTATATAAGAGTGACCAAATTGCAAATTATTATCACATGTAGGGATCAAATTGAAAATAATTGTCACATGTAGGGACCGATTTCAATTTTTTTTTGTTGAATTGGTCCCTACATATGACAATAATTTGTAATTTGGTCCTCTTATATCGGGACTAATTAGCGGTGAGGACCAAATTGAAAACCAGTGTCACGTATAGGGACCAAATTGATAACTTTTTACGTATAGGGACCAAATTGAAACCAGTGTCACGTATAGGGACCAAATTGATAACTTTTTACGTATAGGGACCAAATTGAAAATCAGTGTCACGTATCGAGACCAAAACATTACTTTAACCTTGTTGTAATATGATCTCCAGAATTCGTACCCCCATCGTACCTGTCAATGTTCATGGCTTTAAAGTTGTCCAGGATGGGGGTTCTCATGATGTCCTCTGTGAAAGGATGACGGGCTTGTTGATGACCATTATGACCCCTGTCCCGAGGAGGTTGATCTGCAGTATGGTCGGATCTGTAAGTACTGTGATGAGAACTCAGTTGATGAGTTTGCTAGGTTTGAGAGTCCTCATCACCTTTTGTCGGGTGTTCTCGGTCTCTTGTCTTCGAACATGACATTATCTCTGTCATGGTTGACCCCCTCATGATTGGATGGTTGAGGGTTCTCCCTTCGGGTCTGTACCATTTAAATTGTCTCACGTACTTCAACTAAAATAGTAATACATTTGGTTAAACACAATATCAACGTATCAAATCTTATTTAAACAACAAATTAAGATATATGAATGCAATAATCATGCAGGAAGAAACATCTTCCCTTATAAATGTCAACTTGTGTGGCTTGGGATAGTTCGCCTCGACCCCACGATGGGAGCCAAATGTTCCCGTAATGTAGGCCATTAAGTAACTACCTACTCATACTCGGATTATCCGAGTACAACTACTCGGTTGTGCCGAGGTCATGTTCTTGGATAGTACAGTAAGATTTATCATTAGGATAAACTCTATGATAGAAAGGAATGGGGGAAATGGGTTTCATTTTAAACTACTTGCAAGCATAGTTTTTTTCTTGTTTTCCTTTTCTTTTCTTAAGTGAACTTGTACAAACTAGTAATAATGTTGCAAATAAGATTTACTTTGCAGTTGATGCCCCAAACGATTGGATTACTGGTAACAAACAAGTTTCAAATATCCAAAACAAACTTACATGTTGGCATGATTTCCCTCTTCTGTTACAATTATTCCAAACTTACAGTTAAAACATGTAGAGATAAACACAGGTAGATGATATACAGAATGTTCATGGTTATGTTAAGTTAGAATTTACATAAAAATCTCTTTCTCACAGTGACATAGGTTAAAACTTGCAAAGGGGCTATGTTACAAAGGCCTGATGAGAAGCAGAGATCAACTCTTATACTGAAAAAACTTGATGGGATAGGATAATTTATTCTTCCTGAATGCCTGTTAAACCCTGCTGTTTGGAGGCAAGGGGAGAACACCATCAAAGAAATCACCAAAATAGCCGCGGGGCTCATGAACTAGCCTTGAGATGATATCTCTGAGTGTGATCAGTCCTTCCAGATTCCCATCATCATCCACAACATAGACCCTATGAATCTTCTCATGGTCAAGCAATTGAATCAATTCTTTGATTGTGCAGTCCATTTTGCATGTAATCAGGTCACTTGACATTGGGAAGGCTCCATCATGCTTCTCTAAGTAGGTTCTAACGGCTGTCAGGAAGTCTTTTACTGTAATAGCTCTGTTACAGTGTGAACATGCAATTAGAATGTAACACACAGAATAACAAAAGAAAGAAGAGATAAGGGCATATATGCTTTGTTTCCAGTTTCCTATTTTCATTTCCTTCGGAACAGGCTAAAAGTAATCCAGTCTAAAAAAAGCTCTATATAATAACAGATCAAATGTGATAACAAACCTGTAATCATGGTAGATTTCTGGAGCTGTTAGCAGGAATTGAACATCTTGCAGGCTTATATTACCCACTGCCCTCCTGCTGCCACCCCTTTTGATCACAGGCACCCCACCAATCCTCTTTTTCCTCATCAGTTTAAATGCTTGAAGCACTGGCTCATCCTCATAAACCTGAAAAAAGCAAACCATCAATTGTGAAGCTGATCAAGATTAAAAGGATAACCTGTAGCATTAGCCATATACTATGGGGTGCACAAATCATATGCTTAAGACATCTGAAGAAGCTGTTGCTATGAATCAAGGGAATCCATACTTGACACATTTTAATACAGTGAAGAGCTTGAAGTATACCTTCTTATAGCACAGTAGATGAATACATGCATTTGTCCCTATATAACATATGCAGGCAAGGAGGTGTCTTATGAGTGTTGTAGAATTGATGGATAATAATGAATATGGCATGGCATATTGGAAGAAGGATTAAGTAATGTTAGTATGAACAAAAGTATCATAGTTTTCTACAGTATATGATAGCGTTATATATTGCTAATACTACCTTTTTATATTGTAGCAAGTGTGTAGTAATATGAAGGGGCCTAAAGGTATAGAAATAGAAGCTAATGTACATAATTTCCTATCAGTTGATGCAGAACTACAACCTAAGAGAATTACCCACCTTGATGATTTGATTAGGTGTCACTAGGGGAAGACCAACTTCAGATAGTTTCTTGGTTCCCCAACTCTCAAACCACTGAAGACCAGCACATTCTGCCAACATGTGAATGACAGCAGACTGTGTAATAATGTTATCAATTCTACCTGCCCCTAAGTCTACCACAGGAATACTCTTCATCTTATACTTAGAAAGCAGCAAGAGCATGGTCAAAAATGAGTTTGATCTCTCCAAAGCAAGAAATGGAGCCCAGCGGAATGACCCTGAGATATCACGAACCTGTTTGCTAAAGAGTTAGCTAGAGAAAGAAGAGGTGCAACAATAACCAATTAAAAGAACTTGCTCCCTGAATTTTTTGGGAAATCAAATAGGTTCCTGAACTTTAAAAATTTATAATTTGATCCTTAAACTTAAAAAAAATTGCAATTGTGTCCCTCATGCTTATACATATCTTTGTTATGGTTCCATTAGGGTCTCGAAAAAGCATGAGGATCTATTTAAATTTTCCCAAAAAAGTATAGGACCAATTTGAATTTTCCCTAAAACTCCAGGTACCCACAAATTCACAAGTTAACTATGACTTAAGGAATTATAATGGAAACTTAACAGAACCGTAATAAAGATGAGTACGAGGGACTCAATTATATATTTTTATAAATTTAGAGACTCAATTACAAACTTTTTAAAATTTAGGAACCTATTTGAACTTTTTCAAAATGTTAAGGTCTGCAGAGTGTTAAAATTTCTCATTTTGGTTGACATTGAAAAGAGCAGTGCACAACCTTGGTATTCTTATAAAGTTCAGAAGAAATCAGGTCCTCAAAAAAGTTCCCTGAAGTTGTTGCAGCAGATCCAAGGCCTGAGCCTTCAAGTTCTATAGCAGAAGTCACTCCATTAGTTGCAGCAGCAATAGCAGTTCCATTGGATGGACTCCTAGGGGATGTAGGTTCAGACTGTCAACAACATCAAAATTGTCACATTGGCTTAGTTCCACAAATAAAGCCCTCAAGAAAAATGAATTGGAAACATTATCATTTACAGAAACAAAATTGATATACAAACCTGATGCAGAATCCATACAACAATCCCAGCAAACTCAACTATTCCTATATATCTGTCAATCCAACTAGCATCTTCAGGTGCATCCACATCCACCACAGGTGCACTGAGAATGTTGTGTTGTGCTAGTATTTTAACAGCCTCAGCTAAGGTGGCGTCTGACTTTATCTCAACTTCTGAACACACAAAAAATAAGCTTTACTTAGTATGCACCATTGGAATATTTTTTATAACATCAATCAATCATAAATTATCATATTACTAAAAATATTATACTCTTATCATACATATATGATATTTTGTAATTGGTTGTCGATGTAAACTTTTATTCTACATCAAAATTAAACTTTAAAAAAAAAAAAAGTCTTTTGAGGCTAAAACTGAATAACAGATATAAAGGGTCATACCAGCCCAGAATATTATGATTTAGATTCTCTGTAATCATAAATTGACTGAAAATAATCTTAGTCTTACAAAAAAAATTATATATACAAAAATAATGATATAAAAATATTATATCCTTCTTCTCAAGCATAGGATCATGACTGCATGTTTCTGCAATCATTTTTTGACTCCAGAAAATCCTGGTCCAAAATATTAATGTTGGGTGTCAACAAACTATAATCTTTTTTTTATTTAAATCAACCCTCAGAGTCAGAATTGATATGTGAACAGAAGAATATAAATTTCACACTACCTTGGTTTGAAGGAGGTGGAGGGAAGGCAGAGACAGGGATGCTTTCAAAACAAGCATTGAGTTCTCATTAGGACTTAGCTGTGGCTCCTGAACGTCCCATAGATCCTCTACTCTCATCCCCAGCTTAGCCTCTGGGCTCCGTGGACTCCCTTCCAGTGTTGCCATAATAATTTCTGTCTCTCTCTCCCTCTCTGCGACAAACTTTTAGGATTTCTACACACACTCTTTGTCTTTGATGATGCTTAGGATATCTATTCTCTCTCTTTACACATTCCAATGAAGCAATGATAAATAACTGAAGAAAGAGAAAGTGAAAGGGACACTAGGATCTACTACTAACACTTTACAACCTACTATATCTGAGATCGTTGCCGTTCGATTTTGCATACTTTGGACCATGAGGACACGTGGACGATATGATGAGGCTACTCATTGTGTGTGATGGGACTGCAGGGGTCAGCGTAAATGGTTTTTCCTGTCCCAGTCATTCATGCGTTGTAAATTGTAATGTTTATCCAGATTTGCATTATTTTTCGCCTGACAACGTCCTCATCCGGTTTTTAGTACTGTGGGCCTCGACATGGTGTGGTGTGCTGTGCTAACATGCGCCGTGGTCCCGTGGATGCACATCATTTGAAAAAAGACAATAGTGATGAAGAAAATACTCAAAATAGAGTAAGCTGTTAAAAAAAAAAACAGAGAGATCATTAACACCTAGGGAGATGGCAACCAGATGGCAAAATGGGTTGGACCCAATGGGTCAACCCGTTTAACCCGCCATTTTATGTGGATTGGGTTGAGGTCCTTAACCTGTCAATTAATTTTTTACCCGTCCCGCCTATACCTCCAAGAAAACGGGTTGGTGGCAGGGTGGGGCGGGTTGGCGGGCCAACCTGTTCTTCTTTTCTTTTTTTGGAAAAAAAATACTTTTTTATGTTTTAAATATTTTTTAGTTTTGCTTACCCATAAGACCATTAATTAGCCCATCACATTCAATAATTATTTGTATATATATTTATATTTGTATACTTTTAGTTTACAATTGCTCACCCATTAAAACTATATATATTTGGATGTAGTTCATTCCATTCACTAATATTTTTTATATTAGTTAGTCTACTATCAAAAAGTGATTATTTTTATTTTGTGATATTGTAGATGATATTTGTATGTGAATAACTTTATTTTTTCATTTTTTATTTTTTTTTAAATGTTGATAATTTTTTGCGGGTCAACCCGCCAACCCATCGCTAAACGGGATAGGTTGGGAGGTTCAACCCGCTTAACTAAAGCGGGTCAACCCGCCCCATCCCATTTTCAACAGGTCAATGACGAGGTGGGTCAAAACGGGGCGGGTTAACTTGTTTTGGCCATCTCTAACTAATGTGCTGATTGATTTGTTAATCAAAGTTTTTCCAAGCTTATGGAATTGAGGAGATAGGGATGTCAACGGGGCGGGGCGGGGCGGGGGGCACTACCCCGCTCCCCGTCCCCACCCCCCCAGCTTTCCGCCCCCGATCCCCGCCGTGGGGGGTTTTCCACCCCTGTCCTCGTCCCCGCGAATCCCCGCAGTCCCAACGGGGACCCCGAACATTTATAAAAAATGCAAAATCATAAATTAAAATCCAATAAAATTTTAAAAAAAAGGTCTTAATAAGTCTTAAATTTAAAGTTATAACAAGTTCAAACTCAAATAATACATACATAATATTAAATAAAAATTAAAAAAAGTTTCAAAACTACAATATCAATTTTTTTTTCCATATATTTTCTAGCAATATGTGGTGAGGTCTTTATCCATCCCAAATGTCTATGTCCCTCTTTCCATTGCCTACAAATAAACACATAATCATCATCATCTCTTCATAAGAATATATTTCAAAAAATTATAAAAAGTATATATTCATTACCTCATTATCATCATCCATATGATCATATCCTCACCAACGGATTCAAGTTGAGGCATTAAGTTCCAAGAACTCCACTATTTAATCATATATAATGTAGCAGAAGCACAAATAAACATATATGCTAGTGTATTGGATATAAAAGATATGTGAAGTCAAGCAAATGATAATAGTAACAGTAAAGAGAAAGACAGTTACAACTCAAAAATATTAGTAGCTATAATATAATAATATTTATAATAAGGATAATTAAGTAATATATACGGGGCGGGGGGCATGATCCCCGTCCCCATCCCCGAATCAACCACGGGGGGATTTTCTCCCCCATTCCCGTCCCCGCGCGGGGCCCTATTCGGGGCATTCCCCGCGGGGATCCCCGATCATTGGTAGAAATTGCCACCCCTATGAGGGGATCACTTCCCCTTTCAGAGACCTGGTTCAGCTTATTTTTGTGATATGTCGGGAACTCTATACGTCGTTTAGCGCATTCGAGCTAGTCTTTTCTTTTTTTGGGCTTAGGTCCTCTTGTAAGAAAAAAAGAAAGAGACATTAATTACACTATTTTTATTTTAAAAATTGCACATTAATTATTTTTTTAGTTTATTTTTTATTTTAACTTTTTTGTCAGAACTCATAAAATAACAGTCATCTACTAATAATGTCATTGAAATTTCAGGTGTTACCTGCTTAGGAATGATTTTTGTATATCAAAACGAGGACACCATATGATGTCTTCTTTATTTTTTGGGTGTATTTTAGAAAAATGTGTGTATAAAAAAGATAAAAGTAAGTGAATGATAGAAATAGACATAAACGATATCACATACGATATCCAAAATTTGTGTTTAAATAACACAATTCCTAGTTGCTGGTCACACAATGATATCAGTAATGCAAGTCAGCAATGATAATAAAAATATTAAATTAGGAATATTTGTGACAATGTTGGTTTATTGAATATAATAAGTGTGTTTGAAAGGACAAAATTAAAGAAATGAATGAAAGTATTTTTGGAAGTTCTTGTAAAAATTATTTTAAAGATTTTTTTTTTAAAGGACAAGACTAACATGCAATTTTATAGATATATTAGGTGTTGTTTCTAATAGTAATATGATATATATAACAGCTCATCAATAAAAATATAATATGTGTAATATTTTATAGCCATTAAAAATAACACTTAATATATCTGTGAAATTATACTTAAATCGGTTACAATTATATTCATGACCTCGGTTTTGTGTCTAATATCCGTCTCCTGCAATGTCGACCTAGCTGGCAAGTATTTGAGTGTAATCAAGATATTGGGTTTTTTAAGGGAAAAATAAATTAAAATAGACTATAATATTGATAGTGTAATCTTTTAAAATAAGTAAAAGAATAATATAACTTAGTTATCTTTCAAAAAGAGGTGCAATTTCCTTAATAACAATAATAAAACATAAAATAAAATGATGATTAGCTTAATGAGTCAGATATTGACTTCTAAGTTTTAAGTATCCACTACCATTAGCAGTGACTAATCTCCATCGTGAAGTGTGTAAATAGAAAAGGATTTGATAAACGTAATTTTGGATAAAATTGATTTCAACACAAATTAAGTCTAAAATAAAGTGATTTATATTTGAATGTTTTTATTTTGAATGCAACTTTGATGTAAAATTTAGTATAATTTTTCAATCTAAAAGCATAAGCTACTCCAAGATACTTCTAATAGAATTGATTTTGGATGTAAATTTATTTTCCCCAAACATGTAACCAAAACAATTCTTTTTTTACAAAAATCACATTTGCCGGGTACAAAAACATTGATAATATCTTCAGAAGTGGAACCAATCACATACTAAGTTGATTAGAAAATATACTACTATTGCCTTTTCCCATTTTGCCTCCACATTTGAACAGTATCGTTACAACATTAAAAAACTTTACATGACAATATAATCAAAATTAAACTCTTCTTACAAATATATAATTTGAGAACTTTGTTTTTCCAACATTGTCTTATAGATTGTTGTAGTTTTACAATTAAAGAGGAAATAATAGGGAAACGGGTTTTTAAGCGATAAGGACTAAAATTATAAACAATTATTTAAAGGATATGTTCCATCCTAAACGCCCCAAATTAGAGGATACAAAGTGATATGAAATGGTTTGAATTCACATCATTAACCATTATTCCACTTCATTATTTAAAAACTCTAAAAAAATGGATTAATTCCACTTCAATTCATTACTAACCACTCTGCCCATATAACCAAGCATAGCCTCAATGAGAATTAAAGGATCCAAAAGTGGTTGAGGAACTCAGAAAATGAGCCAGGGGAAAAAGTTTAAGGGTCAATATTCATTTTCTTAAACTGTGTACAGTATTCAGCAGAGTCGTTTAACAACTTTGATCATGTATTATTTCTGTATGAAAGAAAGAAGTACACAGGCCAGCTAGAGTTTTTTTTTTTTTGGGAGTGGGGCGCCACTTTTATTACCTTCTCTTAGGAGCCTCCAGGTGCATCACCTCCCGCAGCTTTGCGATTCAAGTACCGAATGACAGCATCCTCAACCCTGAAAATATTACAAATAGAACACCAACAAATTATTAATAAATAATAATAGTGTAAAACTTAGATAAAGTTGTTTGTGTGCTTATAATGTTGCTCTTTCATTTGGGTGATTTTCTTTTTGGATGATTCTGTTTCTAGGCTAGTGTAATATGCATACTATTCGGTTTTTCTTTCGGTATGTTATTTACATTGGGCTTGGTTTTACTTTGATTCTCTTATATATGGGTTAGAGTACCCCTTGCACTCTTTTTCAATATACTTTTTTATTATAAAAAAAATGGTGTTCTTTAATAAAAACATATCACGCCATTACATTTTTTGATTGGATAATAATACCCAAGCACTCAAAAAAGAATTTTATCTTTCATCAAATCTCTAGAATATATGTTGGCCCTATGTTATATCAAATTAAAAAATAATAAATAAATAAATAAATACAGTTTACAGAACATTCTTGTCATACCTACCTTCTATTTTCTCTTTTCATTGTTGCTCAGTAATTAATAGACACTCAAACTGCTAGAATCCCTCATTCCTCTCTCCAAACTCGAGACATCCTTAACATACCTTCCATTTTCTATCTTCACTACTGCTCAGTTATCATAGAGACCCAAATCATTGTAGTCTGCATCCCTTAACAATAACATACATCAAACTTAAATCCCCTGCTGCCTCATGACACCAAATCAGACTTATAAACACTTTGCAGTCTCAGAAATAATGTATTCATCATTTTCAGAGTGCAAACAGAACTCGGTAGAATTCCTAAGGTATTACAACTCCATATCAGTTGTCACCTAATGAGTAAGCAAGGACACCATTGATGACACAGCAAAATCTGAAGTGCCTATTTTTATGAAGTGTGTGTTGTGTCTAACATAATTGTCCCACATGGATGCAGCTTCTTTTTTTTAAGTGTCCGATTCATTGGTTGCTAATATCTTCAACTCCCAATTTTAGCAATAAATACTATCATTAATGTCATAGCCAAATAAAATGTGTATTATGCATGCATGCTTCACAAGTCACAACCAAAAAAGAAGCAAACCAGCATAATGCTCACCGTGGTTGATTGTAGAATCCTGAATTCGGTTCCTTTTCAGCATTATGGCTTGCATCACCAACAACAAGTTTTAGATCCTTGCTCTTAGAAGTTATAAAAGCTTTGATAAACTCTTCTGGAGACTGACTAAAGCTAAGAAAGAAAGCCCTTCTTCTACGGTGCTCATGGACCTTCTTTATGGAAGCACTAATCAGCTGATCATAATCTTCAATCTGTTTTTGACTCTCAAGACCTTTAGAGATTGCAGATATATCCTTGTCCAGTAGAAAAGGCACATAAACATGTATATCATAATAAGCAGTTTCAGCATTACAATTTCCAGAAAGGTTGATTTGATGCTCCAAATGTATAGGCTGTGGTAGAGAGTGACAAATGCTGTGCTAACTTCTTAACAGCATCTACAAATTCCATCTTCAATACCCCAAAAACCCTTTGGAGTTTGACACTGTACAAAGCACAGACATTTTCAGCTTTGGAAACCAGTTGAAAAACCATACTTGTTGTATACAGTACATATGGTTCAACATAAATAATCATCGAAGGCATAAATGCTATTTTGGCTTCAACTTAACAAGGAAATATATAATTTTTTCTTTCTCAAAACAAGTGATCAAATCATTCTTTTTGAACTCAATAGAAAAACCAAATTCTAGAGAAGACATAGTGGAACATTTAATTATCAGAAAATTGAGGGATACATAAACTGATTATACCAACTTAATTTGTCCTTGTCTTTTCTTTTGAATTCAAAAAGGTGATTGATACTAGTTCAAAATGTCGAGATTAACAGAAAAAAGAAACAGAATTTGATTGAATATATCCTCCTACAGATCAATGGAACCCATAACAGGAATGGCTTACAAAAGAAGTCTCCAGGGTTCGAGAACCTAGTCTCGCAATCCAAACCTTACTATCCAACTAATTGACTTCCTTTACATTCTATGTATATTTATACCAGGCTAGCTAATTAACTAACTCTAACAGTTTCACTAACAAAGTCTGTCTTAACTAACAAGGCCTAACTAACAGAAGTTGGCTCACTTGATTCCTTGGGCCCATTCTTATTTCTTCTGGTGTAAACTTACCTAATTGAGGGTCTGTTAGTAACAAAAGGTTAGGATTAATATTCAAAATAACACTCTTGATTTGATATATAATATATTCTACCACAAAATAGTACTTTGTACAAATATGTGATGTTCTTTGTCAGAAAATAACAATACTCTTAAACTTCATTTAAAAACAAATGAGTGAGAGGGAGGGGGCACCAATTACCAGTATGAGCTTAAGCATGGACACGTCAGACCCTCACCTGCCACTACTTCATACATGGTGTGGCGTTTTGAGGAATTCTGGTTTCCTTGCTGATGCAATTACCTATCCATGAAAAAGACCCACATCTAATTTATGCAAGATTTATTTCACAAGAAGAAGTAGATGTTGATTTAGAAAAGGAGAATGAAGAGGATATTCTGTATTTTTCATTCCACTAATGTCAAGAGGATAATGTTTCTTAAATATTCTTCAAGAATAAACATATTGTAGAAATGATCTATGAGAACTTACAATGTCATACAGACCTCACAACCTCGTATCATCGCAACATAATGAGCAAGACTGAATATGCATGACAGTTACCTGTTGATAAACCTACGTCATGTGATTCATTCGTCAAAATTCAACGCAAGGAATGTGGGAAATTTTGGGCCAAATTTGTGGGTGCTTCATCTTGCACCATTCTTCCAACAAAGGACTGTCTTCGATTAGGAGTTTTATTAGAGAGGCAGGCAACCTCTCTCCTATCATATTCTCCAGCTTCGGACAAAATTTGATTGATAATTCTTGAAGGGAGATGAGGCGAAGAAGCTCCTTGCAATCCAATGTCTCAAGACTTGAAAATCCAGACAATTCCAAACGTGTAAGGGAGGGAAGGTGAGGCAGCAAGCCCTGCTTCGGGAAGGACTTGACACTTTCACATGGACCACCAATGACAAGACGAGTGAGACCATCAAGCACGCCTATTGATGATAAGCCGCTAAATAGTTTCTCGCAATTCCAGATTTGAATTGATTTCAAGTTAGGCGGCAAACCCACATCAGGAAACAATTCAATTTCTGGGCAATCAGATATCTCAAGTTCCTCTAACTTTGGGAGAATAGTATTCATGTGACAAGGCAATGACTTCAACTTATTGCATTTGCTAATGACAAAATAATACATGCTAGGCGCAGCCAATCCTTCTTCGGGGAACGACACAAGATTGGGGCAACAAAAGATATCGAGACGGCGAAGAGCAACATCTAGTGGCTGGGACACCGAAAGAGATTCCAGATTTTCACAATCATAAAGCCAGAGATATTCGAGTTTTGGAAAACTCTCCAATGGGAAGGATATGAGTGAATCACAGCTCTTTTCTATTGACAGTACCTCTAGCAACTCATGTTGTTTCCTTGGGAACTCTAGTTTCCTACAATCAAAGAATTGCAGTCTTTTCACTGACATAGGCAAACAATCCCCTGGAAATGATATTGCACACGAACAACCAGCGATGGATAGAGATTGGAGACAAGTTAGGTGGCTGATGGTGATTCCATGAAACATGGACTTCACCAGCTTATCAGAACGGTCAATTTCAAGTGTTTCCAAAGCAGGGAGGTGATCAGGCAAATTTCCTGTTAAGCTGGAGCATTCCCTTATTTCAAGTGTTTCCAAAGCAGGAAGGTGATTAGGCAGATCCCCCGTTAACCTCGGACAACGAGAGATTCTAAGCTTCTTTAGTTGAGGAAAAGCATTGGATTCGGACGAATGCCACACCTCCCAACATGACATTCCACGAAATGTCAAATCCTGAAGGGATGGAAAAGGTGCTGCCAAAGAAGAATGATCATCATCATTTTTGTAAAACTCGTCACCAATCATCTCCAGCCCATCAAAATAGCTAATGCGCAGGGACTTCAAAAATGGAAGTTTTCCAAGTGAAGGAAGCATACAACAATTTTTACATGACACCAAACATATACGAGTCATATTGTGGTAGGAAGAATGGCCGACCCAACCAGGAAATATTGTACCCTTGTACCCCTCGATTGTTAGTACTTGCAAGCCTTTGTGAGGTTGTAACTTGTCAAATATATCTCGTTCAATTTGGGAGCTTATACTTGTAACCATATCATCACCTCTGGACCATCCCAACTCCAATGTCTCAATGTGTGTCTTATCCATTATTCTTGCCTTCAATGCCTCACTGCTACAGGCAACATTCTCCATTTTCCTAATACATAGTGATCCATGAATATTTGAAAGTTCACCTAATTCCATGATCCCGTTCTCTTCATGCTTGCCCACAACAAAGTAATCTAAATACTGCAAATTTTTTAATTTGTTCATTCCTCGAGGCATCTCTTTTAAATTAGTTCCATTAATATCAAGATGTCGCAAGTTCACAAGATTTTGCGTGCCATTGGGCAGCATAGTCAACTTATCACAATCAAGCAACTTCAATGTTTGTAGATTGTACAAGTTACTTAATGACTCTGGCAATGTCTTGATACTTGTATAAGAGAGATCCAAGTAACGCAGATGGATCAATTCACCTATTGAATCAGGCAGTACATCAAGATCCTGAAAGGAAGCAAAGGACAAAACTCTTAAGCACTTAAACTCTGATACTATGATCAATGATGTGCTTCCAATGCTGCATAAAGGAGTTGAGAAACCAAATTTCAGCAATGTCCTTAGAGATTTTACTCTACCAATGGCATCAAAGTTTTTTGAGATCGGATGACTTAACCTTCCATATGACAAATGACGAGTCCTCATACTCATCTCGTCTGCATTCCCAAGTTCCTCTGATCTATAATAGAATTCACCAGCAACGGATGTTGCTAAGTCATGCATGAGATCATGCATCACAAAGGACATAGTAAAAGTACTAGACTGTTTAAAAAACAATCTGGAAGCTAAATCATCAAAACACCTATAACCAACTTCTTCCAAAGTCTTTCCTCTCTTTGGTGGCGGTAAAAGATCTTCTGCCATCCACAATAAAATTAATTTTTCTTTATAAAATGTATAATCCTTGGGATACAACGAACAATAAACAAAGCAGCGTTTTAAATGCGGAGGGAGATCGTAATAACTTATCAATAATGCTGGAATAATCTTACTGTCTTCTACAGGAAATTCCCAAACTTCACTAGTCAATATAGTATCCCATTCCTTGACATCATGTTTTGCTCGCAATAGGCCTCCAAGTGTTTGTGCAGCTAAAGGTAATCCCTTACACTTTTTGACAATCTCTCTTCCAATTTTTTCTAGAGTCGGATTCCCATTAGATTCCTGAAAACATGCATGGTTTGCAAACACGGACCAACAATACTCATCAGACAACACATTGAGAGGGTAAGGGGGACAAGTTTGGACAACCGAAGCAACTTTTTTCTTACGAGTTGTTACTAGAATTTTACTTCCCTTAATCCCATATTGAAAAGGTTTTTCCAGATTATTCCAATCATCATAATCTTCATTCCAGACATCGTCTAAAACAATAAAGAACTTCTTTCCTATCAGCTTGTCCTTCAAATCAAGTTGAAGTAAATTTAAATCCTTCATATCACAAGGTCTAGAAGTAATTGCCTCTATCATAGTCCGTGTAATCTCAACAATTCTGAAGTCTTCAGAAACACAAACCCATGCTTTCAAATCAAATTCCTTCATCAAATCCTCATTATTGTACAACCATTGGGCTAAAGTGGTTTTTCCAACCCCGCCCATGCCCACAATAGGGATCACAGATATTTTCGCTTCCATGTTTTCATCTTTTAACAATTTGACCAAGGCCTCTTTGTCATTTTCCCTACCATATATCTCCCCTTTTATGAGAGATGTTGATGGAGTTCTCCATGACAACTTCTCCTTAGAAATCTCTTTGAGACCGAGGATATATTTGCATTTTTCAATATCTTCTATTCTTCTAACGATCTCCTCCATCTTAGTTACCATCTCCCTATCTTTGAAATTGAGGAAGCGAGGCAGAAAGTTACTTACCTCCTTGTTTTGAGTTGCAGCTTTGGTAAAAACATGGTCCAGCAGGTCATCGGCCATATAAACAGCATCTTTGAGATCATCCAGCCAATTCTTCACACTCAAGTCATGGGATTGTTTCTTCTCTGCATCAATAAGGAGAGCTTCAGCGGCACGCAGAGCAACCTTCAACCTTTCAAGTAACTCATGGTCATGCTTCTTACCTCGGATCAAGTTGACAGCCTCGTGTGAAAGGAGTCTGTCAAAAACAACATTGATAAAACCAGATATGAAAGCTCCACCCACAATTGCTTCAGCCATGGTCTCAAGAAGAATATGTGATGAAATTAGAACAGAGAAAAATGGTTGTTAGCAAAAGAAAGCTCGCAGGGTCTTCACTGAATTGATAACTTAGAAAATTCGTATTAGTTGAATTGCTAGCTGGTTCTGCACTAAAGAATGGGTGGAAAGTTTTTCAACAACGTAATAACCTCGGTCTTGTGTTAGGTGTATATAGTGAAGTGTTTTAATTTCTTATCGACAAATTAGAAAATTGGTAGTAGTGGAATTATTAGCTGTCCATACGCTAAATAGACTTATTTTCTTTATCTCTTCTTTCAAATATATTCATGAAGCGTTGTTACAAGTTTATTCCCGAGAGTATTGCGATGAGAATAAAGTTTTTTTTTTATGCAAGTTTTAAAAATTTATTTCCAGAAATAAAAATTTTTTGAAATAATATTAATAAATAATAATTATAAATTTCAAAAAACTTATTCCGATATATAAAGATGGAAAAGAAACATTACTGGGAAATGTTCACAGGAATGTTGTTTGTCTGGTCTGAGAATAAAACATTGCAGGAACCAAACGTCACCTCAACCATAAATTATACTTGGGTATTACAAAAGGAGGAATTATGATATTTTGACATCAAAATTTGATACCATGAGAACACCACTAGATTGTAAACCAATGAAATAAAGAGAGAAAGAGTAAAGTAATAAACAACCTATTTAAAATTAGAGTATCCCTCATTAATGTCAAATTTTGGTGTCTAAATATCATGATTCTTGCAAAAGTGATGTGTTGGACACAATCAATAAAATATTAACAGCGCAGTAAAATATTGTGAATACATTGAATTAAATAAAAATTACAATAAAAAAAAAATCAACATAGCTTACCGGATCTGATTCTCCCTCCCGCGTAGAGCAAAGCCTCTCCATCATCCCGCTTTTCCTGGTTACGGAATGCTCTGTTGACAGGTTTTCTATGAGCATAATCTACTTCTCTAATATAATCTATGTAATGTATGTGATTTTTCGGTTTTCCTTCTTTTTTATCAGGATGGAGTTTTTTGTTCGTTTGTGTGAGAGAGTGAGGATTGGGACTTGAAAATGTAACCTGAGACCATTACAAGCGAACCCGAAGAATTCTCCAAACAAGAGGTGCAACGGATTACTGTGCGTCCCTCGAGTCTCGACCATGCCTTAATAGAAAAGAGTAATGATAAATGAAACCAGTTTTGGTATCCAACATCGTATATATATACATATTTATATTTATTTATTATTTTTTTCTCTTATCACATATATTTAGTACTTGAAAATAACTCATTATCATATAGTGTCTATACTTGACGTCTCAAAAATATGTTCATTTATCATTACTCTAATAGAAAATGTATTTGCTAATCAGTATTTTTTTTTATTATTTATTCCGGAACTCATCATAATTAGCCCTTTGGACTAAACAGGCCCACCAAAATATCCTCACACCCTAGGCCCTTTGGGTCCGCTATGATACTAATATCTAATTCAGCTAATTGAACCGGATTTTAGCTCTTGATTCTCAACTTCCTAATGGGTGACTCTGAGGATTCGAACTCGGATTCCCCGGATTCTATTCCTTATACGGGGAAGTTGCTTTCCCTCTACCATTACTTCATTGGTTAATAATTATTCTAATGTTATTGATTAAGGAACTCAATAAAAATAAGTTTTTATTAACAAGATTAAAGATAACACTTCCTGTAATTCTGAATATATTATTGGATTAAATTAATATGCATTATGAGTGGAAAAGATCTATATTGGCATTTGTACTTATTTTATTTTGATAATAAAAAGAGAAACAACAATAATACTGATTTGCTATTAAAAAAAAATTACTGATTTATCAAAATAAGCCTTCTTAACAACATGAACCACTGGATGTTTCAAAAAAAAAAAAAAAAGAAAAAAACATGAACCACAGGTTACAAATACATGTAGATTCAAGCTCAAGTTCTTTACTGTATGCGAAGCACATGCGAAGAAAACCTTGAAGCCAACAATAATTTGCATATACATAATACACTTGCATACAGGTGCCTTAGAGAAGGTGAAGGAAATGGTGCACCACCCACCAAAGTGGTGCAGTGGTGCACCACCCAAGTAGCAACACTTGGGCCAATCAATTTGACACTTGGCTAAGTAGACTTTTCAACCATTCACTCCTTTCGTCAAATAGTCAAAGCATATTTTATTATTGTTGTATTTGTAAGAAAAAGGTATTGTGTTATTGTATTTGCTTAAGTACCCTTTTTATTTTATTTTAATTAATTAATAGAAAATTTGTTTACAGCAACCCTCCTCCTCCTTTCAAGTCAGCACACGGTCCACGTTCCCCGTCGTCGTCCGCCGTTCGTAAGTAACCGCCTTCCGTCGTCCCGCGAATCACCGTTGCCTGCTATCTGAGCTTCGCCGCTGCCGTTATGTTGCAAGATTGCAGCTTTATATAAGATCTCGCAAAAAAATCACAAACTTTCAAGCTTCCAAACGGCAAATAAAAATGAAAAAGGGAGGGTTCACGAAATAGTATATCCGAAAAGAAGAAGTTGTAGATCTGTCATTGAAGGAGGGTTCACGATTCGCCGCACCTTGCCGTCACACCCCTTGCCGCCGTCGCCGCACCGTTAACATCTCTTCCCTCCCCATTTCGGACCAGATCGCACAGGTGCTTCTCAAATTTCTGAATGTAATGGTGGTTCCTTGATTCTTTGGCATACGGAGAGCAAAGAGTGGGATTCAAACCCTAAAATAACCAATGCAAAACAAACACAGAGGTGGAGACAAGAAATCGAAAAACAGAGGGATAGGAGGAGAAGTTGCTAGCAAGAAGGAAGAGAGATCTAGAAATGAATAGCCCTTGACATAGAGAGGGATAATCTTTCTCTCTCTTTTTTTCATCTTTTTACATATGAATAAGGGCTGAAATTTGCAAACCATTTATATTGTGAGTTTAAAGTTTTCCTTTTCATGTTGATCTGAACTTGTAAGATTTGTATTCATTTTATCAGTTGAATTTTGGAAGAATGAATGATTTTTTCTTAATGTTCTTGAGTGTTCTTCTGGACTAAGCATTGTTCTAATTTTATTTGCGTTGAGTGTTCTTCTGGACTGAGCACTGACTAGCTTTTCTGGCTTGGGCTGGAAGAAGAACATAATAAGAGGGGGAAAAAAGAGAGAACCAATATGCAAATATCAAGACAAGAGTCACTTTGACTGATACCCATACAATTTGACCAGGAAAAGTCAAATTAACCCAAGTGTCAAATTAATTGGCACAAGTGTTGACACTTGGGTGGTGCACCACTGCATCATTTTGGTGAGTGGTGCACCTTAGACAACACCCTTAGAGAAACATCATATTCAATCAAAGATAACAAATACCTATTTTAGCATCTACCTGATAGTAAAATCTATAAGCAAAAATGTTAATGGAAATATTTGCCTAATCAATAATGGCTTTGAGAACTTCATCTTCCAGATTCATGCCAGATTCTGACATAATATCAATCATGCTAGTGTGGTGACCCATGCGACGTACGGGGTATAACAATGATCGGCGACAATGTAAAAGGCACATAAATTTGGTTAAGCTTCTTATCAAATACTCAAATATCCAACATCCTACTTCATTTTTGTGAACTGTTTTCTCTTCAAATGTAAATGAGTCACACTTCACTACAAAGAATCAAGAATATATTAATCCCTAAAATATGTAAAGTAAAGAAAGGAAAATATACCCCCACTCGAGACAAATTATGATTTGACAAATAAAAGGTAAAATTGTAACACATCACTTGACCACATTTCATATTTTTCGAGACCTACAACCAAATTTTCTAATAACTGAAACAGAGTCTCCAATCCCTAACTTACTTAGGGCATTCTATTGTCTGCATATATACAACAATGAGCCATTTGACGGCTCATTGGATCCATCAAAACCTTTGGTCATAATCAAAAATGATATTTTGACACCAAATAGTGACACCCACTTTTGACACTGGCACTGTAGCAGTACTGTAGCGGTGGCATTTTCATAATTTTGCCCACTTTTTTTAAAAAAAAAAATATTTAGCTTTTTTTAGTACTAACATTTTTAGTTAATTACATGCAAATATTTGGTTAATTACGTGTAAATATTTGGTTAATTCAGTTCATTATATGATTAATGGGTCATCCTGAAACTTGCAATCATTTTCCACAACCATGTAAATATTTGGTTAATCACATGTAAATATTTGGTTAATTCAGTTCAATATATGGTTAATGGGTCATCCCGAAGCTATATGGTTAATCACGTGCAAATATTTGGTTAATTCAGTTCATTATATGGTTAATGGGTCATCCTGAAACTTACAATCATTTTCAACAACCATGTAAATATTTGGTTAATCACGTACAAATATTTAGTTAATTCAGTTCATTATATGGTTAATGGCTAAACATGTTAGTACTCAAAAAAGCTAAACATTTAAAAAAAAAAGTCAAAATTGCGAAAATGTCACTGCTACAGTGCAGGTGTCGCTTGAGGTGTCCCAAATCTGGTGTCAAAATATCACTAGTGGGTCATAATTTTGATTTCACTCTCATGGTTTCGATCATATCTATCGCAAGGGTAACATGAACTGTTTGGTTAACAAACAACAAAAGAAAACATTCATACTAACACATGAACCCCAAAAAAATGAACTGGATTGGAATTAAAAACAGAACTGACATTGTGAAAATAAAGAAAAATAGAACTGACATTCGTATAATTTTTTTGTAATTAGGTAAAATAGGTTGATTGATCTTTTATGTTTTGTTTTCTAACTCCGGTCTTATATATTTTATTTTTTACATTTTGATCCTATATATTATATCTCGTCATTACGTTAGTCCTAAAATTGATGTTGTTAAGAAGGAATTAACAGAAAGGACTAATACGGAAGACGGTGTTTGTGTGTTTTTTTCCCCTAATCCTATTGTTCTTTTCTGTTTGTTTGTTGAACAAAGTTATGCATAATTTTTTTACCTGAAGAAAAGGGTTTTTTTTTTTTTTTTTTTATTTACAAGAAGGGGCTTAAAATGCAAAAATAAAATGGTAACATGACTCGCATACCAAATTGGCAGATACATTAAACCAAAAAACATAAATAAATGGCAGATACAACGCATTCAGAACGCTTCAATTAGTCTTAAAGAAGAATTCATTCCAATTCAAATATTCGTTAAGTTGCTATGTTATATTACTGTAGCAACAAGGATTCATAAGTTGCTTAGTTATATCAGTATGAGCAATGAGGAATAATTAAAATGATCAAATCTTCTATGACATGACATACGGAGGATTGATCAACTGCGCTAATCAGTTTGCTTCCAATTAATTGAAAAGCTTCTATCCATAGTTTTTACGGCAAGAATATTAGCATCAGTTGGATCAAACACGCTACATGAATTGTTCTCAAAATGTATATTATAATAATTCTTCTCAAGTAACTATCCAACACCAAGAAAGCTTTGAAATATTGCAATCACAAAAAGCACATAGAAATAAATTTTGTATCTGAACTCTGAAGTGATTTCTACTGCAACTACACCTTTGCCTTTTAGTTGGACATGCTTTCCATTTCCCACTTTCACTCTTAAAATACTTCACCTTCTATAAATACCTCATCCAAACACACCCTTAGCTTATAAAAAAAAAAAAAACTTTTGATGTGTAACTTCTGTCTAACTCTTGTAAATAAGCCAGCATCATAAGACATGTGATGAGTGCAACCATTGTCAACCAGCCAAGCATCAGGGCTATACTTTACTGCATAGCAGGTTGCAACAAACAAAATTTTCTCTTGTAGCACTTCATTTTCTGCCACTTGAGCTTTCTGGTCTATATCAGCAATAATTAGCTAAATGATCCTTTTTTTTCTTGCAGTGAGAACAGAAACCAAAAATGTATTTCCTCCCACCACCCTTATTTCCTTGACAATCCTTCTTCTCCTTATCTTTCCTTTGTAGGCTGCTGAGAAGGCTCCTTGGATGACTTCTTGTCTAAATAATCTCCTTTGCCCTTGTGCTTGCAAGGTACTTACTAACTCCCAGAGAGTTAGGCTGTTCAAGTCTCTCAGAGTCTTCTAAAGAGGAAGTCTTTGATTCAAATTTCCCAGGTAGACTTACAAGTACCTTCTCAACAAACCTCTTATCAGCAAGCTCCTCCTCTCTAAGAAGCCTAATCTGGTTCACAATTTTCATGAGCCTGTAAGAGTATTCTTTGACAGTCTCTGTATCCCTCATCATCAAAAGCTCAAACTCTTTCTTGAGATTCAAAGCCTAATCTCAAGCTACCTTTGCAGTTTCACAGGCCATAATATTGTCTGACACTGCATTTTGAATGCAAGATAGTGTTTTGAATCTCTCAGCACACTCCTCACTGTAAAGAAAATGTGAGTCCAAAAAATTATTGAGATTTGGCAACTGACACAGCAACCACAAAATGTCACTCTTGTTAACTAGAACAGAAATAAGCAATAATTAGCATTTATTCATATGGTTTCTCAAGAACTCAAATGACAGATGGTTGTTCGATTCTAAAATCAAATATTTAAAAATTCTAGAGGAAAGTAAGGTAGAAGGAAAGGAATTTGTGACAACTAAGTGAATAGAAATATATTTGATGACCAAAATATTCAAAGCTAGAAAGCAAAAATTTACCTTAAAGACTTGTCAAAATAGAAAACTCTTGATTTTAAGAGACAACTTCCTCATCATACTTCTAAGCATCCTCTTTCGTCCCAACGGGTTATCTTCTGCAATAAGATCTCTTCATGGGTAATCTTTTCCTCAAAATGCTTAGCAATCTTTTCTCTTGATGTGAAGTTCAATGGTTCTCCCATATTTACAGAACTGGTTACAACATGATAAAGACCAATAGGTTATCTTCATGTTTGTTTTGCTTAAGTAACACAAAAATGTTCAATAAGAAAAATTGATACAAATGAATTTGTTGTTACTTACACTTTCAATGAATTATCCATAGATCAACTCGTAGGTATGCACGAACTCAGTAATTAAGTTTAATGCAAAAAGAAAAAGACATGAAACATATCCTGACTCTATTTGAAACAGAAGACTTAGTAGTTAAAGTTCTTGAAAAATTAGTTTTTTTAAAAGGAACAGAACCATGATCTATTCATGGTTCTGTTTTAAAGAACTGGGATGAATGGGTTTTGTTAACCAGAAAACAAATAAGCAATGACAAGTAAGTATTTATTCACATGAAATATCAAGAAGATAAACGCTTGATTGGTTTTTTACTATATAGAATCAGAACTGAAAATTTCCCATGTAGACTTTTAAAAAAAGAAAACACTGATTTACAAGACAACTACCTGATCATACTTGTAACCATACTCTTTTTGTCCTGAAAGATTAATGCTTTATGACAAGTCCTCTTCTTGGATAATCTTTACTGCCAGATGCTAAACAAATTATTTGCTCTAACTGTCAATTCAACACTGTGCCGATACATCATACATACAAACTGCATCAGTTAAAGACCATTGGTTATTTTCATGGTAAGCTTAAAAAACACCAGTAAAAACATGCTCAGTATAATGAAAATTTGATACGATGATTTTTTTTAGATCACATCTCGATACCAATAGCACACAACACGAGGTATGCACTGCAGGATAAAAATGTAAAAAAGACATTAGAAAATTTTCTGCTAGTGCTTACTTGTCAATTTACTATTTAATAAAATTTACTCCTGTTTGCCACTTGTCACTCTTTCATTTATCACCTTTCCCTCATCATTCTCACCTTTCCCGCTCAAAACAAAAATTCACTTTACCTCTTTGACTCTCAACTAATAATCAGACACACAAGACTCTTTTGTTTCTTTCTTATTATATCATATAACATTTATTTATTCTTTTGCCTTTGTAAATATCTATGCAAAACCAGCTGTGTAGTCACCTCAATCTTACTTTTTGAACTTTTTTTCTGACTTGGAGTACTATATGCTCATACACTAAACAGGGGGCGCATAGCATTTTACATTGAGGTTAAAGCTCACATTTTACATTTCCTCTGCTCACATTCTACGCTTCCTCACCTGCCTTTGCATTTTTCTCTACACTTCATCCTCTTGCTCTTGGTTACTTCGGTGAGTTAGTTTTTTTTTTCTTTCTTTTTTTTACTTTCAAATCTTTAGTAGTTTGCATTTGCTTTAGGTGATTCTTGCACTTCAGAAAATCAATTTACTATTTAATAAAATTTACTCCTGTTTGCCACTTGTCACTCTTTCATTTATCACCTTTCCCTCATCATTCTCACCTTTCCCGCTCAAAACAAAAAATCACTTTACCTCTTTGACTCTCAACTAATAATCAGACACACAAGACTCTTTTGTTTCTTTCTTATTATATCATATAACATTTATTTATTCTTTTGCCTTTGTAAATATCTATGCAAAACCAGCTGTGTAGTCACCTCAATCTTACTTTTTGAACTTTTTTTCTGACTTGGAGTACTATATGCTCATACACTAAACAGGGGGCGCATAGCATTTTACATTGAGGTTAAAGCTCACATTTTACATTTCCTCTGCTCACATTCTACGCTTCCTCACCTGCCTTTGCATTTTTCTCTACACTTCATCCTCTTGCTCTTGGTTACTTCGGTGAGTTAGTTTTTTTTTTCTTTCTTTTTTTTACTTTCAAATCTTTAGTAGTTTGCATTTGCTTTAGGTGATTCTTGCACTTCAGAAAATCAATTTACTATTTAATAAAATTTACTCCTGTTTGCCACTTGTCACTCTTTCATTTATCACCTTTCCCTCATCATTCTCACCTTTCCCGCTCAAAACAAAAAATCACTTTACCTCTTTGACTCTCAACTAATAATCAGACACACAAGACTCTTTTGTTTCTTTCTTATTATATCATATAACATTTATTTATTCTTTTGCCTTTGTAAATATCTATGCAAAACCAGCTGTGTAGTCACCTCAATCTTACTTTTTGAACTTTTTTTCTGACTTGGAGTACTATATGCTCATACACTAAACAGGGGGCGCATAGCATTTTACATTGAAGTTAAAGCTCACATTTTACATTTCCTCTGCTCACATTCTACGCTTCCTCACCTGTCTTTGCATTTTTCTCTACACTTCATCCTCTTGCTCTTGGTTACTTCGGTGAGTTAGTTTTTTTTTTCTTTCTTTTTTTTTTACTTTCAAATCTTTAGTAGCTTGCATTTGCTTTTGGTGATTCTTGCACTTCAGAAAATAACATCCTCTACACTTCATCCTCTACGCTTCATCCTCATGCTCTTGCATTTGCTTTAGGTGATTCTTTAGCTGTCTTCTCAGTTACTTTTCTTCGATGCTACCATGTTTTTAAGAAGCTACGAACAGGGCATGGAAAGAATAATAGGAATGAAAGGTTTTATAGTTTATCAAAATGCTATTAACAAATCATGATATTTATGGACGAAGGTGCTATTAAAAAATCATGATTTTTCTATGCATGTGAGTGTACAATGATAGCATTTGAAGATTATGGGTTCTGAAGGCTGAAGCTACCTGTATAAGCATGCCTCATAGTTAACATGGTGGTTTAGCTCTATTAACAAAAAGCATGTTGGTATAGATTGAAATCATTTTCACTGTTTGTTTGAAGATTGAATATCATATTTAGTTTTGTTATTTAGATGATTGAAAAGTATTTTAACTGTTTTATTGACAAGATTGAAAGCATTTCTGTATATTGCTAGATGAGCACTTGATGTCCTTCATCCCTGTAAAATTATGGTCTTGCATTTTATTTCTGTTATTTACATCTGTAATTTTATCTCCTTTTCATGAATGCTGCCATATTATGTCATTGTAATGAATGTTGCCCTGTTAGACAAAATTTGTCCTTAACTCTGAGGCATGGCACGTAAAGCTAACTTGATTGAGGAGATCAACTCCACAAAAGATACTTGGAAGCTGAAAATCAGAATAACAAATCTTTGGCCTGTTGAGAAATCGTCTGCACCATCAATAGAAATGATTTTCATGGATGGAAAGGTAATCTTATATTTCTTATGCTGGTCGCCAACTCTAAGACAGTCATTACATGACATTTATTTGTTTGTTTACAAACTAGGGTGATAAAATACAAGCTGTAGTCAAGCATTATCATCTTGATAGATGGGAGTCTCAACTTAGAGAGGGCAATACTTATATTGCTGAGAATTTCGATGTTGTATGTAATGATGGACAATATAGAGGTTCTAACCATCCCTTCAAGCTAATCTTCCAGAAAGGAACAATCATGAAAAGCCAGGACCTTTCAGAAATTCCTCAGAATATATATAATTTCACAACGTTTGAAGACATACTGAGTGGACCGGCCTCTACTGATGTGTTAGTAGGTAATTTTCATCTACTTTCATGCACTCCATTTTTTTTGTGACTTTAGAGTGTGACTTATTTTGTACCATTGATAGATGTGATTGGAGAGTTCATTGGTATAGAGCTGACTCAACTAGACGCTAAACCAAAAAAGCTTGTGTTCTACATGTGGATGGGTGGGCGTAGATATATTACCTTCATCTTTTGTGGGTGGGCGTAGATATATGGATCAATTGTACTTTGATGGAATGGCAATTTGTAGCTTTGTTGGATTTCCTGATTTGTTTATAACATTTACATGCAATCCAAACTGGCCAGAAATTCAGAGGTTACTTGGACCAATGCATTTGAAACCTCAGGATCGTCCTGATATAGTCTCAAGGGTCTTTAAAATCAAATTTGATCAGCTGTTATCGGATTTGAAGAAGAATCAAATCCTTGGGAAAGTGCTTGCATGTATGTACCATCTATTCTTATTGATGCCATTTATTTTTTCATGATTGCTTAGATTGCAATATATTTTTATTGACATATATATTTTGATTTTTAATTTTCACTATGCAGATATGTACACAATAGAATTTCAAAAGAGGGGGTTGCCACATGCACACATTCTTATTTTCTTACATCCATCTTGCAAGTACCCCACTGGCGAAGATATTGACAAGATAATTTCAGCTGAAGTACCAAATCCTGTAGAAGAGCGAGAATTATATGAGTTAGTAAAATCTCATATGGTCCATGGTCCCTGTGGATCCGCAAACATGAAATCACCATGCATGAAGGATGCAAAATGCTCTAAGTACTATCCCAAGATATTCCAGAACACAACTATTGTTGACCAAGATGGTTATCCTGTTTACAGAAGACGAGACAATGGACACACCATTGAGAAGAATGGTGTGACTCTTGACAATCGTCATGTTGTCCCTTACAATCCAAAGTTGTTGTTGAAGTACCAGGCACATATCAACATGGAATGGTGTAATCAGAGTACTTCAATCAAGTACTTATTCAAGTACATTCACAAAGGCTATGATCGGATAACTGTTGCTATTGTTCCCACACAAAATGTAGGAACATCTCAAGTTCAAATTGTTGATGAAATCAAACAGTATATAGACTGCTGGTATATCTCACCATGCGAGGCATGTTGGAGATTGTTTTCTTTTTCGATTCATGGTAGGTCGCCAGCAGTTGAAAGATTGTACTTCCATCTTGAAAATGAACAATCTGTTATATTTAATGACCATGAGGCCATTGATGATGTTCTTTCTAAGCCAACTGTTAAACAATCAATGTTTACATCTTGGATGCAAGCAAACGGAAAATACTATGAAGCTAGAGATTTGACTTTTGCAGTTTGTTTCAAAATTTGTCTATGTGCCTGGCAAGAGGTGCTGGAAACCAAGAAAGCAAGGTTATACCATTGGGAGGCTCATTTGGGTTCCTCCAAGTACTGGGGAGCTTTTTTATTTGAGAATGATGTTATCTGTTGCAAAAGGACCATGTAGTTATGAAGACATAGAACTGTTGCTAATGTCATTCATCCAAGTTTCAGAGAAGCATGTTTTGCAATGGGGTTTCTTGAAGACGATAGAGAATATATTGAAGCTATTAGAGAAGCCAAAGACTGGGGATCAGGTCACTATCTGAGAAAGCTATTTGTCACAATGCTCACCTCAAATAGCATTAATAGGCCAAACCATGTGTGGGAAGAAACATGGCAATTGTTGGCAGATGGCATTCTTTATGAGCAAAGAAAATTGTCCAACATACAAGGTACACGTATTATTTGCTTATTTATATTCGAGTGTACAACACATATATTTTGACTACAAACAAGTGATGATACTAATTGAGATACATTTATTATATTCAGACTTGCAGCTTAATGAACAACAATTGCAAAATCTAGATCTGTTAGACATTGAGAAGCTATTGCAATCAAATAGAAAAAGTCTGAAGGACTATCCATCGATGCCATATCCAGAAGGGAGTATCACAAGTCAATTAGGAAATAGACTCATATATGCTAAACGTGATTATGATATACCTAATTTGCGTGATCAATTCAGAAATTATTTCAATTCTCTTACAGGTTATATAAAGTTCTTTTGGCATCACAACTAAGCTACATTATCTATTTTCTTTCTTTTTTTCTCCATCAATCATGCTAATGATTAGATAACCACATTTTCAGATGAGCAGAGAGCTATATTTGATAAAGTAATGCAAGCTGTGAATGACAGACATGGTGGCATGTTTTTCCTTTATGGTTACGGTGGTACTGGTAAAACTTTCATGTGGAAAACACTAGCTGCTTCCTTGCGTTCACAAAATCATATTGTTCTGACGGTAGCATCCAGTGGCATAGCATCTCTACTATTACCCGGAGGAAGGACAGCACACTCAAAGTTTGCCATACCTGTTCCTACACTAGAAAACTCAACTTGCAATATTCATCAGGGAAGTGAACTTGCGGAGCTATTGAAACAAACAAAGTTAATAATATGGGATGAAGCTCCAATGACACATAAGTTTTGTTTTGAAGCATTGGATAAAAGTCTAAGAGACATCATGAGTTTCAGGGATAATGCAAGTTCTCCATTTGGTGGTAAAGTAATTATTTTTGGAGGAGACTTCAGACAGACTCTGCCGGTCATTCCAAGAGTAAGTCGTTCTACAATGCAACAATAAATGCTTCATATCTTTGGGAAAATTGTCAAGTATTAACTTTGACAAAGAACATGCGTCTACAACATGGTCCCCACAACACCAGTGCATTAGAACTTCAAGAATTTTCACAGTGGATATTAGATGTGGGAGATGGAAAATTGTCTGAGCCAAATGATGGTTATGCATCAATAGAAATACCTAACTCATTTCTAATTACAGATTATGATGATCCCGTAGATGCTATAGTTCGAAGTACATGTCCTAATTTAGTGGATCAATACTTGAATGAGGACTTCCTACAGTCTAGAGCTATTTTGGCATCAACAATTGAAACTGTTGATGAAATAAATGATTATGTTCTGTCATTGATTCCAGGTAATTGTTTAAATAATGATTGCCTTATATAAATACACACACACACACACATATTAGTTGGCAGTTGCACAACAGTGATACATTTCTTTCTTAATTGAAGGTGATGAAAGGGAGTATTTAAGCTCAGACTCTATTGACAAATCAGAGGCAGTTGAAAATCCAGCACTTGAAGGACTTACTCCTGAGTTTCTAAACTCTCTTGGAACATCAGGTCTACCTAATCAAAAGATAAAATTAAAGGTTGGATCCCCAATAATGCTATTGAGAAATCTAGATCAATCTGAAGGATTATGCAATGGCACTAGAATGATTGTCACAAGGTTGGCAAATCATGTTATTGAAGCAAAGATAATGACAGGAAAGAACATTGGAAATGTATTCTACATTCCTCGGATGTCTATGTCTCCATCCCAATCACCATGGCCTTTCAAACTAACAAGAAGACAATTTCCTTTGATTGTCTCATATGCCATGACAATCAACAAGTCTCAAGGTCAATCACTAGCAAGTGTTGGATTATACTTGCCTCAACCTGTTTTCAGCCATGGTCAATTATATGTGGCATTTTCTAGAGTTCAGAGCAAGCAGGGATTGAAAATCTTAATTCATGACAAGGAAGGAAAAGTGATTAATACTACCACTAATGTTGTCTTTAAGGAGGTTTTCCAAAACCTCTAACATGTAAGTGTCTCAAAATTGGGCTTACACCAAATATGTGTATGTAATTTTCCTATTTCTAAAGTCTAATTTATATTTATGTGTATTGCAGGTTACAAAGTGGATTTTATCTTAATATAAATCTACTACAGTCCTTAACTGATGCAATATATAGGACAATTTTGGTAATGTTATCTGAGTTGTGAAAATTCCAAGTTAGATGTAACTAATATATCATGGTCATATCTGTTTTATAGGCATCATATAGAATGTATATTTACTAAAACTGACGATCATGTGGACTAATTCTGATTGCAGGTTTTGCTTACTCCTACCTTAGTCAACAAAAGGATGCAGTTTTTGTTAACCATTACATCTCAACGATAACATTTTGTCACATAGATTTCTTAACAATTTAAATGATTGGCACAAGCATTGAGAAAGGATTAATATGCATTACCCCTATCTTTATCTCATAAAGAAGTGCAAATTTTGGACATACCATTTAGGATTAGAATAGGATTAGGATTAGAATATATTTTATCACTTGCAAATCTTACAACAATGATTGCCCCTATATCTTTTTTAGTAAACGTCTTGACTTTAATATGTTCATCTCAGTGTTTTTTTTATCTTTGTACATCATATCCATATTCTACATTTACCTTAGTCATTGTAAAGTGATGAAAATGAACTTTCACAACTGCATTGTCATTTGATTTGCATGTCTGTGTTTGAACAGGTTGGGATCATTTTGACATCTCCATTTGAGAAGGTGGAGCTGAAATTAAACTCATCTAAAGAAGTGGAAGGATCTGTACAAAATTTATAAAGCATAAAAATCATATAAATATTTGATACACTTATGTAAATTCAAGAATTCATTCCCTTCAACAAAAAAATTAGGTTTTATCTCTGTTCTAAGCTAACATTATTTTGACTATATATGTGTCTTCTCGAGTTGGATTTCCATTTGTTTTCAGGTCAACCTTTGACAAAGACGCAGGGAATCATATAGTTGACTGAGGATCGAATTATCGATTACTCATGTGAGTTTGCATCTTCACCCTTCTTGACCACTTTAGGGATATCTGTTAAGTGCAAATGATACTCTTATGTTGAATGTCTTTATGCATATATAGCTATGTTTAATTATAACTAAAGTAGAATTTTATATAAAGGTGCTCTTAAAACATGCATAAAAACCAACGTCACCCGTGCGAATGCACGGGTACCTTACTAGTTCATGAAATAATGATACCACCAAAAGGCTGCCCGTACAAACTTTAATGACTTTGCAACCCAGACTGCATATATCAAAAGCAATTTCTTGACTGCAGCAATTATCTCTTCATGGAGTGTAAACAGTAAAACTATATCTATTTGATTAGACATGAAGTTTATGAACTCACATGATTTGCAAAACCGAAGCTAGCAACCTTGACATTCCTAGCAGAATCAACAAACAAGCTACCAACTTTGCTATCCCTATACACAAATAATAAAAGGAAGAAATAAACAACCCACCAAACAGTCAAAAACCGTACTGAATCAATAAATTTTCCAGAAAAAGAAGTCTACAAACAAAATAGTATTTGACAATATAGATTTTGATAAAGCAAAAGAACCTTCATGGATTTCATGTCTTGTTGAAGCAGGATATAGACACATTCTGCTAAAGAATCGGTAAGTTTCTAAATCATGAATGTATTTCTAAATGCTGAATTAGTTAACTCCAGTGTCGCATTCATGGAAAAACTTTGGCCAGGTTTCCGTGTGCTGATCTCAAGAGCAAGCTGGAGTGGGTTAAATAGATCCCTCGTACAACCTCCTAATTCACAAGCTTTACCAAGTGACTCCAACTATGAATCAAGGCGCTATACTATAGTTTTGACACTGTACAAAGCACAGAGACATTTTTAGCTTAGGAAACCAGTTGAACAACCATATTTGCTGTGTTCAGTACATATGGTGAAGAGGATAATGTTTCTTAAATTTTCTTCAAGAATAAACATATTGCAAAAATGATTTATGAGAACTTATAATGTCACAGAACTCACAACCCCGTATCATTGGGAAGGAAGGAATCTATCATATGAATGCCACATCATTTAGTCTATAAAATGATAATTAGAGTTGATAAAAAAAATAGAAGCTTCTTGGCAGCCGTTTTCATGAAGACAACTAAGCAAGGAGTAGTAGCACATCAAATGCTATGCAATGACAAGACAATACAGGCAACACCAAAAGTGCCAAAGATAGTTATAGATCAGACTCCATAAACCATTCAGGCTTCTAGATATAATCTCACTTGGCAATCTGCATAAATTGAATAAGTCACTTGGTGTAAGTAAAACATCCTAGAAACATAATATACTACATAAAGGCAACAACATGACTATGTTCACCTTGATGTGACCTTCTACATGTGCCCTAAAGAGAGCTTTTGCAACAGACCCAATGGTAAAGGAAAGAACATCTCTAATCAAATATAGTCAAAAAATATTAGCACCATATTATAAATAATATAAAGCTTGTAGTTCTGATGCGGATTCCTGTTAAAGGAATCTTTCAACACTACATCACAAAATATGATGACAAAATGTAAATAAATGCAAATAAAAGTTTAGTGAAAGCACCATAATCTCCAAAACGAGTAAGATAGCAAAAATATTTGTTAGTCTTTTAACACTACAACAAAAAAATACGACAACAAAAAGTAACATGCGCAAATAATCAATTTAGTTAAAGTACTACCCTCTCCAATAAGAACTAAGTGTAAGATTAAAGGGGAAGTTTAAGAACTCTCATGATTGGCCAAACCAAAGTGGTAAGCAAGTGTATAAAAAGTATTCTGAATATTATTGATTGTGTTGAGAGTACAATCACTAATCTGAATATATAGCCTAAGCTCTAACTAATGGGCCTAACTAATGGGCCTAATACAAAAAAGCTACTAATTACATATTACATATTTACAACACTCCCCCTCAAACTGGTGAATGGATATCAATCATTCCCAGCTTGTAAATAAGTTGACTGAATCTTTCTGTTGGCAAGCCCTTTGTTAACACATCTGCTAGTTGGTGCCCAGAGGGAATGTAGGCTGTTGTTATTAATCCACTATCCAGCTTCTCCTTGATGAAGTGTCGATCTATCTCAATGTGTTTTGTCCTGTCATGTTGAATAGGATTATGAGCAATATTGATAGCCGATTTATTGTCACAAAGCAATTTCATAGGACCCTCATACTTTATCTTCAAGTCATCAAGCACAATTTTCATCCACAATAGCTCACATATTCCTTGTGCCATGGCTCTAAACTCTGCCTCTGCACTTGATCTAGCCACTACATTTTGCTTCTTGCTTCTCCAAGCAACAAGGTTCCCACACAAGAATGTGCAATAGCCTGATGTGGACCTTCTATCACTCACTGAACCTGCATAATCTGCATCAGTATAAGCCTCCATAGTCAAGCTTCCACCTCTTTTGAACAAAAGTCCTCTCCCTGGAGTGGCTTTAAGATACTGCAGAATACGATCTATAGCCTGTAAGTGTCTCACCCTTGGATCATGCATGAACTGACTCACAACACTGACTGCATATGCTAAATCTGGTCTAGTGTGTGCCAAGTAAATCAACTTCCCCACTAGTCTCTGATATCGGACCTTGTCAACCTTGGCACTCTCCTCTTCGATGCTCATTCTATGATTTTGCTCTATAGGAACACTTGCAGGTTTACATCCAAGTTTGCCTGTTTCTAGCAAAAGATCAAGCACATACTTCCTTTGAAAAATGAAAATGCCTTGTTTTGAGTAGGTCACTTCAATCCCCAAGAAATACTTAAGTTTCCCAAGGTCCTTCATCTCAAACTCTGCAGATAATTTTTCCTTGAGCAGTTGTCTCTCAACCAGATCATCTCCTGTAATAATAATATCATCCACATAAACAAGAAGAACAGTCACTTTTCCTCCCGGTGAATGTTTGAAGAAAAGTGTATGATCTCCTTGGCTTTGCTTGTAGCCCAGACACACCATTGCTTTTGTAAATCTTTCAAACCATGCTCGGGGGGACTATTTCAGCCCATATAAAGCCTTCCTCAATCTGCACACTTTGTTTGTTCCACTTGTGGGACCAAATCCTGGGGCAATCTCCATGTACACCTCTTCCTCTAAGTCTCCATGCAAGAAAGCATTTTTGACATCAAACTGATGTAGTTCCCACCCAGAATGGACAGCAAGAGAAAGTAAAATACGAATAGTGTTCATCTTTGCCACTGGAGCAAACGTCTCCTCATAATCGATGCCATAGGTCTGAGTATATCCCTTTGCCACTAGTCTTGCCTTGTATCGATCAAGAGTGCCATCTGACTTGTGCTTGACTGTATAGATCCACCTGCAACCAACTGGTTGCTTGCCCCCTGGCCTCTCAACAATTTCCCATGTTCCATTCTTTTCAAGTGCCTTCATCTCCTCATCCATAGCTTGGACCCAATTTACATCCTTTAGTGCCTCTTGGACAGATACTAGGATTCTCACAGAGTCAACAGCTGTAATAAAACTTTGATGCTGCAGGGAAAGATGTTTAGAGAAGACAAATTGAGAAATAGGGTACTTGGCACACGACTTTTTCCCTTTTCTCAAAGCAATTGGTAAGTCATCTTGATTAGGATTAAGTGTATCAGAAATATGAGAATCAGAAGTGGGGAAATTGTTTTCAATACTTACCTCCGGTTCGGACAGTTGAAGTTGTTTCTGGACCAGGTTGGGTTTTTGTCTCCTCTGATACACCAATATTGGCTCACTGACTTTGTTCTTTAATGGTGCTAAAGGTGCCGATTCCTGTAAAACAGATTCCAAAGGAGGAATAGGAACAGAACCATAAATAGGAGACTCCGAAGCAGGTGACTCAGAAACAAATGGCTCAGAAGCAGGTGACTCAGGAACAGGTAACTGAGGAACATGTAACTGAGGAGCAGGTGACTTAGGAAGACAAGGACCAAGGATGAGAAACTCGAACTCAGATTCCAAATTACTACTCTCCCCCTGAAGCTGAGGGCGAGTGAAGAACGACACATGTTCATGGAAGGTGACATCCATAGAGACAAAGTACTTACGACTGGAAGGATGATAGCACTTGTACCCTTTTTTGTTAGGTGCATAACCCAGAAAGACACATCTGACTGCACGAGAATCCAACTTAGTTCGATGCTGCTTATGAACATGAACAAAAACAACACACCAAATACTCGAGACTCAAGACTCTGCATGATATGAACAGAAGGAAAGTGCGAGAGCATAAACTGAACAGGACTAACATTACCTAGAACACGAGATGGTATTCGATTAATCAGATAGGCAGCAGTCAATACTGCTTCTCCCCAATATGACTTTGGGACAGACATTTGGAAGAGAAGGGCTCGAGCAACTTCAAGTAAGTGGCGATTTTTTCTTTCTGCAACCCCATTTTGTTGCAGGGTGTCAACACATGTAAATTCATGGATGATGCCCTGTTTACTATTAAAGCTTGAAAGGCTATGATTGACATACTTTTTCCCATTGTCAGAACGTAATCTTTTAATGCTTTTCCCAAATTGTGTCTGTATCATATGATAAAAATGAACAAAAAGCTGGGGTACTTCTGATTTATCCTTCATCAAGAAAATCCAAGTTACTCGAGTACAATCATCAATAAAGGAAACAAACCATCTCGCACCAGAAATATTAGAAATAGGGACAGGTCCCCAAACATCAAAATGTATAAGATCAAATGGTTCAGCACTTTTATTAAAACTAGAAGGAAAAGAAACACGATGGTGTTTAGAAAACTGACAGACATCACACTTAAAAGACTCAACAGATTGTTGTAAAAACAAAGACGGAAACATAGACTTAATAAGAGAAAATGGAGGATGTCCAAGACGCTTGTGCTGAAGCCAGACCTGTGATGCAGGAGAGTGAGACTCGGACTGGAAGCAGGAAGACAGCACCTTCTGACCATTTATTTCATCAGACAAATAGTACAACCCTCCCTGTTCCTTAGCAACTCCAATCGTCCTCCCCGTGGCAAGATCCTGAAAAACACAATGAGAAGGGAAAAAGGTTATTGCACAGTTTTGGTCTCGAGTAAGTTTATGAATAGAGATCAAGTTATTGGAAAGTCTGGGAACATGAAGCACATTTTCCAGTTTTAAAGAAGATTGAAATTCAATATTTCCAGAACCAACCACACGGGTATGAGAACCATCAGCAACAGTAATAGAATGAATACTAGAAGGTGAGGTATAAGAGGAGAACAATTTGGAATGAAAGGTCATATAATCAGTGGCACCAGAGTCAAGAATCCAAGCATCCTTAGGGATAGTACCAGAGGCAGTAAAGGATCAGGAGCAAAAACTCTTACCAGTCATTGCCAGAGAACAAGAACTAGAAGACTTACTAAGAGAGTCAAGAAGGGTCTGCAAACGATCCAAGTCATTCTGACAGATTTGCACTTCAGTTTCTGCCATAGAAGAGGAGGGAAAAAAAATCTGGTGAACAGTACACATGAACAGTACCGTGGTGAACAGTGTCGTGAATAGTGTTCACGTGGGCAGCAACGCACCGAACAGCACCGTCTAAACGGTAATCGCGTGAACAGTGTGTGGTGAACAGTGACCGATGAACAGTAATCGCGCGAACAGTACGATGAAACAGTGCTAATAAGCAGTAATGGGTGATAACACCTGCGATTGATCAGGGCACAATGACAGTGCCAAACGCTGCAATGAAGGCAGCTAAGAGGGGTGCAATGAAGGCGGCTAGGGTTTTTCTGCGGAAGCAAGACCCCCAAGATCGGGAGCTCTTGATACCATGTATAAAAAGTATTCTGAATATTATTGATTGTGTTTAGAGTACAATCACTAATCTGAATATATAGCCTAAGCTCTAACTAATGGGCCTAATACAAAAAAGCTACTAATTACATATTACATATTTACAACAGCAAGCTTGACGTTGCCAATAGAATCAACAAGAAAGTTAGCCGCTTTGATGTCCAATTGGCTAAGAGGCTGATTTCCTATGAAGAAAGAAATGGTACGAAGCAGCATGTTAACGGTATAACTAAAACTAAGGGGCATGAATAAGATGGGGAAAGATAAAACAAATATAAAAATGCATCAGAAATTGAGGGACATGATGCGCAAGACTGACAAGTGCATCACAATTACCTGTTCATAATCCTACGTCATATGATCCTTGTGCCATTAACTTCAACACCATGGATGTGGGAAATTTTGGGCCAAATATGTGGGTGCTTCATCTTGCACCATTCTTCCAACAAAGGACTGTTATAGATTCTGAATTCTATTAGAGAGGCAGGCAACCTCTCTCCTATCATATTCTCTAGCTTCCGACATTTTTGAATAGATAAGTCTTGAAGGGAGGGGGTGAAGTGGAGAAGCCCCTTGCAATCCAATGTCTCTAGATTTGAAAATCTCGACAGACGTAGAGTTGTAAGGGAGGGAAGGTGAGGCATTGAACCCTCCTTCGGGAAGGACTCGACACTTTCACATGGACCACCAATATAAAGAAAAGTAAGACCCTCAAGCACGCCCATTGATGATAGGCTGCTTAATAGTTTCTCGCAATTCCAAATTATAAGTGATTTCAAGTTATGTGGCAAACCCCTATCAGGAAACAATTCAATTTTTGGGCAATGACTTATCTCAAGTCGCTTTAACTTTGGGAGAAGAGTATTCATGTGACAATGCAATGATTTCAACTTATCGCATTTGCTAACCCTAAAAGTGCTCATGCTGGGCGCAGCCAATCCTTCTTCGTGGAACCACACAAAATTGGCGCAGTCGAATCATACTGTGGTAGGAAGAATGCCCTACCCAATCGGGAAATCTTGTACCTCTATACCCGTCTATTGTTAGTTCTTGCAAGCCTTTGTGAGGTTGAAACTTGCCAAGAATATCTCGTTCAAGATCCGAGCTTATACTTGCAACCATATCACCACCTGTAGACCAATTGAACTCCAATGTCTCAATGTGTGTCTTATCCATTATTCTTGCCTTCAATGCCTCATTGCTACAAGCAACATTCTCCAATTTGCTAATAAATAGTGATCCATGAATATTTGAAAGTTCACCTAATTCCATGATCCTATTCTCCTCTTCATGCTTGCCCACAACAAAGTAATCTAAAACCTGTAAATTTTTAAATTTGCTCATTCCTCGAGGCATCTCTTTTAAATTAGTTCCTCTAATATCAAGATGCCGCAAGTTCACAAGATTTTGCATGTCATTAGGCAACATAGTCAGGTTAAAACAACCACGCAACTTCGGTGTTTGTAGATTGTACAAGTTACTAAACGATTTTGGCTGTCTTGATTTTTGTCCGAGAGAGATCCAAGTAGCACAGATGGATCAGTTCACCTATTGAATAAGGTAGTACATCAAGATCGTGTAAGGAAACACATGCCAAGACTCTTAAGCACTTAAACTTGGATAGTATGCTTCCAATGTTGAATACAGGAGTTGAGAAATCGTTTGGCAGCAACGTCCTCAGAGATTTTGCTCTACCAATGGCATCAAAATTTTTTGAGATCGGATGACTTGACCTTCCATATGACAAATAACGTGTCCTTGTACTCATCTTATTTGCATCCCCAAGTTCCTCTGACCTAAAATAGAATTCATCGGCAATGGATGTTGCTAAGTCATGAATGAGATCATGCATCACAAAAGACCCAACATTAGTACTAAATTGTTTGAAAAAACAATCTGGAAGTTAAATCATCAAAACACTCGTAACCAACTTCTTCCAAAGTCTTTCCCCTCTTTGGTGGCAGTAAAAAATCTTCTGCCATCCACAATAAGATTAATCTTTTTTTTCTTTATAAAATGTATTATCCTTGGGATACAACGAACAATAAACAAAGCAGTGTTTTAAATGCGGAGGGAGATCGTAATAACTTATCAATAATGCTGGAATAATCTTACTGTCTTCTACAGGAAATTCCCAAATTTCACTAGTCAATATAGTATCCCATTCCTTGACATAATGTTTTATTCGCAATAGGCCTCCAAGTGTTTGTGCAGCTAAAGGTAATCCCTTACACTTTTTGACAATCTCTCTTCCAATTTTTTCTAGAGTTGGATTCCCATTAGATTCCTGAAAACATGCATGGTTTGCAAACACAGACCAACAATACTCATCAGACAACACATTGAGAGGGTAAGGGGGACAAGTTTGGACAACCGAAGCAACTTTTTTCTTACGAGTTGTTACTAGAATTTTACTTCCCTTAATCCCATATTGAAAAGGTTTTTCCAGATTATTCCAATCATCATAATCTTCATTACAGACATCGTCTAAAACAATAAAGAACTTCTTTCCTATCAGCTTGTCCTTCAAATCAAGTTGAAGTAAATTTAAATCCTTCATACCACAAGGTCTAGAAGTAATTGCCTCTATTATAGTCTGTGTAATCTCAACAATTCTGAAGTCTTCAGAAACACAAACCCATGCTTTCAAATCAAATTCCTTCATCAAATCCTCATTATTGTACAACCATTGGGCTAAAGTGGTTTTTCCAACCCCGCCCATGCCCACAATAGGGATCACAGATATTTTCGCTTCCATGTTGACCAAGGCCTCTTTGTCATTTTCCCTACCATATATCTCCCCTTTTATAAGAGATGTTGATGGAGTTCTCCATGACAACTTCTCCTTAGAAATCTCTTTGAGACCGAGGATATATTTGCGTTTTTCAATATCTTCTATTCTTCTAACGATCTCTTCCATCCTAGTTACCACCTCCCTATCTTTGAAATTGAGGAAGCGAGGCAGAAAGTTACTTACCTCCTTCTTTTGAGTTGCAGCTTTGGTAAAAACACTGTCCAGTAAGTCATCAGCCATATAAACAGCATCTTTGAGATCATCCAGCCAATTCTTCACACTCAAGTCATGGAATTGTTTCTTCTCTGCATCATCAACCAGAACTTCAGCGGCACGCAGAGCAAGCTTCAACCTTTCAAGTAACTCTTGGTCTAGTTTCTTTCCTCGGATCAAGTTGACAGTCTCAGGTGAAAGGAGCCTATCGAAAACAACATTGATAAAACCAGAGACGAAAGCTCCACCCATAATTGCTTCTGCCATTATCTCAAGAAAAATTTGTGATGAAATTAGAGCAGAGAAAACGGGTTGTAGAATAAGGAATAAAATGGCTCAAAGTGTATGTAGTTAACAAAAGAAATCGGTCACATGCTCGCAGGGTCTTCGAGATAACCTATAAAATTCGTAGTGCGAGCTGGCTCTGCGCTAACCTTGTTTTTTACTTTTTTTTAATTCTTCTCTGAATGAAGCTCCCAAATAAATTAAAGAGTTGGTGGAAAGTTTTTGAACTACTTAATAAAGTCGGTCGTGTTAGGTGTATATAGTGAAGTGTTCATAATTTCCCACCGATAAGTAGTGGAATTATTAGCTGTCCATACACAACTTTGTTGCTTTATTTCTTCTTTGAAAGATGCTCGATGATAAATTAGACTTGGGTATGTAACCTACTCTCTTTTGGCAATTCGGATCCCCTCATGCTGCTGTACAATACAGCAGTTATGCTGTAAGTTTGGGAAAAATTAAAATCATGCTGCAGAGTCGTTGGATTATTCTCTCCCACATATTAGAGCCGTTGATTTTGGTTGGAGGGGCACTACAGGGACATTTGCTGAAGGGGATCCGGATTGCTCTTTTTATCATCATCATCTCATTCACTTCTAAGCTTTCTTTTTTGATACCATTTGCATCACTTCGAAACTTGTGGGATGTCATTGAGGAGCTAATACCCCTAATTACGGTGATTCTTAAGAAAAAGATTTAACTTATATATTATTAGTATAAAGATAAAGATTTTTAATACCGTTAATCATTATCAATCATAATTAACTAAAAAATTGTGTATAAAATAATTTTCAATTAGTTGATAATATAAAAAAGTTTACACCGCCGATATATCAAAATTAAACTTATTTTTTTTTAAACATATAATTTGGAAACTCTATTTTTTCAATGGGGTTGAGCCATAGATGTTGTAGTTTTATGGTTGAAGAAGAGGAAATAATAGAGAAAATAGTTTTTAAGTGATAAAAGTTAAAATTATAAATAAAAAAGGAAGGAAGTATTCCATCTCACCCCCTTGAATTAGAGGTATGAAAATATGAGAGCTTGACTGATAGTTGTTTAGATTTTCGTTCTTAACCATTTCAGTCCATTACTTAAAAATTATCAATATTTTTTTATCATTCCACTTCATTACTAATCACTTCTCCCCCACCTATCACCAAACCATAGTCCCTACTAGAATCAAAGGATTCAAAAATGGTTGAGGAACTCAGAAAATGAGCCAGGGAAACCGAAATGTATGGGTGACTCAATGTCTCAATATTCATTTTCTTAAACTGTGTACAGTATTCAGCGTTGTCTAACAACTTTGATGATGTATTATTTCGGTATGAAAAGAAAGAAGTACACAGGCCTGCTAGAGTTCGAATTTTTTTTTTTTTGGGAGGGGGAGCCACTTTTATAACCTTCCCTTAGGAGCCTCCAGGTGCATCACCTCCAGCAGCTTTGCGGTTCAAGTACCGAATGACAGCATCCTCAACCCTGAAAGTGTTACAAAAAGACCACAAACAACTCAATAAATAATAATAAAGTGTCAAACTTGGATAAAGTTCTCAGAAATGTAATTTTAAGAACCTATTGGGACAACTATATAACTATACAGTGACAACAGTATATATGAACAGTAAATTTTTTTTTTAATATTTAGCTTTTTTGGATACTAATATTTTTTGTCACAAACATGTAAATATATGGTTAATCACGTGCAAGTATTTGGTTAATTCAATTCATTATATGGTTAATGGGTTACCCTAAAGCTTATAATAGTTTTCCACAACCATGTAAGGTGAAAATATTTGCACGTGATTAACCAAATATTGAACTATATTAACTAAATATTTGCACATGATTAACCAAATATTTACATGTTTGTGAAAACTGTTGTAAGCTTCAGTATGACCCATTAACCATATAATGAACTACATTAACCAAATATTTGCACATAATTAACCATATATTTACATGTTTGTGGAAAATGATTGTAAGCTTTAGGATGACCCATTAATCATATAATGAACTGAATTAACCAAATATTTGCACGTGATTAACCAAATATTTACATGGTTGTGGAAAATGATTGTAAGTTTCAGGATGACCCATTAACCATATAATGAACTGAATTAATCAAATATTTGCATGTGATTAACCAAATATTTGCACTTAATTAACTATTTTTTATTAAAAAAAAGTTTTTTCCCTTTTTTTAATAAAAAAATGTATGTTTAAAAAAAAAAAGGGTACAAATTACAAAAATGCCACTGTACACTGAAGTTGTCGTAGAGTTGTCCCATATGAGTTGTTAGAATAACACAACTCTAGAGTTCTTTATGTGCTTACAGTGGTGTTGTTTAATAAAATAGAGCCAATGATGTCATTACTTTTTTTTTTTATTGAATAATAAGACCAGAGACTCAGAATTTTATCTTTTATAGATACTCTAGAATATTTGTTGACCCTATGCTATATCAAATTTAAAAAAAGAATAATAAAAGGAAAAAAAAAATACAGCCTATGGAACATGCTTGTCAATTCTCATACCTTCTACTCTCTCTTTTCATTGTTGATCAGTAATTAATAGATACTCAAACTGCTAGAATCCCTCATTCCTCTCTCCCAACTCATGAGACATCCTTACAATACCTTCCATTTTCTATCTTCACTGTTGCTCAGTTATCATAGAGTCATAGACACCCAAATAATTGTAGTCCCCATCCCTTAACATTACATCAAACTTAAATCCCCTGCTGCCTCATGCCCCCAAATCACACTTATAAACACTTAGCAGTCACAGAAATAATGTATTCACACAGAACTCAGTATAAGTCCTAAGGTATTGTATTAGAATTCCCTATCAGTTGCCACCTAATGAGTAAGCAAGGACACTATGACACACAAAAATCTGAAGTGTCTATTTTTATGTAGTGTTTGTTGTGTCTAACATAATTGTCCCACATGGATGCAGCTTTTTTCAAGTGTCCAATTCCCACTTTTAGCAAATAAATATTAACATTAATGTCATAGCCAAATAAAATGTGTATTATACTATTATTCATGCATGATTCACAACAAAAAATAAGAGGCAAAGGTAAAGCACCAGCATAATGCTTACCATGGTTGATTGTAGAATGCTGAACGCGGTCCCTTTTCAGCATTATGGCTTGCATCACCAGCAACTAGTTTTAGATCCTTGCTCTTAGAAGTGATAAAAGCATTGACAAACTCTTCTGGAGATTGACTAAAGCTAAGAAAGAAAGCCCTTCTTCTACGATGTTCATGGACCTTCTTGATGGAAGCATTTATCAGCTGATCATAAGCTTCAATCTGCTTTTGACTTTCAAGGCTTGCAGTGATTGCAGACATACCCTTGTCCAATGGAAAAGGCACATAAACCTGTATATCATAACAAGCAGTTTCAGCATTACAATTTCCAGAAAGCTTGATTTGATGCTCCAATTTTATAGGCTGAGGTAGTGACAAATGTTGTGCTAACATCTTAACAGCATCTTCAAATTCCATCTTTTCTGCCCCAAAAACCCTTTGGAGAGAAGGGTCACACCTGAAGGTTAAAGGGTCATTTGGGTTTTGTAGGTTCTTAGACTTCACATAGTTCCAAAAAGCAGCTATTATTCTAGGATGAGTCTCAACTTCAATCCCTAAAAGCTTAGAAAGTTGTGGTGAAACCATAAACATCTCTGGTACATTACTCATTTCTAGTATGATCCTTGCAGTGAATTCTCTGTCACCTTTTCTCTTCACTTCAAAACCATCATGTTGGATAGAAGAAAGAGCATTATCCCATATAACGACATTATCATCAGGATAAAGGTTCTGATCCAAGTATATTTTAATTCTCTTGAAGAAAGCAGAGAATTTTGGGTATGAAGGACTTGATCCTTGTGAAGTTCCAGCTACCTCAGAATCCTTATTATTACCATCTTCCAATATCCTTCCATTTATCTTGAGTGACCAAGAAGCATCCTCATCATTTTTCTTCTCAAAGCCTATTACTTGTGTATGATTTGAGAAGGTGTTAAACACATAAACCCGAAGAGTTCTCATAACATGAGGAGGGCTTCTAAGAGCCTCTTGTATATCAAATTTACTCATTGCCAATTTAGCATCCATCTGAGCCTCAAAACCAAGCAATTGAGTATAAAGTGGAGACTCAGGCAAAAGTGAAGCCACCTTTTCAGGCACTTGTTTCTCAGGTAATTCCTTACTCTTTCCTCGATCCCCGGCCGGCCGCGGCCTTTTAGGTCCTCGCTTGCCGCTTCCGGTGGCCACCGGAGGAGTTGATGTAACATTAGCAACATTACCAACATTGGCAACATTGGTATTGGCATAGTTATGCAAGTTGGCAAAAAGAGGGTGAGTTTGAGATTGTGCAGCCTGAGACTGAAATTGGGCCTGAGCCTGGGCCTGAGACTTCAGTTGGGCCTGGGCCTGGGCCTTTGCAAATTGAGCTTGTGCATACTGAGATTGTGCAACAAGAAACTGCAAGTGACTAGGGGAATGAGATGCACCACTTTGGGTTTGAGGGTGTGGTTGTGAGAGAAGATGGGTTGGGTGGTTTCTCTGGTTCATCATGCTCATGAGGTTAGCTTGGTTGGGTTGTGGGGTTGTTCCAAAAGTTCCAAACCAAGAGGGTGCACCACCAAAGTTCTTTCCTTGATTATTCATTGTTACTGCTTCTGAAATCAAAAGCAGAATCTTAGTCCCATGCAAACTTGCTGAAAAGTTTAGTTCAATAAAAATTGATACTTTGTGTCAAAAAGCAACGATTTTTCATTTTTGGATATGAAAAATGTTCAGAAAAATTACTGAATGAAAAATGTTCATCAAAGTTAAGGACTTTTTTATTATTTTTTTTGCAGAAGATAAAAAATTATATGTAAAGAAGATAGACAGGAAGCTGAAGAAAAGATTCTTACTTTACTGTTTACTGTGTTGGGTTTAGTGTCTGAAAATGTGGAATGCAAAGCCCGCTCACTCGTTTTTACTTTTCACTCTCATTTTTACATCTCAACAAAACATCAATTTTAAAAAGAATTGTAGGAATTGCAATTCCTTGCAGTTTACATCAGGAGTGTTCGTGGTTCGATTTGAATCGATTTTGAGGCAAAAAGTCATCCGATCCAAAGATAAAAAGGATACGGGGTTCGGTTCGGTTTGGATGACTTCCTAAAAAAAATCATATCCGATCTGATCCAATTAAATGCGGTTTGGATCGGTTCGGTTAATTCGGTTCTTACCTTACGCATCATTACATATTTATAAATGCAAATTAAGAGAAAAAAAAATGATTTTGGGTGAAGCTTACTCTTCATGACAACACTTTAAATTCATAATCTAATACTGTATATGAAACAAATGTAAATGAAATAGAGAGCATAATTATGATTACATGAGATAACCAAAAACCAATTCAAAAGAACGGCAAGTTCTAGGGTGAGAGGGCTAATCATGCCTCTCACCATAAGAGGCCACTATCCACCATAGGATTAAACTAATCCTCATGATCATACTATGTACCCTCCACACCATATCACCTCTCCCCCAACTCCCTTCAGTCTTCACAGCCCACCACTGTCGTCGCCGCCACCACCGCCACCCACCTCCACCCCTCTGCCACTGCCACCGCCGACCGCACCCCACCTCCTCCTGCCTCTGCCACCGTCACCCCAGATCCCAACTCCATCCATAGACCCTCACCAGAAACCACCACCACCTTCAGAGTGATTTCCGGTGCCTCCATCTACCTCCACTGCTCGCCCCTCCACCTCCGTCCCAACCGAGACCACCACTGTGTGCCGCCATTGTCGCCGTCGCCCCTCTTCTTTCTCATTTCCTTCCCTTTCATTCTGGATCTGTTTTCTGTCTTCGATCTCGCCATCAGCCTCTCGCTCATCACCTTCTCCACCACCGTCGTGCCCAGATCCGACCCGCGACGAGAGGGTCCCCACCACCACCACCAGCCCACCGTCCCCCACCCCGACCCCAACCCACCGTGTCCCACCACCCCCACCCCACCCTAACCATCCCTCTCACATTCACAGTCAACCTTGCCTCTTTCTCCTCAACCATAACAATGTCAAGCAGAGGCGCAAACAAAAGACAGCGGCGTCTGGTTCTGGCTCGCGGCGGGTCCGGGTTCGTGTGACTATTCTGGCTTGGCGCGGCAGGTCCGGGTTCGTGTGACTACTCTAGCTTGGCACGGCGGATCTGGCTTGCGCATGACTGATGTATGGTTGAGCACGGCGGAGCAGAAGGTGGCTGGATGTGGGCGGCCTGGTAGGGAGTGGTGGGTGAAGGAGTGTTGAGGAGGTTAGGGATGAAGGGTGGAGGGAGGAGATGATGATGCTGGTGAATCGGTGATGGTGACGGAGGAGACGAAGGGGCGGAGGAGCAATGAAGGGAGTTGAAGAAGAAATGATTTGGTGTGTGTGGTATACGATACCATCATGTGGATGAAAAGGAATCAATGGTAATCTAAGGCCTCTCATGGTGAGAGGCATAGTTAGCCCTCTCACCCTAGAACTTGCCCAAAAGAACTCCCAACAACCCTTTTCACTACATCATAAACCCATCCAAAAAGAATAACCAGCCCCGAACTCAAACCAAAACCTATTTTGCAGCTGAATAGACCCTGCCACTTATCAAAGCCTCCAAGACCGGTTAAGTAACCACAAAAACTGCAGCATGTTATCCCTTAAATCACGTAGAGGCTTAGTAACAAAACGCAGAACAAGATAAGCCATCGGTTCGGTTCGATTCGGTTCCTGCTGACAAAACCGATAACCGAACCGATCGGTTCTCTAAAAAATAAATCCAAAAAAATCCAATTAAATTCGGTTCCCATCGGTTTTCGGTTATTTTGGATCAGTTTTGCGGTTTTTTTTTATCGGTTTGGATCTGAACACCCCTAGTTTACACTTATACAATACACTTACTTTTAGACTTTTTTAGTTTTATGCATACTTTGTGTAAAATAATAAAAAGGAATTTGTTACCGGATGTCCTTATGACGCTTATTAAGGTAATGAAAAAAGCATATTAAATAAAAAGTAAACATAATAAAAATATTTTAAAATATTAGGACTACACATATTTAAGGTTCAGTTGAATAAGTAGGCTTTAGGGGGAAAAAAGTCAGATAATTTAAACCTAACTAACAAATCTAACACGGGTTGGTTCGGGTTGGGATGATAAATTATGCTTTTTTTTTCTTAGCAACTAGCAATATGATGCCTGCGCAAAAAATGTTAAAAGAAGTTGAAATTAGATTGGGAAAAAAAAAACAACGACCAAACATGAATGAGTGTTGATTTATGTAAGATAATCAAAACATATGATCAAATAGCTCTATTTGATCAATACAATAAAATGAAAAACACAATTAAATGAAAAAAAAATAAAAGGAAGCATAATCTATATTTGGGTCAACAGATTTGATGCCGTAAAAAGGAGAACAACTTAAAATAATTAACCAGAAAATGAAAGACAAACCAGATTTGATCGAAAATAAACCAATAAAGGAAAATAAAAACATACTAGATTGGAGCTTCACGAAGCAATCACACACCACACACCTTGCAAGGACGCAAGCTAAGCACGATGTGATGATGGTGGGCACGGAATAAAGGTAGTAGCGAAAGAGTGAAAGGGCACCGATCGGAGGCTAGGGTTAGGAAGGGTGGCTAGGGTTGATGAGTTTTCTGGAGCGGAATGCGACTGACTATGAAAGTTAGAAAGAAAATATATATATATATATATATATATATATATATATATATATATATATATATATATATATATATATATATATATATATGTTTGTGTTAGGGTAAAAGATGCAAAACGACTCTGTTTTATGTTCATGCCATCATATCACTTTCACATGTTACATTTCGAACTCATCGGGTTGTGTCTGACCTGACCTGAGAACCTGAACTAACTCAACAATATTAAGTTGGGATAGTTAGTCATCGGGTCTATCTAAACTTTTGTTCACACTTAAAAAAACTAAAATGTTCTTTTTTAAATAATTGGCAGTATTTATTATGAAAAATATGAAATGTTTCTTAACCAATGTTCTTAATGTACTTATCATTAAAACCCACAAAAAAAAAATATAGACTATATTCTTTTTTTCTTTTTTTTTAACAAAAGAAAGCTTATGGCATTTCATTAATATTAATCTCAGCAATACAAGTTGGAGTAGTAAAATAAATGGTGGGACTAGCAGTAAAAATAGAAGCCCTAGCAAGAGTATGAGCTACTAAATTTTCTTGTCGCCTAATAAACTTAACTTGATAGTTTGGAAAAGAGGGGAGAAGGTTATGACAATGACCAACAATGGACCCAAACTCTGAGAGATTGACTCTAGGCTTTGTAAATCCAGTCACCAAATTCTTGCAGTCTATTTCAAAGACCACTGATGCAAGACCAGAATCTATAGCCGAATGGATGGCACGGAGCAAACCTAAAGCTTCACCCACAAGGGTAGGCAACAGAGACAGGGACCAAGCACAGCGGTCTTGCATGAAGCACCAAAAGTGATCCCTAAAGCATATTCCGAACCCAGTCCTCCCTTCCTTAGAAAACAACTCAGCATCCACATTGTATTTTGCGGTGCCAAACAATGGAGCTATCCAGATAGTAGCCTCTCGAGTAGAGTGGTTGACCATGTGGTTCCTTTTAATTCTAGCTAAGTCCCATGCAGAAAGGGTATCCTTTGCACATTTCACAACATGAGGAACACACATTATTTACTTTCCCTGAGCATGGCATTTCGAGATTTCCAAGTACTCCAGAGGAACATGGCAAACAACTTCCTTTTAACATCATCTAGCATGTTGCACATTTGGAAGAAAAGATATACAAAAGAAGCAGCATGGTGCAGGACCTGATCAATGGTGTTCCAAAGACCCTCTCGAATCCAACCTTCTTTGATAATCGGGCAGTTAGTGAGGACGTGCGAACAAGTCTCTAAAGCATTTGAACAAAAAACGCATAGAGTGGTGCAGTCAATACCATGAATCCTGAGTTTCATGCGAATTGGAAGTACATCTTTGCAGGCCCTCCATAGGGAGACCCTAACTTTTGGTGGAAGATGAAGCCTCCAGAGCATGGACCAGTTGCCTTCCATGGAGAAACTTTGGGAGTTAGAGAGTTTTCCATGAATAAGTGATACCCAGTTTTCACTGAGTATATACCATCGGTGTTGTGGTTCCAGATTACGCGGTCTTCACACTTGGTATGAAGGAGGGGCGTGGCCAAAATATTTTATGTTGTGCTAGCGTTAAAAGGCTCACGCACAAAAGGGACGTTCCAACTTTTGGAGCCTGTGAGGAATAAGTGTTTCACAGCAAAATCAAGCAAGTTGGGATTTAGATCGAAGGTGGATATAATTTGTCACTTGGACGTAACCAAGGTTCCTTCCAAATATTAATAGTGTTGTCGTCTCCAATAGTCCATCTAAGCCCCTCCCTAAACAAGACCTGGGAACTCCAGATGGTACGCCATGAATAACTCGGGTTGTGACCAAGTTCAGAGTCCAAAAATGAATTTCTTGTGAAGTATTTAGCTTTGAAAATTCTTGATATCATAGCTTCTGGGTTGGCAATTAATTTCCAGCCTTGTTTCCCCAGCATTGATAAGTTAAAAGCCTCAATGTTCCTAAAACCAAGACCTCCAGCTTCTTTCCTTACTGTCATTTTTTCCCAACTCAACCAATTAATACATTTTGAATTATTATTTTTTCGAACCCCGTCGGAAGGAAGGAAGGAAATCATTCTCTCAATTTCAGCACCCAAAGAGAGAGGAAAATGAGGAGAGGAGATATTTTTCTTTCTATGCCAATTATATGATGCCACATGTTTCATAAATTTTCTTTCTCTTCATTTTCTTTTATATTTGTCTCATACCAAACAACTCTTAAAATCAATTCTTTTTCTCACCATTTTCTTCTTATTCTCTTTCTTTCTATCTTAACTCTTAAACCAAACAAAGCATAAGGGAGAGAAAGTAGCTTCTTCCCTTTTATTGGCATAGAACTGGAACCCTAACCTGAAATGCCCAATTGGGTTATAGGTGGCCCAATTGGATCACCCATCTTCAATCCATAACACCTTGTGCCCAAGGGCCCATCAATCGCATTTTGAAAGATTATTTTCGAGCCCTTTCCTTGAACGATAACTAGTTATATATTATATATTTTGTCTTTCCCCTTTTAAAATTAGGGAATTGCTATATAGTACGAAAAAATCAAATGCCAAATCCATCCAAATAGGCAATGATCTTGATATGAATTAAAATAGAATAAAAATTACAAGAATCGATGCTATTAATGATTCCACGCCATTCGTCAAAGAATATCAAACAATTTTTTTGTACCTGAAACCATTTCTCTTAAAATTAAGAGAAATGATGGTTTGTACAAAACAAAATGCACAAAATCATAATTCAATGATGTAGCCTAATATCTGTTTTTTTTATAGTTTTTTTGTTTAATTGTTAATCATTAAAAGTTGTTTCACACCTACAATGATTCCTAATGTCGTATTGTCATTCGTTCATACTAATCATTAGTCCTCTAAAATTAATCATGGAGTTTCCATTCACATATTTTTCTGTTATACTATGTATATGTACATTGCATGATTCATTAGTTATTTAATTAGATTATTTTATTTTTTTTAATTAATTAAAAAGTTATAACTAAAATATTTGGGAAGTTGGGAGCCTACTAGTAGAATAACAATCTAATTTTTTTTATTAAAAATGTATTTTTGGTAATTATGCACTTTTAGAAAAAATTAATTAAAAATCTATTAGAAGAAAATTAAAAATTTAGAAGTCCATTTTTTTATGCTCGAATTAGAAGTCAATTTAAAAGGTAATAACAATGTAATAAATAATATTAATAAATAATAATAATAATAATAATAATAATAATAATAATAATAATAATAATAATAATAATAATAATAATAAAAGTGAAATAAGACAATAAGTCACAAGGTAAAATAGTAATTAGGTATCAATTTTTAATAATTTAAGAAACTCCATAATTGGTTAAAAATAATAGATAAATGGAATAGTAATTTAATATTAAATTAAAATCCAAAAATTAGAGAAAAATAATTTAATTTATAGAAATTATGTTAAAATAATAAAAATGTGTTTGAAAAAGAACACCAATCCAAGAAAATATGGAGGTTGCAGTTTTGGGCTTAAGGGTGTGTTTGGGTGTACAACTTATTTAAACGCTTATGTGATAAGCTTTTTTTTCAAATAAGCTAAAAACTTATTATTTTCATAAACTTCTATGCCAAGCTTATGGAAATAAGCTAAAACGAGTTTATGGAAAGATCATAAACTATTTTAGTAAACTATTTGCTTAGATTAATTATCATAAGTTATTCTCACAAGCTCATTAAACACACCCTTAGAGGAATTAAGGCCCAATGAGAAAGAAAAGATATAATTTGAATTGTATGAGGAAACTTAGGAAATAGAAGTCAAGGTCATTTTTTGTCAAGAGGAATGCTATGGACACACTCTCTGACACACCCACTTGTATGAAGCCACCTCACCCCATTCTTTTAATCATTTACTTGGCAACTGGTACAACAAGTTAAGAAAACTTAAACCTTTTTTTTAGATCCAAACAGTCAGCATCGGCATTCATACGCTTTTCTAGGTGATGAAGAAAGAAGGGAGAAGAGCAAGTGCTGGGTGCTGGTGCCGCCTTGCTCTCGGCGGCACCTGGCGGCGGAGTTGAGTCGTCGTAGATGTACAGCCATCAGAACAACTCATGGTACACACACTCACAGAGCTAGAAGATGCAGTGCCTCTTGCCAACAATGGGAATGAGTTCGGGTTCACAGAACTATGTGGACGATTAACACCAAGTAGTGATGCGTCAATATTTATGTGTTCACAGATAAGTTCGATCTTGTTATATTTTATTTATTTTATTCTAGTGGTTACTTCAATTTAGTGCTTAACATTCAAATAATTGATCTCTTGGATCTGAATTCTTTCCTTGGGATGGTTTCATTCTACCCGTGTAGGACATCCCTGGCGGTGGCCGCTCTTCTCTCTTCTTTCTTCATCACTGAGAAAAGCATATGCTGAAGAGGCTGACTGTTTGGATCCCAAAAATAAATAAATAAATAGAATAAAAAAGGTTTAAGTTTTCTTATGTAGGAAGGAGATACCCCTCTGGAAGTGCCTTTGAATGTTGTTCCTTTTTGGATCGAAGTTCATAATGTCCTAGTGGGATTCATGTCAGAAACGGTTAGGAAGCATATTGGCAATTTCATAAGCGAATTCTTGGAATATGACTCAAACAACTCTTCAGATTTTTGGAAGTCATACATGGGAATTAAGGTATTAATTGATGTTCGGAAACCCTTAAAGAAGTCAAAACGCATCAAGAAGCGGGTGGTGAAGCGAAGGAGGTTGTGCTCAAGTACGAGAGACTAGGTTCTTTTTGCTATCTATGTGGGTTTGTTGGTCATGTGGAGGCTTTCTGTGATCGTCTTTTCACCATGACCAACGATGATGGTCATAGAGCATGGGGTCCAGAATTACGTGCTGAATCAAAGAAGAAACACCGGTGACGGCAGAGCAAGGTGGTTGCGGGAAGAAAGGAAAGGATCGTGGTCAGTACCAAATCAAGGAGAGATTTTCTCCAAGAATCCCGGAAATTACGGTGCAAATGATCCCAAGGAGAAAGGAAAGGGTATCGCTAGATATGAGGAGGACCCAATAAGGAAAGATATGATGGCAAAGGTTTTTAAAAACCCAAATATTCTCTTTCCAAACACCCATGTGATAAATTCTGATTTAGGAGAGAAGACTAAGGAGTTAATGGATGATAACATTAATACTAAAGAAGATATTGAAAGAGACAAAAAAGAGGTAGAAGTGGGGGGGAGTTGGACAACCAAGACCATGCCATGCATGTGAACATTAACAAAGAGGCAAAAGGAGACTTAAACCCTACCATGTTACACCAGAATGATCACACAACTACCAATTCTTTTTTAACAGCAGGTTCTGGCTTCCAGAGCTGCCGGGAGCCATGATTATACTAAGCTGGAACTGCCGAGGCTTGGGAAATCTCCAGGCAGTTCCTACTTTGAGGGATCTACCCCGTTCTCAACATCTGGACATTATCTTTCTGAGCGAAACGTTAGCTCACGCGAGGAAGGTTGAGGAAATAAAGGTTCGGTTGGGTTTTGACTATGCTTTTGTTACTAATAGAGAAGGTAGAGAAGGAGGCTTAGCCTTGTTTTGGAGGAACACGTTGAAGCTTAGAGCCACGGGTTACCCCCAAAATTTTATTAATTCAGAAATTGAGGAAGATGATTGGGATCCCTGGAGACGCGATTCCTGGAACCTGCTGAGAACCTTAGCGAGTATGTCCCCCATCCCATGGTGTGTAATAGGTGATATGAATGAGATGCTGACTACCGAGGATAAAAAAAGTACTATAGATCATCCTTTGCGGCTTATACGTGGTTTTAGAGAGGTTGTTATGGACTGTGATCTTGTTGATGTCCCTTTGCAAGGTTAGCAGTTCACTTGGAGGAATAACCGAAGCTCTGATCAAGGTGTTGAAGAACGACTGGACCGAGCCTTAGTAACTCTAGGTAGGTGGAACTTCTTTCCCCTTGCTAGTTTGATCAACCTAGTGGCTCCAATATCTGACCACAGCCCTATCTTGCTTGTCACTAATCCAGTGCCAACAAGACGAAATAACAGGAGCTTCAAATTCGAAAACCAATGGCTGTTTGAGGAAGGCCTGGCTGATATAGTTAAAGAGGGTTGGGGTGTTAACAAGGTCCTGAAGCTGCATGACAAAATAACTAGTTGCGCTCGCCTCCTCGAGCATTGGGGCAACAACATTCCCACTAAGTTTAGAAATGACATCCCGTGTTGTAAGAGGAAGTTGGAGGAATTCCGTAATATGGATGATGAGAGATCCATGGTGCAATTCGAAGCTACTAAGAACCAATTATCCAAGCTGCTCATTCAAGAAGAATCTTACTGGAAACTGATAAGCCTCTGGCTTATCTAGTTTTATAGCTAGTGAGGCCACGGTTTTTGTGCTAAATGTTCGAGTTTAATCTCGTTTTTGCCCAAATTTGACTTTATTTGCCCTCGAACAACGTTTTGAGCCTCTTAAGTAGTTTTTAAATATTTTGTTAATTTTGAGTCAAATAAAGCATTTAATGCTACTTTTAATTTCAGGTTAAAAGTGAAGCTCGAGAAAGCAAGGAAAATTGAGGAAAACAAGCAAAAAGAAGAATTTCAATGTTTCGCCCCACGAGATAGTGCTCACCCTGGGAGCCAGAGCTGATGCTGAGCAAAAAATAAAGACTTTCAGGCTCGCCCCGCGTGCAAGGAATCGCCCCGCGAGCCAGACACAGATTTTGTGAAGATCTTTCAGTCTCGCCCCGCGAAATAGGCCTCGCCTCAAGAGGATTCAAAACCAGATTGGAGCCAGGATTTTTTTTTTTTTTTTCAATTATTGGTTGATGATTATGAACGTGATGAGGAACTAATCCTCTTTTGTGAGGGATCGATGAAGCCGCTCATGACGGCATAGTTTCTGTGATGTTTTCTTCTCCCTATTCTTAATTCATTGTTTCTTAACTTTGTTTTGTTTGTGTTAATCAAAAGCATGTGTGGTTAACTAGTCTAGTGCGTTGAGACAGGAAGGAGATTCGTGCTTAGGACTTGGGTTAGGAACACCAATTGAGTACGACTAGGAATAGAGTAGGAGATCGGTGCAATCGCGATAGGGAGCCAAGAACTTAATTGAATCTAACTATGGGTTATCGGATCGAAAGATAGGTAATTTACATGCTTATGTATGTCCTTTTGAAGATCGGAAAAGTCATTAGGATAATTAAGGGTTCCGATTGGCATGTAATTGAACTTAGGGGTAGAAGTAATCACTTGAATCTATTGCTTAATTTGGTAGGTGAATTCGTGAATTCGTGAACTCATATCTCACTATCATAATCTAGATAATTGATTAGATAACATCTTTTATTTTGTTTTGATTTAGATAATTGATATTTGTTTTAGATATTGGATTTTATCCCAACAACTTTCTCTCTCATCTTTGACTTGGTTAAAAGTTAGTTATTTTCTTTGAATTTGGAATAATTGGTCACCAAATCCCTGTGTTCGATACTCATTAAATACTTACCGTTTTAATTATTATTTACTTCGATCCGGTACATTTGCCGGAGCCCATCAAGTTTTTGGCGCCGTTGCCGGGGATTGGCTTAACCAATTTTCTTTATTTGAAGAAAATAATTATTATTTTTGAACAAGTTAAAATTTTTCTTTTTAATTTTTTTCTTATTATTTTTCTCTTTAATTTCTTTGATTTCACTTGCTCTTGTGAGTTTTTTGTTGTATGCAAGGTACCGTTCTACAGGGAGATTTGCTATACAACCCAGAAATTCGTAGGACCCAAAAAAGGTGATGCAACACATGGACCATATATTCTATCCAAACTGGGAATCTCAAATTGATTGGATCGGCTTACTGGCATTGTTGATAAGCATGTGAAGATATTCTCCAAGGAGGAATGGAAATCCTATTTGTCATCTTTGCAACCACCACCACACTTCAAGCTGGACCCCGATTTGCTATAGATGCTCAAATTTTGATCCAGAGCATAGAGCGTCGCAAGGAGGAATTTAGTGTCATAATTCAGATACATAAAATGCGTAAGGAATGTTCTCAAGAGCTAGCTGCAACACTAAGTGACGACTTTCAGATATTAGAAGAGCAAGCTAGTAAATTTTCTAAATTGCTATCAGAAAAGGTGCACGAAACTCAAATTGAAGAGAATGTTTTTGCTAGCATGGACTTAAATGAAGATGAAGTGATGGAGGAAGATGATTCAAGAGGAGAGGATCATGGAGAGGAGTGCAAAGAGGAATTATCTCTCATTATTCCTTTGCAAGGGATGATTGAGAAGAATCATGTGGAAAGCACTCCCTTCACCATTCCTATTGTGGAGCATCAAAATCTGTAATTGGATAAATATGTTGGGTTGCATGCATGTGTGGATGTTACAAAGTTGGTGCCTTCCTTTTGTCTACCACATTACTTTGTGAAAATACCAACTTTGGAGTTCAATTCATTGCCTAAGCATTGGGAGTTTGCATCAATAGCGGCAAAGACTCTAAGATCGCCTCAAGAAGTCATGCTTCTAGTGCTTCATGGAGGATCTATTTACGTAAAGGCCATTCTTAGAGTAGGTGACTCACCATTTGACCCGGGAGGAAGTGAGCTCATCATAGAAATTAAAGAAGTCAATGGAATCCCCTCACAGTGCTTATTCCATCTCCACTCCACAAGCCATGGGATCTGGGAGAAAGGACTTATATCTTGAGCATCTCTTGACCGTTGTACCACAGACAATGGGATCCTGGTGGAAGCGTCTTCATGAGTTTTTTCTAAAACTCTTATCTTTTTAATTAGCTTTCTTTTCTTTGCTTTGAGTTATGTGTGTGAGTCTTGTGTTGGTAAGCTTGAAGGGATTTTATTGAATTTAGCATAAATGGATTGCATGATAAATGTTGATTTTTGATGATTTCCCCCCTAGGTTTTGAAAATTGAAAATTGCTCCCTATGTGAAAAATTGAAAAGTAAACTTTAAGAAATTTAATTGTGATTGCATGATTTTTGACAAGTTTGATGATTGATTTCCCAATGCACACTAAGGAAGAAACTCCAATTGTTGAAGGCTTTATTTTGTCTTAAGGAATATTTTGTAAAATTGTCTTTAGGATTGAAGTATAAGTTATAAGTGATGTAATAAGTGTTTTAGAGTCAAAATGTTTAGGAGATTATTTCAATTTGATTCAAGGCATTAAAACAAGTTTCAAATATTGATTTTTTATGTGAAAAAGGCAAGTAGTCGACTGCTTGGAATAAGTAGTCGACTCCTTTGTTCTCCAGCATTCCAGAAACGTGTTTTAAACAAAGTAATCGACTACTTATATGAAGTAATCGACTACTTAGGTCAAGTAGTCGACTACTCATGTTAAAGCAGTCAACTACTTTGTTCTTCAGCATTCAGAAACATGTTTTGATCAAAGTAATCGACTACATTGGTCTGGTAATCGACTACTCAGCTGAAATTCTTGAATCTTGGTTCTGTTACACTAAAGTAGTCGATTACTACTATAAAGTAGTCGACTACTTCAGGTAAAACAGAATTAAAACTTTTCAAATCTTCAAAATCTCTTTTAAACATTTTCTCTATAAATAGAGGTTACTTTGGCACGAAAATTAACAAGTTTTCAAGTAACAAAACTCTGCCAAAATACCTCCACAAAAATCATTAGAGCTTTCATACTTCATCTTGTAAAAAGGCAATTATAGTTTTCTTTTGTATTTCCGACAAGGAAACAATTTTCTTGTAAGCAATAGGAGAGTTGCTTCATTGATTTGGTAGGGCATCCAAATCAATTTCAAGGTAGGGAATCCTTAAAGGCAACGTGGGGAATCCTTGAATCTAAGGTGAGGCATCCTTAGGAGGTAAGGATTATTTTGAGTGGGACATCTCAAAATAATCAAAGGTAAAAGGTGGGGTATCCTTTAGTTTGATTTGATAATTGTAATCTTGTAAACAATTTCAAACAGTGGAATCTCTCAAGGGTTCTTGTGAGCTGGATGTAGATCACTCAGGTTGTGATCGAACCAGTAAAATCGTTTGTGTGATCTTCTTTTTCCCTCACTCTTCTAGTTCTTGCAATTATTGCTTAATTGTTGTTTCTTGATTATATTTGGTTAATTGTGGTGGATTTAATTCTCTGATTTTTAATTGAGGTCATTCATTCATAATCACTCTCTTCTTCTACTCAATTTCTTTGCATCTTACACAGTGTTTCTTGAACAATTTTTTAAAGAAACCAAAGTTTCTAAGAAAGTGATTAAATCTCAATTCACCTCCCTCTTGAGGTGCTATATTGATTAACATTTGGTATCTAGAACTAGGGTCTTGAATTAGGCTTAATAGCTTTCAAGATTATTTTCGAAAATGGCACTTGAATCAAATAGGAAACATAAACACATTTCTACCACCTCTCCTCCAATTTTTGATGGCGAGGGATATCCTTATTGGAAGGCAAGGATGAAATTTTTTATTGAAGGAATAGACATAGACTTATGGGATACTATTGAAAATGGTCCCTTCATCCCCAAACAAGGTGCTGGAGATGAAGAGAGAAATAAACCCAAAAGTCTATGGACTAGAGATGAAAAGCAAAAAGAGTCAACTTGACTTGGAAGCTAAGAATATCCTCACCACCACTTTGTCAATTGATGAATTTTTTCGCATTTCTAATTGCAAGAGTGCAAAAGAAATTTGGGATACTTTACAAGTGACCCATGAAGGAACTAGTGAGGTTAAAAGATCAAAAATTAACACCTTGATGCATCAATATGAATTATTTAGAATGAATCGTGGTGAATCTATCAATGAGGTTCAAAATCGTTTTCAAGTCATTGTAAATCAATTGCTTTCTTTTGAGAAAACTTTCACTAATGAAGATCTTGTGACTAAGGTACTTAGGTGTCTTAGTAGAGAATGGCAACCCAAGGTAACGGCCATCATGGATTCTAGGGATCTTACAACAATGTCTCTAGCAACTTTGTTTGGAAAGCTCAAGGAGCATGAGTTGGAGTTGACAACACTCAAGGAGAATGAAGAAGTGGATAAAAAAGGCAAAGGAATATCACTTATGGCTTCCTCCTCCAAGAGCGATGAAAATGACAAGGCAAGCAATGACTCTAGTGAAGATGACAAGGAAGATGAACAAATCGATCAGCTAGTAAGGAGATTTGGGAAGTTTCTCAAGAATAAAAATAAGTGGAAGAGATTCAACAATTCCAAGAAACCTACCAAGAAAGTTGCACCATCATCAACACCTCTATGCTACGAATGTGGAAAGCCCGGACACATCAAATTCGAATGTCCTACTCTCCAAAAGAAAGATAAAGGTGACAAGAGGCCTAAGAAGGAAAAGAAGGGGAGAAGGGCATGCATAGCATGGGAGGACAATGATCTAAGTTCATCAAGTGGTGATAGCACGGATGATGAAGTCTCCAATCTTTGCTTGATGACAAGTCAAAAAGATGACCAAGAGGTAAGTGATGATGAATATGCATTATCTTTCAATTATGATGAATTGGAATTAGCCTTTGAAGAATTGCATGAGAAATCAATAGAACTTGCTAAAAAGGTAACCAAACAAAAGTCAATAATCTCTATGCATGAAAATGATAAAATAAAATTAGCTAAGGAGATAAATGACTTGAAATTAGAAATTAATTCTATGACCTTGATGTATGCTAGTTCTAGAAATGATATACCGAGTTCCTAAAAATGTGATCAATGCATGTATCTTGAAAAGGAGAATAAGGACTTAAAGAATACTCTTGCTAAATTTACAAATGATAGAAGGAATTTGAACAATTTGCTTGGTAATCAAAAATCATCTTTTGTAAAAACCGGCTTAGGGTATAATTCTTATGATAAGAAGGAAACACATTCAACAATATTTGGTCCATCTAGTAAAAATGCTAGAAATAAAGTAACATGTCATTATTGTTGTAAACATGGTCATATTTCTCCTAGATGCTATATTAAAAGAATTGGTCTTGAAAAGGCCAAGATGATGTGGGTTCCCAAAATTATGGTACCTAAGACTAATAATCAAGGACCCAAAATAGATTGGGTACCAAAAACCTAAATTTGCTTTGTAGGATTGCTTAAGGACCCATGGAAAGGAATGGTATCTTGATAGTGGGTGCTCCAAGCATATGACGGGAAACATATCAAAGTTCATTCATCTCTCCCCAATGCAAAGTGGTCATCTAACCTATGGTGACAACAATAGAGGTAAAATTCTTGGTATTGGTAAAATAGGAAATGAGTCTACTACCATTGGAAATGTTCTTTTAGTAGATAGTTTAAAGCATAATTTACTTGGCATAAGCCAACTTTGTGATAAGGGTTATAGGATTGTGTTTGATAGTAAATGTTGTATGATTGAATGTTTGCATGACAATGAACAACATTTATATGCTAGACATAGGTGACATCAATAATAATATTCAATGCTTGTTGAGTAAAAATGATGAGGCTTGGTTATGGCATAGAAGGGTAGCACACATTCACATGGAACACCTTAACAAACTAATTTATAAAGACTTAGTTATAGGTCTCCCTAAAAACAAATTTCAAAAAGAAGGCTTATATGATGCTTGCCAAAAAAGGAAGCAAGTTAAAACTAGTTTTAAATTCAAGAATATAGTCCCTACTAATAGACCACTACAACTTTTACATATGGACTTATTTGGACCATCTAGAACTATGAGTTTAGGTGGAAATTATTATGCACTTGTTATTGTTGATGATTTTTCAAGGTTTACATGAACTATTTTTTTTCTTTTCACATAAAAATAATGCTTGTCAACCCTTTAAAATATTGGCTAAACAATTTCAAAATGAAAAGGATCTAAAAATTGCATGTATTAGAAGTGACCATGGAGGTGAATTTGAAATCATGTTTTTGAAAGGTTTTTATGATGATTATGGACTGTTTGTGGTTATCATGTTTTGATGCAAAATGTTAGATGTCAATGGGATGAGCAAAACCATCATTTATGTTTAAACAATCTTTATAGTGTATATCCTTTTGATGCATGATTGTTTTTTGCTTGTCACGTTATACTCTTTACTTCCTATGCGCTTCCATTTCATACTTTTCTCCTATCCATTTAATATTTCCTTTTTGATAATGTCAAAGGGGGAGAAAGGTCTTGTGTATTTTTTTTTCCCAGAAATAATGCACAAATTCTGGGGGAGTACTAAAGTTTTTGTGACTAAGCGTATTTCCAAAAATATTCCATATCTTCATTTAACAAAGAAGTTAATAAATGATATGAAGAGTTTAAAGCCTTTGTCATCATCAAAAAGGGGGAGACTGAAGTTCAACATGTGGTTTTTATGATTGATTTCCAAATGCACACTAAGGAAGAAACTCCAATTGTTGAAGGCTTTATTTTGTCTTAAGGAATATTTTGTAAAATTGCCTTTAGGATTGAAGTATAAGTTGTAAGCGATGTAATAAGTGTTGTAGAGTCAAAATGTTTAGGATATTATTTCAATTTGATTCAAGACATTAAAACAAGTTTCTGGACTTGCCTTTGAAAAGAAAATATTGATTTTTTATGTGAAAAAGGCAAGTAGTCGACTACTTGGAATAAGCAGTCAACTACTTTGTTCTTCAACATTCCAGAAACGTGTTTTAAACAAAGTAATCGACTACTCATGTTAAAGCAGTCAACTACTTTGTTCTTCAGCATTCAGAAACCTGTTTTGATCAAAGTAATCGACTACTTTATGAAGTAATCGACTACTTTGGTCTGGTAATCGATTACTCAGCTGAAATTCTTGAATCTTGGTTCTGTTACACTATGGTAGTCGATTACTACTATAAAGTAGTCGGCTACTTCAGGTAAAACAGAATTAAAACTTTTCAAATTTTCAAAATCTCTTCTAAACCTTTTCTCTATAAATAGAGGTTACTTTGGCACGAAAATTAACAAGTTTTCAAGTAACAAAACTCTGCCAAAATACCTCTACAAAGATCATTAGAGCTTTCAAACTTCATCTTGTAAAAAGGTAATTATAGTTTTCTTTTGTATTTCCTTTTGGAAACAATTTTCTTGTAAGCAATAGGAGAGTTGCATCATTGATTTGGTGGGGCATCCAAATCAATTTCAAGGTGGGGAATCCTTGAAGCCAAGGTGGGGAATCCTTGAGGATTTTGTGAGGCATCCAAATCATATTCAAGGTGGGGAATCCTTGAATCTAAGGTGAGGCATCCTTAGGAGGTAATGATAATTTTGAGTGGGGCATATCAAAATAACCAAAGGTAAAAGGTGGTGTATCCTTTAGTTTGATTTGATAATTGTAATCTTGTAAACAATTTTCAAATAGTGGAATCTCTCAAGGGTTCTTGAGAGCTGGATGTAGATCACTCAGGTTGTTATCGAACCAGTAAAATCGTTTGTGTGATCTTCTCTTTCCCTCACTCTTCTAGTTCTTGCAATTATTGCTTAATTGATGTTCTTGATTATATTTGGTTAATTGTGGTGGATTTAATTCTCTGATTTTAATTGAGGTCATTCATTCATAATCACTCTTTTCTTCTACTCAATTTCTTTGCATCATAAATAGTGTTTCTTGAATAATTTTTTTACAGAAACCAAAGTTTCCAAGAAAGTGATTAAATCTCAATCCACCCCCCCCCCCCCCCCGAGGTGCCATATTGATCAACAATGTACATCTCCCTTATCAAGTATTTGTGTTTATTTCTCTATGAAGTTAGTGTTTTATTGTGCATAATTCATCTGACTGGTACTATGAAGCTGCTACTTTGTTTCACTTCTGAAGACTGTATTTTTTGAAGGTCATTTGCAACCTGTTTTAGACTATTGAAGAGCATTTTCAAGGAATATGGCTGCATCAACATATAATAATGTAAGGAAACTTCCTAACTATTTGTATTTACCCGTGTGCGATCTATTTACAATCAACTGACATTTAATGATACTTGGCAGGTTTGTCTTAGGCATGCTTGTATGCCCAAAATATTGATTGATGTTAACAAAGCACTTACACAGGAGCAGCATACACATTTGGAGATGACCCCGTTCCATTGCGTGAGTAAATTGTCTGAAGAACTCAAGATTTCAAGTGTCCTATTGTGGGAACTTGTAACAAGGTGGGATGAGGGTGGCCGAGGATTCAAGGTTGGTGATCCTTTTTACCCCTGCTGATGTATGTCTGGCTTTGGGACTTCCAGCCACAGGTGATCCTGTGGTAGGTGCCGAGGATAATCAGTGTTATACACTGTCTATATTTGAAGGGGCTGAGGTGACCATAGAGGATATTCTTGACAAGATGCTCATGATTCATGGTAATGTGGGGGATTTTTGTAGGGCATACATACTCCTTGCTTTCGGAGTGTTTTACTTTCCGAGAACAAGGAGGTTGGTTTTCACAGATTATGCTAGGCTGCTGGATGACCTGGATGCTATCCATAGCTACAATTGGGCACGCGCGCGGTGTATGATTACTTGGTTGACAGTTTGAGCAAACCATTCATGATAGGACAAATGAGCATCAAACACATATGTGTGGATGTGCAGCTATCCTTCAAATATATATTTTCGCATATGTTATATCACCATCTTTTGTTGTGTTTTCGAAATTATATGTACATTAATTGGTCATTAATGTTTGTTGTAGATATGGGCAATGAACCACGTGTCAATTGGGCAACCACCTAGCACCCGTCCTGAGCACCCTTTCCCACGAATTCTCAATTGACTAATTATGACATTGAGAAAGAAGAGAATGAAGGAAGCATTCGAGAATGCCAGGGTAACTATGGATGTCCATTGTTTAGGGTTATATTCTAAAATTTATATACATAATGTGTAATTGATGTGCTTCTCGTTTTTGTAGGTAACTGTTGCTTTAACAGCAACAAATGATGAGCTTAAGGAACGCATTGTCAGGGATGCATTGCAGCCGGGCCAACACCACGAATATGTACATGTTGATGAACACGAGAAAGTGTTGGCAAACCTTCAGGACCATGAAGAGAAGATTAAGGCTCTAGAGGCGGATGTTAGGTGGTTGAAAGATGGTGAGACTTGTCACCGATCACACACGCCGCCAGTGAATGAGTATGGTGGATGTTCTATTAGGTGGGCATGATGCATCTCTTCACCAAACTTCCCTCGCTGATATGTATCCTGACATGGGTGGTATAGGAGGTTCACATGTTCAAAGAGTTGCGTGGTTACTAGACGAGCGTTATGGACTTTGTTATCTTGTTTATATAGTTTGCTTAATGAAAGCACATTGATATAATTTTATATGCAGGTATAGAAATGGTAAATTCTCCTTGGATGGTTGCTGATGATGACAATGTTGATCCTTCAGCAGTAACGGGGAGTAATGGGAGGTGGACCTGAGGAGGCACATGTTGAAAGTCAAACCGGTAAATAATGAACTTGTGAATGCACAATGTTAAAGTACAATTGTATTAACAAGAAACCCTACTTACCAACTACAATTTTGTGCATCAAATCCGAGTTCAAACATAGCGACCAGAATTAAGGGTGACCCTAGGACGCGCACCCAAAGTTCAAGATTTGATTCCCCATATATCACCAGGGGATATGTGAGAAAGACCAAGAAGACCATGAAGGAATAGTTTATGATTAGGATCTGGTTTTAGGAAATAGGGTGAGGGACATCTTTTTGGGTAATGCAGCTCTTGTTGTTTGGGATATGGAAGTTATAGTAATGCAACTCCTGTTTATTACCTTTTTTGGGTTGTTTTGGAAATGTTTTTGTTTATGTATGTAAGATTGTTTGGAAAAGTTTATGCTTATTGATCATGTTTAGAACAGTGATTGACTGATATGTAATAGGAGGTCTTACTGAATGTGCAAAGACTTGTGTTAGAGTTTCAGTATTTGGCATTAACCAGATAACTCAATGGGATGTCCAAGACTTGTGTTAAGTGTCACGATTTGCCATTAACCAGATAATGAATAGCATTAACCAGATAATAGCACTTGATTAACCAGATAACTCAATGGGATGTCCAAGACTTGTGTTAAGTGTCACGATTTGCCATTAACCAGATAATGAATAGCATTAACCAGATAATAGCACTTGATTAACTAGATAACTCAAACTCAATGGGATGTCCAAGACTTTTTGTGTTAAGTGTCACGATTTGCTATTAACCAGATAATGAATAACATTAACTAGATAATTGCACTTGATTAACCAGATAACTAAATGGGATGTCCAAGACTTGGGTTAAGTGTCAGGAATTTGCCATTAACCAGATAATGTATAACATTAACCAGATAATTGAACTTGATTAACCAGATAATTCAATGGGATGTCCAAGACTTTTTGTGTTAAGTGTCACGATTTGCTATTAACCAGATAACGAATAACATTAACCAGATAATTGCACTTGATTAACCAGATAACTAAATGGGATGTCCAAGACTTGGGTTAAGTGTCAGGAATTTGCCATTAACCAGATAATGTATAACATTAACCAGATAATTGAACTTGATTAACCACATAACTAAATGGGATGTCCAAGACTTGTGTTAAGTGTCACGATTTGCCATTAACCAGATAATGAATAGCATTAACCAGATAATTGAACTTGATTAACCAGATAATGAATATCATTAACCATTAACTCTCAGGATATAGCATTAGCACCTGATTAGCCAAATAATCAATGGGTTGTGGAAAATGGCAAAGGCATCACAATATACCATAAACCATATATTGATCTGAATTTACCAGGCACCTTCCTTTGACATTTATACATGATCATTTACATATGATTGTCTAAATATCTACACAACAAGTGGCGGTTTTGTCATGCAAACATGTCATACAAAAAAGTGACAAAAGTGAGTTGCACCCAACCAACCTGCATCACCTACAGACACATAGTAAATGTTATGCACATCAAAAAATAATCCTAAATGGGACTTTACAAGATAATGGTTTTTTTGTGCCGCAACCATGTCATACAAAAAACTGACGAAAGTGATTTGCACCTGACCAACCTGCAAAACCAATGGTGTTCATTAGTAAGGTATTATACACTAAAAAAAATGTATCGCAATGTTAATGAGCACAATAAAAGACAGATAAATACCATACCATCATGTAAATATATGACAACCATATACTAAAATACACATGTCATTAGTCAAGATACCTAGATTCCAAAACGTGTCTAATCATCAAAATGTGTAGTGAACTGTGAGGACCCCATGAAGTCAACATCGGACGTTGTCAATAGGTCTATGAATGATATATTACCTCTAACCTGGACAACACCATATAAGAAACTAAAATAATGGAACAATGAACCAATTAATGACACACAACACATAGTAAAACAAAGACTACACATTAAGCACAATCTTATAATGGACACAAACCACAGTGCTTTCATCCAAAAAATCTCCACCGGTGACAACCTCAAGAGATGATTCGACACAGATGTTGCTTCCGCTCTGATTACCCACCTGTCCGAAATCTGCCTCCTGCAAATTTTAGAAAAATAAATGTAAAATGCTAAACTTCACATTGAGCTGGAACTTATAATTTCAAAATATATGGTTACAGGGTTCAAATTATTGGTTAATCCTGTGTTGTATATGGCTAATACAGACCAGCTTGCAAAAACACATACCTTGCTAGTCTTTTTGTCTTTGGTTTGATTTGACCGTCGCTTCCTGACCCTCTTAACAACTTTTTCAACTACCCCTATTTTTCTATTTGTACGAGGTCGTCCTTTACGTTTGTCTCGCAATGGACTGCGAATGCGGGTAGCATTGTTTGGATTTGAGTCATCAATGGGACTTTTGTTAACATTATGCATTGTAGCATCCATGTTGGGCAAATTAGAACTAAATTCATGTAAATTTTCATGGAGTGCCTTAGTTGCAACGTTAGACTCTGCAACTACTTCAGCAACCTCGTAGAAATGCTTGCACAATTTGTCAAATCTATCCATTTGTGGTTTCAACTCTGTCACACAGTAGCTGCTCTTAATATATGAATGCTTCCTTTCAATATTTTTCTTCCATCTTGCTAAAGCATACTTATCGGGCACATTTTTAAGCCTCTCTTGAGTACACACACAGCACACAGCGACACAAAATACCTCTAAACTCAAACAACGAGCATTCACAATAGACATCATGGTTTTCACGATTAAACACAACCATATATATACACTCTTTTGGTCTATCACCAACTAAGACCTCCTCCAACACATGATAAGTAGCAAGGCAACCATCCACTGTCTTCAAAGAGGACGCACAATTCATCTTTGATCTAAACTTAGCTTGAACCTCTTTAAACTTGGCATGAGTATACTCGCATTGGAATTGCTTTTCAATTGACGGGTTTGACCCGCAAGGAATTGTTGTATCCATGCATTGAAAATCAGCTTGAAATTCCTTTTCGGCTCTACTCTTGAGAGCATTATCGCACTGCTTTACAAATTGATTCAGACTTGTTGTTGAATTGATATATCCATTAAAGAAAGCATGTATGCTCTTGCTTCGCTGTGTTGTTGACATACCTGCCCAAGTACATACAAGTGATTAGCCATTAACCAGATAATGAACAGAAATAACCAAATAATTACAAGTGATTGACCATTTGTTATATTGGGAGTGGAAAAGTTCAAGATTACCCATTAACCAAATAACGAGCTGAATCAACCACATATTTACAAGTCATTAACCATATATGAAAAATGCTGTGAAAAAGGTACAAGATAATCAACCGTATAATCAACAAATAATCAACAATGACTGATTAACCAGATAATCAACTGGGGTAACCAAATACCTATAAGTGATTAGCCATATATATGAAAATGCTGTCGAAAACTACCGTAAGTATCTAGATACCTAAATAACCACATACCTGCCCAAAAATATTTCTTCAGCATGATTGGTGCCCATCTATGACGTTCCTTGTACAACCCACTCAACCAGTCATTCTGTCCAAGCTCAAATTTGTTAATGAAGGAAGATCATTTCTCTTCAAAATTAGCTGCTGTGATTGTATCATAAATCGCTGCTTTCATTGCAGACTCAATCCTCTTATATTCACCAAATCCGCTGAGCTTTTCATGATTTTTTTTCATTATATGCCATAAGCACCACCTATGGCGAGTTGTAGGGGAGGCTAACTCAATGGCATTTTGCATAGCCTTACATTGGTCAGTGACAATACCCACAGGGACTTTTCCCCAGCATACAACGAAGCCATGATTGGAATAGCCAGACAAATGACTCCGTGTCTTCTGCAGAATCCAGACCACATCCAAGTAATGTTGATTGACCATGGTGATTCACACCAACAAACGCAGCAAAAGGCATGTCATACTTATTGGTCAAATATGTTGTATCAAAAGTCACAACATCTCCAAAAAATGCATAGGTAGCCCTACTTCTTGCATCAGCCCAAAACACATTCCTTACATGAAAATCATCATCCATATCTATGTCATAGATGAAATCTTTATTTTGCTCCGTCATTCGAGAAAAATAGCTTAGTAAGGCCTTCGCATCACCTTCTTTCCCAATCGCACGCCTTTCTTTGTTGACATAATTCCTCACGTTTCTTTCACAAAATGGTATCTGCTCATGCCCTCCTGCATCTGTAACGAGAGATTGGAAAGTCTTATTAATCCTCACTCCTGCATCATCATTGATCTGGATTGTTCTCTTTACATGGAGGTTCATTTTCTTGTTAGCCTTAAACAACCTTGCCTTTGTAGGGCTGATCTCGTGGGAATGCTCAGGTACAAAAGTTTTAATGTACCATAAACCATCTTCTGCCAACTTAATAGTAATCCTTGCGGGGTAATTGTTCCTTTTAGTTGATAGTGTCTTCAGTGTAGATGGAACTTCTGGAACTCGAGATCCCTCTCTTGAACATGCTAGCATTAAGTAATTTATCTCACCATTTACTCCTTTTCTTGATGTTCTAACCTTCCAACCAAAACCCTTCTTGGAAGCATACTCGCAATAAAGTGATTTAACCTCCTCTATAGAAGAAAAGCACATCCCTGTTGCAGGCTCCCACTTTTCTTGATCATCATTAACAATGTCAACTCCAGCAGCTTCACCATCATCACCACCACAGTCTATGGAATTATTTGAAGTATCCATGAATATGCAATTGTGGGTGCCACACTAAAACTGCACAAATTAGATCTTTCATAAGTTATGTCACAATTAAACCATGGATTTACAAGCTTATCGACATCGTATCAATTAATGTTGACAAACTAAAAGTCACAAAATAACTACAAAGCAGAAATGTTGTACATGGTTAATAATGGCCAAACTTGTACTATCAGAGTAACCGATTAATCATATAATGAGCAGCAATAACCAAATATTTCCATCTGATTAACCATGAGTTGTCAAAACAATTAAGTATCAGGATAAACAAGTAACCATATAATGAACCACAGTAACCAACAATTTGCAAACAATTAACCATTTAATTATCGTGCATAGTAATGAAATGGTTTCCTAACAAGTGCCCTAATAGGGATTTTCATCGATTTTGAGTCTACAACCCACACTTATAATCCATACTTTGTAAGTTAAGGAAAGGAGATAGGGAAGATAACTAACCAAATGTTCTTGAGAAAGAATGAAAGAACCCTAAACTAAAAAAGGAGTCACCTTGCAATGAAGAAGATAAAGTGGAGCCCAAATTCACTCAAGTTCAGCTGAAAGGAAATAAGAAAGCTAGAAAAAGGGGTTACCTTGCCTATGGACAAAGCTCTTCATGCACAGGGCAACTTCACTTTGGTGGGAGACCAGACTTGAGCTCCTCACTGCTGGGACAAAGCGAGCGTGCCTTCTGTGAAGTGTTGAGAAGCCACGGCTGTGTGAGGGAGCAAAGGAAAAGGGAGGAAATGAAGAGAGAGACATTGCACTGTGTCTTAAGTTGGTCACGTGATGGATGAAGCAGCAAAATAAACTACTACAGTCCATACGGTTGTCACCGTATGTTGTCCCTAAAATGTGTCACAATAACATTTCTGATATATATATATATATATATATATGTGTGTGTGTGTGTGTGTGTGTGTGTGTGTGTGTGTAGAACAACTATATAGCTTGATTCTGCCATTTGGTATGAATTCTGGATTCTGTGTGTATATCTGAAAGCAGGTGCATATGTGTGTGAAGTAACTGAAAGCAAATAAAATAAAATAAAAAAACTGCAACATCGGTTAAGGATATAACCGACGTTATAAGTGACATGTAACAACAGTTCTTAGGACAACCGATGTTACAAGTTAACTTGTAACCTAAACCGCTGTTACAAGTTAACTTGTAACATTGCTTTGATCATTCAATTCACTACTTGTAAAGGCGGTTTTCCTCAGAACCATTGTTACATGTTTACTTGTAATAGCGCTTGGATAACCGTCGTTACAAGTTTCGTCGTTACAAGTTAAACTTGTAACATCAACTCGAATAACGTTGCCTTCGAAACAGACGTTACAAGTCAATTTTAACCGACGTTACAAGTGCTTCCTACACTAACATCCACACGAAGAACAAATAGCATGTGATCCCTCGTTTTGTACTCGATACCTATGATCCTTCAGCCATATTTTCCAACCATTGGGTCAGTCAGATCAATTTTAACACACTCCATCACAAACTTGCCTCTCGTTGTACTCAACGTATTCATATAGAGTGCGATTTATCTTTGTCGATGGAGAAACAAAATCAAGTATCCATTGAACTACCAGATAATGATCAAATAACATCTATGGTTTTCCCTCGATTACCTTTGTCTTTGTTTTGTCAACCTCAAACCTAACCATAAATATTTCATTCATCATATCCATCAATTCAAAACCTTCTTGATAATTTCAACAAACTTTTGGGATGATCTTAGTGGATTTACCCAACAACTTGACGAGCAATGCATCTTGCATGGGCGAGACACATGTTGAAAAACACTACCATCGGCATCAAGCCAGCAAATGCATATCCCCCAGCGTAGTATAACAATCCCCAGATGTCCATGCTAAACTGCGCCACCAACTCGTCCTATTCAAGAGCCACAACACTAACCTACGCTTATCTTACTCACTACTGTGCTGTGCACCAAAAAAAAAAAAAAAAAATTTAAAAAGGCAAACACAAAAGAAATAATAAGAAAAAACAATTTCTTAAAATCATAAATATCCCTTCTCCGTCTCAGTTCTCACACATTGTGATATTCAATCGTTGAAGCCAAAGAAGAAAGAAACGCACATCATGGTTTCAACGAGACGCAACAGTGGATCTCTCTCTTCCAACAACACAAAACGACCTTCTTCCTCTTCCGACGACAAGCCTCCACCCTCTCCTTCGTCAAAAAGACAAAAGGTTCTTCGTTTTCCCTTCTCTACAATTTTCAATTCAATCCATAACCTTTTCTCGTTTCAGTTTCTTTTCACACTTTTTTTCTTTCTTCCAAAAACCCTTATTTTTCATCCCTTTCTGAAATTAGGTTTTCGATTTGTTAATCTTGTGTTTCTCTCAGGTCGACAATGGCGGTGCCTCGTCGGAGAAACCAATGCCAGCGGCGGAGGATTCCAAGGATTTCCAAACTCTTGAGCCTGTGTCGGATCCCGGAGAAAGCGCTCCCGGCGATGCTCAGATTGACGGAGACGGCGGTGCTGATGACAAAGTTGACGCTGCGCCGGAGGCGGATGTGGCGGCGCCGATTGCTGAGGGTACGTGTTTGGAAGTTATAGTTTTTCAATTAACCCTTTTTTCCGTGATACTGAATTGTTACTTGTCCAAAATAAAATTTGATTATTTTTTTTATTCTACTGTGAAGGGTCTACCCCAACTTTGGTGACTGATAAACCTAGAGTATCATTGTCTTCGTGGAGCATTTATCAGAAACAAAACCTAAATTTCGAGTCTTCAGCTCCCTGGTGCAAGCTCTTGACCCAATCTTCACAGGTATTTCATTCACTCATTGATGTTATTTCAAGGTGAAGATCGTAGTAGTGGTGTTTCGTCAAAATCGGTTTTTGTTTTTCGTTTTTGTTTTTTAAAGCTTTTTAGGAACGATTTTGATTATGAGTTGTTTTGAACATGAAATAAGTAAAAAAAAAAAAAAAAAACCTGATATATTTTTATGGAATATATATTGCTGCAGAATCCAAATGTTTCCATTTGCACACCGATCTTTACGATCGGTTCCAGTAGAAATTGCAACTTTCAGTTGAAGGACCAGACTATAAGTGCAAACTTATGCAAGATCAAGCATACCCAGGTGAATTTCAGGATAATAAAAGATTTTGCTATGAGGTTTTGGAAGTTACATTGATGTGATTGTATGTTGTATGGTATGATTTGGGTTTTCCAAGCACACACCTTAGCACTTGGTAACGGTTCACTTTACCCAGTCACTATTAGACAAATGCATGTTAAGCCCATGGTAGTAAATTGCGCCATTTCACGGGGCAGCCTCTGGTCGCAATGGAGGCTTCGCCGTGGAGCATTTTTGTGTTTCGTCAGTTGTGGCAGAGATGGTGGCCTGCCGTTGTCCATTTCACTGACAAATGCATGTGGTTCTACACCCAGGGTAGTAAATCACGTCATTTCACGGAGCGGCCTCTGGTCGCAATGGAGGCTTCGCCGTGGAGCATCTTTGTGTTTCACCAGTTGTCGCCGAGAAAGTGGCCTGCCATTAAGCATTACTTGCCTGCTTAATCCATTTCTGGCCATCCCACCATATTTTCTGGTAAATGTATTTCATTTCTGACCAGCCTACCACTTTTGGGCCACATTCCAGCCCTTTTCAGGCAGTCCAACCTCCTCCACACCTCTCTGTTTTTAGTGTTTTGGATATTCACTTTCTTCAGACCTCTCTGTATTTCTTTTATTTTTTCTACTTCATTAATAGTTTATACTTTCTTCCTCTTTATCCTTGAGGCGCACTAGTGGTTTACCGCTGGCTCCACAACTCTTTTATTGACTCGTGAGTCTTGATTATGAGTTATGTCAATGGTTATTATATTTTTCATGTTCGAAGTTTGCAGCTGGTTAGGACATTATTCACTATCAAGTGGTTGGCTTTTTTGGTTATCATGTTTATTCTCATGGTTGACATTAATTACTATTTATTTTTATTTTTATTTTTTTCATGTTCTTATGTAAACACTTATATATTAGTGTTATGTCATTATTTCAAACAGTATATTTATCATATTATTAATATACAATTATAAATTTATAGACTCTTAATTTCTGAAGTCATGTAACGTATGTATGTTATATAAATGTGTGTGTGTGTTTATTAATTTTTGAATTTTTTTATTATATTTGTTATTTTCTTAAAGTAGCAGCCACCCTGCTATGCGCTATACCACTATAAAGTTTTTGGGGTTGGTTGCTCCGCTCTACTATCCCAGATTAACTACTATGTTAAGCCCTATAAATGCTTATTTGGAGGTGTGTGCTTGCCTGCTTGGTTGCCTTTTTTCCTCTCTTTCCAGTTGTTTGAGGCAGATATCTTAGGATATGTATGTGCAGTATTATTAATGTTGTTTTGGAAGTGACCAGCGTGAGGAAAGTGCTGTAGCTGTGCTAGAAAGTATGGGTAGCAAAGGATCTGTGCTAGTAAATGGGACGCTTGTCAAGAAGAATACCAGCTGTGTGCTTAACTCGGGCGACGAGGTTGTCTTTGGCTTGCTGGGAAATCATTCTTATGTATCCTTCTAATTTTTCAGTTGAATGTCATTCTTTCTTCCCTATTGTTCTTTTATAAAGGAGAAGTATCGTAATTATTTCTTCCTTGTTCTCAAGATATTTTGTCTTTTTACCTTTCTCTGCATGGATTTCCTTGATTTATTTTGACCTAGATTTTTCAGCAACTAAATACTGAGGTTGCAGTTAAGGATGCAGAAATTCAGAATGATGTCGGGAAATTTTTGCAGCTTGAAAGGAGAACTGGAGACCCGTCAGCCGTGGCTGGGGCTTCTATCTTGGCTTCTCTTTCTAGCCTCCGACAGGATCTTACAAAATGGAAGTCTCCATCTCAGACTGCTAATAAACCTCACCATGGTGCTGATGTTTCTAGTCATTCTGTTCTCCATGATGGTACAGAAGCTGAGCTTGATGGTCTCAAAGGAAACTCGGCTTCAAATGTAGGGACTGATAAAGCTGCTGACATTGGAGCAAGCGACAAGAACTCTCCTGTGGATGGCGATCCAGATGATGCTGGCACAGAGGCAGGCAATGTAAAACTCTCTGGGGTGAATGATTTCCTAAGGCCTTTCTTCAGAATCCTAGCTGGATCTAGTTGTAAACTGAAATTGAGCAAAAGTATCTGTAAACAGGTATTGGAAGAAAGAAATGGGACGGAGGATAAGCAAGCTGCATCGACATCGGGTACATCTGTGCGCTGTGCAGTTTTTAAAGAAGATGTCCATACTGCAATTCTGGATGGGAAAGATATAGACGTGTCCTTTGACAACTTCCCATACTATTTAAGGTATAATTCTCTTCTATTTTGTATTTATTGCAATGTTATTTTAAATATCCTTTGAATATTTTTGCTCTGGTCACTTTTATTTTATAATTAATAACAGCATTGTCAAATAGCAGCCATGGCGGCGGAGGAAAAAGGACAGGCCGCCATTGTATGGTGGTGGTGTTGCAGGTTCACGTGGCGAGCCATGGCGGTCGCCAATTCGCCATACTTGTGGCGCCTATGGTCGACACGGCAATCGTGATGGAAATAGTGGGGTTGGGTCAGGCGACCCGGCCCAAAAATTAGAGCCCAAAAGGATGAAAACCCTAAATACGCAGCTGCTTCCCTTCTATTGAATTTCACTTTCTTCGTTTCTCCCTTTCCCTCACGCAGCTGCTCCTTCAACCTTTCTCTCTGGCGACCACTGCCCTCCCACTGGCCGCTACCATTGTCCCTCCAGCGACGACCATCGGACTGTCTTCCGATGATCTTCTTTTTCCTACTCTTTCTTTTTCCTTCTTTCCTTCTTGAACAGCGATTCATTTGACAATGGTAAAGAAAATGGTTATGTTGGGGTTGAGGAAGAGGATTAGACATTTACTTTGTGTTTGTATTCTATTTTTATCTATTCAGTTTATGGTTTTTGACATATGTTGTTGGTCTTTTGAATTTTTATTTGTTTCTGCAGTTTTTTGGTATATATATTATTTTTATTTTTATTTTTATTTTTATTCTGTGTGCTATGCTTCCACAATAGCCCGCAACACCATCTCCTATATTTATATGGCAGATTTTTGACTGGCTGCCATAATCTACCATTGATTTAATAATTTATGTATTTGAATCCGTCCGATGCGTTTGGGTTTTTGTATCTAGGGTGCTACTTTTGTCAAGATAGTTCCAAATCAATTTCTAGCTTTATCTTTGCATGTTGCTTCCTTCCTTTCAATGTCTTGGTAGGAGTTTACAATGGCATAAAACTTGACATTTAAAACTGCATTTTGCTTGAAGTCATTCTTATAGCTTCTTTCTATGATGGTTTATGAACTCATCAACTGTGTTCCTGATCGTACTTGTCTATTTGTAGTGAGAATACAAAAAACGTCCTGGTTGCAGCATGCTTTATACACCTTAAGCATAAAGAACTTGCGAAGTACACCACAAACCTGACAACCATAAACCCTCGTATTCTACTCTCAGGTCCTGCAGGTGTGTGGGTATACTGCTCTCCTTTATTTTTATTTTTTAGTTTTAACTTTCATCTTTATCTTTAACTCATTGTTTCCCACCCTCAATTACCAACTTTTGTTTTTTGCAGGATCGGAAATATATCAGGAGATGTTGGCCAAAGCACTAGCAAATTACTTTGGAGCTAAATTGCTCATATTTGATAGCCATTTACTTTTGGGTGTAAGATAAAGTTTCCTTGTTGGTCTGATATTGGGATTAATCCATGCATACCTCCATAGTTGTTAAATTCTCGAGTTAACTCAAACATTTACAAGTTTATGATCCTAGGACAGAAACCAGTTATGTAAATTTTCCTTTTGGTAAACTCGTACGAGTTCAAGTAAACTCTGGCAAAATTAGTAAACTTTCAATTCTTATGTCGAGTTTGCAAGGCCATATTTGTACGTCAAGTTGACTTTAAAATGTACAATTTTAGCTGATGTTGTTAGGTATATAGGTTGAACTGGCTATGTTCTGCAATATATATTGGGTATGTAAAGCTAATTATATGTTTTCATCATTATCATAACACTTGGGTCAAGTATTATGTTTATACTTTTTTACTTTCATTGCTTTATTACGAAGTTGGAATGGTGAATATTAACTATGGACATGCTATTAAATTATGTTTGAATACTAGAATAAGTTTTTTAAATGATACATCTTAAGCAAGTAAACTCGCAAGTAAATTCTTTGAGGTTTATGAGTTGAGTTTCCAACTCAAATGTACAAGAGCCCTACAAGTTTACTTCAACTCTGGAGCTTGACAACCTTGCATACCTCTTTCGTTGATGCATCCTTGATTATCCTTTTTAATGAAAACTTTGATAATGAATCTTCTTTTGTTGTGTTGATAGGGTTTATCTTCCAAGGAAGCTGAGCTGCTCAAAGATGGACTTAATACTGAAAAATCCTGCGGCTGCACCAAACAAAGTCCTACAGCCACAGACATGGCTAGGAGCATGGATCCATCAACTAGTGAAACAGATACACCCAGCTCTTCAAATGCACCTACTCCATATGGCCATGACTCTCAACCTAAGTTAGAAATTGATGGTGTACCATCTACCTCTGGGACAACTAAAAATTGTTTGTTTAAACTAGGTGTGTGATCTTATGCTTTTTTCCCATCTTTAAAAGCCTTAAGTTTTATCTGAAAGTGTTGAAGTTTTCCATATATTATCATGCAGGTGATAAGGTAAAATATACTGGCTCATCTTCTGGTGGCTTGTATCAGACATCCTCTTCAAGGTACAAGTTAGTAGTAAACTGTTCTGAATTGGTTTCTATTTCTGCTTGATATACATTGTTGTGTTTGTGTGTCTTTTTGCATGTATCAGATTAACTAGACAACATGAGTTGTCTATAATGATCGCCTAAGCAGGTTTTCTACATGATATAGTGCTGGTTTGATTTGGATTTTGGCCAACTAGTGTGTTTGGATTATAGCTTGCAAATTAAAAGCGGTTTGTAGTATCTGATTTATGCTTGGATACTTTATTCTTAGAAGAAGTTTTGGTAGAATGAATATTGTTTGGATAGTGTTAATTAAAATGACTTTTAGAGTAATTACTAAATTGACCTTCTATGTTTTAATGAATGAAGAAGGGAGATTTTTTGCTTCTTCAACTACTGTTTGGGCCCCAAACCTAGTTACAACTAGCAATTGATTTTAGCAAACATGTTGAAAAAATGTGAAATTGAGTTTGGACTTCCAAACTATAATGGTGTGTTGGATGAGACTTTTTTCACCAGAATTGAAAGGTTGTAGCACATTGCCCTCAGTCATGATACAACATGGCAATCCAACTTGGACGCTTTTTACTTCAAATAACCAGTTATACAATATTGACAATGAGTAGACTATACCAGTTACGGGAGATATGGGAACTGCACTGCAAGAAGGCTAAAAATGAATTTTCATCTCCCTTTGGTAGTCATATAAATTAGGGGCAAGAAAATGGAGAGGCAAAATTTCATTTTCAGCCATAACTAACTTTCACTATGATATTTCAAGATTATGTAGTTTAGAATACTATAAGTAACTTTGTTAATTTTCTCTTCAGTTTGAGTTTCTCTCCATTTTTAATAGAATGTAAGTCATTAATTCCTCCATATTAACCATTTTTAGACAATGTAATGTAGCTTTCACCTCTAATTTCCATTCCTCCCACAACCATTTCATCCATTTCCACCCATAACAAACAAAGTGAAAGTGTTTTTATTTTTGGTTATAATTTTGCTGTGCAATTGCACATATAGGGGTCCACCTAATGGAAGTCGGGGGAAGGTTGTCTTGGTTTTTGATGATAATCCCTTGTCAAAAATTGGTGTAAGATTCGATAAACCCATACCTGATGGAGTTGATCTTGGAGGTGCCTGTGAGGGAGGTCAAGGATTTTTCTGCAATGGTAATGCCCTACTTGTCTAATAATCTGTTTTTTTTTTTTTTTTTTTATTTTTAAATCTTCTATATTATTTTATCTTTGAGCTTTATGTTTGCCCTGAATTTTGAATTTGTCTTTTGTTTTTCTTTCCAGTCACTGATCTTCGCTTGGAAAATGGCGGCATTGATGAACTGGACAAATTACTTATTAATACATTGTTTGAGGTTGCCTTTTACTTTACTCTCTTGTTTAGTAAGAATATCTTCTAATTGTGTTGTGCTTCAATCTACAATAATAAATTGTACATCCTTTTGTTTCAGGTTGTGTTTAGTGAAAGCAGAAGTGCACCTCTCATTTTGTTCATGAAAGATGCAGAGAAGTCTATAGTAGGAAATGGAGATCCATATTCATTTAAAAGTAGGCTTGAAAAGCTTCCAGACAATGTGGTGGTAATAGGTTCACACACTCACAATGACAGTCGAAAGGAGAAGGTAATATATATATATATATATATATATATATATATATTGTATGATAACTGTTTTGTAATGGTAAAATGGTATTCACATTGAATCATTAGAAGCTTTGAAATTTATACTATTGCAGAAAAAGATTTTTAACAGTCCATGGCAAGATAATATGGGTGAAGTTTTATATATACAATTTGGATTTGGTTTAGATGCATGCAATTTTGTTGAATGAATTTATCAGAGTCTAAAATTCTGTTTTTAGTAGGCACGTGCTATATATATCTCCGGTTTTGTTTTATTAATTGAGAAACTGAAAAAGGAGATGTGTATAATGGTTGAAGATACAAATTGAATATCCTATATATTTGATCCTTTGAATTTCCCTTTTTTAAATGAATGTGTATAAGTGATTATGTCATTGATATATAACTAATTTTTCCTTGCAGTCGCATCCTGGAGGTTTGCTTTTTACAAAGTTTGGCAGCAATCAGACTGCCCTTCTTGACTTGGCTTTCCCAGTAAGAAATACATGTCCTTTTGAGTTCATTCTTCTGTTGCAAAAAGAGAAGCAGGAATTACCTGTTTATGCTTATGTTTCCTCTATATGTTTCTGTTCTGATGTCTTCTTACAAGCAACCTAACGAAAGTTCTTTCAGGCTTTCTCAGCTATTGTTACATCATGCCTCTTTAATTCTTTTCAGGATGGTTTTGGAAGATTGCATGACAGGGGAAAGGAAGTTCCAAAGCCAAACAAAACTTTGACTAAGCTTTTCCCAAATAAAGTAACAATTCATATGCCACAGGTATGTGCAGTTGATTGCATGTCATCCGTTTTTTCTCCTTATATAGTATAATCTTAATAATATGTTTCTTGTCATAGGATGAGGTGCTTTTAGCATCTTGGAAGCAGCAACTCGATCGAGATGTTGAGACTCTCAAAATCAAAGGAAATTTGCACCATTTGCGCACGGTAACTATCTTGTTTGTGCTTGTAATTATAATTCAAGGTGCTACATGTTTTTTTTTTTTTTAAAGCCTTTGAGGGTGGGCCTTGGCACGATGTAAGGTTGCTTCCTTGTGACCTGGAGGTCAGAGGTTCAAATCTTGGAAACAACATCTCCGTTTTTTTTTTTTTGTTTGTGGGGGGGGGGGGGGGGATTGCGTACATCTACCCTCCCCAAACCCAATCGGGTGGGAGCATCGTGCACTTAGCTGCACCTTTTTCTCAGTGCACCTTTTTTAAAAAAAAATGTTGTACCTATATAGTTGGTGTCCAAAAACAATGTTTTGGCAGATATATGATATTTCCCTTTAGAGTCATTCCATTATGGAACCAAACTATTTTGTCTATTGAGCCATCTCCTTCCATTTTGGTATTGGTAGTTTGGTACCATCATTAATTGCCAACAATGTTACAGGACAGATTTATTGTACAGGGCAGTTAGGATAAATTTTGGAGTTACGACTTCCTGTAATGGATATAATCTTTGAACTTCCTGTCCTCAAGTCTCGAAGGCAAATTTTATATAATGTTTCTGTCAAATAGAATTCATGTTTAGATCAATTATTTTGCTGACTATGGTAGTTTCAATATAATTTCCTGTCATGAATTTGGCATTATTTTCCATTAAATCGATGCTAAACGTAGGTATCTTGACTGAGAAATATGGGTATGTTTCACCCAAGCCTTGTTATTGCTATTTGCTAAATTCCATCTGTTATAGCAAAAAATTCCAGGCTATAACTAGACGAATTGTTTTCGTATACTGGAAATGCAACTTTGGCTATCCAAGATTAGTCTTCTATGTGATTCTAGATGTTTATGGTACAATCTTAGATTTTATTAGACTAAATGGGGACCGGGGCAGCAGTTTGCTACTTTGTTGTTTTATGGTACAATCTTATGTTTACAAGTGTTTTTCCTGCCTTTTAGTATGATTAACTGCTATTGTTCTTCTGGAACCTTTTGTTTTGAATGTACTACCGACGATCACTAGCTGCAAAAGTTATGGGCTTAAAATAGAGGGGTGTGGAGAGTTGCAGGAATTATATAACTTTCTTAAAGGAAATCAAGCTTGTCTATTTCGATCCCTGAGTAATCTGTGTTGTGCTCTTGATGACAATGTAGTCTTTGCAGCTAATTGCCTGATTCCTTATCTCTCAGTTGGAGTATCTCACATATAACTAAGACACACCACTATCTCATATTGTGATGTTGACTATGTTAATCTGAGAAACAAGATGCCTCAAATAACAAGAAGTTAGACAAACTGTAGTTTCATATGCTATTTTAATTGAAGTGGTTAATTGCCTTCTGTTATTTATCATTCCGTATCCTTTTTTTCCTTCTTAAATTCATCAAGTTTTCTAAGTCCCAAGGTTTCACACTTCATAGTTGACCATGTTGAACTGTGTGGTGACATAGATGTTTTATTGTGTGTAAATTATGGTAGTCTTGGTGTTCTCAACTTACAATTACAATTCATCAAATTTTCTATATAGGTTTTAAGCCGTTGCGGGATGGAGTGTGAAGGACTTGAGACCTTGTGCATTAGGGATCAGACTCTTACAAATGAAAGTATGTTCTACCACTAAGTGCTTAGGGATTTGTAATTTTGAAGCTTAAATCTCTCTCCCACATCATGTTCGCTATATTGCAGATGCAGAGAAGATTGTTGGTTGGGCTTTAAGCCACCACCTCATGCAGAATTCTGAAGCTGATCCTGATGCAAAGGTTGTTTTGTCTTCTGAGAGGTGATTACTAGCTTGCACTGCTAGTTATTAGAAATATGATATATGCTCTATTTAAACCTTCATAGTTTTTTGTTATTAATCATTATTTATTCTACCAGCATCCAGTATGGGATTGGGATTTTACAGGCTATTCAGAATGAATCGAAGAGCCTGAAGAAGTCTCTTAAGGTGATCATTTTATGAACTTTTGCTGCTTGGATTGTAGTACAGTAGTAGATAGTGTATTCGGGTAGTTTGTTCCCACCTTACTGCTTATTTCACGAATGCCATATTCTGAATCATCCTGCTTCTTGTGCTGTCTGAAATCAGGATGTTGTAACAGAAAATGAGTTTGAAAAGAGGCTTTTGGCTGACGTTATTCCACCTGGTGACATTGGTGTTACTTTTGATGATATTGGAGCTCTTGAAAATGTCAAGGATACAATGAAGGAATTAGTGATGCTTCCTTTACAAAGGCCTGAGCTTTTTTGCAAGGGGCAATTAACCAAGGTTTTACTTTACATATTGAAATGCATTTATTGTTTAATATGCATTTCTTTTCATGTCTGTTGACATACGAGTTAGATTCCATTATTTTTTTGTTTTGTTAAGGAACTTAGGAATGGGAATAACTAACTTAACTCCTTAGTCCGCATATATAATATATATATATATATATATATATATGTATATATATATATATATATGTATATATATATATATATTAAGTCCAGCCCAATAACACATGATACCCAAGGTAGCTATTCTCTAACACATCCCCTCAAACTGAAGCATAGAATCATGTTTAGCTTGATTGTCACACCATAATTTCATAGCCATTTCACTCTTGAATCCAATCTCATAAAGATGATACATCCACCACAAATAGGCCCTATGTTAATAGTCATGTTAATTGTTGCACCCGAATCAATGACCCAGTTGTAGGAAGAAGACAAGTAACGGGAATACCTGATTGAACAAGTGTAGTAGTAGATCAAGTGGTAATAACCTGTGAAACACGGAATCTAGTATAGGCATCATATTCAGCTTCAGACATTGTGATAGTTTTGAAGCCCTTCGTCAGAGGAGTAGATACGGGTGTGGGTAAAAGACCCTCGAGTGATTACACAAGCAGGACACTGGCATGATACTGTGTAGTGTGTAGGTTTCCCAACACACTTGTCATCATTAGTTTAAACTGAAGCTGAAATCACCCTCAAGCATATAATCGTAGGCTTTGTAGATATCTCGAACTAATTAGAACTATTTGAACCCGAGTGGAAATGGTAATCCAGCATTGCAAACAAATTCTGTAATATTATCCACACAAAGAATCAGGTGCCTTCACCTTTAAAGCTCTAAAAGCAGCAACCTAAACTCACCAAAGCCAACAAATGACAATAAAAGATGCTGTAAAACACCAAACATCAACTTTCTAGTTTCAATCCAGCTCTGAAAACTCAAGACATTTACTGGATTTCAAAGATAACATTAAATTCACACCATCCAGCATCCGAACCTCAAAGAAAGCACTAGAACAACACTAAAAATGTACCAAGCACACTAGGGCTGCCAAAAAAGCATCAATATGGGATGAACCCTTGCTCCCAAGGTGCAATCACTTGTTCGAACTATTCTGGCCGGCGGTGGAAACACCACATGCGGTACCGTGGGCCATGACTCAGTTCATCTAGCACGACAAATCACACCCAAAACGCCAAAACAACTCACAAAGTTGTGCTTAGCAGTGGACAAAAAAAAAAAATTCTGGCCCTTGGAAAGGGTAGATGATTCTGAGTAGGGAACCTGAATCTTAGTTTTTTTCTTTTTATACGAATGGAAAAATGGTTTGTGATTTAGGGTTTCTCTAACCTAGCTCTTGATACCATGTTAGAGGAATTTAGGAACGGCAATAACTAACTTGTTAGTCTCCCTATCTATATACACTGACACTCAGAGTTAAAGCATCTGTGGTATGCAATAGGTTTTAACAAACTGTTCTTAAAGGAATTTGCGGTGCTTTGCTTCCGGAAAAATTGAAATATACTTTTTTCTTGTAAAAACCACAGCTACTAAAATCATGTAAAATTTTTGGCGACCTCCTAAATGGCCCGCCCCTCGTCGAAATAGCTTCTGGACCATGAACTCTCTCAGTACCCTGATTTCTGACTGTGAATTACCTTTTGTGCAGCCATGTAAGGGTATCCTATTATTTGGCCCCCCTGGAACAGGTAAGACAATGCTTGCAAAGGCAGTTGCTACCGAAGCTGGCGCAAACTTCATCAACATTTCCATGTCAAGTATTACATCTAAGGTTTAGATTTATTTCACTGACTGTATTTTAATCTTTCATGTATCAGTTAATTATTCATGTTAATTCGCGTCCTTTCCCCTTTTTGCTTCAGTGGTTTGGTGAGGGTGAGAAATACGTGAAAGCTGTTTTCTCCCTGGCGAGTAAAATTGCTCCTAGTGTTATATTTGTTGACGAAGTAAGTCTTTTACATAAAATGTTAGTGGTTTGTATTATTTCATCAGCTGATAAATAAATCGGTGAACTGGTATGGCTTCTTGTATAGGTAGATAGCATGTTGAGTCGGAGGGAAAATCCCGGGGAGCATGAAGCAATGCGAAAGATGAAAAATGAATTCATGGTGAACTGGGATGGCTTACGTACAAAGGATACTGAGCGAGTTCTTGTGCTTGCAGCCACTAATAGGCCCTATGACCTTGATGAGGCTGTCATACGGAGGTTGCCACGGAGGTGAATACCATGTTCAACTGCACTTCAAAATCTTTTTTTGTCTTTCCTTTTCTGGGGGAGGGGTTAAGGGGACTAGGAGATTTTTGAAGTTTTATTTTTGGTGTTCTGCAGATTAATGGTAAATTTGCCAGATGCTCCAAATAGAGCAAAAATATTAAAAGTTATACTGGCAAAAGAGGACTTGTCTTCTGATGTTGATCTGGAGGCAATTGCAAGTATGACTGACGGATATTCTGGAAGTGATCTAAAGGTTATAGACGTTCTTTTTCCTTTTACCTTATACTTTTAAAAGTGGCGATGTTAGTCAATATTTGGTGTCCCTTCATGCTTGCTCTTCTATTGCAGAATTTGTGTGTAACTGCGGCACATCGTCCGATCAAAGAGATTTTAGAAAAGGAGAAAAAGGTACGGTCCTTCTCAATGGTGTGTTATCAGTATGCTGGGTCTGGGTACAGTTTGTCATTGTTGTTGATTGTAATGTTACTGGTAGAATGGTTTGTGTTTGCATGAATCATTCCATCATCTTATGCTTGAATCATTAGTGTTTTGGTCTAATATGTTTGATGCATGACAGGACCGTGCTACTGCTTTAGCTGAAGGTAGACCTGCTCCAGCATTAAGTGGAAGTGGGGATATCCGATCTTTGAGCATGGAAGACTTCAAACATGCTCATCAGCAGGTATATGAAACGGAAATCTCCTTTTATACAAGCTTTCCCTCCCTCCCTCCAAAACAAAATTAACTTTATTATATGTTACATTGAGGCAGGTATGCGCAAGTGTTTCCTCTGAATCAGTAAATATGAACGAGCTTATGCAGTGGAATGAACTATATGGGGAAGGAGGATCAAGAAGGAAAAACTCACTCAGCTATTTCATGTGAGAGTCTCTCCTTGTACAAACGTCTACCCCCATTACTTTCCATGCCCTAAGGTTGCATATTTGTAGTTTTGTATGCCTGTTAAGGTTGCAGGACTTGCTGGAGAGTCATTTCGATGTAAAATGAAATATAGGTTTTTAAATTTATTTTCTCTTACCTGTGGGGTGGTAGGTTTTGAAAGGAGTGGAGCCTTGCATATTGGCCAGACTTCATTGCTTTTGTTTTGTTCCTCATCCACCTGCCGCCACTATAGAAAATGCGTGTTCAAAATTGATGTATAAGTGTCGTACTAGAGGGAGAAAAAATATGAGTCGTAAGACCCCGTGGAAGCATTTATTGTCATCCTAATGGAATTTCCTGGAACAATAGTCATTTAGATCATGACTATTTTCTTTTTAATGTACATATCGTCGGTCATAGATCTCCCTTTAGTTGATTCCCTAAGCATGCAAGTCATTGATGCTGCAATGGTATTCTCTGTTTTCACTATAAATATTTATGGAATTTTTTTAAATACAAGTTAACATTTTATATTCATTCATTTAATATAACATGAGTTGTAGGTATGCTCTCGGTAGTATTTGGTCCAAACGTTTGATAACTGCAATCAAGTGTGCTAGAAACGAGCGGCCGATAAAGTGTTTTTTTTTTTTTTTTTTTAACCTGACGGTAATTTTGTAGATGGTCACTTGATTTTTAACGGGACAGAACTTAGGTAACGTTTTTAGGTGCTTGAAGTGCTGTTTATTGATAAAAGGAGTAACATGGATTATTCATTTACATCTCATAATCAAGTCACCAAGTAAGATTCATGTTTTATTGGTGAATACCACCAAAAGTAGTTAAATAACTTAAGGATTTTTTATGTTTTCTTTTCATTTTGGTGTTGGGGACGGGACAGCTAATATTTTATTTCCTTAAATTGAAGTATCAAATATATCTTAAAAGAACTATTAAATGTAAGCAAGAAATTTGGATGTTAATCAAATTACAGGGATTTACATATTTGAAACGGTACTAACTTGCGCTTAGAAAAATTGGTGAAATACGAATACTTCGACAGTTTGTATATTTTGTAAAATGGGGTGAAAATCTGGGGACGGATTATATGGACAATTTCTTCGTATTTTTCACCTCTGTATTGTTGTAACAATTGTATTACACTTAACGCATGTAAGAGCCTATCTTTTTGTTTACAAACTTAGGTTTTCGCAACTTCATTGTTGCACATCTCATCCCTTGGATTCTTTGAATTTCTTTGAAATTGAAATGAATAATGTTGGAGTTTTAATAAATCTCTATTGAAATCGAACATGTGTTCAATCCTCTATCATGTGAATAAAAATTTGTTTTCAAATCTTTAGTTTAGGAAAGCTAGGGTTTGAAAATCTTTGATGATGACTATGTCAATTTAGCATGGTTTGATCCTTGAATCTCTTATCCAGTCTTACTAATATGAAGTGTTATCTATCCTTTAAACAAACTAACCTTTGGTGTCACTTGATCTTCTAAAAACCCATTCATAGATTATCTTTAGATAAAAACTTTTTAAATTCTTTTTCATCACAAATTTACTTTTATTTTTTGTTGGGATTGACTTCTAGTCAAAAATCTCGTAAAAACATGTTTTTTGAGTTTTTGAAGCACAGATGTAACCTTTCATGAACTGGCTTTAGCCAGGTTGGCCTGCACCAGCAAGAAGACCCAACTTAGGTTCTTTGTTAGGTCGTTTGCCAACAAAGTCAAATTAGTTCACCTTATATGTGATGTAGGATTTTTTGTTGCCACATAATATGCAACTAATATAGTGATAATAATGAAGAAAAAAATGTTAGCTAACTTTAAGTATGAATTTAGCACACAAAAAATTAGAGGACCAATATGAACAAATAAATAAATTGGAGAATGAAAAGAATAATTTACTTGAATTTTAATGTTTGCTTGAAAAAAACGCTACCCATGTCGATTATTGGAGGCTTCCCCTTTTGGTAAGGTGTATTTACAGGGTGAAGGCTATCATGCACTACCCATCAAAGTAATATAGTGATGCTTCACTTTGTGGTCCAATTGTTTTGTCAAGTGGGTTAGTTTTACTGTTCAACTCATTTATCATTTTTCCACCGATCAAAGTTGGGTACACTGGTCTCAAAATACAAGCCTTAATGAACAAATTAAGGAAAATGATTTTTGAATACACAAAACGGATACAAATACGATGTACGTTTGTTTTTATTGTGTATTTTTGGAATATGTATATATAAGAAGATAAAAAGTAAGTGAGAGATACAAGAAAATATATACGGTGTTACATACGGTGTCAAAATTTCGTGTTAAAATTCTGACAAACTAATGAGCTAAAGTAAAACACTTTTCTGAGTTTTATCCCTCAAACACATTCTCCGCCCCCTTACTGCTCCTCCATATCCGTCGCCGCCGCCACAATCCCTACCTTTGACGCCTTCGCCTGACTCTCCTTCCCTGCAGCCCACGGTCTCACCGTCGGATCCATTGTCGTCGATGTTGATGACGCCGAAACGTGGCGGATCTTTCGTCGGTGGTGGAATACGTGAAAGGTGGGTTTCACGAGTTCGCAGATCTGTCGTTCTGCCGCGGATACGTAATAAGCTATGCCTTCGTTTGCTGGGAGTTAGTGAACACCGATTGAGAAGAACATAGCTTGAAACTCATGCTCCCATCCCTCTGTTTCCTTTGTTTTGTTTTGTTCTCTGTCTCATCTTGAAACACAATACTCATATTCTTGCTACCGTGTGAGTGATGAGATGTTGGGAAGTTTCTTGGTTATTGGAGAGATAGAGGGTTGGCAGTGGTTGTTGTTGTTGTGCTGGTGGCTGCCATGGACGACAACTTGGCCATCAGGAAAGATAAAGAGAAGATATGATTTGATATTAAATTTTTAATTCTTATAATCTCATTTTAAATACTTAATAAAAATCTAAATACAAGAAATATATATATATATATATATATATATATATATATATATATATATATTTATTTGACTACAAAAAGTTGTTGAAAAGTCAAGCACACTTTCACTAATGCAGTTGACAAAAATCAGTGAATTACAATTTGACACTGTATTTACCCAATACACATGAATAATGAAAGCACACGATATATTCATAAACTGCATTATTATGTATTAACAATATGCATTTTAGATTTCATGAGTCATGACACCAAAAACACTTCTCCCATTTGATATTCTTTACAACTCCGCATTTTAAAGATTTTATCCTTTATATGTGTAGTTAACAATTTTGAAACCTTTATCATTAGTATACAAAATAGCAGGTAAAAGCTACAATTTTTTTTTTTGCAAAGCAAGAGCCTTGAGATAATTAATATGCGGAATTACTTTTTTGATCTCTTATTTATTTATTTTGTTCAACTTGATCCCTTAATTAATAAAATGTTCAAGTTGATCTTCTATTTTGTGAACGTTATGCAATATTGGTCCTTCCTGTTAGATTTACAATGACAGTTTAAGTTTCATCATTAGTTGCCGGAGACACGTCTTGGAGGAGAACCTCACTAGAATCTAGAAATACTGTTGGAATTCGGGCTCTCTCTTCCCCTCTTTTGGTTGTTCCTGAAATACTCAGAATTATTCCTCTTAGGGCATGATTGAGCGAAAACATTTATTACCCTTTGAGGCCAAATGAACCTTGGCCTCTTCAGATAACCTATATGTATGAGTTTTGAAGGGAATGTCAGTGCATCTACAACCTTCAATGCAAGACCGCTGGCTAATAACAAAAAAAAAGAAAAAAGAACAAGATTAGTATCCATCATAAGAAGTTGAACCAAAAGAAGAGTTCAGCTTCACAAATATCGGTTACAAGAACAAAAAAAAAACCAAATGGGTATGGGAAAATTAAGCTAGGTTTGAGTAAAATGGGTTATGATGGTGAAATTTGAAAGTGGGGTGGTTGCAAGTTCGAAGCTTTTTCCGTTTTAGAGAGAAGAAAGGAAGGTGACAAAGTAAGTGAAAATGAGGAAACTAGAGAAATGAGTGTGCAGTTTCTCTATTGTACACACAGATAGAGAGAGGAGAAGAAAGTTTCAAGATTCCGGTGAGAGGAGGTGTTTCCCGCAACTATTAGTGAAATTTAACACCATCAGTATAAATCTAATGGAAAGTATCAATGTTAGGTTTATAAAATAGATTATCACCTTGAACAATTTAATAATTAAGGGATCAAGTTGAACGAAGGGGATGAATTCTCTCTCATACTTTACCATCCAATGAAATCCCTACCATCTATCAAAAAGTGGAGAGATAAAGTTTTTACAATATATTAAGAGAGAGAGAGGAGGAGGAGGAGGAGGGAGGAGGGAGGAGGGAGGAGGAGGAGGGAGGAGGGAGGAGGTTTAAATGTGAGATTTCCCCTACATTATTTCCTATTATTTTCCACTTGAGAGAATCCATTCCCGTTGAATAAAATAAATAAAATAAGAGACCAAATGAATAATGCCTCCTAATTAATAATAGGGTCTTGCTAACCAGTATTCGGTTAAAAAATTCAATAGAAAACAGTTTTTTTTTTTAATTTGAAAACTAAAGAAAATACTTATCAGAATATTGAAAACATCACTTGGACACTTCCCAAAGAGAATTTTCTTTTATTGATTTTTTTTAAAGGTAATTTTATTGATTTTTTTAAAAGCACTAATTATAATATGTAACAAAATTTACTTAAAAAGCCGGACCTAACAAACATGTTTGGAAATACTAACTCGATCTTTTTTTATTTTCCTACTTTTTTTTAATACTTCGAAATACTAACTTGATTTAAAAGTAATGATAATATTAATAGCATAGGCAAATTGGGCCAGTAGAGGTGTAAATTAGTCGAGCCGAGTACTTAAAGCTTGAGCTTGGCTTGTGAAAAAAATAAGAAGCTCAAGCTTGGCTCATTTATTTAAACGAGCCTAACTAAACGCTTGAGCTTGACTTGTTGCAAAAAGTAAGGCTTGAGCTTGGCTTGTGTAGCTTATTTATAACTTAACTATTTTTGTATTTATGAAAATTTTTCTTAACAAAAAACCATGCATAGTTCCATAATATGAAAATTTTGCATTTAGTATTTAATTAAAATTTTAACAAAAATGAAACTTCAAATGGTACCCGTTCAATTCCTCTTATCTTAGTGCTTTTTTTTGTTGCTTGTTATGTTAGTAACTTAGTACTATAGTAGGATACAAATAGTTTTCTTTATATTAGATATTACGGGTAGGCGGTGGAAAGAATTTTCATTAGGATAATTACAAAAAAGTATTGGGAGTGGGTTTAACTATTGGGTCCAAAAGATATTTGGACTACAAACATGTTGGTTGGGCCAACCATTAATTTTCCAAGTTTTTAGTTGTATGAAAGATGAGTCTATCCATCAGCAATTCGTTAAGAAAGAGGAAGCAAATAAAAAACGTGGTAGTATTAGTATATATAATATATTATTATATATAATTTTTTTTGGTCATATTATTATATATAACTGAAAACTTATATATATATATATATATATATACACACACACACACACACACATGAGCTATTCGCGAGCCCTTAATGTCGAGCTTATAAGGCTTAGGGCTTGGTTCATTTAGATAATTGAGCACACTCTCAAGCTTGGGTTTGTTTATTTAATTAAACAAACAAGCTTTATCGAGTATTTAATAAGTCGACCCGGGTAGTTCACGAATAGCTCAGCTCATTTACACCCTTAGAAGCCAGTATCTCCAAAAACTGACAACTTCAATAATTTTCTATTGGCAAAATTACACTTTTTGGTCCCTTAAGTTATTTGTTTTGTTCAAATTGATCCCTTAAATTTTTTTTGTGACAAACTAGACCCTTTATGTTAGGTTCAGGTTTCAAATTGGTCCCTTAAGTTTTTTTGTAAGTTTTTTTTTGTGACAAACTAGACCCTTATGTTAGGTTCAGGTTTCAAATTGGTCCCTTAAGTTTTTTTTTGTGACAAACTAGACCCTTAAGTTATGTTAGGGTGACAAATTGGTCCCTTAAGTTATTAAAAATAATAAATTAAGGGTCTAATTTATTGGTCCCTTTGACAAATTAAGGGACCAATTTGTCACCCGAACATAACTTAAGGGTCTAGTTTGTCACAAAAAAACTTATGGGACCAATTTGAAACCCGAACCTAACTTAGGGGTCTAGTTTGTCACAAAAAAAACTTAAGTGACCAATTTGAACAAAATAAATAACTTAAGGGACCAAAAGTGTAATTTTGCCTTTTCTATTCAAAAGTATTTGTAACATTCAAAATTTTATTGGCAAAGTAAAATCTAAAAATAACCATTTCACTCTTCGTATTGAGTAATAACTTCCTTTGGTAAACTCAAGTTAGCATTCTCTAGTGATTTTACTACTCAAATAACATTATGAAAATATCACTAATTTTCAAAATAGGATGGAATTTGGATGAAACCCAAAAGATATTATTCAGAAGCAGCCACACAGAATTTATAACTCTGTCTTAGAAAGCATAAAGGGAATGTTACACACGATGTACAAAAGAATCAATCAAATATCCAACCCAACCCAGTTTACCCCAACAAACTTTACTTATATACAAACATCACTGCATCATAATCCTGAATTCTTCAAAGCTAAGCATGCCATCCCCATTCAAATCAAAATGATTAATCATCACTTTGCATTCATCAATGGACTTAGACTCACCCAATTTCTTAAGCATCTTCTTCAAGCTCTTGGGGGTTATAAATCCACTCCTTTCAGTATCATACATCTGAAAAGCTTCTCTCAAATCCTTCAACTTCTCTTCCTCTTCACCATTCTCCATCAAAGCAATGAAATCCTCCAAACTCAACAACCCATCACCATCTGAATCCAATGCCTCAATTGCCATTTCTGCTTCTTTCATCAAAAGCTCCCCACCCATCATGCTAAACCTGTGCTTCAGCTCTGAAGGTGAAACCTTGCCATCACCATCTTCATCAAAGTATCTAAGAACACGCTCAAATTCTGCTTCCCTCCTCATGTTACAAGACATATATATATATATAACAAGCACAAACCTCAAAGGAAAGTTGTTGCTTACACGAGCACTTGCTATGAACTATGTAGAGAGTTTGCAACAAAAAGTGTAACTTGTGTTAATAATATATGTTATGGACTTCGGGTAATTGTATTGTTGTATGAAACATATGATTATGTGAGAGTGGTCTTTTTATAGAAGATAGTGTTAAGTCGGTAAATTGACGCGTTGAGGTTGCGTTGAAGACGCTGCTAGATATTTATTTTAATAAATTTATTTTAATATGATATGATGTTACCGCGAGTTTTCTTAAAAGATAAGAGCATGGACGCCACGCCAAATGTTGGTGTCACATTGACACCGAGGATTACGAAAAGAGTACTTCTAATCAGAGGAGGGAGGACCTACTAGAGACAAAGTTGCTAAGTAATTTTACATTTTAATAGTATAATGTAACTCAACAATTTTTATTTTTTTTTATTATTCGGATTAGGATACCCCTTATAATGTCACTCAAAAAAACTTATAATTTTACATTTTAATAGTATAATGTAACTCAAAAAACCTTATCCATTTTTTTAAAATCTTTAAGTAATGTAATTTTTTATATTTATTATTTATTATTTATTATTTATTATATGGAGAATGCTAACGGGCACTCGTTAAGGAATAAAAAAAATAAGTTTCCATTGGAAATTAATGTATTTAATATTTAAAGAAATAAAATATTTAGGATATTTATTTGTTTTGTTTTCAGTTTCATACTTTCATTTTCTGTTTTCATAAATAATTACAAAACTGTCACCTTGTTTTTATTCTATTTCCTGTTTTCAGAAATTTGTATAAGAAACAATGAAAATAACTTTTTTCTGTTTTCATTGTTTCCTGTACAAATTTTTGGAAACAGCAAACATAAAGAAAACAATGTGACAGTTTTGTAATTAATTTTAAAAACAGAAAATTGAAAATAAAACAAACAGACCCTTAATTTTTCAATGCAAACTTGTTTTTTATGGGTTCCTTAACGAGTGTCCTAAGGATAGTCGTTAGCATGACTTTTATTATTAATTACTAATAATTATTTATTCATTATGACACTCGACCCTTATTATATAATTACAAATTATTTATTCATTATTTTTTGAAGCAAAATCATTAATAATTAATAATTAGTAATTATAAAGTAAGTATAAAACGAAATACCAGAAAGAATTATGTAAAAATTCCATTTTTCTATTTGATTACGCGGAAACCAACAATTAACGGTCAACTGCTTTGTGAACTGTTTTTTTGTATTGCTGTGGGCAACAGCAATGCGGCGAGAAAGATTGGCATCGTGCCCCGGTATGTAATCATCATCATCATAGAATAAACTTTGGATTTCAACGCGTTGGTGCGCCCCACCGAGCTTTGAATTAATCATTTTATTATCAATATATAATGGTCTTACTAGCAAGTGTCCTAAGATTATTGGTTAAAAAATCCACAAAAGAAAAGTTTTCATTGGAAAACAAAGTATAACACTTTTTAAAATGTTAAATACACTATTTCCTTTACAATTTTTTCTTTATTGGTTCCTTAAATGATATCCTAAGGACACTCGTTAGCATTCTCCTACTATATTATACTACCTCTGATCCATAATATAAGAAATAAACGAGTCTTTTTATTTTTGTTCCAAAATATAAGAAACATGTATTAATTTTCAAACATATTAAATAATAATTTCCAATATTACCCTTATTAATTACTGTCATTAATTTTAGACCATCAAAATTTATATGAGTATTAATTATAATTAACTCATTTCAATATATTTTTTGATCTATATATTTTAGGGTTTTGTTTTTTATATTATGGATAGAAGGTAGTATATATTATATATCACCGAATAATGTCAACAGTCTTCACACACGGGAAAAAAAAAACAAAAGAAATTCCTCAGATATTTATTCTAATGAGCAACATCAAAGTCGACTAAGTTATATTTATTGAAGGAAAATTACACCGTGTGGTACAACTGGGCCGGCTTATCAAAGTTATTTTAGGAGATTCTTGAAACATATCCTTTCTTTATTTTTGGAACTGGAACTAAATTATGATAATTGATAAGCACAACCCCAATACTTTTTTTTTGCGTTATTATTACTTATTTTATGGTCAATTGGTCAATGCAACGTGTCATGCGGGAAAACAACCCATTCCATGCCTGTTAACACGTACGGCATCGCAGCTCTCGTAGTTAACGCAATGCAATCATTTTATTTTGCCATCTGTTTCATCCCCAATGGTAATGATGTAAGTGGAAGCAGTTTAGTTTCGGTCCATATAAGTATAAAAAAAAAAAAACAAAATTGTTAAGAAAGATCACCGCTTAAATGTTTAAATTTAATAATGTTTTGAAAAATTAGTCTCCTATCTATCTTTTGTTTTATAAACAAAAAGTATATTGATAAAAAAAGTATAAATGATATCCTAATCCGAATAATAATAATTTAAAAAGAAAAGGATCAATGAGTAGATCCAATATAAATAAAATACTGGACTCTCACAAAGAAATCAGTATCATTGTTAAAAAGTCTAAACCCAAACCACCAAAGTCAGACAATAAATAAGCTAAAACCCACAAACCCTGTCATTTTGGTTGGAGGATATCCTAAAAAGAATTTTGCTAACCAAGGCTACACTTTTTTTCGACAATCTATAAAGATATTGTTTAAGAAATCAATATATAGAAAAATATTATGGAAAATCACAATTTTTAGATTTTTTTATGTGTTGAACGTATCATGTTTTCAATAATTTTTTTATCTTTGATTTCATAACCAAATTTTTTTGGAAACTGATTTATCTTTTAAAAAAATATATATAAAGAACATTGGTTAAGGATTTCCAAACATAGAAAAATCATATTAAAAAGTATAACTATTAAATTTTCAAAGTATTAAATATACCACTTTTCAGGACAAAGTTTCTATTTTAATTCATTAACCAATACTCTAAGGGTACTGGTCTGGACCAACTTCACTCACCAAACATCCTATATAGAACAAATTCACTCACCAAACATCCAATATAGGATCCTACCAGAAGAGCGTCCTCTTGTTGTCCAATCACGCGTTTTACGTACTGGACCATAAATAAAGGTCCAAATACCATGAATGACTGAATGTTCTTGTTGTTTCTGGAGTACTTCCCAGTTCCCACGAAGAAGGGAAGAACTTGCACCCAAAGTGCATTCGGTTGGGTGAGCACGCCTTGACCTAATTTCACCACAAAAGCATCGTTCATATGGAAAAGAGAAGCCCATACACCCTTAATGCTTTGGAAGATACATATGTTCCTAGCTGATAAGATGGATCTTTGCAAAATAATATGTATTTTCATCCTTTGATCTTATTTGATTTTTTCAAATTTGTTCTATAACTTCTTGTGTTAAATTTGCCCTTTAACTTCAAAAAATTGAACAATTAGTTATGTCTCCAATTCCGTTAGTGACATATAATTGTTCTTCTTCTTCCTCATAATGGTATCCATAGAAGTCTACATCTTAGTTGTAATGGCTAAAATAACTCCTGATCTCCCAAATTCCATCCAAAAGCAAAATTGGCAACTGGGACCTCCACAAGTTGAATAACCTCCTCCTTTGGTAGAAAACAAACGGGCAAAACAAAAGTAAGATGCAGTTTCATAGATACTTTTAGTGTCATTTCGATGTGTAACAGCCGGTTAATAAAATATAATATGTAACAAGTATTTATTTATTTTTTTAAAAAAATAACATTAAAAGTACATACGAAACAATTGTTAGTCAAATATAAAGACTAAGGGTCTGTTTGGGAGTTTGGAGGGGAAGGAAAGTGAGGGATCAAAGGGGAAGGAAAGGGAGGGGAGAGGAGGGAGAGTATTATCCATTCCCTTGTTTGTGAGTGTATATTGTACAAGGGAAAGTAAATGAAGGGTTTATAACATACTTTTACAATTTTACCTTTATTTTAGAAAATTAACATAAGTAATATTTGTTAAATAATATTAATGCACCTTTCAAAAAAAAATTTAATACTAATGCAAAAAAAAATTATTCATTCAAGCAGCTATAGCTCAGCCACTTTCCTCTAAAAATTGGGGTACCCCCCCCCCCCCCCTCCCCCGCGCGTAAACCAAAAAATTGAGGTGAGGAGGGGTTTGGGGGGTTTTCCAAAATCCTAAAAAACTTCCCCTCCAAATTTTTGCACTCACAAACAAGGGAGAGGTTCTCATAAACCTTCCCTTTCTCTTACTTCCCCTCCTAAACAAGACTCGCAAACAGACCCTAAGTGTTGATCAAAATTAGTGGCTAAGTCTTGGTCAAAATTGATGGCCTTCAAGCTAGAAAGAAGAAGAAGCAAAATTGGTTTCTTTGGTCAAAATTGATGGCTACCAATCAAGAGGGAAGAAGAAGCAAAATTGAAATTTGCTTCTTATGTTCACACTACCATAAACCTCTATAAATAGAGGCCATTGCCAATGAAGGATATCATTCCAACATTGAGAGCATTCAAAGTTCCAAAAGCTTAGAGAGATAAGCATTTGCGAGAGAAATTATAGTGAGAGAATTTTGTGAGAAAGGAATTCTTGGGTGTAATTGGGTTGTGGGTAGTGAGAGGTTGTGAGTGTTTGTAAACACTTTGTGTATTTCCCTTTTTAGTATAAGTCTACAGCAGCCCGGAGACGTAGGCATAATTGGCCGAACTCCGTTATCAATTTTTGTGTGCTATTATTCCTCATTTTTCCTCCTTTTCTCATATCTGATTATCGGAAATTTGGCGTAATTTCATAACAACTGGTATCAGAGCTTTAGGTTTTCTAAAGCACGGTGGTTCGCATAAATTGTCAGAAAAGATCCAGAGGAGGTCAGATTCGAGTGGGACCAATGGCGGCAGACGAAGGAAAGGTGAAAATTGAGAAGTTCGATGGTGCGGACTTTTGCTTTTGGAAGATGCAGATTGAAGATTATCTGTATCAGAAAAAGCTGCATCAACCTCTCCAAGAAAACAAACCAGCGGGCATGAAGAATGCAGATTGGACGCTACTCGACAGGCAGGCCCTCGGAGTTATCCGATTGACGTTATCCCGTAATGTTGCCTTCAACATTGCAAAAGAAAAGACCACGGCAAGTCTTATGGCAGCTCTTTCCAGCATGTATGAAAAGCCGTTAGCCTCAAACAAAGTTCATTTGATGAGGCGGTTGTTTAATTTGCGGATGACAGAAGGCAGGTCGGTAGAAATCATCGTAGTTCCCATAGCTCAAAAACTATCGAGTGTTAGAATTGTGGAAAGTCCGGGCACTATAAAAATCAGTGCAAGAGTGCACCAAAGAATCAGGAGACGAAGACAGAAGCAAATGTTGCTTCCACCTCAGGAGGTGATGATGCATTGATATGCTCTTTGGAGAGCAAGGAAGAGTCTTGGGTGTTAGACTCTGGAGCATCCTTTCATGCCACTTCGCAGAAAGAGTTCTTCAAGAATTATGTCCCCGGAAACCTTGGTAAAGTTTACCATGGTAACGAGCAATCTTGTGAGATTGTGGGTAAAGATGTAGTGACGATTAAGTTGAATGAGTCTGTATGGGAATTGAAAAATGTCAGACATATTCCCGACCTGACGAAGAACTTAATCTCAGTGGGCCAGTTGGCCAGTGATGGCTACACAATAGTCTTCCACGGCGATCAATGGAAGATTTCAAAGGGTGCAATGACGATTGCTCGCGGTAAAAAGAGTGGTACTCTTTACAAGACAGCAGGAGCATGTCATTTGATTGCAGTTGCAGCAAATGAAAATTCTCATCTATGGCACCAGAGACTAGGCCATATGAGTGAGAAAGGGATGAAGATCATGCACTCAAAGGGAAAACTACCAGGTTTTCGGTCAGTAGAAATTGACATGTGTGAAGACTGTATACTTGGAAAGCAGAAACGAGTCAGCTTTCAGACAAGTGGAAGAACCCCAAAGGAGAGACTCGAGCTTGTTCACTCTGATGTTTGAGGTCCAACGACTGTCTCATCCATTGGTGGAAAACAATACTTCGTGACTTTTATCGATGATCACTCTAGGAAGGTATGGGTATACTTTCTGAAACATAAGTCTGAAGTATTTGAGGCTTTCAAGATGTGGAAACTCATGGTAGAAAATGAGACAGGGTTGAAGATCAAAAAGCTCAGAACCGACAATGGTGGTGAATATGAAGACACCAGATTCAAGAAGTTTTGCTATGAGCACGGGACCAGAATGGAGAGAACTGTGCCAGGTACGCCTCAACACAATGGTGTAGCTGAGCGTATGAATCGAACGTTGACTGAAAGAGCCAGAAGCTTGCATGTGAAGTCAGGCTTACCGAAGCAGTTCTGGGCAGAGGCAGTCAACACAGCAGCTTACTTGATCAATCGAGGTCCATCGGTACCATTAGAGCACACAATACCAGAAGAGGTATGGAGTGGAAAAGAGGTGAAACTTTCACATCTTAGAGTTTTTGGTTGTGTAGCATATGTGCACATCAATGATCAAGGCAGGAGTAAGCTTGATCCCTAATCAAAGAAGTGCACTTTCATCGGTTATGGTGAGGATGAGTTTGGCTACCGCCTATGGGATGATGAAAACAGAAAGATGGTCCGCAGTAGAGATGTGATCTTCAACGAAAGAGTGATGTACAAGGACATGCATAACACAAACACCAGTAACTCAGAACAGAGTGGGCCAGTGTATGCAGAGGTGGATGATGTCCCAGAAAGTCCTATAATTGATAGTCCTCAGTCAGAAGAATCAACTGAACAGAACAGTGAACAACAGTCTGACACACTAGAGCCTCCTACTCTAACTCCTGTATTGAGAAGGTCTTCCCGACCTCACGTGCCTAACAGTAGATACATGGACTACATGTTATTGACTGATGGAGGGGAGCCTGAAGACTATGAGGAAGCATGTAAAACCGCAGATGCCAGCAAGTGGGAGCTTGCCATGAAAGACGAGATGAAATCTTTGATCTCCAATTAGACATTGGAACTAGTTAAGTTACCCATGGGAAAGAAAGCTCACAACAAGTGGGTGTATCGGGTGAAGGAGGAACATGATGGCTCCAAGAGATACGAAGTCCGACTAGTTGTCAAAGGATTTCAGCAAAAGGAAGGAGTCGACTACCCCGAAATTTTTGCTCCAGTTGTGAAGCTCAATACTATTAGGTCTGTCCTAAGTATTGTTGCAAGTGAAGAACTCTATCTTGAGCAGTTAGACGTAAAGACTGCATTTCTTCATGGAGACTTAGATGAGGAGATATACATGCACCAATCTGAAGGATTTTTAGAGAAAGGGAAGGAGAATATGGTGTGTAGATTAAAGAAGAGCTTGTATGGCCTGAAACAAGCTCCAAGACAGTGGTATAAGAAGTTTGAAAGCTTCATGCACAAGGAAGGTTTCCAGAAGTGCAATGCCGACCACTGTTGCTTCTTCAATAGATATAAGTCCAGTTATATCATTTTGCTACTTTACGTCGATGATATGTTAGTAGCAGGTTCAGATATGGACGAGATCAGAAGCTTGAAGATGCAGTTGTCAAAAGAATTTGGCATGAAGGAATTTGGTCCAGCAAAGAAGATCCTTGGAATGCAAATCACGAGAGATAAGCAAAAAGGAATTTTGCAGTTATCTCAGGAGGAGTACATCAACCGTGTTTTGCAAAGATTCAACATGGGCGATGCCAAATCGGTTAGTACACCTTTGGCAAGTCATTTTCGCCTATCCAAGGATCAGTCCCCTCAGACAGAGGAAGAAAGAGAATTTATGGCTAAAGTTCCATATGCTTCAGCCATTGGAAGTTTGATGTATGCAATGGTCTGTACAAGGCCAGACATTGGCCATGTAGTGGAGTTGTTAGCAGGTTTATGTCAAATCCAGGAAAAGCTCATTGGGAAGTAGTCAAATGGATTTTGAGGTATCTAGGAGGCACTACAAAGAAGTGTTTGTACTTTGGTAAAAGTGAATTAAAAGTACAAGGCTACGTAGATGCAGACTTTGCAGGTGAAGTCGATCATCGAAGAAGCTCCACTGGTTACATATTCACTGTTGGAACTACAGCTGTTAGTTGGATGTCGCAGAAACAAAAGATGGTAGCTTTATCCACTACAGAGGCTGAATATGTAGCAGTGACAGAAGCCAGCAAAGAATTGATATGGCTTCAAGGATTGTTAACAGAGCTGGGATTCATCCAGGAGAAGAGTGTTTTGTACAGTGACAGTCAGAGTGCGATACATCTGGCAAAGAACTCAGCATTTCATTCTAGAACAAAACACATTGGTCTCCGTTATCACTTCATCAGATCTCTACTTGAGGATGAGGTGCTAACATTGAGAAAGATCCTAGGAAGTAAGAACGCAGCAGACATGTTGACAAAAGTGGTAACCATCGATAAACTGAAGTTGTGCTCAACTTCAGTTGGCCTGCTAGAGTAACAGACCAGAGAAGGCAGGCTGCTGCATGATCGAGGTGTGAAGACCGATTGAAATCAGTCTTCAAGTGGGAGATTGTTAGTCAAATATAGAGGCTAAGTGTTGATCAAAATTAGTGGCTAAGTCTTGGTCAAAATTGATGGCCTTCAAGCTAGAAAGAAGAAGAAGCAAAATTGGTTTCCTGGTCAAAATTGATGGCTACCAATCAAGAAGGAAGAAGAAGCAAAATTGAAATTTGCTTCTTATGTTCACACTACTATAAACCTCTATAAATAGAGGCCATTGCCAATGAAGGATATCATTCCAACATTGAGAGCATTCAAAGTTCCAAAAGCTTAGAGAGATAAGCATTTGTGAGAGAAATTCTAGTGAGAGAATTTTGAAAGGAATTCTTGGGTGTAATTGAGTTGTGGGTAGCGAGAGGTTGTGAGTGTTTGTAAACACTTTGTGTATTTCCCTTTTCAGCATAAGTCTGCAGCAGCCCGGAGACGTAGGCATAATTGGCCGAACTCCGTTATCAATTTTTGTGTGCTATTATTCCGTATTTTTGCTCCTTTTCTCATATCTGATTACCGGAAATTTGGCATAATTTCCTAACAACACCACCTAAGTTTTGTCATCAAGAAAATCTTGGCTATGATGTTGCCCCTTGCCTTGGACGATGAGGATAGCCTAGCTTGAATGGGACTCGTTTAGAAGCACTTATTATGGTTCGAAGAGGATTTTAGCAGACCCCCTTGGACCAATGAAGGTTGTTCTAGAGTCTGCAAAGGAGATTAGAATTGTATGCAACATTCCCTCCAAGAGCACCAACAGTAGCAAAAAACTACTTTGCTAATTAAATAGAGTTCCCCTCCTTGAAGGGATTAGAAGTGGTGATCAAGTCTGGCTCGGTTACTATTATCTTTATCCTTCAATCAGGCAAGTCCAGTAGCCATCACAACAGGCTCATTAGAATATTCTGGATTGGAGCAAGCAGGATTGGTGCATTTCATTTGTTCATACCCTTAGGAAAGGTAACAACTGCATAATAGGCTGGTCAAGTGGAGTTTAGAGTAGGATTTAGGTCTCTAACTTCTTGATGCTCCTCCCTGATCATCAGTGATATGTCTAGGACTTCAATACCCCATGATTCCTTTCTGTAGTTTTCTCCTTTTCTTATTCTGCTGGGCTTAATTTTGCCCCTTCATGTACCAAAAGATAAGAAAAGAAAAAAAGAACAGTTGAGTTTGTCTTTTATATCATATCATATAAGCATTGCATCAAATCAATATTAATCTCATATTATAATGAGTCTTTCTTCAATCTTTTTTCCTTCCCTACCTAAAACCTTCCAATTCAACAACATCCAACATATGCAGCTAACAAAAATAATAAAATGAAACAAAAGAAAAAAAAAAACAAAAGTAATGAAATTAAATTATGATACATATATTAGACAACGGAAATAAACAAGGGGGCGGGTATTTGAGGTCCTTAATCCCATATATTTGCCCCTCATTAGCTTGTGTTAGTATAAAAGCCAATCCCTTTTATGCTGTCTATCCCCTCAGGCCTCACAAAACTACGGTTTCTTCAATGCCACGAGTCCATTATATAAATAATAATCATGTTGCAACTAAAGGATTATCTTCCCGGTCACCATGCTCAGACTTATTATCAATCCTAGTGTGAACAGCTCTGCCTCTCCCAAAATATTCTCATCCTGTCCACCACATTTCCAATCATTTTGTTGCCAGTGCTCCATCATCGGACAATATCCTTTCCATGTCCTCAAAATATTGCCAACTTTTCTTGCCATCCTTCTCATTCTTGAGCTCCTGCTTAAAAAAAGTAAGTTACTTGCTGAAATAGAAGCTATCTCATACAGTTGTATTTATTAACCTTTTTTATATCTTTGATTAAGGTATTTCTACCTTCAGACTGGGATATCACTGATTAGGTAAAATCCTCCTTAAAGTGACAACTCTAGAAGAGGGTGGTGGTTAGATAAAACTCCCATTATAAAAATTGAAATTATTAATGAAACCTTCTTCCTACCTGTATCTAGCACTTAACGGGAGGGGGCAACCTCACTACCCTGAGTGAGCATTAGTCTCATACCCAAAGGGAGTAAGAAACCTTGTAAGACCAAAAGATGCCTTCTTACCCTAGAAAAGCAGGTCAAAATAGATTGGTGCACATTATGTGAATTTTTTAGAATAAGTTATCTTGAATTACAGGGATATGTATTGTAAAAAGGTTAAACAAAACTTTATACAAATTATAAACAAAAGAAAAGCCGGCGAGAATCAGAATAATTATTTTTTCCTTCAAACCAACTGATATAAAGATTTCCTTAGGGTTAGTTTAGTATAGAGGGAAAAATTGGGGGTGAAAATTTCCTGGTTTAGTTTTCAATACAATTTCACCCAGTTTTTACCCTAATACCAAACGGACCGTTAAACATAAGAAGCAGTCCATCAACAATTATGGATGATTATTTTAAGTGATCGTATGATTTTCGTTATAATATTAACATCAAACTGCTTAAAAGAAGAACAAACCTCATATTTCAGTACCAAAGATGTCCACAGAGATTTGCACTGTCCAGGACTTCTGCTGATCCCATCAGCCAACAAGTTCTGAGATATCTCTTCCCACAGGGCCATCCTGCCCTTAACAATTTGAAATCTGTCACGTAGTTTGTCGCGCATACCAATCATCTTCTTAACTTCCTCAGGTTTCCATTTATTTCTCTTCACTGATTTTGAAGACTTGGGTTTAGAATTAGTCATCTCTTCAGACTTGCAATCAGAATTAGATGTCCCTTCAGAGTTGGCTTCAGAATTGGGTGTCTCTTCACGCTTGGCTTCATCAGTGTCTTCAGAATAATCTTTCTTCAGATTGGACTTGTGCTCCTTTCGTGAAACATAACCATTGTTAGCTTTAATTGTCTTCTCAACTGGTGAGGATGCAATGAATGGTTTCCAAAATTCATCTGAATCCTCTGAATCAAATACATCATCATCGGCTCCACTTGAAGTAGTGGAATCTTTCTCAGGCAGTAGTCCCTCACCATCAATGCCATCATCTGCACTAATTAATAGACAAGGGTGAGAATAGACACAAAATATAGGCTTAAAAAAATTTAGACCAGCAGAAATTCCTGTTAAAAGTCACAAATGCCTCCGCACCAACTATAGTAAAAAAAAAAAAAGTCACATAAGTTTTATATAAACTAGGTCCATTGCATTCTGATGTAATTTTACTACATGAGCAACAAAATCATCTGATTTATAAAGAAATTTACAGTCTCTGGTCCATTTAAGACGAATTATAATCCAAGACATTCATGTTATCAATTACTTAACCTACAATACTTCACGTAAGATTTATTAGTAAATGCATTTGAAACTATATTAATCCATCATCTCAAGATTCACAAGGGACCCAACTTCAGAGCAATCAAAACTCATTTGGGGAATTAAATTGACTTGCAATAATTGGTTGGTTTGAGAAGGAAACCACTAGACTGAAAACCATAATTAGCTTGGTTTACATATAAAAACTTTTTAAGTTTCGAAAACAGTAGACTAATTGAATGCAAGAAGCAGAGCGCCACATGCCAATCAATAATAAAGAATATATTAGCCACAAGAACACTTTAGTCTAGGTGAGAGATATCACGATGCTCCCCTAGCCAGGCAGGCAACAGCAAACTAGAGGAGATCAAGACATACCTCTCAACTCAGTATGAAAGCGGATTCAAAAGAATCATGCAAACATACACTTTACATCGCACATAAATAAAATGCAAATACAAGCACAAAAGCAAAACTAACCAGACCTCCACAATTCTGCAAGTATTCCTCAAATGTACTGGTGTTACCTCTTATTTGCATTGTGGTGGACTGATTTTCCATCCCATGTCCCTCCACTGCTTTTCTTAATGTTGATATACCAGGACCCACATGGGCTTTGCCAGACAATTTTGTGTTTATCTCGTCTGCAAGAACAGCTGCAGGATTTTCTATGGCAACGGCAATAACCTCTGGTCGTTTACCGCTGTACTTCCTCACCATTTTCCTCAACACCTCAGACACAGTTCTTTCCATGTGAGCCAGTGGACAGTTTACAGGGCAGCTTGAAAGAGCTGCATGTGCAGCTTTATGGAGTGCATCCAACAACTTCCCTTTGTCAAGCCATAGGCATCTTGTGGTAATTCTTATCTTCCCTTTTAAGGTGTTTTCAGCCAAACTACAATTTTGAGGCCGGAATATTTCCATGCTGCAAAAGATAAATAGCAGGATGTCACTAAACATGTTATGCTTCTCTTTCACTTACTTTAAAAGTTGAAAGATCTACCTAATCACAATGATGCCATCTAATGCGATTCTCAATCTTTCATCAATGCAGAGTTCACTTGATGTACCGAATGCTTTGTCGCCATCGCTATACTTCAACTGCATGAAAAAGGACCCCCCCACCCAAAATTTTTTTTAAGAAACCTCATAAATTATTAGATAAATTTCAAAAAGAGGCCAGTAGAATACTTTGAGGACCACAGACCTGTAAATTCTCTTTTCCGAGGGAAATGAAACCGTTAGAGAGGACTCTTCTATTTTTCAAGTGTGAGACACCAAGCATCTCGCCATTTTTAATAACCTGGTGCAGACATCTCATCAGTTTCTTCAATATTTTATGTAACAATTCATATGATATGTTAATACAAATCTCATTGTTATAACTTATAAGCCACTAACTAGTCTCTTCTCCATATGATGTTGTGATGTATTAACATCGCAACATCTGATAAAGAGGAAATGACTCACAGCAGTGTGCCGAATGCCAGTTGATTTTCCAAGTAATTCATGCTCCTTCAAGAACAAGAGTTCTCCATGTATGGGAAGAAAATGTTGGGGCTTCACTATTCTAAGTACTTCCTCCTGCAGAATTATATATAGTTTTTACTCGTCAATAACACGTCATATCAAAGATAGCATCAGAAAAAAAATAACTAGCTTGACAAGGCTTGATAATCCATGTGAAAGCTCACTATCTGGATATCTAATCAGGAAGAAAAGGCAACAACATAATTTTTAGAGTCAGGATCCATTGACACCAGGTGTAAGTCAAAAGACTTACACCAAATCTGGATCATTAAAATTAATTAATCTAATGGTTCATATTATTCCAATAAAAAAACTAAAAAAAAAAAAAAAAAAAAAAAGAACAAGTCACGTGCCCAATTTTTGTTCCCTTCCTTTCCCTCAACCTCAAGCCAGCCCTCTTTCTGAGTGAGGAATTTCTTCTCCTTCCACCATCCACATCCAAAAACTCAATCTTATCATACAACCCCTTGTGGTGATATCAGCACTTGCAGCCAAAAGGGTGTAGTTCCTACCATTCCCATCACTCAAAGAAATGGGTTTTCTGACAGGTTTGCGATAGCGAGAGGAACTGTTCCTGAAGTGTGAAGTGATGGGTTTTGGGACCCCAAATTTGAGGAGAATGAGGAGTAGTGGTGAAGAAATTGGCAAAGATGAAATCTTTGAGCACTGTTCTCCTTCTTGGCTTTCCAGGTATCTTGGATTTGGGGTTTGTTGAAGGAACGATCAATTGGCTCCAGCTCCCTCCACGACTGGTGCTGCCAATAGAAAAGGCCATGATTGGGGATTCTTAGTCTTGGATCTATCATCTTATCTATGAAACTCTAGATTAGAGTGCTTTATGTCTGCATGTATAATAAAATCACTCAATTTTAGGATGCCATTCTGTTATTGAGCATAATGGTAAACTTGATATCTCTCAAAAGCATATTTTCACGTCGGCGACTGAGTTCAACAATGTTAACAAGATTAGAAGGGGTGGTTACTGACGAGGAGAATAAAGGGGAATGTTAACAAGATTAGGCACGTGACTTTTTAAATATTTTAAGAATTTTTTTTACTGAATTATTTTCAACCATTAGATTAACTATTATCAATGATCCAGATTTGGTGCAAGTCTTTTGTCTTACACCTGGTGTCAACGGATCCTGACTCTAATTTTTATATCCCCAAATACTAATGAGAACATTGAATACTTTGGAAAGTGAAATAAAATGTAACCATGTCCACTTTCTTTCAGGATCAAGTATATGTTTTAAACTCTCCTTGGTTAAGAAGTAGCATAGTAATAATGATTTGACAATTGCAGTATATATTGCAAAATAACATTGAACAGACGAGCAAATTAAAAATGAAATGATAAAATGAATGAAAAAGGAAGAAAGAAAAATTGACACACAACAAAAGAACTTACCAATTCTCCACGATATGCATGACCAGATGTGTGCAGACCTTCATTTTTCCCCATAACTATTGTTGATCCAATCTCAGATATGCGGTTTAGCATTTGCATCACCCGAGACTCATTACCAGGGATAACCTAACAGTTTGATTTTGAAGCAGAGAATCAATTACACAACACAAACTGGTTTTTAGCGAAAAAAATTCAGAAATTGACACAAGGTCATACAGAAACATCCATAGTCACTAGAATGGATTGAAAGTAAAAATAGTATATTGTAAGTTCATACACTGATATCAGTTCATTAGCCACAGGTTCATTTAGTTATACTAGACATGTTTTGGCCTTTAGATAAAGTAGAATGCAAAGACCTAATACAGTAATTTATCATACCTTAGCTGAATACAAAACAACATCTTCCTTGGATAGTTTGAAAGCATGACTACTTCCATAAGATGCAAGATTCAAGGCAGCACGAGGCTCTGCCTGACACAATAGCACATATTTGGTCATATGCCTTAAACTTGTCCCATGTTTGTAATTTGTAATTCATGGAAGTAGGCAGCCTCTAAGGATATTGAAAGAAACTTACTTGAGAGCCTGTTGTCACAATTAGCAGATCTTTTGGAGCATAAGCATCAATATCCTCTGCTTTCACCTATGTAAAATTAGAAATAATGAAAAGCAGGGCAACAGACATGAGCACGAGACTTGCAAAAGCTGTTACGACTACAAGGATAAAGATGAATAGGTGCTATTACAAATTTAGAAACACAAATGGTGCAAAAAATAACAAATCAAACAAGTAATTATCTAAATAGCATGAAGACAAATCAGACACGCATAGTTAGACAAAGAATTATTGGCACAGAAGTTGTCAAAGTCATGACTAAATGTAGCCTGTAAATTCTAACAAAAGATGTAAAAGAAACCACTTGACCAAAAATTTCAAGCTGCTAAACAAGACCCAAGAATAATGTTTATAACTGTAACACACCATCTCACATGAATGTCTACTAGTCTTGAAAGCATATGCTTAACTCTAGCTTGAGCTAAAAGCCTAAAGAGCATCATACTGAAAGATGACTTTTAAGTGCACTAACTAAGGAGGGAAAGTTAACCAGGTCAAAGAAAAGACAAAATACTGTATTTAATGGACCATATAAAACCTCTTAAAATCGGTGTAGTAAAAGGGGCTGTTGCCAGTAGGGGCTCCTAAGTTAAATTGTTAAAATAAATTGGCAAAATTCATCACTGTTGAATTATCTAGTTGCAATGAATTTCCTCAAAAAACTAAATTAATAAATCAAGCTGATCAACAATTTATCTGTCTAACCTCTTAAAATAAATTGGTAGAATTCATAACTTGTGATTTGCCTACTTGCACTGAATTTCCACTAACAACAACCTAGTTAATAAAACAAGATGATCAGCACTAGACTTCTCTAAGGTCCAGCTGGCAATCTCTTAACTCTACTTTATATATATAAACAATCAAAAACTCAAAAATATATATGGTGGGGAAAAAAAATTAAGGCCAGCCACCAAGTACAACAAATTAGGTAAAATGCTAGAGTAAAGTCCCCAAACGTTTATTACCAGAGTGGATGGATCAATGGGAGCCTTTCCATCCTTCCAAGCTGCATCTAAATATGTCCTTAAAGACATGCCAACAAATACCTGATACAATAACCAAAAAATTACAATCACGAAACATTTACTTGTTAGTTTAAACAAGAAAGCCGTTCTCAATTGAATTGGAGTATACTAGCTAGGGACTAGGGAGAACATTACCAACTTTCTGCCAGTTAAATCAGCAGCAGCTTTCACACTTCCAAGCCGATGTATATTTGATGCAAACTGGGTTGTAATAACCCTTCCTTTAGAAGCTGAAATATGCCTCAATAATGCATCTGCAACAACAGATTCACTGGTTGTCCTTCCAGGTGAAAGTATATTTGTTGAATCACTCATCATCTGGAAAGTAATGGCCAAAGCAATGTTTGCTTTATCTTTTGTCAACATTTAAGAAAAAAGAAAGAAAGGATACATTCAACAACAATAACAACAACGACAACTACAAATGGCTTTCCCAATAAAGAAAGGATACATTTTTTTTTTAAAGTATTATATAATGTTAAAATCTATACACATGTACATCTGGCATCTAAGACTAACCTTATTTATATTTCACAGCAATATTCATTTGAGAAGAACAAAACAACCGAAAAAATATTTTCTAACAATATTGAGAAGCCACCGAGCCAGATCAAGAATCTGGTGTACCACACTGAGCCAGATCATGAATCAGGTGCACCCGCAGTGGAAAAAAAGGCACGTTGAAAAGGATTACAACTTGAACTATTGAAAAATTGGAAATGTGTTATCTTTCGAAAGACATATACCTTAATAGGAACTATATAAATAATGTATCACTCAGAGAACCCCAACATAATTGAAGATATACACCTCAAGGAAACTGTTCATCACTAGCCTATAAAACCCTCATGGTCTTTAAATTGCATCAAGTTTGTCTCTTCCTTATGTCAAATCCAATGAATAAGCTTTAGATGAATATCTAAGACCTAGAATAAGTATAGTGACTTACCAATGTTACTCCTTCTTTAGAGAGTTCCTCTAAAGCTTCACGATCAAAAACATTCCCATCTAGTGGTGTCTCGTCAATCTATTGAATCAACTTCTTCAGCAACAGGAGATTCAAGGTAAATAAAAGTGATAGTGCACTGAGAAGTAAAAGTAAAATTCTGACCTTCCAATCCCCAGTGTGAAGAATAGTACCATCAGAACAGCGAAGAACTAATCCACAACAATCAGGGATAGAATGGGTCACCCTGATAGGTTCTATCTCAAATGGCCCAGCCACAAACTTCTTCCTTGTTCTAAATATTTTGAGTCTAGATGGAATAAAAATACCATGCTCTTTCAAACGTTTTTTCATTAGCTGTCAAAAAGAAATTTTCACTTTATGTGGACTGCAATGAACAAACTAAGCAATGCAAAGAATAGATCTTCATCTCTTCGATGGCAAAAATGTGCTGCAAGTTTTTAGTAATAAATAGATATGATACAGTGACACAATGAAGAATTCAAGAGTTAGTCAACTTCAAGATATGTTGACACTAGCATCTAACTTTTATCACTTCATATGGACCATCAGTGTTGATACACATGGCAATTGAAGTTATTGAATAAATGACAAAGTAGCATTTATAAAGAAATCTTCATGCCAAATACCTCCATTGTAAAGGAAGAAGCAAAAATTGGTGTATTGGAATCCAATGCAGGGATGACCTGATGAACCAAGTGAAAATTATGTTAAGAGCAGATATAAAGAAAGAACAACATGCATTGTTAATGATAATCCATAAGAATAAATGTAAGAGGGAAAAAATAGAGTTTTTGACTGCATAAAGTAGAAGAAAAATACCTTCATGTAAAAGAACAACTTATTATATATATATATATATATATATATATATATATATACCGGTGAAAATCGGAGACAATAAGCATGGGCCCATCATACGAAATGACAAGAAATAAGAGCGAGATGTAAACCATAGGACTTAAGCGGGGTGGATGAAATGGCAAAGTGATCTAGGTGTTATTTGTGATTAAAAAAAAAAGTACCACTCAAGCTTAAGGGAAAATTTTACCGCACGGATATAAGATCCGCGATGTTGTATAGGACTAAATGTTGGGCGGTAAAAAACCAACAAGAAAATAAACTCAATATAACAGAAATGAGAATGTTGGATTGGATGAGTGGACAAACTATACAAAATAAGATTAGGAATGAATGCATTAGAGAGAAAGTGGAGGTAACACCTACCGTAGAAAAGATGGTAGAATCTCATCTTAGGTGGTTATTGGACATATGCAGAGAAGATATGTAGAAGCCCCAATAAAGAGAGTAAATTTGATAGGAGATTGGGCCTAAATGTCATGAATATATACATATATATATATATATATACCGGTGAAAATCGGAGACAATAAGCATGGGCCCATCATACGAAATGACAGGAAATAAGAGCGAGATGTAAACCATACGACTTAAGCGGGGTGGATGAAATGGCAAAGTGATCTAGGTGTTATTTGTGATTAAAAAAAAAAAAAGTACCACTCAAGCTTAAGGGAAAATTTTACCGCACGGATATAAGATCTGCGATGTGGTATAGGACTAAATGTTGGGCAATAAAAAACCAACAAGAAAATAAACTCAATATAACAAAAATGAGAATGTTGGATTGGATGAGTGGACAAACTATACAAAATAAGATTAGGAATGAATGCATTAGAGAGAAAGTGGAGGTAACACCTACCGTAGAAAAGATGGTAGAATCTCATCTTAGGTGGTTATTGGACATATGCGGAGAAGATCTGTAGAAGCCCCAATAAAGAGAGTAAATTTGATAGGAGATTGGGTCCTAAATGTCATGAATACTGGCCCCAAACACTAAGAGAAAAAGTTAGTTATCGATGAGAGAAATCAGATCTGAAATTAGATAAATCGAGGAATCCACGTTGGGGGAAGGGGTATGTGAATTGTATTTTGGGTTTCGGCTTTGAGATTGGGGCTTGAGGGTCTTCTCCTTGCTGGGAGTATCTTCCTCTTGTATCTCTGTCTTCATTCTCCATTTTCTGTATTTCCCTTTTCGTTTCAATCAATAAGATAGTCCTCCAATTGATAGCAACAATTGGTGCTTTCATTGAGAGATTTCGGGAGATTTCCAAAAGTTTATGTGAATTAGGAGGGCTTTGCAATGAATAGACACCATGGATGCTCGTGTAACCGCTGTTGAGTCCACTCATAGAAAGCAAAAAGCAAGAGGCACTGCAATGCGGCCAGGATCACTTGGTGAGGTCACATGACTAGATGTTGAAGGAGCACTCAGCTCAGTTGAGCTCCTTGACGACTAGCATCAGGGACATCGATCGCCGAGATGCGAGAGGGATTCCAGTGCCAACAATAGTCGTCAGGGGTCACTGTTTACCGGTTTAGGGTCCACGCCGAGTCGAGCAAGGGGAGCCCAAGTTCTGCTAGAGGTCCCAAGGTGCCTCAATGATATGATTGTCGCCTCACGGCAAAAAGAATCGAACTACTTGTTTTCTATGGTGATGATCTAGTCAAATAGGTCTCAAGAGTAGAGGCTTACTTCTTCGTGCAAGGGACCACACCAAAGCAAGGACTACATCCTACTCAAATTTGCATGGAATTCCAATGAAGATTTATAGGCATGATTGATTGAGGACTCGATCAATATGCCATGCCTATGCAATATTACCACAACATTATGCATAGAGAAAAATACTTTCTCTTTCCAAAACAAGCCAAATTTCAACTCCAAAGGCAGCACATCACTTTAGTTTACTTCACAAGTGTTGCAGAAATTTTGCCAACAATCTCTTATTCTCATAATATGAAGTTGGATCTTAAAGAGAAGTATCCATGAGAGAGAAAAGAAGAAAAGCTAGAGAGAAAAACTGTGAAAAAGATAATTTTGTATATTCTGATTTTTTTCATTGACAACTGTTACAAGATAGGCTTTTATAGCCTTCGGCTAATCTAACTGATTAGCAGTTACAGTCTAACTATCATAACAGACTGTTGCTGACTCAGCTTAGTCTGTTATGACTTACATAGCCTTACTCTATTAGCCCCCCCTCAAGCTCATGGGGGTTTCAGACAAGGAACAACACTGAGCTTGGACCTCAGCTCCATAAATTTAGAAGAAGACAGTGGCTTAGTTAGGGAGTCAGCCAGTTGGTCTGCACTTGGGACATGTACAATGCTGAGAGCTTTAGATATGACCTTTTCTCTGACAAAGTGAATATCAAGTTCCATATGCTTGGTCCTTGCATGTAGAATAGGATTGTGAGCCAAGTTTACTGCACTCAAGTTGTCACAAAATAGTTGTGGCATGGAAAAGGGAATGTGCAGTTCAGTCAAGAAAGACTGGATCCATAAGGTCTCAGCTGTAGCATTAGCCATGCTTCGGTATTCAGTCTCTGTGCTGGACCTAGCAACCAGAGGTTGCTTCTTTGAGCTCCAGGAAACCAAATTGGGACAAAAAAGATGCAGGAGGCTGAAGTTGAACGCCTGTCATCTGGATCACTTGCCCGGTCTGCATCACAATAAGTGTGCAGGGAATAGGGAGCAGAGGATGCAGCAGCTGGTCTGAGCAGAAGGCCATAGTCCATGGAACCCTTAAGATACCTTAGTATTCTCTTGACAGCCTGCCAGTGAGAGTCAAGAGGGATGGACATGAATTGACAAACTTTATTCACACTATAAGCAATGTCAGGCCGAGTGAGGGTGGCATTTTGAAGGGCTCCCACAATGGAGCGATAGAGATGGGGATCAGATAGAGTATCAGTGCCAAATCTGGACAGTTTACCGTTACTGACCATGGGAGAAGATATCCCTTTAGCTTCTGACATGTGTGCCTTAGCCAACAAGTCCCTGATGTACTTGGTTTTTGGTTTGAGTAAGTAGAAGGGCACCACTGCTCAAGTGTTTAACTTCAATGCCAAGAAAGTAATCTAAGTTCCCAAGCTCCTTAAGCGCAAATTGTGCATCAAGTTTCTGAATGAGACTTTGAACAAGGGCAGATGAGGACCCAGTGATAATAATGTCATCTACATAAACCAAGACATACAGACAAGTGGACCCCTTAGAGTAAATGAAAAGGGATGGATCACACTTGCTGGTGGTGAGACCAAGCTGCAAAAGAGTAGAGGCTAGCCTCTCATACCAAGCCCGAGGGGCTTGTTTAAGTCCATAAAGGGCTTTATGTAGCTTGCATACAAGAGATTTATCACTATGCTGAAATCCGGGTGGCTGCACCATGTAGACTTCCTCACTTAGGATACCATTTAGGAAAGCACCAGTTTTGTGCGAGAGCTAAGGTGAGGATTATCCGAATAGTCACAGGCTTTACAACTGGAGAGAAAGTTTCAGAGAAGTCAAAACCATGTTGGTGGAAGCCCTTGGCTACCAACCTAGCCTTAAATTTGTTTACTGGCCCATCAAGATTTTCCTTCACTCTAAACACCCATTTACAACCGATAGCAGTCCTATTTGGAGGAAGATTCACTAAGGACCAAGTATTGTTTTTAAGTAGAGCATTGTGCTCATCTTTCATGGCTTGGAGCCATTGTGGGCTAGTCAGGGCCTCTTTGACAGAATGAGGCTCAACATGACTCAGGAATACTCTAGAAGGCAAGTGTCCAGTTTTGGACCTTGTCATCATTGGATGAGTATTAGAGGGAGCAGTAGGGGAAAGAGAGGTAGAAGAAGGGGTGGGTGAAGGTGCAGGACTGAGGGAGTGAGAGTGAGGAGAATTAGGGAAGTTAGGAGAAACAGGTTCAGTTGGTGCAGGGGAAGTAGGTTCAGGAGAAGCATAAAATTGAGTGGAGGAGGAAGAGGAAGACGGATGGGAATTAACAGGAGAAATAGGAGATGGGGCAGGGTTTGCTACCACTGTATCATTGGCAGAAATAGAGGCATTAGGAGAAGTAGGAGTGGGGGAAGGTGAATGTTGAGTGATAGGAGTTTGCATGCAGGGGAGGATAGGTGGGAATGGGTATAGTAGCAGGATAGGTGATAGAGTTACGGAGTGATGAGGCTGAATGCTGTTGAAAGAGTTTGTAATAGGGAAACATTAATTCATTGAATAAAACATCCTTAGAGATGTAAATGCGTCCATTAGAGTCAAGGCACTTGTGGCCTTTATGTTGGGGAGATAAACCTAAGTAGACACATTCAGAGGATTTGAAATCTAGCTTGTGCAGGTTATAAGGTCTGAGAAAGGGAAAACATGCACACCCAAAGACATAAAGGGTAGAGTAATCAGGAGTAGTGCCAAACAAGGCATGGAAGGGAGAGGAGTGAGAGGTTAAGGCTGCTGTGGGCAGTCTATTGATCACATAAACAGCTTGTGTGAAGCTGTGATCCCAGAATTTTAAGGGCGAGGAAGCATGAGAAAGTAGAGTAAGTCCCATTTCAACAATATGTCTATGCTTTCTCTCAACAGTCCCATTTTGATGGGAGGTGTGAGGATAAGTCAGGCGATGTACAATGCCTAGTTCAGTTAAGTATTTGGAGAAGGGTCTAAAATCCCCTCCCCAATCTGATTGGAGAGCCTTGATTTTGGCAGAGAACTGAGTTGCAATGAGAGCTGAAAATTGTTTAAAGGCAGTCAATGCTTCTGACTTTTGTTTTAGAAAGTAAATCCATGTGAATCTAGTATGGGCATCAACAAAGGTAATATAGTAAGAGTAGCCTCCATGGGAGGTGAATGGGGCACGACCCCATAAATCACTATGGATTAGTTCAAAGGGAGTGGAGTGAATAGTGGGGGAAGGAGGTGCATGTAGTCTATGTGATTTACCAATGCAACAAGCATTACAAAATTCATAAGATGTTTTATTCAATGAAGGAATGTTACAGAGTTGTAGGATAGTTTTTACAGCATTATTATTTGCATGTCCAAGCCTATAATGCCATGTGGCAAAGGAACTAGTTACAGTAGAAGACTTAGAAGGACTAGTTACAACAGAAGACTTAGCTAGGAGCTCATTAGGAGCTGAAGCTGACATAGTATGCTGAAAGCAAGAAGTGGAGGGTTCCTTTAGAATGTAGATGTTCTCAAAGCTGTAGAGACCATCACCTCCTAGGGATCCTTGAAGGAGAACCTGATTAGAGCCCTCTGATTTCACATAACAAGAGAATGGGTGAAATTCGAAATAGACATTGTTGTCATGGGCAAACCTTGAAACTAAATTCTTAGTTATGTTAGGAACAAGTAGGAGATTTTTGAGTTTAAAAACAATTTGGGGATGAGTGGGGGAGAAAAATTTTGAGAAACCTATAATTGAGAAACCTTGACCGTTACCAATTAGGACTTGATCCTGTCCTCCAAAGGGACTACTATGACTGTGATTGCTGGAATCAGCAGTAATATGGTGAGAAGCACCAGAATCTGGGAACCATGTTTGTGCATCAAATTGCCTCTGCAGTACTTCTTGATGGGGACAAATTGAGGCTGTTGCATGACTAAATTGGCACTTGGTTGATGTTGTGAGGGTGGAAACCTGGGAGCAGTGTTCTGAGGACCATGGTTGATCCCTTGAGGGACTTGAGCATAACCATAACCTTGAGAACCTTGGTTCTGGGTATAGCCTGACTGAGATTGGTTTTGATCCTGAGGGGAAGGTCGTTGCACTGGGACAAAGGTATCATCAAATCGAAACCAGCAATTGAAGGCATCATGCCCGTATTTGTCACAAAGTTGACACGTGGGTTTAGGACCACCACGTCCACGACCTCGATCACCTCTGCCGCGATGGGCCACCACGAAAACCACCCTGATTCTGCCGATAATCACCCGAGGAGGACGAATCCCTCAGATTCGGTGCCTGAGCCACATTGACGGTGACTGAAGGAGACGGCAATTCTTGCCGGAATTTTTCGAACTGAGCATCTTGCATCAGTAACAGAGATTCAATCTCATCAATTGAAGGCGATTCTGCCCTAGCAAAAATCATCATTACGAAGGAGCTATACTCCTCAGGGAATCCTTCGAGAACCGTATCTATATGATCCTGTTCTATAACAGGATCTCCAATAGCTTGGAGTGATTCGATTAGGGCACGAATACGCATTAGGTATTCCAAGATCGTACGAGTGCCTTTCTTGGTGTTCTTCAACTCAGAACGGAATTGACAAACTTTCACCTCCAAATGCACATGAAAGTGCTTGGGAATCTTGTCCCATACCTACATGACTGCTTGCAACCGATGAACCTTGGAAGGATTGACGGAGATAACGAGTTCAGTAGCCATGTGATCATCATTTGGTCCTGCACGACCCATAGCTGATACGCATCAGACTCAATCCCTAACGCATGATTCACTTCCGAAACGACCTGAGGAGGAATCGAAGGATTCACCACAAACCGATGGGGTTTGTGCGAGATTATGACAACTTCTACTTGCTGCTTCCATAACAAAAAATTCTGATCATCAAGTTTGATTGACATGGAAGATTGAAGAGTCGACGGTGTCGGTGAAGTCACCGGAGCTCCGGTCCCAGGAGTATCGAACGGATTTTGAACGGATTCCACCATAGACGAAGGCGACGAAGGAAAACGAAGAAGAACGGGCCCAGAAAATTAGCTCTAGCTACCATAAAGAGAAGTATCCATGAGAGAGAAAAGAAGAAAAGCTAGAGAGAAAAACTGTGAAAAAGATAATTCTGTATATTCTGATTTTTCAATTGACAACTGTTACAACTTATAAGAGAGGCTTTTATAGCCTTCGGCTAATCTAACTGATTAGCAGTTACAGTCTAACTATCATAACAGACTGTTGCTGACTCAGCTCAGTCTGTTATGACTTACATAGCCTTACTCTATTAGATCTCTACTCGAATTTGATGTTGATGCAAACAACACACTTCAAAGTAAACATATATCCAAAAGCCTGCCACTTGTCAGTAACTGGTAACACTAATATCTCTAAATATCAAAAACTTGGACACAAGTGTCAATAACCAACTATCCCAAAAGCTTAAGCTATTAGGTGAAGGCACATGAATGACTTTATGTCTCTAACACTCCCGCTTTAGGCTTGAAGCATTGACAAGCACAGGCCTACCTACCTATGCTGAAAAATTAAACCTTTATTTAGAAGAATGTGAGCGGCGAGGATTGAATGTTTGACCACTTGGTCACATAGAGGCTCTGATACCATGTCAATAACCAACTATTCCAAAAGCTTAAGTTGTTACGTGAAGACACATGAATGGTTTTACATCTCTAACAACAATAACTAAGTTTATCTTGACAAAACAGCCTCTCGGAATTCTAGAAAGATATATTAGGTTGCTTACATGGGACTCACGATGTTATAACAAAACGGCTACATCTTCCCGGGATTTGAAAAGTGATAACACCTTGAAAATACATAGTTGTCCCAAGCCCGGAAAACAATATATAGCAAAAGGAACCAAGGAAATATGTTCAACCATTAAATTAGACATGTTTAAAAGCTTGTAAAGAGAGAGTACGCCAAAAGTAGCCAGAAAATATACCTGTGAGCCCTACTTCTTAAACATGCTCCACCCTCAAAGCTACCAATTAGAGAACTAAGCTATTTGATGGCTGTAATTGCAAGTCTTCCTCGAAGCCCATTATCATTACATTATCATAGCATTAGAGGTTCCAAAGATGGATTCCTTCACTAATCCTAGAGTACTTCTTTAAGTTCAGTTTCAGTGGACTATGTTACAGTGCATCAAACACACAGCATTATATCCCGTTGCAAATACTTTCAGACATATTTAATGGCATATGTGAGTACTTCTTTAAGTTCAGTTTCAGTGTATTATGTTACAGTGCATCAAACACAGAGCATTATATCCCGTTGCAAATACTTTCAGACAGATTTAATGCATATGTTAAAAAAGAACTAATAGCATTGACAAATGACAAAAATGTATTTTTATCATTAACATGTCAAACCAGAAGCTCCATGGAGAAGGAAGTATTACCCAAGGCAATGCACCAATATGGTCTTCATGACCATGTGTTATAACAAGTGCTTCAATTTTGTGGCTCCATTTTCTTATAAATGTTGTATCAGGTATGATCTTTTGGACTCCAAGTTCATCATAGCTGAAATATGTGTACTATGAATCAATCAAGATCAGCTAACTAGCAAAGGAAAGTAAAGGATTGCAAACAACAATTTTCCAGCAGCAATTGGGTAATGACTTTAAATTGCAAAAATGCCACATTGTTTTCATTTTGTTTCCCTTTTTCAAATATTTGTACAGTAAACAATGAAAACAACATTTTTTGTTGTTTTCACTATTTCCTGTACAAACCTTTGAAATTGGGAAACATAATGAAAACAAGGTGGCATATTTTGCAATTATTAATGAAAACAAGAAATAAAAACTGAAAACAATGCGAATGAGCCCTAAAATTTTAAACATCCTATTCTTATAGAAAAGATTATATGGTCTTAAATATAGGATGCAATGTCAACTTTAGCCAGTATTCAATCTATAAAGTCTTCCATGGGAAATTGCCTACATAAACAGTTCAGGCTAATTCAGTAGGCTAGGTATGACCGGTAACAGCTTAGAAGGGGGGCTAGGGGGAATTGGAGCTATAAGACCTACTCTGGAAACATGACACCAGCATCAATGAGGATATAGCGGTCATGGTTACCGACAAGCATGCAATTCATCCCAATTTCACCCAACCCCCCAATAGGAAGAACACGGATGGGAGGCCCATCTGATCCTTCATAAAATTGCTCCATCTTGCGCTGAACAGAGTCTTCCATGCTTTTTCGAGGACCTTCTATTTTTCTAGTTCTTTTGCGGGGTACTTTAGAATTAGATCCATCAGTACCTACATGAAACAAACAGTACTATAAACACAACAGAGAAGAATATACAACCATGCAGATTGCATAAGAGGAAGACTCCAGGTAAAATAATTGTACTAGGATGAAAGGAAAAAGAATTAGAAACAACACAGAATATGATGAACATCACCTCTATATACCATATAGAGTGATGCATGCAGTAAATTTAGTTCTTCAAGTAACAGCACGGTTGCAGTTGAAACCCCATTCCTATTCCTACTATACATAATATATTAAAAGGCAGCAACAACCTTACCGTTGTGCCAAAACTCACCCTCACTATACATAATATATTAAACATAAAAAATATCATATCACAACTTTGATTTCGCAAAGTAAAGGTGTTTGGAAGAGCTTATAGAGAGCTTATTTGGGCCTATAAGAATAACTTATAAAAATAAACTTATGCAAATAGTTTATCATCTTTCTGCAAGCTCTTTTTAACTTATTTCAATAAGCTTATCAGTGATGCTTACGAGAATAAACTTATTCCCCCCCTAAATTCAATTCTTAAATCCAAGTCCAAACAAAAAACAAATCTTAATTGGAAAATTACTAATCAGAAGAAGGACAGAATATCTATATAGACACACACACAAAGACATTTAATTAATCAAAGTTTATTCAAATACAACACTTAACAAGTAACAAGCATAAAATGTGAAATAGTAAGGCACGGTTAATGATTGTCCACTCACCACGGAGCGGAGAAGAAGCAACGGAGCACGAAACGGAAAGCCTTGTTGGCTTTGGGCAGAAACAGAGGCTGTAAGGACAGAGTGAGAGAGAAGTATAAGCAGCCATTTGAGTGTGACTTGAAGGTGTTTGATTATAGGTCTTAAAGAATGAGACTATGATGATGAATTTGATTGATAAATGAGAAGCCAAAACCCTATCTATTTGTTTATGCTGCTATGGTTAATATAGAGGCTAATGCTGCTGGCTGCTGCTACTGGACTTATAGAGTTGAGCTCGTAGCGTAGCGGGAAATAGAGATTGGTTGAGGTTCAGAAATATCTTTCTTATCAGTTTCGGCATAAAGACACGAAAGTTGGAACGTGCGTGGTGAAATATATAGTTCAGTCACACACGTGTGGGAGAGGGAGTGAGAGGTAGAGCAGTTCTTTCCATTTCTACTAGGGATTTAGTGGGTTTTAGGATCCATCCAGTCAAAGATGAGTGGGTTGGGTTGGGTTGGGTTGGGTTAGGTTTACAAAAAAAAAAATTGAAACCCAGCTCAACCACTCATGGGTTGCGTTAGGTGGATCGTTGGGTTTAAGAAACACATATTTTCACCTTTGAATTGTGTTTGTTCGGGTCTGCATGTTTGTCAAGACAAAAAAGTGTGGAAAATCACAAATAAACATATTTAAAACTTTAAATTACATCAACAAATTATGATAATATAATATAAAAGTCCACACCATCAATTATCCACAACTAAAAAGAAGATCATGTTGTGTTGAGTGGGTTGAATGGGTTTGTAATTTTGAAACGCAATACCCAACCGATACTCTATGGGTCCTCTTTGTTTTTACCCAACCCAACCCAATCACCCAAACCAACCCACAAAATCAAGGTTGGGTTGAGTCAGGTTGGTCGGGTTCGCGGGTCTACCCAGACTCATGGACACCCCTAATTTCTACTCTATGAAACGTTGCGTTCCTTTTCATCGTGGGGGTAAACTCGACCTTTTATTACTTGAAATTAAATTAGGAAGATTGCTTTCTCACCACCCAGCATTTATTTCAAGCCTAAAGGCTAGAATTTACTTTCTCACAAAAAATGATGGTAAATTTTTAGTCCCATAAAAAAAAACTAATCATTTAATTTTCGAGAATGACAAAACATGAACACATTAATCCCTTCGTTAGTCACCCTTCACCAATGTTTCATTAATGTGCTGAGGTGTCTTAATAATCCACTTATGTATCCCGTTAATGATATTTCGACATGGAAAATGCTAAAAAATAAAAAAAAAATGTGAAAACCATTTTAATGTTTAAATCCCTAGATGTCCAAAAATGTTGTTGTTAAGGTGCTTCCCTTTCTTCTCTTTGGTGTTGTTGACGAGATAAAGAGCCATGGTGGATTTGAAGGTTCTCGTTTCCTCTCCAAGCGTGAGTTGACTTGGAGTGTGAGTGTTTCAAGTGTTGCAACTCATGGAAGTGGTGCGGATCCAAGATCCAAGTGTTGCAACTCAAGTGTTGACTTGTTGTTTGCCTTGTATATCTTCTAATTGGGCATCTTTTCTCCTATGCTTTTTTTTGTCTGCCAATAGGCCTTTTCAGTTTCGGTGGCTTTAGCTTAGGGTGGTCAATTTCAGCCCAATATTTATGTGCTATGGCTGCAATGGCATGAGCACAAGACATACTAGTCAACTGCTAGTCTGCCACTGTTGACATGTGCAAGTTTGTAAGGTTAGGTTGACCCTGACCTTTGACCTATGCTTTTGAACCTCAAATTTCTCATTGTCTAGATCATCTTTCCAGGTAGGTGATCATTGCTGTAAAGCTTCATTTTTTCAAGCCTTTTTTTTCCTTATAGGTAAAAGTCTCACCTTATATGAGCTTATTACCCTTTTATAGGCAACCATCCTCCTCATCAAATAACACCTCAACTCTCCAAGCATTGTCAATATGGGCTTCTCCTTGTACCTGATAACTGTATTGTCCTAGACTTCACACATATCGATGATGTTATCTATTTTAAGCTAATGACTGAAATAGGCCTTGACCCATGCACTCGAGTCAATATTGTTCTGGTAACTCCATGCCTTTTTTTTTCCAATGTCCTCAATCTTAGCATGGTTGCCCTAAACTCTACCTCAGTTGTGCTTTTTGCATGTTCCTAAACAATTCCATGCAACTCCTTGTCCTTCAATTGTTTGATGAAGTTCATCCATATGTGTAACACACAGTTTCTGTTAGGGGTGGCAAAATGGGTTGAGCCCGACGGGCCAACCCGCCAACCCGCCATTTTTTGGCGGGGCGGGGTAGGGATTTTGACCCACCAACCCGCCACAACCCGCCCCACCACAACCCACCATGAAAACGGGGCGGGCGGGGCGGGGGCGGGTTGGGTCTTCTTTTTTTTAAAAAAAAAATGCTGTTTAAAATTATTTTTTAAAAGTTGTAATTTTTATTTTTAAAAATTTTTACAGACTTACTTACTACTAGGGTTTGTAAACTTGGAAGATGATGAAGATTGATTTCATGTTTTGTGTAATACTTTTTTTGTGGATGTGGTTTAAAATATTCAAACTAATTTGTGTTTGTGTGGTTGTGGACTTATGGATTATTGGACTTTTGGTTAGTAGTTAGTAGTAGTACTTTTGGATTATTGAAACTAATTTGTGTTTGTGATGGTTATGGACTTTTGATTATTGGACTTATTGGACTAATGCATGCTTTATTTTTTGCCTTTTAAGTTTTAATGTTAGTACTACATGAGTACATGGTGATTGTTAGGGAAATGGTGCCATGTATAATTTAGGATTTTAATTTTTAGGTTCTCATAAATCATAATTTAACAAGTCTTTGTGATTTGTATTGATAATTTTTCATTAATTTAAATCATTTTCAAGTGGAAACATAGTTATTTTTAAGATAGTTGAAGTAATTAATAAATTAACTATTTAATTTGATTTTTTTATTTTTTTTGGCGGGCCAACCCGCCAACCCACCACGGGGCGGGGCGGGGGGTCATTTTCAACCCATTTCCGAAATTCAACCCGCCCCGCCCCGTTTTAGGCGGGTTGGCGGCGGGGCGGGGCGGGTTGGCCCGCTTTGCCACCCCTAGTTTCTGTGGTGTGAACCTGGCATGACCTCTTTCAACACAAGTAACAACTAACAATCCATGCATGGACAATACAATATCATAATTCATCAATAAAAATGACCCGTAATCGTACCCAACAATAATTTAAGAAACTCAAAATAATCCACAACAATAATTTAACTAACCCAAAGTAGTGCCTAAAAATTTTCATCATGAGCCAAAATAGTCCTTACGTGCATCAGAACATGCACCACACATGCACCATTATGCAGCTCACACCACTTTATGCACCATTATGCAACACGCACTAGATATTCACAAGAAATGCACCATTATGCACCAAAACATGCACCATTATGCACCAAACCATGCACCACACACCACTTAATACATTAAAGACCAAACATGCACCAATGACCAAATGTGCACTGGAAAACATGCACCCGACCCCAAACAATGAATCATAAAACAATGCATCAAACATGCAGTAGAGACCAAACATGCACCAGACAACAAACAACGCATCACAAAAACATATATACTAGAAAATTACATATGCACCAAAGAAAGTAATATGTATCAACAAACCAAACATGCAACAGAAAATCAATTAAATGCAGCAGTGTGATACCCAGTGCTGACGAGGACGGGGAGTGGTCGCCGGTGCGAGAAGGCACAGACAAGGAGCGGCTCCTGACAAGCTTCTAAGCTGAGGGATACATGAATGAACCAATTACACACTCGAATGAGAGGGATCCTGAGTCTGTGTAGGTATGTGCTATACAGTTGAGGATGACTTATATGAATTGATTGGCACTACCTATGCAAACAAGATGCATATTCTTTTCGGAAGCCCATCACTTAAGAACTCCACAATTAAGCGTGCTTGACTTGGAGCAATTCTAGGATGGGTGACCTTCTGGAAAATTTTCCTATGAAGCATGTGAGTGAGGATAAAGCACGTCGAAAAGACCCGTGTTGGTTTGTGGGGACAGTCGTCAATCCATAGAGCAGCCAGGGATGTTACAAGCAGCATCTTCAATATAAGAACAATAAGAAAATTAAATCAGAAAAGCGCCTTCTACTAGATAGAAAGTTCCAGTCATATGTGACATGGTCTCATATGCCACGTTCCAGAAGTGTCAAAAACCACTTCTAATTCTCCTTGGTTTCAGCGTCGACCACAACATATGCGATAACGTAAAAGTGGTTATTCATGTCTTGAGCAACTGCTGACAGCAGTTGTCCCCTATAATATCCTTTTAAAAAACATCTATCAAGGCCTATCAAGGGCCTGCATCGTTTCAGGACCCCATCTTTGTCTCTTACAAATCTACCTTCGATGTGAAATAAGAATGTAATATAAGTAGGCATCTGCAAAAAAAAAAAAAAAAAAAAAAAAGAGACCAAACATGGATGAATTCATATGTGCAAGACACTTTTGACTCCAGTGTGATTTAATAGGTCCAAAAAAGCATCACTCACATGCACCCCATATTTCCAATAGTAAAAATGAACCTATGGCCCCATATAAACACCCCCGCATGCAACTCACACACACAACATGAACTATAAAATTGAATAGCACAGGAGACATGCTACATGTTAAAAACACATTAAACAAAACAATAAAGGCACAAATTTAGCGCTGAACCAGATGCAAAACAAAAACGAATTCCTAAAAAATCAACATTAACCCCAAATCACCAACTAAGTCAAAGGAAAAAAGGCAATATTTCCCACATTCCAGATGAAACAGCAACAAGACAAATGGAACACCTAAAATGGACAAGACGTACATGGACATACGAAAATTGCAAAAACAAAGGACAAAAGAAGTGAACTCACTTTTATTGCAATGAATCACATTAAATGTCCACAATTTTGAAATTCAAATGATCAAAGAGAAGGATTAAGGATTCGTCAGATTAGGGTGTGGAATTATGGATTAACATACTTGTTAAGCGCTCTAGGAGATGGAATTGTTTTATTATAACTTGTTAAAATGCATTGTTTTGGGTGAACATAGGGTTTTCAAAAACCAATTTCCATAGTGGAAATAGTTAACAGGCATATAGGCATGATAATGGTACACATCTGCAATTTAACATATGGTGCAAAATAGGAATTAAAGGAGGTACTAACGTGTCCATGTTTTGTCATTATCGGAAACTAAAAAATATTTTTTTTCTAAGGGACTAAAAGTGTACCCTCATTTGTTGTCAAGGACTAATTTGAGCCTTTAATACTCTTTCTATATGGGCTTTTTTAATCTCTGAAAAATGATATCATTTTTTAAGTTTTAAAAAAATTCAAAAATGATGACTTGCGACTATTCGTGTGTACGAAGGGTGCAAAGTTTGTGGAAAATGAGACTTCAAAACAATAACGTGAATGGTTCAAATCCCTTGTTACAATCTAACAAGAGAATCCTTGTTCGTGACTTAGGATACATTAAGGTTCAGATTCCTTGTTAATTAACAAGGGGACTCTTCTAGGTTACAGACACAAGGAAATAAAGACCACTAGAGCACAAATGATATTTGAAACCAATGTTTGAAAAATCGGTTCAGCTGGAGGACCAAAAAGGAAAACGGTTCAAGGTTCAACTGGTTTAATCAGTGATCAAATATATATATATATATATATATATATATATATATATATATCGTCAGTTTCAAAGAATCTTAAACATGTTTATACTACTTCTCTTAGTACTTTAATTTGCCTCTGCTACAAGGTTAGACATATTGTATCCCCTATCAATTAGTCAATGGCTCGATATCTGGTAGCAACATCTCAGTTATCATTTCCACAAGTTTCTTGATTATACAGTCATAATCCATTACATTTAGTAGTGAAGATCCATCTAGAGGAATCATATTATGTTTGAAGGAGCCAATCCATTTGCATTAAAATCACCTAAGGTGGGAGGGGGTTGGAAGGTAAGAAGGTGGTAGTTGCCTTGCTATGGCATAATTTCTATTCCAATAATGATATTGATTATGCTCAAATAAGGATATCTATTGGAGAATAAAGTCTCACATAGGGGAAGCTTGAGTCCAAATAGTGCAGACTTTTTGGATAACAAAGTAACTCCCAAACTTATTATACAAACTAGCTCACCCCCTCAATTGGGCCCAATCTTAAATGTTAATATGGTATCAAAGGCCGTTAAAAAAACTGAGGCCTCTGACTAAAAGAAATGGCACAGGCAACCAAAGAAGTTAAAAATAAAAATGGACCTGAGGCCTCTAAGGCTAAAAAAATTAGTGCAAGCCCAAAAAAAAATAATATTCAAATTGAGCAAGTCACAATTGGGCCTCCATTTGGACTCGAGGGGGAGTGTTGGAGATTAAAGTCTCACCTAGGGCAAAATAAAGATAATTGTAATGTATATAAGTCGGGAAGCTTGAGTCCGAATAGTCTAGATGTTTTGGACAACAAAGTAACTCCCAAATTTATTATACAAATCAGCCCACTCCCTTGATTGAGCCCAATCTTAAATGTCAACAATACCCATGGCAGAAATAAAGTGATAATGGATGTATCCAATTAAGCTCAAATAAACTGCTTCAAACGGCTGGGCGTGATGGACGCGAAGGCATTGATGAAAATGGTCATGTATTCCTCATCCAAACACCTAATGATGGTGCCGAAGAGTGCTGCTGGGTGCTGTTTGCTGGACCTAGCCTATAGCCTCTGTTTATTTGAAAAGAAAATGAGTAGAGAGAATATGACAGGAGAGAACTTGAAGAGAAAAGGTTGTTTTCTGTCGTTTAGTGTGGAAGAGAAGATAAAGAGAGAGAATAAAAATAGCATGGGGCCCACTAATTTTTTTCTCTTCAAGCTTGCGAAGAAAATGGAACAAAAGTTATCTTTTACGTTTTTACCCCTTTCTACCATTCAGCTTCTCTGGTTCTCCCTCCCAACCTGTTGTGTCCAGCCACTGCCATCCACAAGAACGCCGTCGTGCCATCTCCCTTCGTGTAGACCATAAAAAATGGATCTAAGATAACAGAGTACATGTGTGTGTTTTTGGGGGAGGGGGGGATACCGTGTGTAGGGATGGGGTTGGGGGATAAGGGTCTAACATTTGGTATGTGTTTTTTACTTTTTTTTTTAATATAAACATATTATTATTATTATTATTATTATTATTATTATTAATATTAATAAATATTTTATAATTCATCAAAAAAAATTATTTTATAAATAAACAATAGATATTATAATAAATTGATATTTATTATAAAATAGGTTTATATTTATAAAAATATCCATAGAAATATATTTTATTAATATTTATTATAAAATATAATTATATTTATAACATATTCATAAAGCTAAATTTTTTTACAAAATAAAATTATATATTTAATCCTTAGATATAATATATAAAATAAAATAAATATAATATCTAAGGGATATTTTTGTCATTTTCCAACATTTCTCATTTTCTTTCTTCTCATTTTCTTTCATTCTTCTCTTATACCAAACAACTATTAAAATCTACTCTTTTTCTTACCTCTTTCTCTTTTCTCTTACTTTTTCTCACCTCTTTCTCTCTTCTCAATTTCTTCTTACAACCAAACATACCCTTAGTGTTGTAGTTTACTACTTCATATGGAATGGTTCAGAATCTTCTTGCTGGTGAAAAGCCATTCGGTCAAATGAATCAGATGAAGTGAGACCTTGATCAGGGAGAACTTTGGAACAAGCAAGGAAGTTAGTTAAGCAGGGTTTTGGAAATTATGTTAGTAGTAATATAATGTTGTCTGCCAAAGAGTAACTTAATAAAATTGAGAAAGAAATTGAGTTGCTAATGTCAGTAATCACCAACGAGGCCATAGAAAATGCTGGAAGGCTATATCACAGCAGGAATACAAGGAGATTGCAAAGTTACAGGAAGGCAAGGACACCCATGGCACAATCTATCACATAACTGATTGAGGATGTGGTTTGGGGGTTGGTAGAGACCCAAAATACTAAAAGCCTTTTAGCCCCACATCGATAGTGAAGCAACTTATTTGACACAAAGTTGCTCTATATAATAAGACTGACGACCAAATCTCAAAGCACTTTGTGCTTGGACCAATGACGCTTATAGTGAGGCGCAGCAAGTGGGCCAAATGCCCGTTGTTGTTTTTTTTAAAATAAAAATAAAAATAATTACAACATCAAAAGCCGATTTAACCATTTTTGGTTGATTCTTCATGGTCGAATCGCTTTTCTAGTTTTGTTGCATGCGGCAGCCCTAAGAGAGGAAGAGGTTGCATTCTTGTTATAGGCTGCTATGGCTAAAAGGTTAAAAAGGTTCTATTGTGAGAGGAACAATGTTGCACAGAGAGAGGGAGTAAAGAAGGTTCGTAAATTGGAATTTCTTTTAGGGATAGAGAAATTGGAGAAAAGTAAGGAAAACAGGGTCACATGAGTTGTTTAAGTGAACTATTCTGTTCCATCATATTTACATTATATCAATGGTTAAGATTTGATATAAGAGTTGTAAACTTACTCTGATGTAAGCTTATCCCCTCTAAAACTTATAATTTTGTGAAATTCGTAGTAAATTATTATATAATTTGTTTATATATATATATATATATATTAAGACATGTTGTAGTTTTTTGTTTCATAATTTTAAATTATATTTTTTTTGTGGAACCCATCGTAATTAGGGCCTTTGACTCTTCAATGGGTCCACTAAGTATACCCACAAGGTTAGATCATTTGGACCCGCTATGAGACTAATTTCCGCTCGGATGGATAGTCATAATTAAGGTTCTTCGCCCTTTCCCAAAGACATGTTCCGTCGGATCGAATCCAGATTCTCCCACAAGCTTAGTCCACACAACCAATTAGTCACACCCATTGAAATACTAAGTCACACCTATTGGATTAAATTATATAATTCAGAGTAAAGGCCCATTTTGGTCCCTGACAAATTTCGTGGTACCCAATTTAGTCCCTGAGGAAAAAAAAACCACTCGTTAGTCCTTGACAATTACAAACGTGAGACATATTAGTTCTTCTATCTATCTTCGTTTATTGACCTCCGTTATTTTGCCTACGTGACCCGTTAAGATGCTAAGTTGTTCCGTTAATGCTTAGGTAATATTTATTTGATTAAAATATTATATATTTATTAATTAATAAACTTGGACCTTTCTTGTCATTGTAACAGTGTCACTGCCTCTATGTCTTTGGCTGAGACCACTCACAACGCAACCATGGATAATGAAAATGCCAAAATTTGGAACTTCTGCAAAACGGGTGATCTCAGAAAATCCATGGAACTGCTTATAAGGTCACAAAAATCAAAACTTAAGTTGAATACTTACTGTTCTGTGTTGCAGCTTTGTGCTGAGCTTATATCTCTGGAAGATGGAAAATGGCTTATTCCATTGTCATTTCTGCGATTGAAGGGGCTTTGGAGGCATAACTAGTCTTCATGCATAGTAGGCCCAAGGGGGAAGGCAGTTAAGCAAGGCTTCAGGTCTCCAATTTTTTTTTTACTATTTGGTATAAATGAAAATGAAAATAAAGAAGAAGTATTAAGGACCTGTTTGTTTTGTTTCAATTTTTCTGTTTTCATTTCATGTTTTCAGAAATAATTACAAAACAGTCACCTTATTTTCATTCTATTTCTTGTTTCCAAAAATTTGTAAAGGAAATAATGAAAACAGAAAGAAAAAATATTTGTTTTCAGTGTTTCCTGTACAAATTTCCGGAAACAAGAAACAAAACGAAAACAATGTAGCAGTTTTGTAATTATTTCTGAAAATAGGAAATGAAAACAGAAAACTGGAATCAAAGTAAACAGATCCTAAGCCTCCAAAATATTGTTATTTGCTTTAAAAGGGCCTCACCACCGAGTTTGCTTTAGGCCTCAGTAGGTGTTGAGACGGCCTTTATGCATGTGAATTGTGGTGATTTAATTGAAGGGAGACGAATATTTGATGAGATCCTCAATGATAAGGTTTTTCTCCGCAGTCTTATTATGTCTGAATATGCAAAGGTTGGTAATTATAGGGTATCTTTTTAAGAAAATGCTGGAGTTGGGAATTACAGGGAATGATTATACATTTACTTGTGTCTTGAAGTGTATTATGGGAAAGGAAATGGAGTGTAAAGGGGGTCATGGGTATGTTTATAAAATGGGTTTTGGTTCTTATAATGTTGTTGTTAACTTTCTCATTTCAGCTTATTTCAGTTTTTGTGGAGTCGAGAATGCACATAAGTTGTTTGATGAATTGAGTGATCAAGATGTATTTGATATTTTTGTTACATGATCTTTGTTCTCAAGTCTTAATCTGAGTTACACAATGAAGTTGAATTCCCTTATTCCTAACACAATGCTTCCTGCAGGTTTATGGTTTATGAGAACATGGTTTTGCCATGGGAGAAAGAGGAAGAAGAAACAGAGGAAGACATTGGATAGAAGAATAAGGGGTTAAGGAAGAGATGAGTAAAGGTGCCAACTTTGGCGGAGCTGAACCTTGAAGAGGAAGAGGTGAGTTTGTAGTTATGTTTCTGGACATGGTAGAAGAAATGAAAGAAGACAATGAGAAAATAAAAAATTGAAAATAGGCCTAAAGTCGCAACCAGGGGTACCCAATTTAGGCCCTAACAAATTTTAGACCCATTATGGTCCCTTAACAGACAACTGGATGAGTTAATGGGCAACATCAACAGACTAACAAAGCCTTCCTAAGGGACATCAACGGAGGGACTAATATGTCTCACGTTTGTAATTGTCAATGACTAACGAGTTTTTTTTCCTTGATGGATTAAATCGGGTACTACAAAATTTGTCAGGAACCAAAATGGACATTTACTCTATAATTTAACTATACACAATAAATTTTTTTTGAAGCAAACAGAATTATATCATTTCCAAACCAACAGAGTGCAAACTACATGAAGGAAATGAATGAAACACGTAGCTACTAGGAACGGAAAGAGCTTTACGTGCAAGGTAATGGGCATCCCCATTTGCTTGCCTTCTAGTGAAAACAACACTACAACTAGTAATAGAAAAGGTTTGCATGACAGTGACTAATTAAAGCTCCATATTCAGTATCTTCATCACAGGAATTGTTAACATGATCAGCTACAACTTTACAGTCCATTTCGAAAATCACATGGCTAAGACCCATTTGTTGAATCCATTCCAATGCAAGGCAAAGTCCTGTGGCCTCACCCTCTCGAACAGAAAAGAGGTAGGGGCTCCAAGCTGATTTAGCCAAAATAAAGGAACCATGGTGGTCTCTGATGCAAAACCTGAATCCCGTCTTCCCTTCATGCTTGAAAAAAGCTGCGTCCAGGTTGCACTTCATGAAGCCAAGGGGAGGTTTGCGCGATATAATGTCATTAGATGTATCAGCTGGACCATCATCTAACTGTACTTGGATTTGATTGGCGTGTTCCCATTCCTGAAACACAGCTGCTGCACGATGAGTAATATCATCTGGCCTCTCCATCTTTGCATTCCAAACTGCTTCGTTCCTGCTTTTCCAAATGCTCCATAAGTTCATGACAAATGATGGAAGGGAACTTTGGTGCAGTGTGCCACATATCCCCAAAAAAAAATCAGGAAAGGATTCACAAACCATGAGCGGGGGTTCAATGATATCCCATAGGTTCAACTTAATCCAAACAGGGATGACTGATGTACAGGTTAGAAACACATGCCAAGTGTTCTCCAAATCTGTTTCGCAAAAGACACAAGTCGGTGGACATACAACCCCTTTAGACTGAAGCCTTGTGAGAGTGGGCAGGACGTTTCTGCAGATCTACCAGAGGAACATTTTGACATTTGGAGGTACTGCCAAATTCCAAATGATGTCCCAGTTCCCTTCACAAGATAAATCATCCAGAGCTGCTCTCATGCTCGTGTATAAATGATATGCGGTCTTCACAGAGTACCCACCATGCTTAGTTAGCTCCCATATAACTTTATCCTCTTGAACTGCATGGATTAGAGGAGTGGTTATAATTCTATTGGCCAACTCAGAAGGGAACAAGTTATGGATGAAAATTTTGTCCCACTGCTTTAGACCAGGAACCATAATATCCTGCACAGACAAATTAGTTACACTATAATGAGGAGAAACACCAGCAAATCGGGCTACATCATTTCTAATCCAAGGAGCAAACCATAAATTAATTTTTAACCATCTCCTATACACCACCTATAGCCTCCATCAAGCAAATATTTGGAGCTTTAAATACTATGCCACACATAGCTTGGATTATTGCCTAAAGCCGAATCCAATAACTCACCATTTGCAAAATATTTAGCTTTGAAAAACTTTGTGACCATAGCACTAGGGTTGGAAATAAATTTCCACCCTTGTTTGCCCAACATTGCAAGATTGAAACCATGGAGATCACGAAACCCTAACCCTCCTTCATCTTTTTTAATAGATAGACGTTTCCAAGAAAGCCACCGTATACCTTTATCTTTAGCACCCCACCAATAAGAATTCATCATTCTCTCAATTTCATCACAAAGAGAGGTAGGAAGAAGAAAAGCACTCATACAATACTATTGAATAGCTTGAAGAACAGATTTGATGAGCACCTCACGACCCGCTAAAGAAAGAAATTTACCACTTAAAGAATTGAGCTTCTTCCACACACGCTCTTTAATGTAGTTGAAAGTGGCTCTTTTACTCCTACCAACCATTGAGGGAAGGCCCAAATATTTTCCGGTACCAAGAACAACACTAACACCCAAGGAATTTGCAATAGTATCTCGAAGCACATCCGGGGTATTTTTGGAGAATTTTTTTTTAGATTTTTGTAAGTTTACCGCTTGACCAGAAGCAAGCTCATAAGTGTGAAGAATATGTCGGATAGTGTCCACTTCTTCCTCTTTTGCCTGGAAAAATAAGAAGCAATCATCTGCAAATAAAAGGTGAGAAAGCATAAGAGCATTTCTACAAATTTGAACACCATGAATTTCTTCATTACTCACTGCACGATGAAGAAGAGCACTAAGACCTTCTGAACAAAGGAGAAATAGATAAGGAGAAAGAGGGTCTCCTTGCCTAAGACCCCGTCTAGGAATTACCGGACTCACTGAATCAGAATTAATCAACAATGAATAATGAACAGATTCAACACATTGCATAATCCATTCAACCCATTTAGTATCAAACCCCATTTTCAACATAATAGCCCGTAAGTACCCCTAATCCACCCTATCACACGCCTTACTTATGTCAACTTTAAGAGCCACATCCCCAACTTTTCCCCTCCTCTTGTTCTTCATATAATGCACAATTTCAGAGGCAACTAGAACATTATCCATTATTGATCTACCAGCTATAAATGCTGTGTGTTCTTCAGCAATATATTTATCCAAGACTCTCTTTAATCTATTAGCAAGGACTTTAGAGAGAATTTTATAGATGATCCAATCCGATCCCAATCTAACCACTAATCAAGTCATGTTCCAATCGATCGAGTCTATGTTTAATAATTTGAACTAATTAAAATATGAATCTGGTGAAAAAGTAAAATATGAATTTAGATTTAATAATTATAATATATTTGCGTCTAAAATTTTAATTTTCTTTCCATTAATTAATAACCAAATAATATATTATCATGTAATTAAAAATATCTTGATGAGGTTAAAGTGTTAAACCCAACCCAGACCCGTAAGCATAAGTCTCAAACTCTGAACTTCTCGCACAAGGCAAAAGGGAGCAGTGTTAAAAGCGATCTATCTATATCTCTGGTTGTTGCGTGAGTGAGTTAGCAAAGTAGAAACAATTAGCGATGGAAGGAGAAGAAGGCTCTCAGCAACCACATCTCATTCTCGCGAGCAAGCTTTTCCTTCTGACCCTCCGCGACGTCCCTGACATCGAAAAGGTTCGCCTCAAAGACGATGTCTTCACCCATGTCAAGCAAGACGGTAACCAACTCTTTTCATTTCACTCCCTTAACTCTTCTCTATTTCTCTTCATTCCCCAACTCTCATCATCCCTCTTTTTCTTTCCCTTTAGATATGCTCCCTTTGTACGAAACCCTAATCGCTGATTCGGTGTTGGACGCGGATCGTGCGCTTTTGGACTCGATGCGTGCTAAATTAGAGGATGAACTCAAGAAGCTTGATGAAAAGTCAGTTACTTTTTTTTCTTTATGCTCATAAGCATTGTGATTGGGTTTGGAGTTGCTTTAAGTGTTATTTGGTGCTTGTGTTTAATAATAGGAACAAAGTTGAGTGTAATCATAAAATGACATGGAAAACAGGAATTAGGATGTCAATGATATGAATTGCTGAATTAGGAATTGAATAATTGAATCTGAGCTTAGAACTGATTAAACACATATCAGATTTTGAGCAACTTTCTGATTGGTTATGGTTTGAAGATTAGTGTTTAGTAACTATTGACCCCTTTGATGAACATGTTGATGCACTTGATCCAGCAAAACCCTTTCAAGAATATAATTTTTATATGTAGAGCTTCCAATTCAAAATACTACTCCTACTGGCAATAATGGTATTTGTTGTGACATGGCCTTGCTTGGTTTATTCTGAGCATTTCAATTTTTGCATTGTCAATGGCTTATGGCTACCATAATGGAACAAGGTAGCAAATTTTAAAATAATGAAAAAATATATATCAAACCTGTAAAAGATTAATAAGGATCATTAAAATGACCCTTAGGCACCTTAAAATGATAAGCCTACTAGCTTAAGGAGAAAAAAATAGGATGGAACGGTAAAAATTCTCCGTCTTTCACTCTGCCGGACACCATAGCACCAAAATTAGTGTCCACTACACACAAGGAGGATGCCATATGCTGCCAAACTGAAGCCACCACACAATGGAGGTTTTAAGGCTGGGACCGTTCTTTGGTGCTCACATTTGGCCATGGGATGGGATACAACTTCAGCTACATTGGTTATCCCTCTTATAAGTTTCAAAACTATGGGATTATGTGAATTAGACACATGCTTTGTTCAGATGTTCAGATACCCCTCTTAGTCTTAGTTATGGTATTATTGGGTAGTCACTGAAATGGACCCTTTGTTTTAGATAGAAAAAGGTAATATTATTGGAGAGAGAAAGTACAACTCAGGGAGAATAAGAGATAGCCTGCAAAACATAAAAACTGGATACAAGGAACATGTAAAATGAAAAGAGACTGGGCCCAGATGGATCATAATCAATACATTTCCCTTTCTGTGGTTTCCAGAGATTCAAACTGTTATTTGAAAAATGGTTAATTTTATAATCCTTGTGATTATAGTATTCCATGTGGTTGCTTTATTTCAGGATTGCTGATGCTGAGGAAAATTTAGGTGAGAGTGAAGTTCGAGAGGCTCACTTGGCGAAATCCTTGTTTTTTATCCGAACTGGTGACAAGGTATATTCCTGTTATAACTTGCTGCCCTCTTCCTGTCAGCTTCTGTAATGTATTTGGTTTTACACCATTGCCCCTTATGAACCAGGAGAAAGCCTTGGAACATCTCAAGGTGACAGAAAGCAAGACAGTTGCCGTTGGCCAGAAGATGGACCTAGTGTTTTATACATTAATACTTGGTTTCTTTGACATGGATTTTGATCTCATTGCCAAAAGCATTGAGAAAGCTAAAAAGTAACTACTTGAATTATAAATTTCTCTGTAATTCTGCCCCCTGCTATATTTTTCAATTCAGTCATGGTTTTCTAACATTTTACACCATGGTGACAGCTTGTTTGAAGAAGGTGGCGATTGGGAGAGAAAGAATCGGCTGAAAGTGTATGAGGGCCTGTACTGCATGTCAACTCGAAATTTCAAGAAGGCTGCTGATCTGTTCTTGGATTCTATTTCTACCTTTACAACCTATGAACTTTTCCCCTATGACACCTTTATATTTTACACAGTTTTGACAAGCATTATAACATTGGATAGAGTTTCTTTGAAGCAAAAGGTACTTTATTTCTTTGAAGCGGTCCTAACTCTATTTTATCTTTTTCCTTTCTGTTTCTTTGGAACATGTTTTGCTTATTTCATGTTATTAATTTTAGTTTGTCTGCATCAGGTAGTGGATGCTCCTGAGATCTTGGCAGTGATTGGCAAAATACCATATCTTTCAGAGTTTTTAAACTCCCTATATGATTGTCAATACAAGTCTTTTTTCACAGCATTTGGTGAGCTGACATTACATATCTTGTTACTGTTGTAGTTATTTCTTGAAGTTGTTTTATTCTTCAATAAAGACACTTGACACTAAGTATTTTTTTTTTTTTTTATGTTATTAGATTTTCTTTAAGTCACGGAATTGGCAAATAGCTCATTTCTATGTATTTGAATCTACGATAATAGTGTTGTTTCATTAAATTTATTTCAGCTGGCTTGGCGGAGCAAATTAAGTTGGACCGCTATTTGCATCCACATTTCCGGTATTACATGAGGGAGGTCAGAACTGTTATCTATTCCCAGTTTTTGGAATCATACAAGAGTGTTACAATTGAGGCTATGGCAAAAGCACTTGGAGTGACAGTGGATTTCATTGATTTGTAAGTAAATACATTTCACAGACTCAATTTTGATTTAATGTTGATTAATGCAAGCTTTTTAAATCCTGTTGGAGGCTACTCATTAGTCATAACATTTATTTTTTTCCAGGGAGCTATCGCGTTTTATTGCAGCTGGGAAACTTCATTGCAAGATTGATAAAGTTGCAGGTGTTCTGGAAACTAACCGCCCTGATGCTAAGAATGCTCTTTACCAAGCAACTATTAAGCAAGGGGACTTCCTACTTAACCGGATCCAGAAATTATCACGCGTGATTGACCTTTGAAGTTAAGTCATCTATTGTGATTCTAAATGTTAGATTTTTTTTTTCCTTGGAAAAGGCAGAGAGATACAGATGATTTGAAGGGTTTCCTGATGAATGCACTTTACTTGTTGGATGTGACATTTCTGTAGTCTATTTGATTTCCAAATTAACGAACAATCAAGCTTGCCGAATCTGAGGTCTCTCAATTCAGTTTTCAATTATTTTTAAACATCATTTAATTATTTAATTAGTTTTTTTTTTTATTCTTTGGTGTTCAAGAGCTAGCATGCAGGATATTCTATGATATTGTGACTACCAGTTTTGGTGTGTGTTTTCTTCCTTTTAAATTATATTTATATCATTTATATTCTGGTCCAAAGCATACCATGCCGTTCCTGAACTGGGATGCCCATCAGGTTGTGCTCTCGTTTTGTCTGAATTTCTTTATGTCCCTCACGCACTCACAGTCGCGTCATAGGACACAATAACATTGAACGCCTGCTTCAAAAAAGAAGTGGATTCTTTACTGATGGGTACATTGATCACTTTTCTAGCTCCAACATTTTGGAAGAAAATTTGATGGCTTGGAAAAAATCAAATTTGTAACATTGAAAAAATAAAGGGACCAAAAGTGATAAAAAAAACTGTTAGAATCAAAATTATATGACCAATATATAAAAGGATCACAATTAAGTCTTTATATTTCTTCATGTATACTTTTGAAAGTAATATAAAATAAGGAAAACATAGCATATACATATTATAAAATATCTTCTAAAGTTTTGGAAACTCAGCTTGCAAGTTGAAACGTTAGAACTTAGAATATTAATAATAATTTAGTTAAAACATATAATAAATTTCACGCATGAGATAATTTTCTTTGTTACGAGCGAAACATGTCAAATTTTCCAATGTTCTGTTTCTTGCTATTTATAATTAGAATTATATCATCTGCCACCGTTTATTTTTGACAATTTATGCACAGAGCTCGTAAATCAACAATAAAGTTGTTTTCCAGTAAAAAAAAAAAAACATTAAAGTTGTTTTGAACAAAAACATAATTATATTTAGTACATTTGAAAGAAAAACAAACGTGAATGTTACTTGTAACTTGCAAGACACCACCTGTAGTGCCGTTGGACCACAGGCATAGTTTCTCTCAATCACAGAAACAAAGACTTGCAAAGATGACATGAGTTTTATATTTTTCTAAATATCGTCATAATATTGAATGAAAAACATTGTATTTATTATCTTAATATAAAAAAGTATTTGATATCTTTTATTTAATAATTATAAAAATTTATAAAAAAAAAAGTTATAGGAGGGTATAACAATTAGGGTTTAACATTTATCATATTACATTAGTTCATTCTTACCCGTTTAATTCACTTCGAGTTCAGCCTCGATTCAAATACCAAATAGAAGTGGTTGAAAAACTGTTTGGTGTTTTATCTGTTCTAGTTTCTGAGCCACACTTTCACAACATATATCATATCGTTGGCGTTAACAAGTAGTTAGTTGGTAAAAAGTCAGAGCAGCAGGCACACACCATGTTGCCTTCTCTAGACCTCAACAACGTGAAAGACAGGCTCTACTCCCAGTTGCATCCTTGGCAACGCTCCTTCCAGTTTTGGGTTAGGGCCATTGATATCTACACTGGATACAAGGTCTCTCTTACACTCTCTACCTATCATGCACTTGCATGTTTTGGATTCAACTTTAAAAAAAATGACGTCTCATTCTTGGTTTCTTACTTTAAATTAGGTGTTTCAAGTGAGAGTGAGTTTCCAGAAAGATGTGCTGAAGCAGGATATAATAAATTATGAAACAGATTGCTCAAATTATAGGGAAGCCTGACTTGGCCCCAACTGCATGGGTGAGAAGGCTTGTTGCACTATGTGATCAGGCTCCTGCAACACCATTTCACACCGTGAAGACAGTGCTGGAGAATGAGTTGGGGCAGGATATTGATGACATATTCGAAAGATTTGATGTGGAACCCCTTGGTTCTGCTTCAATTGCTCAGGTCCATGTGAAACTTCAGACCTGCTATCTCATCACTGCCCTGAAACATGGCCATTTGTCTAAGTTGCAGCCATTTTATTCTACCTCATACATGTTTATGCATTTTTCCATGCTTGTGCTGATATGTGTGGACACTAGGCAATTAGTCATGAATATTTGTTCAGGTTGCTATCATCAAAATAATGGTTGATTCTGCTGATGCATATGGAGCAATTTTAAGCTTCTTCTATACATTTGTAACTAAAGTGCAGCAAGGTGTCTCTGGTAATAGAATTGGGCAATCATGCATCCACTTTGTTGCCATCAGGGTGCATTTACTTTAGTTGCATAATTTATGTTAGTTACAAGTTACTCACAGATTATGGTTACCAATTTGATTAAACAAGTCTTGCTGTGTGTCTCTGTTCTTTGCTATATTTTTTGGTTTATTATTTGAATTTTTCTTTCTCCATGGCAACAGAGTTCAGTATAATAGAATAACGTTGATGGGTAATCCTTTTGGCATTGTAGCATTACAAAAGTTTTTGGGTGAACCCTCATTTGGTCCTCGAATGATAATATTTTGCATCATAGTCCAAAGTTACTTCTTACTAGGATCAAATTGATGTCAAGAGATGACCAAAATCATCATTTTAGGTTTAGGACCAATTTGATATTGCTAATCTTTTGAGAACCAAATCGATATTCCGAAAAAATTTTGAGGACCAAATTGTAGGTTTATCCGAGGATAATTTTAGCAGCATTTTAAACAGCTTTTGGGGACCATATTCAGGTTCAAATCTTATTTAAGTATCCAGTAGGGCCAATAGTCAGATGTAGAAATATGTTTGCTATACATTCTTATGAGGATTTGTACCATGTAGCTGACATATGTCTTATGCTCGTACTAGGTTCATAGAGCAAGACTGAGAGGTGATAAAGAAGATGTTGTTGTCAAAGTAAATGAACCTGATAAACCTGATGGATTCATGACACCTGTAAACTTCTGGTTCTAATTTCTTTTGCATATAATAGGTTCAACATCCTGGAGTTCAGGAAGTGATGATGACAGATATCCATAATTTGCAAGCTTTTGCTTTGTACATGCAAAAGACAGATATCAAATTTGATCTATTGTCGGTGACAAAGGAAATGGAAAAACAGGTGGATTTTTTTTTTTTTTTTTATCAGACAACATGTGGATTTTATTTCTATGCTGGTTTTCTTCTTTAACTTTAGTATTTGACAGGGCTTTTCTAATACCGACCTTATTACTCCCCTTCCTGTTCTTTTAGCTTGTTGATTAGTATCATCCTAATCAAGGAAGTCCCATTAAGAGCAAAGTGTGTTTTATACCTTTATTACATGTAAAGTTTTTCTGTCTCTTCTTTGTTTACCTGGGCTGCATGCAGTGTTTCTCTACTAAAGATATGCTGTACTTTAAAATAAATATATACAACCAAGTGATAAGGAAATTTCCACATATATGACATCTTGGACCATATTGTTTTCTTGTGCTTTTGAATGAGTGGCATTTAACCATTTTTGTCCAAAATCAGGATATCATCACTTCGACAGAAGCACCATGGCTATTTATGATTAAATCTCAAGTGAAGGTTTAGTGAATGTTCATTTGACTATTGAATTTTTCTAATTTGAACCATGCTCCTGATCTAACTAAATGGAAATGTCAATTAAATATATTTTGTTCCCGAAGTTTTGTTACTGATGAGATTTCTGAAGTAAAATCAATTTACTCTTTAGCAGTATCTCATTTTTTTTTTTTTTTGATAAACTTTAGCAGTATCTCATTTGTTTTTGCTACATATTGTTTGTATAAAAGCAACCTATTAGATAAACAAATCCGAGCAACCTTCTTTTCAATTAGCAAGTAATTTATGTTTGAAATACTCCTCTTAAGGTTCTTTAACTGTTACTGATACAAATTTGAGGCTTGAATGAGAAAACAAAATTGGCCTTCCATCCCTCACACTGTCTTTTTAGCTGATTATTACAACCACCACCACCAAAACATTTCCCACTAAGTGGCCTTTTTAGCTGTTTGTCTTTAATCCTATTATAAATCATTTATTTTTATGTTTACTATAACACAATCATGTTAATATTGAGGTACTTCCCTCCTTCTAATCAATAATGTTCCATCATTTCGACATTCTAGATTGGATATGAATTTGACTTCATGAGGGAGGCTGATGCCATGGTGAGAATAAGAAAGTTCTTATATGAAAATAATAAAAGGTCTCCTGTTTTGGTGCCACGAGTAATACGAGATATGGTTACTAGGTATGTTATGCAGCACGCTATCTATGTGATCTCGATGATAATATTAATAATGGACTAGAATTCTCAACTTCCTATACTATTTTTGGAGAGTTGTAAGTGCCAGATGTTTATTTATTGGATTTGGAGTGAATGACTGTTTTAGAAAGAATTGATGTTTTCTTTAGTGTAGCCTTTGTCTCCGAAACTATATGTTAAATGCCAGTTGGTCCTAGCATTACTAATTTCTTTGTGGCTTTTACATGAGCTTTTTGGATAACTAGTTTTGCTATTTGGAGTTTGGACAATGTAGGCAATATTTCTATTTTTCGAACTATTAACAGTAAAGTGTATTGGAATTAAAGGGTGTTAGATACCTATTAGGAACTAACTCTGTAATAACTGTTAGTTATAACTGTTAACTAACAGTTATAACAGAATGGTTACTTGTAAGTTGTAATTGAGAGGAGTGGCTTATAAATAAAGGAAGGATGGTTACTTGAAGGGGGCGGGATTATTCATTCAGAGAGATATAGGCACTTGGAACACCAAAAGAAGTGAGGGAAAGAGTGACAGGGTTCCTCCTCTTTGTATTGAATCCGGTTTGGTATCTCTCAGGTACTAATTCAAAGTCGCTATTGATAAATAAAACAAGATTTGGATTCTCTCCTGTTTACATAAAACAGGATTCTCTCTTGTTGGAGAGAGAAAGAAACAAAATTTTAAAATTATAACTAGTGGGACCTATAACCAATCATGATGGGTCCATGTATATTAAAAGATGTGTCTATATCTCTCTAACATGACTATCATGTTACTGGAGAGGATCCAATTCCAATAAAACACCATTCTTTTCATCATTTCTGGTCCAGTTCTATTATAAGGTTTAGGTAGGGAAGGATGAAAAAAGAGAAAGAAAGCTGACAATAGTAAACTAAATATATGATTGATAAATGTATTCTGTTATGATATGGTACCCTAACATATTTGTATTAATAATTAGGTCAAGTATCGGCACTACTAGTAAAATCCTAAGCCTACTAACAATAAGACTAATAACCCTGATATGTTCTAACAAAATGCTTGAAAAGCGTTAAGATTGTACACTGTTAAGTTTGTGCCCATTGATCTTATTCAGATATATATGTGCTGTGAGAATCAAAGATGTCATCATTACCATTACTTTCTAACTTGTTATGTCAACCATGATACGTTATTTAAAGCCACTGTATTGAAACAAGGGTGGAAACAACTAAGAAGGAAAGTCCAGTCTAAAATAAGTTTTCTGTGCTACACACTTGATCTTGACCAAATGATTAAGAAATGTATTTACATGGTCAAATTTCTACTCAGATATATGGAGTCATATGAAATTCATTTGTGGTAAGTTGTTATACTAATCATGAGCTTCTCTGATTGTACAGGAGGGTCCTAGTTATGGAATATATTGATGGGATTCCAATAATGAACCTTGGTGATGAAATAGCAAAAAGAGGCATCAATCCTTGTGGTAAAGTTGCAACAGCAACAAAGCAGTAAGCTTCTGAACTACCTATAATTTATTATTTATAGTCCTTTACACCACACTTTTATCTTGATTAATAACTACACATGACCTCAAATCTGACTGTTGGCATTTGCTTTTAATTTTCTTGTCCATTTTGAATCATTGAAGTAAACTTGTTTTCAGTGAGTGTCTTTCTTTATGAAAGATTGTTTATTTCTTATCCATCTTTCCTGTAATTTGAATTTTAATTCCTTTCTTCCTAGTTCCTATCATTACCTTACTCTCCTGCCTATAATTCTTACTCATTTTCTCTCTTGGTAATATCTTTTACTTGCTGCCCTTATTTGTATGAATTAATTCATCATGAGAATAGCTTCTCTCCACTGGGAAGTTAGGGGGTGTTTGAATTACATACCCAAACATCATTCTGCACTGTTAAGTTACATTTGATAGCAAAATATAATTGTGGGCTCTAAAATGAGGTTTGGCTGGAAACACCCCTGCATGACTCTTGGCTTGCAAACCCACATTCTTATTTGTGACTTCTGTAAATGTAATTTTACCTCTTTTTATCTTCTTTTGGTTTTAGGGCTAATTTTACAAAATTGCTCACAATTATCCTAAAAAGGGCAACCCACTTCCCTAGTTCCTAGTAATTATGTAATGGAAAATTGGTAAATTTATTGCTAGTAAAGCACAACCTGATCCTGTATGTAGCACAACCTTACTCTCCTGCCTATAATTCTTACTCATTTTCTCTCTTGGTAATATCTTTTACTTGCTGCCCTTATTTGTATGAATTAATTCATCATGAGAATAGCTTCTCTCCACTGGGAAGTTAGGGGGTGTTTGAATTACATACCCAAACATCATTCTGCACTGTTAAGTTACATTTGATAGCAAAATATAATTGTGGGCTCTAAAATGAGGTTTGGCTGGAAACACCCCTGCATGACTCTTGGCTTGCAAACCCACATTCTTATTTGTGACTTCTGTAAATGTAATTTTACCTCTTTTTATCTTCTTTTGGTTTTAGGGCTAATTTTACAAAATTGCTCACAATTATCCTAAAAAGGGCAACCCACTTCCCTAGTTCCTAGTAATTATGTAATGGAAAATTGGTAAATTTATTGCTAGTAAAGCACAACCTGATCCTGTATGTAGCCAAAGTAGCCCCATTTTCTCCCTTGCTTATGTGAGTATGGGTATGTTGAACATTGAGGAAAACTGTTCTCTTTTTGCTGAAACATTCACAATATAGATGATTCTTCATATATGTACTTATGTATGCAATGTTATGCGTATTACACTATTAAATTTCTTATAAAACTGCAGGAAAATTCTTAAAAGCTTGACTCTAGCATATGGTCAAATGATTTTGAAAAGTGGATTCTTCCATGCTGATCCTCATCCAGGAAACATCCTGATTTGTAAAGGCTCACAGGCAAGTCATCAACTACATTTCCTTTCTGAAATATCCTTACATGTTATTTCAGTTCACTTTGGATGAATACATATTGAAATGGCTCTGACACCATAATGTTAGTATCTTCCCTCTAGTCAGGTTGCCTTGCTAGACTATGGACAGGTGAAGGACCTCCCAGAAAAGCTGAGGTTTGGTTATGCTAATCTAGTTCTTGCCATTGCTGATGGTGACTCTTTAAGAGCTTCAGAGTGCTTTAGGTACTGAAGTTTGCACTTAATCTTTTTTGTAATGCTTCTTCGCTTGTTTGTTGAAAATAAGAACAGAAACAGATAGGTAATGCTGAGTTACAAACTGCACTAGTGGTCCTGCTGGGAATAGATGATGGAAACAAGGAGTAAACGAATTCTATTACCAACTGATGTAAGAAGATATAAAGAGAAGAGAGAAAGATAGATAAGAGAAAAGAGAGGGGGAGTTGTTAAATGATGTGTTTAGGACTGCAGATGTGGAGTCAAAATGTTGCTTAGTCAAGTGTTTTTCTTTGTCAGACCAACTTCAATGGTTGTTCTTAAGGTGGTTCTTAAGCATAAGAACTGGTTCTTATAAGAAACTATATTGGAGATGGATGACATGGCAACCATTGGAGAAAGTGAGTAAATAATACTTGTGGGACCCATCTAAGAACTCAAAATGAGTTCTTCCATTGGAGTGAAATGGAGGTTGGGTTCTTATATCACATGGACCTACAAAGTAGTAGATAAGAACCAAAATGTGGTTCTACTTCTACCATTGTGGATGCTCTTAGGAGTTGGTTGTGTTTTTATTTGTTTATTTGTTGTTCAGTTTAGTGATCGTGGCATTATCTTAGGGCCATGATTCTAGTAGGTGGTTATTATGCTTTACAGTTTTTTTATGTAATGTTTAAGACTTTCAGTTATCAGATCAAATATTGCAGTTCAGTTTTTTATCCTTTGAACCTCTGTTTTCTCTTCCTGTTCAATTAACAACAATTGGTATTTAGAGCCCTCTTCCTAAGGGATCTATGTGCAAGGTTGATGAGTCATGGAAGCCAAAGCTAATCTCCCCGGAATCGCTCCGACGGTGTTCGATGGAAGCAACTACCATCTTTTGGCAGTACGTATGGAGGCATATTTGGATGGTTTGGATCTTTGAGAAGCAGTGGAGGAAGACTACGAAATTCCTGTACTTCCAAACAATCCCACCATGGCACAAATAAAAGCGCAAAAGGAAAAGAAGACAAAGAAATCAAAAGCAAAGGCTTGTTTGTTTGCTGCTGTCTCAACCACCATTTTCACTCGAATCATGTCCCTGAAGTCAGCAAAAGAGATATGGGATTATCTCAAGAAAGAATATGAAGGAGATGAAAGAATTAAAGGCATGCAAGTCTTGAACTTGATCAGGGAATTCAAACTTCAAAGAATGAAGGACTTCGAGACGATCAAAGATTACTCCACCAGGCTTCTCAGCATCGCAAACAATGTGAGGCTTCTAGGATCGGAATTTACTACCTCAAGAATTGTTGAAAAAATTCTTGTAACAGTACCCGAAAGATATGAAGCAACCATCACTACCTTGGAGAATACCAAGGATCTGTCAAAAATTTCTTTGGCAGAATTGCTTAATGCATTGAAGGCACATGAACAAAGAAGACTGATGAGGGAGGACACAAAAATCGAAGAAGCTTTAGCAGCAAAACAATAAAACGTGGGCCAAAACAAGAAGAAGGATTTTGACGAAATTGGAGCAGGTTCAACATCAGTAAATGCAAAAGAGAAAAATGAAAATCGGAAGAAATCATATCCGCCTTGCCGACATTGCGGAAAGAAAGGCCATCCTCCATTTCGATGCTGGAGAAGACCTGATGCTAAGTGTACTAAGTGTAATCAAATGGGGCATGAAGCTGTTATCTGTAAAAACAGGAATCAACAACACAGTGAAGAGGCAAAGGCTGCTGATCAAGAAGAGGAGGAGGAGGATCACCTGTTCGTTGCTACATGTTTTTCTAGCATTGAATCGAGCGAGAGTTGGCTTATTGACAGTGGTTGTACTAACCACATGACACACAACAAGGAATTATTCAAGGAACTAAGCAACGCAAGCTCGTCGAAGGTTCGAGTTGGAAATGGCAACTACATTGATGTGAAAGGAAAAGGAACAGTAGCAATCTCAAAACTCAGGTACAAAGTTCATTTCTGATGTGTCGTACGTCCCTGAAATTGATCAAAATTTGTTTAGTGTTGGACAACTAATTGACAAAGGTTATAAAGTTCTGTTCGAAAACAAAAGCTGTTTGATTAAAGATGCAGATGGCAAAGACGTTTTTAGAGTAAAAATGAGAAGGAAAAGCTTTGCTCTAAATCCATTGGAGGAGGAACATATTGCTTTTCCAATCGAAGAAAATGTCACTGAGTTGTGGCACAAAAGGCTCGGGCACTATCATCATCAGGGGTTGCTGCAAATGAAACTCAAGGAGATGACAAATGATTTTCCAGAACTTGATGACCATATTCCATACTGCAGGGCATGTCAATTTGGAAAGCAAAGCATGAGGCCATTCCCAAAGGCAACATGGAGATCAACAAAGAAGCTGCAATTAATTCATACTGACATTGCAGGCCCACAAAGAACACCTTCTTTGAATGGTAGTCTTTATTATGCTATATTTATAGATGATTTCACTCGTGTGTGTTGAATCTTCTTTTTGAAGCACAAGTCATAGGTAGCTCAAGTTTTTTGGAACTTCAAAGCTAGAGTTGAGAATGAAAGTGGCTGTAGAATTCAAACTCTTAGATCAGACAATGGCAAGGAGTACACTTTTGAAGCATTTGATCGATTTTGCCACGGGGTAGGCATCCATCATTAGTTGACCGTTCCATACACTCCACAACAAAATGGAGTTAGTGAGAGATGAAACAGATTTATATTGGAGATGACCCGATGTATGCTACATGAGAAGAACTTGCCAAAGCAATTTTGGGCGGAAGCAGCAAACGTTGCTATTTTCTTGCAAAATAGACTTCCCACAAGAGCAGTAAGGGATAAAACACCATTCGAGGCTTGGTATGGTTACAAACCCTCTTTGAATTTCCTTAAAGTATTTGGATGTTTGTGCTTCACTCATGTTCCACAGATCAAGAGAGATAAACTAGATAAAAGAGCACTTCCAGGCATTTTTATTGGCTATAGCTCTGTTGCAAAAGCTTATAAAGTTTTCCAACCACAAAATGGAAAAATTATTATAAGCAGGGATGTGCACTTTATGGAAGATGAAGAGTGGAACTGGGATGATGCAAAGGAGATGGGCCCAACCTCAAAAGAGTCAAAACTACAGTTTCCTATTTTGGACAAAGCAGATGAAACAATTGAAGATTGGGAAAATGATATGGTAGATGACATTCCTGTCAGCGGGCACAAGATTGCTTTATGATGTTTACCAAAGATGCAATATTGCTGTTTGTGAACCTACGAATTATGAAGAAGCCAAGATTGATCAGAATTGGATAGATGCAATGGAGCAGGAGTTGTTCATGATTGATAAAAATAAAACATGGGAGCTTGTTAGTCGACCCGAAAACAGAAAAGTAATTGGAGTCAAGTGGGTGTTCCGAACCAAGCTTAATGCTGATGGTACAATCAACAAGCATAAAGCTAGGCTCGTGGTCAAGGGATATGCTCAAATACCCGGCGTGGACTACTCAGACACTTTCGCACCAGTTGCTAGACTCGACATCATCAGGCTCTTACTTGCTGTTGCAGCACAAAAGAATTGGAAGGTGTTCCAGTTAGATGTCAAGTCAGCGTTTTTGAATGGTTTTCTACAGGAGGAGATTTATGTAGAGCAACCAGAAGGCTACGTGAAGGAAGGAGAAGAAGACAAGGTCTATCTTCTTAAAAGGGCACCTTATGGTTTGAAGCAAGCTCCAAGGGCTTGGTATAGCAGGATCGATGAGCACCTGCGTAATTTGGGATTTCCTAAAAGTGTATCTGAATCTACATTATATGTCAAGCACAATGAAGTTGGCATTCTCATCATCTCATTATATGTGGATGATTTGCTTGTGACAGGAAATAAAGCAAGTGTTGTGGAGAAGTATAAGCAAGAGATGATGGAGGTTTTTGAGATGACAGATCTCGGATTGATGACTTTCTTTCTTGGAATGGAAATTAAACAGAGTGAACATGAAGTCTTCATCTGTCAGAAGAAATATGCCAAGGAGATTTTAAAGAAGTTTAAACTTGAAGAATGCAAAGAAATGAGTACTCCAATGAACTCAAAGGAGAAGCTTTGCAAAGAAGATGGAACAGAGAAGATTGATCAAGCGTATATTAGAAGTTTGATTGGTTGCTTGATGTATCTCACAGCCACTCGACCTGACATTTTGAATGCTGTAAGCATTTTGTCTCGGTTTATGCATTGTGCAAGTGAATGGCATCTCAAGGCTGCGAAGAGGGTGCTTAGATATGTGAAAGGCACGTATGATTTTGGCATTAAATTTACCAGGAGCAATGAGTTGAAGCTGGTTGGTTTTTCAGACAGCGATTGGGGAGGTTCTGTTGATGATATGAAAAGCACTTCAGGATACTGTTTCACACTTGGTTCTGGTGTTTTCTCGTGGAGCTCGAAAAAACAAGAAATTGTTGCTCAATCCACTGCTGAGGCCGAATTTGTTGCAACTGCTGCTGTTAATCAAGCCATGTGGCTAAGAAAGATTTTGATTGATCTCAATTTGAAGCAGTAGAGAAGCACAGAGATTCTTGTTGACAACCAAGCTGCTATTGCAATTTCTCAAAATCCTGTATTTCACGAGAAAACTAAGCACTTCAACGTTAAGTTATTCTTCTTGAGGGAAGTACAAAAAGATGGAGATATTGCTCTTGTCTACTGCAAAACAGAAGATCAGGTTGCTAATGTCTTTACCAAACCACTGCCAGTCAGCAAGTTCGAATTTCTGAGATCAAAACTTGGTGTTAGCAGTTCCTAAAGCAAGGAGGACTGTTAAATGATGTGTTTAGGACTGCTGATGTGGAGTCAAAATGTTGCTTAGTCAATTGTTTTTCTTTGTTAGGAGTTGGTTGTGTTTTTATCTGTTTATTTGTTGTTCAGTTTAGTGATTGTGGCATTATCTTAGGGCCATGATTCTAGTAGGTGGTTATTATGCTTCACAGTTTTTTTATAATGTTTAAAAGGTTGTAATATTTAAGACTTTCAGTTATCAGATCAAATATTGCAGTTCAGTTTTTTATCCTTTGAAGTTTGAACCTCTGTTTTCTCTTCCTGTTCAATTAACAACAGGAGTAGATAAAGGCAAGGATGGTAAAATAGGGAAAACCTATAGTACTTATTGTTTTCATTACAGACATCAAATCCAATGGTTGAGTAATCTGTTTATTGCGAAAAATCTAATTTGCCCTTATTATTCCAAAAAGTTTATCATTCCCCAAAATAGAATGACAAACCCTCAACTGATATGAAATCCTGGTAGTAATAAAATCTAATTCCCATAGTATATATGTCTTAGATATTGTGAATTCCAAGTATGAGTAAGATATTGATGAAGAAATCTCACATTGAAAAGAAGTTGACAAGTTGAAGACTGTATAAGTGGAAAAGACCTTCAAACCTAATATCTTAGGTGCCATTTGGTATAAGGCATATTTTGATATTTCTGAGAAAGTGAGTTGGAAATAAAAGTTTTCCATGTTTGGTATAATTTCAGAAATGTAGTTTACTAACTTTACTTAAATATTTCATGAACCAAAACATGTTCTTCACTTTACCCATCAAAGGAGATCTCCCTGTGTTTTGGGCTCCCTCAATCCTAACAGACACTAACGCCTCCTTTCCGAAAGTTTAGATTTTTCTTATTTTAGTGCTATCGTATGCCCAATGGTTAACGGCTAAAATCAATTGAGATCATGTGAAATATGGCCTTCATTAGAGGGCAGTTGACTTTTATTTTTTTACCTCATAGATGATCTTTGGTAGCTATCTTCAAATCTGAATATTACTCCCATTTTATAGGGAGTTGGGTATAGATACCTTAAGCAAATGTGAGATTCAACAAGAAGAAATGTTTGAACTAGCACAGACATTGTTTGACACAAAATTGCCTCCTGGGGTGTTGATGCTGCAGCCTTTCTCAGAGGAATCTTTAATTAAAAAAATTTCTGTTCAGGTATATTTTAGAATTTTCAAATTTCCATGCACTGTTTGTTCCCTATGGATAACTCGTTCTTGATGAGGCATGGTTATCTACTAGTAAAATTGATATTTATATTGTGCGGAACAGTTTGTTTTATTCATCCGGGAAAAGGTCAGTGTAAAAACATATCATGCTATTCTATTGCAGAAGTCTAAGGAAACCTCAAAAACATATCAATGCACTTTTTACCAAAGCAACATATTGTCATTTCAGTCAAAAAGTTGGTTGGAAGTGCATTGGAAAGCGTTTTTTCCTGTTTGTTTCCACCCAAATCTAAACCAAACTTCCGGAGGAGTAAAGTTTTTTTTTAAAAAAGAGCGGTGAATTTGAGATTTTTCAAGGGTTTGTATTTTTTTTGGTCATTTTGATGTGAACCTCTTTGTTCCTTTGTACCTATAATGTGAAAATTTTGAATGTGCACTAACTAAAATATGAACCACTATAGTCTCTTTTATCTCCAAAGGTTGATAGCATACCTTTATTCTAGTGCAAAAAAGTTTCACAGGAGGGGAACTTACCCTATTCCAAGGCCAAGGCATGTCACAAGCCTTAACAAAGGCTTATAATGATACTTACAGATTGCCTTAGGAGGGAGGTTGCTGGTATTTACCATAGGAAGTGCTTCATCCTTAGTCCTTACCAGCTGAACCAACTCCTATTAGTGGCGGCAGGCCTTTTTTAGTGACTGATTAGCAAATTTGGTGAATATATGCTAGCAGTGAAATAAATTATTGAACAATAGAGGCAAACATGAAATAACTTGTTCATTGTTTATGTTGCTACTTTTTCTTAACTAAATTTTCTATTCTTTTGGCAGGCTTTTCCGGAAGAATTGTTTTCTGTACTTCGGACAGTGCATCTACTAAGGGGACTAAGTGTTGGACTTGGAATCGATTATTCTTGTGCAGAACAGTGGAGACCCTTTGCAGAAGAAGCTTTGTATCAAGCTGGAAGATTTAAAGGTGGCACTTCAACTCTAGCTTAAAACAGACATTTGAAAATAGATGGCATGGAACCTTGTATTGATTCCAACTTTTAATAGTTTTCTCTATTTGCATTGCAAAATGGCATACCTTGCATATTTTCTACTCTTTTTCATTCATCAGTCATATCTGATGTTGCCATTTATAATACTATAAACTTATGTGTGTGTGTGTGTTTCACATAAGGATGTCTCTCCCTCCTACTAAACCATCTATATATATTTTTGCTTTCACTTGACATTTTCACATACTACTTTTCCAGGTAAGGATGTTAAGACAAGAGAGGTCAAAAACATGGTTTGGTAAAACAATTATTTTGGAGAGTAATAATTCTTTTACAAGAGGTAGGTCTTGATCAATCCACTCGCACAATTCTTGGTTGTGACATTGAAGAAAGGCGAGTTCACATTTTCTTTCTTCTATATGCTGTACGAGTTTCACATTGATCACAATTCCATCTGACCACATCATGAACATTGAAGACTTTTGTATGTTCAAAAGCATTTTTGTTAGCAGTAATGTTATTTTGACAACCGATTTCGACAACTCTACGCGACAACCATATACCTTCCGGAAATTAAATTCCGGAAGTGTCCGGAAATTAAATTCCGAAGCTATAAAATGAAAATTCGTATGTTTTTACACTTCCGGAAATTAAATTCCGGACGTGTACACTTTTACACGTCCGGAATTTAATTTCCGGAAGTGTAAAATGAAGTTTGACGTGAATTTTTACATGTATGAAAAAAATTGTACCTCCGGAAAATAAATTCCGGAAGCCCTAAACACATATGACACTTTATTTTACACATTCTAAAATTAAATCCCCGACGTGTCGGGATTTAATTTCCGGGTGTGTAAAATGAAGTGTCATATGTTCGTAGAGCTTCCAGAATTTAATTTTCGGAGGTACAATTTTTTCAAACTTGTAAAAGTTCACGTGTCCCACTTCATTTTATACTTCCGGAAATTAAATTCCGAACGTGCAAAAGTTTACACTTCCGGAAATTAAATTCTGGACCTGTCACTTCCCGATTTTAATTTCCGGAAGATTTATGGTTGTCGCGTATAATTGTTGAAATCGGTTGTCAAACAATCATTTCAGTAAACCAAATTAGCCTCTATAAAACATACCAAGCACAGTAACATTAACTAAAAGGCCAAGGTGCCGAGTCCTAAACATCTAACAATAAGATGAGGTGAACAATAAGAAAGACAATTGTAAACCAATAATATTATTAAACTACAAATTTGGTCTTTATAAGTGGGAAGCAGATTCCCATGTGGATGCTTAGTTGGGTAAAAACTCTCGGGTTAAAATATAATTTCCTAGACATGACGTACATTTTTTATTTGGTCATGGCAACCATAGTTATTAAAACCGGACCGGCCGGTCCGACCGGAAACCGGACCTATGGCCTGTCCGGTCAACATGTCCGACTCGACACGCGGTCCGGTTGCTGATGTCAGCACGTGCCATTTATTCCTGAAATTCCAAAATGTGCAGCAAGGGGAATCGAACCTGGGTAATGAGGATCAAAGATCACTGCACCACCATTGCTAGTTAGTTAAGTGCTGCCAAATAATATATATATACACATAAGTCTATCATAATAATATATATATTTAATATATACCGGTTTAAACCGAGTCAATCAGTGACCCCCGGTTGAACCAGTGACCCATTAACCTAGTCCCCTGACCAAGTCGATCACCGATTCGGTTTTAATAACACTGATGGCAACACATAGCAGCTCAACAAGGCTTCCCAAGCGAATAGGCAAATGCAAACGGGAATAAAAAAAGATATAAGCCAGTAACACAGAGCAGCACCAGGAAAGCATACGAAGACAATAACCTAGCTATTCAGACTCAAGCAAGCAATTGAACTAGTGCACCAATCTGAAAAACAGCAACCAGATCCCTTCCTCAAAGCTAAAAACCAGGATCAAGAGCATACCTTAATGAGATCAAACACTACACATATATCAAACGTCCTACCCTGGAAAACAATTTGGTTACGCGTCAACCAAAGAGATCAGTTTATCGCATGCCAGAACAAGTATCTTGTTTTGTGAAAACGCTTCCCCCTAAGAAAGTTTCCATGCTGAACGTAATGATCAAATCCTGATTGATGGCAAAACAACAGACAACCCAAGCCAGGCATAAACATGACACCAGATCAGATATGTATTCGGAGTTGCTAACTGGACTCGAGAAGGCAAACTATCCAACAAAAGGCGCCAAGAAAAATGCTAACACCTTTGATGGAATTTTAGAGGCCCAGAAATTAGAGAACACGTGTTGCCTAACCTCATCAACATTTAAAAACTGTTGTTGTCTCTGTAGGCTAGAGTATGCAAATTTCACTGAAAAACACAAAGAATGATCCTCTTTCCACACCCAAGAGAAGGAATCCCTTCTCCACCTCCAAAACCACTCCCGGGAGTCATTAACCCACTGCCCCATTTCAGCCACCCACACATCCTTGACAAGAGAAATTTGAAATAAACAAGGAAAACAATCTTTCAGAGTGGAGGTACCCAACCACACATCATGCCAAAAACTGATCTGATTTCCACTTTTTAGTATCCTCTTCACAACATTTGAGAACCATAAAGGAGGGATTGAGCTTACATTTTTAACGTGACATAAATCACGCCACCAAATAGACTTTTTTTTGGGAATTGCTTTGTTGCTGTGATGAAACCAGATTTAAATCCCCATACCTACCAGTCAGACGCTTGTACCATATAGCCTCTTTGCAAGTCAAAATCCCCCATTTCCATTTTGCAAGCATGGACAAGTTAAATAACTCTAGATTTTTCCACCTATGTGCCTTGGTTGACAAACTGTATCCCATTTTACTCAAGCTACCTTGTGTGATTCATCTCCAAGTCAAAACCCCCATTTTCTCAAATCCCACCGCCGATGTGAGAACATCGTTGGAGGGTAATCTATAAGTACCTCTATAAGTGTTTTTTGAGCCGTGAGGCCTACCCTGACCTCGTAAGCCCCCGGAACTCAAATCACCTAAACTTTTCTTTCTTAAAAAATAAAATAAAATAAAATAAAATAAAATAAAAAATCCCCCATTTCCATTTTGCAATTAGGACAAGTTAAATAACTCCAAATTTTTTATCCCCAATCCACCTATGTGCTTTAGTTGACAAAGTGTATCCCATTTTACCCAAGCTACCATGTGTGATTCATCTTCACCCGACCAGAGGAATGATCCTTGGATACCAGTCATGACATCCAAATTCATAGTTAATTAATTAATGATATGTTAAATATAGTTAATGATGTGTTAAATTTGATTAACGAGTACATTAAAATTAAGTAAATTATTAACCATCCACTCAGTTTTATTAACCAAAATTTTATACATCATTAACCAAATTATCTGTTAACAAATTAATCATATATTGCAGATACATCCATTAATCAAATTCAATATATCGTTAACCACAATTTTAAATGTCATTAATCAAGTGTTGTTATCAAGTTTTCAAATGTTCAAATAATAGCTTTTTTGTTGTATAGTAATGGTATAATGATAGTCCTAATTAAGTAAGAAAAGAATTCAAAGGAAAAAAAAAATCATCTACATAATATAAAATATTCTAAAGTGCTTTTCATTTCATAATATTCCACAATGTAAAATTGACAAAACTGAATGGCTAAGCACAGAACTCGTCTTAAGTCAAGAAAATGTTGGTGGTGGACGAAAGTTGGCCCTGGAAAACATGTAACCCAAACCCAAGCATACTACCCAAATCCCCATATCAAAGGCTCGCCGCAGCACTTCTAAATCCATTTCCAATGCTTCTTCTGCTTCTGGATTCGCATAAACATCATTATTATCATCATCAACACGAAGCTCTTTGTCCTCTGGAATATCCTCCAATAACTTCAACTTGTTTATCCTATGTTTCTTCTTGTTGTTGTTGTTGGTCTTTTCATCATTAACCTTGTCACTGAACGCCACGTGTCCATCCAAGGAGTTATGGTGTGTGAAAGGGTCTATATCTCCATCACCATGACCATAATAATGGGTTGTTGTCCTACACATGGTTGCAAGATGGTTGTGAGTTGTGACTTGTGGGAAAGATGGATAGATGGATGAAGAAGGAGGAAATATTGGTGTTATTTATTTGTTATTGTTATGTTTATATGTTCTGTAGTGAGACAGCCCCAAGTTTTTTAGGGTACCCGCCCATAGACCTAGGGTGAGACGCGTACACGGTTTTGTTGGGGACCTTCTGTTTTCGTCAAAGTAGATAGTTGAAAGCAGTAAAGCACACAGATTTGATGGTGGAGAGGTGGGACGCGGCATGCTGAACAAAAGACAACCCACCTTTTTTATGAAAAAAAAGAAAAAGAAAATTATAGTATATTTGACCTATTATCACTTATATCAATTTTTTATCAATAATGTTTTTTTGTAATATATATATATATATATATATACACGGACCTCGTACACCTCGGAACATCTAATTAATGATATATAAAATCTTGGTTAATGTAGTTTAGTGGATAGGTAATAACGAATTGTGAATCCTTATACTCATTAACTAGGTCAAACACACCATCAACCTCGATTGTAAATGGCGTTAATCACTCATGCATCTGCTACATTGATGCATTTTTTCTTTTCACCTTCAAACTTGGTTATCAATGTTTACAATTTTAGTTAATGGTGTGTTGAACTTGATTATTGGGTACGAGGATTATTAACCATCCATTGAACTGCATTAACCAAGATTTATCCACCATTATCAAATTCTAGATGTGCAAATAAAATTTTTATTTACTAAAGCAGAGCTACATTCAATTACCAACACAAAACATTGAAAACAAAAGGACATGGTACACGTTAAAGAAATTAATTGTAATATGTAGCATATTTTTCTTATATTTATTATATAAAGATGTCATATCATGTAATAATATTCATTAAATAATATATTAATATAAAATTAGATAAAAAAAAAATATCTAACTAACCAATGACCGCCCTCAAGGGTGAGCTCCTAAAACAAGGGCTTTAAGCATCACCCAAAAAACACATATAATTTTTTATGTTAATGTTATATACTTGATTCATTGAATAATAATAAATTATTTGACTGCACCGAATAAGTCAAAAAGTTTAATACTTATGCTCCAAATTTATTGACTGCATCGAATAATCGAATAAATTTTAATGCACTGTATATGATTTTTGTGTTTAGAATGCGAAATATATAACATGCATGTTTTGTTATATAATTGCACCGAAGAAACGTCACCTTAGAGTCTCTTTAGGCATATACAAGGGTTCGGCCGACCCTGGTTATGCATTATTTCCAATACAGCTGTACTTTCCTATTCCTCAATAGGTGCTTTGGTTAACATTTGCCATAAAAAAATCTTAAATTATTAATGTATAAAATTGAACTCAAAAATAAGAGCAACGTTAGTAAACATTTTTTTCAACAGTTTATTCAACATACTCTCTATTATTGTGTGAAGTTTATTGAGAGTGAATTCATGTAATTTAGGTGTGTTTGGAAAAGTGTTCCCAAAAATGAGTTTTGATAAACCGTGTTTTGCAAATTTAGTTTTGATTATAAATGAGTTTGTAGTAACCAGTGTTACAAAACTCGGACCGGACGGCTGGTTCGACCGGTTAGTCCGGGAACCGGTCACCAGGCCGGTCCGGTTAGGATGTTGGACCGTTTAGCACATTGACCCGGTTGACCCGGCCGGGTTTTTGTGAAACTCGGCTGACCCAACGGGTTTGTTTGTTTGTTTTTTTAAATGAATTGTATTTATATTATAATGATACAATGATATATTGATTTCTGATACTGATAATATTCAAGTAATATACTGATAATTATTTGAACTGACATAATACTGACACTATACTATACTCAATATTACTCTCCATAATATTTAATTGTTTTTTAGTCAGAGATGTCTTCTACTGAATCTGAACCACAATCTGAACTACTGAACATGTTAAATTATGTTTGGCCAATGTATGAATATTTTTTAAAAAATTAATGTATATCGAGTCAACTCCTGCCAAATGTTATATATATACATAAGTCAATCATAAGAATTTATATATTTAATATATACTAGTTCATCTTGTTCAACCAGTGACCTTGATTGGTATTTGTTTAATTAGATACTTTTTTATGGTAATGATTTTAAATTTGGAGTATGGACATGTTGAACTATATTGTCATATATATGAATATTTTAGAATTTTTTAATGTATACCGATTTAAATCTAGTCAACCAGTGACCCCCGTTTGAATCCAATTGAACCAGTGACTCATTAATTCAGTAACCTAACCGAGTTGATCACCAATTTGATTTTAATAACATTGGTAGTAACTTATTTATACTTGAATATTTTCTTATTAAAAGTGGTTTTGGTAGAATAAATATTATTTTGGTTGTGTCAATCAAATCGACTTTTAGATATTTAATTACCAAATTGAAGATATAAATATTGAAAAGAGATAGGACGTCAATCAATTTTCTACTGATATTATGGTCATAATAATCGGTCCGAATCCTCTCCATCTATTACCTAATTAATAAAAGTTTGTCCCTTTTGCCAAGTGTCAAGCTCTCATTCATTATTATCCCCCATTATCCCGCTCAAACCCATCTCTCTTTCAAAAAATTCTCTTCTTTCTGTCCCGCTTAAAACCACTCTCACCTCACTTCTTTATTTTTTTTAATTTCACTTTCATTATTTCTTCCCCCTCATTCATCCATCTCTTCCTCCCCATCTCATGTGCAATCTAAATTGGTTAGCTTCCCAATTTTGTCTTTTTTTTTCTTTCATATATATTTTTTTCTTTCTTTCACAGCTGCAGGTACTTAAATTTCAATCTTTCTTCTTTGGCTTGATTCTCCTAATATTTTCAAGAAATGTTCTTGCCTTACTATATTAGTATGATGTTTGCAACCTCATTTAAACCCCCCCTCCCCTTTTATACTCTTTCTTCTGAGTATGTATTGTTCCAATAACAAGTAGATTTGTGTTTATTGGGTTTGATACATATGCAAGAGTGGGATGGAGCAATCCCATATTTTGTTGAGACGTGACATATGTCTAATTTATGCTTTGGATTTGTGTACTTCCACTTGCAATCAGCTCTTGAATTTATATTAGACTATGATCATCTGTTTGTTTTTTTTTTGTTTTTTTTGCTTGCAATTTGACTATAGGTTTAATCTATAAAGGTTAACTTGCGACACTTTAAATAGATATTTTGTTTACATATGATTGTATCTATTTGAGTTTGTTGCATTTTATTTTTGTTGCCTTGGTATGTGTTCTATACATGTTTGGATCATAGTGCCACACAACAAAGTTTCTCTAACTTCTACTCCCATTTGTTCTTTAATTAATGCCCATGAGTGAAATCAAGCTTAATACAAATTCAATCAAGTGTTTGATGGAATCAATACTATTTGATTGTGAATCCAACTTACTTTTCTTTTGGTTATTTATTTGACTGAGATAAACATTGTTTGCTTCAAAGGACATATTTCAACTTTCTTGCCATTCTCAACTATTATGGGATTAACTAATGCACCATGATTTATCTTTGGTAGAAGGAGGCCAAAATAGGTTTTGGATTGTTCACCTGATCTTAAAGAGTGAAAAATAAAAAAAAGTCGTGAAATATAAAAATACTAGCACCTTCTTATGGATGAGAATGCAAAAAATAGGAGAAAGGACTATTTATTCCTAAGTGCCCTCTCACAATATTATTTTGATTCCCTTATCTTTCATGTCCTGTGATACATGTCCTTTGATTTTTTCACACGAGTAATACCTGTATTTTATATTTTGTTTCTTCAAAGGTTTATCGCTCTTCATCCTATCAACATCAGGTTTTGCTGGAGAACTTTTTCCCTTGAGTGTTAATTTTCATGATGTTTCAAGGCCCAAATGTGCATGTGATGCTTTCTCTGGCTTTCCTAAAAAACAGAATGCGTAGTTGCAGACCAGATGTTATACACCTATTTTTTCACATATGTAATTATCAAATGTGGTTTCCTTTTTTAGATTTTGCTGGACATGCTTTTTATTATTAGCTATGTGGAGGGACCATGGTTTGTGCATGTTTTACACATTCAGAGAGTTTCATATTGTTGGCTTTTTTATTATTAGCTTTTTTCCTGGGGCTCATGTGCTAGCCAAGTGGTTCCTAGCCCACTGAACCAAGTGTCAACCCCCTGCTAGAGTTGAGTCTAACTGGTCTTCCTGTCAGCACCTCAAGTAGAAGCATATCAAAATTGTACACATCACTTTTCTTGGTTATAGGTTGCATACATGCATACTATGTGCATAAACCAAATACAACAGAAATGAGTAGTTTTCAAGGGATTAATAAGTACTAAAAATTACTTCATTAATTAAATTTTAGTAGAAAAAAAATACCAGCCATGTATCCATGTCACATATCACCTATCATTTAAAGCAACTTCTTTCACTTAAATATCCTTATCATTTGTATCAAATTATCTGGGCTCTGCTATCATCGAATATTGTTAAATATATAGAATTTCTTAGATTCTATTGAATGCTCAATGCAGGGCTAGATTTACATGGGAAAAGGTTGATGACCAGAAGATGGAACATTGTTACATTGCATCCGATCATGCTTCTGAAACTTGGTTGTTTCAGGTAATAAATGTTTTTCTTTTTTGTCTTAGTTCCTATACTGTTTCTATAACTTCATGAATCATAACATAAAGGAGGCAAGGAAGTTGATGAAAAAAAACCAGATGTTGGCAGCTGTTAGTGGCAGTGTTGGTGGTGCAGTGGCAAATGCCAAAGGACTTGAAAATGGGAATGCGTACTAGAATATTTTGCCCTGCCATTCGGGTGCATTATTTTTCCAAGCAGCTTGTAACAATTTCAAGTTGACTTCTTTGATCCTATTTTAACACTTTTTTTTCACTCCACACTTTTCTTTGATCCTTATTAATCACACTTAGCCTATCACTAACACATACTGAATCAGCATGTGATTTGCATTATGAGTTCCTTCTAACAGTTTAGATTTTCTATAACTGAATTTTCTAGATACTGTTAGCTCTGCATACTACTATGCCAGTATCCTTTTCATATTTGAGTTTCGTGCCTTTATTTGAGAAGCGTTTTATTGTTGAAGCAATTGCTTATTCTATCTGCTTAGTTTAGAAAATAAAAAAAAAATTAAACTTTGTTACTTTTTCTCTTCAACAAGAAATGACTATTTAGCTCAAGTGATATATATATTTTTAGACTTAGAACATGTTCGTAACTAAGCTTAATACCTACTGATGGAATGGAAGGTTTTAAATTATTCTTAATGAAGTAGTTGAGTTTTGTGAGTTTTGTCCTTTTACAGACCAAATTTATAACCCTTTGAGGACCAACTTAACGACATAAGTTGATAATGGAGGATGTATTTGTAAATGGAGTAGGGGAGGACGAATCTGATGAACCTACGTTCTCAGTTTTAAAAGACAGAATATGGACATTGACCTTTTTATCTTTGGTTGAATAAGATTTTTGTTTTTGAAGTCTGATTCTTCTGACTCAGTAGAAATATTGCTTTCAACTGTTTATTTGATGGTCGTGCATTCAATCTTTTTTAAATAGCTTTATTTGTTGCATTCTCTCTGCAGTAACCAATCAGAATAGAATATTGGACATTTGATCTGCATTCATGCTGCATTCTATAAGTTTCGGCTTATATATATTTTGGAAAAGTTTCCTACATTAAGAATGTGGAGGTTTTGGACGTGATGTCGCTGCTGCATCAACAAGATGGGATTCAAGGTGCCATCTTGCACTGCAAGAGGTCCTTCAATGTCTCCAAAGGTAAATTTTGTACCACTCCCCCTAATCAGAAGCTGGCTGTGTTAGTTTATGAAGTGTGAAAAAATGAGTCGTATTTCACTCTTAAAGCTAATAAGAGTATGCTTACTAATATGCAGGGGATCTTGAATGTTAGTCCTTCTTTCCTGTGTTCTGATTGAATTTTATTTAATTTGTGTCATGAAAGTTTGAAAAGATGTGACAAATTTTGTAGACTTAGATGACTGAATCATCTGATGCCCAACATTAAGCAGGGCAAGTTTTATGTATATGAAGATAGAGTAATCTGCAGTCTCTTTGCCAGCATTGGAAGAAGGTATGGTATTTGTCATCAAACATATTTGTGTTTTGTATGCATCATTAGAATGTAAAAATATGGTTCAGCTGAAAGAGATATGTTATATTTGATAAGGGTAAAAACTTTAAACTATTTCTTTGACCCTGTAGTGCTATAAATACAAGAGTTTTAGTCTTCCAATAGCCTCATATTCAAAATTATGTGGAACCTTGATGAAAGTCTGTATGCAATTTCTAGAAGCAATTCATCTATTAACATAGACCTGTTGCTGCGTCCATTTGGTTGCTTGCAGATACATGCCTATATATAACACTCTAACTCTCCATAGTTTCAAATTTCTGGAATATGTACTGGTGTTTAGCTTACTATACCAGTTCAACGTCCTCAGTATTTAACTACTTTGTTAGCACTTCTAATAATCGTTTGCATCTAACATGTACCGTGTGTGTGTGTGCGCGCCGAGAGTTTGAAAGAAAATTGTGTTATAAATAATTTAATCTTCCTATGAGTGTTGCGCAACTTTGAATCACTTGGAAGAAAACACTTTAAAGGGTGGTTTGTTGTGTAAGGGAAGGAACCTAGGTGAGTTAGAAAGCTTCTTGAGGGCTTGAACCCTCAGTAACAGAGAAAAGCATACTAAAATGATAAAGGTGCGTGGAAGTTTCTCTCCCACTTCTATTCAATCTTGCTTTTTATTATATTTAATGTTAATCATTCTTTGAAGGATTGCAAAAGTTAAAAAAAAAAAAAAAAAAACTGCCAACCAAAATTCCACTATCTCAGAGTAGTTTTGTATATATTGAAGGGTTAAATATGTTTTTAGTCCCTATAAAATCTCACTATTTTGTTTTTAGTCCCTACTAAATTTTCTTTCTAATTTTAGTCCCTAATTTATTCCATGTTATCAGAAATAGTCCTCACAATTAATTTGTTGTTGTTAAATCACTTGCCAACCGGACACATTAAATATTGTAAAATGGCTGAGAGCTCCGCTAGGGTTTCTGTGGGGCCTTCAGTGCAAGAGGAAGACTTACTTCAACGTAGTAGGAAACGAGGCAAACGTAAAGCCCTGGGTACTATAGCAGATGTGGAAGATGTGATGCTAGAAGATGAAGCCACACCTACCGTGGGCTCATATAAGGAGAGACTCCTGAATCAGAATGGAATGAAGTATGGAGATGGGGGGGTTAAAGATAAGGAAAGTGAAGATCTGTGGTTCAAAGAAGGTATTAAGTTTACATCCCGAGTATCTGATGATGATAAGGCTAAGTACCCTGAGATATTGGTTTCAGATGAAGAGTTTCTAGAGTGGTGTAAGCCATGGAGAGGAACACTAGTGGTGAAGGTGCTTGGCAAGAAAGTAAGCTTTAAGATTCTGGAGTACAAGATACAGAGAGAGTGGGCAAGGAACGGCAAGGTCAAGATTGTTGATATACCTCACGGATACTATCTTGTCCAATTTACAGATGAAGCCGATTATAAACATGCTTTGTTTGAGGGTCCTTGGAGAGTAGCGGACCACTATATTCTGGTGCAAAGATGGAGGCCGGGGTTTCTTCAGAACGTTGAGTTTGAACGGCATGTAGCGGTCTGGATCCGTATACCAGACCTACCTATTGAACTGTTCCACGAGCAGTTCCTAAACCGGGTGGGTGAGAAGCTTGGAGGAATGTTGAAGATAGATAAAGTTACGTCTTTACAAGCTAGAGGCCAGTTTGCCAGAATTTGTGTGGAGCTAGACCTTGCCAAACCTCTATTACCAAAAATTATTGTGAGAGGTATCTTGCTAAACTTGGAGTATGAAGGATTACATATGATATGTTTTCGATGTGGAAAGTATGGCCACAAGGAAAACGGGTGTTCAGAAGAAACGGGAAGGAAGACGGCGGAGAAGGGCCAGACCAAGGGAGAGGAGGGCCCGGAGATGGCGACGTCGCAAGCCAATCCCATGCAAATGAGGGCTGACGTCAGCATGGAAAATAAAGATCCAACGGTTGAGACGCATGATGAAAACTTAAATGAAGGAAAGCCGCATGATTATGGGCCCTGGATGATTGCGCAAGGTAAGAACAGATTCAAAAAGAAAGGGAAAGGAGAAAATTCTGGCAAGAATAATGCCAAAGGAACTGAGAAAAATAGCAAAGGTAGGGATATGGCCGAAAAAAGTGGAGAGAAAGGAGCCAACAATGGGTCACGTTTTAATGTTCTACAAAAATCAAATGAGGATTTTCAGGGAGATAATAAAATTCCAGATATGATCTTTACAAGGGCCCCACAAATGAAGGATGATATTGGGATTTCCCAAACTAAAGTGCGAAATAGTGTTGGAGGAAAGAACACCCAGAGAAAGGTTATTGAGAAGAACAAAAACAAAGTTTCAAAGGACCTCCATGGCCCAAGCCAACGTAGAGCCCATAATGCTCATGCTTCTCATGCACGTGAAGTTGACAAAGGGAAGAAGCCTCTTCATGAGCCAGTGAAACCTGCGAGGAACCTGAAAGCCCTAGCGAGGAGGCATGCAGCTGAGCAAGAAATGCTAGCTGCAATGCGTGTCTTGGAAAAACAATCTGGGGGCCTTATTTTAGATGGAACTATTGGTATGATGCATAAGGCAAACAGTGTTTGGGACGTCTCGGAAAAAGATTTGGCTTTGCTAGATCATAAGCTATCTCTTACTCAAATCTCGAGAGTCCCAGAAACGGTGGAAAACTTAATGAAGGAGAATAATAGTCTTCAAAGCATGGAGACCCAAGTGTCCAAGGATGACAGTGCCACAATTAGTGCTATCATGATGAATGGGGGGGACTCTTGTGAAAGGCCAGATGCTACCAAGCCCGTTAGGGGCTCACCTTCAGACATGTCTCTATGAAGATGTTAGGATGGAACTGCAGGGGCGCTGCAGGGAGAGGCTTTGTTAGCCTCATACATGATATTAAGAAAGAATATGATGTATCAATGATGTTCCTTGTTGAAACCCATACAAAGTCTCAGCATGTGGTTAGAAGGTTGGGATTTGATAGCTGGTTTGTGGAAGAAGCACATGGTCAGGCTGGAGGGATTTGGGTGATGTGGAACTCCTATGATTGGAAGATTGAGATCCTTCAACATGATGTGCAGTTTATTCACATGAGGGTATCGTATAGAGGAGAAATACCTTGGTTGCTTACTGTGGTGTATGGTAGCCCCCACTATCAACAACGGAATGGCCTTTGGGACTTTATGAAGGATGTAGCCAGTGAGAATAATGAGCCTTGGGCTGTTATTGGCGATTTTAATTCTCTGCTGCATAACCACGAAAGGAGTAGGAGACCTACCAGATCTTCAATGAGAAGCATGAGGGCGTTCAAGAACACGTTGGTTGATTGTGACTTGATAGATGCAGGCTTCCAGGGATACCCGTTTACTTGGAATCATGGAGGCTTAGAGGAAAGGCTTGATAGAATGTTAGTCAATATTCAATGGAGAATCAAATTTCCAGAAGGTATTGTTTATCATTTACCTCCCTTTAAGTCTGATCATAGACCCCTTTTGGTTCAATTTACAATTGATAAGGTTTGCAATAGACGTAGAAGGCCTTTTAGATTCTTGGCAGCTTGGTTAACTCATGATGATTTTGAAAGATTCATGAAGTGTAATTGGAAAAAAGATTTACCTTGGAATGAACAAATGCTGCGGTTTAAGCAGGATCTTGAAAGATGGAACAAAGAAATTTTTGGTAACATTTTTGCTCGCAAGAAGAAGTTGCTGCGGCAGCTAGAAAGTGTCAACACCCAAATGGTTTTTAACAATAATCCAGGCTTGAAAGAACGACAACACAGTCTTTGGAAGCAATATGAAGAGGTCCTAGGCCAAGAGGAAGTCCTTTGGTTCCAGAAGTCGAGGTCCAAGTGGCTTGCCTTTGGTGATAGAAACTCTAGTTATTTTCATGGGATCACAACGGTGAGGAGAAGAAGAAATAAAGTGGAAATGATACAAGATGATGATGGGGTCTGGATTTCCAACAAAGATGAGGTTGAGAAGCATGTGACATCCTTTTTCAAAAATCTCTTTGCTGATACTTCAACGTATGAACCTTACTGTCTGAGCAACTCCTTCCCGAATTTGGACAATAACCGCATGGGAGCCCTAGGTAGATGTGTGACTCGGGATGAAATCCATAGGGCTATTAGAAGCATGGGAGGTTTTAAAGCCCCATGACCGGATGGGTTTCAAGCTATTTTCTACCAATCTCAATGGAGTATAGTGGGAGAAGACTTTTGCAAGCTTATCATGGAAATTTTTAGTGATCCAGGCAGAATTGAATCTATTAATGATACTTTGATTACTCTTATTCCTAAAGTTGAAGCAGTTTCTCAATTAAAAGATTTTCGTCCTATCAGTCTTTGTAATGTCTCTTACAAGACTATAACGAAGATCATTGCTTTGAGGTTGAGAGGTCTTATGGAGCATTTGGTTAGTCCTTGCCAATGTAGCTTCATCCCCAATAGGCATAGCAGTGACAATATAGTTATCGCTCAAGAAGTTTTTCACTCTATGAGAAGCAAAAAAGGTAAGAAGGGATGGATGGCTATCAAGATAGACTTGGAAAAAGCCTATGATAGATTGAACTGGCAGTTTATTCGCGATACCCTTGTGGAGATTGGGTGCCCAGAAAATCTTGTGATGCTTATTTGGAATTGTATTTCAACAGCTTCTATGAGAATGCTTTGGAATGGGGAAGTTTTAGACTCTTTCTCTCCCATGAGGGGAATTAGACAAGGGGACCCTTTATCTCCCTATTTGTTTGTTCTCTGCATAGAAAGGCTTTTTCACCTTATCAATCTTGCTGTGGAAAAGAAATTTTGGAAGCCTATTCAGTTAGTGAGAGGGGGTCCTTTGTTATCTCACTTAGCTTTTGCGGATGATTTAATTCTCTTTGCAGAAGCAAGTATGGACCAGGTGGAGGTTATTCAGACAGTGTTAGATTTATTTTGCAAAAGTTCTGGTGAAAAAGTTAGCATGGATAAAACCAGAATTTTCTTCTCAAATAATGTCAGGTGGCAAGTAAAGGAGGAGATTAGCAATTGTTTTGGCTATAGAAGAACGGAGGATCTTGGGAAGTATTTGGGGATTCCCATTCTTCATAAGAGAGTCTCAAACCAGACTTTCCAATTTATCCTTGACAAGGTGAATCAAAGATTGAGTGGTTGGAAGGCTAAGACACTCTCTATGGCGGGAAGAGTGACTTTAGCTAAATCTGTCCTCCAAGCTATCCCTAGCTATGTGATGCAAACAGTGGCCCTCCCAGTGAATATTTGTGATGAAATAGACAAGAAATGTAGGAAGTTCATTTGGGGGGAGGATGATCACAACCGCAAAATCCATACAGTGGCGTGGAAAGAGATTTGTGCTCCAAAGAGTGCTGGTGGCCTAGGGCTTAGGTCCTCTCGCGACATGAACAAGGCTTGCATTATGAAAGCTGGTTGGCGTTTATGTGTTCGCAAGAAAGCTCTGTGGGCTAAAGTGATAAGATCTAAATATAAGTGTGGCAGTGAAGATATGTTAAAAGTGGACAAGAATAAGCAGGGGTCAAACCTTTGGAGGGGAGTGTGCAAGAACTGGGACAGTTTTGTTAACAATGTTGAATGGAGGATAGGAAATGGGTCTAAGATAAAATTCTGGACTGATCAATGGATTCCCAACCATGGCAAACTTCTGACCGAAGCCCAGCAACATGTTGATGATTTCATGGTGGAGGCTAAGGTTAGCGAGTTTGTGAACAATCAAGGCATGTGGGACATGGATAAGCTCAGATCTTGGTTGCCGATAGCAACGTGTGAGAAAGTCAGAGCAATGATGCCTCCTACAGAAATGAATAAGGATGATACTTTGGCCTGGAAAGGTAGCTCGGATGGAGAGTTCTCGGTTTCATCTGCTTACCATCTTATCACGGCACAAAGTACTGCAAACGACCCAGTTTTCGATGCTATATGGAATTGGAAGGGGCCAGAAAGATTGAGGATGCACTTGTGGAAGGTAGCTAAGGATGCTTTGTTGACCAACCTTTCAAGATGCAGAAGAGGGCTCGCGCAAGACAGCACATGTGTTATCTGCAATGAAGGAGGTGAAGACACTCTGCATGCTCTGAGAAATTGTCCAATGGCTCGTGCAACTTGGGCTCTAGTGTCAGATGGCAGTATTGAGCAAAGTTTCTTTGAAAGTGATCTCAGGACTTGGTTGCTATCTAACTTGAGAAATCCGTCGCGAAGTATGGAGGGCTGGGAGATCACGTTTGGAGCTACTATTTCATGCCTGTGGCACCAAAGAAATGAAGCGGTTTTCTCTAATGTTGTTCCTTATCCGAGAGGTCTAGCTATCAGGGTAAAGCACCTTGTCCAAGATATTTTTAGAAGCTACAGGGTTGAGGGTGCTTTAGGTGGCAGCAGTAATTTGAAGCCCAATCATCCTTGCATTGGTTGGAGATGCCCTTCGGAAGGAAGATTCAAACTGAATTGTGATGGTGCAATGACAGGTAATGGACATGCGGCCTGTGGTGGTATTGTGAGAAATAGTTGCGGTGAAGTCGTTTTCTCTTTTGCTAAGGACATTGGCTCATGTTCAGTAGTGCATGCAGAATTGTGGGCCATGTATTGGGGAATAAAGATTGCTTGGGATAGAGGGTTCAAGGCTTTAAGTATCGAATCTGACTCTCAGGTAGCTGTTTCGTTGATCAATAAGGGATGTGAATCTTCCCATGTTTGTTATCCGCTGGTTAGAGACATCTTACGATTTGCTCAAAAAGGTGGTGATTATACTTGGACTCACATCTACCGTGAAGCTAACCAAGCTGCAGATGCTTTAGCTAAGCATGGTCTGTCATTGAATGGCCAGTGTAGAATTTTTGACTCTAGTCCGGATTTCCTGTTTTTGATTATTTTGGGGGACGCTAGCTCTTGCTCTTTCCCCCGTGGTTTTTAGTTGTTTTGTTTTGTTTGTTGGGGTCGGTTCCCCTTTTATTCACCAAAAAAAAAAAACCGGACACATTAAATGATGTGGCATCATATATGTTAGATAATTTATTTTAAATTATTTTTTATTGATTTTAAAAATCTTTTTCATTGAGAGCCCTTTCTCCTTCCATCCTCAAATCCCTATCTCCTTCCTCTGTTACGTTGAGCTGCCACCCATTCAAGCCCTCCAATTCATTCGAATAGGGGAACCTGCTACCCACCAATTTCATCAGGAATACAGTTTGAATAAGGGGATAACTTTGCTGCCTTATGCTATATGGGGTGAGGAATGAGACATTGACATTTGAAATTTAACTTGACCCAGCGAGCAAGTTCAAGAGAAAGATAGAGGAATAGAAAGGACTCAGCCTTTTAAGTCTTCTGGTTGAAGAACGCGGTTTCAAAGAAATGAAGAATGATTATGTTGGTTGAAGATGTATGAGAAAATATGTGATCAATGCTTGCAGCTCTTCACTTAGAAAAAGTGGAGTTCTTGTACATCAATGGTGGTAGTAATGGCCTGATACGTCACAGGAAGGAGAATAGGAGATAGGGATTTGAAGATGGAATGAGAAAGTGTTCACATGAGAAAGATTTTTAAAATTAATAAAAAATAATTTAAAATAAAAAATTTAACACTTATGATGCCACATCATTTAATGTGATCAATTGGCAAGTGACAACTAAGCATTTAATAGTAGCAACTTAACTGTGAGGACTATTTCTGATAACATGGAATAAATAAGGGACTAAAATTAGGAGAAAATTTTAGTAGGGACTAAAAACAAAATAGTGAAATTTTATAGGGACTAAAAACATATTTAACCCTATATTGAAACAGCTATTAGAGCCCTAGCTATATATAGTGATTTCAGTTGCCTGGAATCCCATATTGCATATTTCTAAGAAGAGGCATTGATGTTGAGTTGTCTCCAAATGTTGTCTCCTTCTATGGTATTGTTCATGACGGCCATGATGGTTCTTTAGCAACTGTGGCAGAATTCATGGTTAATGGTTATAAGTCCACATATTTAGTATAATTCTTCTGCATATTTTTTCAATTAGCATATTATCTCTATCGTTTTATATTTTGATTATATTTTTTTGCAGTTGAGTTCCTACATGGCTAATAGTGTGTTAGATTAAATGGCACATTCCCCTTGAATGGCATATTGTATCAATAAATTTCCTGCACAGGTGAAGTTACTTAATCTTATTATTGTCATACAAATCAATAACTCCATATCAAAAGTAAACTCCATCGGGTTCTTTGTGATGCTTATTCTAATTTTTTCGTTTTTATAATGAATTTTATCTATTGGTCTTTGAGGATCATGAACTTAATACAAGTCAAGGACCAAAATTGACTCAGACTTCTATAAAAAGCCTTTTTTGCTAACAAAGGCAGAACTTATATACATTTATTAAATGTTTTGTCCTTTAGTAGTCACAAATATATATGATATAGATAGATAGCAGGGAATTATTGTTTGTTATACGTGGTAATATTCCATGTGTTTTCAAGTCTGCAAGGTAAACATGTTTTGGCTTGGATATATACACTCGGGAACAATGATTTAACTTGGATTGAGTTTGTCGATATAACTTCATTGTATTTGAGCACATATCAATTTTATGTTGTCATGAATGTACAAAGCACATGTAATTTCGTACGAACAAAAAAGTTGTATTGTTGATGCAGTCATTGTTTTCTTCATAAATGTTAGTATACATGAATTTAATACAGACAAACTTATTAGTATATAATAGATTGTTTACAAATAGGCTGTTTCGAACATGTGTAAAAACGAAAGTGACTCGTGCGAATGCATGGGTACCTGACTAGTTTCACTAAGAAATGGATATCTCCAGTTCACGCATTTCCAGAAGACACGTGGCATTACAAATTTTCGATGGCTGAGATTTAATTGAGTGTAATTTAAGTTTTCATCAAAAAAAATTCAATTGGGGTTATCAGAGACCCCATCTCCCCCATTCGAGCTTCTTCCCTTCTATAGCCTCCTCGGCTCCTCCACCACCAAAAGCCTCCGCCGCGCCATAGTAACCTCGCCGCCTCAGAGATGGTCGCTGTCTTGGCCTCCGCTGCGGCCGCACGACCCCAGTAACACGGCTACACGCTGACTAACGTCGTACCGCCATCTACCTCGCCTCCGCTTGAACTCATTTTGATTGAAACCCATTCCTCTTTTGAACTCATTCTCGAAAACCCAATCTTTCTATGATCATTAACATGTTGACTCTGTTTTTTTTCTTTTAGAAAACATGAATGTGTCATCAATTCCAAGCCGAAGGTGTAGAGAAATGGGTCAACAATATCCATGAAATTATTGTGCAACATGGCCAAGTTGGGAATGGAAGTGGAAGTGGAAGCCAAGTTTTGAGTGCAAGTCTACATGTGACTACACAGTTTAGAAGGAATCCAAATTATTATGCTATTGTAAAGTATTATGTCATACTTCACAGTTTAGAAGGAATCCATACAATTAGTCAGAAACTGTTCGAATTTATCAAATTTGTACCCATCAGATTTGTAACCATTTATTTGCTCCGTGTCCTTGCCATTCGATTGTGAATTTCTATTCTTTAATGCAAACTCATTTGCTTCTGATGCCCATCTTCTTGCAATATTGACAAAATGGTCTTTATTAGGAGATAAGGATGTAACAGAATGTTTATGATAGGGATCATTTCTTTGTTGATCTGCATAGTTTGTTAGCTTATCTGATAGGATCATAGTTGACAGGATCTGTTAGCTATTTTTGTGCCCATGTACTGCTATGAATATCAGCAGATTTGTATTCTTCATTTCAATCAATATAGAAACCATTTATTCCAATAGTGTGTGACTCTTTGTGAGTAATTGACACTGATCGTACTCGTTCAATAGTTGCCACAAGGGCTTCGAGTATTAGAAACTGCAGTTATCATGATTGGTAAGGTTTACTAGATCTAACAAAGAATATAAGGAATATACAAAATAATTATCCGCTTAATATTTGAGAAAAACACCTCCGCAATGGTATTATTGGTAACTGATGGGCTGATACAGAAATATAACAATCTTGTCATTATCTTTAATAATATCCATGTCTGAACTCACAATAGCATTTGGCACGTTGGAACCCCAACTCCTGGTTGTGAACTTCATGATTCATAGTGAACAACCACAAATCCAAACCCTCATACATAAGGAAGATCTCAAAATGATAAATGATGGCAATTAGCGTCAGTTTAAACATCTTGCCCATCAACAAATTCATGGACTCTCGGGCATACAAAACAATTACAAAGAAAATTTGACTCCTTCATCGTCAGCTGAAGTCCCTTTAAAGATGACAAGCTTCCCCTTCTGCTCTAATAGTTTCAAAGCACGATTCAAAATAGTTCGATCTATCCCATGAAGCTCTGCAGTATATCAGAAAGAATGAGCCAATTTCAGTTAAAACTATTGCAAAGCCCAGCTTGCAGGAAATAACTACAATAGTTGCGCTACTGGGAAATTCAATGCCTTTTGAATTCAATGCATCAATCGGTTCTCCCATAGCTATTCAAATACAAAGCAGCTATCACGATGCAGACACCAGAAGTAAGAAGGTATGTCTATTTTTACAAGCTTAAACATTAACACCTATATTCTGGAGTCGATTTTACTTTGATTGCATTACAATATGTGTGTGATTTTGTGTGTAAAGCCAAAGTTGAGAAACAAATCAACACCCTGCTATTTTTTTTCATTTTTATTTTTTACAACTAAAACACGACTGGTGCTTAATTGGAGGTCTGAGATTCAAACCCTGGCAAGGGTAAAAAAACTAACATAATAACTAACATACTAACATTTACCCATAAAAAAAAATGGCTATAAGGCATCAAAATCATGTCAAGTTCAAGCCTAGCACTTTGTTTACTAACTCATGTTTTGGTGTTGTCTCTTAACAACGATATTAACCTAATTAAATATTTTAAGATTGAGTTTAAATTTGATCTACCGAGAGTTGACCATTTTACACCATCAGTAAACAAGGAAGTGTCATGTCACTGCAATAACTTTGGAAGAAGTTTCAACAGGAAGCAGAAGCACGATGTGGTTGGTCAAGTGGTAGCGTAAAACTCTTTACATTGTCAGTAGATAAAATTAAATCCTTCAAAATTCACATATTTACTTTAATATTTGTTCCATTGCTTGCACACTTTCCTGTCACCCTAAAGAAAGACAAAATTAAAGCATAAACTTCTTTTGAGTACTACTTCAACAGCAACAAGAATGTAAAGATAAAAGACAAATTACTGAACATTTTTACGACAACTGATATACAAAATCCTTTTTGCCCATATTGGTTCTCTTCCATGATGACCTTCATCTTATTTTTAGTTGAGTCTGAGGACAGGAAAAGAAATACATCTATTCGAATCTCCATCTATCCCCCAACTACTAGAAACTACATAAATAGTCCCATTCAAAAGGTCTGATTCAACCAAATTAGTTGGAATTTGAAAGCAAATTGCAAACCAATAAAATCTTTAAACAGACCTACCAAAAATATCACTATCAAGTCTTGAAAATATCTACCATGCATCAATCACATGTTAAGACAAGCAATGAACCAGTAAATAGTGGCCAAACTTGTACTATCATAAATTACAGTGTAACAAATAAGACCTATAAAATAAACATTTAACAGATTACCTGTTCCTTGAGATTCAGTCCCTGAGCGTATTTCTTCTATCGTCACAACACCATCTTCCAGCCCATTATCTTTCGCCTAATCATTATTAAATAAAGTAAATTCAATCACAATGCAATAGATAACAACTTGCATGTTGTGGCTATCAAAATGCTAAACCTACAAATTGTAATAAAATGTCAGCCCAATCTTGAATCCGATGCCAGAGAATAAGACATTTCCTATGTCCTTTATCCATCCACTCTGCACGTCCTGTCAAATCAGAATAACACTTGAGACATTTTTCTCTGAGTCAATTACAAGAATTATAACTTCATCGCCATGAAGAATACCTTCAGAAACTACGGCTGAAAGGAAAGCTTCTCTAGCTTCATAAGTAAGAGACCCTGCACTATCAAAAATCTGAAAACAATCATTCGACATAAGGGTAGAAACAAACAAGACAGAAAATAAAGGAGCTTTTATGGGACCAGTCAATCCAATAATCTTTATTAAAATTGGCAAGAAGGCAGGAATTTTGAACTTACTTTCAATTACAGGATTTGAAAATAGAGGAAATTCTTCTTCAAGCGCAATTACAAATATCTTCTGTGTTCTACAATAATCCAGAATAAGATCTTTCCATAGTTGTATCTGCTTCTCTCTAGTGTCTCTTACTGGCTGCAAACTGAAAACTAGGCGCAATGTTACAAGCAGAATCAACCACAAGACAAGTTTCCGACAGACTCGATAGTCAATAATCAATATCAATCAATAAGGTATATTTAAATGAAAAATCTTGCTAACCAGTGCCTTATCAAGAAACAGTAAGTTTTTATTGGTAAGCTAAATATAACACTACTCAAAGAATTAAATACACATTTCTCAACAAAAACATATGTCTCTGATTTCTTAACATCTGCCTTAAATCAAAGCCCACGAATCTTAACTATAACTACTATGCAATGTTTTTTTACAAACAAAAAAGAAATAATCGAATTACACAACAATAGTCACAACACAAGCAACCTGATAAAATAATCATATCACAAAATTTTCTCTAAAATTTAGCACATGAAATTTGAATCCATGTTAACAGAAAAACAACGATTAAATGAGTGTTCGATAAGCTGGCATTCAAAAGCAAAAAAAAAAAAAAGGAGGGTAAAAAGGGGATTTACGTGAAGTAAGGTGGGTAATTGAAGAAATGTGGTAGCTTGAAATCTCCCAATTTCTGCATCTTTCTTCAGCTGCTTCAATTCAATGCTATGCTCAAAGAATAACGCTCTTCTCAGGAATATGGTATCGTATCACGCGATACTGTCGATATGGCGAGTTTTTGAAAGGGAAACTCTGGAGGAATTAAAGATATTGATGTGAAAAAGTGAAGAAATGAATGAGAAACTGCAACTCTGCTAAGCTAGAGCTGTCAATTAGGGCTTGAGGATGTCCAACCCAGATTTCTTTTTGAAGCAAAATGGACTTAAATAAGCCCAAATTAAGCTTGTTTTTTATTTTTTTATTTTTGCTTTCTGATAATTGGATTAAAAACATATAAAAAGCTTCTTTTTACATTTGTAGGAGCAAATACAAAAATTATTTTTATAAACTTACAACATAAAATGTAAAAATATTTTATATTGTTTAAAATATATGAGATTTTAAAATTTATATTAGTATTACTTAACATGTCATATTAAAATTTTTAAAAAAATATCATTTAATTGTTACCGGTTCAACCACGGTTGGATCATTGAACCTTGAACCGGTGTCTTTACCTGTTCAATGACCGGTCCGATTTTGAAAATATTGAGAGTAACAGACTATCAATGTAGGTGGATTTAAAATTCCAAAGAATACAAGCTAATTTTATATTTTATTAAATTAAAGTTATTTTATAATTTACATCAGCATTCAATTAATATAGTCTTACATAATATATATGTGTGTGTGTGTGTGTGTGTGTGAGAGAGAGAGAGAGAGAGAGAGAAGAATGTGCCGAACAATAATTTTATACGCACCACGTCCCGAAATAGCGTACCAAGTCTACCCCCTACGTACCACATATTCAACCAAGCGGCGTACCACGTTCCCGAACCCGTACAACGAACCAAAGCGTACCGCGTTCCTGGTAACTATGGTGGGGACAAGGGAGAAGAGAACCAAAACTAGTGTACTGTTGATGAAAAGTAAGTTCTCATTATCCACATTCAATTAGAGGAAGAACAACTACTTGAGATCACAAGAAGAGCCAAGAAACTTAGACAAAAAAACATTTATTATATTTAATATCTCTAAAAAGGATTATAAAATGTAGCATGTTCATAAATACATAAAAAAATAAATCTCAGTATTGACTCAATCATAAAGAACAGATGCTCATCGATGATACCTTTTTCCAGTTCATAGGTTTTTACACAGAGGATTTATAATCGATTACCCTAATTGATTATGCTGTGACTGTCTCAAAGAAGTGCCTTTTGAATTGAGTTAAAATAATCGATTATCCTTTAAAAATAATCAATTATTGCATGATAAAAATGAGTATTGAAGAGAATTTGACCTAATCTTTTGAAATTTTATTTAAAGGTCACTTAGACAAAACACAAGCATGAATCCTCTTACTTTGAAACTGTGTTTTTCTCTCTTGAACATCAAACTCTCTTATTCTTTCTTGCTCATACACTTGGCCTTATTATTTTGAGAGTTTTATACACCATATAGGTGTTTGGCACATTGTGTTTATACTTTGTACTATTGAATGCTATCTCATTGTAATCTTTGTTTTTATTTTTAGTGGGTGTGATCCCACAGGTTCGAGACTCTTACACAAGGGAAAGTTTATCATATAATATTCTTACATAAGAGTTGCAAAGTTACAAAATTTATTAGCAGTATTATATATAATACTCTTGTTTGTTATTGATCATATTATAAATAAAATTATGGTATTAGTGTTTAATTTTATTATTGTACAGAGTGTATAGAAAATCATTAACTTTAGAAAAATAAGAATTGAAACTTAAAATATTGGATATATTACTGAATACATCATATAGAACCACGCTATGATGATTTACAATTGACTATTGAAGATTAATGATACAATTATTTTAGAAACATAACATTAAAGCTATATTGTTTAAAGGCTACTTAACCAACAGGGGTTGGTTGGAGTGGAAACGTGCTCTCACCCCAGGAAGAGAATTTGAGTTTGATTCTTAGGAGGCACTCCGGTTGTGAGGTCGCAAAATCCAACGGGTTAATTCTCGTGCGTCTACCCGGCCGAACCGGGAATTGGTCTCATAACAGGTCCAAATGATCGAAGTTGTGGGATACCCCGGTAGATCTACTCGATCTGAGGAGCCAAAGACCCTAATTACGATGGGTTTCAAACTAAAATAAACTTATTTAATTAACACCATGGGTTATAGAGACCAAAGGCTAGGAAGACTGGGGAAAAGAGATTTTTTTTTGACAACCGATTTAGACAACTATATGCGAAACCGTATATATGAACAGTGATTCGACCTTTTTTTTAAAATATTCGATTTTTATTTTATTTTAAATATTTCGCTTTTTTTAGTACTAACATTTTTGGTTAATTAGTTGCAAATATTTTTTTAATCACATGCAAATATTTAGTTAATTCAGTTCATTATATGGTTAATGGGTCATCTTGAAGCTTACAATCATATTCCACAATCATGTAAATATTTGGTTAATTACGTGCAAATATTTGGTTAATTCAGTTCATTATATGGTTAATGGGTCATCCTGGAGCTTACAATTATTTTCTACAAACATGTAAATATATGGTTAATCACGTGTAACTATTTGGTTAATGCAGTTCATTATATGGTTGATAGGTTACCTTAAAGCTTATAATAGTTTTCCACAACTATGTAAAGTGAAAATATTTGCACGTAATTAACCATATATTGAACTACATTAACCAAATATTTATACGTGATTAACCAAATATTTACATATTTGTGAAAAATGATTGTAAGCTTCAAGATGACCCATTAACCACATAATGAACTGAATTAACCAAATATTTGCACGTGATTAACCAAATATTTACATTGTTGTGGAAAATGATTGTAAGCTTCAGGATGACCCATTAACCATATATTGAGTTGAATTAACCAAATATTTGCAGGTAATTAACCAAAAAGTTTTAGTACTCAAAAAAGTTTTCCTTCAAAATATTTTTTTTTTAAAAAAAGGTCAAAATACGAAAATGCCACTGCACAGTGATCAAAATTACGAAAACGCCACTGCACAGTGGAGTTGTTGATTGGGTTGTCGTATTTATGTTGTCAAAATAACATAACTGCTGGGGAAAAAGAGTTGGGGTGGGAAAATTAGACATCTATATACATTGGTAAGAGCCAAGAGGTGGAAGAAAAAGAAAAAAGAAGGTAAATTAAAGAGATTTAGTTATGGCATGCATCATTAGGTAGGAAGGTGCACAAGCTATGCAAGCAAGCAAGAGAATGGCATAAGAGGCACCATCCTCTTCCATATTGGAGCTGCTCCTCTTGAACTTGCCAGCTTTCCCTTTGTTGCACTGAGTTTGTCTCTGCCACTTCTGTGGTGGCTGCTTTAGCCTATCTCTCTTCATTGCTTTTTCCACTTTGGACACCATTATTTTCTTGAATATGATGTGGAGATAAAAGATTACTGTGTATTGGAAACAGTCATACACGCACCTACTCCTTTTATAGAGTTCACTGATCATAGAAAAATGGCATTGGTTTCTGCCAGTTATCACTTAGTTAGATTCACTCCAATAAGTGCAAAAGGTTGGCCCATTTCCCCAATTATAAAAATTTAAGATTGATGCCATTGTAGAAAATTTTGCGCTATATGTTTTAAAATGTAGGACCATGTTGGACACTTGAGGATGGGTATGGTACTGTTGACACTCGACATATCTTACGGCTTACAAACTACACATTACCACGGATCCCTACTTTACACTAATCTTGTATTCCAAGATTTGGTAGCAAATGTTGCAAATGTAGTGAATTTTACCATACAACAATTTAAAACTCGGCGCTTCTTCTATATATGATCCTAATGGAGAAGTATTAGTAACATACTTTTTTTTAACGATCACTCCAATATACCTTGATTATTGAAGTGAATTTCATATGGAGATATGAATTTTATGTAAGACTCGATCTATTTTGTGAATCTCATATAAATTAACAATAATCAAGAGTGTGTTGGTTAGGGTATTAAAAGAGTATATTACTAACAGTTCTCATTTCTCATGTTTATCAATTGCACTCCACCCGAGTGTTAAAATGTTCTGAGTTTTTATAGGTGTATGGAAATGGAATCCTTACTCTATACTCTCTAGATTTACTGGGACCTAAAATATTGTAATATGGTATTGAACTAATTAAGTGGTAAATTTATCAAAGGAATTCATCTAGTGGAAGCGTGTTAGGTCCGTCAGGTAGGAGTGTGTGTACAGTGAAACTTTCATGTGAGAGGTCTCTGACTCAAATCCTTATGAAAAATAAATTTCTTGGGGAGAGACTGTACCCATGTCGCTCCAGGTTCCAGAGTGGTAGCTTACTCGCCATCATTTTAAAAAATTGGAAAAAGTTCCTTAAAATAAATTTATCTTTGAGTTGAGCAAATAAAGGTATAACTACCATTGATTTAATAAAGCGTATTGAGATCTCAATTCACTAATATCCAAGAGTTGATATATTAATTTACCCACTTTAAAGATAAATTCACATTAAAAAAGCTTATCCATACCATTTTTTTGTACAAACAAACTATCCATAGCATCTTTTTATTTGTGGTAACTCGTCGTAATTAGGGCATTTGACTCTTTAGTGGGTCCATAAAAGTTCCTCACAAACTTAGATCATTTGGACTTGCTATGGGGTCTAATATCTGATCGAGTGTTTAATCAGAGTTAAGGTTTTTTGCTCCTCCTTAAGGATGTATTTTGTGGTATTTGAACTGAGGTCCTCCCCACAAACTCAGTCTACGCAACCAATCGAGTCACACCCATTGAGTTATACCATTCTTTTTTCGGCATATCTCTTGCTCTTAATTATATCTGTTTTATGTATTCAAGATTTAGAAATAAAAGTCAATAAAAAACATTTTAGTAAATGGATTTAATAGTATGTATTGTTGGTGTAAAGATTTTTTATCCCGCAATCAATTATAAATTATCAAATCATTAAAAAATATTTGATTTTTATAATAACTACCTTAAAATTATACATAAGATGACCTGTGGTTGATTGAAAATAGTATATCATAATTAAACTCAATTTAACTGAAATAGAATGTTAAATGTTGCTATTAAATTTACGTGAAATTAAAAGTCATGCATTTGAAAGTGATATTGAAATTAAAGATTGCCGTGAAGTTCGGTTAATGAAAATGAAGGGGCTATGCTATGCTGGATATGCTTCAATAACTCAATGGTTATTGCGATTAATTCAATCGGATTGAAACAGACAGAACAAGTAAAGGATGAGGACATGAACCGATATTCTAGGCACTAAGGGCAATGGATTTCAAAAAATGGGATGTTGGCCATTCTAAGAACAAGGCATTTTAATTGATTAATGTGACCCTCCCGTTGATTTTTTCTTCTTCTGGTGTCGAAGGGTTTTAGTTTTATTAAGAGTACTTGCGTATATAAAACCATTGGTTGTATGTCTAATCTTCATTCCTAATCAAGACGTTCCTAAGTGGCATTCCGGGGTATCTCATAGGCTTTGACTCTTTGGATTGGCTATGAAACTAATACTCGATCGTTGTTTAAAGCAGAGAACTAACACTTGTTTTTCGTAACCTCTCAATTTGAGTGTCTATAATTTGCATTCTCCTCCTTATATAGTCGAGATACTTACCACTCCATTACTTATAGTTTTCAATATTGGAGGTTCATGAATCATGTATAGGTGGTGGATTTTGGCTAAGCTTAGTCATGAGAAGTGGAGCAGTTATTACATACATCGTTTGGTATTATAAATGAAAAGGAATAGACTCTTTTTTTATTTTGTTTACTTCCATAATATTTGTGAAGAAAAAGAATGAAAATTACTAGTAACTAAATAGGGTAAATAAAATGACAAAACTTAGCTACAATTCCATAAGTACATTAGGTACTATTTTTCAATGACAATAGGACAAGTTGTTACACATGTACTATTATCATTGAAAAAATAACACCAAATGTATCCACGAAATTGTACTTAAGTGTTTTAAATAAAAATCTTTAATGCTTTCTTTTCTCTCCCCCAATTCTTCGAACCATACGGGAAAGATGCAAAAATATGAGAGTGCATACAAATTATATCACACAAAAATCTAAGGGTGTGTTTGCTTTGTTTCCAGTTTTCTGTTTTCATTTTCTACTTTCAGAAATAATTAAAAAACCGTCACCTTGTTTTTATTTTGTTTCATGTTTCAGAAATTTGTACAGGAAACACTGAAAATAACTTTTTACTGTTTTCACTGTTTCTTATACAAATCTTTAAAAATAAGAAACAAAATGAAAACAAGGTGACACTTTTGTAATTATTTTCGAAAACAGGAAACCGAAAACAAAGCAAACATGCCCTAATTAATTCTCTTCCTTCCCTTACGTTTATCTGTAATCACGTTCATCATCAAGGGATTACAAGAAAAATAATTTAACGCGGAATTAGCTTTGTTTCCCAACCTAGGCCATGTACATGGCAAGGCTATTAAGGCCGCAGTCTTAAGCCTCATTTCCTTTTTACTTTTTAATATATATATATATATATATATATATATATATATTAATATTATATATATATATATATGATTCCTAATTCTGCATACAATGCATGTGTTATTTTGATCGAAAATCAATCACATATATATAGTGCAATCAAAGAGGTGCAACATTAGTTATGTTTGAACTTTCAAGGTTCCGCTTTTATGCCTTATTGCCTTCATTACTCTTTTGCGTAGAGTGTTATAGTTAATTATCATTAGAGGTAATCTGCATGATTAACAATTTAAAAAATTCACGGCCCTGGTATTATGTCTCTTTAAAAAATTCCGCCTAATGCCCCGAAATTCCTATACACGTCCCGTTCCCAGCAGGAGGTCACGTGACAACTACTCTAGTTAGAGAAGGCTTGTAATGTCGTTCTCATTTCACAGAATTGTTGATCTTCAGTTGCTATCGCTGTGATAAATACTATAGCTACAATTTTCTTTTTTTTACAAAGATAAATAGCTACAGCTGAATCTTGTTCTTTCTGTCATAATGAATAAAGAATATAAAAAAAAGGATAAAATCCTTAAAATTGCTAACATTATTGCATAACACGAATAAACTTTCTATATCTTCCAACTGACTTGCATAATATTTTTAAGCTTAAAATATATTTTTTATTCTCTATCTTTTTTCTTTAATTTTATTTAGTCTCTTACGTTTAAAAAGATATAATTTGATCTCTTATTATGTCTCGATTATAATAAATTAATCATTTTTCTTATAGATTTGCGTTAACAATGGCTAAAATCGGAAAAATCTCACCAAATATGGGGGAAAATGTCGGAAAGGAAGACTGTTCCTCTCTCTTCCATGTCTCTTTTCTTCTCTTGGCAAAAACAAAAAAAACAAAAAAAACAAAAACAAAAACAGAATGCATCATTCCATGAATCTTGAATATTGAATGTTGGAAGTCTCATATCACCTGCCTCAAATCCTGGGCTGCGGTTTAAATACCTAGCTGGGAAGCTCCACTTAATATCAATTGGTTTTAGGATGGAATCTAACATGGTATTAGAGCCTGAGCCCATCTCCATCGTCTGTTACCTATTATGGCAATCTTCCTGTGTATCGCCTGTTCTGGCAATCCTCTGTGAATGAAAGGTGTTGGAAGTCACATCATCTACCTTAAATCCTGGGATGCGGTTTAAATACATGTTGGACGCTCCTGCCAATAGCTAATTTGAGGAGATGTGTTTGCAAATGACGACAAGAATGGTTGGTTGGTGAACACTACTAGTTTTCTCTTTCAAAATTGTAACTGGGGTCTTACTTCATCGTTGCTGATTCTAATTCTCACTCCCGGTGTTGTCTTGTTAGTGTCAATAGAAAATGCTCTAGTTTTTATTTTTGAAAATGTAATAGGAAAGTGAAATGCATTATGTTTATGACCATGGTTGCTGACACTCAAAACAAGCACCAATATGTGGCACCTTTTATTGTGCTCCTTAGGGGGGTTTAAGGAGTACTTGTGTCCCCCAACATTGACCGACTAACTTGGGTGAAATTTAGGGGGTGGGGTAACATTAATCGGCTAACTTGGGTGAAATTTAGGGGGTGGGGTAGCTCAATTGGTTTGAGCCAAGGCAAGGGTATAATGCGACACCCCTTCTAGGGTCATCACATAGTTACCCAAATAGGGGAAAACAAAATTATTAATCGCTGGGTATTTTTGGAAAACAAACTTTAAGTTCACGGAAATGGTGATAATTTTTTTAAAAAAACATCGACAACATAAACAAACATATATGTATATATATATATGCATCATCAGTTAAATACATACTACATCACTAATAGGAGATTACAAAAGAGCCCTCATAAGTATAGGCCATTCTCCATAAAACTAAGTAAGAAAAATAAAGACATATACATATAAAGCAACGAGCAGTCTAGAACCATACCAGAAACTCATGGCTCTCAGTAGCCAGATCAAAAACTGACAAGACTCGCTACCCCAAAAACTATACCTATAGTTGGTCAAGCTAATGAAAACCATTGGGGAGATCATGATGATCACCCCCACCTACAACAGGTGTATCTGGTGAAGATACCTCTGCTCCCGCTCCATCGTCGGAAGAGTCGTCATCATCAACGACAGGAGGGTGAAACTCTGGATCATCCTCAAAGTACTCATCGGAGTCCTCCTCGATCTCAGGATCCTTTACCACCTCGACAGGAGGTACTGTTGGTGCTGCTATCTGAAGAGGCTGAATCAACTAAGGTGGAACGACAAATAACCCGTGCTCAGCCAAATACTATAGGTAAAGCCAAATTGGAGGTAGAGATACCTCGACAGTCTCCACGACATGCGTCCTCCGATGTGGTCACGCAGCTACTGTGTCGGCGACCTCTCGACCAGGGACAAAATACATGGCGCTCAGTGCCCTCGGGTTAATCTCCCAAGCGCCAACATGGTGTGCATGATCAAACGTGATCAAACGCAGCCTCGAATGTGCCAGAGGCAAATCCGGGTCCATCTAATCTCAGATGTAAATATATATGCACAAGTAGAGAAACCACAAATAAAACATGCAAGAGTGAGAAACCAATATATGGATTTAACTCGACAACTACGTGCGCGACACAACAGATAACACATACACATATACATGTTATATCAACATAAGCATTCATATCAAGCTAATAGTTTATCAACGGGTTTCACACCCCACACGTCATCATTTGAAAAACTATGCATGAACACTTCAAACACATCGTCTAACTTCGCACTTAATCTCATGAGATATCCCAACTGTAGTGAGTTGATCAGGCTCGATTGCCATACAAGGCAAAAGGCACACAGCCAAAACCCATTTTACACTGTCCAAACCCAAGGCACAGTAATAAAACCGTAAATGGGGTTTCAATGTTCACCCAGGCACAATGAAGAAAATCGTAGCATGAGATACCTGACTTCGCAAGGTACTCACACATAAACCGTGGGCATGCCTGCCAAATGCATGCAAAAATACTTTGTTCTTGACACTTTTCTTTGTGTTCAATCTCTCCTTGTTGAAGCTCAAAATGGCTTACGACTAATTATAGTTTTAAACATCTTTAAAACTTTCATTAATAACACAAGACCTCATAGTCCGAGTGCTCAATCACGACACCCCTAGACCGATGCACCAACCATAGGTTCGTGGTAGTAGAATACATCTTTAATGTTTTAACACAGTAGACACCAAGTACAGGACCTCAAAGTCCAAAGGACACCAAGTCCATAGCACAATAAGAACCTTAGTACCCCGACATCTCGGTTACTAAGTTCAAAACCTCTTTTAACACAGTTGAGTTCAACTTGATTTCGGAAAATCATTTTAAATGGGAAATAAAATCATCAGTTAAAAATTTAACTTTAAAAAAAGATGGTCACTTGAGGCTCAAAGTTGTTTAAAACACGTATTGCCGCTTTAGAATTACTTGCCGTCGATATTTTCCAAATTACCGTCAAATAGCATTTTAAAAGTCATTAACGCCAAATAAAAGTTTTTTCCACTTAAATAATTTTATAAAATCACAATTAAGTTATTTTCGAAAATTAATTTCATAAAATAACTTTTTTTAATATTTTGGAATTTCTTACGTAAAAATCAACAGTACAAAAATAATTTCACGGTTACATCCTCACTGTGACTCATAGTTCACTCTTACACCAATAAATCATTAAAATAATGATATTTTCGAATATTCCTTATTTTTACCAAATAAAATTTTTTCATTAATATTATATTCCAATATTTTACCTTTAAAACATTGAATATAATTTGCGAAGCTTTTCAAAGCTTTTTCTGATTAATTGATTGGGCATTGACTACTGTCAGGCTTCTCAAACAACAATCAACAACAATATCACAGTAATATTCCCACGAAGATCATGCATCACAACATTATAATAAATAACTGCAGATAAACGATTATACGCAGATAAACCATCACAGATAAAAATAACACAAATTAAACAACTTAAACAAACACCAACAGATAAATAATTACAGACAACAACAATTGGCATGTAGCCATCGGATAAATCCCTCAGGCAATCCCCTCTTACCTCTCGAAGATTTCTTAGCGGCTTAATACATAATTTGTCGGAAGTCCGGTTTCACGTACACAACGAACTTACTCAACCTTCAACCATTATAATCAAACAATTAAAACACCTATGCCCCACACATATTGGTCACGACCTCAACAAGGTTTTGTGGCTAAAATTTCTAAAATTGTCTAAGTCATTAGATTAATGATCCTAAGTACTTAAGACAATGGATGAGTGACTAATCAACAAAGTTTGAATTAAAATCCTCCAACCCTCCAAAACCCTAGGTTCGGCCATGAGGAGTAAATGGAGCTAGAGGTTTTTGATTCATGAACTAACTTGGATTCAACATGAGTACATACTAGAAAGATAGTATATAAGATCACTTGTACAATAAATAAACAAAATCTTCCTCCACACCACCACACATGGTTCGGCCTTGGGAAGAAGTGTGGGGAGGAAATTTTGGATTTCAACGTACTCTTGGATTATGAACATATGTATGATGACAAGAACATAGAAATTGATTTCATATTTTTAGGATTTTTCTAGTATTTTCTATGAATTATCAAAGTGAAGAACATCTAAGATGCACATGATGAATAAAGCTTTAAAAAAAGAAATGAATTGAAGAACATATAACTTAAAGATGATGAGGAACATGAATCACCTCTTGGATTTTGAAAATGGGCAAGGAACCACCAAGTTGCTTCACAAATCAAGCTATGGAAGCTTACGAGAAAAAAGAGAAATGAAGAAGATGATAGTAAGCTTTGGAGTAATTTGGAAGACTCTAGTTGCATCATGAATTTATGAGCAAGAGATGGAAGGCCTTGGGCTTGCAAATTGGGCTTGAAGAAGTCCAAGTCCATTTACTAAATTTTCAACATAAAAATGCTTAGGTCTTAATACTTGACATAGGAAAGTTTGAGAGTAGAATTTGCTTCATGAAAAATGAGTTCATGACCATGATATTGGGCCTTTTTGGCGCAGCCCTTGATGGGTTTGGATGAGCCAAAATTGATCCACTTCACTTAGTGTATCATGGAAACTAGTTTAGGGACCAAAATGCAATTAAGAGAAAGTTTAAGGATCAAAATGCAATTATTAAAAATTGCTAACATAACCTTAAGCCACATTAATCCTCTCACATGGATGACTCATTTATAAGAGAACATAGGGTTTATCCACTTATCGAGTCCTGAAACTCCCATAATTGGCTCCGTCGTTTACCCGATTGAATATAACGCCCGTAAAACGTATATTATTTCACTTTTAAAGAAATAATTCTAAAAATACACAATTGTAGGAAATAAAATAAAAACCTTAAGTTTTTCGTTCACGAATTAAAATTAGGTCTTCTGATCAGTATAAATATATTGTCAGTGAAATTCGCAGGCGGGGTTTCGCCTGACTTTTCAACCTAAATTTTAATCATAGCTTTCTACGTTCAAGTAGAGTTGAATGATGAACTCCGTTTATTTAAAATAATTTTCTAAAACTCAAATAAACATTTAAACATGTTCGTATGCATTTCTGTTATTTAAACAGTAAAAAACAGGGTGTTACATATAAGGAGTTAGAGGTCCAGTGTTCAAACCCTTGCAAATAAGAAAACAACTAACATAACATCTAACATACTGACATTTGCCTATAAAAAAACTTGAGTGAAATTTAATGTATGTATTAGACTTCATGACAAAGTGGAGAAATCGGTTGTGGCAAGACAAGAAAATAAATTTGTGAAATTAGGAGGACTGAACTCTAGAGGGTCTATCTCTATCAATTCCTTGGAGTTCATTTAAGCTTTGATGGTGATAAGAATGGTCTGTTGACAAAATGCTTTAATAAGTTAGTCCATGGTATAGGCAATATTGACAGCTCTTTTTTTTTTTTTTTTGACAATTTTGTGCTTGATTTTGGATTCCATTTACTCTGTTTTCTTGACCTTTTATTTGTTTTCTTCTTTTTCTGACATAATTTTTTAAAATGTACAAATTAATCAACTTAAGAACATTTCATGATCTAATTCAATCAAATTGCTATTGTGCTGGAATAGTAGCCCATTTTTTTATTGCAATTTCTTTCTATACAGCACTAGCCCATTTGGGCAGTCGACACTCTGGGTTTATTGGTTTAAGTTGTAGCCAAATTCTAATCGAAAAAAATATCATGGTTGAAATCTTTAAGTAATTTTGTCTTAAGTGACACATTGGAGTGATTTGTTTTAAGTTGTAATCATAATTACGACGTATATTGGCTTATTGACTTGCAGAGGTTTTTGGTCTTGAGTAGAGCTGTCAGTTTGGCCCTAAGTCCTAGGGCCAGTCCATCTAGCCCATAATAATAGCCCAGCCCATTTAGTCCATAATTAGAACTGTCAAAAGGGCCACCCTAGCTCATTTAGCCCTAGCCCGTGTGGGTCAGGGCCAAATGGGCCACGGGGCCAAAAGGCCCACATTAAAAAAAAGCCCACAAGGCCAAAAACCACTAAAAAGCCCTAGGGGCCAGGGCCAGCCCATGGGCCATAATTTTTTTGTGATAGTCCTATTTTTTTTTTTTAATAATACTTGACTAAAAGATCAATAATTATAATCACTCTAATATTATGTAATAATATCATTCAACCTATGAAATTAATTATTCAAATATGTATTAAGTGCTATAGTTTTCTCTAAAAAATTGAAGAGAAAGCATCTCTTTTTTCATCCTTGTCTTTATATGAAATGAATTGTTAAAATAGATAACTGATATCAAATTATTGCAATAGATAATATTCCAGCTAAGGGAAATCATTCACTTGGATTACCTAAGTGGTTGTGCGGTTAGTGAAGGAAAAATTATAGCATGTAATACATATTTAAATAGATAATTTCATAAGTTAAATGATATTATTACATAATGTTATAGTGATTATAGTTGTTGTTCTTTTTGTCAAGTTTTATAAATAAATAAATAAAAATAGGTCTATCAAATAGATTATGGCCCATGGGCTGGCCCTGGCCCTTAGTGCATTTTAGGGCTTTTTGGCCATGTAGGCTTTTTTTTAATGTGGGCCTTTTGGCCCTGTGGCCCATTTGGCCCTGGCCTACATGGGCAGGTCTAAATAGGTTAGGGCCAGCCCATTTGACGACTCTAGTCTTGAGAATTTGTGTAGGGGCTATAATTGGAATGTCAATCGGTATGGACTTTGTAAAAGATTTCGTTTGATTCGCATGGATGGACGAAACAAAGAGAATACTACAGAATAAGTAGTTGAGTCACAACACGAGTTGTTATGTTGTATGATATTTGCTAGTCGATGCATAATACAAATAATTTTGTATTGTATGTTGTTTGGTATGCTCACGTACTAAACATTTTAAGAAAATATCATTTGTATTATAATGTTTGATTTGCATTATGAAAAGACATAAAACAAGATTTTTATATTTTAAATTATTTTATTTATCATTAAAATATTTTTTATTTATCATTAGATTATTTTTATATTTAACTTTTTTTTATCATTAAATTATTAATAACTTATTGAATTACCATATTGTAAATTAAAATAATTTATAAGAAACTATTTAAAAATTGCTTTAATTAATATTTTTCTGAAGGAAGAAAAGGGGGTCAAAGAATTTTGAATTGTTAAGAAAAAAAGAATAAAAAAAAACAAGAAAAAGAATCCCAAAAATTTATCAAAACTGAAGGAGGGAAAGATAAATAGAATTGGAATTGATGATAATCTCCAAAGGCATGTGGTTGACTATATGGTTTTAATGATGATCTCCAAAAGGATGGAACTCCATTTTGAAGGCATTTACAATGTTTAAGGAATATTTTTTGTATAATTACCTTAAGAATGAAATATAGCTTTAGTATTCTAATAAGTGTGTTTTCAAAACAAAATGAAAAATATTTAGAAGTTAATATCACTTTTTTTTTTATAAGCAAGTTAATATCACTTATACTCAAGATGTTAAAAATAAGTTTCTGGACTTGCCTTCTTAAAAAAAAAAATTATGTTTTTTATGTGAAAAAGGCAAGTAGTAGACTACTATGGTAAAGTAGTCGAATACCCTGTTCTAAAAATTCCTGAAACATTTTTTTAGTAAGTAGTCGACTACTTTGTTCCTGACAGCATTTTGTTACAAATCTTGAACAAAGTAGTCGACTACTTCAAGAAAATAGAACATAAAAATTTTCAAATTTTCATCTTTTTCTTTTAAACTTTTTCTTTATAAATAGGGGTCATTTTGACACGGAAAATAACGAGTTTTAAACTAACAAAACTCTGCCAAAATACTCCCAAGATACACTATATCTTTTATGTTTCATTCCTTTTAAGGCAATTCTAGTTTTTTCTTTGTAACTCAAAGTGCACTACACAATAGTGCTACATTCTTTTAGATTCATATGTAATGGCAATAGTGTAGTTGCTGAATTGGTTTGGTGGGCATCCTTAGTGATTTGTATTGATTTGGTGGGGCATCCAAATCAAGCTAAGGTGAGGTATCCTTGGAGGTTTGTGGATTGATCTGTTGATTTGGTGATGCATCCAAGTCAAGCAAAGGTGAGTAATCCTTAGAGGTAAGGAAGTGAGGTATCTCGAAGTAATCAAGGTAAATGTGTGGTATCCTTTGGTTTTGGTTATTGTAATGTTGTAAAGAACAATTTTCAAAATAGTGAAATTTCTCAAGGTTTCATGAGAGCTGGATGTAGATCACTCACGTTGTGATCGAACCAGTAAATTGAGTGTGTGATCCTCTTCTTCCCTAACTCTCATTTAATTCTTACAAACTATTATTCTATGTTGTATGATGCAATTAATGATGAAATGTGTTGCTGTTTTTGATTGAGTGTTATTGATTTATAATTGTTCTATTCATCTACTCTCTTTCTTTGCATTACATATATTCTTTCTTGAACATTTTTTTAAAGAAACCAAGTTTTTCAAAGAATTTTACATAACCTCAATTCACCCCCCTCTTGAGGTGTCATTTTATTTCAATAGTGAGAATGGAGAAGGAGGAGCAATGGTGGGAATCTCAAATGAGAAAGAAAGACGCAGAAGGAAAATAGGGAAGCTTATGAAGACATAAGTTTACTGGGTTATTAGGTCTAGTGGAAGACATGAATTAGAGAAGGGGAATGTGAAGGATAATTTTGTCATTTCATTTGCATTGTACATAGGACAAAAGGTTGTCCCTTGGTTAAGTGAGTAAAAAAATTTATATTTATATTTTGTCTTTTACCACTTTTTTTTACATTGTCTCAACCATTATTAAAATCAAACATAAAACAAATTATACTGTGTTGTCTCTTGTTTTATAGCGAATCGAACGGACCCTTCAGATAACATGAAACCCACATGAAGAAAAAAATGTGGTTTCAGAACATAAGATAATAGTTCTAGGTGCCATAATTTGCCTTGATTCTCATAAATGTGGCTTCAATTTGTTGGATGAGTCTTCTCATTCATCTAGAATTGTTATTTTAAACGAAGTTTTTTTTAATTTAATAAATTTGCCTCGATTCTTTCATTTTTTTTCCTGATGAGTAGATTTTTTTTATTTTACATTATACGGTTTCACGTAAAACTGGAAAGACATGGGGTGTGAGAGGAAGGAAAATAAATAAATAATGTGTGAATATAAGAGTATACCAAATGTATAGGAAATGTAGCTCAATTGTATAGAGTATAGCTCAAGTGTATGTACAAGGTATGGGTCATTTGTATAAGCTTAGCTTAGCTGTCCATTCTATTTAGAGTTAGTTAGATCTGTAACTAACACTACACTCAGCACTCCCCTATATATACGCATCACTATAATGAAAAGAGTAAGAAATGAAAATTCAATTCATTCAGCTCAGTTCCTTTTCTTGCACTTTCGTTTTTTATTATGGTATCAGAGCCACTTTCCTCAGGCTTGGTGATCTCATCGTTGTGGTTCACCTAGGGTTTCTGAGTTCTTCAGTTCTTCGTTCAAATTCCCAACTTTTGAAGCTCGTTTCTGCCAATCCATGGCGACTACGGGATCTTCTTCATCTTCCGCTGTCACAAACTTTGCACCACCTCTCTCTATTAAACTAGATGATAAGAATTTTCTGCTATGGAATATGCAAGTCGAAGGTGTGATACTTTCGCACAAACTTCACAGATTCATGGTTAATCCAGTGATTCCAATAAAGTATCATTCTGAAATTGATCGTGCAAATGACAAAATATCTGATGCATATGACAAATGGCTGGTCCAAGATCAGATGTTGTTCACTTGGCTTCTTTCCACCTTATCAGACTCGTTTCTACCTAGAATTCTTGGTTGCAAGCATGCGTTTCAGGTTTGGGATCGCATTCACAAACATTTTCAAGCTCATCTTAGAGCTAAAGTTCGACAATTAAGGTCAGAATTGAAAAATGTCAAGAAAGCAAATAGGTCAATTTCTGAGTATTTTCTTAAGATCAAGTCCATAGCTGATTCTTTGTTAGCAATAGGGGATTCCATCTCAGAACAAGACCAAATCGATGCTGTTTTAGATGGTTTGCCAGAGGAGTATAATTCGTTTGTTATGATGATCTATGGTAGATCTGATTCTCCTAATCTTTCTGATATTAAAGCACTGTTGTTAGTACAAGAAGCTCAATTGGACAAATTTAGACAAGAGCTAGTTGTTAGCAATGTCTCAGCAAATGTAGCCCAAGCTTCCTCAGGTCATGGAATCAATTCTCAGAGTAATTCTCAAGATTTCAATTTCAGTAATACCGATGCTGCACAAAGCACTTTTGGCTATGCATCTCGTGGTGGCCGTGGCCGTGGTGGCCGTGGTCGAGGCTGTGGAAAAGGCCGTGGAGGTGGTGGAACTCGTCCAACTTGCCAACTGTGTAATAAATATGGACATGATGCATTTAACTGCTGGCATCGATTTGAACAAGACTTTGTTCCTTCTCAACCCCCAAATCAACTCCCACCCAACTCTAACCAATACAGTGCCAATCCTAACCCATTTCAGTCTAACTTTCAGCCTAACCACACTCAACTTTCACAACCTCCTCAACATCAGCACCCTAGACCTCAATTCCACAACACTTGGCATAACTCCAACACCACTCAACCTAGTGCCTACATGGCTACTCAGCACACTCCAACAACTCAGGAATTTCCAGTTTCTAATCAGTTTGACACTCAGCTGTGGTATCCTGACTCAGGTGCCTCACACCACATCACTCCTGATCAATAGAATTTAGCCCACAGTGCTGCCTATTCTGGCTCAGACCAAGTCCACATGGGCAATGGTCAAGGTCTTTCAATTCAATCAATTGGTTCCACTAAACTCTCATCTCATTTCAATCCCTCTATTACTCTTGATCTGCATAATTTATTGCATGTTCCCTCAATTACAAAGAATCTCATTTCAGTTTCAAAATTTGCTAGAGATAATTTAGTTTTCTTTGAATTCCATCCCTCAACTTGCTTTGTTAGATCTCAGGTGTCTAAATAGACTTTGCTAGAGGGACATGTTGGTGAAGATGGCTTGTACTGCTTTAAGCATCTCCAACTCCTCAAGTCCTCTCCTACCTCAGGTTCCAAGCACATCGGTTATCCTGCTCACACATTTGTAAATACTAGCACTTTTCAATTTTCTGCAAATAATAGTACTAAGAATGATGCCACTACTTTGTCAACTTGGCACTGTAGACTAGGTCATGCACACACACAAGCTGTTACAAATGTTCTCTCATTGTGTAATATTTCAATTCCTCATAAATTAGAAATTGAATTTTGTGTTGCCTATTGTCAAGGGAAGTCACATAGACTTCATGCTCCACCCTCCCCCACCTGTCATGAGCATCCTTTTGACTTAGTTCACACTGACTTGTGGGGTCCTGCACCCTTCACCTCTCATGGAGGCTATCACTACTATATAACCTTTGTAGATGCTTGTACCAAGTTTACTTGGATTTACTTTCTAACCCATAAGTCTGGTGCTCTTCAAGCTTTCCAACAGTTTTATCAACTTGTCCAAAATCAATTTTCCACTACTATAAAGCTATGCAATCAGATTGGGGTGGGAAATTTAGGCCCTTTACAAAACACCTTTTGTCTCTATACATCATTCATAGACTCACTTGTCCTCACACTTCTCACCAAAATGGAACTGTTGAAAGAAAGCATAGACAAGTGGTTGAAATGGGACTGTCATTACTGTCCCATGCCTCTATTCCCCTACAATTTTGGGATCATAGTTTCAGTACTGCTGTATCTTTGATAAACAGACTTCCCACTTCTGCCTTGCCTAACTTTGTCTCTCCTTACTTTGCCTTATATAATAAAATTCCTGATTATAAATCTCTGAAAGTCTTTGGCTGTGCCAGTTTCCCTTTTACCAGACCTTACAAACAACATAAGCTACAGTTCAGATCTCTTGAGTGTGTATACTTAGGACCATCACCACAACATAAGGGCTATAAGTGTTTATCTCATGATGGCAGAGTCTATATTTCCAAAGATGTGCTTTTTAATGAACTTGTTTTTCCCTATCCTAAACTGTTCCAACCTGCCTCAACCAACACTGCACCTTCATTCCCTGTCCTATCCTCAATTCCTCTATCATCACCAACTAACCCTGCTCCTCTTTTGCCTCTACCCACTCAAATCACTCACCCTGCACCTTCTAATTCTAACTCCAACTCTTCTCCATCAAACCAAACCAACTCCACTACTCAAACCTCAACTCTTGTCATCCCTACTCCACCCTCTGTCCCTGCCACATCTCAACCTGCTGCTGATATTCCTTCAGCATCGGCACCCTCCTCTAACAGCCCTGCACAACCTACTACAACACTGGAGCCTGTCCCATCCTCCTCCACCAACTTACAGAATATACACCCTATGATCACAAGAACTAAAACAGGAAGCCTAAAGCCCAAGGTCCTTCTCACTCATGTTGAACCTAACACTGTCAAACAGGCCATTGCCATTCCTCATTGGCATGAGGCTATGAGAGTAGAATACAATGCTCTATTATCCAACAACACTTGGGACATTAGTACCTCTTCCACTTCATCGCAAGCCAATTGGCTGCAAATGGGTTTTTAGAACCAAGGAAAGTCCTGATGGTTCTGTGAACAAGTTCAAGGCCAGGCTTGTGGCCAAAAGATTCCACCAACAGCTGGGATTTGATTATAGCGAGACCTTTTCACCCGTGGTAAAACCTGTGACAATTCGTATCATCTTAACTCTTGCCCTAACTTTCAAATGGGAAGTACAACAAATTGACATTAACAACCTGCTGCTGATATTCCTTCAGCATCGGCACCCTCCTCTAACAGCCCTGCATAACCTACTACAACACTGGAGCCTGTCCCATCCTCCTCCACCAACTTACAGAATATACACCCTATGATCACAAGAACTAAAACAGGAAGCCTAAAGCCCAAGGTCCTTCTCACTCATGTTGAACCTAACACTGTCAAACAGGCCATTGCCATTCCTCATTGGCATGAGGCTATGAGAGTAGAATACAATGCTCTATTAGCCAACAACACTTGGGACATTAGTACCTCTTCCACTTCATCGCAAGCCAATTGGCTGCAAATGGGTTTTTAGAACCAAGGAAAGTCCTGATGGTTCTGTGAACAAGTTCAAGGCCAGGCTTGTGGCCAAAAGATTCCACCAACAGCTGGGATTTGATTATAGCGAGACCTTTTCACCCGTGGTAAAACCTGTGACAATTCGTATCATCTTAACTCTTGCCCTAACTTTCAAATGGGAAGTACAACAAATTGACATTAACAATGCCTTCCTCAATGGCATTCTACATGAAGAAGTCTATATGGTCCAGCCTCCAGGCTTTGAAGCTGCTAACAAAGCCTTAGTTTGCAAACTGAATAAAGCACTCTATGGACTCAAGCAAGCACCCCGTGCTTGGTATGAGAGACTGACTGGTGCATTGCTGGATTTTGGTTTTACTGCAAGCAAATGCGACCCCTCACTATTTACATACACCAAACAGAGTACTCGGCTCTATGTACTTGTTTATGTAGATGACATCTTGATAACTGGCTCCTCCCCTGCACTTGTCCGAGACCTGATCAGCAAGCTGCACCAGAAGTTTGCACTGAAACACTTGGGCAAGCCTGACTATTTTCTTGGTATAGAGGTGAAGCATTTGTCTAATGGCACTATGCTACTCACTCAATCAAAATACATCAGAGACCTTCTTCACAAAGCTCACATGGAAGACTCCAAGGGTATCTCCTCTCCAATGATAAGCAATTGCAAGCTGAGCAAACATGGCACTGACACACTTTCCGATCCTCATTTATACAGATCAATCGTAGGTGCCCTGTAGTATGTCACTTTGACTCGACCCGAAATCTATTTTAGTGTAAACAAGGTTTGTCAGTTCATGTCAAACCCACTTGACTCTCACTGGCGTGTGGTGAAAAGAATTCTCATGTACTTGAAAGGTACCTCACACTTTGGCTAGCTATTTCAACCATCTCAACCGGATGCTGTTTTCTCACTGAGAGCCTACTATGACTCTGACTAGGCGAGTGACCCAGATGATAGGCGCTCAACCTCAGGCTCGTGCATATTCTTTGGCCCAAATCTCATTTCTTGGAGCTCTAAGAAGCAGTCACTGGTGGCCAGATCCAGTGCAGAGGCCGAATACCGAAGCATGGCCCATACCACCAGTGAAGTATTGTGGATTCAGTCTCTTCTTCATGAACTGCGTGTGCCCATTCTCACCCCCATGCTTCTATGTGATAATTTAAGTGTAGTATTACTCTCTCACAACCCTGTCCTACATGCAAGGACTAAGCACATGGAACTAGACATACACTTTGTGCATAAAAAGTAGTCTTCAAGGCTCTTATTGTGCAGCACGTTCCTGGTTCAGCTCAAATTGCTGACTCTCTCACCAAACCTTTCATCTTCTCGGTTTGCAGAGCTAAGGAGCAAACTCAAGGTGTTTGCATTATCTCAACCCCCTTGACTTTGCGGGGGGCTATAAGAGTATACCAAATGTATAGGAAATGTAGCTCAATTGTATAGAGTATTGTATAGAGTATAGCTCAAGTGTATGTACAAGGTATGGGTCATTTGTATAAGCTTAGCTTAGCTGTCCATTCTGTTTAGAGTTAGTTAAATCAGTAACTAACACTACACTCAGACTCCCCTATATATACGCATCACTGTAATGAAAAGAGTAAGAAATGAAAATTCAATTCATTCAGTTCAGTTCCTTTTCTTGCACTTTCGTTTTCTATTAGTGAAGGTAAGATGCATGCCATTGCATATTGGCCTTTTTCATTTCTGTTGCTTCTTCATATAAGACCAGCACATGTTGTTCATTAAAAGTTCACGTACAAAATATTACAAATGGTGCATGACATGAGACATAATTAATAAGGGGAACTTGAGGAGTAATGACTTAGGATATTTCCACTTAGAGCATTTCCAATGCTAAATGGAAAGCAACCCATTTTGGTTGCTTAAGTGGGTTCTATTGTGAACCCCACAATACTATATCACATTTAAGCAACCCATCCATTTTTTACTCCAATGCTACATATAATACGCAACCCTTAAGCAACCCAATTTTTTATTCTTTTTTATTTGCTATTGAATTTATTTTATTTTCATTTAGTTAATGTTGGCTTGAATCTTTCAAAAATATTGTTTTTTAATAGATAAGCAACCCAAGGAAGAGTTGCTTATATAAGCAACTTTGCTAAACTTTAAGCAATCACACACACAACTCCAATGCTAAAATCTCATAAGCAACCTACATTGGAGATGCTCTTAAAGCCTTTTATAAGGTGAAAGCAATGGTCTTTTAATTTCTCATTCTCAAGATGACTTCATTCATTATCTTTGGATCGTTTTTCAAGATTTATTAGTTACTTACTGTCTCAAAGCCTTCTTTTTTTATAGACAAATTAATCAGAAATTCTCAATGGCCGAAAAGGAGTGGTTTGCCTGGAGGCCCAATCGTGGCTAAATAAGATGTATTTACTAATGAGTAAATAACCATTTTGATCCCTCAAATTATATGATGGTGACAAGTTGATCCCAACTTGAAAAACGTTTATTACATTACCCAAATTGAAAAAAATCGTCAGATGAGACTAACGTGATGGTCTTTTTCAATTTGAATGATGTTTTTGCGTATTTCTTAATATGAAGGACTAACTTGCCACCATTTTACAATTTAGGAACCAAAATGGTGATTCATTCATTTGCTAATAGAGATGAAAATGGGTAGGGTACTATTGTATTCATTTGGCTTAATTGCATTTTTAGTCCTCTTATTGACTTATTATTAGCCATGTGTGATTTCGATCCCTAAAATTTTTTATTTTTTTTGCACATTTGGTCTCCCTATTTTTTTCATTGTTGCAAATTCGGTTCTTCCATCCAATGTCTGTCGATTTGCAATGATTAACATAGAGAAACCACAGCTCTAAGCGCATAAAAACCTCTGGTTGAGCTTTTGTGGTAAAGGATCTATGGTGGAATAAAAAAGGTCCCGGGAATGAGGGACAAAATCAGTAAAATGAACCATGTTGAATTGGAGAGGCGGGTGAGGGAGAACTTCAACTAGAGGTTCCGTGCACTCAGAGGAGAGATTTCTCTATGTTGATCATTGAAAAATTGACAGACATTAGACAGAATGACCAAATTCACAACATTTAAAAAAAAATAGGGAGACCAAATGTGCACAAAAAAATATAAGGATAAAAATCGCACATGGTCAATGATAGGGGAGCAAAAGTATAAATAAGCCTATTAATTTCTATACACGCATTTTGAAAAAATACTTGTACTCGGATCCATACCATGTGTGGGTAGTATATACTTGTACCCTGACGTACCCATCAGGTAACTAAGTACTCATACATGTACTTATTACGGGCGTTTTGATTAATGACGAAAAATCAATAAATTAAAAAAAAGATTGATTAAAAATACAACTATAACTTAATTGAAAAATTGTTCAAAGATCATCAAAACTTAAAACTCGTTTGGATGGGATTTTTTGGGGGGAAAAAACACTTATTTTTTAAATAAAAGTGCTTTTGGAAAAATATAGGTGTTTGGATGAGCTTTTGAAAAAAAACAAAAGCAGTCAAAAAAGCATATTTTGATTTTTTTTTTTTTTTTTTAAGAAGTTACAATTTCTAGCTTCTAAAAAAAAAGTAATAGAAGAAAGGGTGAAGATCATTAATATTTTATAAGACAATAATGTCCCTATAATAAATCTCTCAAAAGCCTTTTTTATAAAGTTCATCCAAACGCAAAATAGCTTCTGCTTCCAATAATAGCTTTTTCTTCTACTTTATATCATAGAAGCATTCTTTTAAAAAGCTCATCCAAACGGGAATCATAAAATATTACAAACAAAACTATTTAACAAAATTAAAAGACAACATAATAAGATTATCAAATGCAATAAATAATATTATGTTTGAACATTTATTAAATGTGACAATAAACTACCCAATGGATGTAACTCAGTTAGTTGTGCGGGCTGAGTTTGTGGGGGAGGACCTGAGTTCGATCCCCACAGAATACATCTTTGGGGAGGGGCTAAAGAACCTTAACTGTGACTAAGCACCCGAGCGGAGATTAGTCTCATGGTGGGTCCAAAGGATCTAAAGCTTGTGGGGATACTTCGTGGACCCACTGGGGAGCCAAAGGCCCTAATTACGATGGGTTCCTAAAAAAACGGTGGGTTCCTAAAAAAAATGTGATAATAAACTCTCAAAACAACTAGTTCATAAACTTGTAAGTTTTGAGTTGACACTCTCCAAAATCTACTGGAAAATGATACATTACACTAGTTATTTGTAATTGTAAAGTCAAAATTAATAGCACAAAATGTTATGTTATTTTACCTCATCATGAAAATGAATCTCCAAAAGACCGCAAACGCTTATGTACATTATTTACACTTGAAACATAGGCAACTTCTATGGTGGACCACTTTCATAGGTAGTACCACGGTGAACCATAAGTTGTCACCATTAGATTTATTTGTACTACAATAATATGATACACCCTCCCACACCCTTTCACTGCCGGAGCCCCATTCCAACATTCCTGTCCCTGCGTCTTCTGCACATCCTTCCGAGCACCGCCGCGTCGAGCTCCGGTTGTCCTCTCCAGTCAGCACCTTTTTTCTGTCTTTTAGAAGGTGAAACCCAAACCAGAACAGGGGCATTGTAATGGATGTAAAGATTCAAACAATCAGAACATGGAACAAGAAGCCACAAACCAGAATGTGAACCATGAACCAGTACAGGGCGTGATACTTTGAATTAGACGAAGAACAATAGTGCTTGGGTCTCTGAAAAGAGATGCGGATGAAGAACAGAGTACCTCGAACCAGAAGAGAACCACGAACCAGTGATGGTAGAAAGATGATGGAACCATGAAGAAATTGATGAATTTGGAAGGATTTGGCTAAGATTGAACCTAAATTAAGAGGGAATAGAAAAATTGCAGATTAGGGTTCTTGGAAGGAACAAAGGGGGTTTTTGGATTTGGAAGGGATTTAGAGAAGGAAACATGATTTGAGATGAAGATGGAGGTACGAGAGGCTGGGTTGCAAATAGTCAAACATGGACTGTGTAGACGCGGCAGAGGCGAGACGATGCGGTGGACTATGTAGGAGCTTTGGGCGTTGGTGATGACTGAAGCGGTGGACTGTGTAGGAGCAACAGTCAGCAGAGGCGTGACGCTGTGACGACTGAGTTCGCAGCAGGAGCAGGGACGAGCATCACGACGGGGACCACTGAGTGGCGTCTGGACGGAGGTGGTGGTGGATGAGGCGTCTGGACGGCGTATGGCGAAGGGAAGGGAAGGGAATAGAGAAGAAGAGGAAAAAAATTCAGTATGGTAGGGTGCACCATATTATTTGAGATCAGATGAATCTAACGATAAAAACTAATGATTCACCGTGGTACCACCTATGAAAGTGGTCCACGATAGAATTTGCCGTGTATTCAATATATAAAATTTTGGAATATGCATGCACAATCACATGAACGTGCACATGCCATCTATCTTTAATTATATAAAATGGTTTAATAAACTTTTTGGTTCCTGTAAAGTAGGGGTGTTTTGAAATCAGTCCCTGTGAAAATTTTTGTTGGGTTTTGGTCCGTATAATATGAACATTTTTGGTTCTGGTCCCTGTCGTTAGTTCCCTCTGTTAACTTGCTGATGGTGCGCCACGTCAGCACTGCCACCTAGATTGACAGTGCACAGTTGTTAGCCACGTCAGATGCTACGTCATTTTTTTTTAATTTTATTTTTCGAAATTTTTTAAAATTATTTTTTCCAAAAAATAATTAATTTAAAAAACAAAATTTTAATTAAAAAATTCTTTTTTATATATACTGAAAGAGGCTATGATGGTTCAACCTTATTTTTCTTCTTCCCTTTACATCTGTGCCATCGCCTCTCCTTCTGCTATACTGGTTCGGATTCAGACAGAAAATGATGGGGTGGAGCGCATGCAGGTGATTGTGCCAAGCAATGACGTTACCCCATCCCCGACGTTTTGTCTCGATCTCAGTAGCGATCTGAAACCAGAAACACAGATCCACGTATTCACAAGCGGAGAACCATCGCAGCCATCTTGCCATCAGCTTTCTAGTAGCACCGTCGTGTACTCTTGAAGGTCGCCAGACTTATCTCCGTTCAAGATCGAGGAACGCCTTGAAGCAACACCATCTTAACTAGTCAACAAAACAAAACCATCATTCATCACTCTCAAATCATCTCCAGATCTTCAAATCGTTGTTAGATCTACAGATCTGTTACTGCTGAAAGGATATTGTTGAAGCCAATCAAGTCATCTTTAGATCTGCCTGAGAAATCATCTTTCGATCTTCCAAGGTTTGGCGTACAATTATTTGAAACCATTAACAACATGGAAAAAGATCTGCACGTTCCACTGCGGGGCGACGACCAAGACACCATTGACAAAGAGCGCAAGCTGCTCTTCGAGGAGTTTCCGAGTTCGACATTGAGTTTTGCGAGTTGGTGTTCAAAGAGCACATGGAGTTCGACATTGAGTTTTCCGATACATGCCTCTTTCAGTTTATAAAAAAAATAAAAAATTTAATTAAAAATTTGTTTTTTCAAATTAATTATTTTTTTGGGGAAAATAATTTTTTTATTAAAAAATCGAAATTAAAAATTAAAAAAAAAGTGACGTGGCATCTGATGTGGCTGACAGGTGTGCACTGTCAGTCCATGCCAGCAAGTTAACAGAGGGAACAAACGGCGGGGACCAGGACCACCAAAACCCAACTAAAAATTTTACAGGGACTGATTTCAAAACACCCATATTTTACAGGAACCAAAAAGTTCATTAAACCATATAAATTTCTAAGAACTCTCAGATCTTTCATTTAAATCTTTATAAGAGAAACTGATATTTGTAACTTAAAAAAATCTTTCTAAGAGCATCTCCAATGGGTAATATTTAAGCAATCCATTTTGGGTTGCTTATCTCTCATTAAGTGAGCCTCACTATACCACATCATATTTAAGCAATCTAACATATTTCTACTTCAATGGTACCTATTTAAGCAACCCTTAAGAAACCCACATTTTTATATTTTTTTTTATTTACACTTAATTTTGTTTTAATTTAAAGTAGCAACTCCTCCTTGAAATTTGAAAAAAATTAATTTTTTATTCATAAGCAACTCATACTTGGGGTTGCTTATATAAGCAATCATGCCTCATTTTTAAGCAACCCATATTGCCATATAGATCAACTCCAATGGAGAAAAAAATAAATAATAATTCCTTATTTGCCACATAGATTTAAGAACTCTATAAGGAACTCTCATTAGAGATGCTCTAAGAACTCTCATTATTTTTTATTTTTTATATTTCATATTCAAATTATATATATATAGAATAAATATACATATGATCCCCACCCATATGTGTGTCTTAGAATACTTGTACTATACCTATTAAATTTTGCAAGTAACTACATGTACCATACTCATACTCATTAAGTGGGTAATTATCCTACCTTTTTTTTTTTTTTTGATAAGCAAGGTAATTAATTACCCTACTTATTATATGTAACTTTTGTGGATACCTATTGGGTCCATAAGAGAATTAGTGCTGAGCGGAAAAAATAAAAAGTAAGCCCTAATTAGCATCAGTCATCTTTGGAAACAATTGCCAGATTTTTTTAAAGAACAATGTTAGCAACACATTCTTTGTCACATTCACTTCAACACACTCTCTATTATTGGATGAATTTCATGTGAGACCCACTTAATAGAGTAAACTCACGTGATTCGGTGGATCCACGTGTAATCCATCCATTAATAAAAACTATGGTTGGTAAATATTGCTTGAAGAAAAGAAAACGCTAAAAAGACTATAAATCTCTAGATCACTCAAGAGGTACCAAACAAAGGAAAGAAAAGGGATTATAAGGTTGGTTTGGTAGTTGGGATTGGGGGAGTTTGTATTACCTGATAATTTTAATTATAAGATTTAAGTGTTGTTATGCATGATAAGTTTGAATTATTTTTCTTATATAAAGGGTACATGATATTATTTTTTTTGTAAAACATGTTTATAATTAATAAAGTATGCTATAATTTAAAAATGCTCTTAGATTTTCAGTAAGAATTTTAAGGGAGTGCCTAACTGCTTTAGTCCAACTCAAAAATTTATCGGCCCGCATGAGTTCAGCCCAAGTGGGCTAGGTTGACCCGATTGGATAATACTAAAGTATGCATATCTTAATCTTACTAAAAAAACTAAGTTTAATCCTCTTTAAAAAAAATAAGTTTAACTTTAATACACTATCATTTTAAGATTTTTTAAAACTTGTAATCTTCGCATATCATCTCGTATATAACTTTTAATATACCAACAATATATGATTAATAGATAGTTGAAAAAATCTTTATACCAATAATACATTATGATTAAAGTATTAAACCCTAAAAATTACTCTATAATTAAACTCTGAAAGCTCTAAAAATCTATACAAGAAAGGAACTGCATTGTAACTAGTAGCAGTAATGCCAATAGTCAACATCCTGGGCCGGGCGTGACCACATCAACAGTGTTGCCGTCCAACACAATGGCTTGGCCTATCCCGGTTTCTGGTTAAATCCATCATTCTCTTCTCTGTATCAGTATCACAGAATTATTCAACGAATGCCAGAAGTTGCGCACCCAAAAAGAAATTAACAGGCGAGCAAGTCGTTTCAACTTTGAAATTTGAAAGCCACGCGTATATGAATATGGGCCTCTAGGCTTCCACGACGTGACGTGTTGTGCGCACTGAATCTGAACCCTTTCCCTCAACTTTTTCCTTCCAGACAAATGAACAAATCCAAGGTTCTTTAATTCTTACATATCCATTTAAATCTTGTCCTCTTTATTATTGTACTTAAAAATAAAAAAAAATGAGAAATGCTAGTAAGTAGTAACGCATTCTCTGACATTTTTTTTTCCGATGTTATTAAAACCGAACTGATCGTTGACTCAGTCAAAGTACTAAATCAATGATTCTTGATCGAACCAATGAGCCATTAATTGAACCGGATAAACCGATACATATTAAATTTGTAGATTTTATAAAATACATACATATGTATACTAGCATGTTTAACCCGTACAGTTAAAGTTGAGGTTCTCATAATGTCTTTAAGCTATTTATAAAATTTCTTATGAATTTTAATATAGAAATAAATACTGAGGTGAAATCAATTGAAACATACTTCATTGGATTTTTTAATTTCAAATCAAGAGCTAATTTGTGGAAAGAAATTAACGCACCTTTTTTTTTAAATTTGTTGCCAACTTCTCATTAGCATACTTGTTTTGCATGGAATATTTAAAAACAATATAGATGACCCAATTATAGTGTATCTAGCAGTTGAATGTTAATAGCTGAGGAGCATATCAGAGACAAAATTAATTGCCAACATGTTTTTCAATAAAGTTTTTGACTTCATGTTTTTCAATTTTTAAATCTTGTGTGTTGGTATAGTGTTTCCTAATTTTCTTATAACCCCTAGTAAAAAAAGTGCTTATAACTTATATAAGGTCGATAAAAAATGTTGACCCTGCAAAAAGATTTTTTTGTAGTTAATCACTAAATTGCTTGTCTTTTTGTACAATGTTCAGTGTATCAAATAGCCAAAAATATTTCCAAATTGAAATAAGATTAAGAACTAAATTTAAAATATAACTTATATAAAAGTCCTATGCAGTAATTTTTCTTATATTAAATTTTAAAAACAACATATCTATAGTACAATGGCCCGTGCAGTGTAAAAAAAACTTTATATTAAAAATTTTATATTAATGTGTGCCTTGTCAATATATCTATATCCAACATGAAAAGAGTACCTGAAACAAAAGTAAAAAATGAGAGAAGGAAGGAAAAAAATATCAAAATATAGACTTTCAATGTGTAATGGTTCATGTATAAAAGAGTTATGCAAGGTTGTCTGAAAAACTTTTTTCCAAAAAGATGTGAGTATTTAACTATTTATAGATTAGGTGATATTTTCGATATATTTTGAAGTTAATTTTGATTTAATTTAAATTTGAAATCATATTGTTAGTACAACATTTAATAGGAATAATTTGATATATGATGATGATAGTATAATCTAATATATATCAAAATTTGAAATGATATTTATTAACATTGGCATAACATTATTTTTATATAATAATAATAATAATAATAATAATAATAATAATAATAATAATAAACTTTAGGTATGATTCAATTAGATTTTGATTTGAGTAAATTTGGTTTGGAACCCAAAAAGTAAAATCTTAGTTTACAAATTATTATCATTATCATTATTGAATTATTTTATAACATATATTAGATTTTTTTTTAAATTCAATTGAAGATAATAAATTTTTATTCCAAATATTTAGATAATTTATTTATGATTTATTTGTTATATTAAATTCATTAATTGATCACTTTCTTTGTATAAGATTTATAATTTCATTATGATATTTTAAGTATAAATCAATTTGATTTTTATATTGATTGATATGAAAATAAGCTAATTTATAATCTATAATCTATAATCTATAATCTATAATATATACAAACCGGAATGATTGATCATTCTACATTGAGCAAAATTACACGTGGCATTCAACCGTAGAGTCTCACATGAACCAGAACACGTGTCGCTCTCACGTTGAATACAATTGCGGCTCATTAATTACCTCTATCAACATTAATTTGATTTTTTTTATCAAATCAACAATTAATAAAATTTGATAACCCAATTCAAATTTCGAAAACTAAAGGATATATTTGATAAAAAAATCAAAAAAAATCAAATCTTTTTTTATCAAGACACAAGAATCAAATCTGATTTCCCCATCCAAATTTCGACTACTATAAATATATTTGAATCAAATCACAACCATCATACTTTTTTTGCTCAGCCATAACCTAATTCGATTTTTTCCCTGTTTGTTAACATGTGTAACTGATTTTTTGATTTGATCTTTCACATGGCAACAATGATTAGGAAATTGTTTCCGCGGAGAAGCTCAGGCAACCGAGATTCAAAAAGGCACTCCAACATGTGACATCATGGATTTGAAATATTGCAAAGAGGTTAGTCAAATAACCTATTGTACTAGGAATTAACATCGAATTTCATGCTAATCAAACGTTTTATTTTTCCTCGGGAATCCAACTTCGTTGTAATGGGAAAAATTGAATCTATTATTGACGATGAATGTTGGTGGTATAATTCTTGCGTCTGTCACTATAAACTCCTTCATGACTCGAATTACTACTTTTGTCGAAAGTGTTGCATTCACACTGTTAATGCAATTCCCAGGTAATTTAGTTATCTCAACTTATTATATATTCTTTATTTATTTTATAGATTTTTGGTTTGTTTATAAATTAACATTGTTCAAATTTGTTGACGTGTTTTTAAAGATTTCGTATCAAGGCCCGAGTCATGGATGGTACAGATTCTGCTGATTTTATAATATTCGATCGCGAGGCGGCTGAATTATTCAATAAAAGCTGTTTGGAGATGTTTCATTCTAACGAAATTACAAATTTAGTCCCTGCCGAAATTTCTAAATTGATAGGTCAAACATACCTCTTTAAAGTGAAAGTAACTGGCCTTTCACTTTCGAACCAGGAAAAGTCCTATTGTGTAAAGAAGCTCAACAACAATGCCCACCTTCTGCTAAAGTTCAAAAATTCGCAAAGCATGGAAATATAGCTGAACCACTAAGAAGCCATTGTAATGCATAGGAATATTTCATTAAGATATTCTATTTGAATTTCATGTATTTTTTTATTTTTCAGCTTAGAATTATATTCAATAAACAGCTTACAATCCTATTTCTTTTAAAGTTAATTTATTTGATTATCTAAACAGTGTATGGCATTATGATGACTAATTAAGACCAAAATTTGAAACAATCAAGTCTCCCGTCAAATGAGCATTTTTCTCTACCAAAAAAAATCAATAATTAATAATTATGTATTTCAATAATGCTGTCTAAAGTCATGTTTAAATTATGATTTAATTTGGACGATTGCAATATTATGATAGTAAATCTTGCCATACTATCAAATTAATGTTGAATGTTGAATCACGAATATCTCAAAAAAATTGAGATGAGTAATTACTAATTCAATATAATGTGGAATCATTCATAATGATGACAGATAGTATGGCACGATTTACTATCAAATTAATGTTTAATGTTGAGTCATGAATATCTCATAAGAATGAATGTTTATGGATAAAATCGATTTGCTACCAGTTGATGAGAATACAGTTTGGATTTTGAATGGTCAGAATTTGATTAATTAAAAATTTTATAAATTAAAAAAAAATTATTTCGAAATTTAATCAAATAATAAAACTATAATCTGCCAATAAATGAATAGATTTGTAACCTTCCATTAAACATTGATCAAATTGTAGTATGATCAAATTATTGCCAATTGATATAATTTACAATTAAATTATTGACCAATCAACATAATTTTCAACCTAATGAAACCTTGCAATGGTGACAAATAGTATGGCAAGATTTACTATCAAATTAATGTTTAATGGAAGGTCACGAATATCTCAAACAAATTGAGATGAATATTTACTAATTCAATATAATGTGGAATCATTCATAATGATGACAAATATTATGGCGTGATTTACTATCAAATTAATGTTTAATGTTGAATCATGAATATCTCGAAAAAATAAAATCAAATTTAAATTTGATGTGAAACTGTTTACCTCCATAAACGGCTTATCAAAAAAAAAAAAAAAAACCTCTATAAACATTAATTTCCTCATTCAATCAGTTTTAGTTATTAACTAGAAATCAATAATTTTATGGATAAAATCGATTTGCTACCAGTTGATGAGGATACAATTTGGATTTTAAATGGTCAGAATTTGATTAATTAAAAATTTTAAAAATTTTAAAAAAAAAATTTGAAATTTAATCAAATAATAAAACTATAATCTGCCAATAAATGAATAGATTTGTAACCTTCCATTAAACATTGATCAAATTGTAGTATGATCAAATTATTGCTAATTAATATAATTTGCAATTAAATTATTGACCAATCAACATAATTTTCAACCTAATGAAACCTTGCAATGGTGACAAATGGTATGGCAAGATTTACTATCAAATTAATGTTTAATGGAAGGTCACGAATATCTGAAACCAATTGAGATGAATATTTACTAATTCAATATAATGTGGAATCATTCATAATGATGACAAATATTATGGCGCGATTTACTATCAAATTAATGTTTAATGTTGAATCATGAATATCTCGAAAAAATAAAATCAAATTTAAATTTGATGTGAAACTGTTTACCTCTATAAACGACTTATCAAAAAAAAAAAAACCCTCTATAAACATTAATTTCCTCATTCAATCAGTTTTAGTTATTAACTAGCAATCAATAATTTTATGGATAAAATCGATTTGCTACCAGTTGATGAGGATACAGTTTGGATTTTAAATGGTCAGAATTTGATTAATTAAAAATTTTATAAATTAAAAAAAAATTATTTCGAAATTTAATCAAATAATAAAACTATAATCTGCCAATAAATGAATAGATTTGTAACCTTCCATTAAACATTGATCAAATTGTAGTATGATCAAATTATTGCTAATTAATATAATTTGCAATTAAATTATTGACCAATCAACATAATTTTCAACCTAATGAAACCTAGCAATGGTGACGAATAGTATGGCAAGATTTACAATCAAATTAATGTTCAATGGAAGGTCACGAATATCTCAAACAAATTGAGATGAATATTTACTAATTCAATATAATGTGGAATCATTCATAATGATGACAAATATTATGGCACGATTTACTATCAAATTAATGCTTAATGTTGAATCATGAATATCTCAAAAAAAATTGAATCGACCATAATTGCTAATTCAATCCTATAATGAATCTATCATAATGGTGACAAATCGGAATAATTGAATTACTATCATACAATTAATGATTGCAAATAGTATGGCAATAATTAGAGTCTAGATTCTCTCCAGCACCCTTTCTCTCCATCAGTGCCACTAACAATAATCGCAACAATAATCCAAATATTAATTTCCCCCTCAAATTCTAATTCAAATACTCAAATCAAATTTCCCCCTCAAATTCAATGTCTGGAAATAGTCCTATATAAATCTCATCCCAAACTAAACGTGTATGCAACATACATTTGACCATTCCTTGATACAAGACTTTATTTACAATATTAAATCAGGGAAATGGCTAACAAGCATGACTATGTAGCAGACATTACTCCACGAACTGATGCATGGGTTTTAGTCGTTAGGGTTGTTAGGCTGTGGAAACCTACTAGCCTATCTAACAAAAGCCTGCCCTAGTATTCAATAATTCAATAATTCAAAATTTTCTTCAATATTATTGTTGCTACTCTGTAACTAAGTGTAAAACGTCAATATGTAAATACACTTAGTTTAATGAAATGTTTTTTTTCTCCCCTGCAGCATGTCTAGATTTTGGGAGTCCCTCATACCACTGTATCCATTGTATGGCTCGATTTTGGTTTCAGGAAAGGCCAGACAAGGTAAAGAAGACGGTGAATGATGGTTTTTCTATGTGTTGTATGAAAGGAAGAGTACAACTACCACTCCTGGAAAAGCCTCCTGACTTATTGTTCAATCTGTTGCATGGAATTGACCATAGAAGTGCCCACTACATTGAAAACATAAGAGCATACAACAACATGTTTTCTTTCACTTCTATGGGAGGTAAGATTGAAGAATCTATAAATGATGGCGGTGGTCCACCCCAGTTTATTCTTAGTGGGCAGAATTTCCATCGCATTGGTAGTTTGTTGCCGGAAAGAAATTTGCTCAGCTATATATATATGATACTAATAACGAAGCAGACAACCGAGTCAGTCACTTCAGGTTTTTTTTTTTTTACAGTTTCTTAATTAAATAATTATTTATGCTCAAAACAAACAGACCATTATGATTCTATTATTCAATGCAGAACAAATAAGAGCTCCATTTGCTTTGATGATTCCTTGGTTTGAGACCTGACAGAAATGGTTGGTGCCCACAATCAATTAGCCAAGTCCTTTCGCATGGTTAGGGATTTTGTTCAACTTCAGGAAGCATCTAACTTCTGTTTGAGATTGTTTAGACATCACTCAAAGGATGCAAGAACTTATAATCTTCCGACTGTGGACGAGGTAGCAGCCTTAATTGTCGGTGATCTGGAAAACATTGAAAGAGGCAGAGATATAATTGTTAAAAATGTTGGTGGCGAGTTAGAAAGACTTCATGAGACCCATACATCATTTCTTCCCCTACAGCATCCGCTGGTGTTTCCTTATGGAGAGGACGGTTATAAAGAAATCATTCCGATAAGGGATTCTGAGGTAGATGTTCTTAATCGTAAGAAAACAAGGGTAGCACTAAGGGAGTGGATTGCATTTAGGATCCAACAAAGAGATGTGGAGTTTGGTAATATTGTTAACTCTAGGCGACTATTTCAGCAATTTGTAGTGGATTGTTATACAATAATAGAGTCACAAAGGTTAACTTGGGTAAGAGCAAACCAAAAAGTGATAAGATGTGACATTCTAAATGGGTTGCAGGATGCAGTCAGCAGAGGTGAGACAGATCCATCTTTAGTTGGTAAGCATGTCATATTACCCTCATCATTCACTGGTGGAATGAGATACATGTTCAACAACTGTCAGGATGCCATGGCTGTATGCAAGAGATTTGGCTATCCAGATCTATTTATAACGGTTACATGCAATTCAAATTGGAACGAAATAAAGGAATTTGTTTCAAATACAGGACTAAGACCATCAGATAGACCAGATATTGTGTCTCGGGTGTTCAAAATCAAGCTAGACCAAATGATGATAGATTTCAAGAAAGGTCATATATTTGGAAAGACTGATGCAGGCAAGTTATCTTAGCATGTTTTTAAGAATTAATTCAAATATTACAAGGTCATGAAAAAACTAATTTTTACTTGCAATTCTTCAAAATGTAGGAATGTATACCGTGGAGTTTCAGAAGAGAGGCCTTCCACATGCTCATATACTATTATGGCTCAGTGCTGACAACAAGTTAAAAACTGGTAGAGATATCGACAATGTCATTTCTGCTGAATTGCCTAATCCAGTAGTCTATCCTAGATTATATGATGCAGTGTCTAACTACATGATGCATGGACCTTGTGGACGTGCCAACCCAAGGTCTCCACGCATGAAAGAAAGAAAATGTAGCAAGTTTTTCCCCAAGAGTTTCCAACCTTCTACTATAATTGATGATCAGGGTTATCCCGTGTACAAGCGTCGTGATTCTGGCCTTTTTGTTGAGAAAATGGGGGTCAAGTTAGATAATAGAAGTGTTGTTCCATACAATCCTCATCTACTTATACGGTACAGAGGACATGTCAATGTTGAGTACTGTAATAAGTCAAACTCCATCAAGTATTTGTTTAAATACATCAACAAGGGTCCTGACAGAGCTACCTTACAGATATGCAATGACGTAGGACATGACACTAATCACCCTGTTGATGAGATCAAAAGGTATTATGATTGTAGGTACGTGTCACCATGCGAAGCAGCTTGGAGAATTTTTGCATTTGATATACACCAAAGGTGGCCACCTGTCTAGAGATTAATGTTTCACCTACCTAATCAGCAGTTGGTTTATTTCAATGACAACGACGAAATGCAGTCAAATGGAAGATCTTTGCGAGACTATTCTTCTATGCCATTCCCAATCGTATCGGATGTCCTGGACTACCAAAATAGACTAATTGTTGATGAGCTTAGCTATGATCGAGATGACATGGCAAGAACACACTGCACTCTATTGGAGTTGTTGACCCCTGAACAAAAGAATGTTTACAGAGAGATTATGGAGGCAGTTTTGACTGGTTCTGGTGGATTTTTTTTCCTGTATGGATATGGTGGCACTGGAAAAACATTCCTTTGGAAAACGCTATCTGCAGAACTTCGTTCACAAGGATTGATAGTCTTGAACGTGGCTTCCAGTGGCATTGCCTCCCTATTGTTGCCCAGAGGTCGGACAGCTCATTCTACATTCTCCATTCCATTGCTAATTCATGAAGAGTCAACTTGCAATATTAACAAAGGGAGTGCTAGATCTAATCTTCTTCTTCATTCCAAACTAATTATATGGGATGAGGCACCAATGATGAATAGGTTTTACTTTGAGGCTTTTGATCAGACGATGCGGGATATAATGTCGTCCCAAGATAAGGATAACATTGGCAAACCCTTTGGAGGTAAGGTTGTTGTATTGGGTGGTGATTTCACACGGATATTGCCTGTCATAAGGAAGGGATCGAGGCAGGATATTGTTGGTGCAGCTATAAATTCATCTAATTTATTCACAAGTTGCAAGGTTTTGAGACTCACGACTAATATGAGACTACGTACCTCATCGGATAATGCAGAACAAGAGGATATAAACAAGTTTGCAGAGTGGATACTCCGGATTGGTGATGGTGATCCAAATGCAGATGAATATGGTGTCAGCGATGTGCAAATACCCGACGACCTACTTATTCATGAATGTGTTGATCCATTACTATCTTTGGTTGAGTTTGCCTATCCGGACCTATTGCAAAACATGAATATGGCACAATATTTTCAGGATCGAGGAATACTTGCACCAACCCTTGAATCTGTTGAGCGGGTTAATGATTATGTTATCTCTATGATTCCCGGTGATTTGAGAGAATACCTTAGCTCCGACTCCGTTTGTCAGTCCGATGAAAATAGTGAAGTACACGGTGAATGGTTTACCACTGAGTTTCTCAATGAAATTAAGTGTTCTGGAATTCCGAACCATAAATTATTTTTGAAGGTTGGAGTACCAGTAATTCCAATGGGGAACATTGACCAGGCAGCTGGGTTGTGCAATGGAACTAGGCTATTGGTCAACGAGCTTGGAAATAATGTCATAGGCGCAACTGTTTTGACCGGAACAAATATAGGAGACAAAATTTTGGTTCCTAGAATGAATTTGGTGCCATCTGACCCTGGACTACCGTTTAAATTCCAAAGGCGTTAATTTCCATTGGCGTTATGTTTTGCAATGACAATTAATAAAAGTCAAGGGCAATCCCTTTCTCATGTTGGTATCTATCTTCCAAGGCCAGTATTCACTCACGGACAGTTATATGTTGCAGTATCTAGAGTCAAGTCAAGAAAGGGTCTAAAGATTTTGATAATGGATGAAGATCAAAAGGTGTGTTCTTCAACCACTAATGTGGTATATCGAGATGTGTTTGACAATGTGTAGATATCCAAGCCAGCACTATTCAGGTGATTTTCATTACATGATATTCATTGTATTTTCTTTGTTTAATAGCCAATTAAAAAATAATATATATTTTTCTATTTTACATTAAACAGAAACTATTGGGGAAGTTTAGTAATTGCAGACTAAGACTATTGTATATCGTCAACTCCAGCATTTTGCAAAGGTACCTTATTGCATTGTTTTGATCAGAATTTATAAAATTATATATAACATAATACCCATGTATTCATTGTAACCAATATACCTCACTATTTAGGTATTACTACAATTAATTAATTGCAGGACAATGCTACAGGTTTCTAAAATATGCAGAGCTTCACTACCAACTGCACACAAGATCATCAACTGTGATGAAAGTGACGAAGGGTTACATTTTTTGGGTATTTTTTACGAATAATAAATAATTCATTAGGCTTCTTTTGGTTTTTATCTCAGACAATATTTAATATTTCTTCCATAGCTATTGCATTTGCAAACTACTATTTGTTTGTCTTATATGTATGTTTAGATAAAGGGAACAGTTAAGATAATAGATATTACCTTTTTATTGTAATGAACAACGTTCCTATTAACCAATGCTAGATAATAATAGTATTGTTAAATACATTCCTCATCTATAATGCCTATTCATATTATGATATTCCTCATCTTTTATAATAATTTATTGTTTATGTTATAAAATACAATTTATTATAAATATTATTTTAATTTTTCATAAGTAATATATATATATATATAAATAATTTTATTTATAATTTATGATATATATATATATATATATTAGAAAAATAAATATTGAAAATAATAATCTATATAATTTATCATAGATATTTGTATTCGCCCCGTGCATGGCACGGGTCAATACACTAGTTTTATATAAAAAGAAATGAATATCGTGTTGATATATGACATGATTCATATTGCATAAGATTTTTTTATACAATAATAATAATAATACTATAATAATAATAACAATCTGTCAAAAATAATAATAATAACAATAAAAATAATAAATTTATTGTTATTAATATTATTATTGATTATTAATGGATATTTTAAGTATGATTTAATATTATTTAAATTTTAATTGATTTATTTTAAGTCAACTAATTATAAATTAAATAATTAGTAATATTATCATTTGATTCAAGTTTATATTTGATTTGATCTATTTATGGGAATACTTGTAAAAAAATATAATTAAAAAAAATATTTCAGGCAGACAATAATTTAATGTTTGTTAAGTGATATTAGCCTATTATTAAAACTTTATTATATGTGATGTAACAAACTTCTAAAATATTTTTAGAAGAAAAATATTTAATTTGATGATACACTTGGTTTCAGAAAATATATATATATATATATATATATATATATAAATATATATCTTGCTTTATAACATATTATTATTATTGTTGGATTAATACATATTATAATATTATATATATATCAGATTAATTATACTTATTTGAATTTCACCGAAGGTAATTAATGCTTTTTTATGATTTACTTATGTTTTATTTGTTATTTGAAATTTATTAATTGATTACATTATTTGTATGTTCTTTATATATACTTTATTAAATTGAATATGTTGAGTAAAGAATTACACGATCGTATCTCAATTTTCTTTTTTAAATATGTTATAAGGGATATATATCATAATATACTATTAGATTATACATTTGAGTGTTTAATAATGATTCAATTTTATTTGATATATTTTTTTTGAATTTTTTGTATTATTCAAATAAATTTAGATTTGAATTTGAGTTAGATTAAAAAGGGACCATTATTAAATTAAAAATTAAATGATTTACTTATAATTTATTTGTTATTTTAATTTATAAATTGATTACTTTATTACTTCATCTGTATAATCTTGATAATTTTTTTGTTTCCCAAGGTATCCTCCGCGCGCAACTGTATAGACTGATCCATCGAGGTACTGGACGACATTTAAGGGTTGACCTCTCCCAACCAGGTTTTCTCCATACGCAAGAGTCAGTGATCGAACCCCTGACCACTTGCTTAAGGGGCCCAAGCTCGTTACCACTTGGACCAACCTCATGTTGGTATCTTGATAATTTAATTGTGATATTTTATGTATGAACTATTTTAATTATATTTTCATTTGATTCAAGTCACAATATTATACATTAAGTAGTAAATCTACATGGTAAAATGGTAGTAAATAAATAATGATTAATGATTGATATACTAATATACTAATTTGAAATCGATAAGTCATTTAAGAGAATTTATTTATGATTTTGATAATGGCTATTAATTGAGATATTATTATATTGATCGTGCTAAAATAAGAGTAAGAGTAATAAAAAATGGTTTTGGCAGGAAAATTGAAAATCTTTAAATTTTTTATTTTATTTTATTATTATTATTATTATTATTATTTTCCTCTTTATTATTACTAATTATCCCATTAAGTGCAGATTCCAAAATATTGTTATATAAGTAAATGTTATGATAGAACTCTTGATTTTATGCTTGAAAAATATGGAATCAACATGTATTTAACTCAATTATATGAAATCAGTCACAATTAATATCGAATATTGACTCCATTAAGTGATAAACCAATTTTATAAAATCTGAAATTTTCTCCCACGTTTAATATGACTTCATTAAAGGCTTGTGTTTAATGATATGGAATTAATTCAACATGATATGAAAATAATTCAAGAAAATATTTCGAATGGTACTATTCAGGTTTAAATTCAAAAGATATGGAATCAGCATATTTTGAACTCGATTATATTGAATCAGTCACAATTAATATCGAATATTGACATCATTAAGTGATAAACCAAATATATCATATCAGAAATTTTTTCCCTGCAGTTAATTACATTAAAGGCATGCGTTTAATGATATGAAATTAATTCAAATTAATGCGGAAATAATTCAGAATCAAATTCCAATGGTACTATTAGGGTATAAATTTCAAATATATGGAATCAACATATATTGAATTTAATTATATAGAATAATCACAATTAATATTAAGTGATGAGCCAATCATATCGAATCAACATTAATTTAAAATGATATGAAAATTATTCAGGTAGGATTTCGAATAGTACCATACACCGTTTAAATTCAAAATTTAGTCCATCAGTTAAAAATTAAGAATTTAAAAAAGAAACCTTAAAAAGCACAAAGAAGAAAAATAATTTTGAAAACATATGGCCTCAATTCTGAAAACATGAATCATGTTATGTCTTCACTTGCAAAAAAAACTTATAATAATAATAATAATAATAATAATAATAATAATAATAATAAATAAATAAATAAGGGAAGATAATAAAACCAAGATCAATAACACTCAAGAGTTATTTTAAGAACCAATCAAAAGAAGAAATGCAAGTACCATCAAAGAAATCATTATATGCTTTTAATCGAATTGAATATAGGAGTTAAATATATTAAAACGATTTTGATATCAAAGAGATCAATTTTTCTTTCAACAATTGAAAGTAAGACTTTTTTAAGGGGGCGTTTCCAATGTCATTCAATAGCATAGTAGTTATTCAATACTATAGGAAACAAATCATAAGAAATTGCCCTTTTTGTAAAAATAATCACGAAAGGTAACAATACTCTAAAAAATACATATATGGAAAAATCGTTCTTGCTGACTTCGCCGATTTGGATCTAATTCCAGGACCAACAGTCTTCACCTCTTTGGGCTTGTGATGGCGGTGATTCTCACGACATGCAATATCAACACAAATAGAGGGTTAGCATGGAGAACATTATCATACTTGAGAGGGAGAAAACAAAAAGAAAACTAAGAGGGAGAAATGGAAAATAAAATGTAAATAGAAAAAAAAAATAGGGAAGAAGAGTGGTTACCTTATAGCGATGGCGGTGCTTCTGGCGACATGCAATATCAACACACATGGAGGGTTAGCATTTAGCAACATGAAAATAAAAATATAGAGGAGAACATTATCAACAACACAGTATAGAGGTTGAAGAGTGTTTACCTTATAGCAACTCGTCGGGAGTGACTGAGAGAGAGTGATGAGAGTGGTGTTGCACGGTGGAAGGAGTGAGAGAGAGTATGGCATAGAAAATGCTTTGTTCAGAAAATGTTCGAAAAATTTATAGTTCAAATGAAATTCAAATTTGAATTTGAGTAAATTAATGATTCATCCTTGAATCTCTCCCGTAGTGACACGTAAGCCCTGGCTGATGCGTCATTGCTTAAAGGATAATACCTAAGAAATTTTGCCTTGAGACCCATTCTACTTTGTATATATAATAGATATATTATATTTGCCAAAGCATTCCAACTTCATTTGCTGGCACAGTGGTAACTAGGGGTGGGAATAGGCCAGACTGCTCGTCGAGGGCCTATGGCCTAGCCTATTTAGTAAAAAAAAAAAAAATCAGGCCAAGATTTTTAAAAAAACCTATATAGCTAAAGAGACCAGACCTAAGGCTTTAAAAAAAAGTCTATTAGACTTACCAGACCGACATATTTAACACATACACACAAATATATATATATATATATATATATATATATATATATATATAACTTACATTTACATTATTTATAATATTTGAAAGTAAAGGCCTATAGGCCATGTAGTGACCTACTTGTGCCCATTTATTTTTGAATGCATAGTGACCTATTTATTAATATAGGTCTACCGACTTTTTTATCATTAGAGGCCTACAAGCCTATTTACAAGTGAAGGCCGATGACCTATTTATAGGTGGAGGCATACTTAAAGATCTTGTTGATAAGTAGGCTTTCAAGTCAGGTCAGGCTTTAAAGTAGGCCAGGCTCAAGCCTTAAAGATTGACCTATACCAGGCTAATAGGCCAGGCTCAGGCCTCGAGATTGGAACGCAAGCCAGGCCCAGGCTTGTCAGGGCCTCGCTCGGCCTAGCATATTCCCACCCCTAGTGATAATGCAAGTTGAAACTGAGCATCATGTGCAGGTCTCGAGTCCCATCCTATGCATTTTGGAGATTTTCGGTATTATTGGAGATTTACATAGGGGCCTGCAAGTTGATAGGTTAGGGTTTGCGATACTCCTAAGAAATTTGAAACGACAACTGTATTGATGCGATGAGACGACGACGGAGTTGGTGGAAGTAGAGAGGGAGGAGATGCAACCCACTTTTGGTCCTCTACTTTCGCATTTTCGTTCCTGTAAAAACATTGAAGTCGGAGATTGAGATTGGAACAATGGAGAAGCTTGATAAGGTTGAAAAATGTGATTTAGAATGAGGGAGGTCCGGACCTAATTGAAAAAGCTTGTTCTTCACTGAGTAATGTAGCCCATTGACAAGTGTATGAATAAGAGGGGGGAAGGGTATGAAGAGGATGTTCCACATTTGAAGAGAAGAATATATCATGCAGTGGAGAAGATCATATGTGGGTTACTGGGTTTAGTGGAAGCTGAATACGTGTCTGAGAGTGATGAAAGTGAGGGGATGTGAAGGATAAAATAGTCATTTCATTTATGTTGTACATAGGACACAAACTCTGTCCCTTGGGTGACCGAGTAACAATATTTCAAGGTTTTGTTCTGTCCATTATCTTGGTTTTGTACTGTCCCATAAATCAATTTTAAAATCAAACTTGTAACAAAGCATTTTGTACTGTGTTGTCCTTTGAAAAATTGCAAATCAAACAGACCCTAAGAAAACGAACATGAAATATTGTAAATAAAATAGAAGATAATAACTATTGTTAATACTTAATAGAAATCATGCATCCAATCAAAATGTGTTGGTTTAAGTGAAAAAGATTTGAATCTCTTAAACACTTCCTCATGACTCAATTATAAGCAAAACTAACTAATTTCACACTTATTAAGAAAGTTAGTTAATTTAGTTTAATTGTCTTGGTTTGTGTAACAAAAAATGAGTTACAATTACTAATCTACCCTTTAATTGCCTTAGGAGTGTGCAATGATATTGGAAAACTAATAAGAGAATTGGTTGGATTGGTTAATTTTCTTGATTTTTGAAACATTGACATTAAATAGAGTTGAATTGGTTGGATTTTACTTATATTTGAGTCCACAAGTCCACAAAATATAGGTACTTTTTTGCTTATAATTGAGTCCACAAAATATAGGTACTTTTTTGCTTATAATTGAGTCCAGAGGAAGTATATGATATTAGTTTGGTCATCAGATTTATGTATATGAAAAATACTATCGAAAGAAGTCCCTATTTAAGCACCTATAATATCTAGGGATATTAGTTTGTCACATATCAAGTAGAAGTATATTCTCACGTCGAAAAAAGAAAGAAAGTAGAAGTATATTCTAGATAACCAAGAAAAATAATGCATCTGTTATAGATATTCAGATATTATGGATGACTATATTTAATTCTTATCTTATAATATCTTTACCATTACTATGTATTTACTTCTTATTTATGGTTGTTGATTTGGTCCATAATTAGTGGTCCATTTACCTCTATAAATAGGACCTTAGGTTTTACTCTTGTACTTACTCAATCAGATCAATACAAAGATCATAGCTAGATCCTGAAGAACTAGTCTTTGAGTCCATCTCTTCTCCCTATTCTCTTTTCTTTTATAACACGTTATCAGCACGATCAAGTCTCTAACAGTGCAACGATTTTTATGTAGGTATCTTTTCAATGTAAGAATTCATGCTAAACGATAGAACATCAAAAACTTCTATTTGACGTATATCAGAGCTTGAATCTCTAATCAAGGGAACAATTTTCGTTTCTTCTTCTCCCTAATCATAGCTTTCATATATGAGTTCTTTTATTCAAATTCTTTTCAAGTGTTTTCACCATGTATCTCGCAAAGTTTGAATTCATCGCTTTTGATAAATTCTGGAAGAATCTATTATTAAAGCATCCCTGAAGGATTATACAAAGCCAATAATTTTTCTTGGTAATGGTTATGTGAAGATTTGTGGTATAGTTCCTGAAAAACTAGACCTTTGAACCATGATTGAAATTTAAAAGATCATTTGATCTTAGTATAAATTGAAACAAAGGAAAGTGATGGAAAAATCATATATGCCTCTTGAGAATGCTTCTGAAGTGGCAAAAATGAGAAATAAAATCAAATGAATTGAACATCATTCCCGGAAGTGAATTCGATATATTATAATTTTTGGTAGGACAAGTGTCGTGGTTATAATCATTGATGCGGTAGATATTACCAATATCGTGATGGTTTAAAATCTTCGTATGAGATTATGAGTGGGATATGAGAAAATATTGAAAATAATAAAATTATCTTAATGTTGTTAGCATGTATGGAAAGACCTCGATCATAGTTGTCGTATGTCAACATTCTGTTGGATGGATTTTTCAATCAAGATAAAGCTTGATTTTTGTCTATCAAATCCTAATGGTGAGTTATGCTCCAGTGATATATTAATTATTTCTCATGATGATTTTGATTGATAACGTTTGTAAAGTATGAATATTTGTTTTGGCAAATGCAATGGTTATGATAAAGAATCATTTATTCTTTGAAAAATAAAATAAAATAATTATTGTAAGTTATCATATTTTCTTTTATGAATATGATTAATGTCCAAATTGTTCTTAGGGAAATTATTCTTTTTATCATGATCTTATAAATAATGTGCATTTGGATATATCTATTTTTGTTAATCTTTTGGAGTTTTATTGATTTAAGAAAAGATATTTGCTTCTTAGATTTTTATTGATTATATCAATCATAAATTCTGATATATGAGTGCGATTGAAACACGTGCTAAATTAAACCAGAAGTTTGCTATACACTTGAAAATCAAAGTTAACTATATTATTGTAAACCAGAAGTTTACTAATCTAAATAATTTTGTTATTTGGCATATGATCAATTATGCTATCGTAAGTCAATATTGATGATTCATATTGAGTTCAATGAAGGACCAGAAGATTCTTTAATATAATGAGTTTTCATATGTTATGATTTTTTTTAATGCAATATGATTACGGCCAGAAGCCAGATGATCTAATGTCTGCTTATTTTCAATTTGCAACCAGACGTTTGCAAAAGTAATTAAATGCTTTGAAAGATCTCATAAACAACTCACATAATTATAATTTTGATGCGTTGTATTCTAGTAGATCCTGAAGAAATCTACTAAGTTTCAAATATATATTTTGTAATTTGGCATGATTGTCTCTACCATCTAAGTTCAATTGTCATAGACCCAAAAGGTCACTAAGTCATATGTACCAATCGCAAATGTTTTTACATGGTTAGTTGTCCCAGAAGGAAAACCTGCAAGTATGATATATAACTCATGAATTTAAAGTACGCTAGAAGCATTGTAGGCCTATTGGTGCAAAGAATATTATTCCTTAAAGGAAAATAAAATTTCAATGTGATGCTCCAAAAAAGGTCAGTGAGACTCTAGAAGAGGTCAAAAATTATATAAATCAACTGTTGAGACCTCATAAGTCTAAAACACATTCAATGTGTAAATTATCTAAGTTTTGATGATTCCAAATAGTTCAGGTATGATAATGTTGAACCAAATGAAATTACTGATATATTTGATAAGTGTGCAGGAAAATAGACTTAAAGGCACTCGTCTATTTTATGACCCGTCTAATTATCAGTAGAAGCTCAATACTGACTCGTCTAAGTTTCCACTCGTCTAAAAGTTAGTCAAAGATCAAGTCAACGCTCAGGGAAGACTAAGTTCACGTGACGACGTGGCAAGAAGCATGCGTCTAAGTTTGGCTCAGTTGATCACCCGTCTAACTTTGGAACACGTCAGCACCCGTCTAATGTTTGAATGATCATCACCCGTCTAATTTTTGGATGACTTTCACCCGTCTAAAAATTTCTCACTACTGATACCAAGTCAGTATGTCAGAAATCAAGTCCAAGTCACGTTATTCAAATTATATGCCATCCTTTAAGGATCTCGAAGACCTCTGGACAATAGCTCAAAGGACAAATAATAAAGAACGTTGTTTCAAGGTTTTAAGGAATAAACACGCTATCTCTGCACCACTGCAGTAACCTTTTGCCTGTTTTAGTACAAGGTAAAAGTACTTTATGGAAAGTGAACTGATGTTGCACTGAAAGAGGAAAGCTCTCTGCAACAAGTACATGAAGCCTGCTGCCATATACTCTGAAAGAACAACTGCTCAGCCTAAAGTTTACTCTTGGACACTCTTGTCAAAGCTCAACGTTTCCAAGCATTTAATGAACATTCAGAACGACTCTTTGACATTAAATGGTGTCTCAAAAAGCTCAAGTCAGAAGCAAACACTTTCTGAAGCTGTGTCAAAATGGATCTCTTGATTGAAGCCTTTAAATAGATCAAACAATGAAGATGAAGCTAAGAAGTTGAATATCAAAAAAACTCTGCACAGAAGCACTTACTCTCTTCATTAACTTCTTCATTCCTTCATTGAATGTACATTCAATCATTTGATATAAATTCGCAGTCTTTCATACTTCATATTTATTCCACTCTCTGAGTGTGATCCGAAAGATTTGCAAGTTGTATTAACTACACAAAACCTTTTATCCTTTACTGTTTTGAGCTTGAAGAGGCTAGGTGAGAAAAGAATACTTGTTTGAGTGTTGAGCCTGAAGAGGCTAGGTGTGCAAAGAATGCTTGTACTGTAATTTACTCAGTTATAGTGGAAACTTGGTGCTACCAATTAACTGGACGTAGCCCTGTGGATTTTGGGGTGAACCAGTATAAATCTCTTGAGTGATATTTCTACTCCCTTTACCTTTTAATTTGCTTAAGTATTGTTTCTGTTTTAGCTTTTAACTTGGGGAGTTAATACTGTGATTATCAAACTCTATTTTAACCTTTTTTGATTGTGTGTGCTATTCTGTTTCAATATTAGACGTCTCACTCGTCTAACCTTCTCTTATTCAAACCTTGTTTGCTGTGTCTGTGAAAATCTTTTTAGTAATCGAAAAAGTTGGTAAACACAATTCAACCCTCCTTCTTGCGTTCACTTTGGTTATTTCATCAACAACCCCATATTTCAAGAGAATAACCCCAGAAGTGGTTCCGGTAAATTATGAGATCTCATTAAAATATGAAAATATGAGGGGAAGATATATTGTTGATAATATATTTGCATATGTAATAGCAATTGCTTATGAAATTATTAATGATAATGAGTATGTGGAGCTCAAATTATAGAGGAATGTCGACATTAAATTATTTGGCCAAAAATTGAAAGGAATAATGCAAGTTGAGCTATGGCTATTAGCCAAACTAAATCATTTGGACTACTGTCCAGACATCTGAAGTTGTCATTTTTAGTTATGAATGCAATTACATTTAAATTGTTGATTAGTTTGGTAGTCCCTGTGTAACATCCCAATTTTTATGTATGTGTGTTTATTTGATAATTAGTTTTATCAATCAGTTAAATATTTATTTTTATGTATTTTGGCTTATTTGATTTTATTCTTATTTTAAAGTATTTTTATTGGGTGCGTTAACACTGCGATCCTACCGTGTATGCATGCTTGCTAGACAATAATATTACGATATTGACAATAATCCTACTCTATTTAATTTTAGATTTGAAAATATGTTGGTTTTAAAGTAATCGGAGATTAATTTTGGAGCATTGATTTCCTTGGTTGATAAATTCAGCTATCAATCTCTACTTAAATTTAAATTTTGAAATTATATATTTGTCACTCAATGTTTTTAGATCCAAGAGCCAAAAATCTATTATTTTTCTAGAGTCAATCTTAACCACTCGTTTTTATTTTGTATCTATATTAACTAAAAGAAAAAGAGGGAAAAAAAGGATTTTACCCTCATTTTTCTCTCCTGGTGCAGGCCCTTCCACGACACCCTCCTTTCTCTTCCTTTTCTTTTTCTTCTTTCCTCTTCTTTCATTTGCAGACTCATCTCTTCTTCTCTCTTCTCCTCAACTCTTCTCCTTCCTTCTTCATCTAAGCCAAAGTTCTCTCCTCCTTCTCCATTAGCACGTGCCGCCACCTAGGGAGGACCTTCGACCGCCGCTCGCCTCCTAGATAGGGGAAGAAACCGCGGGCCTGTTCCAGAAGCTCCGCCATTTCGCGTCGCGTCTCCACCTCGGAGCACTCCACAGTCGTCCTCCGCAGTGTCGCCACTGTTGCCGCCACACTGGACATCAAACAAACTCTGTCTCCTTCTTCTTCGACTGTGATTGTCTTGCTTGAAGGAGAAGAATTTGCATTTCTGAGAGCTGACAAGAGTTGTCTGCTCGTGCTATGAGGCGTCAAAGGAACCCAGGGCGTCAATGCTAGGTGGGGGAAGATTATATGTTAGGTGTAGTTTGGGGGTATATGCGGGTTAGTATAACTGGTTAGGAATATTGGGAATTGTTTTAGCGTGCTTGCTTAATATTTTAATGTTGTGATTATCTGTGTAATTTTAGGATTGTATTATACTTTGTTGTAACTGTTTGGATTAAATTTAGCGTTATGCTAAGTTGGAATTGTTGTTTTGGCATAAGGTTCTAATTCGAGAACCTTACTTATTTTGTAACTCGCGTACGCTGAGCGTTGGATTTAACTCCACGTAATTGGACTCTAAGTATAAGCCTCTTGGTACGATCATTAAGTCGTTTAGAGACTTTTGTGAAATGCATTATGTTTTCGAACTTAGATTCAGGAGGTGTTGGGATGTGAAATATTTAGTTGGTATCAATTCTTTTTATTGAATTTATGAATTCAAGTTCAAGGTTCATCCTTGTTTATATATTTTGCTAAGTCTTGGGCTCGACATTAATTTGATATACGACATTGGGAATTTTGAAATGAAGTAAATAGACCCATGTTGAGAAGTTAAAAGCTTTCAAAAGGTTCAGTCGTTTGATGTTTTAAATTTATGATTTTAACATGATTTTTAGTTAGTAAATATTGATTTTAAACTATTGTTATACATTTTACACCCAAAATAGTCAAATGGTAATTTATTGAGTTAAATCATTATATTGGTACTTGCACTTGGAAATAATTAATTTTAGCCTAAGTATGCTTTAATTAATTTTGAAGTGTTCAAATGAATTTAAGATAAAGAGAATGATTTGGATAATGGTCTATTCAAGCTCAATTCTTAACATTAGCTTTTCTTTAAAATTGATACTGGCGCTGTGGAACTTTTAGTTCCTGATTTGTTTGTCTTCGGACAACATTCCAACCTAATCATAGTCGTTGTCGTTCTGGAAGCATAGACACCTATTTGTAGGATATTAGGGGGACTATGTGGGGGCCACAGAGACCTTGTGGATAGTTAGGCGTGAATCCTGTCAATGGTTCGATGTACAGCTGTATGCGCCGGTGGAGACCTGGACAACAAGGCTATCTTGACACTCCACTGAACTAAATATTATTCAGATGTTAAGTACTCTCGTGTGAAAGGACCGCGAAAATGGCTGTTAGCATACTCCAATCGGGACTTGTGCACCGAGTTGTTTACGCATATTACCTGAATGCTATCCTGACATAACATTATGACAACAATAGTCTCCTTGGAGCAAAGTTGGATCTAAGTCTTAAGCATGCATTCGAGTATCAACCCTTTCTAAAATTATATATTTATTTTATGAACGTATCCCTATATATATGTATCAACTTGACTAATTGTTTGTCGCCGCATACCCATATCTACGTTATGAGCCTGACATAGAATCTTACCTCCATATGTTGTTTCTTCTTTCTTCTTGTGTATGTGAGTACTTGCTTCTAACGACTGCCCCTTGCGTGGGACCGAGAATCTGTCGTGATCTTATGGATATCAGGGATGTGACTCCCAAATTTGGAGGGTCTTACCTTTGACGATGTGCTGTACAGACTTTTGTACTTTTGGAGAATCATGTGTCTCGGATTATTTTGCGTACTTTGTTTTATTTTGATTATGTACAAATGCTTGAGGAACTTGATGTATCTTTTTGTATCAGTCTGTATGATGGTAGTTCCCTGTAATTTATGTCTGATGTATATAATACCTTTATCCCGCTATAGGGTTGACTGTGGAAGCTGCGTTTGCCCCATCTGACTTATACCTTTGCGAATATTTTATGTTATTAATGAAAACTGTGTGTATGCATGAAAAATCAATTTGGGGTTACTATATCTATTTATTTTCTAAGTCTTTATCATGATTGAAGTTTTTATTTCCGCTCCTGGCAATTGATGTAAGATCGGAGACCAAGTTTGTTGGGATAAAGTTTTGAAGTTATAAACTGTTTATCAGGTGTTTTTTTCGACTTCATACAAACCTCCGTTTTTCAAAGGAGACATTTCGTAAATAATTTATGAAAATCTTTATTTTAATCATCTATAGTAGTGTTAATTAAAACTAGGCGTTACACACTGAAGGACTTGGCACACATACGTAATTGGAGTAATGACAACTTATTTTTATAGCTCATTAGATAATGACATATATATGAAAATCCCTGAAAGACTTAAGATACCTGAAGCATGTAATTCAAGACCTCGACAAATATACTATGTTAAATTGCAAAGATCATTTTATGGACTAAAGCAATTAGGACGAATGCGGTACACTCAATTGAGTGACTATTTATTGACACATATGTATGAGAATAATCCTATTTGTCCTTTTGTTTTTATCAAGAAAACAAATTCTGGGTTTGTAATAGTTGTTGTTTATGTTGATGACTTAAACATAACAGGGACTCCAGAAGAGATATCAAAGACTGTAGAATACTTACAAAACAAGTTCCAAATGAAGGATCTTGGAAAAACAAATTTTGTCTTGGATTTCAAGTTGAAAATTCTGCCAGTGGAATACTTATTCATCAATCTTCTGATATATAAAATATTTTGAAACAATTTATATGGATAAGGCATATCCATTAAGCACTCCAATGGTTGTTCGTTCACTTAATGTGAAAAAGGACCTTTTTGGTCCAATAGAAGATGATGAAGATTTTTGGTCCCGAAGTACCATATCTTAGTACCATTTGAGCACTTTTGTATCTTGCAAATAGCATTAGACCAGATATAGCATTTGCAGTGAACTTATTAGCAAGATTCAGTTCAGCACTAACCCGAAGACATTGGGCTAGAGTCAAACATGTTTTTAGTTATCTCCGTGGTACATCTGATATGGGTTTGTTTTACCCAAATGGAGTAAAGTTAGAGTTGGTAGGGTATGCTGATGCTGGATATTTTTCTTATCCTCATAAAGCCCAGTCCTAAACAGCTTATGTTTTCACATGTGGAAAAGCTGCTATCTCATGGCGACCATTGAAGCAAACAATCACAGCTACATCATCGAATCATTCAAAAATATTGACTATTCATGAAGCAAGTCGTGAGTGCATATGTCTAAGAACCATGACTCAATACATCAGAAAGGTATGCGGATTGATGAAAGAAAAAGGCAAACCAACAATATTGCATGAAGATAATGAAGCATGTATTGCACAAATTAAAGGCGGCTACATAAAGGGTGATGAAATTAAACATATTTCACCAAAAAAATTTTTTTGTACTCATGAACTCCAAAAGAAATGTGATATTGATGTTTGCAAAATTCGTTCAAGTGACAACCCAACATATCTATTCACAAAGGTATTGTCAACATCAATTTTCAAGAAATATGTGCATAACATTGAGATGTGTCAACTAAAGGATTTTTCATAATTGATATATTTTTTAGGGGAAATAAGTTATTATGAAAATTATACACTTTTTCCTTCGTTAAGTTTTTATCCCACTGAGTTTTTCTTAGCAAGGTTTTAACGAGTCAATATTCATAAAATATAGTCATCGAAGGGGAAGTCTTATAAATATTCAGATATTATGAATGACTATATTAATTTGTTATCTTATAATATATCTTTATCATTACTAAATATTTACTTCTTATTTATGACTGTTGATTTGGTCTAGAATTAGTGGTCCATTTACCTTTACAAATAGGATCTTAGGTTTTATTCTTATACTTACTCAATCAAATTAATACAAAGATCATAACTAGTTATTGAAGAACTAGCATTTGAGTCAATCTCTTCTAAATAATTAATGTGTCCATAATTAATAATTAATTTAGAGAAAAAAAGAAGGACCATCTATAGGATTTACCGAAAAAGTTAAAAGAAAAACCACAGTGCTTATCTGTTGGCGTAAAACCACAGGAAAACATCAGACAGCGAAATCCGTGGCGCAGCATCACGAGTCATACGCCGGTCCTGTAGCGTTACATAATCTCTCTCTCTCATCTACCCCACTTCGCTCTACACTCTTCACCTCACCTTTTCCATAAATAAAAACCCTACTTCGCCGCTTCCTCTCTCACTTTCTTCTTCCCACTACTATTCACAACTACACACACTATCCCCCCTCTCTCTCTCTCACTCATCCCTTTTCGCAGACATGGGTAACAACTAAGAACTATTCATCACAATTTCATGAATCTGCTTTCTCTTTTTCATCCATATTTCGTTTATTCACTTCTCTACTTAATCGCTTCGGATCTGACTTTTTATAATTTTTTATTTTTTTGTTTTGGATGAATTTTGTGGATCAGGCAAGATCAAGATCGGAATCAACGGTAAACTAATTTCCTTCCTCAGATCTTTCATCTCTTGCTTCAGATCGGTTCATTTTGTTTTTTCCCCTAATAATTTTTTTTAAAATTTTTTTATTTTTTATTTTTAAAATTTATATGTTATAGGATTTGGAAGAATCGGACGTTTGGTTGCTAGGGTGGCTTTGCAGAGAGACGATGTGGAACTCGTTGCTGTTAACGATCCTTTCATTTCCACTGATTACATGGTAACTCAATTTCTTACTATCTCTTTGTTCCTTGGAAACACCTTGATTTTTGGATTTATTCCTTATTAAAATTTAATTCGATTTTAGTTTACTAAAAGCACTGTTTTTGATATTTATAGGGACTAAAAATGAAATAATGAAATGATTGGGACTAAATTCGTTTTAAGTGGACTAAAAAAAAATATTTTTTATATTTATGTATATGGACTAAAAAACAATAAAATTTTATGTTTAGAATGTTAGATCTGTCAGAATCGGACGTGGTTTAGATCAAAACAATGAGTTGAACATATGAGTTTTGTTTCATGTTTGATCTGCTTATAAAATAGAATAGTACATAAGCGGTAAGCCTAAAAAATAAAACATTTTTTTTCCATTGAAAAGAATGGAGGATGTCATATTCTGTTCCATCCTAAGCGCTATTTTTATCTTTTTCACCTTCGGTAACTAGAATAAGATATGGGATCTGATAAAAAAAATAACTCATTGGTTGATTGGGTTTGGTTGTGCAGACCTACATGTTTAAATACGACAGTGTTCACGGACAGTGGAAGCATCACGAGCTCAAGGTGAAGGATTCTAAGACCCTTCTTTTTGGCGAGAGGGCAGTCACTGTTTATGGACACAGGTATTGTATTGTTCCCCCTTTTTTTTTAATTGTTGTTGTGCATGTGTTAATGTATAGCTTATAAGAGTTCCTTTTTTTTGCTTTGATGAAAAATAATAAGATAGAAGTGGTTGTGGGTTTTTGTTGATGTTCAGGAACCCAGAGGAGATCCCTTGGGCTGAGAGTGGAGCTGAAGTCATTGTTGAGTCAACCGGAGTTTTCACTGATAAGGACAAAGCTGCTGCCCATTTGAAGGTTTGTATTTCTGCCCCCACCCTTTCCACACGATCTAGGGGCAATTGTAGCATACAGTAGCTATGTGTATCCTGGAATTTCAAAAAGTCAAGTTCTTGACATGTAATTATTTTGAAAAATATTAGTTTTTTAAATTGGTCTCAACTGAAGTATTGTTTCTCGTTGGCCTTGTTAATAAAAGTCTTCTAGCTCTGCCCCTGATGCTATCCACTATGTTTCAGTTTCTTATATTGTATACCCTTTTGATGCTTATATTTTCAAATTGTACATGAGTTTTTCGTTTTCATGCCTTTTCTATCTATGTTTGCTGGATTTTAACTCTTGTTTGTAAAAGTGATAGCGCGTAGTTTGTTTGTTAAGGCTATGTTTGTTGTGTGCATGATTTTTAAATTGCGGCCTACAGTTGCAATATTGTGACTTTGGAGGCCGTCATGTCTGAATTGGCTGCATTTTTTTCTACAATTATCCTCACTTGCGATGACACAATGAACTTTATTTAGTTTGAGTAGAATGTTAATGTCCTTTTTTTTTTTTTTATCCAGGGTGGTGCCAAGAAGGTTATTATTTCGGCTCCCAGCAAAGATGCTCCCATGTTTGTGGTTGGTGTTAATGAGCACGAATACAAGCCAGAACTTAATATTATTTCCAATGCTAGCTGCACAACAAACTGCCTTGCTCCTCTTGCAAAGGTTTGCAATCCTTCAGATTTTTTGCACTGGAATTCTCATGTTAATTCTGATTGTTGTGTGATCCTGATTGTTTCTTGTCAATTTTGTAGGTTATTAATGACAGGTTTGGCATTGTTGAGGGTCTGATGACCACTGTTCACTCCATTACTGGTAAGTTCCATTGGTAGTTTGTTAATGGTTACCTATTCCGTATCTTATCATGCTACATGCTAAGTCAGGTTTCTGTCTTTGTTTTGTGTATCAGCCACCCAGAAAACTGTTGATGGGCCATCCAGCAAAGACTGGAGAGGTGGAAGAGCTGCATCATTTAACATCATTCCTAGCAGTACTGGTGCTGCTAAGGTGAACATTTGACACTATTTTTTGTATATCATGCTGGGATATTGCATTGTTTACATGCAATATTTTCTGGCTTTGCTTTTCTCATCTTACTTTTTCTGTGTGAAGGCTGTCGGGAAAGTCCTTCCTGCTTTGAATGGAAAATTGACTGGAATGGCATTCCGTGTACCTACTGTGGATGTCTCTGTTGTTGACCTCACAGTGAGGCTTGAGAAGGCAGCCACCTATGAGCAAATTAAGAGTGCTATCAAGTAAGGCCAGAATGCTTTGATTCCCCACTTGAAATAATTGATCATATATGCAATTCAAAAGTACTCACATTTTGGTATGGCTCCTTCTCTTTTGGCTAATTTAATTTAATTTTGTTGTCTTTATCAGGGAGGAGTCAGAGGGCAAGTTGAAGGGAATCCTTGGTTACACTGAAGATGATGTGGTCTCCACCGACTTTATTGGTGACAACAGGTATAAATTATGTTAGACTGCTGAGAAGTTGTTTAACACTTATGGTGGTTGTTAGTGATGACGCCTATCCAGTTTTTTTTCATTACCTTTTTTATCCACTCAGTTAATCCCTCTACCCCTTATCTGTAGTAGTAAAGAAAAATAGAATATATAAGTATTTTAATTTATTTTATATATTATTATATACATATTTTATTTCTGTTGGAAAATAATCAAAATAATAATTAATATTTAAATTAAGAAGTATAAAAACTTTTTTGTTTAATTTCATTAACTTTAAATTAATATGGAATAATCTCTCTCTTTGATCCCCCAAGTCATAAATCACTGTTATTTTTAACTTTGTTCCAGGTCAAGTATTTTTGATGCCAAAGCAGGAATTGCTTTGAGTGACAAATTTGTGAAGCTCGTTGCATGGTATGACAACGAGTGGGGTTACAGGTAATTCACTTTTAACCTTTTCTCCAGTTTGATTATTTGTGTGGTAGCCCTGTTGTTTATTTATTTTTGTGGTGAATTTGCACATGATCTGCAGTGCGTAGTTTGTTTTTGGTAAGCAAAAGATTTTATTAATAGGAGTACATGGTCATGGGGTACCCTAACCCATATACAAAGGAGACAATGATCTAGCTCACATGCAGATCCCTTATTTTTAGTTCTATTCATAGATCTAATGCATGCTTTTTCTGTGGTCCTGCAGCACTCGCGTGGTTGACCTGATTGCTCACGTTGCCAAGACACTTTAAGGTTGCACTATCAAGTGGCTACATGAGTACCTAATGTTTATGTCTAGCTGCAATTTAGCTTCCTTTCCATGCTCAAATGAGAAGTTTGAATAAATGGTTTCTTGTACCGTGGTATTGACCTGTGAGGAGCGTTGGCTCTTTCTTTTTTGGCTTTTTTTGGTTGCCTCTTTTATGGAGAGGATGGAGTTTTTGGATTTTTATATACTTGATGTAATTGGCTTAGCTGATTGTCACAGTAGATGATTTTCGCCTTCCTTAATTTGTTGTTGGTGGTTCTCAAATGTTCGATCTTTTATGCTTTGAATCGTGGCTTCATGGTCCCTTAACCTAGGAAGAATGGTGTTTTCCTCCATTCTTTTGAATGAAACCTGACATCTGAATTTGGTCTTAAACCAACATAATAAAAATAAAACAAAGAAAAATTGTGTTTTTGGTTTTACGGTGAAACTCTTTACAATTCATTCTATTTTTCTATCAAACATGATTTTAGTAAAAATCAGTTGTTTGGTTATTGTTTAGTAAAATTGATTATGGTTTCAGAAGTGATTCTTGCTAGAAGCTATAAAAATTAGTTTTTGTGTTGAGTTGAAAAAATTATATTATGTTTTACATCAAATTTGTTTTTAAAGTAAAAATATTTATATATAAATCATTTCACTTTAAACTTAATTATAATAAAATTAATTTTACAAAATAATGTAAAATAATTCTCATTCAAAATCACTTTATCAAAAGTTCATTCAAATATATACTCTAAAGCAAGCGTTTCAGTCTTTCAGATTGTGCAGGCCTCTGACTGTTAGACCTGAGCATTCAATCCATTACCATTTCTTTTCTTGTAATTTCGTTTTTGCTTACTCTACATTTGCAGCATCACCCGTTATCTTTCTTTTTTACTTCCATTTTTTTCTTTTTGACTTTTGGCGCTTCCCTTGTCGATCTAAAAAACTATCAGAAGAAGATGAAGAGCCTTCCTCAGATGTATGTTCCTTTTCACCACTCGTCGATCTCGATTTCACCGGAATAGGGTTGGCAGGGGGGTGAATTTTCAAATTATATTGCTTTAATTGAAATTAATTACTCAAAAATTGTGCTTTCAGAAAATAAACAAATAAAATCTTAACACAATTAAAATAATCAACCAGAAACTGAAACTTAGTTTTTTTCCAGCTACAAATTAAAAAGAAACTACTGCTTTATAAGCACTTCGTTATGCTTCAAATAACATTGATAGCATCAAAACACTATAAAAAAAGTACAATAAAATTTTATGTAATTTTTCAACAAAAAAAAGGTACCCTCTTTTAGAGAATGAAATACTTCAATCAAAATAAATCCAATATCCTACATAGATATATGAGGATATTATTATAATTACGTAAACAACAGGGTAGGTTCGTGGTCAGGACAACCCTGCCCCCGTCCCCAGTCAAAGCGGGTTTTCTCCGTCAAAGTCATGTTCGGGTGGGTACCCGCGGGTTCGGGTCTTGTTTCCATAACTACACCAGAATCATTTGATGAACCAAAATGCCTTTCTTTTTCACTTCCCTCCCATGCTTTTTAAGTAGCATTTGATGTAGGTTTTATTTTAATATTTTTCAGGAACGTGAGTATAAGAATAAAAGTTTCCATTTATTCTCAGGTATAAAAGATGTTCAGAAATAAAATTAGTGAATAAGAGTGGAAAATTCTATTTCCGTGGTGAGAAATAAATATTCCTAGAAATAAGATTTCGGAAAATATAATTTATCTGATAATAAAATGTTTAATGAATCAAACATCACGTTATCGTCTTGCTTGCTCTCACTTTCGGTCATATAAAATGAAGTTCCTATAGCTTTGCCCTTTCATCTTATTCTTTTCCCTCGTACTGTCATATTTTTTTTTCGTTCCTTCGGAATAGAATCCAAATCGTCATCTTGAACCTAGTACAAACACAATAATGTGGGTATAAAACAACCCACAAGGTGTGGTCCAAGTGGTTAGGCTTGAGCCCTTTAACCATATGTCCAGGGTTCGAATCCTGGTTATGGGAATAGAGCTGCATTCATGGGTAGAGGAGTTGCCCCTTAACTGGTACTTTACATCCTCGGGGGAGTAGTCTTATGGCTACCGGCTGTGGGGATACCCTGGGTTCCATCCCGGACCTAAAAAAATGTGGGTATAAAACAAACACAATCAGACTTAGAAATAGGAATAACAACAATGACATGGTGATAGGAGTATGCTAATACTACTGACCTGGTCACAAGGAATGAATTTCACACCAGAAAGCATTTTTTCGAATTGAGGGTACCACTACCTGTATTATAATTATAATTATAATTGAGAGAAAATCAACACAGGAAAGTGTAGAATGAAGAAATCACAAGAAAAAGGGAGGGAAGTTCATATTCAACATGGGTAATCAAGGCAGCTGCTACCTACACCTTCTATCCACCCTCACACCTTTAATTTTGGAATGTGAAATAACTATTTTGCCCTGTGAGTTTCAAAATCCCTTTCTCTTCTTTGTCTCTCTTCTATGTCGCACCCCCCCTTTCTTTCTCTTCTCATCTCTATTGTATCACACCCACTCCATCCCCTCTCTTCCTCTCTTTAGGTTAGCACCCCCACTCACTCCGGTAAGCTTTTCTAACCCAAGCTCTTCTATTCTGTTTTGCTTTCATTTTCTCCTTCTCAGTTTTCATTCAATTTTTACCCCACCACACATCTTCTATGAATGCTAAATATCAAAGGAATACTCATATCTACTTAGATCAGGAATACAATGTGAATATTGGGGAAGCAAAAATTTAATTCAACTAGCACTGTTCTCTGCATGTACCTCATTTGCAAGAATTTTTACCTAACGACAACTAGTTGTCGGAATATGTAATACTTAGCCTTCGACAACTAATTGCTGGATTATATGTTTTTCAACTTTTTTGAGTTGCCAACAACTAGTCGCTGAAATATAATTTTTTAAGAATTTTTACCTATCATCAATTACTTGCCGGAATATATAATTGTTACCTTACCTTCGACAACTTATTGCCGGATTATATTTTTTTAAGTAAACTTTTGGACATTTTGCTTATATAATCATTGATTATTTTTCGGAAAAAAGATTTTTTTTCCCCCATATAAAATAGAGAATCACTCTATAAATTCTTAACGAAAGTATCTCTTCAAATTTTATAAAATGACCACTATTATCTTGACATTTGTAAAATAAATTTTTTATAACATTTATTTCTATTTGTTTTCTTTATATAATTTTGTCAATGAAAAATGACGGATTGCTCCAATGGCCATAGCCCATAGTTATTTTGACATCAAGCAGATTGGGCCGGAGGCCCTTCTCGATAATTCTTTCTTGCTTTTCTCTTTCCCTTTGTTGCACATTATTTCACGCTGTTCAACTTGTAGCACCACTTGATGTTCTTCTTCTCTCTCCCTGAATCTTCTTCATTTTGTTAGCTGAAGAATCTGGTAAATAAGAAATCTGTGAGTGTGTTTTGTTGCTTATAATTTTTTTTACGGACCTCTAGATTTGAACGTAGGAACTTTGAAATAATGAAAATGCCCCCCCCCCCCCCCCCCCCCCCCCCCCGGTTCTTTGTTTTAGGGTTTTACATCTGATTACAATCGAAGCATATTTGTATCTTTTGATTTATTATAATCTTATGCCTTCAATAATCTGGTTTTCATCATGGTTTTTATTGTTATTTTGTATTTTTCCCCACTTAAGCTTACATGCAAAGCATGATTTTGGATGCGTTTGAATATATAGCTTAATTAAGAGCTTATGTAATATATATATATATTTTTTAAAATAAGCTAAACAGAGCTTATGAGCTGCTCTGACAAGCTTATTGAAATAAGCTAAAAAAAGGGTTTATAGAAAGATCATAAACTATTTGCTTAAGTTTATTATGATAAGGTACCGTAAGCTCTTCCAAACGCACCCTTTATGTGATTTTTACTCATTTTTTTTCACCCTTGACAAGTTTAATTAATCTACGACACCTTCGTTTTCAGGGGATTTAGTTGCTTTGATGCTTCTTCTGAGTTCACTTTTATGTGAATGAATGAATACATAAAAGTTTGAAGTGTTTTAGGAATTTACATAATGCTGGGTTCATTGCCGATACTGCCTCTCCCTGCTCCTCCTTCTGATGGAAACCTGGGTCCTCTCCCTGAGTGCCAAGTGTCAGAAGAGGAGAGGGATGAGAAATCCTCCAATGAGGAGCAGAACAATTCTAATTCAGCACCAGCAGCAATAGTTGCTACCCACACTAGAACTATTGGAATTATACATCCCCCTCCTGACATCAGAACCATCGTCGATAAAACCGCACAGTTTGTCGCTAAAAATGGTCCTGAATTCGAGAAGAGAATTGTTGCAAATAACACAGGCAATGCCAAGTTTAATTTCCTCAACTCCTCAGATCCCTATCATGCTTATTATCAACACCGCTTGGCTGAATCTCGGGCCCAGAATCAATCTTCTGGTTTGCAACCTCCTACACAACCTGCAGACTTGGCTATTCCTGAATCAGCCCCATCTGCAACCGCCCCGGATAGCAATGGCGCAGCAGCAGCTGAAAAGCCTGATATCTCTGCCCAGTTCAAACCTGTAAAGAAAGTACTTGAACCCCCGGAAGTCGAGCAGTATACAGTTCGGCTTCCTGAAGGAATTACAGGAGAAGAGCTGGATATTATAAAGCTTACAGCACAGTTTGTGGCCCGAAATGGGAAATCTTTTTTGACAGGATTGACAAGTAGGGAAGTTAATAATCCCCAGTTCCATTTCTTGAAACCAACCCACAGTATGTTTACGTTTTTTACATCCCTTGCGGATGCATATTCAAAGGTTTTGATGCCTCCAAAGGGTTTGACAGAGAAGCTGAAGAAGAGTGTCTCTGACATGACTACTGTTCTTGAAAGGTGTGTGAATAGGCTGGAATGGGAGCGTTCACAAGAGCAAGCTAGGCAAAAGGCTGAGGATGAGATAGAGCAGGAAAGGGTACAAATGGCTATGATCGATTGGCATGATTTTGTAGTGGTTGAATCAATAGACTTTGCTGATGATGAGGATGAAGAGTTACCTCCTCCTATGACCATTGAGGAGGTTATAAGGAGAAGCAAGGTGTCTGCCATGGAAGAAGATATTGTTGAACCAGGAAAGGAGGTAGAAATGGAAATGGATGAGGAAGAAGCCCAGCTTGTTGAAGAGGGCATGAGAGCAGCTAGTTTGGAAGACAAAGATGATGGAAAGAAGAATGAAGTCAGGGTTACTGAGGACCCTGATCCACCAATGAAAATTGTGAAGAATTGGAAGAGACCAGAGGAAAGGATTCCTGCAGAAAGAGATCCAACCAAGTATGTTGTTTCTCCTATCACTGGTGAGCTAATTCCCATTAGTGAAATGTCAGAACATATGCGAATTTCTCTTATTGATCCCAAGTACAAAGAACAGAAAGAAAGGATGTTTGCCAAAATTCGAGAGACGACACTTGCTCAGGATGATGAAATCTCAAGAAACATTGTTGGACTTGCTCGAACCCGTCCTGATATCTTTGGTACTACGGAGGAAGAGGTTTCCAATGCTGTCAAGGCAGAGATTGAGAAGATAAATGATGAGCAACCTAAGCAGGTTATATGGGATGGTCACACTGGTAGTATTGGCCGTACCGCAAACCAAGCTTTGTCACAGAATATTGGCAGTGAGGATCAGAATGATGCTTCTAACAATGAAGCCAAGAACCTTCCTGGTCCTGCTGCACCTCCTCCTAGACCTGGTATGCCTTCAGTTCGTCCTCTTCCACCGCCACCTGGACTAGCATTGAATCTTCCTCGCATTCCGCCCAATGCAGTCCAATATTCTGCTCCTAGCAGTGGTGGCCTTCCAATGCCTCCACCCAGACCTCCAGTCATTCCCATGATTCCATCTGTTCGGCCAGCTCCACCTCCGATGGCAACAACTTCTGGACAGCAGTCATTTATGGCTGGTCAACATCCACCAATGCCTCCATCAATTCCTATGAATAGCCAAGGGATTCACATACCTCCACCACCTGGATCTCAGTTCACTCCTATTCCAGTTCCCCGACCTTTTGTTCCCCTCTCTGTTCCTCCAGCAATGCCTATGATGCATCCACCACCAATGCCTCAAGGAGTGCCACCACCACCACCACCCCCTGATGAAGCTCCTCCCCCACTCCCAGACGAGCCAGAACCAAAGAGGCAGAAGCTTGATGATTCCGCCCTGATTCCTGAAGATCAATTTCTGGCCCAACATCCGGTTTGGACTTAACAATTACCTTTCTCTTTTCTTTTTTTAATAGCGTCTTATATACCATCAGTGTTAGCTGTGTTTATCCTTATTCCTTACTGGTATTTTTTTTTTCGCTTCAGGGACCTGTTCGCATTAGTGTATCTGTTCCTAATGTTGATGAAGGGAATCTCAAAGGACAAGTTCTGGAAATTACAGTGCAGTCTGTGTCTGAAACTGTTGGCAGTCTGAAGGAAAAAATTGCTGGAGAGATCCAGCTCCCTGCTAACAAGCAGAAATTGAGTGGAAAACCGGGCTTTCTCAAGGATAATATGTCACTTGCCTATTACAATGTTGGTGGAGGAGAAACACTTACCCTCACCTTAAGAGAGCGTGGTGGTAGAAAGAGATGAACATATTACTTGCGTTGCCGTTCAAGAAGGTTGTTGTAAACCTTGTCTCGTTCTGAGGCATATGGATTCCTATACTATTGATAGACTACATGATGCTAGCTATCTTCATGAATTTTATGTTGAATACTTTCTCTTTATTGTTTTGTAAGGTTTCCTGATGTTTTAATTGTTGTCTTAAAAACTGATGTTGATTCTGGAATACAGATTTTGGCACCTTGGCACCTGTGTCTTGAGGGGAATGGGAAGTAGTGGAGTGCCTTTATCTAATCTGATCAAGTCAAATTATTTACATCACTGATTATTGTTTTCTTTTTCATTTCAGTTGATTTGTTGCAAAGTTACTGATTTGTTTTAATTTGAAGCTCCTTTGCTGTCAGGGAGGGATCATTTACATTTTTGTGGTTTTCTTATTTTGTTCATTTTCAGCATTCTTGCAATTATCAACTTGAAGTAGTGATCTAGGGTTTTCTTTCTTTTTTCTCTTCTAGTGGTTAGGTTTGGTCTTGTATCGGATATCAGGATGGTGTTCATACAAGAGCACTGTTGGATAGTTGGTTAGAAGTCCTTTTCAGTTGCTGAGCATATGTATGTACCTTCAACTAGTGCATCTTTGGGGTTTTAGTCATGAGAGGTTGTTTTATTTGGTTGTTATTTATCCTTGACCTAGATTATTACGAATAGTGATAGTGATTTGGGATAGTTGTTGTTTTTTGATTTTTCTGTTTTGTCATAACAGAAATTCTTCTTGGACTAGTGGGAAAGGGCTGTGCAGCTTAGCCTGATGTGTCTGTGAATGCGAGGCAGGTAGTATGGCCTAAAATCTTTTCTGCGCTATAACAATCCTTATACTGATATCTTTCACATTTTATTCTTGAAGTGTTGTGCTGATGGCAGTTTGTGCCTGCCAATTTATTGCAGAATGGAGCAGGTTTGGAAAACAGATTTCCTGCATTCAAGTTCCTACGCATTCAAGCTTTTGTGTACCATTAGATCAATTGTTATAAATGTTTGAGGAAATTTGAAATTAATCCAATGGTGTATTAGTGTATGAATTCGTGAATGCGTCAAAAATTGAATGTAGGGAATAATGGGTCTGCAGGTTTGGTATTTTAAGATGGCACTGATTCATGTGTTCATCTTTTTTGGGGTATCTTATGAAACTATCAGTTTAAGCCCACTTGCAGTACCTTATGTTTGTGACTTTGTGTCTAGCTGCAATTTAGCTTCCTTTCCAATGCTCAAATGAGAAGTTTTAATAAATGGTTTCTTGTACCCGTGTGGTGTTGTTGACAGTAAGGAGCGCTGGCTCTATTTTTTTGGCTTTTTTTATTGTCACATTAGATGATTTTGGTTGTTCTCATACGTTTGATCTTTTCTGTTTTGAATCGTGGTTTCATGGTCCCTTGACCTAGGGAGAAAAAAAATCCAACTAAATTTAACTATTTTCTTTTTTAGTTTAATTTTTATACACTAACTGTAATTTACACTATCAACCAAGCAGAAATCATGATATGAGTGATTTTTAAGGTAATAGGATAAAGAGTCAAACATTTTAACTCATTTTGGCAATTTTTGATTGGTTGACTGTGTAAAAAATCTTTACCCCGACGGTATACCAATTTAATCCTTTTTTTTTGCCTTTTTTTTCCCATCTTTTTAATGAAACCTTTTATTTTCCAATGATACTATATAGCATGTAAAAACTTGAAAAGGTTAGTCATACTGTTGACTCTTGTTATTTATTCACGTTTGAATTTGGTCTTAAACGCGCATAACAATAAAAATAAAACAAGGTAAATTCTAAAGCAAGCGTTATTGTTGGTTAACACTGATTTTAACCTTCCTTTTTTTCTTTCTTTTTTTTAATGTTTGATACGATTTTGATTTTAAATTTGATTGATACGAGGAGTTGAAAACAATGGATGGATTGACCCACCAATAAAACCTAATGGATTTGATCCAATAGTAAAAGCTACTCAATCCAATCTATTTAATTCTTTTTATTATTATTATTATTATTAATGGATAGATTTAATTGGATTTACATGTGAATGGATTAGTTGGTATTGTTGATGTAGTAGCACCGCCATTGTCAATGGAGCTGGAATCGTCAGTGACATCAAGGCCACAATAGTTTGCGTGGAGAGTGAGAGTTTGAATTAGAGTGGTAAGGTTTGGTTTAATTTTATATCATTTTTTTATTTTTTATTTTTTAATAAGCGGATTCTTGAGTTGATTCACGAAGGCAAAACCCTTCCTTATATTGGTTGTGTAAATCAAGCTACATAGGTCCACATTTAAACATACTGACATGCTTGATCCTAACCAATACAAGCCACAGGTTACGCAAATCTATAGAGACCACGACCTATGAAACTAACTTTTCAAAAAAAAAAAAAAAAAAAAAAGCTAACCTAAGTAACAAGAAAAGTCTTTTGTGAAGTTAAACATTGGGTTTTGTTTTACGGGTACGCTACACTAGTTCATTTAAGATAAGCCATTATTATTATTTAGTTGTTTACTAATTCACATATATACGTCGAAATTAAAGTAATACATTGCTCTTAAGCTTTCTTTATAGATTCCTTTCAGGAGTGCTTGCGAGAGAATCTAAATGGCTCTATGGGTGCTTGTGGAAAAGACAAACGGGGAGTTGTGTTTATGACAACATGCTATATGTTATTATTGGTATTGGAGGAACAAGACTCTATTTGATACTCACTGACTTTACTAGACCATATATGGCTCATAAAGTTATTTTAAAGGTTTGGAGATGGTCTGGGAGTTGGAAATTCGGCATCTCATTATTGAGTTTGATTCTGTTGCTGTTATTTCTACAATCTTAAATTTGACACAAGACACTCCAAGGAACAAATTGCTATGCATGATTCTATGTTGGAAGCAGGAAGAATGGAACACTATGTCCCTCACACTTATAGGGAAGGAAACAAATGTGCAGACTGAGTGGGTAACCGAAGTATCTCTCAGGAGTTGGGATCTCATTCAATGGTTGTCTGGACCTTGCTAGGCTTTTGTTTAATTGATTTTTCTGGGCTCCTTACCCCGTGTTTTTTCTAGCTCTAGTTAATTTCTTGATGCTTTGGGTGTTTTAGCCATTTTGTTTATAACAAAAAGAAAAGAAAAAAGAAAATAAGAGCTATTTGATTATATTTTTATTAATTTTTGAATTTCTCAAAATTTGAAATAAATGATGTAGATGATAAATAATTATATTCAATGATTAGATGATAAAATTATATGACATAAAAAGTTATTAAATGGTATAGAAATATTAAGTCTTTTATTAATATAAGTTGATCCTTTTTTTTTTACCATGTCATCGAATATCTACCATCGTAAATATTAACTAATCTTTGTCGCGGGACCTCGACGGTAATTAAGGATTGTCCCCTACAAACTAGGTTTTTTCATATACAAAAACTAACAGTCGAATACCCGATCACTTGTTTAAGGGATCCGAACATATTATCACTCAGACCAACTATATGTTGGAATGGATATTTACGGATTTTATCCTCACAAACTCCCTTTATAGACCTTGACCCGTGTACAAGTGGATCATTTAGAGCCCGTTTGTTTAAGATTAAAAAATAATTGATTTTGTGACAAAATAATTTAGTGATTATTTTTAGAGATTTTTAAAAAAAGCAGAAGCAGATTTGTGTTTGTTTACAATCATAAAATCAAATTTTCTCTTTGAGCCCATTTGTTATTGCTTATTTTGTTAAAAAAATCATTTTTTTTAACCATAAAATGATTTTTTTTATGTTTTTAGTGTGTTTGTTTTTGCTTCTGAAAATAATCAAAAGCAGAAAAAAAATCATTTTTGGGGTTAAAATGAAAATCAGCTTTGAGTTGCTTCTGGAAAAAAATCAGTTTTATAACTAACTACTGTAAAAAAAATTGATTTTTATGATTATAAACAAACACAAATCTGCTTCTGCTTTTTTTTTAAAATCTTTAAAAATAATCACTAAATTATTTTGTAACAAAATCAATTATTTTTTAATCTTAAACAAACGGGCTCAAAGTTACTTTTTATTTTAACCCCAAAATTGATTTTTTTCTGCTTCTGATTATTTTCAGAAGCAAAAACAAATACACTAAAAACATAAAAAAATCATTTTATGATTAAAAAAATGATTTTTTTAACAAAATAAACAATAACAAACGGCTCTTAATATACATATGACTTTTATACAGAACTTCCTCTCTTTTCACCAACACCCAACTTCACCAACCACCATCATTTGTCATGCAAGACAACTAACTAATGTGTGTGTTAGTTTTATTAGAAAAATTGTAATATTAGAATATAATTTTAATATATTTTTAGTATGAAAAAAGTTAAATCTACAACTAATCATAAATTATTTTGTGTAACTTTTAAAATAATTATTATAAAAGTTAAATATTTGTATCAATGTGATAAACCATTTATATAGAGTATTATTTTTGTTACATTTATCTTTCTAGCACTAACTCATGACTACAAGTAAGTCAATAAGATGTATTAAAACCCGTCTATGTTTCTAAATCTCCTATTGTTGCCTTTTGAGGATTGTTCTCACATTGACAATTTATTGAATCCAATGGTCAGCGTCCAATAAGAAAATCTAAATGCATTCCATTCCATATAAATTTTATAAACAACAATAGGATTAGGATTTCGATTTTAGTTTTTATGTAGTCTCGATGTCAAAAAATTATATTATCAATCAATCATGGTTTATCACATTGATACAAATATTTAGAGTGTGTTGCTTGAATGATTTATAATATTAGAGCAATGTTTTCTCTCTAATAATCCTTGAAAAATTCACGGATATTGGATGGAAAAAACAGATTTACAACATTGAACAAATAGAAGGACCAAATGTCCTAAAAAAATATGAGGACCAAAATCGCATATACACAATAATTATGAATCAAAAATACAATTAAGCCTAAACATTTTATACGGTAAGTAAGACTAAAATGAATGTTAAAACATGAACTGGTAGCATGGTATAGTCAAAACTAAAATAGAATAATGAGATTTTAAAAACACATACTCCCTCCGGTCTCTATTGTAAGCAAAATTTAAATGGGACACACATATTAAGATAGTTAGTTGATCTCATTTAAAAAAGTCATTGGAAATAAAAAATTAAGTTTGTTACCTAAATTACACTTTCTCTTATTTATTAAGCTTGTGTTATTGAGAATAAAAGGAGTCATTGGAAAACAAAATTTGTATTAAATGAAGGGTATTTTGAGAATAACTTCATTAAATGAGAAGAAAGTAGTTGAAATTTGCTTATATTTTGGACCAAAAAATTTGAAATTTTTTGCTTACATTGTGGACCGGAGGGAGTACACACACAGTCATTATAACATCTCATTCTCGATAAATAGAACTAATCTATTCATTATATCGTGTAACTAGTTGATCTTAAATAGGATTGAAGAAATTTCAATATTGAAAATTTTCTTTCAACAATAACAACAGTCACAATAATATTTTATAAGCATTGCACATATTGGGAAAAGAAAATAATCTTTTGATATAGTCTAATACATCTATTGGGGTATTTATTTCTTTTGTTACCACTTTTTTAATATCTTCATTTCTAAATATTAAAGAAGCCAATAATGGTTTGTCGCAACGGAAGTGGACTGTGCCCCAGAAAAACTTTAGGTCAAATATTCGAATTCTTGAGTCGTTATTTTAAAACTTTTCATGATTAATACAATATGTTTAATTCATTCCCATCAAAAGTTTAAATTTTTTGGGATTCAAATAAAAAACCAAAAATGGTCATCTAATCTAAAAAACTCTTCACATAAACTCTCAATAGAAGAGGCAGATCCATAATCAATACTAAAAGATCTTCAATTTAATGTGTAATCTCGTAGCTAGCATTTTCATCAAAATGTCGCTTCCTATAAATTATATATTTTCTCATGAAATTAGATGAGGTTGGGAATTGATAGCAATTATTGTGAATGAATTTTTTTAAAATGACTTAAGAAATTTAAAAGACTCGACAAAAAAAAAAAATCACCATGAAAATATGGATAAAACTCTTTTTTTTTTTTTTTGGTAAGAAAAAGAAGGAAAAGCAAAAACAACAAAAACAAAAACTGCGAGAGTGACGAAGACCCTAAGGTTGGATAAAATCGCACACGCCAACGGATTTACCCACACGCCCAAGGATCTTAGATGGAACACACGCAAGCACATCACAAAGAGAATAATATAAGGACACACAAAGATTTAACATGGTTCGGCATCTCTTGCCTACGTCCACAAAAATGCATCAATAAAGTATTTCACTATCTCAAATATGATTATAAGAATTGTAATCCATCCCAAATTGTGTATCACTCTACAAACCCAAGTACCCCACTCAAGTTACAAGAAATGATAACACTCACTCACACAAGAGACTCTCCACAGGTGACTTCTCACACACTTGCTCTCTCTTGCTTTGGTTGGGATGCTCCTACTCTTCCTCACATGACCCCTTTATATAGTGAAGGGACATGACTTCCATTCATGAATGTGATTAATTGTCTCACCTTTCCAACTTATCTCTCTTTATGATAGTGGAGTCTCCAAGAGTCAAGATACATCCCCCATCACATGAAATGTATCTTTTAAATTCTCATTCACTTGTATTTATTTGGAAATTTGAATTGTTTTTTCAACACCAAACTCATCCTGGAGCAGGACCGAACCCATGGCAGCAGGGGGCGATAACCATTCCTTCCAACCAGAGCTAGAAGCTAAGGCACACTTAGCCAAAAAATCAGCTCCTCCATTAGCCTCACAAAAGATATGACCAATCTTCCTCAAGCAGCTTCATGGTCTGACTTATAAGTTATAACATGGGCATGCACGTGAAATTGTTGGTGAGCTTTATTCTGAAGAATGAGAAGAGAGTCTTGAGAATCAGTCTCCAAAAGCACTTGAAATATAGCCAGGAGCACTGCCAAAAGAGCCTCGCCAGGGCCTTCCCAACTTGAAAAACCCACAATCCATTCACCTAAGTGAGATCTAGTATATGTTTGGTTTCACGTTGAAAACCTCCAGAATTGATTCTGCCCTCTGTCAAACGTGATTTTAGTAAAAATAGGATGTTTGGTTACTGACAGGTAAAATTGATTTTGTCTCTAAAAGTGATTCTGCCTAGAAGCTACAAAATGTAGCTTTTGAGTTGAGTTGGAAAATTTTACATTGAGTTTTACATCAAACTTGCTTTCAAAATAAAAACATCCAAACATAAATCACTTCACTTCAAACTCAATTCTAACCGAATCAATTTTACAAAATCAATTACATTCAAAATCATTTTTATCAAACGTTAATTCAAACACACACCTAATTAAGGCCCCAGTTCTCATAGCAGAAGGGGAAGGAACAAAACTGCCATCTACATTCACTTTAACAAAAGTCCATAGGAGGAGGAAGCCATCTAGAGACCAGCCTCCTTTGGTTTTGAGAGGAAATAAAACTCATTTAAAGCAAAGATGTGAAATAAAAAAATAAGAATACATTCACTCTTAATTAATTAAAGTGGGCTAAAATTTCAATATATTTGAACTAATAAAAAGTGAATACAACCTTCATTTCTTAAATTAGTTAATTATACCAAATGTGCTATCTTTTACTTTTTTTTTTGTCTTTTCTTTTTATTCATGTCCTGTACAAAAAAAAAAAAAAAACTTTTACATGTTTCTATTCCTTTTCACAGTAAAGATTTCTAATTAAGTGCTATCACATCTTATACAAATGGTTATTTTTAAAAAGTTGATAATATATCTTATTCAAATTGTTACTTTATTAAATTAACTTAAATACTAATACTAAATATTATAATTTGCTTATTATGATAAATGGAAACTCTAAAACATAATTATTAAATATTTTAAATTTTATTCGAATATAGATTCTACTTTTGTTACATCAATGCATGGAATGACATTTTTTTTTTCAAGTTCTCTTATTATTTTTTATCGCACTAAGGTATCCCCCAGTTTTTTTTATTGGCAAATATTAGTGTTAATACTTAATACTAGTATTTTGTTAGCGGGTGTGTTTGAACCATTTCCCTCCTTATTACTTCACTCCTTAACTCCCCCATCAAGTCAACCTTATAACAAGTTGATATGTTGAAGACATTCCTTTTATTGCGTAGAGGATATTAAAGTGAGTTTTGCTTCTTTTAACAAAACATTTTTTGTGCATACAATAGGAATTGAATCCCCGGCAACATGTTTAAAAAACTCATTTTTTATTATTATCTTTGATCAGGTATCTCCACAGGCAAACCTATGAGGCTAACCCTCGAGACAAGACGGTAGTTAGTTAAAGTCCTTCCTAAAATGACGACTTGAGGACTCGAACTCTTGACCTTATAGGTAAAGTTCATCTGATGACACAATCCACTTTCATGACAATCAATCACTTTTTGGTATAAAAAAAAACTCAGCGATATAACTTTATACTTTTAAACAATTATATGCATAACTTCTTTTTAAATTTAAATTTATTTATTTAAATTAGTTATATATAACATTTAAACACACACATTTATAAGGAATACTTGCTAGTAAACACTAAACACCAGCTTGCAAGTTCTTAGTAAGTGTTTTTTTTTTAAAAAAAAAAAAAATTGCATAGTAAGTGTAAAATTTCAACTTTTCTATATTGAGATTTAATTAATGGAAATTAAATTAAAAAGAAAGATTTTATGAATTATTACTACGTATGCGAAATGAATAGCAATAAATACGAGAAATAAAAAAAATATTTATTTTGGCCTTAAACACAGCTACGATATTCAAATCTACTTTAACTTTTTGATCTCTCCGCCAATCTTTTTCCCCCTTTCTTCTCCTCCGTAGCGTTGCACTCTCACTTACGCCTCACGTTATTTCTTCTTCTTCTTCTTCACTTCACGTGCAATGACACATTAAAGCTCTGTGACTCTGAACCCTAACTTCGCATCCGCATTTACATTTGAATTTGAATTTGAATTTCTCCTTCTCGCTCAATGGCCACCGCGGCATTCAAATCCACCACCAAGAGAACCCCCGTCGGAGCATCATCCTCCAATTCCTCCGCCGAAGATTCCACCACCTCCTCCTCCTCCCGCCACCACCACCACCGCCGTTCCCGGAGTCTCAGCCAATTCTCCCGTCCCCTCAACAACACTCCCGACACCTCCGCCGACAGCCTCCCCGCGCCGCCGCGAGGGAGGTTCGTCAACACCGTCAGGGGCTCCGCCTTCCCGGAGATCAGCCTCGACGATCTCGCCATCGAGTTCTTCGAATCCGCCAATCGCGGCCGTTCCGGTTCCAGAAGCTTCGAGCCTAACGCCACTCCTGCCGCCGCTGCCGCTACCGCATCGCAGAGGCGAGGGAGGTCCGTTTCGAGGAAGAGCTCCGGAGTCGGTGATGATCGGAGGAACAGTATTGGCGGCGCAGGCGGCGGTGGTGGGGGAAGACCAGTCTCCGATGCTAATTCGAGAAGAAGGAGATCGGTTTCGGTGGTTCGGTATCAAATTAGTGATTCTGAGGTAACGACTGATTAATAGTCCTTTGGTTTTCTTTCCCCTAATTTGAATAGATGTTTTTAATTTACTCTGTTTTAGGTTTGAGTTTGATTTCAATATCTAGTTGTAGATTCTAATGGAATGCGTGTATTCTGATTTTTTGCATTAAATATAGTAAACCGCCATTTGAGTCTGAAATTGTAAGGTATGAAGTATGGATACTGATTCTTCGTGAGGTGTTGGGGTGTTGGACACATACACTGCTCAAACACATCTACCACACATGTTAGACACTGCTCACTAGGTGTTTAATTAGAAAATTAAGGCCCCTTTTTTGTTTTTTGTTTTTTTATATTTTAATTTTCTGTTTTCATGAATGATTGTAAAAATATCACATTATTTTCATTCGGTTCGCTGTTTTGAAATATTTGTATAGAAATAGCTGTTTTCAATATTTCTTATACAAATATTTGAAAATATGAAATAGAATGAAAAAAAATGAGACATTTTTGAAATTATTAATTAAAACATGAAATTGAAAACAGAGCAAATGAGCCCTTATTTTTTGTTGGCTTAAACATGTGTTGGACACGACCGTGACACAGTTTGGACACTCAACCGACACCGGCAAAATGGTTTACACCAAAGGATATGATTGTTAAAAAAAAAACAATTTTTTTTATTAAATAAATTTTAGTAAGGTCTTTGATAGATTATATCTTTTTTAAATTTTTTGGTTGTATATGAATAGATTGAAGTTGAAATATATAATTTATCTTCTTGTTTTGTGATATATATATATATATATATATATTTTGTGTAAAGAGACAAAGTGTTTACATTGTAAAATGGGCGCCTTTGGATTAACGGCTTAATTAAGTGCTTATTTAATAAGCTTTTTTAAAATGAACTAAAAAGAGTATAAAAGGCTATAAAAGCTTATAAAAGGCCATAAACTATTTTTATGAGTTATTTTGATAAGCTTATTCTCATAATCTGTTGGGTTTGTCGGCCTGTGTTTTACTTAAATTGACATTATTTGGTGAATTTGTTTTTATTTTATTTATTTTATAATTTAAAGTTAGTCCTTGAATAAATTATGAATAACCTAAGAGCTGTGTAGCTCAAGTTATACAAGTTTCTTACAAGTACTTGATTCACTTGCCCTTTATTATCTTACCATCCCTTCCCTACTTTGGTCTTTCGGGAACTTTTTTTTTGACATCAGAATGGGGACACCATACAGTGTCCCCTTTGTTTTCTTGATGTATTTTCATTATACGTGTATACAAAAATGATAGAGATAAAAATAAATACATGTGGTGTCACATACGGTGTCTAAATTTTGATGTTTAAATAACCCAACTCTTGGTTTTTTTTTTTTTACCTCTTTTGCAACCACACACACATGCTTAATTCTTATTGGGTAAAATATCTCTGTTATGGTTCTCTTAAACATGTTCCAATAGAAAAATACATCGATGTATTTATGCATGCATATATCCTGCTTGGAACAGAGTGACCTGGATCATTCTCAGAATTCTAGAGGTCGTGTGAATCCAAAAAATTCCGATAGTGGGAACAAGCTGATGCACAAACCCGTTGCCTCAGATCAAAGACCAGTGCTGAGAAAGTCCCTTAGCCAGAAGGAGCTAAGATCGTATGATGGCTACTCTGTAAGTGATAATTTTCTGGATTTGATCGTTAAATTTATGTTTATCTCTTGCTGTGAAAGCTTGTAGTGGTAATTTTCCCATTGAGAGGCTTAATTGTTAATCTTGATCCATAAGTTTAAGCTCTTAGCTTTGTTTAGAAGCGTATAATTGGTAATGTTTTGTATTGTTTGTTTGTTGCAAAAAAGGACAGAGGGCAATGAAGTTGATAGAATTTTTGAAATGTCAAAGTATGACCCTCACGCAAAAGAATAGATAAAAGTAAAATAAAAAAGTGACTTGCTCTTTTATTTTTATTTTATTATTTTATATCCATGCAATGCAAACCCCTACATTCTGGTTATGAAAATTTCCTCCTGACCATGTAAGGAGGGGATGTGTTCCCCCTCCTACCCATTCCATTACACTTTTGATAAAATCTTCCAAATAATGGGTTTCTTCTCAAAACCATCCAACCCCATCCCTCCAAACATATGTAGCATTTGGTGTGCAGACAAAACAGAATGGAACCGGGATGTTCTGTTAAATGTTTCACTTTTCAACCAAATGTCCTTTTTGGTTATGTATATAAAATACACCAAACATATAATAGAACCCATATGTTCCTTCCCTTTCTAACATGTCACCTAGAACGGAATGTTTTATTCTATTCTCTTTGGCCCATCCCTTTTAGCGGAACCAAAATGTTTCACTTTTTGATCCATATATCCTATTCTATTCTGTTTATAAAATCACCAAACATATAATAGAAGTATACAACTTCCGTCACATACTAACATGTTTGCCAATCGCTACCATAGTCTTATGAATGATTGTTTTAACATCTTTGTCATCTTATTAGGTTATTCTCAATTTTCTCATTACATATATATTTGTATTTTAGTTTAATCTGATGTTTATTTGACTTTTCAGAGTCAGTCTTCAGTTCTCACTGATGATGAAGGAGCAGGTTCTCACTTAAATAAAAATGGAATTGAGAAACTACGACCAGTTTATGCACCAAAGAAGGTTGATGAATTAAAGTTGTGCCAGGAGCACTGCCTTAGTTTGATGTAGTTCACTTCTAATATTCTTCCTGTTTTGAGAAATCTTCAGGTGGCGCATCCTGACATGGATAATGGATTGCACAAAGCAATGCGGAAAGAATTAAGGCATATAGGAATTGAACAAGTCTGTGAAATGTGAATTAGTTTTCAGTAAATCTGCTTGTTAGTATGCTCTCTGTCATATGCATGACAGACCATGCATCATTTGTCTTGTCCACTGATTTTTTTCCCCACTTCCTTATGAAACTTCCACTTTTAGGATGTGGTAAAACCAAGAACCTCCACTTTATCCACGGGTGATCGCTTGCTGTCAAACAATTCTGATGTTTTTAAGGCTGTTTCTTCAATCAGAAGGAACTATGAAACTGAACTGGAACAGGTAATCAAAGTAAAACCAAAAGGAAGCTATCTGTTAGACATCCTTATAGCATTCACTTTTTCTGGTGGTGTGGTATAAATTTATAGGTGATTGCCGACTTCATAACATTCTAATGCACCTCTTTTCTAATGGATATTTTTGAATTTTCTTTTGGGTTTATGAGTAAAGTTGCAGACTAGGCTAAGAAAACCATTTATTTTAATTTTCTAATGTTCATACTTTGATATTGGAATCTTAACAATATGGGCGAAACATTTAAGAGAATATATTATGTTCACTTGCTAATGCTCTTCTGCAAGTAGGGTGTGTTGGTTCTTCTTTTAAATTCTGTCAGTGTATTGAAATAAACCGTTTCCTTGCAATTCATTTCAACTATGTTATCAACACTCATGCTTCTGTAAATTCTACAGCTTAACTTAGCACCATTGCTTTCTTGCTAATGGATGGAACAAATAATTTTTGTATGAATTTACTGGGCTGAATGTTGATAACTAGCACTCCTATGCTCGCTGACATATTGTGTTTGATGCTAGCAGTTGTTATTTGACAAAAAAGAATTATGATTTTCCCTTTTTTTTTTTGGGGAATGACAGTCAGAGAAGCGAAAACAAGATTTATTAGCTGAAGTAGTGTTTGAGGAGCAGCGAGGCAGAGAACTTTCTAAAATTGTTAATGAATTGATTCCTGCTACACAGAACGATTCCATACAAAAACCATCAAGAACCAGGAAGGTGCACGTCTCATTTGTCCTCAGTGTTCTCATAATGATTTCCTTGTGATTTGAATTTTCGAGTTATCCAAAATTAGTCTTCCTTTGTGAAGGAAGAGATGATGAATATTTTACTTTTTAAGCAGTGTTTTCATTTTGTTTTATTTTATTTTCCAGAGAAGTAATGACAGAAGCAGAATGTCTATGTGCTTGACTGAGGAGGCTGAGAGATATATTGAGGATTTTATTTCAAATATTGAAGATACAGATATTTCATCACTAGATGGAGAAAGGAGTGACACAAGCTCATCCATTGGAGGATTGATAAAACCTGAAAGATTTAATAGTCCACCAATGCCTAGATCTCTTCCTGTTTTAATGGATGGGGTTACGTTGCCATGGTTGCAATGGGAGGCTAGTAATGATGCTACTCCTACAAGCCTGAATAAGCCACAGCTGACATTGACTCCGGATACTGCAAGTTCCACTCAGGTTATCTCAGAACTTTCAAAGTCTTTTCAAATGAATTATGTTTTCTATCAAATTATTTTAACTTGTTCATGAGAGTAAATTGACCGTATGAATAATATGAATAATAATATGAATGTCATAATGTCTCTTCACATTGAGGTTAATATATTTCACAAGCACACTTTCATTGGTTACTAAAAGCAGAAGTCTTGGAAAACTAGAATGATTTGTAGTTTCTGACCCACATTTTCTGATATGTTGTTCTTAATTTCTCCTTTAACGTAACTCGGATTATTGAAATTCATTTATGTCATAGGAAATCACCAAACCACAAGATCGCAGTAACCATTCTGTCAGCAGTCGTGGAAGTTGGAGCCCTGATCTTCTTCAGGAGTATATTGGAAAGGATGTATACACTAAATTTGGAGAATCTTATAGTAAACCAGACCAGGCATTCTCAGCTAAATCTAAAGGATTGAGGTTTGATGTAGATGAGTACCTCAAAGTTAAAAGAAATGATGAAGATTTGCTGTTTGAGAGATGGAAGCAACAGCAGAGAATTAATTCAGGCAGTCTCCTATTATGTAACCTACGATTATTTTAGACATGATCTGCTTTTGAAGGATGTCCATTCCACATTCCCCCCAGGCATGATTTCTATGTACAGATGGTTATAATTGATTATGTTATGTTACCACATTTTTTAAGGATAATGAGTTGATAAACGATAAGCACCATATATGCAAACATTTTTTTTTTTTTGGGGTTAAAATGTATTGCAATATTTATTTATTTATTATTGCCTAAAATAGTCGACATTATGTGTAGATAATACTTTTTCCACAGAACCTTCTCTTTACTACTGCACAAGTGTTTATATCTAAGTTCAGTAGAAGAAATTTTAAATTAGTTTGCAATATGGCTATTTGTGTCCTTAGATATTGTGTGAACATTACTCCTTAAAACTTACTTCAAACTGATTGTTTCTCTACATATTAATTATTATACGATGTTATAAATTAAGCCAATAATAATACTTCTCATTAAGAGATATTGAGTTCAAACAGATTATACTTGAAGTAAAGGTCTTGGCTTCTGGTAGTGGTCCTTTTGTTAGTTCATATGTAAGTATTAAGTTTTGGCTTAAGCTATTTAGCATATCCTGACTTTGGAATGAATACTCTCTGGAATGGAACCACCTCCTTTCCTGTAACTTTCATTCACCAACAAAACTAATTCGTTCAAGAGAAATTTTGATGTCACACTTGCATCCTTAAAGAGTTAGAGTGCATAGAATTTTAGTACAAATTATTAGAGCATTTCTCACTGTATCCAAAAGTAATTGACATGTTTTGATTGTAATAATTCGATTCCTATAGGTGATATCAATTCTTCATTTAATCTTTATACGTAAAATTTTTTTTATTAAAAATGTCCTCATACGTGGAATAATTACTCATTTAGTCTAGTCCGTTACCCCATCGTCTCTAATGATCCATTAACTCCTACATATAGGGATTAAATGAAGAATTCACGTTATATGAGGGATTTTGGTATTTTGGATTTGTGGTGTTTTCACTGGGCAATAGAGATTTTTTTTTTTGTTTCCTATGGTATCCTCCGCAAGCAACTGCAGAGTAATGATTTGATAATTATGAAAACTATTAATATTATAAAAATTATTAAATTTTAGTTACGGAAACTATTAATAATTAGGAAAACTGTATCAATTATGAAAACTATTAAACTTTTAAATATGTTATAGTTTCTGTAACATATTAAACTTGAAGGTGTGCGATGACTGGACAAGTCTTTGGAAGATCCACGTCCCTCCTAAAGTTAGGAATTTTCTTTGGAGAGCGGCTCGTGAGTGTCTCCCTACCAGAGTTAACTTACAAGCGCGTGGTGTTATGTGCCCGGTTCTTTGTCCTTGGTGTTGTTCAAATATTGAGAATGCTTGGCATGTGTCTTTCTCTTGTCCAAAGAGTGAAGGAGTTTGGAGGAAGGTGGAGCTTTGGGATTTTATATCTGCTAAAATGGAGATTGCCAATAGCTTTAGTGAGTTGTTTTTCTTGGTTGCTGCTGGTTTGTCTAAGGAGAGCAGAAGCATGTTTGCCATGTCTCTTTGGAGTCTTTGGAGGAGTCGTAACCATAAGATTTGGGAAGAGGTTGATGATAGTATTGAAACTATTGTTCACCGAGGCTTCGCCCTTTTGGATGATTGGTCTAGAGCTCGAGATTTCCACGATCCTTCTCATGATCCTAGAGTTGATGATGCTGCTACTCTTAGATGCTCCAAACCTCCAAGAGGTTATTTAAAGTGTAATGTAGATGCTGCTTTCTTTAAGGATAGTAACATAGTGGGTATTGATATGTGCCTCAGAGATGATGAATTTGGCAATTTTTTGGGTGCAAAGACTCATTGTTTTCAACCTCTCTAGGATGTCCATATGGGTGAAGCTACTGACCTCTACTTTGCTATTAACTGGATGAATGAGCTTGATCATGATAAGATTATTTTTGAGCTTGACTCAAAGTTAGTGGTGGATAATATGCATTCTGTTTCTGTTGATGTTACTGAGTTTGGTACTACTATTTCTCTTTGTAAGGCTTACTCTTGTCTCGTTTGCAAAACTCTATGTTGAGTTCTCTAGGAAGTTAGCTAATATGATTGCTCATAGCTTAACAAAGGTGGCCATTAATTATGCTAATCCTCATTGTTTCTTTGAAGTTCCTACATGTATTGCCTCTTTGTTTATGAATGAAATGCAGTAGTTGATTTTTGAAGAAAAAAAAAAAACCGCTACGTATATTACATAAACTTAATTTAATGTTAGGAAAAACTATAGCTTTCATATCATATTAAAATATTCATTCCTTACGACCCTACGAGATTTAATACGTTACTAGTGTCCATAACATGTTAAATCTTGTGTGGGAAGAAAAGCCGATGGAAGGACATTTTTGTCAACAAATTAAAAAAAAAAAATTTGGTTCGAGTGAAATTGGGTTCAGATCCCTTAAGTAAGGTCTCGAGTTCGAGCCTTGAAGATGAAAACAAACATGGTTGGGAGTGAAGACCCCATTAAAGATGACCGGTCAAGTTTTCCAACAGAGATTATTTATCGGCGAAGCCGATGGATATTCGCACCTATGTTATGGTAAAAAAAAATTTAAAAAAAAAATAGGGAAGAGAAGTGGGAATAATAATATGAGAGGTGAGAAAAGCAATTGTCTAAGTTTCATAATATGAATCAAAATTCACTTTTTTAAAGTCAGTACACAAGAAATGTTTTAGGCTAAATTATACTTTTGTTCCTTTATCTTTATTTTAAGTTTTAATCTGGTTCCTTCTTTTATTTTTTGTTCTAAAATGGTCCCTCATTTTGAAAAAGTTAATCCAATATGATCTTTTTTTGTTCCAAAAGGGTCCATCTTTTATTTTTCTTATTCTTAAATAGTCTCTTATTTTAAAAAAATTATATCAATTTGGTCATCTTCATACCACATTTTAAACGAAAAGGACCATATTGAAACTTAAAATAAAGATAAGGTACCAAATTAAAACTTAAAATAAAGATAAGGACCACAAATATTTTTTTTTTTGTTTTTGAAAATATTGTTGTTGTTGTTATTTGTTAATGTTATATTTCAATATTTGAAATAAAAAAGTACAAAAATTTTATCCGCTCAATCTCGAAGAATAAGGCTTCTCTTCTGAAGCAACACAAGGTGGTGTGGAAGTTCCACCTCCAGCCATGCAAGTCCTTCAAACCTTTTCTCTCTTCACTCTCCCCACCAAAACCCTAAACCCTTCTTCCTCTCGGCACTTCAACCTCCGCCGTCGTCCTCCGCCACTTCTCCGCCGCACCCACCCCTTCTCCGGCAACCTAACCGTCCACTCCTTCAGCTCCGACGAGTTCCCCGTCGACGAGTCCTTCGTCGAGAATTTCGGCCCCAAAGACAAAGAAACTGAAGACGAAGCCCGAAGACGCAACTGGATCGAACGAGGCTGGGCTCCATGGGAAGAAATCCTCACTCCCGAAGCCGATTTCGCTCGCAAGAGCCTCAACGAAGGAGAAGAGGTTCCTCTCAAATCCCCCGAAGCCATCGAAGCGTTCAAGATGCTCAGCCCCAAGTACCGGAAGAAGAAGATGGAAGAAATGGGGCTCACCGAAGAGGAGTATTTCATCAAGCAATTCGAGATCAAGGGAGAGATTCCGGAGCCTCTGGAGACGTATTGGGCCGGGCCGGTGGTGTTTCGGCTCGTGCCACCGCGCGATTGGCCGCCGAGAGGGTGGGAGGTTGATAGGGAGGAATTGAGGTTCATAAGGGAGGCGCATAAGTTGGTGGATAAGAAGAGGGTGAGGTTGGAGGATTTGGAAGATGGTGTTGTTAGTAGAGAAACTGATGATGTGTGTTTGGATAGGTATAAGGTGTTTTTGAAGCAGTATAAGGAGTGGGTGGAGGCAAATAAGGATAGATTAGAGGAGGAGTCTTATAAGGTTTTTTCACACCCAATGCAATGCTATAACTATATATTGTTTTTTAGTAAATGCCAAATTCATCTTGATTAGGTTGTGGTTGGGAGTTTTGAAGCAGATGAAATGGAGTGAAAAGTTAAAAAATATATCACTTCATTGTTTGAAAGTTTAATTAGGGAATGGAAGGAGATCATATACTCCAAATTGGAGGGTTTGAGTGGATGGAGTGGTTTGGGTTACTATTTCACTCCACTACTATAGGAACTCTCAAACAATGGGCTAATGTCTTTTTACCGGTCTTGCTCTATTATTAATCACTCTATTCCATCCATCCAAACATAGCCGGGGAAAAATGTGCCCTCTAGTTTAATTTTGAGAAATGAAAATCCCAACTTGGTCTTTAAGGATTTCAAAATTCAGTCAAAATAGTCCCTGATAAATATTAATATGTCTCTAAAATTTGTCCGGTAAAGAACTAATTTGATCAATATTTGAAATTCTTAGGGATCAAAGTTGGTATTTTTCATTTCTCAGGAACTAAGTTGAGGGTTGCATTTTTATTAGGGACAGACGAATTTGAGTTCAGTCTTTGTTTCTTGTTGTGTTTTTCTTGTAAAATTTGTAATTTGTAATTTTTGGTTTGGATTATGTAGATTGCTGATTAATGTGTGTATATTATGTTGTGACAGCAAGACCAAGATTATTACTCTGGTAGGAGGAAAAGAGGGAAGGACTACAAGGAGGACATGGTAGGATTTAATTTGCGATTGTTCTTTCTTTTCAGTGTATTTTTAGTGTATGTGGGATTATGAAAACACGTTTATAGTGCTCACTATTTATGTTTTTTAAAATGTTTTATGCAGTACGAGCTTCCATTCTATTATCCTGGCCAAGTAAGCTGCTGAGCTCATCTTATTCGTCATGACGCCTGCTACTTTGTTGTACATAAATTTTACTTGTTGTCCATATTACAAGATTGCTTACTAATCATAACAAGACTGCTTATTTCACATTCATATAGTTTATAGGTGTATCATAGGGTATAACATTCCATGCCACTTGAAGAAGCTAATTTCATTTGGCTGGCCTAGACCATCCTTCAATAGGCCTGCTTAATGACCGTTCCAATTATGACAACATGAAAGTTAGTTGTATTTTTCAATTGCTGCATTATATCTCCATAATTGATATTGTTTCGCCCATGTATCATGTCTCAACTTGGACAGGTATTTTGGCTTTATTCCATCTTGATGCATGCATATAATTCAAAATATATTTTCCCTGCATCAAAGTTCATAATAAGTATGTAGAATAGAGATTCATGTTTTTGTAAATGCCTGAAAGATAATTCTATATATACTATTTGGTGACTAATCACATCATTAATTTTGAATTTTTTTAATGCAGGTTTGTGCAGGGAAGGTGACAACTTTGCATCTCTATCAAGGGGCATTTGTTGACATTGGCGGGGTACATGATGGGTAGTTACCAGTACTCATTTTGGTCTTTCTAGTCTTCTTCAAATACTCTGTATTAATGTGTTAATTTCCTTATTTTTGGATGCTGGAGTACCGCTCTCAAGTAATAACAAGTTGCTTCCACTATCATAATCTTTTGCTAATTAGCTACAATTTTAGAATGTATAAGGTTATTCAATGCATGCATAATCAATGTCTTGGGTGACAAAAACAGATAGAACATGGGTTTTCCAAAATGGGAAAAGCTACTTTATAAGCATCTGTTGCACTTTAAATGCTGTATTGACATCCATAGCCGGGGACAGGAACAAGTCATAAGAGATACATACTTGAGACGAGTTAAATATTTGGACTTTGGACTCTGGACCCTTCCTTTTAGTAGAGAAAAAGTATTAGTGTTTTATTTACTAGATGGAAACCATAATGTATCTTTTGTATCATTTGTAAGCCGGGGTTACTGAAAACATGTTAAAACTATTTTATTTAAAGTTTTAAACAATACCTTTGAGTAAATTTTCAAAAAAACAATGATTTATCTGTATATGCAGCCGATGATTCATATTATTATCATCAGTAACTTGAGGCTTTACTTCTAAAGAATTTTTATCGTATTCATGTTACTATTTGATCTTTTTTATTTTTATGAGTGTTCTACTGGAAAACTCATACCATGATGTTTTCTAGGTGGGTTCCCATAAAGAACAATGATTGGTATTGGATCCGCCATCACATAAAAGTGGGTATGCATGTCTTGGTTGAAATTACGGTGAGTGATTCAGTCACTAGTTGAGAACTTCCCATATTAGTTGTCACTAAGTATTCACCTGTTATTGCTTTCTAATATTCTTTTAGGTATTTGAACTATCATAGAGATGAAGCCTTTAGCTTATACTACCATTCACCAGATTGCTGAGTTATGTTCATGTTGTTATGCTCATGTTGTTGTGCAAGCTAAATTTTCTTTCTCTTGCATGCACTTGCTGGTATCTATTTTTGGTACTAAGCTAGATCTGCTGTATTGCTTCAGCCACGCATTTTACTGCATCATTTAACCATGCCACTAGTTTTGTGTACTGAGGTTGTTTCTTGTGTATCCATGTCTTCATTTTTTTCCTGCTTCTGTTCATAGTCAATATAGGTATTTAGGTAGGATACAAAGGCAAAGGAAGTTTAATCACTATAGTGTTAGTTTCCGTGATGTCTGTGTTAAGTCATAAATAAATTTTTTAACAGCTGGTCACTCTATTTATTAATTGGGTTTTGCTAACAGCTACCCTTAGGGCATTGGTTAAGGAGTAAGTATTAAATGTTTTTTTATCCCAAAATAATAATGCTTTACTTCTTATTTAATACTTTTTATTTTGTTTCTTAAATCAATTCCCCAAGGGAACTCATTAGCAAATCTCCTATTAATCTATTTATATTTTTATTTTGCAGGCAAAGCGAGATCCTTATCGCTTCCGGTTTCCCATCGAACTTCGTTTTCTCGAACCAAATATAGATCATCTGATGTATGATTATGTGTTTGTGATGTTCAACTTGTTATTACTCTTTCTTATTTAATAGGATAAACTTTGTTAATTTGATTAGAATTGATTCATAAACTTTATCATCTGTTTCATTCTTCAGATTTAACAGATTTGACTTCCCACCAATATTTCACCGGGATGAAGATACTAACCCAGATGAATTACGGGTTTGTGCCTTTCCCTCCTCTTATGCCAAACCACCCCAATCTTGTTGCAGAAGAAAAAATATTTTGCATTCATGGAAGAAGCTCTTCATACAACTTTGCTGTGATTTCTTTCATGCTTTCTTTTTGGAAGACTATTATGTCAAATGTATCATATCTAATTTTAATTGATTCAACATGATTTCATGATCTTGGTTCAGGCAAAGTATTTGTTTCCATAACACTATATTATAATAACAGATCAGATGCTAATACTTGGATGATACTATTATACAAATCATGGATCATGGATATATATACACTTTTGATTTTAACTCAACAGAAAGAGGTGGTAGCAAAGGTTTATTTTGTTACAAAATCATTACTTCTTTTCAATAAAGACTATTAAATATTAACTGGTTCAGCCTCCCCCTACCCCCACATTATTGTACTTTAAACCTGTCGAATATGCCATATTTTTAAAATTGAAGTGTTATGACGTTGATTTTATTTTAATTTGAGATTTTAAAATTTGCAGCGTGACTGTGGAAGACCTCCAGAGCCTAGAAGAGATCCAGGAGACAAGCCAGAGGAAGCATCTCTATTGTCAAATCACCCATATGTTGATAAGGTATGTTATGATAACAAATTAATTTCTTTAAAATTGTTGCAAGGAACAATTGTGGCGGATTATTATTTTGTTCACAGGATACTCCTCTGTTTAACTTAAAATTTTATCTACTTGAGAGTATATTGGTCAATATATATCAATGATTGGTCTTGGTCATGAGTCATGAGTATGACAACTTTCCCTTTTGACATTCATTTGTCTGAACCATAAAGTGGTTCCACATCAGTTGTGTCTGCATGAGTCTGTTTCTAGCATACAACCTGTTCCCACTCTTATGTCTAATGTGATCAAGGAACCTGTACAAAGATCCTATGTTGATTGTGGCATCACCCCTGTATAATTGTGAAACAATAAACTTACCACCTGTTTCATAGTCATACCTGCCCAGAGTTGGGCCTAAGTACCTATGCGGATAGATGTTTGGTTAGACCCTTCTCATTAAGATGTGTGAATATGTGCTATAGTAGTTTAGTTGCTGATAGAGCTGGAAGCAACGAATGATAACTAGAAAATGGAGCTCAACTCCTTACAGCAGAGGTCTCATCTTTTAACCCAAGAAACAGCAACAATAACTAGAAAATTGTAGAAAAACAGCAACACTTTCCAGAATGGGCGCCGAAAATAGTACTAAAAGAAGAAATGAGAAAAAAAGCAAAAGAAATACAGGACTGGTCATTAGAGTAGTGAATCTTCCTCCCCTAGGCCAAAGCCTTCCCTCACTCCAAGTCTCAAAATGTCAGATGATGCCTTCAGTTCCAACCCCTCCCCTATATTATTCCTCTGATCATTGCACTCATGATTCTCCAATTCTTTTCCTCCAATCCCCTCTTGCCAGCTATCCAGTATGTTTTTCATTTCCCTTTCCCTTCCAACCATCTCCCCCACTCCTTCACTCCCTTCTTTCTCTTCTTCTTGCATACACCAATAGGCCTTTGCTGTTTTTAGGCCCATTTTTCAGCTTCTTCCCTCTTTTTATACACACGGGTCAATGGCCCATCAAATATTCACCTGAATGCAAGATATGATCCAAAGGCTGATGGCACTTGTTTTGAGTGCCGTGCAGGGATTTGTTCTTCCATATTGGAAACTTTAGGGGACGTTTGGTTTGTTTTCTGTTTTCATTTTCAAATGATATGTTTTCATTATTAGTTACAAAAAAATTTGCCTTGGTTTTCACCATTTCTTTCACGAAACTTTGAAAACAAAACAAAGTGAAAACACGGTAACATTTTTGTTATTGTAAATATTAATGAAAACATATAAACTGAAAATGAAAATAGAAAACAAACCAAACACCCCATATTTTGTGCCTTTTCTTTTTCTGTTGGAACCATGGATGCACATATTGAGACAAATTATCTTTTATAAATGCTGATCTCACGAACACGATGGGTCAACCTTTGTCAAAAATATAGAAAGGCCCCAAAACTCACAGAACAGCTTTAGGTACTCATTTATGATTCAATCATTGTTGTAACTACTAACGATATTCCTGGGCATCTCCACCCACTGAAGGTAAAGTGAAGTCTATATAACTAAAAATGCTCCACCATGACCTAATATAGATATCTAACATATAGCTAGAGCTTCTGCTACTGCATTATCTTCGTGGTACTGAAGCTAGCCTCTGTTGATTTTGATTCTTAGTGCATAACATTGTATAACAAACTTGCCGTGTTTATTCATTGTTTTGTGTAGTAATACAGGTCCCAAATAAATTGGCTGGTTGTTGTTTTCCCCACACTACTGTTGTCCATTCTTTCCTGACAAGCAAACCAATAGCTGTATAAATTTTTTTTATTTTAAATATTGTCATCCAGTTGGTTTCCTAAAAAATGTGTTTTATTATGTGTAATTGGCCAGTCATCTACACTCAAGTAGACCTTACAGACCATGATATGTGGCAATGCAGTTGAGATATGGACTGTTAGATTAACTTTAAAAAGTGATTTGAACTGTTGGGTGTAATGCAATGCACCTAGAGTACAAAAGAATTACAAATTGCTCCTTTATTTGACATTTCGCCCTTGACCTCTAAAGGGAGAGGGAATGCAACATTGCAACTAGAGATGGTTAGGCATCTCTGTAAGTACATTACTATGAGGGATATGATGGATTTCTTTTACGAGTATTTGGTTTGGCAGCTTGGCATCTTACAGGCATCTAGTTTCCAGCAATATTTATGTCCAAGTATTCTGGTAGCATTTTTATATTTTTTTTTTTATGCCTACAAAGGAAGTCTTAGACCTGTTGTGGGAAGGGGGAGGGTAGGCTTAAATGCAGGCAAAATGGTCTGGATGATCAAGCAGTCCCCAACCCTATGGTACTTGGTGCCTCTAGAATTACAGTTCTTGGTTTATAACAGAATAACTATTTTTTAATAACCTTTGCTATGTTAAAGTAGAACATTATTCATGCCAAATGAAATTGTTTGTGCTAATGAAACTAAGACTTCTTGCATGAACCCCCTTGATGACTGGCTTGGCATACCTTGCCTCGCCTTGCCTTGTATTTGATCACAATTCTGTTATAATCTGCATCTCTTGAATTCTTTTTGGTGGGGTGACCTTTCCTCGACATCATCACTAACTACTACCTTTCTTTTGCAGTTGTGGCAACTAAATGTTGCTGAGCAAATGATTTTGAATGATATGGAGATTAATCCTGATAAATATAGAGGCAAAAAGCTGTCAGAATTGTCTGATGAAGAAGATTTTGATGAAGAAAATGCTGTTCAGCATACAAAAGTTTATTATAAGAATTCATTAATACCGAAAACTACTCTGGTGAGCACTATTCTTATGAAGATGCATTCATCTGGATGCTGATTTATTTACCTATTGTTTGTAATACTTTTCCAGAAAGTAAGCGTCAAAGAGCTTGACTTAGAGGCTGCACTTGCTGAGCGTCAGGTCAGCTTTCCCCTTTTCTTTAACCTTTCCCTTTTATTGTTGGTAATACATATTACACAGCTGGTTAGAGGGGACCCCCTTGTGCCATTTCTTTTAAATTTGTTGAACATAATGAAAAAAATGGAAGAAAGAAAAGAAAAACAATAAAAAACAGTATAACTGTTTGAATACCCCCATTTACATCCTATGATCTATCAAAATTTTCTGATTCCCATATGGTTTTGGTCCCTTTTCTCACATGTCAGATTTGCTTTTAGCGCTCTCATAATATCTGTTGATCAGAATGTGAACCTGGTCAGTTAGTCCCTCAAGGAGTATGGCTCGATGGATTATGAATTGCTTAAAAGCTTAATTATAAGAAAATAGTTAATAGTAATCTGATGGATTTCCTTTTCATATTAACTTTACCTGTTTTTGATATTGATATTTCTCAAATTGTACGAAAGTTCTTTGACCCGCTATTCAAAATCTGCTGTTTAAGATACATAGAATAGTTTTGTAGTGTCTTTTCAAAATCTCAGATATAGCCTTTTGGGATGCAGCTCCATAATAAACTAAGGAAGGAAGCAAAGGACAGAGGTGAAAAATTCAAAGTTACCAAATTGAGGCGCAATATTGAGATGGATGAGTATGATTATATGCATTGGCGTAGATCATTTGAGGAAAGAGAAGCATTGCTTAGAGACATCAGCTGGTAATATCTTTGTGTTAATATCATCAATCTAATCCCTGTAATGATGCATTGAATTTTACCTTTCTTTCCACCTGTTTTCAGTCGTAAAGCCCTCGGTCTGCCATTGGAAGAGCCAGGAAGGTATGTGGATGCTAGTTATTTTGGTAAAGACCAATATGATCCTACCAGTCCTCTATATCGTTATGACTATTGGGGGGAACCCAAGAATTCAGAAAAGAGCAAGCAACAGCGGAAGACTGAAATTCATAACAAATCAATTGTTGGGAAACGGCACTGTTTGGTATGAAATGTCGTATGAAGACTGCATCAAGCAACAGATGCTAAAAGAAGCCCAGTCTAAAGCACAACAGGACAAAAAAGGCAACGATGAAGATACAAAGCAAGTTCAAGGTGCTGAAGATGAGGATGATGACGATGATGACGACGATGACATTGACTTCAGCATTCTGAGCACTCTCGGCAGCAATTCCTCAGATCGGCTTCATGTTAATGGGACCCAGTCTTCTAGAATGTCAGACGAGGGTATGTTTGAGGATTGATGCTGTAATGCATTATTGTTTGGCTGTAGCTGAAGTGAAAATTTTATTGTACAGTTAGGCTGAGAAATGTGCGTGTTTTGACAGTGTAGAGCAAATTCACCACGGCAATCTAGTTTTCATGTGTTATATACATGTGTGTCTTTCACGAAATTGCGTAAAAAACCGTGGTTCACTGTTTTGATTGATACAATCATTTGTTTCCCACAAAATGAAAATCAAGAAAAGCCATTTGCAAAATGAACCATACAATCTTAACAAGTTGTACGGCTTAAGCAAAATCTAAATATGTAAAATACAAACGAGTAAAAACAATTTCAGATTTACTTTGTTGATTGATTTCACAAAATGTCAAAAGTTCCTTTCTTTAACAAATTTTATACAATTTTGAGCTTAATTTATTCAGCCGTAAGGGGCTCGATCAGTTTGCGTCAATGTAATATATCCACCTAAAGTCTAAATCCTGCAGAGCTTAAACTTTGTATCTCAAAATCCCAATACAAAAGTTATCGACCTGCCCACATCACACACGAGACGATAAAACTAACCTCAACCTGCCTATCCTCTTCACTGTTTAGAAAAATCTTATCGCCACCAGACACAGTCAAAGGCTTCAGGGGGGAAAAAATATAAAGAATTGCTTATACCTGGCACTAAAATATTTTACAATTGTGAGTGAAGCTAACTACTCAACGTCAGGCATAGAACTCGTTATAACTGAGTTCCCTTTCACAAGCAAAATTGGACAGAACCTGATTGATACAAACTTTCATCCAAATGGGGGCCACAAGCTTGCTATTCCACATTTTCAAACCATTTTACCATGTTAAAAACAAAACTTAATCAGAAAGCAAAACCAAATCCAATCTCCATAGCCTCCTTGCTCTTAGCTTTCGTTAACCCATCTTCAAACTTCAATGTGGCCAAGCTAGCGTCAGACCCTCACTCCAAAGCCGAAAAAAGCAGCATCCCTTAATCCACAACTTGTTCCTTAGAACCCCGGTTTTATGTTTGTTCAATCTAATTGTGGGGGAAGAATCAATCAATTTCTCCTTCTACGTCATTCGATGGCCCTGCAGCACTCGGCAGGGGTTCTTCTTCCTCATCCTCATCATCAACCTTCATGTACAGCCCCAGCTGTTCTAAGGGATTTCCTGGTAGGTTGAAACTACCCAATCTTTGAAGATCATCTGGGATTGTCTCCTCTTTGAAACTTGGTAAATGTTCACCCGGTACGGCACTCAGCATCTCTAGATCTTCCAAAAATTGACTGTTCTCATTGATGTCGACAGTTTTCTCCATCTGCAAACGAAGATAATCAGTAAAATTAACAAGGAAGCTGATTTTGCATCCTAACAGTTACTTTCCTTTTGAAGTTACCTTTTGCAAAGCCTGACGAGCTGCTTCTCTCTCTAGTTCCCTCTTCCTTTTGGCTTCAGCTACAGCTTCTGCTTCGGCTTTCCTCCTAGCCTCTTCTGCAGCCTTTGCCTCTGCCTGTAATCGAGCTTTCTCTAATGATGCACAGAAAACAAAATTGTAAATCAGTCAATGCTTGAAAAACTGAAGCATTTTAAGAGGGATAAACTTTTGACCCTACAGAACGAATATTAAAATGCTCAAAGTCAGAAACACACCTTCCTTCTGCCGTCTTTCAAGATCTTCTCGCTCTATCCTAAGTTTTTCAGGATCCCCTTTTTCATCCTGAGATCAAGATGGAATTAAAAACTTGCAATCATGTTGGCTTTCATGAAAGGCACTAATGATATTTACAAGATTAGATACCTTTGCACTAACAAAACTGCTTTATGGTGAGAGGGAGAGACAAAAACTAAAACTTCAAACTTTGATTTTTTACAAGGTCCATGTTTCAACCAACAGATAACGGATGGGAATAAAAACCATAAATACCACTTTACCATCTTAACAAACCTTTTCAAGGGCTTTTTCTCGAGCTTTAAGAATGGTGTCAGCAAACCGGCTCCTTAACAAAGCTGCACGGTAGAGCTTTTCGGGAGAGACTTGCCTCTGTGATGGAGCACTCTCCCCTAAAATGTTATAGCATGAATGGTGAGATCATGCCCCCAAAACTAACAGCAGACATTTTTCTTCATGTTTCAAGCTTACCCTCTTGGTTTTCTTGCTCAATGGTTACTGGTTTAGTCTGGGAACTCTGCTCTACTTGGCAACCCACATTCATTGAATCTATACAGAAAAGAAGACAATGAGCTAGAAGCCAACAATAACGGCAGCGTCCTCATCAAAACTAATGCCAATATACCACAATATAAGCACATGGTAACAAAACACCATCAACTTGAGTACTCACCCTTTACGATTTCGGAATTACCAGGATCCCCCTGTTTTGATCCAAAGTCAGGCCAGATCCTACATTTTCCTGCAACACATAGTTTTTAACAAAGAAGGTGTCAGTCACATCAGAATAAAATAGAGTTCTATCAAGCTAATAACGTCTGATACCATACATATTCCAATTACCTTGGTTGCACTAAGAGGTTCTGATGCTTTAGCGGTGTCTAACTCACTACCAGATGAACTACCCGAGTCTGAATCTGTCATGCCACATTTGTGGGAGTCAGACAAGAATAGCAGATTCTAGCATACAGAAAAATTCATTTCCATGGGCTAATTTCACCATCATCATAAGACAAAAGCAGAGTTGTTGGCATTTACTGAATTTATAAAAGCAACAACGAAAGCATCTATGTCTACCATAGTTGTTGGTATAACAATCCCCTAACTCATTTGTAGAAAAGTAATAGTAGTAAACTCACAGGAAAATAACATTGACATGACAAACATTTTCTTTTGCTCAATACATTATAGTACAAAAGATGAACCAACCAGATTTTACAACTAAGTGATCATCAAAAAATAATTATTGCAGCTAGAATATCAATCAGCACCCAACACCATCAGTGCTAAGAGATAAACAGATATATGTTAACACACGATGTCTGTAAAACCCTGTCGATGCCCATAATTAAACTACAGTGATGTCGATGTCTAAAGGAAATGAAAATTGAATTCACAAACAAGTTTAGTTGTTACTGAGTTCAACCATACAAGAGAACAAATGCAATATTCAGAAAAGACCAAAATATCAAAATAGTTTCTGGTGGCTGCTCTGGGTTTACAATTCAAAATAATTTACGATGAAAGTTTCAGAACTTTATAAGCAAACACAATCAAACTATCTACATTCCTCTCATCACAATTTCACTGAAAACACAAGAATAACGATTAGGGGTCAAAGGGAGGAAGCGGCATAGAGATAAAAAAGGATACTGATGTCATAAATATTGCAAACAAATTGACACTGCAATATCTGTAAAATAAAGTGTCATATGTTCTTGTGATATCAACTGAATTGTACCAAACTCTTGATGGAGGACTGGAAGAAAATAAACAGGGAAAAATAGTTTTAAGGACTTAAAGTTCACAGAGATTTGGATTATATGAGAATAAAGGAGAGTCCATCTAGAAGAAATAAGAAAGAAGAGCAAATTCTGGCTGTACATGCTTCAATCTGAGACTAGATAGATATTCTGAAACTTGAAACATATCAAAAACAAGCAGTACACGAACCACTGGATGAAGAGCCAGATTCACTACTGGAGCTGCTTGAACTACTGCATTTACTGTTTCTGTTGGCACCATCTTTCTCAATCTCTACTGGGGGATAATTTGAAACAGGAGGATCATTCCCACCAACAATATCCACATCCTCCTCAACTTGTTCATTGCCTGCATGTGCAGCAAAAATATAGGATGGCAATTAGTGTCCATGATCATAGACATTTATACTATTTAGATATAATAGAAATTCCAAAACAAGAAATGGAGTATACCTTTACATGGTTGCATTGATGAATTGCTAAACCCTGATTCATTTATGAGCTGCATAAAGAACAGGCAAGCAAAAAATTATAAGTCTATATGAACACATCCCAATAGATGATTTAGAGACATGCACATAATAATAATAGTTTAGCACATACAGACACCAACATATATATGTAGGAGCAAATTACTCTAGACTTACGACTCTAACACACCTAATCCTGTAATCCATGGAATTGATTTTTATAGATGTCGATTTCCATCAATGAAGTGATTGGAAGTTCGCATGAGGCAGATCAAGACCAAAAAATTGAATGGAATTTAAAATTAATTGGTGTAATACAAGTAAATATCAACTATTCAATTAGATACTTACATGTAAAATATGGCATTCATGATCATCATCATAACAACACATTATTCCAGTAAAATTAAAAAGGGCATTCTCGGTTGTTTATGTCTAAAGTCCCACCCCAAGAGGATGTGGAGCATGCACACACACACACAGAGAGAGAGAGAGAGAGAGGGAGAGAGAGAGACCTCCATTTCACACGGTCCAGCTTTTCGCTGCTGCACTTTTTGCTTCTCCTGTATATAATCATCAAGGAGCTTCCGCAGTTTGAACAAGGTATCATCACTGAGTGCATCAATATCAATCTCAATTTCATCATCGTTAGTTTGCCCAGCTTCATGGCTCTGCTCTTTCAAGAAATCAACAATGGTTTCAGGCAACTCTCCAAGCATCGCCTCCAACTCCACACTCAATTTATGCTTCTCCTCGCCAGTCATGATTCTTTTAAAAGGCTCTGACTTGATATTAGTGTCATGTGGTGTTACTTTATTCTTTTTTGGGGGAGGAATTCGATCCGGAATTTTAGTTTCTACAAAAGTAGTGGGTCTTGAAGGCTCTGAGAGACTACCAATGGCAGGAATCTTCTTTTCTATAGGCTTCCATCTCGTTTCAAAAAATTTCCTAAGAGTGTCTGCCATGATGTGTACATCATTGCCAGGTGGATTATAAGTCATGGCATTTGAGAAAGTCAGCCGCACATCTGCAGCAAAATCCATAGGACTCGAATATTGACCGGAACTCATCTTACTCTTCACAGTGCCCAAATCCATTGGATGTTTGATGACATTGAAATAATCGGGAATGTTCAACTTAACAACATCAACCGGTGTGTTAAAAACCCAACCAAATTGATGGGACATCACACGGTTAAGCAATGTCTCACATGATTTCATCAATGTAGCATATGAAGAAGTCACCGGTGCAGCAGGTTTCGCATAATCTACACGCCCCGACATACTTTTCTTTGTCTTTGGACCACTACGTCCTGGAAAGGGCCTTTTCTTACCATGTGGCACTGATGCTTCTACGCTGTTCTAAGCTGGTTCTCCAGCTGAGGCCTCTTCTGTCCTGCACTACAGCTTCTTATGTCACTAGAGGGGGATAATGCAATCGTGTTTGAATTCATGCTCCCAACTTTCTTCTGAAATTCCCTTACTTGTTCAAGTTCCCAACTTAACCTCCTTTTCAAATCCTTCCTCTCAGAACCAGACATCTTTGACAATGAGAAAAGTTGATAAGGTACATCAAAACTACTAAAACCATCAGTATTCAAACCAAGGCTTTTCCTCTTCGGCGCGAAGGAATCCGCCGAAGCTGTCATCTCTGTATCAACCCTTCCTGAGCTACCTAACCCTTCTGATTCACCCATAGTTTCTACAGCATGACGAAAATCAGGAACAAAACCAGTAGCATAACCTTTAGAGTACTTCCTAGACTTTCCCATAATCTGTGAATGAGAGTATTTTCTGGATTCCTTTTGTCCAGCAAATTCTATAGGTACAGTTGGTGCCATAACATAAAATTCCAATAACTGCACATATCAACTTTCAACAACAACAAATCCTACTTCCAATAACTGCACATATCAACTTTCAACAACAAATTCTACTCCTAAACAGAAACAATCTCTGAAAAAACACCAATTCCCAGAAGCACAGATTAAGCAATCTCCAAATCTTAATGCAAAATTTCATAAACCCCAATAATGATGGGTGCAATTGTTTCATACCCTAATTACTTATCTCTTTGATCTTCCTCCACTGAAACGTTGCTTTCTATTTCAATCCAAAATGTTGAAACTTCACAAGAGCAACGACACAGTTTTCTCTGCTATCTCAAAATCGATAAACGAACCCTTATTTTGAACCCTCGTTATTTCAAATCAAACAATCGAAAAGAACGTAGTGGGTAAGCGAAAGATTAGGGTTTTTGGGAACGCGAAAACAAAAAAACGAAAGATGAAAAATAATTGGAAATCATAAACCCTAGATCGCGAGAAAAATGTGCGAAACCCTAAACAAGAACGTGATGGTTTTTTTCAAAACCTGGATCTATAGCAATGTGACCCTCGCTCAAACCCTAGAATCGCGAACACCCCTTTTTTTCTTCGCTTACCTTAAACTCTTCTTCGTGTTACTCCTTCGACACAGAGAGAGCGAGAGAAGAGAGAGAAACTAGAGAGAGAAAAAAATGGGAAAAGCTCAGAGAGAGAAAATGGGAGGGGTTAGAGAGAGAAAGAGAGGAACCAAAAATCTACACCCAATGTGTTAGTTCGCTCCTCTACTTAAAGCCACGCTACCCTCCTACTCCGCCGCTATTTCCTAAATCGGAGCCGTTCGCTCTTTTCACACTATCGTATCAGACGGTCCATATTAGAGAGATTTATATGCGTTGGATCTCGATCATAGACGAAAATATTAAAATAATAATCACATGAAAAATGGATGAGATTCCTCTAAAATGAATTTTTATATCAAGAAGACGAGAAATCGATTTACCAATGAAAAAATAGGCACCGAAAAAGTCTTGCCACATTATATAGATCCATCAGGTTGAGCCTCCTATTGTTTTGGGGTTCGATGTGAGTAAATGAGGGTCCGAACAAAAAATTAGTAATTTAAATATGATTAAAATAATATATAGTGTAAAAAGTTTTACATGATATGTGTGCCTTAATTTTAATAATTAAGATAGATAAATAATAATAATATTAATTTATTAAGATATTATTGGATGTTTATATAAAAATTATTTCCAGTGATATGCATAGAAAATAAAAAAAATTTGAGCAAGCATAGAAAATAAATAAACTCTCAAAAATAATGGAAAATGTGTATTAGAAGATAACTTTTATAATTAATTAATTAATATTTATATTTTCACCCTTGATCATCCAATCGGTAATGCTCTAGGTGCACCCTGTTGAGTTAAAATGAGTGATTAATAGTAATGAGTAATAATGAGTAAACCACTGTTTAAAATACTAAAGAAAATTAACGACCCTTTTTTTTTTGTCTAAAATTATTGAACTTTAATGCTCTTATCTTCTTCAGATTTTATTTAAGTGCATTCCTACTTGCTCTTTGCTAATGGCTATCGCAGACTTGTTACACGTGTCCAGCTTTACCGAGCGAGTGTCACTTTGTCCATGCTCTATGAGCGTTGGTATTCTATCATATATACTTTAAACAAACTTTATGAAAATCGAGATCTGATTTTAAATATTTAAAATATATAGAATTACATTTTAGTATTTTACAATTTTATTTTAAAACAATGCAATGTTGAATTTTGACTGTTTACATCACCGCCACCACCATGTGACTATTTTAAATTGGGCCCTGCTATTTGAACCTTGCTTTTTGCTCCACACACCTTGCAAAAAAAATTCTTCCAAAAATGGCCTTTTCATTTCGTTAGTACGTTCATGTTTATACTTTTCGGAAATTACTTTCTCGAAACAATCCGGAAACTTATTCCCGGAAAAGTTCCGGAATTTAAAATCCGGAGATTGAATTAGGTCCGAAAAATAAAATCCAGAAATTTTCCGGAAAAATAAATCTCGAACTTTGATCGCAGAGGGTAGTGGTTTTTCCGTTTTTGTGTTGCTTACGCAACCAGCCACCAAGGATGCCAGAGAAACAACAACATAACAGAAGCAACAGCAACAGTAGCGTCCAAAGTACCCATTTGACGTTTACTTCTCATAGAAGAGAAAAGTTCCTGATGCATCAGACCCTCTCCATAGTCGTTGAGTCATGGCTTTGTTTCGTTTCATTTGCTTTATTTCGTATGATGTTAAGGCCGGAAATCAGCATATTAAAGAGAGGGTTGGGATTCATTGCTGTGGAGGATTAGTATAAAATTATTTGATGCATTTTTCAACCATGCTTGGAGGCTGTCGGAGAGTGCTGCTTCCTTCTTGAAAATTACAACCATGTTAATGGTGGATTTATGGAATTTTTAAGTCTCCAGATTTGTTTTTCCGGAACCTTTCAGGAATTGTTTTTCCGGACGTAGAATTATATCTCCGAAATTTATATTCCGGAACTTTTCCAGATATAAGTTTCCAGACATGTGAATTTTTTCTATTTCAGAGTAACATTCTGAATATCCGGAATTTAATTTCCGACTGTTTCCGGAAAGTAATTTCCGGAAAGTACAAACATGAACGCACTAATGAAATGAAAATGAAAAGGGCATTTTTGGAAGAAAAAATTTTAAAAAAAAATTGCAAGGTGTTTGGAGTAAAAAGCAAGGTGCAAAGACCAGGCCCCTTTTAAATTTTGCCAACATAGCCCAGCCCGATATAAAGCCCATTTTCATATTCGGCTTGAAAGGGATGGATTCCTTAGAGGGCCATTCTAATCATACATATATTGCGGGCCTGTTTCAAAGAGAATTCCTTGTATAAACGGAGAAAAACTTGTTTTGTGTGCATTGAACCATTACAAAAAGGTTAGGTAACTGATTGGGCCCAAGCAAGGGACTGAAGCCAAGTCTTTGAACTTTGAAGTTCAGCTTGAAAAAAATGAAAATTCGTCAAACTTAAATTATTTATTATACGAGATTACGAGCTATATTTAAAGTTCCAGTAAAAAAAAGGCTATATTTAAAGTTAGTTTGGCTTATTTAAAATTATGAAACTTGAGCTTGTCTTGTTTATGTCATTTAATTTAATTTTTTATTATTTTTTTTTTCTTTAACAAATTTATGGTTGAATTATTTTAAAGAGTATTAATTTAGTTTTTAGCAAACATGTTTATATCGGAAAATAAAATAACAAAGTAATAAATTATAATTTTGTATCTAGAATCTATTACAAGTTTACAACTCTTCAAATAAATGTGATAAATGAAACTACAATTCTTTGAGTAGATGTAATAAATAAAATTACTCTAAATAATACACAGATACTAAAGTTATTCGTGAGCAATTAGTGTCCTATAATACTTGAGATTGACTCATTTAAATAATTGAGTTCAATTTCAAGCTCGAACATATTTATTTAACAAAACAAATGAGATGGACTTAAATAAGGCAAAAATATGCCTATAATCACAGGGGGGAAAATGTTCAATGTGCTTACCCGTGTAGATTATTTCCACAAGTAGTCATGTTTATTGTTCATCTCCCACCATGTGGCCTGCTCTCACTATGAGAATACATTAATCCTCATAACTTAGGAACAAAAGTAGATAATATGTACGTGATTATTGAAATTAGGCATTCGTGTAGATATAAAAAGGCATCGACCCATTCATATTTGCACAACAAGTAGAGTGTGACACCCTCTACCCCACATGCATTCATAAAGCGTAAAAGATATAAATGGAAAAGAGAACACATGCATATTATATCATAATAATAAAAACCGGACAGAGGCTGCCGCATTGTAACATAACTTTTCAAATGCGGAATTATAAAATATGTTTAAAAGAAAAACATAACATAAACGAATCCAACCCCAATGTCACATTACAGAGCAGGTATAACCAATCCGATAAAACAACTCGGATAAACAAACTAAACTGAACCAAACTAAACTGCAAGTCATGGCTCCTCAGAGTCACTCCTCAGTAAGCTTCTCACCGTCCTCTGCATAACATAAAATGGGGTACATGCAAAGCAACAACAAAAGACGGGGAGTAAGAAATATATATATCAACATAATGGCATGGAAGCAGTTAGTAAGACGAACATGCATCATATAAACATAGCATATCAAACATCATAACATCGTCCAACTTATTACATTCATATCATATACATCATATCGACAATGTATGCTATGCGATGCAGCGCTTCTCCACTACTCCACTATGCACTTGGATCCAATCTACCTCAGAATATCAACTTCGGAGTTACATATCCATATTGGCCAATAAGCACCAACGCCAGAGCAATCCACCAAGTCATGGGTGGACCCCTAGGATAGCCGATGCACCTTTCTCTCGAATGCGCCACCACGGGGGCCCAGATCACTTAGATCACCGCGGACGGCCAGATCGCCTTACTCTCGGATGACCTCCCCTATGTTGAACATCCCCCACTAACATCTCTGATGCGTGAATGCATGAGCAACATAAACACACAACAACAATCACCATCTCCGCTTAGGCCACTTGGCTACCAAAGTTTTATCACCATCAACACCTCGACCACTTGGCTATCGAGGCTCAACGTTACCTTTAATCTTTTAACACTCTGGCCATTAAGCACCAGAGATTACCACCTCGACCACTCGGCTATCGAGGCCCCCTTGGCCACTAGGCTACCAAGGTACAACATTAACAACACCTTGACCATTATGCATCAAGGCCCCCTTGGCCACTCGGCTACTAAGGTACAACATCTTATCACTTGTCTTTTGGCTTCATGTTCGTTTGGTGTCTTATTAGATTATTAAAGACGTTTGGGGTGAAACACCCTTGTTTCAGTTCTACGTTCTATTCTGGGCAGGGAAGCACAGGCGTGCTGACATTCCAGTCAAGCACGGGCGTGCTGACCATCAAGAACGACCGTGCTAGTTTAGCGTGGTCTTTTTGAATTTTGAACTGGAGCACGAGCATGCTCCTTATTAAGCACGACCGTGCTACCTGGAGCATGGCCGTAGCAACCCTTGCCAAACCACTTGGGGTAATTCATAGATTAAACCTATTGGCTTAAGCTATACCATCAATCATCAGTTTCATCATTTTTAATTAATTTAATATCTTATCATTATGGGGAATTAATCCTTTAATTTCAGCTTCATTATTAAAGTCCCTAAAACACTCACGAATCAATCCTAGGGTCTTTAACTAAACCTTTGTACATAACCTTGTCTCTCATACTATATTCAAGTCTTATGAACAAACTGAGAAAACATCCCTTAATCATCTTTTATCATTGCTAACATCTTTTAACGTCTTAACATCATTAACAAGCCCTATTAATTAATTAGAGTCTTATTAACATCATTGTTTGCATTAACATCCTCAACAATAAACACTCACTCAGAGCACAACATCATCATCATCATCGTCATCATCATCATCATAACAGCATCATCATCACCATCATACGCCTCCATTCATAACATCATCAGTTCAAACATAATCATGGCATAAACATCATTATCAATTATAATAACAACATGCATACCAATCATCAGTCATAAATCACTAATAGGCATATCAATAGCAATTAAGCACAGAGCACCATAAACAGGATAGCAAATAAATAGACAAACAACATACGACAGGGTCATGGGTTAACTATTTATCTTACACTACTCCCAACGCCTACATGTTAATACTATTCCTTCTCTCATACCTGGTATGAAGATTCCCAACAACGACGACACGGGCAACTAAACACGTTCCCTCGAGCGGCTCAACGAACTCCTCAAGCCTTGGCCAAACACAAGAGGATTAACCAATTAAGCCCCAATTTAAGAAAAGGGAAAGGAGATTAAAGAGAGGGATAACCAGTTTACCTTTAGAGACACTAGCGCGCGTGACTTCTCTCCCAAACGGACTCAAGATCACCAAGAACTTCAAAGGGTTCAAGGGAAGGGAAAGGGAAAAGGTTTCTATCACACTAGGATTGCCCAATGTGCCAATTTTGAGAGTTATAGCTGCAACCCCGCAAGCCACCTATTTATACTGTCAGGATAGTATGTACGACTGTGCTTTGTGATGTACGACCGTGCATAGTTATTTACGAAGCGTTCAGTGAATCGACAATATGTACGACCGTGCATAGTTATGCACGGCCATGCATACTAACAATAGAATTTTGGCCAAAACACAGAATAAGACTTGTAGATAATTATATTAGCTTTCCAACATATCAAATATCACCTCAAACGGACATCTGGAACTCAAGATATGACCAAAATGGTGAAACATGTTTTTAGGACTCTAAAATGATTGAATCTTTCTAAGGTTAAACTCAACAACATGCATTAACACTTAAGAAAGGCTTAACACGCAAAACGGGATGTTACAATTCCATCACCTTGATCTCATCATTCTACCGACCCCAGTTGTTGGAGCAACTCGCAAGAACACATGATTACCTTCCTGGAATTCGAGAGCCTTCCTCCTCTTATCATGATCACTCCTTTTTGCCTACTTTGTGCCACACTCCTATTTTTCTTGTATCATTCTCGCTTTCTCTGTGGTTTCCTACACTATCTTAGGTCCTAGCACAACATCCTCGCCGGGTTCATTCTAACACAAAGGTGTTCTATCTTAGCCCTTTGACACACTAAGCACACGTAAACAAACTCAGCCACATCCTTTTTCATCCTTGACCATCAAAACACACGTTTTAAGTCCTGATACACCTTAGTGGCACCTCGGTACACACTCAGTCCACTCCTATGTCCTTCTTCAAAGATCAACTTCCTAAGCTCCGGAACATCTGGTATGCAAACTCTATTTTGAAACCTCAAGACTCCATCACTTCCTTCCTTAAACTAAGGTCTTTACCTTGAGCAAGCAGCTCTTTTTGACTTAAAAGGTAAACATCCATCCTCTGACCTTCTCTAATCTGATCCATCAAGCTTTTGGTAATCTCCAAAGTTCTAAGCCTAATACTCTTAGGGGGTGACTTCTCATGCTAAGCTCAACTCTCTAGAACTCCTCGATCAAATCCATCTCCCTAACCATCAAAGCGGAGACATGCAGGGTTTTCTACTTAAGGCATCTGCCACTACATTGGCTTTTCCTGGCGGTAGGTCAACTCAAAATCATAATTCTTAAGGAATTCCATCCATCTATGTTGTCCCCTATTGAGCTCCTTCTAGTCAAACAAAAATTTAAATTCTCATGATCGCTAAAAACCTCCAACTTAGCCCCATAAAGGTAATGCCTCCAAATTTTTAGGGCAACCACTATGGCTCCTAATTCCATTAACCTTTCCTTTAAGGATTGGAAACCTTCCTCACACTTAGAGAAAACACAAGCTCCTATTGACTGGTCAATAAGATCATCAATCCTAGGGAGGGGATACTTATTCTTAAAGGTCACTATGTTGAGTTGCCGATAATCGACACACAACTTCATGTTGTCGTCCTTCTTCCTTACTAACTACACTGGCGCTTCCCATAGGGACACGCTAGGCCTAAAGAACTGTTTCCGAAACCGTTCTTCCAATTGTTTCTTCAACTCAGCTAGCTCTTGGGAAGACATCTTATAAGGTGCTATGGATATGGATCCTGTTCTTGGCACTAAGTCTATGGTAAACTCAACATCTTCTCAAGGTGCAACTCACGAACTTCCGCAGGAAAACTTCAGGGAACTCTCTTACTATTGGCACATTTTAGTATTTTACAATTTTTTTTATTTATTTTTTTTTTACAAAAGAAAAGTTAAGCAATTTCATTAATAATCAAGACCATAAAACATCTGGTAACTTCATCACAATTTCTGAGGAAAGTAATATATGCAGTCACCCTTAACAAAGTGAGAGCAACTACACGAACTTCCCTCTTCGACATTTTTTATGCTATCTATTACAAACTTTGAATCAAACTCGAACAACACCTTGGTTGAAACAAGTTCAATTAACCATTTAATAGCATGTAAGAGGCCTATGGCTTTCCTTCCTTGTAACTGGAGTCTGGGAGAGTCACCATGTGATTTAGCTTTGAAGAGATGTCCTCTCTTATCACAAGAATTCATGCAAGAATCGATTGTCAGTTCACCGAGACTTTGTGCACCCTGCAAAAATAACTCAATGCACTGCCAATAGATTTCCATTGCTTTATTTACTTGAACTATAAATTTAAAAAGAAAGCAAGAAAAGTGAAAACACGCATCCGGCCAATAACACCGAACGAGGCAATTAAGGGTAGGAACTGCTCTCAGGTTACCCAGGCCTCAGCAGTTCTAACTGAGGATATTTATGGCTTCTGGCAAGCCTAGGAACCAGAGCCTGCCATTAAAAAATGATCCCGTGTGCTTGAGTGAATAAGGGAAGAGAGAGTATTGTCACCAGAATTATCAACATACGTTGGGTTTACATGCATGGTTACAGAACCAACCAAAGCCCTGCGGCGTTTTTTCTCTTGGCCTAAGACCAAGCCAGCATCACAATGATTAGTCACCTGCATGTGAGCATTCTCCACTCCAACCAATCTTCTATCATTAATGCCTCCTGTAGTAACAGACAATGAGAGAGGATTTTGTAAATTAATCACACCATTATTGGGTTCCACAATATCCGCTCTAGCCTTATCACCAATATTAATTCCACTATTATTCAAATTTTGATTTTGAACCCCTCCGAGATTTTCTCTTGGGATAGCTCCGTGATCTCCTAGGTTATGCGAATCAGTTGCAGGATGTCCACCTCCTTCCTCCCTCAACCACTGATTACCACTGCTTCCTCTGATAGCTCTTCTAGACTCTGCTTTAAGATTTGCACCCCACCCCCTAACACCATCATCATGCTCAAGGGCTAAATATTTTTCATAGAACTGCTCAGTATGGCCTAAGATACCACACATGAAGCCAAAAATACCCAGCCTTTTTTATTTGAAATGTACCAATCTACATTCTCCACCAGGTTTTTTGACCTTTTTCTCCTTTTTCAAAGGGAGACGAACATCTACCTTCACACGAACCCTCATGAACGCCCTCCAAACTCCAGTGTTATTCTTGTCATCATACTCCAAAAATTCCCCAATAAAATTCCCTAAATGAATCCCAACTATCTTAGACATGAAACCAATAGGCAAATCGTGGATTTGAACCCATACGGCCACATGGTTCAAAGGGATTTCCATTGGACCAATACTAGCCTCCACTTGCGCCATAGCCAACATATGGTTATCAAAGGATCAAGGGCCTACTGATAAAACCCTTTGCACATCAGACTTGTGGTAGAATTGAAAGAAATACCTTCCTTGCTCCGCCTCCTTTATCGAGACACTCTTCGCGGGTCTCCACACAGCAGACATACGATCCCTCATTGTAGTAAATCGTATGGGTCTATCTGTGAGAAACCTGCCCACCAAGCACCATTCCAAAACCTCTTCACGACTATCATCCTTATCAGCATCAAAAACCATAGTCTCATCTTCCTCATCAACCAAAGAGAGCCCTTGCATATGGTTCTCCATGGCTTACAATTCAAGAAACAATAATGGACACTCACTCAGAAAATAAGAAAAACACTCTCACTGGGAGAGAAAGAAAATGCTCTCACTACAATGTTGAATTTTGATTGTTTACATCACTGCCACCACCACGTGACTATTTTAAATTTTGCCGACATAGCCCAGCCCGATATAAAGCCCATTTTCATATTCAGCAAGAAAGGGATGGATTCCTTAAAGGCCCATGCTAATCATACATAAATTTCGGGCCTGTTTCAAAGAGATTTCCTTGTCTAAACAGAGCAAAATTTTGTGTGCACTGAACCAACCATTACAAAAAAAGAGTTAGTTAACTGATTGGGTCCAATGAGGCTAGTATTTGAACTTTGAAGTTCAGCTTGACTTATAAAATACGAAAATTCATCAAACTTAAATTATTTATTATACAAGATTACGAGCTATATTTAAAGTTAGTTTGGCTTATTTAAAATGATGAAACTTGAGCTTGTCTTGTTTATGTCATTTAATTTAACTTTTGATTATTATTTTTTTCTTTAACAAATTTATGGTTGAATTATTTTAAAGATTATTAATTTAATTTTTAGCAAACATGTTTATATTGGAAATTAAAATAACAAAGTAATAAATTATAATTTTGTATCTAGAATCTATTACATTCAAATAAATGTGATAAATGAAACTACAATTCTTTGAGTAAATGTACTAAATAAAATTACTCTGAATAATACACACGTACTAAAGTTATTCATGAGCTATTAGTGTCCTATAATACTTGAGATTGACTCATCTAAATAATTGAGTTCAATTTCAAGCTCGAACATATTTATTTAACTAAACAAACGAGATGGACTTAAATAAGGCAAAAATATGCCTAGAATCACCCGGGGGGGGGGGGGAGGGAATGTTCAATGTGCTTACCCGTGTAGATTATTTCCACAAGTAGTCATGTTTATTGTTCATCTCCCACCATGTGGTCTGCTCTCACTATGAGAATACATTAATCCTCATAACTTAGGAACAAAAGTAGATGATAAGTACGTGATTATTGTAATTAGGCATTCGCGTAGATATAAAAAGGCATACGACCAATTCATATTTGCACAACAAGCAGAGTCTGACACCCTCTACCCCGCATGCATTCATTAAGCGTAAAAGATATAAAAGGAAAAGAGAACACATACATATTTATATCATAATTATAAAAACCGGGCAGAGGCTGCCACATTGTAACATAACTTTTCAAACGCGGAATTATAAAACATGTTTAAAAGAAAAACATAACATAAACATATAAACGAACCCAACCTTGATGTCACATTACAGAGCTGGTATAACCAATCTGATAAAACATGTCGAATAAACAAACTAAACTGAAATCAAACTAAACTGCGAGTAACGGCTCCTCAAAGTCACTCCTCAGCAAGCTTCTCACCATCGTCTGCATAACATAAAAGGGGGTACATGCAAAGCAACAACAAAAGACGGGGAGTAAGAAACATATATATCAACACAATGGCATGGAAGCAGTTAGTAAGACTAACATGCATCATATAAACATAGCATATCAAACATCATAACATCATCCAACTTATTGCATTCATGTCATATACATCATATCAATAATGTATGCTATGCGATGCAGCATTACTCCACTACTCCACTATGCACTTGGATCCAATCTATCTCATAATGTCAACTTCGGAGTTACATATCCACATTGGCCAATAAGCTCTAACGCCAGGGCAATCCACCAAGTCATGGGTGGACCCCTAGGATAGCCGACACACCTTACTCTCGAATACGTCACCACGGGGGCCTAGATCACTTAGATCACCGCGGACGGCCAGATCACCTTACTCTCGGACGACCTCCCTTATGTTGAACATCCCCCACTAACATCTCCGATACGTGAATGCATGAGCAACACAAAAACACAACAACAATCACCACCTTCGCTTGGGTCACTAGGCTACCAAAGTTTTATCACCATCAACACCTCGACCACTTGATTATCGAGGCTTAACGTTATCTTTAATCTTTTAACACTCTGGCCATTAAGCACTAGAGATTACCTCCTCGACCACTTGGCTATCTAGGCCTCCTTGGCCACTAGGCCACTAAGGTACAACATTAACAACACCTAGACCATTATGCATCAAGGCCCCCTTGGCCACTCGGCTACCAAGGTACAACATCTTATCACTTGTCATTGGGTGTGATTGGTCCTTCTATGTTACACAATTAGCCTAATGGTAAAATAGGAATGAAGTGGTTAGAAGGGGGATGAGTCATTTCTATCCAGAAAACAGGCTACTAAGGTGGTCAAATGGATGGACTTTGTGGGTTTAACTCAACAGCTTGGGTAAGCCAAAGTGTTTTAATCCAAAAACAGTAACCAGAATTTATGGATTGCTCTGGGTAAAATAACCATGCGCACTAGAGTCGGAGATGAAGCAGGCTCGGTTGTCGGTGGGTGAGGCTTAGACTTCGTGCGGAGTTCGGGTTCTAGCGGTAGAAATTTCTAAACAAGGGTGCTCAATTTCTAGGGCGTTGGAAGATGGAGTAGAGGCCTTATATGAAAGCAGAAAGGGAGTGAGGGAAGATGGCAAGGAGCTTCAACATTCTCAACCTTAGCCACACATTAGAAAGGACAAAGGAAAAGCAATTATTTGTTACAATGTTCACTCTAATGATGAAGGCCTCTGTGTGCGAGTGGAGGTTTCCAGTAAGGCTAACACATTTGTGAGGGGTGCATGGCCCTCTAATCCCAGAGGTCTAAATTCTTTGGGCACAAATTCTTTCTTGGAGTCATGTTTTTGTTGGGTTTTCATGAGATAATCCTCTTTTAAAATCATATCTCAAGGCAGAAGAAAACACTCCCATGGATCACGCATTACAAACATGAATCACATAAGGGCTATTGTGTTTACTTCTTGTAGCATGTTTTTTCACTTAGATCACTAATGCCACGAAGGGGCGGCACCTCTACTTAGTCCACACGAGCAAATAGGCGTCGGATCAAAAAGTCTTATGCTAGTTGACGGCTACGGGGAGGCACGGTTAGCAAGACTAAGTTAGAGGGGAGAGCACTAACCTATTTATAAGCTGGCAGCTCCCTTTGACCTAACTACTTACCCTATTGGGCTTTGTACACTACAAGCCCAATTGTCCTTATATTAATTAATATAACTGTTCCGCATTTGCTATATGCGTGTGACCCTATAGGCTACCACCAAGTTGGCAATAATATTAAATATTATAAATAAATATTATAAATAATGAGCAGTGTCGCAACCGAAATCGCAGCGGGCGATAAAAATAGATTTTAAGAAAAAAGTAGAGTCGCCACTAATTTTATTTAATTAAGGTAAAAATTAGAAAACCTTTAAAATAAAATGATCTTTGGAACTATAATCAAGTTCCTGAGCGGATTGCACATAGGGAATTAACCCCACAACACCCCTAATACACCCGTAAAAAAAATAGTTACCCAAATTAATTGTGCAAGTGTTTAATATATTTCAAAAATATTTGTTTTATACTTTATTTATTTTTTAACTTGATCATTTTTATTTAGATGGAACCCATTTGATTTGGGCCCATTAACTAGCCCATAACATCAACAACCCATTTAAATTTATCATACAGAAAAACAAGAAAGTAAATGAGATAAAAAAATGAGATAAAATAAAAGGAATAAAATAAAATAAAATAAAAAGTTTTCTGGAAGTAAAATATCAAAACATCAAGTTACAGACCAAAACAAGCCAAACAGAAAGCATAACCCTTTTGTCTCTTCACCTACGCGACGACGGACAGAACCAAGGCTGGACGGGACGACGTTTTCTGGCGGCGGTCATGACTGTGACGAGCTTTGGGCAGCTGAGACAGGGGCTGGGCGTGGCAGATCTGGACCTGGGCGCGTATGGAGGAGGTCTGGGAGAAGAGCACCGCGCAGTGACTGCACGACGGCGGTTGGGCGGTGGTCAGGGGTAGAAAACTCATTTTCCTCTCTTTTGCTTTGTTTCTCTCTGTTTTGATTTCTGTCTTCTCTCTTGGAATGGGATTCTCTAGAAATCGTGTTGCTTGTAAAACTCTTTTCTTCACTCTCCGATTTTTCTCTTTCTCTGATTGCTAATCCCCCTTTTTCGTTGGACTGCTTGCTTTCTTTATAGAGCATGCTAATTATTTGATCCCCCGCAAATCCACAAAAATCACCATTAATATCTTTGATTTGAATGAAAATGGAAAGGAAAAACACTTGCAATTGAGATTGGCTAGAAAAGGAAAGAAAACCTGGTTTCATGATGAAAATCAAGTTGACACCAGGGAGGGTGAAAAAGGACGGTAGCTAGGGTTTGTTGGAGGAGGGTGAAATGGATCCGGGTCATGGGTCAAAATGGGTACTGGGTCATGTGTTGGAGCGGGTAATGGGCTTGGTGTTGATTTTACCCAATAATAAAATAAAACAAAAACAAACCATAAAATTAAAAAAAAATTGTGATTTTTGTCTTTTATAATTTTTTTCTCATTTTGGAATAAATAAAAACAAACATCAAAATAAGATGACAAAATATTTATTTTATTTTTTTTGAATTTTTATTTCTTTTGAGATTTTTAGTGTAAACTAAAAAAAGACCTGGTCAAAATAGGGTGTTCACAGTTGTTCCTCTTTACTTGTTCATTACTAGAATATATGATGAATGAGTGATTCTTCATGTGATCGTAGCAAAGGATGAGTAAAGAAAATGAACACATATTTTGTTCGGGATGATGGAAACAAGCTTGAGGAAATTCAGAGCATTAAGCCTAGAGCTCGAAAAATAAAATTTACAGTGGGCCTCAGATCCAAAAAAAAAAAAAAAAGTTGCAGCGGGCCTCATAGCTCGTAAAATTAAATTTACAACGGGCCTCAGATCCCAAAAATAAAAATAGCAGTGAGCCTCAGAGCTCGAAAAATAAAAATGCAGTGGGCCTCAAGCCAGAATGAATGAGCCATGAGACAAAATTATGCCAGATGCCTTGAGCAAAAAAAATTTACGAAGTGGGCCATGACCCGATAATTTGATGCAGTGGACCTTGAGTCAAAATAAGTGAGTCATGAGCCTGAAAATAGAGCCTTGAGCCAGAAAATCTTATGGTTAGGCTATGACCCGAGAAATTGATGCGGTGGATCTTGAGTCAAAACAAGTGAGCCATGAGCCTGAAAATAGAGCCTTGAGCCAGAAAATTTTATGGTTGGGCTATGACCCGAGAAATTGATGCAGTGGACCTTGAGTCAAAACAAGTGAGCCATGAGCCTTAAAAATAGACCATTGAGTCAGAAAAATTTCATTGGGTCGTGACCCGAGAAATTGATTCAGTGGACCTTGCAAGTGAGCCATGAGCCTGAAAATAGACCTTTGAGTCGGAAAAAATTTATGATTGGGCCATGACCTGAGAATGCAATGGACCTTGAGTCAAAACAAGTAAGCCATGAGCCTTAAAAATAGACAACCGAGTCTGAAAAAATTTATGTTTGGGTCATGACCCGATAATGCAATGGACCTTGAGTTAAAACAAGTCAGCCATGAGCCTTAAAAATAGACCACTGAGTCAGAAAAACTTTATGTTTGGGCCATCACCCGAGAGATTGATGCATTGGACCTTGAGTCTAAACAAGTGAGCCATGAGCTTGAAATTTTTATGAATTGGGCCATGACCCGAGACTTTTCAGCAACGGGCCTTGAGCCAAAATGAGTGAATAGAGCCATGGGAGTTGAGCCTTTACCTAAGAATTTCATATTATGGCCCTTGAGCCGATTTTTTTTCTTTTTATGAATTAGGCCTTGAAGCCTAAAAACATTTTGAAGCAAGCCTTGGGCCAATTTTTTTTTTTTTTTATGTTAGCCTTTGAGCCAAAAACATTTGTAGTTGGGCCTTTGAGCCAAAAGTGAAGATTGGACTATAAGTCAATAGGCCTTGAGCCAAAAAAAAATTTCAGGTAGGCTTTGAGACAAAAACTTCTTCAGTTGGCCTTTGAGCCATACAACATTTTGAATTGGACCATGGACTGAAAATATTTTGAAGTAGGCCTTGAGCCAACAATGATTTTTGTAGTGACCCTTTGAGCCAATAATTTTTTTTTTTATATTTGGGCCATGATCGTGAAAATTCATGGAAAACGTCGTTGAATTGAAAACTACCTTTTTAGAAGATGTGGAACCAAACGCTTCTCAGAAAAGCTTTCACCAATCAAACTCATATTCAACTGGAACCTTATGCAAAGCTGATCTCGCTTATATCTCTTTTCATTGGATACTGCCTCCTTGCTACTTCCAGAATATCCATTTCCACATCTTAGTCTTTAAAAGGATATCATTTCTTCCCATTACTGGAACTTCAGGGCTCTTTTGGTCTAGACTGTTCATCAAATGATTACCATTAGATGGTTAAATCATACTATTATGTTCAGGTTCATCTTTCTTGAAGCCTAATATAACGAATATGCATAGACTCGAAAGTGTGATTAAAGAGGACCTGATTGACTCAGTAACTTTGACTAGTGCATTTGAGAACAAGGAAAAGGACACAAAATATGGTAGGGACTTCAAAGGGTTGTTTCCTCAATTTGGATTATTCTGATTTTAATGAGATTGACCTTTACTCAACAAATGGATAGCACAATCGAAGTTTGCCCCAGTGTAAGGCATTCCATAACACAAACTCAACCAAGGATACACCTTTTAAGAACAAAATTGCCCCAGTGTAAGGCATTCTAGATCTAGAATACGAACTCAACCAAGGGTATGCCATTTAAGAACAAAATTGCCCTAGGGTAAGCTATCTGTCAAAATTTTGCCATAGTATATGGTTCTGAGAATAAAGTTATCCTCATTCAAGGCAAACCTCGCCCTAACTTTTGCTTAGACCGCTCTATCGAGTTTTCAGCCTAACGGGCTTTTCTTTCTTTCTTTCTTTTTCATTTTTTTTTTCAGAGCAAAATGTTTTGAAAAAGAAAGTGTGGATACCTTGTCTCACGACTAATTTTTTATGAAAAGAAGAGGAATCCCTCATTGATCAGAATGAACTTTTAGAGCTTGTAACGTGGCCATGGTTTAAGGGTTAAGAAACAAAAGGTATAAAAGGCTCGAACAAATGTTTAAGGGTTAAGGGTTAATGAGACAAAGGATCTTACATCTTCAAGAACGTTGCTCGCTTTACCTTGCACCCAAAAGCTTTTTCATTTTGATCATTTTCCTCCTTCTTTTCCTTTTTTTTTATTCTTTCAAATTCCACTATATTACGTTGACATTTATTCTTCCTTCTTTTCTCCCTTTTTGCTATTAGTATCACTTCTTCCGTTGTTTTTTTTTAGCATCTCCTTCAGATTTTTCTTCATTTTCCTTCACTTATTATTGTTGCAACCAATCTTTAGTACGAGCCCCAATTGCAGGGATGATCCTTGTCCAAGGTTATTTGAAAGAATTTATAAGGCTCAAAAGGGATAACAAAGGATAAACTTTTTTTTTTTAAATGAAGGATAGAGAAAGATGGCCATTTTTCATAAAGAATTAAACTTGAGACATGGTAAAAAAATGCACCTTCATTCCTTTGCTCTTTTTTTTTTTTCCCTTTTGGGCAAATAGGGCATGCACAAGAGGGCTTCATCAACAATTTTTTTTTCCCCAAAGACTAGATACCCACATAGTCCCAATGTCAAAGAAGAACCAACAAGAAAGATAGAGGTAAACACGTAAATGAAGAAGCTAAACTATGGATCCATGCAAATTTATTATATCGATGCTTCAAGAAGGATGACAAAAGCTTAGATCTCAGTAGATTCTAATCACTGAACACAACAAGTAGTTAAACCATCATTGTGGCAATCCATTGATGAACAAACAAAATGCCAAATATTGTCTTTCCTCAACTATTGCCTAAAGAATCATTTGTAATGATAAGCTCTTCCCCTTGAACACTGAGTAGTCCAGATGCTAACAGCCTTCTCATAGTGGTCTTGAAATCTTCACAATTATCAATAGAGTGGCCAGCTACCTCCATGTAAAACTTACAAGTGAAATTTGGGTCATACCATGCTGGAAATGGGGGTTCCCTTGGACGCACAGGCACTTCTGAAATCTTATGGACATCAAATAGTCGTTGGAACAACTCGTCGTTGGAAATGAATAGCCTTGGGAATGGTGGCAGGGTTGATGGAGGGCGAAATATTCTTCTCATTTATGGGTTCACTTTGGGTTGGAATTGGCTAAGGTGATTTGGTGGGGAAACAATGGGATATGATGAGTATGGTTGTGTATATGGATAAGGTGATGGTGGAGCTTGGATAACATTTGTGGGATGGAAGATTTGGTGAGGTGGGTAAATGAAGGCAGGTGTCTGGTATGGAAAGTAAGGACTAGGATCATATGGTGGTGCTTGGTGCTGTATGTAATTTGCCTTGGTTTCCTTCTTCAATGGGTCAACCACTTTCTTTGGTGCTCTACCTTTTGCATCATCAACCGGCAGCTTTCCAGCCTTAGCCAAAATTTCAATCCCCTCTCCTTCCGAGATCAAGTCTGAAAAATCTTTATAAGCTACTCCTGTCATTGCCCATATGAAGGCTGCTCCCAGGGTTCCCAAAAAATATGAGCACGTCTAAGATAATGTCAATGGGGGTTGAACTTGTGCTGCCAAACTTCTCCACCTTTGTGCATATTGCTTGAAGGATTCCTCGTCTCTTTTTTGCATCACAATAAGTTGTTCACGGGTGGGAGCCGCATCTAGATTGTACTTGTATTGGTTCATGAATAGATTAGCTAATTCAGTCCATCGGGAAATCTTAGAATGATCTAACTGAAGGTACCATTCTAATGCGACACCTGTCAAACTTTCATGGAAAAAAAAACTGATGAGGAACTTGTCATCCTTAGACCAAATTGCCATTTTAGTGGCATAGCTGATCAAGTGAAATCGTGGATTTCTGCTTCTGTCCTACTTGGAAAAATCGTGGACCTTGAAATCCTTGGGGATCATGACTTTCATGGCAGGACACATCTCTTTTATCTTGAGAGGGCCATAATCACCAGAACCTTTGATTGCCTTGATCTCCTTTTCCACTTTCTCCATCCATTCCGCATCCCTTTTATCCTGATGAATGGATGCATGAGGTTGTTCCCAGGTGGGTCTTGCATAGCGAGGAATATTTTGATAGGCATTTCCCAATGGTTGATATCCTTCTCCGATTAGAATTACTATTGACGATGTGCGATGCAACTGATCTTGGTAAGGCAACCCCTGGGTAAGGCTTCTGCTTATGCTTGAGAACATTGATGATGTTATCATGGATTTGTGAATTCACATATGTACCAGCTTCATTTGCACTTCTATTTACACTAAGCAAGCTTAGGGACTCCCTCACATCTTACAGTATTGCTTCTAGTCTTGCTTAGGTCTCATTCATCTCACCTATTCTTCATGTCATTTCATCCATTTCCAAACTCAAATTCCTTCCCGCTTCATCATTGATGGCAGACATTTTAGTTTCAGTTCTAGTTTGTGAACTTGAGTTTGATTGGTGTCTTCTTTTCTAGGATGCACAATGGTTCCCAAATAGGTTTGGACCCGTGCAAGTACCAAAGAGTTAGTGTTTACCTTATAGGGGTGAGGAGATTCGACATGCAGGGAATGATTGGTTGGTCCAATAGCAAGGCAACAGTTCCCGCATCAACAGTGTGTAGCCCCATTAGCAGAGATCACTGACATCCTACATTCCACAATGGACAAAAGTGTAACATTAGCAGGACTCTTCTTCTTCTTGCAGAGTGAAAGATTCGCAATCCTTAACGTGATCGGCCAAAATCTAAGGGAAAATCATCTCCATAATAGATCTTGCTAAACTTTGTATCCAAGGAAGTATACACTCCACAATAGATACTATTGCAACATCATCAAACTCATTACAAAAGTTGTGGCATTAAGATAATTATGGTTTATTTTTATTTTTATCATAAGGTTAATGTGCAAAGGCATCACAATAGGGAAAAACATCCCAACTAGATTGGCACCTTACTCCACATCCATCATTTGTGGCACATTAACTAAAAAGATGGTTAAGGTAATTAGTGATGATCTAAGATCCCGCTACAATATCGTCAGAGGACTTTTATAAGACATAATCCAATCAAAATGTCATTTTCACTTATTGAATGGAAGAAATATAAATGGATTACATCAAAAGCTTTGTCTTCCATTTCTTAAAGCCCTTAACAACATTTCCACAATACTTTAGAAATCTTCTTATTCTTGGAGGTAGCTTCGTGGGGTAGTTCAAAAAACCTTAGTACAGAGTTCCAAAATTAGGCCAAAGACTCAATGAGGAACGAGTATAGTATCCTCCCGTATTGACTCATAAAATCTCTTCGGGCTCCTATGGCTATCCCCTTTGTTATTTCTTGCAGGCTTCCAAGTGTACTGATGATCACTAATACCTTGAGATTCTCCCCATTGATAATCTTGCTAATGTTATCTTCATTTTGGGGGGGCCCTCCATACCTTGATATTGACTCACCCAAATCCTTCCTTGTATGTCAAATCCAACCCTACAAGGGGAAATAAAATAATTAAAAGAATATTGATAAGAGAGAAAAAAATGAAAGAATAAATAAGGATAAGTACGCTCCCTTTGTGTCATAATAAGGTGAAACCTAAAGGTAGAGTTGACTAGGTTCCATCTACTAGTGCATGGTTTTCAAGGATAGTTCTAAAAACCTAGAGGAAAAGGTCCCCAGATTGCTCTTATCAAGAAGATAAGGATCTAGTTCCATGAATTGATCACAATGAGGGATAAACCCTCACAATATGGTCATACTCATGAAACTAGGCACAATCTAAGCGGGAGAATTAACGCAAGTCAAGGAAGCATAAAGCTTCACAATAACATCGCCAAAGTTCCTTCTAAGTCCTACGGCGTCACTCAGGCTCAGGTATAGAACCCATAATGTGTGTGAGGTAAGTGACTGTGAGGTGTGAGGAGGGAGCATACAAACCTATAACACCTAAAACTAAAAAGAAAAAGAAAAAAATGCAAAACACAGATACACATGTATATACAAAAAACAAAATGGTCAGAAATAAGGAAAAAGGAAAAAAGAAATTTCGTTAGTGAAATATATACAAAAATAAAAAAACATGAACACAAACAATAAAATATAAAAAGGAAAGGTCAAATAAGCCAAAACAAGATAAGACAAACACTAGGAAAAAAAAAACACCAACAAACATATATTCATAAAAAGGACAAACTAATACAGTAAACTATTTTTTTTTCCATTTTAGCTTACCTTCGAGAAAAGCAAAGACATAATAGCACAAAAAAAGGGATAAAACAAATATATTAAAATTTATTAAAAATTTGCACAATCAATTGTTATGGGCTTGACTCTCTAAAAGTATCCCCAGTGGAGTCGCCATCTGTCGTAACAGAAATCGTGGCGGGGACGGCGATAAAAATAGATTTTAAGAAAAAAGTAGAGTCGCCACCTTTAAAATAAAATGGTCTTTGGAACCAAAATCAAGTCCGGGATCCGATTGCGCATAGGGAAGGGTAGAGAATTAACCCCACAACACCCCTAATACACTCGTAAAGAAAGGTTACCCAAATTAATTGTGCAAGTGTTTAATAAATTTCAAAAATATTTGTTTTTATACTTTATGTTTTTTTTTTAACTTGATCATTTTTATTTAGATGGAACCCATTTGATTTGGGCCCATTATCTAACCCATAACATTAAAAACCCATTTAAATTTATCATACAGAAAAACAAGAAAGTAAATGAGATAAAATAAAAGGAATAAAATAAAATAAAATAAATAAAAAAAGTTTTTTGGAAGTAAAATATCAGAACATCAAGTTATAGACCAAAACAAGCCAAACAGAAAGCATAATCCTTTTGTCTCTTCACCTACGCGATGGCGGACGAAACCAAGGCTGGACGGGACGGCGGTCTCTGGCGGCGGTCACGACTGTGATGGGCTTTGCGCGGCCTAGATAGGGGCTGGGCGCGGCAGATCTGAACTTGGGCTCCCGCGCATGACGCTTCAGTGCAAGAAAACAGACCCGGGTCGACGACGTCGGCGTATGGAGGAGGTATTTTGACCGGGTCTTTTTTTAGTTTTACGCTAAAAGTTTCAAAAAAATTAAAATTCAAAAAAATAAATAAATATCTGGTCATCTTATTTTGATGTTTGTTTTTATTTATCCCAAAATGAGAAAAAATTATAAAAGACACAAATCACAAAAAGATTTTTAATTTTATGGTTTGTTTTTGTTTTATTTTATTTTTGGGTCAAATCAGCACCAAGCCCATTACCCACTCCAACCCATGACCCAGTACCCATTTTTGACCCATGACCCGGATCCATTCCACCCTCCTCCAACAAAACCCTAGTAGCCGCCCTTTTTCTCCCTCCCTGATGTCAACTTGATTTTCATCATGAAACCAAGTCTGTCATAGTCGTGATTGCCGCCAGAGACCGCCGCCCCGTCCAGCCTTGGTTCCGTTTGTCGTAACGTAGGTGAAGAGACAAAAGGATTATGCTTTCTGTTTGGCTTGTTTTGGTCTATAACTTGATCTTATGATATTTTACTTCCATAAAACTTTATTTATTTATTTATTTTATTTTATTCCTTTTATTTTATCTCATTTTTTTATCTCATTTACTTTCTTGTTTTTCTGTATGATAAATTTAAATGGGTTGTTGATGTTATGGGTTAGTTAATGGGCCCAAATCAAATGGGTTCCATCTAAATAAAAATTAACAAGTTAAAAAAAATATAAAGTATAAAAACAATTTTTTTGAAATTTATTAAACACTTGTACAATTAATTTGGGTAACCGTTTTTTTTTCCGGGTGTATTAGGGGTGTTGTGGGGTTAATTCTCTACCCTTCCTTATGCGCAATCGGCTTCCGAACTTGATGGTTCCAAAGACCATTTTATTTTAAAGGTTTTCCAATTTTTACCTAAATTAAATAAAGTTGGTGGCAACTTTACTTTTTTCTTAAAATCTATTTTTATCGCTGTCCCCGCCGCAATTTCGGTTGCGACAAGCGGCATCTAACAATGCATCATTACTACCCAATTAGCGAGAGTATCGGTGATCCGATTTTAGCCTTACCACGACCAAAATTTACCATGCAGTTAATGTCCCTTCGTCCATATGTTTTAATTGAACACAAGGCATAAGGGTGTCATCCTTGTTATGTTCAATTATTTGTTCCTTGATCCCCGAGTAGATATGTAATCACAAACGGGCCTAATATCACATATTGACCCATTTCCACATGGTCACGTGTATTTCACATCTCATAAAAAAATAAAATTTATATTATAAGCTCTTATGCGTGTTGCACTGGCAACTACAGTAGTTCATGATACAAATGATGATCTATTAAAATTGATTGGCCACTAGGGCTTACACCAACAATTTTGATACGAAAACAACATGTATGTCAGTGAGTGATACAGTTATTAAACACTGCAATAGATTAATCCCGGAATGAAACAAATTGGATTCAGCTTAGAAATTATGGGACATAGGAAAGGATATAGGGTTTTTTTTTTTTGAGGTAATGAAAAGGAAATGGTTCTAAAATTATGGGGATGCAGTCCAGAGACAAACCTGGCTCTCCATTAGGTGGGGATATATTAGGTTTTAAATGAAGATAGGCTCTCTTAACATCAGAGGGCTGGGAGCGATGATCGAGAAGAAGAAAATCCGCTCTCTTATTTCAGCAGAAAACCTAGATTTTATGGCAATTCAGGAAACTAAGATGGAAGTAATAGATGAGTCCTTGTGTCAACAGTTATGGGGAAATATTGTAATGCCTCCCCTGGCACTACATGTACTTACCCAAATGCGGAAAATAAAATAGAAAACATTTTCCTGGTTTACTTTCGGAAAATAAATCATCTCTTATTCTAGTTCGAAAAACAGTGTTAAAAAAACTTTGACTTATACATAAATAGCACAACCTGCATATACATACACCTCCATATCATTACACATCATCATACTTAATTACATCATCAAGACCCTTATGATTTCGGGTCATTTGTCAGTGGTTTCTAATACTTAGAAAGTAAATACAGACATATAGTTACAATACCAAAAGATTTAAGGGTTAAGCAGAGAACTAGAATTACAAAAAGACATGGCTCTCATCAGCCTGATATACAGTTAGAAGAAGCAAAACACTACCCCTATAAGTCAAACACCTAAGCTGGTCAAACTAGTGGAACCCGTTAGGGAGACCTCTATGATCATCCCTAACTGGAGAAGGATCAGGTGAACCTACTCCAACATCCACATCCGCGATGGGATCAACAACATCATCATCTAAGAGGTGATACTCTACCCCCTCCTCAGCATCCTCCACTGGATCCTCTTCAATCGGATCCTCTTCCTCAGGGTCTTCTTCAATCACATCATCATCATCGTCCTCTCCTCCAACTAGGACTATGGGTGCTGGTAACTCTGGTACAGGAGAGACAGGTGCTGATTCCGGAACAAACTGAAGTGGCGGAGGCTGATGATAAGTATTGCTGGTCTCCACCAGAGTCCTCAAGAGGAGCCATATAAGAGGTAATGGCACTTCTACTGTCCTGATGCTATGAGTACATGACATAGTTCCCACTTATGTTCCCTTTGTAGTGAGTGAAGGCCTGGTATATACAGCGCTTCGAGCCTCCGGGTGTATGACCCAAGCGTCGCCCTCATCTTTATGCTCAAAAGCTAGCCTCAGGTACCCCGAGTGGGTCATGTTGTTCATCGGATCTATCTATAGACATAATAGAGTATACTACAAAAGAGAACCAAACAAAGGTAATGCAAAGGTGAGATACCAATATATGAGCATTTTATGGTAGCCACTTACATAACACACAAACAACAACATATAAACATGAACATACATAACATAACTTCACAATTATATCAAGGAGTTCAATCCAACAACCAAATGCCATTTTATAAAACCTTCCATGTCACTTCAATGTTTACTCTCTAACTCATAATACTCCGGAGATCCTAACTTCCCTTCGTCGAGCATGATAGGCCGCGATAATGCCTATAATACAATTGTTTCGCGTTGGGTTGGCCTCTCAATTTAGGTCCAATGCCCAATTGTTCTAGGGTATCGCGTCTCACCTATATAATGTTGAATAGTTCCTGATTGAGTACATTAAGTGCTGGGTAACTGATTTCCACGGCCCGAGGTTGCAAAAGTTCGAGCCTTCCATGGGTTTTCGAGCCCGAATGTCCCTAATAGACCCAAAGACTAAAGGATCTATCTCTGGTCCGTAACTATCCAATTTGTCAGTTCACCCTTTGTGAAACTGTAGCTCGATACACAATGGCACGTCTGCCACAACGACATTTTAGCCAGACTATGCATGTAAAATCAAGGGTTCTCATTTCCACTTTTCTTTTTCGCATCATTTCTTTCCTTGTCAAGGCTTAAAGCTCTTGACTACTTTTATTCGGGTATTAGATACATTCTAAATACCAACTCAAGATTTTTAAACCAAAATAATGATTTTAAAAAAAATCTCTTCCTCAATTCGAACACTAGCCCGACGTCTCGGAAATCTAGGTTCTTCTCAATAGGAACACTAGTCTGGCTTTATCGGCACTCCGAATTCAGTCCGATATCTCGGCAATCCAAATCCAACCCAGGTTTTATAGCTCGGAGACCTAGGTCCTTTTCTTTCCTCAAAACTCAAAACAGGAATCCTAGCCCGTCATTTCGGTAATCTAGGTCCTTTCCACTTCATTTCTTTCCAATGATTTCCTTTTCCACTTGATTTTCTTTTTCGTTCAGTGAAAAACTAAATTCAAAAACAAAAATCCTTGCCTTCTAGACTTTGTACCATAAATAACTTTTCATGCTTAGAAATACATTTTTCAATAAACTTTTCTTAAAAAAAAAAAATCCATTTCCACAAACTTAGAAAACCACTAAGAACCTTTCCTAACTTTTGAACAAAATTCAACTCTCTCAATAAATAGATTTATCCAATAGATTACTTTTGTCTAAAACTTTCCACTTTTGAAAAAGAAACACTTTTGTAAAGCTTAAAAAAAATCTTTGTTTTTCAAAGGATTTCTTCATTTTTAAAATCTTTGTTTTCTCAAAACATTTTTCATAGACTTTTAAAAATTTTCCATCTTCTTTCTTCTCCTAAACTTTAGCCTATCTCAACACTTTCTTCATTAGAATTTTCTTTCCACTTTGTTAAAGAAAACAAAACATCACTATTTTAATATTTTTGAGTTAAAGCATTTTAATGTCTTAGTCTTTGTTAACAAGCAATGACCAGTGTCATGCCATCAGCCAATCACAGTCAAACAAAACAATAACTATAGTTCAACAATAGCATGTTCATTTTCAACAATTCCAATAATATCAACACAGATAATTCCAAGAACATTATCACGTAAACCATTCCAATAACATCAACATATATACATATTCACAAGTCACCAAGTAATTCCAACACACATATTTAAACCAATCATGTAATCAAATCATACAAACAGTAAACATGACTAGCCAATTAGCTCCTCAGGCAAACTCTCTTTACCTCAAACAGTGAAATCTTTACCTGTGAATGGTTGTCCTAGCTCTAGTTTCCTCCCACGAATCCAGAAAGTATACTTATACTACGTTTCCTTCACAAAACATCACAATACAAGTTAAGTTTTGAAAATTTCCTTCTAACTCACTAGGAGTAGATTTTCGGCCTATACAGGGAAAGTAGGTTAGGGATTTTTGTTGAACCTAAGCTCTTAGATTTTGATTATCTATGTACTAGAGAGTCTAAAACAAGTATTAGATTGAAGAAATGAAACAAAAATATTAAACCCTCCCTCCATGTAAATTTCGGTCAAGAGGGGTTTCATGGGGTTAGGGTTTCATTTTTTTTTTTCAACAACAACAACACAACTACTAGGTTCATGAAGATGATAAGATGAGGTTAGTTTCACAAGTCTTGATCATCACAAGAAAATATGATCCAAGTTTCATGAAAAGAGAAAATGGGTTTTCAACTTTCAAACACAACCATGGAAAGAAAGAAATGAAGTAGATAAATAAGAACAAGAGTATATGACAAGAATCTTACCCAAGTAGAAGATTGATGAAGAAAGTGGTGAAGACTTGATGAAATCCTAGAGGAACTCCAAGAACTTTGCTTTTCAAAGTGTGATAGAAGGATGAAGAAAAATGAGAGTGGGGGTGGGGGGTTGCGGGTGGGGTCGGGGGGGTTGATATTTTAAGGCTTTGTTTGCCTTGAGGAAGCCTAATTAATAGGTTTTCAAACAATATAATACTATATATTTAAAGTTATCATGATGACCTTTAGTGACTCATGATGTGACAATTTTCATGAGTCCTCTCAATCACTTCCATCATCTCTGCTCCATATTATCTCTGCACCACACTCAGTTCTACCGTTTACCCAACTGAAGATTTTTACGCGCTTTCCGTTTGATTATTTCGCCCGAAAAAACTATAATATATATTTTAGAGTGAAATTATGGAAATGACCGATATCTCTTAAAAAGTGATGAAAATCATTGATCTTTCGTTCATTTCTCAAATTTAGGTTTCCTGATCAGTAATTTATACTGTCGGTGAAAACACAGACCGGGTTTCATCTGAATTTTCAACCCAAAATTTTACTGAAACTTTACATTATCAAACATGATCTTAATATGATTTTGTTTTAGTCAAAATCATTTTTCTAGGTTCCGGATAAAATATAAACATATTAATATCTTTGCAGATATTGGAAAGCATTGAAAAATCGGGGTGTTACAAATATAGACTTTAATTGGAGCTACTCTTCACCGAGGGGAAGCTCGGGGGGGATTTTGAATATATGGAATTCATGCACTTTGACATGTGTTTGGAGTGTAGGGTTAATATAACTAAATGTTTTGTGGTTAATATTTATTCACCGTGTTCAATGATGGGTAAGAGGAGGTTGTGGGAAGATTTGAAAAGGGTTAAAATTAGTATTGGGAATGGGTTGTGGTGTTTTGTGGGAAACTTTAATGCCGCGAGTAGTACAAGAGAAAGAAAGGGTACTAGTATAAATGTGAGGAGCCAGGAAGCTATGGGGTTTAAAAGATTTATTGCAGAGATGGACCTAATTGATCCTCCTCTACTTGGGAGGAAATTTACGCTGTACAAAGCGGTTGGCTCGTTGATGAGTAGATTGGATCGGTTCCTGCTGTTAGAACAATAGATCCAATTCTGGAAAGTAGAGTCCTAATGGGCGTTAGGTAGAGATGTTTCAGGTCATTTGCCGATCTTCTTAAAAAATGGAATGAAGAAATGGGGACCAAAACCTTTCCGATTTAATAATTGTTGGCTCTCTCATCTGGAGATAAAAAGTGTTGTAGAGAAGTGCTTGATAGATAACAATGTACAAGGTTGGAAGGCCTTTGTTCTGAAAGAAAAACTGAAGCCCTTGAAAGGTGAGTTAAAGAAATGGAATAAGGAGGCTTTTGGAAATATTGATATAAACATCCAATCTCTTGAAAGTGATATTAATAACATGGACTTTAGGGCAGAATCAGTAGGAATTTCGGAGCGGGAAGTGGAATTTAGAATAAAGAAATTTTCAGAGTTGAGAAAGGCCTTAAATGACAAACAGAGCTTATTTAGACAGAAGTCACGGGTAAAGTGGTTGAAGGGTGGGTGATGCAACTATATCTTTTTTCCACGCATGTTTAGCTACCTGGAGGATTAAAAATAGATTGGTGGCAATTAATGTGGAAGGTTTATGGGTACAAGAGGCAAACCAAATAAGGGATGAAGTAAAAAAGTACTTTTCAAATATTGTTGCAGAGGAAAGGTGGCAAAACCCTTTTTAGATGGTGCCTCATTTCATCAATTATCAGTGGAGAGTGTGAGGGCAATTGCATATCCTTTTTCCATGGAAGAATTGGAAATGGTTATTGCTAGTCTTGATGGTGATAAAAGCCCGGAGCCTGATGGGTATAATTTCAACTTCTTCAAAAAAATATGGAATCTATCGAAAGAAGCGGTGTGGAGGATGGTAGGAGAGTTTTATGAGCATGCTAGGCTCTCAAAAGGGCTATTATCTTACTTTGTTGCTCTTATCCCGAAGATCCAAAACCCACAGAAAATAGGAGAATATAGACCTATTTCTCTATTAGGTAGCCTATATAAAATCCTCTCCAAACTGCTTGCTTCAAGGTTGAGGTCGATTCTTAACCCATTAATATCGGACAACCAATCAGGCTTGTTACCTAATAGACACATTTTTTATGGAGCTGTTATTATAAATGAGGTGGTGGATTATGTAAAAAAGACAAGGAAACAATGTCTTATTCTCAAGGTGGATTTTGAGAAAGCATATGACTCGGTAAATTGGAAGTTCTTGGATTACATGATGAGGAGGATGGGTTTTTGTGTTACATGGAGGAAGTGGATTAAAGAATGTATTTTCTCAGGTAGTTGTTCAGTTTTGGTCAATGGAAGCCTAACGGAAGAAATCGAGATTCAGAGGGGGACTAAAGCAGGATGATCCCTTAGCACCATTCTTGTTTCTAATGGTTGCAGAGGGATTGTGTGGTTTGGTTAAGAGTGTTGTGTCAAGAAGAAAATACAAAAGGTTAAGGTAGGAAATGGTGGTGCAGAGGTGTCAATTCTGCAGTATGCGGATGATACTTTATTTGTGGGGAAGCGAGCTGGGAGAACCTTTGTTCAATGAAGTCGATTCTGAGATGTTTTGAACTTGTTTCAGGGCTTAAGGTGAATTTTCATAAAAGCAGTCTGGTGGGTGTAAATGTGGACAAGTCCTTCCAAGAATCGGTTGCTGTGTTCCTAAATTGTAAGAGAGGGGGACCGCCTTTCAAATATCTCGGGTTACCTATAGGGGCCAACCCGAAAAGCGTTCCTACGTGGCTGCCTGTTATAAATACAATGGAGCATAGGTTAGCATAGGGAAACACCTCTCAGTTGGGGGTAGGATTACTCTCATAAATTCAGTATTGAATAGTCTACCGATATACTACTTGTCTTTTCTAAGAATTCTAGGAAGGGTGCTGAAAAAACTAGTGCATAACAGAGAGACCTTTTGTGAGGAGCATTGGAAGAGAGAAGGAAGATTCCTTGGGTGAGATGGGAACTAGTTTGTAGGCCAAGGGAAGAAGTGGGCTTAGGTGTAAAGAATATTGTGTTGTTTAACTTGTCTCTTCTAGCAAAATGGAGCTGGCGTTTAATCAAAGAAAAAAAGGGGCTTTCGAGATATGTTGTGGTTTCCAGGTATGGCTAGATGGAGGGTGGGTCTTCCTTCATTCGTGGAGCTCAGCTTGTAGAGAGAAGTGTGTCCACTGGTGGAAGGTCATTTGTAAAATTGGTAAGTATAGACATCCGAAAGATTGGTTTCAGATGGACTTGATGAAAAAAAAGTTAGGCAAAGGTGATTCAACTAATATTTGGGAGAATGCGTGGATAGAGAATCGTAGTCTGAAGGATTCTTTTCCTAGGCTCTGTAACATCTCAGAGGATAAGGATAAGATGGTGGCAACCTTAGGGGAGTGGCAGGACTCTAATTGGAAGTGGATTTTGAGTTGGAGGACGAACCTCTTTAGTTGGGAGGAGGAAATGTTGGAGGAAATGTAGAACCTATTAAACTCAGTGGTACTACTGAGAGAAAAGGGTGATGAATAAATCTGGCTATGGGATGACTCTATGTCATATTCTTCAAAATCTGCATATCGATGGCTACAAGAAAAATGCTGCCCCTCGGTGCATAGTCAGGCTTGGGAGCATGAGATATTTAAAAGTTTTTGTAAGTCTAAAGTGCCAACTAAAGTGCTGGCCTTCTCTTGGCAGGTTATTTTAGACGAAGTGCCACAAAGTTTAACCTGTTCAAGAGGATGGTTTTGGTAGAGCAACATGACCTTAATTGTGTTTTTTTTGTGGGGAGAGTATTGAAGATACAAGACATCTTTTCTTATCCTGTGAAATAGCCTCCATTGTTTGGATGCAAGTATATGTTTGGCTTGGTTTTGAGGTTGCTTTACCATCCACGCTTTTAGATTTGTATCTGTTGCATGGTGGATTATTTGCATGTAGGAAATGTCGAAAAAAGGATTTCTGTTTTGGCATACTGTTTTGTGGTCTATGTGGTTAGAGAGAAATGCGGTAATCTTTAAAAACACCCTTTTTGATATGATTAGGTTGTTAGATTTGATTAAGACTATGTCTTGGGCTTGGTTTTCAGCTACATCAGCTTCTTTAGGCTCTATCCAATTTTTCTCTGACTGGTGCATGAATCTGATGGAGTGCTTAAAAAATCACTGACATCTTTGTTAAAGGCTTGTGTGCATGGTTCTGTATGGTGTTATTGTTGCTGTTATGGTGACTTGGTTATATTGCCCTACTATTTTTCTGACTGTCATATATCTTTGTGGAGTGTGGGTTGTTCCACGTTTTGTCTATTGCTGATTGGATGGAGGCTCATTATGATGAAGTTCAAATATAAACAAAGTTCTGAAATTCTGATTGAGAGGTTAGGGATGGTTAATGCTGGCTCTGCTCTTTTTCTAGATGATGGAGTGCGAGAGAAAAAAGCTGAGTGGATGAGATTTGAGAGAGAGGGATACAATTGAGTGACAAATAGGCGAGGCAGAGAACCAAAATGTTGTATGATTTTTCTAACTTGTTTTGATGGACAAAGAGCCATTTTTTATGTTGTCTGTGCAGGTTGGTTTTGGATGCTGCAGGAAAGGACCGAAGGCTATCCTGAGAGTTTAAGTGAGGTCACAAATGAGAGTCTGTAGTCTTTGAGTAAAGAAATTTAAAGAGGTGAAAGATTTGGAGTGATGTGAGCTTTTATACTGCTATGCGGGTTTGGAAGACTGAACAACATTTTCTCTTGAGTTTCTCAAAATATTCTGATGCTCTATAATGGTCAACAAGGTTTCAAGCACTCTGCCATTAATTTCAGGAGACTTTCTCATTTATGGTTTTGATGGTAATGAAGAACTCTACAATTTTGTGGTTTTAGGGTCTGCATATTGATGTCTGGAATGCCTGACCTGTGAAGTTGTTTTTCAGCTTTTGAAGGCTTGGTCGACTTTGGTTTTTCCTTTTGGTTGATCTTCATGGATGGTGTTCGATGACCTGTTGCTGCACCTTGCCTTGGGGTGTTGGTGAAGCGCATGATGGACGGTGTCAATGAAGTTGTTATGCTGATTTTGTTTTGTCATCTGGTTTTGCTGTTTTGGGTACTTAGATATTGGGCAGAAATAATGTGTTCTTGGGATGTGTTTTTTTTTTGTTCTGATCTAGTGATTGGCTGATCTTTTTGGGGCAATTTACGATAGGGTGTTTTATTATTTGGGGCTAAAGAATACGGTTGGGTTTTTTTGGTTCCATAGACGAAAATCTTTATATATTTGATTCTGTTTCTTGTCAAGGACAATATCGTTTTTACATAGATTCATTTAATTTTTTTTTCTTAATTTGCATACTAGTTTGAATACTTCTTATGCTCGTAATTAATATACATTTGCTTAAAAAAAAAAAAAAAAACCACATGTTGATATAACGAGTCAAGTTTGAGTGCAAACAAATAATCTAGTCATAATATCAAGTCAAGTCCGCATCAAGTTAAACCCATTCTATGAACTCCTTACCGATGCGAACAATGAAAGAATAGCTTTTCCATACATGCTATATTACCGTTGATAAAAGTTTGGGTCATGTTAATCAGTGCCTATAGAACATTGGTTAAAGATATCAAAAACAGAAATTTTTTATTGAAAATATAAGTGTATAACTCTTTAAAATCTTAAATATAATAACTCCCAATAAAAATTTTCTAATCTTGGTTCCTTAACCAAAGTTTTTACATAAAAGGATGACATGATGGAAACCATAAATATAATATTAAATACTCCCTCCGGTCCTTATTATAAGAGGCAAATGACTACTTTTTTTGGGTCCAAAATATAAGAGACATGCATGTATTTTGACAAATATTAAATGCTTATTTCCAATTTTACCCTTATTTATAATAGGGTTTATATTTACGAGATAGTGCAACTTTCAATACAAGTAGGTTTATTCATTAATTATTGAAGGGTTAAATTTGTAAATTTATATGAATATTATTTACAAATAGCTTATTTCAATGCATTTTCTTGGTCTGTGTGTTTTAGGATTTTGCCTCTTATATATAGGACCAGAGGGAGCATATAATATAAAAAATGTCAAAGTTTATTTGTTAACTTTATGTTAAAAATTAAAATATACCGTACCCTTGACATCGATATTCTAATAAGGAAAAAGTAAAGGGATGCATGCTTAGCTCAGATGGCGCAACGTGGTGCAATCACCAACCTAGGAGGAGGTTAATGGTTTATTGTCACCTATCACCCCAACCAACCAAAAGCACTTCCGTAATAGCTAATTCTTTCTCCTTCCAATCCAACTCCTCTCCACCACCACCACCTGTCCCACCTCTCTCCCCCAAAACCTATAGCTGTCAAAATCCAGAACAACCTCTTTACTCGGGTTAGTTTACTACCATAAGTTTACTAACAAAAATATGTGACTTAAAAACTGATCAATGAATGAACTCATCAACTCGGTACATGCTTGAATAATGTGTTCGTGTTTCGTGGTGGCACATTCGAGTTCAACTAATGGCTGGGTGGCATGTGTGTGCAATGCCAGCAAGTGATTATATTATTATTGGTTGGTGCTGGACGGTGACGGTACTCCATGGTGACGTCAACAACTGAAGATACAGTATGAGAAACGGGCAATGCTATGCTTAGTATAAGAATAACGGTTTTTCTATCATGTACAACTTTGCACATGTTAAGAAACCCAAAAGAAACAATTATTTATTGGAAAACTAAATAGGTCAGTTTTGAAAATATAAAATACACAAGTTCCTATATAAAATTACTATTTTAAGATCCTTAACATATGCAAAATTGCACAGGTTAGAAAAACCCTAAGAATAATGATATTTACGTACAAAAATAATGTGTAACACCCCATATAAAAAATACTCTTCAACACTTATTTATTATTTTCTTTCATTATATATTTCATCGCTCTTAAAACACCACATCAACTATATGATATCTATATATGGTGTCAAAATTTGAGCCTAATATATCATTATTGTAGTAAAAAATGTTTTTACGTCCTTTTTGTTTACAGTATCAATCACTTCTCTCTCTCTTTTTTTTTTTGGTGTTTTACTTTTTTTAATATTATACTCAAATAACTTAAACTTATAATTAAATGTAAATAACACTTGATTTTCCATAAATCAGATTTGTTAAAAACGTTTCTATCCTAAATAACGAGACCCTAAACATACTTCGTTCCAGTCCTCTAGATAATCATTTACCAATCTTATAGATGAACTATGTGATTTTAAACAACCAAGATAGGAACGTATATATAATAAACCAGAAAACAGTAAACACCATAGAAGTTTTACTAGTGGGACTTGGTGAAACATTACACAGTAATACACATTTACAGATTCACTCAAAGTAACTCACCTTTCCAACTCGTCCAAACTCAGATCGGAAGCCCATATTCCGATCACAAAACCCACATGCATTAATTAATTTACTTTTCAGCACAGTCAAGTAAAGCTAGCTAGACCTAGTACATATTCACAATTCTCACCATCAAAAGGCCGCAACAAAATCAAAATAAACTCTCATCATTTAAAACCTTACGTTAAGGTTGTTACGGTCTGATGCGGCCATATTACGATCGATGCGGTCCATAGTTTAAAACCTTATTCCAAAGTTACAAAGACAAACTCAAACTAAGAGCAGCTTTAACATCTAATCTCCATGCAAACCCACCACTCTCCATTCTCCACACATCACATGGCACAGTCATCACTGAGCTTCTCTCTTTCCTACCACCACAACAACCGCACTGTACCCTAACCCTGCACGTGAACCCACCGTACGGTACCCCAACTCTCATCACCACCCACACCCCTCCCTCACCCACCATTTCTCTATAAGCCCCATTCGTCCACGTCACCCTCCCGTCACCGTCCGATATGAACCCCGGACACGTGTCACCACTCAGATTCACCTTCCTCTCCTCATCCGTACCACCCAACACCTCCTCCTCCTCCCGCCACGTGTCCGTCACAGACTCCACCGTCACCACCGATCCACCCAGCCCCACCGGATCCACATCCACCACCTCACTCAGCCACGCCGGCACGGTGTTGCTACTTTTATTCTCCGGCGCCGGAAGAGGGTCCTTCGGATCAGGAGTTTCTGGAAGCAACGGGAGAGTAACCACCGGAGAAGGGGTGGTGGTTTTTCTTCTCCGGCGGGTATTCCGGTTGTACCGTTTCTTCTTGTTGCTGTTATCTTTGGCATACTTTCTTTTGGCTCCGCCGCCGCTCTCCGACGAGGATACGTCGGAAACCGCCGCGCCGGAGATGGGTTTGGGGGCGATAGGGCGAAACTTGAGCATTATTGTGTTCATCTTGGACATATCGTATGCACCAGTCGCTGCATACCTAGCGATGCAACAACCTCCTCTAGTGTCCATTGGTTTTTGGGTTTTTATTATTGCTTTGATGTGTGTTTTTGTTTGTGTTTTGGGAAGTGAAAGAGAGTGTGAGAAGTGAAAGGTGGAAGCACCGAATGCACTGTGGGTGCAAGGGAAAGAGGTGGAGTAGAGGGTTCACTTTATAGGAAATGTATGAGAGACACGTGCGAGGGTATTGAGACACGTGTGAAACTATGTAGGCAACGAAAACAGACAAATTCTTATGTTATGTTCACTGTTTAGTTTTGGAGAATATTTTTATATTCATTTTGTATTTATTCTTAATTTTTTTTTAATTGTTATTTTATTTCTTATTTTTAGTATTTAATTTATATTTATTTGTAGTACATAAGAGGAGTTTTTTTTTTTTTTTTTTTTTTTTTTTTTTTGTGAAACATAAGAGGAATTTGTATCTATCTAGTATCTAGGTTTGAAATTACAAATGCTGGAGAATCACATTCTCATAAACATCGTTACTATAGGAGCGTTATTGCTTACTAAGTACATTTTTTTGGTATTTTGCTTACTAAGTACTTTGAAAAATATGTTTGTTAGTAATTTAAATTTGGATTAAAATAGTATGCATATGTGTTTTTATTTTAATAACTAAAATAGAGAAACAAATTTTACTGATTTATCAAAATATTATTGGATGTCTACGTAAATATCATTTATACTGACAATGCATAAAAATTAAACTCTTTAATTTTTTTGAAATATTTTTCTAAATTTTTTGAGAACAAATTAGAAATTTGTTTGGTTCATATTCTATATTCCTGGACATATGTCATAATTCTATATTCTTGCTGTATAAAATATTATATATTATTAAAATATTTAATTTTCAATATAATTAATAAAAATATAAAAATCAAATTGAATATCCTTTACAACAGAATACATTCATATTTTTAATTTTTTTAGTACATTTTTATTTTTTTGTAATTAATGTGTTATAATTATGTCCATAATTGGTATAATACTAATTTATAAATTAAAAATTATAATTAGGATTAAAATTATTAAGCATAAAATAAAAAAAATCAATAGTTCTTGTAGTTTTTATGGTCTTTAATACTTTTTTTTTTGCGGTTATTAACAAGTAAAAAGTAAATATTTAAATTAATTAAATAAGAGAAGTGTCATGCATGGGGTGGGAAGTGGTGCGTTGGTAAGGGGTCTATGAATATTTTAATAATTTTGTCATGTAAATCTAATTTTCTGAATCTCCGTTGAAAATTAAAATTTACTAAATTATGGCCATGTATATTCCCTGGGAACAATTAATACCTAGGGACATTTTTTAAATAATTGAGACAAACATAAACAGTCCCAATTAACAGCTTACTTTGCATAATTGAAACAAATACCACAATGTTTTTTTTTTCCTTCCTTTATCACCACCCACATTCTTTTTTTTAGGCACGGGACGGGATCCAGAATATCCCCACAGTTGATAGTCGTGGTCTGTAAGACTAATCTCCTGAGGATGTAGAGTATCAAGGACAATTCCTTTACTTATAGATGCAGCTCTATTCTCATCACCAGGATTCGAAACATGAATATATGGTTAAAGGGTCCAAGCTACTAGTCACTCGTCATGCTTACCATTGTTGCTAGTTTCTTTTGGGTGATGCAGTGGTGTCTTGGTGATAGAGTGACGAGTGAGTTCATGGGAAATGAGGAAAGAGATGGCACAACAGTAGTTTGGGCTAGTACAATTGATGACATCAGGATGGAGAGACAACGATGGAGGTTCAGGAAGTGATGGTGGTTGCAGGTGGTTTCATAGTATTGGAATTGAGATCGGTGGTGACACAATGAGTGGTGGTCAGGTGATTGATTGCGGGTGGCTCTGGTTTGAAGTTGTTGGGATCATGGGTAATGAAATAGTGACTTAAAGACGTACAGTGATACTTGTTTGATTTGTTGCGATGATAGTGAGTGTTATGCAACATTTAATTGATAGCAAATAAGCTATTCATGTTTGAGTAGATAGTACAATTATTTTTAATTTTATAAAGTAGAAATATTCATATAAATACAATGGTAACTCCAACACAACTTCAACTCATGTACAAGGTTAATATTTGACCAATATTACGTTAGTATGAGTGCAACTGACTTAGGATCCCTTAAGTAAGATCTCGGGTTTGAGCTAGGGACGAAGCCAGATCTTCATGCCTGCAAGGGCCAACTGAAAAATAAAATAAAAATTACAGAAACTAAAAAAAAAAAAAAAAGACTACCTGAAAAATGAACCGCATACAAAGACTACAAAAAAATGTCTAAAGCTCTATATTGTTAAGTCTTCATATCATATATGTATCTAAATAACCATCGCAGGATAAGCATTGGAAGAAAAATGAAATACGAAAAAAAAAAAAAATACAAGAAAGGAAAAGTATTGCCTAGCATGTGCCTAGGTAGGAATTGAACTCACGATCTAGCAATTATAAAAATCACTCAAACCATCACACCAAGGCATGTTTTGATGTAATTATACTAGTAAAATTTATTTTTTTAAATAAACCGGTAGGGGTCAGGGCCCCTTTAAAGCTATATGTAGCTTCATCTCTGGTTCAAGCATTGTGAATGGAAAAAATATGGTTAGGAGGAGAGATCCCACTAAGGATACCCAATCAGGTTCCCGGCGGAGATTAATCATTCGATGGATACTTTTCACTTATAATATGCTTTTTTTTTTTAACTTATAATATGATAAAAAAAAAAAGTATAAGGTTAATGCATATAGTTTTTTTTTTTTTTTGATAAGCAGGTTAATGCATATAGTACATAACCTTAGTATAATAGATAACATAAATGATTTTTGGACACACGATCCCGACACCGTATATCTTTCGAAAATTAAATTCCAGACATGCAAAATAACTTTTTTGAAGTTAAATTCTGGATATGTAAAACAACAATTCGTATGTTTTAGAGTTATTGGAATTTATTTTCTGGACATGTAAAATTTTAGACGTCCGAAATTTAATTTCTGGAAATATAAAATGAAATATGACATGCGAACTTTTACACATTCGAAATTTAATTTCCGAACATATCGTATTTTTATACGATGTCTGACACCCACCGAATATTCAAATAATAGCACTGAATAGATAAGGTTAACACATTTAGTACATATAGTACGTTTTCTGTGATTATTTTATGGCTCCATATAGTACATATAGTATGTTTTAATTGTATGCATTTTATCATCAGAGACTCAGAATATAACTTTTATATATTTTTTAATTTAATTAATATGCATAATCAGTAAAAAAAATTATATTGTCACTCAATTAAAAATCATAAAATGCATATCGACTTTTAAGATAATTATTATCAATATAATAATAAATTATTTTTAATGATATATCAATTTATAATTGATTAATAATATATTTTTTTATGTGCATATATACCAAATAAATCATATGTTTCTTTTTGCATGTATACACTTAATTCTTTTTTTTTTTTTGATATATTATAATCATGTATACACTTTATTCTGACAGTATCAAGATGCAAAGTGATGTATTTTCAAATGACGCTGGTGTAACATTTTTTATATGTTATTAAAATTAAAATTTTGTTATTAATGTTCTAAGATACTACTACAAGAAATTTCCTACCTGAAAATATGTAAGGAATTTTAATTTTTTAGTATTTGTACTATTTTATTTTATTCAATATTCCTTTTTTGATGGAGATTTTACTCAATATTCTCAAATTCATTAATGATTGAAAAATTCATATTATTAATATTTCTTACTTTAGTTGCATTTTTAATGTAGCAAACTAGGCAATTGACGTCTTGGACATTAATTTGAAAAAAAAAATTATTATTATTATTCTCATCTGTTTCTTGTTAATATTGGTTACTTTTATTTTCGTATATTATCTTTATCAATTATAAATGTGGTTAGATTTAGCTATTTATTTCATAACCTTTTCTTGCACACAAAAAAAATAAAAAAAAATTACCAATCCATAAACTTTTTTCTGAAATTTTAAATGAATAATTAGAAAAAATGAAAATAGACTGATAAGAATGAGATTTGGTCATCGGTATTTTCAAAAGCTTGTTTAATTTTATTTTTTTATAAGCAAAAAGTGAATGAATGAGAATAAAAGGATACTCAAGTCCATATACGAAAGCTAAGCCCAATGTAAATAAATACTGCTAAATAAAAATAATATGCATATTACACTAGCCTAGAGCCAAAATACCAACTAGGATAAAGATAAAAGCAAACCAATCAAAGCACGCAGTCTCTGAATTATAAAACCGAGGACAAACTTCCAGTAAGCTATGCATGCTCTCTATTTATTGTTTAAATTAAATAAAAAGGTATATTTAAATATGTTGTATATATAAATTTTTTATATTATTAGTCAATCATATTTTTTTTTTTTTGATAAGCAAAGATTTATTCAAAAAGAAGTATAAGAGATACTCAAACCCAATATATCAAGGTAATAAGAAGTCACTTAACTGACGGTAAGCAACTCAAAGGACTCAAATACCAATCGGAATATGTTCATCCCACATTTCTCCCTGCTCTAGATTAACCAATCATATAATATTGTATTATAAAAATATTCATATTAATCATTTTAAACTCATATATATATAATACTATAAAAAAAATTACTAATGTCTTACTAGTAGGGACTCAAATCTACAACTTGTTAGATACGAATACGAGATCATATCTTGCTCCACTAGACCAACCCCTTAGGGTTAATATATAAATATTGGTTAAAGTAATACTTTGATCCCTATACGTGATACGAATTCTCGATTTGGTCCTTATACATAAAAAATTATTAAAACGGTCTTTATACGTACAAAAAGTTTCCATTTGGTCCTTATACATTACCTGTTTGGTCCCTATACGAGCAAAAAATTATTAAATCAGTTCCTAATATTTTGTACGGCATGGACTAAATGGAGACTTTTTTTACGTATAGGGACCATTTTAATAATTTTTTATGTATATGGATCAAATCGAGAATTCGTGTTATTTATAGGAACTAAAGTATTACTTTAACCATAAATATTTTATATGAATAAATACATTGAAATTGAAATTAAACCCGTAACATGGCTATGCTCTCCCTTTCTGTTATTCCATGAGCTTCTAAAAATTTCTCACGGACAGAAACGTGGCGCAGAAGGGGACAAGGCAGTGGACGAATGGGAGGTCGAAAGGTGACTAGTGGGGGCGCCAGAAAAGAGGCACGTACCATTGAGCTTTGTTGCATGTGTTGGGTTGTTGGTGAAAAATCATATTCTAATTTTTTTTTCTTAATTGCATTTTTTGTCCTTAACTATTGGTCATACATAATTTTGATTTCGATGATTTTTTTAGTATATTTGGTTTTCGTATTTTTTTAATATTGTAAATTTTTTCTTTCTATTTAATATCTATTAATTTTTCAATGATCAATAATAAAGATAAATCACTTCTTTAAGCCTATAGAACATCTGTTTGAGTTTCAGAAAGGAAAGCAATGTCATAAAAGGAGGGATACAACTAACAAATGTCATAAATGAACTATTGAATTATCTTGAAGTGGAGAGTTAGAGAAGGAAATAAGATTAATCAGAAGTTCTATATGTTTAGAGCAATAATTTTTCTTTATAAATTATTGAAAAAATCGAGGAATATAAGACAAAACGATCAAATTGCAACATTAAAAAGATACAAGGATCTAATATTCTTGAAAAAATAATATGAATCAAAATCGCATATATCCAGTAATAGTGGCACCAAAATCGGAGTTAAGCCTAATTTTTTCTTATATTTATTTTTATAATTATTTTGTAGTTACTGTTTAAAAGATTTTTGTATTGAAAATAGATTAATTAATAATTATAAAATATAAGCATAAAACTCTGAAAAAGGTGTAAAAATCGTCGTGGTTTTCGGTAAGGTGGAGGTTGCATGGACCACGTGTGCCAATAGGATATATATGGAGATGAAATGGCAGAAAGAAAGGAAATTTTCAGTTTCCATAATTAGAACGGGATAGGCGCCAAGTGTATGGCTCAATAACGACGGAATCTCCTTCCATTTTCTTTGTCACGTCACAATAAGATCAGATTTCATCTCAGTTGACAACAAACAACGATTTTTTTCCTCAAGGTTATTCTTCGTTGGAAGTTGGGATAGTAATTCCCCTTATAAGTATTTATGCTTTTATTTCATGTTTTAAAAAGTAATTACTAAATTATTACATAATTTTATTCTATTTTCTGTTTTAGAAATGTATTCAAGAACATTGAACAACATTTTGTTGTTTTTCACGATTTCCTAAATAAATCTTTAGAAGAAATAAAAATTGGAATGAATTTGTATTGGAATTCAATATATGGTACAAAACAATATATGGGAGAAAAATGCTAATATTTGATTTCAATGGAATTGAATGTGGCTATTATTCTTCTCAATTAAAAAACACTGTCAATGATAATGAGAAAAGCAATCATATTATTTCAAATAAGAAGCAACCGCTCTTTATCAATTTAAATTCAAATATTCGTATAATAATTAGTATTAATTCACAATTAATAATTCACATTCAAGCGTTATGATATTAATTTATTGAATTAAATTTAATTATGGAATAATACATGTACCTTACTTACATTTGCCATTTCAAAAAAATTGCATCCCCATGGTTTTAATTCAAAATCATAGCATTTTACTATAAATGAAGATCAACCACGATATTCATCATATCAATTTATCAAAATAAAATAAAATGTGATACAATAAATTCTTGTGGGAATTCAAATGAGAATGTTTTAAAAAATTAAAGGCTAGCAGCGTGTGTGTGGACTATAAATATTTGGGTACTTCTAAACGAACAACAACCTTATTCAATTTTTTTTCTCCTTTGTTGACATGTGCAACAAATTTTGTTATGCTTGGTTCTTCCTCATAAAGATTGCCAATCGTGCTTGGGGAGGAACACATGCTAGCGACTTTTTGATAGGGACACCAACATGTAACATAGCTGATTTGAAATATTGCAAAATGGTCAGTCAATTATTCTATCATACCCGTAATTAACATCGATCATTATGCTAATACTACGTGTTCGCAGGAATCCAACTTTATCGTCATGGGTAAAGTTGAACTTATTTTTTATAATGATTGTTGGTGGTATCATTCTTGCGGACCCAAATATGTACTTTTATTGAAACCATGGCATTCATTAGGCTAATGAGATTCCTAGGTGCTATTATTGTCCTACCTTTTCTTATTGCATTTATTTTATATTTGTTAGTTTGTTTTGAAATCAACAGTGTTCAAATTTGTGGATATGTGTTTACGAATATATTGTATCAAGGTTCAGGTAACAGATGGAACGGATTCAACAATTTTTGTTATATTCAATCGAGAGGCGGCCACTCTTTTCAACAAAAGTTATTTGGAAATGTTTCAGTCTAGCGAGATGACATGTTCAGTCCTACAGATTTTTCTGAATTGGTAGGTCAAACATTCCTCTTTAAGGTGAAGGTAACTGACCTTTCAGTGTTAGAACGGGAAAAATCCTATCGTGTAAAGAAACTCACCAATCATGTCGGCCTCTTGCTAAAGTTCAAAGATTCCAACAGCCTAGAAATCTAACTTCGCTACCAACAAGGATGTTAATAGGGTTTGGGGAACTTAATTAGACCATTGGAATGTTTCTTTTGGTCACTCTATTTGAATTTTATGTATTCAATTTTGTTTGTTTGGGATGACATTCACTTTTAGGTATTCAATTTTTTTTTTTTAAGCATTTTTATTTGATTATCCCAATTAATGATACAATTCTCAAGTTCCGAAACAATTGTACTTATTCGATGCTATAGTTACTCTTGACGAAATATTTTTAGTCCTCCCATGACTTTAAAGAATGGTGACGAAAAATATTTCGTCAAGCAAAACTATGTCATCAAATAAGTACAATTGTTTCTAAGCTTGGAAATTGTTTCATTAATTGGGATAAGCAAATAAAAATACTTAAAAAAAATGCCTAAAAGTGAATGTAATCCCAAACAGGCTAAATTGAATACATAAATTTCAAATAGTGACTAAAAGAAACTTTCCAATGCTCTAATTAAGTTCCCCAAATCCTACTAACATTCTTGTCGGTGGCATAGTTAGATTTCTAGGCTCTTGGAATCTTTGAACTTTAGCAAGAGGTCGGCATGATTGGTGAGTTTCTTTACACGATAGGATGTTTCCCGTTTTGACATTGAAAGACCAGTTACCTTCACCTTAAAGAGGAATGTTTGGCATACCAATTCAAAAAAATCCATTGAACTAAACATGTCATCTTGCTAGACTGAAATATTTCCAAACAACTTTTATTGAAAAGAGTGGCCGCCTCTCGATTGAATATAACAAAAATTGTTGAATATGTTTCATCTGTTACGTGAACCTTGATACAATATCTTTGAAAACACATATCAACAAATTTGAACACTATCAATTTGCAAACAAACCAACAAATATAAAATAAATGCAAAAAAAAAAAAGGTAGGACAATAATAGCACATGGGAATGTCATGATTTCGACAAAAGTACATATTCGAGTCCAAGTAGACTCTATAGTTACACATGCAAGAATTATACCACCAACAATCATTATCAACAATAACTTCAACTTTACCCAATACGACAGTAGGATTCCTGTGAACATGTAATTATTAGCATAAAGATCGATGTTAATTACCGGTATGATAGAATAATCGACTGACCTTTTTGCAATATTTCAATTCAGCAATGTTATATGTCGGAGTCCCTATCAGAAAGTTGCTAGTGTGTGTTCCTCCACGACTGACAATCTTTTTTGCCATGCACGCGGAAGAACAAACCTAAACAGGATATGTCACACATGTCTACAAAGGGAAAAAATTTGAATAAGGTTGTTGTTTGTTCAGAAGTACCCAAATATTTATAGTCCACACACACATTGTTGGCCTTTAAAATTTGAAAAACATTCCCATTCGAGTTCTTATTAGAATTTATTGTATCACATTTTATTTTGATAAATTGATATGATGCATATCGTGATTGCTCTTCATTTATAGTAAAATGATATGATTTTGAATTAAAACCGTGGGGGGATGCAGTTTTTTTTTTTAAATGACGTATGTAATTAAGGTACATGTATTATTCCATAATCAAATTTTAATTCAATAGTTTGATACCATAACACTTTAATGTGATTTATTGATTGTGAATTAATATCAATTATTATCCGAATATTTGAATTTAAATTGATAGAGAGTTATTGCTTCTGATTTGAAATAAGCTGATTGTTTTTCTCTCATTATCATTGAGAACATTTTTTAATTGTGATGAATATTAGCCATATTCAATTTCATATTCAATTCCATCAAAATCAAATATTAGCGTTTTTTCTCCTATACATTGTTGTGGACCATATGTTTAATTCCAACACAAATTCATTCCAATTTTGTTGTGGTGGACCGTATTATTTTATTGCAATTACTCTATATGTTTCTCTCAAATTTATTGTTGTTATCATATTATGACACTATACATGATTTTGTGTTCAAAAAGTTTCTTGTTTTATTTGGCAGGAATTTTGCCAAACAATTCAATAGAACAGGAAAATTAAAAACTGGATGGAAGTGTATCAAGTGAGCGACACGTGTCTCTGGAGCTTTGAGAATGTGATAAGAGCTGTTATGTGTAGAAGTTTTCCGTATGTAAATTACAGAAACATTTTGGTTTGTATAGATTATAGATTTCTTTTCAATGTTTGTGATGGCTTATTCCACCTCGCATGTAACGCTTTGTTTGGTTGTAGAGGAGAAAGTGAGAGGAAAGAAAGTAAAAGGAAAGAAAGGGAAGGGAAAGAAAATGAGTAGAAAATGATATGATTGTTTATTTGTTTGGTAGGAAAGAAAACAAGAGGAAAAAAAACATTAATTTTCTCTCCTTTTATTTGGTTAAGTAGAAAGTAAGAGGAAAGAAAAAATATACTTTATGAAATAACCAAAATATCCTCGTACAATAATTTAAAAATTAAAAAATAAATTTGTTAGTGGTCTTTTCACATGAGGATGTCAGCTAAATCAGCCTTCGATGCTTCGGTTTCTGTTCATTATCTTGGTTAACGTGTTTTCTCACATATTTTTTCTCTCCCCTCTCCCTTTTCTCTACAAACCAAACAGTGGAAAACTCCTTGACTACTGTGTTTTCTATTCTTCCCTTTTCTTTCCACTACCTTCCAGCCGTTTCAAACACAGTGTAAGTATCCAATGCTAAATAGTCCAGTGAAGAATATACTAATATTGTGTTATGCTGCGGTTCGTTTTATTTAATTTTTTTTTAATAGAATCATTATGTTGCAAGCATACTAGTTACCACATTGGCTATTTATAATTTTATACCTGCCTACCCACCCATCATTGAAGTTCATTGCGAAATGACATGCCCTGCATTATTTACATAGTTTAAGTATATAATCCATTTTAATGAACTTGTTGATTTTTAAATAAAAGTCGAAATAGACATTTTACATATATTATTTTATAAAATAATTTAAATTAACCATATAATGACATTAGCTGCAATCCTAATGGCTGTTGTCTATTCTTCGTAGTTAGTCTGACTTCTGACGTTTTGCTTGGGCGGAAACCAGTTGTTCTAGCGGTAATAAGAAGGTTGAAATAATTAATATATTTTCAGATATCATCCTCTAATTGCGGACAATAATCACTTGAGATATTGAAGGGCTATGAACCTCTACCAACTAGATTTTTCCACATGCAAGAGTTAGGGATCGAATCCTTGATCACTTACTTGAAAGATTCGAGCCCGTTATCATTCAACCAACCATATGCTACTAATTTTATATATTGCAGAGAACATAAGTTAAAATCCAAAGTAATTTTTAACATAAAGTGAATAAACAAGACTATATTATTTCTAATTTAATTTAAAATATATTATAATCTTAATCTATTAAATATTTTAAAGATAAATATATATTTTCACCTTTTTTTACTAACAAAGTGACCTATTATAAATCTTATCCTTAGTTATAATGTCAAAGTTGAATATAAAAAAGATTCTGTGTTACTGACAAAAAAAACAAAACAAAAAAAGCTATAATCCAGTTTTTTCTTTAGACAACTGACGGAGATTTGAAGAAAAATCCAGTTTAATCTGTTAGGTATTTATTTAATCTTTATTTTATTTTATTCTTTATGCTGAGGCGAAAACTCCATAGGCATACATTTTAAGGCAGTAAGGCACATATCCACATATCCTAGGATCTATATCATGCCAGATTAATAGGATTCAAAGATTATGAATATACCTGGATCCATCGTACGTTCTTGACCTTAAGCGTTCTTTAAGGGAAGAACTTAATCGGCTTCTTTATGGAATGAAAGCGGCAATCGGTCACGAGCAAGAGGGGTTGATCATCTTCTTGTGCCGAATACGTACAATCAACATATCAACATAGATAACATGGATGAAGATATATAACACAGATGGTGGTGGTTAGCGGTGGCTGTATGGTTCTTCCTTAACTGGGTCTCTCGTTATACCTTAGATGCTCTTCAGATGGGTGAAGGGTGAAGAGGTAGTGTGCGTTGTGCCCGCTATATCGGGGACCATAGCCTATATATAGAGTGATGGCCAGTTAGGTTCTCATTATTCCGAAACGGACAATCAGTGACATCCACTCATATTTTAGCATAAATCTATTATTATTAAATCAGAAATCTAATTAACCATATTGCATAATTTGATCATATATCAATCATGACTTCTAATTGATAAGATAGCTTAATATAATAAATTTGTGATATTTACTCACAGTATGACATCGGAATATAATCAAATAAAATATTCCAACATACTCCCTTTCGTTATGACCACAAATGGCCAACAGAAGCATAAGCTTCTCAAATTTTTGGCGTAACTAGAAGTAACCAAGTAAAAGTGTATTTATTTATAATTTATTAAATAAAATCGTAATATACATTAAATTGAATATATATATAATACAAGCTCATTTTAGAAATATATTTTGTTAAAAACATAATGGACTTTGAATTAAATAAAAAATAAATATATCTTTATTTTCTTACTTTACATATAAACTTACCATAAAGTATTTTTTTTTAATTGCTTAAAAAAAAATATCCTTCTTGACAATCAACCCTCACATTACAAAAAATAAAATAAAATAAAATATAAATGAATCAAATGACCAAATATAGTCTTTAAATATTAAAATTAGTATAAAAATGTAGACGGATTGCCAAATCTAGATGATAACGTACATTTTACCATAATACTCAATTTTATTTTTGGTAATAATTAAAAAATAATAATAATAATTAGATAAAAGAAGCTAAGAACTCCCTAGGCATCACGCAGGATCAACCCCTAATACTTGAGGAGAAACTATCCCAGATTCAAACTTTTGAAATAAGGTAATACATTATGTCTTAGAGAAGTAAAATCATTATTCTTTTTATCACAAATTAAAATTTCCCAAATAATAGCTTAGGCATACTTATAATATAATTACAATAAAAAAATAGATAAGATTAATTCATTTTATGTAGCTTTTCTCTTGATATTTTTGTTTTCTCTCTTTTACAAAAACTGACACATAAAATAATGGTGTATGAAGAAGATATATTATGTTTTTTTAATCTTAGAAAATACAAAATAGAAATTAAAAAAAAACCTATTTGCAAAAATATGAAATTGTAAACTGATCATGGTTATGCCGGTGAGTGTTTGATCACGATGAAAGTAAATCATGTCTCTAAACAAATATTATCTATGAGATTTTGGATTCAAATCTTAGAATTATTTTAGGAAGAGTTTTATCTAACTATCCCATCTAGTCCAACTATTAGTCTTATAATTTCGTTTGTGGAATATCCGAATAAAAAAAAAAAAAATCAAGAACTGATTTTTATGGGAAAAAATAAAGCAAAAGGTGCAGCTTACCTTCCACTTAAAAAAATCTTCATGGAATACCAAAAGTGTTAACCAAATCACTACTTCTACCCATGTGGGTGTCCGAAGACTGGTAGTTACAAAGTTGAAAATGGAAAGCAATAAAGCAGTGTCTCCTATTAAAAATTCGGGGCAGGATTCCCTTGTCGTACGACACACCAAGCCAATAGGAGAACCCCAACACATGTCAATTGATAATCATAGTTCTCTCTTTGGAAGCAAGATTTAGTTAGGCTTCTAGAATAATGCCACGTACATACTTGGCCTTTGTTTATCGAATTTGGGAAGAAGAAATAAAAAAGGGAACAACGAATAACTAATAAAAAAATATGCTAACCAATATTCTTAGAATATTAATTTAAAAAATCAAAAAATAGAAAACTTATGTTAAAAGTGATGCCAATACCTTAAAAATTTAAAACCTATATTTACCAATATAATTTTTCTATAATTAAAATTCTTAATTAATATTCTTAGGACACTAATTAACATGATCCGTGATAATTATAAGTTCGGGTGCCAGCGTATAGTCTTTAGTCTTAATTAGTTTGAATTCAATAATTCCGGCAACTATTCATTAAGGTTAAAAAAGCTACATACATATTACTTTTTCGAAAGAGTAAAGGACTAAATTGGTCCCCAAAAATTTAGAGGACCCACTTTTGGTATTTGAAAAAATAAATTACTCATTTGGTCCATTAAGTTTATAAACGTGAGACATATTAGTCCCTCCTTCCACTTCCAACGTCTGTTGACTTGTCTATGTGTCCCGTTAACCATCTTTCCCAACTCATTAGTGGACTTGTGTCACCTATGACAAATTTTCACCTGAAAAATAAAAGAACAAAAGTGAAAAAAAGTGCAAAATTTTAAAACCCTAATACCTAAAAATTGTGCATGTTTTTCACTTTTTATTCGTTTTTCACTATGGAAATTTGTCATAGGTTATATAGGACCTCTAACGAATTGGGCATAATGGTTAACGGGACACATAAGTAAGTAAACGAACATTGGAAATGAAATGAGGGACTAATGTGTCCCACGTTTGTAAATTTGATGGAATAAATGTGTAATTTATTTTTTTTAAGGACCAAAAGTGGGTGCTCTAAATTTTTCGGGGACCAATTTGGGCCTTTATTCCTTTTCGAAACGTGTCTTTTATATTTGATAAAAGTATGATTGCGTAACTGTACTAATCACGCTTAGAGAAAGTGAGTGGCAGCTCCATTAGTTGTTTGTCTTGGAAAAATAGATCTTCTCCATTCAGATTATTATTCTTTTATATTTTCTCCAATCAAATATCAACAGTTTGATTAATCTAAATAGCCAAGAGATTTCTCTCCCGTTAGATTAATTCATTAATCCAACGACTGACATTTGACTAAAGAGAGTGCGGAAGAAAAATCTGGAAAGATAGGATCTGGACCCTTGTCTTGGGTCTTATTGTGAGGGGAAGGTTCTTAGGTTTTTGTCATCTCCTTCTTTAGGCTTGGGAGACCACTTCTGGTCCATTTTGTAATATCTAACGATATTATATTAAAAAGATAAGGGTTAAATTTGTTTTTGGTCCCTATAAAATGAACAAATTTTAGTTTTTGTCCCTGTAAATTTTTTTGATTTTTATCACTCCAAAATCAGAAATCACTAAGGTAGTCAATGTTCCCAAAGATTTTTTCAAGTAATTGTGTCATTGTTGGCGTCACATGCGTACTCTAAAAATAACACACACAATAAGACTTATAATCTCAATGAAAAAAGTCAATTCTTAAAGAGTTCAAAAAGATGTTACTTTTAGCTGACTCGGTAACTAGAAAAGCAACCATGGCATTTGCTACTTTACAAAAGCTATAATCATAAAGTAAACAACACAATTACAAATAATTAATAACATATATACATATTCAGAGTTAATGCGCATATAAGAGATATATAAATATTTTCATATATTCTTCCACTGGTTTAATTATCACTTAGGATTATCATGCCCTTAAGTATGCCTTCGAGCTGACACACGCCATTTGATATTACTTGCATTATATAACTTTCTATAGTATCACGTCAATGAGTACGCTCATCTATGATTATCAATTGCATTATATAACTCTATACGTAATGCCGCGCCATCGGATTGACTTACATCTCAATAATCATCATAACATACCACAATTAATTCATTATGTCGATATGATATCATATCATAGTGTTTGGCAACCTCATTTCAAACACACCCGTTACATAGGATACTCAAACCTCAATATAATTTATATATCATAAGCATCATCATCTTTACAAATATCCAATAATCCAATTAAATCATAAAATGCAACTTTTAAATAATGTCAGAGGTTCAAAACGAAGATTCATAATCGCCAATTTCATATTAATTCACTCAACATGAAAACCCTCAAGTTTCAAAATATATAATGTTCATACCCACATGAACCATAACATAATCAATTTTCACAAAACACATAAAATTGGTGCTAACTAATTGCATATAACATCAATAACATCAAGAATCACCAATAACAACTTAAACCATAAGCGCAGTGAGCCACGAGCAGGGCCCCGTGCTCAAAGGGAGCACGATCGTGTCGATTTTCGAGTGTTTGACAGGGACGTTCCAGACCTCATTCTCCTTTCAGCACGACCCCGTGCTTGGTGATGAGCATGACCATGCTTAAGGTGAGCACGACCCCATGCTGGGGGTCAGACAGCACAAAACGCTAGTTTGAGAGGGGGAGCGAGTCATAACCCTCATTTTGCCATTTTTCGCAATCCTTGTGCAACAGAAACCCTCTCTTCTCTTTTTTCTTGAACCCTCTTCGAATACATTGGTGTTTGCTTTTGCGATTGGAGGGTAAGTTGTTCTTTTAGTGGTTGTCTAAGGTAATCTTGTAAACCCTTATGGTAATTTCCTTTGTTTCCTTGAATTGGGGATTAACTGTTCTTCTCTTTGACGTTCTTGACCATTGTTCGTTGAAATCGTCGAACCCGTTCGAAGGAGTCAAGTTTGGAATTCGCTCAAGTTAGGGCGGGTTCCAAAGCTAACATAATTTTAATGGTAGAAGGGATAGGTGCAACATGTGGTGCTCAAGGTTTGTGATTCAACTAGTTGTAAGGTCTTTGACTGGTGTTGCTCTTAATGGATGACCAATATTAGAGTATACGATTTGCTTAGCCTAGCATAAGCTTGTAACATAGCACATACAATAAAGAGTTAGTTAGGATTTTTAGTTATACAGCTGTGTATACACTCAACTATAAAAGGCTTGTAACTACCATTCTGTAAATCAGAAAATCAGAATTACATTTTCCAAGAAAACATTTTTAGAGGGACAAACACTAAAATTCATTCATTTTATAGGGTCCAAAATCATTTTTAATCCTTATGTTTTTATTATAATATTATTAGATATTACAGAATGGACCAGAAGTGGTCTCCCAAGCCCAAAGAAGGAGATGACAAGAACCTAAGAACCTTCCCCTCACCATAATACCCAAGACAAGGATCTGGATCCTATCTTTCCAGATTTCTCTTCCGCATTATCTTTCCTCGTCATATGGAAAGGCTTGTAACTACCATTCTGTAAAAGGAGTCAAGTTTGGAATTCGCTTAAGTTTGGCCATAGGGAAAAACTGTCACATCAGGTATGGGTAGAAGGAATTAGCATGAACATATAGGTTCTGGGGCAACGTAAGATGAGGGTTAAGCCATGACCCTTTTTGTGTGTTATATGCTTTAATCGATGTATGGTTACTTAATTGTTATTGTTGATATACGAATAAATATACTGGTCTACATGGTTTCTATGATTTTGGTATGATGTATGTTCAATATTGATGATGATTGATTGTATGCCATATTTACTTTAGTTAGTGTTTCAATGTTGTGAAATGATGGACTGTTGTCGATAAAATATATTAATCAAAGACATAGAGACGTTAGTATTGAACCAAAGATTAAGATTTGGTTAATTAATGTTAAAAAGACACGAAGATAGTAGAGAGGAGTGTGATTAATGCTCGATGGAATAATTAAGGAACATCTTGGAAGGATTTCTGAGTGCTTAAAGAAGACTTGTGAGATTACTAGAACAAAGAATAGTGCCACCAGATTGAGCATTTGTCGTGCTCAATACGTTCGGCTGGGCTCTAGTAAGCATGACCATACTTCAAGCCAGCATGTCGTTCTTCCAGCATGCATGTCGTTTTTATGTGTAATTTGGGTGGCTTCACCCAGAGTCCTCCCACGAAGAGATGAGATAGTAAACGAGATGAAAAAACAAAATAGATAGTCCAAGGTACGCAATTAATATTATAAACATTAATGAAGACGCTTAATGATAAAGACGTTGATGTTGGTTAAGACGGTAACGACGAGTTATCGTACATTGATGTTAATCATTTTTTATGCTTATTGGTCAAAGTTGACAAATCGTTACTGATGGTGTTGATGGAGGTGGTTGTTCATGATTGATTGTGTGTTAGCATTCCATGCATTCATGACATGGAGTTGTTAGTTTGGAGAAGTTACGATGGCAGGCGAGTTCGCCTGAGAGGACGGCAAACTGGTCGTCCATGGTGATTCATCTAAGAGTTAGGTGGATCGAGTGCATCCGTGGTGACTCATTCGAAAGTAAGATAAATCGGCTATCCAAGGGATTCATTCGAGAGTTTGGTGAAGTGTCTGCGTTGGTGCTTATTGGCCAATGTTGAAGATGACACAGGAAAACACAAGAAGGGGGTTGAATTGTGTTTCTTAACTTTTTGAAAATTCTTTTGAAAAACGTTTAGCAAGCAAATATATACTATAAAGCACACTCAAGAAAACATGTTTAGAAAAAAGTGTTAATAAATTCAATGTCAAATCCCCACGAGTTAGTAAAAACAAAACTAAAGAGAGAAGGGATAGCGATAACCACACAAGAGATTTATTTTGGTTCACTCTCTTTCAATCGAGAGCTACGTCCAGACCTTTCTACTTGAAGATTTTATCCACTATAAATCAATATCTTACAAGTATTCTTTCTTCTTGCCTCTTCAGGCTCACCATCACTCAAGTATTCAACATCTCTCTAGGCACTCAAGTATTCGTTTGCTGTCAAGCCTCTTTAGGCACTTAAGTATTCCTTTACAATCAAGCCTCTTCAGGCTCACTTTAGCACACCATGTGTGATAGTGAGGATATTACAAGTTTGAGCTCAAAAAGAATTCTAACAAAGATTACAGAGAAATATTTGAGCAGAGTTTTTGCTATTTGAATTTTAGAGCGTTCGTTCTCCTCTTTAATGAAGGTCGTCCAGTATTTATAGACAAATTGCATCTTCAACTCTTGTACTTCAATGGTCTTAATGAAATATCCGTTTAGAGATAGCATTAAATGCTAAGATCCGTTGAGTTTGATAACTTGATATATTGTTCTTTAGAAAAGTGCTTTTGATTATCAGATACTCAAAGTAGAAGCGTCTTTTCTCTCTTGTACCCGAAAGTTGCCTTTTGTCTTTCCTAGTCTGAGTAGAGTTAAGTTTGAAGCAGCTCCATGTCAGAGTAGAAAGACAATTGTGTAAACGAGGGTACTATGTTTCTGATATGCTTTTACCAAGATAAATTTGTATTTTTTATTTTAAGCATAAAAGGTAAATTCACATGAAGCATTTAAACTGAAGAAAATTTGTTAGACGAGTGCCAAACAAACCTTTCTCAGACAACGAGTACGACTTTGGACGTCTATTAAAATAAAATTGTTGTTAACTACCATGGGACGTCTGACATGCTAGTTGTCTAGTGAACATAACCACTTAGAGATAAGTCTTTGGACTTCTCTATTAGACTTATTCATTCGTCTATTATACTTTTTATGTTCCTGTGCACTTAAACAGATAAGTTAGTCCATAAAACTAACTTTGTTCTTCGAATTTAATCTTTTGTTAACATTAAATTTAAGGGTCATTATCCATAGCAACTTTGGTTCCAACAATCTCCCCCTTTTTGATGATGATAAAAACTCCTTAAATTTGATTGAACAAAGCCTTTCAAAGAGCCAAATGGCTCTCCCTAAGGTAAAGCTTTCAATATAAATAAGCATATAATGAAGTAGATGATCATAATAACAGATATACAACATTTGAATAAGCATGCAGTTCAATCATGAAGACTTAGATAACTAAATAGTCATATCAGGCAGAGACAATTAAAATAGTTAATCAACAAGGATATGCTAAACATATTAGGCAGATATGCAACCAGAGATATTTGTCAATAATTTTTTTTTGTAAATAACTCCCAAAATTGTATCTTCTCCCCCTTTTTTTGTCATCATACAAAAAGGAAGATAGACCATCATTGTCAGTTAAAAAAGAGAACACAGAAAAGAGAACTTTTAAGAAAAGGGAGGAGGCGGTGGAGGAGGAAGGTTTTGCTAGGGTTTAGGTGCCAGAAAATTCTGCATCATTTTAAACCTCTCTTGAAGAAGGGTAGCATTGCTAGCTTGAATTTGAGCTTGGAATTGCTGTTGAATGTATTCTTGGAGGTCAGGAGCAACTGTGGATATGGAGCTTTCTGCTGTGGCCTCAATTTGACTCTTTCCAAGGATTGTACTTAAGGCTAGAGACGGTTGGGACTGCGCTGGATGAATGACAGAGATTGGAATGGGTTGAGATTCCTGTCATCCAGAACCCTGTTAAACTTGTTCAGAATCACCCATTTACTCATTCTGATGTTCTTGTTCAGCTGGAAGTTCTTACTGGACTTATTCAAAAGTTGCTTCATGCTGGACTTGATAGGAACCCCAAAGACATCATTCATTATCATTATCATGAAGAGAACCTCAGTCATTCTGAATTGTCCTCTAATAATAGGCATTTCAGCCCTTTCTTCATCACTAAGTCCCAAGGATGAGGCTTGCTTGGTGCAAACTCTCATATGACTGGTCCATAAAACTCTTGCAGTCTCATCATAATTGTCTTCTGCAGGGATGAATGGGTAGTTAGTCAGAACTCATTGGTCATCTGTATCCACCTTCTAGAAGTCCCATTCAATTGCATTCTTCTCTGGAAGACTCTCTCGCCTCAGTTTGTACTTGCCATCCTTACTCTTGTTGTGATCAATCATTGGTAGCTTGGGACAAATATTCGGAGGGATAACTCCAATCTTTGTATCAGTTGAGTTCTTCAGCCACTGTTTTGGCACAAAGCATTTGGCTTTCACTGCTCTTGGCCATTCTGATTCACTTCTGAGTCGTCCATAGGCCAGAAAATGACCCAAGTCAGCCAAGTCTCCTAAGACTCTTGGATGAGGGGGGATCCATTTTAGGTATGGAGGGAAGATGATTCTTTTATTGAAGGAGACTCTAGATCTTTTCCAATAAAGATATTTATTTTCCTTCTTGTCAGGTATGAACTCATTGAGAGGGATGATGTCTCTATCAACTCCTCCTGTGTGTGGGGTGAAGGGCTTCATTTTAATCAGATTGGGATAGATATTCCTTGGAGGAAAATGTTTTTGAAGGAGGTGGAGTAGGAGAGGTCCATAAGAATTGAATAACTTGGTGGGAATGGGGTCTGTTGACTCATAGGGAATGCCAACATACCTAGGGGGTGTGTGATAGGGGGCTCGTACTCATATTCTGGTAAAGGGTATAAAGGTCTGGTGGATTCAGGTGGGGGCGGTATTGTGTGGAATTTTTTTATTAATATAAATTAATAATAAATAAAATTAAAAAAAAATGAATAATATAATAATTAATCTATTTTGTGTATATATATTTTATATTATTTTATATTATATATAGATAAATTGCTCACGTCCAGAAATTGTCATGAAAGAGCACATATCCAAGATGTCTAAAGAAGTGGATGTGATACCCTCTACCTCGCATACATATAACGCATTAAAGTACAAGATAAATAAAATAGAATATACTTCATTTATTAAAAGAGTTAAAAATAAACAACGACGGGTAGAAAACATCACATTGAATCTAGTCTCAAAACGTGGAAAAACATAACATAATTAAAACATAACAAAACCCAACCCCGATGTCACATAACAGAGCTGGTATAACTAATCCGGAAAAAAATCATCGGATACAATTGAATGGTTAACTAAACAAACTGAAACCAGAAATCCTAACTAAAGAGTCACGGCTTCTCGGAGTCACTCCTCAACTGGCTGCTCGCCGTCCTCTACATAAAAGATACATGCAACAACAAGAAACATACATATAGGGAGTAAGAAACATGAATACGAATATAATGGCAAGGAAGTAGTTAGCAAGACGAGCATACAACAACGAGCATGTTATAACAGACAACAATATAACATGTAAACATCTTCATACAAACGTGTATGCTATGTAATGTAACCTTGCTCTACTACTCCATTATGTGGATGTATGCCTTGACAGGTACATGTATTTTGATGAATGACAAAAAGTATTGAAGTCTAAGGACTTATTTGCAAAAAACGTGAAAAAGGTCAAACAAGCAGTCAAGATAGGTAAAGCAGTCAAGAGGGGTAAAAAGGGAATTTTACTACTTGTATTGCATGTTTTAGAATTATTTGTAAATGGTAAGTAGGGTTCTCAAATTAATAATGGTCACACACACACACATTTAACATGTGCTTAAAAGGCTTATCATATGATTAAATGTTTTCTAACATGTGTATAAAACTGACAATTAATTAAGTTTAATTGGGCAATCAATTCCTTAATTGTCAAGTTTTTGAAATTCAATTTGATATGCACCATAATCGATTATGGAAATACTATAATCGATTATGAGTCGTGGTTAAATGGCTTTAATGAGTGTTAATGAGCAATTATGATATTAAAGCCGTTGAATTCAAATTTTGAAATTAAATAATCCATTATTACAATTGAATAATTGATTATGACCTAACTGACTTTCTATAAGCTTCAATAGAAACCCTGTAATCGATTATGTAATCGATTATAGCCTTTTATGTAAAAGTCAATAACATCATAATCGATTAATGAAATCGATTATAATCTTTTGTGAAAAAGTCAGTGACCACATAATCGATTCTGGTAATCGATTATGCCTATTCTGTCCATTTGCACGCTTCCTGAAAACACTTTAAATAATCGATTATAACCTTTAAATAATCGATTATTATGCGACAGAAATGCATTTTAAGAGGCTTGACCTAATTTCATTTTGAACCTTCACCTGTTTTCTATAAATAGGACACCTGGCAGCCTTGTCCAACATACAACATACTACTCTCCTCTATTCTACTCTGTGCTAAAACTCTGATTGATTTTTCATTTTACTATTTCATCTCTTGCACTTACACTTGACCATATTACTTTGAGAATCTTATACACCATATAGGTGTTGCTGTATTTGTGCTTCAAATTGTATTTTATATCTGCACTTTTGAGTGCTTTCTCATTGTAAATCATTTATAATTTCTTTAAGTGAGTGTGATCTCACGAACTGCTTTTGAGACTGTTGCACAAAGGATAGTACGTCATGTGATTTGTGTTGAGAGTGCTCTGATTTGTAAAGGTTCTAGTTTAGCCTGTTTTAAAAACTAGAGTTGATTGAAAACACTTGGTCGTATTGTCTTGCGGACTGGACGTAGGCCATGTGGGTAGTAGTGTGGCCTAACCAGGATATATCATTGTGTCATCTTCTTCTCTCATCTCTTTGCTTTTCCGCAACGATTTTTACTTTTTAAGCTTTATTTTATAAATGCTTTATCATTTATCTATCGCTTCACAAAAACCGTTTTCAAGTGTTATTTAAATTAGAAAAAGTTTTCAAAAATCAATTCACACACAATTCACCCCCCTCTTGTGTTTGAGGTCACTTGTCAACAAGTGGCATCAGAGCTTAACTCTTGGATATAAAGGACGAAACCGTCTCAAGAGGAAAGATGACTTCAAACAGTTTTCGTAATGAGGGTAATTCCGTAAACAGACCTCCATCGTTCAATGGTGAGGGGTATGGTTATTGGAAAGAAAGAATGCAAATCTTTTAGGAAGCCTCTGATATTGATATTTGGGATGCTGTGGAAAATGGTCCATTTGTCTCCAAGCACGAAGTTAATGGTGCTTCGGTGGATAAACCAAAAACTCTTTGGACCGACGAGGAAAACAAAAGGGTCCAATACAATTTGAAAGCTAGGAACATCATCACCTCAGCTTTAAGCTACGATAAGTTCTATAGGGTCTCAAATTGCAAGACCGCTAAGGAAATGCAGGACACCCTTGAATTGACCCTTGAAGGTACTACCGAGGTCAAAAGGGCTAGGATGAACACATTAACCCATGAGTATGAGCTATTTAGGATGAAACAGGGTGTAAGCATACAAGATATCCAAAAACGTTTCACACATATGATAAATCATCTTAGGGCTCTTGGGAAAGTGTTTAATAATGAAGATTTAATAAATAAAGTTCTTAGATGTTTAAATAGAAGTTGGCAACCCAAAGTAACTGCGATTTCTGAATCACGTGATCTAACGTCTATGTCTTTGGCAACTCTATTTGGTAAATTGCAGGAACATGAACTTGAGTTGAACCGCCTCAGAGAAAGTGAGGAAAGTGACAAGAAAAAGGGCTTGCTCTTAAAGCAAGTATAAGTGAAACAAATGAGGAAGATAGTAACTTTGATGAACTTGATGAGCTTGGTGAAGGAGATGAGAACATGAGTCTAATGGTAAGAAAATTTAATAAATTTATGAGGAACAATGGGAAAACACAACCAACCTTCACCTCTCAAAAGAAGGTTGATGGAGAGGGAACCACTTACATGCCAACGTGATTCAACTGCAAAAAGAAAGGTCATATAAGGCCCGAGTGTCCTCTAAGTCAAAAGAAGAATGACAAATTTGAAAAGAGACCACAAAAGGACAAAAGTGGAAGGAGAGCATATATTGCTTGGGAAGACAATCACATGGACTCCTCCGACGAATCCGACAACGAGGAGGCAAACCTTTGCCTCATGGCCAATCATGAGGACGACGAGGATGAGGTAACTAATAATGAAATTGAAAATGAATTGTCATATGATGATTTACTTTGTGCATGTGAAGAATTGAATAATGAAAGCATGCGTCTTTGAAAAATCATTTTATCTTCAAAGAAAACCATTTCTAGTCTTGAAACAAAAATAGATTTATTAAATAACGAAATGGAGGTTATCAAGGAAAAGCAAGTTCTTTCAAACAAAACGTCATCATGCTTATCATGTGAAAGAAAAATAAATGAAGTTTCAAAATGCAATGAATATAATGTTTTGAAAAACAAATTGAGGACTTGTATGACATTCTTGTAAAATTCACAAATGGGAGAGACAATCTCAATGTTTTGTTAGGAAATCAAAAAGGAACTTATGATAAAGCTGGTTTGGGTTATCACCCTAAATTACATGAAAAATCCTTTTAAATTTTATTTAGCCCAACCAATACTTCTAGTAGTCCTTTCGTAAAATGCTTTTAGGTAGAAAGGGACACACTGCATCTATTTGCAATGCTAGAAAGAACGTGAATATCAAAGGCAAGAAAGTATGGGTTCAAAAGGGCAATGCTCCCAAAGCTAACTCTCAAGGACCCAACATGATTTGGGTACCAAAAGTTAAAACTTGAAATTGTTTTGTAGGTGTGCTTGAAAGCAAGGAACACAAATTCGTATCTTGACAGCTGATGCTCAAAGCACATGACGGGAGATAGAAATAAGTTCTCCTCACTCACACCCAAAAAGGGTGGATTTGTTTTCTACGGTGACAACAACAAAGGTAGAATCTTGGGAATTGGAACGGTTGGTAAGAGTCCAAATCCCATCATTGAAAATGTTTTGTATGTTAAGGTCTAAAACATAATCTTTTGAGTATTAGCCAACTTTGTGATAAAAACTTCAACGTTGTTTTTGATAACTTAAAATGCACAGTCATAGATTCTAATAATCAAACTAAATTAATTGGACAAAGAATTGGAAATATCTATATGGTATGCTTGGATGACCTACCTTCAAATGATGTATGCTGTCTACTTAGCAAAGAGGATGAAACTTGGCTATGGCATAGGAGGATGGGCCATATTCACATGGACCATCTTGATAAGTTGGTTCGCAAAGACTTAGTAATTGGTATACCAAAGCTCCGTTTTGAAAAAGACAAGATGTGTGATGCTTGTAAAAAAGGAAAACAAGTAAAGGCCTCTTTCAAAACTAAAAATGTTGTTTCTACAAACCGGTCTTTACAGCTTTTACATAGGGATTTATTTGGTCCATCTAGAACCATGAGCTTTGGTGGTAATTACTATGCGCTTGTAATTGTGGATGACTATTCTTGTTATACATGGACACTGTTTATTCCTCATAAAAATGACGCTTTCGGTGCCTTTCGTAAACTTGCTAAGGTTATTCAAAACGAGATGGGATCAAATATTGTAACTATCTGAAGTGATCATGGTGGTGAGTTCCAAAATGAGGCATTTGAGGCCTTTTGTACTGAAAATGGAATCGGGCGTAATTTTTCCTCACCAAGGACTCCCCAACAAAATGGGGTGGTGGAAAGGAAAAATAGGTCTTTAGTAGAGCTAGTGAGGACGATGCTCAATGAGACCAACCTTCCTAAGTATTTCTGGGCAGACGCGGTAAGCCCCGCATGCTATGGGATGAATAGAGTCCTTATAAGACCTATTATGAAACAAACGCCCTATGAAATTTACGAGGGAAGGAAGCCTAACATCTCCCACTTTCACGTATTCGGATGTAAGTGCTTTGTTTTAAATAATGGTAAAGATAACCTTGGTAAATTGGATGCTAAAGTCGATGAAGGTATATTTCTTGGATATTCCAATTCTAGTAAAGCTTTTCAAATCTATAATAAAAGAACTATGACCATTGAAGAGTCTGTGCATGTGTCTTTTGATGAAACTAACCCTAAAATTATAGTAGAGGAAAGTGTTGATGATGTTGCAGAAATTTTGGGAAACACCTTTCTTGAGGAGAAAAGCACTCAAGAGAAGGACATTATTGATCAACCACCTCCACAAGAAGAAGAGACACCCCATTCCGATCTTCCAAGAGAATGAAGAACATAAATATACCATTCTCTTGACAACATAATAGGTGATATATCAAAGGGGGTAACAACTCGAAACTCTCTCAATCAAATATGTAATTACATGGCTTTCGTTTCTCAAATTGAACCTAAGAATGTTGATGAAGCCATAGTAGATGAACATTGGACACTTGCCATGCAAGAAGAATTAAACGAATTTGAAAGAAATGATGTTTGGGAATTAGTCCCTAAACCTAAAAACCATTTAGTAATTGGAACTAAGTGGGTTTTTCGTAACAAGCTAGATGAAAATGGAATAATAACTAGAAATAAAGCTAGACTTGTTGCTAAGGGATATAACCAACAAGAAGGCATAGACTTTGATGAAACCTATGCTCCCGTAGCTAGACTAGAGGCTATCCGTATGCTTCTTGCTTTTGCTTGCATCATGGATTTTAAACTTTTTCAAATGGATGTCAAAAGCGCTTCTTAAACGGTTTTATTCAAGAAGAAGTTTATGTAGATCAACCTCCTGATTACAAATTTTGAATTTCCAAACCATGTTTTCAAACTGAAAAAGGCTTTGTATGATTTAAAGCAAGCCCCTAGGGCTTGGAATGAATGCCTAAGCAAATTCTTACTTGAAAATGGTTTTCAAAGAGGAAAAGTTGATACCACACTGTTTATTAAAAACAAAAAGCATGACATTTTACTTGTGCAAATATATGTGGACGATATAATTTTTGGTGCAACTAACAAAACCTTGTGTAAGGATTTTTCAAAAATTATGCAAAGCGAATTTGAAATGTCAATGATGGGGGAGCTCAACTACTTTCTTGGGTTGCAAATAAAGCAATCAAAGGAAGGAATCTTCATCAATCAATCAAAATATTGCAAAGAGCTTCTTAAGAAGTTTGGGATGAACAATTTAAAAGAGCTATCCACTCCCATGAGCATATCATGTTACCTTGACAAGGATGAAAATGGTAAATCCGTCGACATAAGTAAGTATAGAGGCAGAAAGAGCATAATCGATTAGAATAATCGATTATGCCAAAATGAAAATTTCAGTCCACGATACAGAGATGTCATAATCGATTATCATAATCGATTATGCATCCACTGACTTTTTTGGCAGCGTGGACAGAAGAGTAGTAATCGATCAGTGAAATCGATTACACAACAAATTTCAGAAATCCAGAAAGTGACTAATCGATTACATAATCGATTAGTGTTCATCCATAATCGATTTACTAATGAAGAACCCAGCAAATAATCGATTACATAATCGATTATTAGAAGATGAAAGGTTGGCGCCAAAACCACACGTGCAGGATCCAGCCAATCAGGAGCTGCCACGTCATCAAAATAATCGATTATTGGGGTAAGATAATCGATTATTGCGTGAGTTTATAAGGTGAAATCCGAACCCTAGCATTATTTCTCATTGCATTTCACTGTTTATACGCCTCCATCATCTCTTTTCTCTGTTTTTTTTTTTGCTCCAAAACTCTTCTATTCTCAAAACTCTTCATCCCTAATCAACTCCAATCATCATCATGCCCCCTAAACGTCAAAGAACTGCCGCAATCAATCCTGGTCCACTTATACAAGAACAAGTGGATAAATGGTTTACTAGTAGGGATCAATTGGCAAACTTCATGAGCACATACATTGGCAAAGAAATTCAGAAACCTCGTTTTTTGGACATAGAGTGGATGAGAAAGAGCAACTTCAAATTTTTGGAGTATCTGGACTTTGCTCAAATCACTGAGTTCCTGTCTCAATCAGAGGATATCTACCCAGACATGGTTAAGGTAATTTATTGCAACCTTAGGTTAGTTGATGGAGTCTTAATTTCTAAAGTCTGTGGGAAACCCATTCGTCTTAATGATGAGGCATTTGGAATAGTAGTTGGCTTGCCTTCTGAAGGCACCTATGCCACTGCCGATGGTCCTGCTGCGGAACCCTTGGTAAATGAATTTGCTAGAATTCAGGCCATTAAGGATGTCTTAATTGATCCCTCAGATGCAAATGACAAAGAAATAACTGGTGGTCAAATGAAAGTGCAAAGCAGGTTGTTGCACTATGTGGTAGTTAGGCTTTTATTTCCTAGACACCATAATTTTTCACAGTTGTTGAGAATGGATGTTGTTATTCTGTGGCTGCTGGAAAAGAAAAAGAAAGTAAACTGGACTGGTTTAGTCATGCAGCATATGTATGACAATCGGGGTAGTGCTGATTTACTCTATGGTCATCTGGTGACCCGCATCATTAGGCATGTTAGGGTTAACCTCACTGGAGAGGCTAAGCTGGATTACAAGAAATTCCATGCCATGATGAAAGAGGATACCATTAACCAGATGGGAATCATGGCACGAGGTGGAGATTGGGAATACAAACCCAAAGGATGGAAATGGTGTACAAATCAACCAACTAGCACCCATGGAGCATCATCTTCACAGGCACCTCCTGCTACAGCCTCGCCAGAAATGATGGCTTTACTTGAGAGCATTCTTGCTGAGGTTTGGGTGAACACCACGGAGATCCGAGCAAACTCTACGGCTATTTGTGAGCTCTCATTGGGAGTGAAATCTTTGGAGCGTAGAGTCACTGCATCTGAGGCCACTCCACTCCGAGAGGCACCACAGCCTCAGGATGACTTAGACAGCAGCAGCACGGATGATGGCACTGATGATGGTGGTGATGATGGGGATGGAGATGATGCTGATGAGTACTATATGTAGTAATATTTTCACATTTACTTTATGTCTTTTATTACTATTTTGGATGACTGTATATTTTTCATATTCCTGGCACTTTAGCTTTCGCGCACACACTTTTTATTATCTATGACTATGATGTGTGGTTTAATATCTATTTGCATGCCATGGCTAAGTATATCTCATGCTTGAAATATTTAAATTTTGGTGGATATATGCCATGAAATGTTTAAATTGCTTTTCCCACTTTTTGATAATGCCAAAAGGGGGATAGATATTTGATTGCATGCTTAAAGGGGAGAAAATTTTATATTGCATGAAGTGAGGGGGAGTAGAGCAAACGTTTAAAAACTCTGATATATATACTTGTTGCTCTAACTTCGATTTTTAGAAAATCCCTCCTGAGATGTTTGTCATCATCAAAAAGGGAGAGTTTGTGGATGTATGCCTTGACAGGTACATGTATTTTAATGAATGACAAAAGGTATTGAAGTCTAAGGACTTATTTGCAAAAAGCATGAAAAAGGTCAAACAAGCAGTCAAGATAGGCAAAGCAGTCAAGAGCGGTAAAAATGGAATTTTACGACTTGTATTGCATGTTTTAGAATTATTTATAAATGGTAAGTAGGGTTCTCAAATTAATAATGGTCACACACACACACACACACACACATTTAACATGTGCTTAAAAGGCTTATCATATGATTAAATGTTTTCTAACATGTGTTCAAAACTGAAAATTAATTAAGTTTAATTGGGCAATCAATTCCTTAATTGTCAAGTTTTTGAAATTCAATCTGATACGCACCATAATCGATTATGGAAATACTATAATCGGTTATGAGTCGTGGTTAAATGGCTTTAATGAGTGTTAATGAGCAATTATGATATTAAAGCTGTTGAATTCAAATTTTGAAATTAAATAATCGATTATTACAATTGAATAATCGATTATGACCTTACTGACTTTCTATAAGCTTCAACAGAAACCCTATAATCGATTATGTAATCGATTATAGCCTTTTATGTAAAAGTCAATAACATCATAATCGATTAATGAAATCGATTATAATCTTTTGTGAACAAGTCAGTGACCACATAATCAATTCTGGTAATCGATTATGCCTATTCTGTCCATTTGCGCGCTTCCTGAAAACACTTTAAATAATCGATTATAACCTTTAAATAATCGATTATTATGCGACAGAAATGCATTTTAAGAGGCTTGACCTAATTTCATTTTGAACCTTCACCTGTTTTCTATAAATAGGACACCTGGCACCCTTGTCCAACACACAACATACTACTCTCCTCTATTCTACTCTGTGCTAAAACTCTGATTGATTTTTCATTTTACTATTTCATCTCTTGCACTTACACTTGACCATATTACTTTGAGAATCTTATACACCATATAGGTGTTGCTGTATTTGTGCTTCAAATTGTATTTTATATCTGCACTTTTGAGTGCTTTCTCATTATAAATCATTTATAGTTTCTCTAAGTGAGTGTGATCTCACGAACTGCTTTTGAGACTCTTGCACAAGGGATAGTACGTCCTGTGATTTGTGTTGAGAGTGCTCTGATTTGTAAAGGTTCTAGTTTAGCCTGTTTTGAAAACTAGAGTTGATTGAAATCCCTTGGTCGTATTGCCTTAGGGACTGGACGTAGGCCACGTGGGTAGTAGTGTGGCCGAACCAAGATATATCGTTGTGTCATCTTTTTCTCTCATCTCTTTACTTTTCCGCAATGATTTTTACTTTTTAAGCTTTATTTTATAAACGCTTTATCATTTATCTATCGCTTCACAAAACCGTTTTCAAGTGTTATTTAAATTAGAAAAAGTTTTCAAAAATCATTTCACACACAATTCACCCCCCCCCCCCCTCTTGTGTTTGAGGTTACTTGTCAACAAGTGGCATCAGAGCTTAACTCTTGGATATAAAGGACGAAACCGTCTCAAGAGGAAAGATGACTTCAAACAGTTTTCGTAATGAGGGTAATTCCGTAAACAGACCTCCATCGTTCGATGGTGAGGGGTATGGTTATTGGAAAGAAAGAAGGCAAATTTTTTTGGAAGCCTCTGATATTGATATTTGGGATGCTGTGGAAAATGGCCCATTTGTCCCCAATCACGAAGTTAATGGTGCTTCGGTGGATAAACCAAAAACTCTTTGGACCGACGAGGAAAACAAAAGGGTCCAATACAATTTGAAAGCTAGGAACATTATCACATCAGCTTTAAGCTATGATGAGTTCTATAGGGTCTCAAATTGCAAGACCGCTAAGGAAATGTTCCCCTTGAATTGACCCATGAAGGTACTACCGAGGTCAAAAGGGCTAGGATGAACACATTAACCCATGAGTATGAGCTATTTAGGATGAAACAGGGTGAAAGCATACAAGATATGCAAAAACGTTTCACCCATATAATAAATCATCTTAGGGCTCTTGGGAAAGTGTTTAATAATGAAGATTTAATAAATAAAGTTCTTAGATGTTTAAATAGAAGTTGGCAACTCAAAGTAACTGCGATTTCTGAATCACGTGATCTAACGTCTATGTCTTTGGCAACTCTATTTGGTAAATTGCAGGAACATGAACTTGAGTTGAACCGCCTCATAGAAAGTGAGAAAAATGACAAGAAAAAGAAAGGGCTTGCTCTTAAAGCAAGTATAAGTGAAACAAATGAGGAAGATAGTGACTTTGATGAACTTGATCAGCTTGGTGAAGGAGATGAGAACATGAGTCTAATGGTAAGAAAATTTAAGAAATTTATGAGGAATAAGGGGAAAACACAACCAGCCTTCACCCCTCAAAAGAAGGTTGATGGAGAGGGAACCACTTACGTTCATCACATCAATCGACAGCCAATCATCATCATAATATCATCAACATGGCAATTCAATCATATCATTATAAACATGATCATCATGGCATCATAACAGTCATAACAGACAACATCAGTCAATTAACAATAGTCATGCTAATATCATATTCACAAACAGGTTACATCAATTAAACAGTCAGACATGTTATCAAACATAAAGGGTCATGAGAACCCTTCGTCTTATGTTACCCCCAAGCTTACATAATCGTACTATTCCTTCTCCCCATACCTGGTATGAAGAAAACCCGACAAACTGACAATGATCCCAAACTGGTTCCCTCGAACGGCTCGACGAACGGTCTCAAGCCTTGGTTAACACAAACAGGGTTAACCCATTAGTTTCCCAATTCAATGAAACAGAAAAAAGAAACAAGCCAGGGGAAACCATTGCCTTAGCAAACTGGCACTAACGCGTGATTGATTCTCCCAACGGAACTAGACCACCACGAATGATTCGGGTTCAAAGGGGAAGAAAGGGAGAGGCTGTCGTCAAACTAGGATTGCCTAAAGTGCCAATTTAGAGGATTTAACTCGTAACCCTCACTGCTAACAACACATATATAGACTCTGACCTGAGCACGGTCGTGCTCCACTTAGCGTCACTAGACGTGTTTTCTCCTTAGAGCATGGTCGTGCTCCCCAATAAGCACGGTAGTGCTTGTGGCTCAGGCAGCCACAAGACACGTGCGTTTAAGCACGAGCATGCTGATACATGGGCACGGGCATGCTCATGCGTCAGGAAGGGATTTTCCAGCATAAAAACCCCACTAGCCCCAACTAAACAAACAAGACATGCATACAAGCGCTTAAAGGAAAAACGGGGTGTTATAGTGGACATGTCGACTAAGAGCGTGGATTTTACTAATGCGTTCACCACTGAAGTGGTGTGTGATTGGAAAATTGTTGTTGTTTAGTAATGACTATGTGAACAATATAACAACATCTTTTATTTTTATTTTCAGGTCTTCTCTACACGAGATGATCTTTTGAATTAGGCACGAGTAATTGGGAGAGAGAAGGGTTTTGTTGTTGTCATTGGGAGAAAGAATGGTTTTGTTGTCATTGGGAGATCAGAGACAGGTGGTATAGGAAGGAAGTCATTTGTAATCTTGGATTGTGAAAGGAGCGAAAAGTATAGACAATACTCAAATGTGTTAGCTCACAAGGTGATAGGGACTAAAAAAATGTGAGTGTCCTTTTAGGCTAAAAGGAAAGCCTAGGAAACATGGTGATGGATGGAATATCACTATCGTGTGTGAATTTCACAATCATAAGGTAGTTGAAACATTGGTGGGTCTTCCATATTCTAGTCGGGTAAGTGGTGAAGAGGATTCTTTGGTTGGTGATATGACAAAGAACATGGTAATCCCAAACACATATTACTGACATTGAAAGATCGCGATGTGAATAATGTCACTACTATCAAGAAAATATATAATGTGCGTCATACGATTCGGAAGTCTTTGAGAGGTCCCAGAACAGAAATGCAACATCTAATGAAGCTAATGGAGCAAGATAAGTATGTTTATTGGCACAAAAGGGTGGACACGTCGGATGTTGTGAGCGATATATTTTGGACATATCCAGATTCCATAAAACTTTTGAACGCGTTCAGTATTATGTCACTCATTGATATTACATATAAAACTAACAAATATCGTCTACCATTACTTGAGATTGTTGACGTTACTTCAACAAACTTCACCTTCTCTGGCATTTTCTTATCTAGAGTCCAAGTGAGCTGATAACTTCAGTTGGCCATTACATAAGTTAAGAGGATTGGTTTTAAAAGATAATGTGGTACCTAAGTCATTGTTACTAACAGAGATATTGCATTAATGAATGCAATTGAAACTATTTTTGTTGGAACCAAAGTAATTTGGATTAAATAATATCTGAGTTTTGATGTTAACAAAAGGGATTAAAATTTGTATAGCAAAGTGTTAGTTAAGATCTAACATGCTCTATCTAGTCTTGCAGGGATATTCGAAATTTAATAAGTTAAGGAAACTTCGAAAGATTTTATTAATATCCACGTCCACTAGAGTAGACGAGCTGCTCAAAATGAATGGTATATATTTATATAAATATGTTTGAGTAGACGGAATATAGAATAGTCTCAGTAGACGAGAATGTTTAACTACTAAGAGTATACGAGCTTGAGTGCCACATCAATAGACAGAGATCTAAGTAACTCACTGATATATAGCAAATCCAAAGACTTGATAGTAGACGAGAAAATTTTGCCACGTCAGCAGACGAGCTAAAAGAGTTTTATCTATGAGCGTGTAGACGCATTCTATTAAGTAGACGAGCTCTTTTTCTTTATGAATATCTTATATGCTCAGAAATGCTACCTCGACCACATAGAAGTATTTATTTTAAATGATTGATATTTAATTTCAAATTTATGTTGGTCCTTGTTATTTGCTTTAACTGTTTTATTGCCTTGTTTTCTTGAGAGAAACATAGTATAAATGAGGAAATACAAAAGCAAAGTAGTACAATACAAAACACCTTGTACCCTGCCACCTTTACCGCTGGAATAGCTGGAATTTGTACAAGGAAGGCAAGACAGTTTTCATGTTGCAATTGCTCATAGGTGTGCCAAGTTTGTGCAAGAGAGATAACCAATGGCCACATTCAAGCCATGAGTCACAACGGATATTATGACTTTGATTCTATCTCTAAACGGGAAAAATTCAAAACAACCACTGAAGAATTTCAAGTGAAGAGGAAGGTCTCTATAAATAGAAGACCTCAACATCTGAAGAGAGAACTTTTGCAAATACATAAACTTTGTTAGAAAAACTCTAGTGATTCTACGAGCTAAATATCTTTTATTCTTTCAAGAGCAAAAGTCTGTAATACCTTAGCTTGAATATTTCGATAATATTCAACAGATCTTAAACTTTCATATCCTCACACATAGTGAGTTAGAAGATCAAAAGAAACCAATCTCTTTGTTAGAGGTAGAGCCTGAAGAGGTTTGGTAAGAAAGGAATACTTGTAGCCTAGAGAGGTGTTGAATACTTGTTGTAATCTATTTTGAAAATTGTGGAGAAAAACCTTCAAGTAGAAGGGACTGGACGTAGCTCTTGGTTGGAAGAGAGTGAACCAGGATAAAATGCTTGCGTAAATCTTCTAATCCTTTATCTCTTCAGTTTTATTTGTTTATACTAACTGTGGGGATTTGAACTTGATTTTGTTAAGTCTTTAAAAGTTCTTTTTCTGTGTGTGTGCTTCTGCCTTTCAATCCTTGTGTGAGAAAATTGTTTTGAAAAATGTTGTTTTCGAAAATTATTAACAAACACAATTCAACCCCACTCCTTGTGTTTGCCTGTGTCAACTTTAATTTTCCCTAGTTCAACACATTTGTTATATGTCAATTTCATATCACCATGAATGTGAAAGCTAAATGCAAGTTGTTAGTACATCCAAAAGAGGAATAAGATCCACTAATGAAAGCATTGGGTAGTATTATGGATTCTCATAATGAGGTTGAGTACAATGAGCATTTGAGAAAGTTAGAAGACACATATTCATGTTTTCCTATATTTGTTGAATATGTGAAACATAAGGTGTTGATTCCATATAAGGAGAAATTTGTCACTGGATGGACAGACCGGGTGATGCACCTTGGGATTACAATGACTAATAGGTATTCTCATATTTTAGCATTATTCATATTTATCAATATGTGTGTTATCCGAAATTTCATATTTATATGGTGGCACTTTTGTGTTTGTTATTAGGGTTGAGTCTGCACATGGAAGGTTGAAGAGGTTGCTTCAAGATAGCACGGGGGACTTGTGTAAATGTTGGAATGCCCTGAACAGTATGATCACTTTGCAACACACTGATCAAGGCATATTCCAAAAAAGCTTAATTGTAGTGGAACACAGGATCAATAACTGATTCTACGTCAAATTGCAGGGATTTGTATCCAAGAGTGCATTGTGTCACATTGTTGGCCAGTATGAACGAGTTAAGTATGTTGGTTATGAGAGTTCTATTTGTGGTTCCACACTTAGAACTACACATAGATTACCTTGTGCATGCGAACTTGGTAGGTACCGTACGATGGGTCAGAGCATTCCGTTACAATCAATCCATGCTTATTGGAAGAAGTTAAGCTTAGCTGACCAAGGACTAGATGACCCATGCTTGGACCTATATCTACAAAATGAATGTGATACATTGTTGAAACGATTTCAGGATCTTGATGTGTTAGGCAAAATTACTCTGAAAACCAAAGTGAGTGAACTAGCATGTCCGGATATGATTTCATTATGTCCACCTCATGAAAAGGTCAGAGCAAAGGGTGTGCCAAAAAAGCATAGTGCATTAAAGTTGGAAAGATCGACTAAGTGTGCTCCCTCATTTTTTGAGCATGTTGATGAGATGCAATCCTTCAATGGTAGCACATCACCCCGTCCGTCATCTCATCCATCATGCCATTTGACCCAACGCAGCAGAGTTGACCCGTTGTTAGTCCATTTTCCAATTCAGATTCGTCAATATATTGAATGCACCGTTAATATGCAAGCAGATGGGAATTGCGGTTATCGTGTAGTATCGTCCAGTCGGTCGTTGGTGTACCCATCTAGTTTTCGTCATACCTACATATGAATATAATAAATGCCAAAAATTAAAAAATGTAAATATATTATAAATAGAAATATTTAATTAATTAAACAATTTAAAAATAATAACAAAGAAAGTAGTAACATAGCAGAAATAAATTTCTGGTATTATAATTCTGTGTAATGTACCGGATTTATAATTCTGGTATTACATAAATACAATACCGGAAGTTTATTTCCGGAAAAATTCAAATGCATACAACTACATATCGGATTTGTAGTTTCAGTATTAAACTTTAAACAAAATGTACATACCAGATTTCTACATCCGATATTTAAACTATACAAAAATACATACCGGAAACATAGTTCCAGTAACTAATTCCTAAAATTCAAACATACTGGAAACCAATTTTCGGTACCTCATTCGTAAAAATTAAGACATACCGGAATGTAGATCCAGTATATAATTCCTAAACTATTCAAACATACCGGATCTACAAATCTGGTTTCATACTCCATACATTGATACAGACATACCAGAAGTAAAGGGGGAAAAAGAGAAGGTATCAATTTTTGAAAAATAAATAAATTATGTACATGTTACAGAAGACAGACGTGCAGTTGCACAGGTGAGGAAAGGAAGGAGAAACGAAAATAGACGAAGACGAGGAGAGAGAAACGAAGAGGAGAACCCCAAATACTGAATGCGGAGAAAGGGGAAGAAGAGGAGAACCCACGACGAAGAGGAACCCAAATGCAACGCGTATAGTTCTGTGGTGGAAATGGGAACTAGAAAAAATGGATGAAGAAGATGAAATGGTGGAAGAACGGGAAAAGAAAATGGGAACCAGAAGTAATGCAGAGGGTGAAGGAAACCGGAAACAATTATGAGTATTTTGGGGATATTGAATCTTTTTTTAAATTTTTGTTGTGTATTGAAGTTTTGTGGTTTAAAAAGAAGCTCCCTATTTTTATAGCAGTACAAGCTCCTATTTATTTTGCTTTAGACAAATTAAAAGGAAAAAATACGGAGTTTTAGTTATAAATCAGGAAACAAATAATTAATATCTTAAAGAGGTTTTTTAATTTTTTAAATATTGGCTTTTTTCCTTAAAAAAAGAAGGAAAAGTTATAGGTGAATCATGATCATTTTAATTAGGTTGACTAATGCAGGATAAGGTTCCTATTTTTCTAATAGTTTCTTTTTGTAGATATCCGATTATTATGGCGAAGGCTAACATCCTCCAATTTTTTGTCGGAGGACTAGTACTTCAGGGGTATAATTGATATTTCATAGGCGTGTCAACGGGTCGGTTTGGGTTGGATTCAATGGGTTTTAGGACCCAACCCAGTCAAAGGTGAGTGGGTTGGGTTGAGTTTGCAAAAAAAGAAAAGAAAAAAAGAAACCCAACCCGACCCGACCACTCATGGGTTGGGTTGGGTGAGTCGTTGGGTTTGACAAGAAACACACATATTTTCACCTTTAGATCGTGTTGGTTCGGGTCCGTGGGTTTGTCAGGACAAAAATCGTGAAAAAGTGTCGAAAATCACAAATAAACATGTTTAAAACTTTAAATTATATACATCAACAAGTTATAATAATATAATCTAAAAGTCTAAAAGTCCAAACCATCAATTATCCCCAACTAAAAAGAAGATCACGTTATGATAAAAGTAATTGAAACTGAAAGTCTAAACTCTAAACCATCAACTAAAAGCCTAAAAGTCTAAAAGCTTAAAATCATCAACAACCATCAATTAAAAGTCTAAAGTATTATAATGAGAAAGTAAAAGTTGGGTTGGGTTGGGTTGGGTTGAGTTTGCAATTTTGAAACCCACTACCCAACCCATACTCTATAGGTCCTCTTTGTTTTAACCCAACTCAGTCACCCAAACCAACCCATAAAATCAGGGTTGGGTCGGGTTCGCGAGTCTACCCAGACCCATGGACAACCCTAATACATCATTTCAATAAAAAAAATTAAAAATTAAAAATACATCTTTCTCTCTCCCTGCTTCACATCTGTATCCTCCGACCACCACCACCGCTAATCATCATCCTTTAGATTTGTGTGCCTCACTTCCAAAATCCTTCTTCCCCTGGCCACCATCACCCCCATTTATCACCACCGTTCGAATGCACTACTGTAGAGACAGAAAAGACCGTAGCCATTGACGGTGCCAAGAGATGCCAAAGTTCACGCTATGTTACTCATGGCATCGGGGTGCCGGAGTCACATCACCGCTACCTCTTCGAAAGCACTCCGGCGAGATCTTCGACGGCATCAACTACTTCCAAATCAAGTCCTGCAAGGATGGCGCCGTGCAACCACCGGGCTGTAGATCGTCGTGCTAAATCTGCAGATCTGGAGATCATCACGCTATCGACGCCCCTGTTTACTAGCATCGCTGCACTCCCCTTGCATCACTCAGCCATCACCATGCACTGTCTGCCGTCGTCTAGCCCAGCATTCGCGCCATGGATCGTATCTGCTGCCCTCCCTTGTGGTTTGCGCTAATAAGACTGGTGCGTCTCTGTTTCTACATTGAATGGCAGTTGAATGTTTCTATGTGACTGTTTCTACTGTCAGAATAACAATGCAACATACAAAGGGGAGAAGGAGATGAAAGAACAAAGGGAGAAATATGCTAGAGTTCAATACATTGCAATAGTCTTAGCCACAAATACAAGAATGAGAAAGAGTAAATATATATGCATAAGTAAAAGGACTAAACTACCCTTAAGGAGAGTGAATAAATAAAAGCATAAAAGTCTATATTATATAAACTGCCCCCTCAAACTCACGATGCATCAATGGGAAGCATCGAGAGTTTGCTAGTCAAAAAACGAAAATGTGGAGCGAAATGCGATTTTGTGAGCAAGTCGGCAAGCTGCATGGAAGAAGAAACAAAAAGGTAAAATGATGGTCCCCTGCTGAAAATGATGTCTGGTGAAATGACAGTCAATCTCAATATGCTTGGTGCGTTTATGGAAGACAGAATTGCGGGTGATTTGAATAGCACTCATGTTATCACAGTACATAGGGGTTGGTCCAGAGAGGGAGACACCCATATCAGAAAGTAACCAACGCAACCAAACTATTTTTGCAGGGCTTGATGCCATAGCACGGTACTCAGCTGCTATAGAAGAACGAGAGACAATGTCTTGCTTCTTACTCTTCCAAGAAATAAGAGAATCTCCTAGAAAAATACAAAATCCTGTGGTAGACTTACGATCAATGGGGTTACCAGCCCAGTCAGTATCAGAGTAAGCACGCAACTCCAAAAAAGAAGAGGAAGGAAAAAGAAGACTCTGAAATTGAGTACCCCGAAGGTAACGAAGAATACGAAGAACAGCTGCCCAATGCACCGTAGTAGGAGCAACAACAAACTGACTAACAACATGCACTGCATAAGCAATATCAGGTCTAGTGATGGTAAGATACACCAAACTACCAACCAGTGTGCGATACAAGGTGGTATCCGGTAAAGGGACACCATCAGAGGAGATATATCAAGCATTAAGCTCAAGAGGGGTGTATGCTGCTCGAGTATCGGAGAGACGAGCTTGTTCAAGAATGCTGCCAATATACTTAGGTTGAGAAAGAAGATAACCTCTAGGAGAGTAAGCAACTTCAATCCCCAAGAAATAGCAAAGAGTACCTAAATCCTTCATCTCAAACTGTTGGGCTAATTGCAATTTCAACTTTGCAATCCCATCAACATCATCCCCGTAATAATCATGTCATCAACATATAAAGAGAGTATAATACGACATGAGAAGTGGACTTGAGAAACAAAGCAGCATCATGAGGACTAGAACGGAACCCGAGAGATGGAATCACAATGGAGAACTTCTCAAACCAAGCTCGAGGAGCTTGTTTAAACCCATAGAGAGCCTTCTTTAACTTACAAACTTCCCCTGGATTATGAGAAACACCCGGTGGAGGTACTATGTAGACTTCCTCTTGAAGATCACCATTTAAGAAAGCATTTTTAACATCCATTTGAGAAATATGCCACTGGCGAACAGATGCAACTGCTATAAGAGTGCGAATAGTGGTCACTTTAGTAACAGGAGCAAAAGTTTCTTCATAATCCATACCATACTGTTGAGAGAACCCCTTAGCAATAAGACGAGCTTTGTAGCGCTCAACTGATCCATCTGACTTGGTTTTGATCTTATACACCCAACGAGAACCAATTGCACTTTTTCCTGGAGGAAGGGGGACAAGGTCCCAAGTTTCTGTTTTATGCAAAGCAGAAAGTTCATCTGCCATAGCTTGCTGCTAAAAGGGATCAAGGATAACCTCTTTGTAGGAAGAGGGCTCATACAAACTGTGAATGGAGGTTAGAAATGAAGCAAAAGAAATGGAATAAATGGAATAAACATAATCTGGTAAGTGAGTGGACTTACGATCACGTCGAGGATAACGGCAAGCAGGATCAACAATCACAATAGGTTCTTGGGGACAGAAGGGACATCTGGTTCTGTAGAACTACTAGTGTCAATCCTGCAAATCTCAATATCAGAAGTATGGGAATTATCTGTATCCATAGCAAAAGGATTAATACTAATGAGTTCAGACCGTGTAACACTATGAGAATCATCAGGAATAGAATAAAATGGTATATGCTCAAGAAACACAACATGACATGAGGCATAAAGTTTTTTATGTGCAGGATCATAACAACGATAACCCTTCTGACCATCACCATAACCAAGAAAGGCACAGATTGCAGAGCGAGAAGACAATTTACTATGTTCTACATGAGGACGAAGAACAAAGCAAGTAGAACCAAAAACTCTCAAGGCTGAATAATCAGGAGTGCAACCATGTAACTTTTCAAAGGGAGACAAACTTGAAGTAACAGAAGATGGAATTATGTTAATAACATGTACTGCATTAGGGACGGCTTCCCCCGAAAACTCACTTGGAACAGAGGCAGACAAAAGAAGAGAACGAGCAGTTTCAAGAATGTGACGATGTTTCCTTTTAGCAACTCCAGTTTGTTCAGGAGTATCAGTACAAGAAGTTTGGTGAATGGTCCCATCAGAGGCAAGTAATTCAAAAATTTTATTAGAAGTATATTCACCACCTAGATCACATCGAAAACACCTGATAACATCATTGTGCTGAGTTTTAACAAAGGCACGAAACAATTGATAAATGCTAAAGAAGTCAGAACGATGTTTCATAAGATAAACCCAACAATAACAAGTACAATCATCAGTGAATGATACATAATATCTAGATCCACCTTTAGTAAGAGCTGGTGATGGTCCCCATACATCAGAATGAACCAAGTCAAAGGGTGCAACAGAAACGGAAACACTTTTGCAAAAGGGCAAAGCAGAAAATTTAGCAAGTTTCCAACCACAACAATCATAAATATCATTAGTTTGTAACTTTCCTAAAGCTCCTGTAGAAGCTAAGTATTTCAAATGGGAAGAAGAAACATGTCCAAGACGAGAATGCCATAGATAAAAACTAGAAGATGAAGAATTCAAACGAAAAGATGACAGGTCAACACTGGAAGCTGCAACATATGGAACTCTCAGCTCATCCAGAATATAAAGTCCCCCCCGCCTACGGCCTGTCCCAATCAGCCTCTTGGATTGTGGATCCTGCACCTAACAAGAGGTGGAAGAAAACAAAATTGAGTAACCAGAATCACATAATTGACTAACAGAAACAAGACTCAAGGTGAGATTAGGAATGTAGTAAACATCGGACAAATGAGATATGGAAACAGACCCAATGCCTGCTATCGACATAGGAGTGCCATCAACAGTCATGATTGGCACAGATGGGGCAGGATGTAAAGACACAAATAAATTAAAATTAGGTGATGTATGATGAGAGGCTCCAGAATCAAGGATCCATATGGATGAGGATATACCTGATGATCTATAGGAGAGCAAACCTATATTAGAGGAGACGGACGTGGCATGCGGCTGTGTGACAAGAAACCTCTGGAACTGCTCGGCAAAAACAGATACTGTAGAACCTGTAAGAGAAATGGCTTCAAGAGAATATGCATGTCCAACACTAAGAGAATCATCCTTTTCACAAACCATTGCTACGAAACATAAGCTGAGAAGATAAAAACTCCAATTGCTGCAAAGAAATTTCTGCTAAACCTTAAACCCCAAATGTTGCGAACGTGTTTATGCCAAGAATAAGTTACTAAACTCTAATGAATTTTTCATTCCAACTCAATAACTTCAAATAATAGTAATTTCGGAGCAGAATTGACGAAAACTGAATGCAAAATTGGAAAGATCTCACCAAAAAAGTTCAAAAATGGTCAACAATAGATGGTCAAAGGCTCTGGTCAACAAGTCAAAGGTGCATGTCAAACAGTCAATGGGTCAAACACTGGTCAGACCTGGGCGCACGAGTCAATAACACTGAACGGGTAGGGCACGGGTCGACAACGGGCCGGGCGCTGCGAAACCGGATCTACGTCAGGCCCGTGGGTTTCACGCGCGGAAGGTGTGCTGGATCTTGGGGCACGTGTAAGCGTGTGGATGGTCGTACGGCGGCGATTTTTCATCGGCTTGCAGATCGACAGACGACGAACACACCTGTATGGGCGATGAGATGAAATGATGGTCGGAAAATGAAGGCTCAGAAATGCCAATGGTGAACCTAAAGCCAAATAGAGAATTTCTCAAACAGATACAGCCAAGGAGAGCAGGGATCGGAGAGAAAGAAGAGACTACCAGGATCAATAAGCCTAAGCTCTTAATATTATGTGAGAATAACAATGCAACATACAAAGGGGAGAAGGAGATGAAATAACAAAAGGGAGAAATATGCTAGGGTTCAATACATTGCAATAGTCTTAGCCACAAATACAAGAATGAGAAAAAGTATATATATATATATATATATATATGCATAAGTAAAATGACTAAACTACCCTTAAGGAGAGTGAATAAATAAAAGCATAAAAGTCTTATATTATCTAACATCTACAACTCAAATTTAAATTAACACCATCAACATCCAATTGCAGTTGAATGGTGGAGCTTGGAGTTGAACGGAGTGCTGAGGGTGGTGATGGATGTCTATTTCCTTATAATGCCCATTTTACCCATTTTAATCTTAGTCATTAGTTTAAAATAATATTATATTAACTGTCCAGATTAGTCAAGGTTGGATCCTCCACGTTTTTAAGTGATGATGTCAGACAATGCCGATTATTATGGGTTGTTTGTATTGGTTTAAGGACCAAACTTTTGCATTGCACGAATTCGAAACTTTACTATACAAGATCACTATGACATACAAAAAATATCAACCCTTAAGAGAGAGGACCCATGCACCATATATATGGTGCAAAGTTATATGCTTTTCTCATTCCTTTCACTACTCATAGTCATCAGAAGAAGCATATCAATGATACAACTCAATGGGATTGTTTGAGGAAGTTCCTATACCACAATGCAGATAGTTTGGGAATACGCCTAAGGTTATTCTTGTAATCTACATAGTAAAGCCCAAATCTTGCATTATAACCATCTCCAAATTCAAAGTCATCGAATAATGTCCAATGCAAATAACCCTTCACATTCACTCCTTTCCTGCACAAAATTAAGGCCAATGGGTCATTCTTTAGATACATACAAGTACAACATTTTTTGTTGTTATAATACTTTGATAAAGGTTATAAACCCTTACTGGATTGCATTATGGATCCTCTTTAAATGTTTCTGGGTATTGGTGATTCGATGTGGGTCCCACAGTGCTTGATTCAGGGTAATATTGTCTCTTTTTGCTTCAGTGATCCCTATAAAAAATCAGAACCAATAATTTAACGGGGTGTCACGTAATAATTAAATGGGTCTTGCCAATCAGTATCCTAACCTAGGGCACAGGTTAAGAAATCAATAAATGGTAAGTTTTCTTTGATAAATTAAATATGTCACTTTTCAAGATGTTGAAAACATCATTTCCAATGTAATATTATCACTTTTGACTCCTTAACCAATGTGCTTAGTGTACCGGTTAGCATTCTCCTAATAAGGCTAACAATATGCTTGAATTTGTTATGCATAAAGACTAACCGTTTTCAGTAATGTATATTACAGGGGACCTGTAGTGCTCTTTCATGAAAGTTAATAGCATCTCAAGGCCTTGTGGGTAGATGTATATGAATGTGGTTCCTTCAGACTACAAAGCAAAATAAACTATTTAGTGTTTTCAAGGCAAGCAAGTACGTAAAAAGTTTTGCAAGATTGAAAATTAATAGTTAGGAATTAAACTATTTTGTTATAATATTGCTTTAGTAGTTTGGAACAGTTTCTTACCTGAGGACCAATAGGAACCCCATCTCTTGCCACTGCAAAAAGGCACAAAACAAGAATAAGAATGGTCTAAAATGAGATATGAACTTTATAATACATATATATATATATATATATACTTCAAGTTTACCTAGTGCTTCTGCTAAACCGTCTCCCATATAGTGAACTGGTGCATGTGGATTGGGTTGGACGTTTTTATAGTATCTTGAAGTATAATAGTTTACTCCAATGAAATCAAAAGACCCCTTTAGCATCTTCTGCTCCTCTTTGGTGAAAGAGGGCAGCCTGTCCTTGACCAAGTCTTTCATGCTCTGTGGATAATGTCCAAATACTAATGGCTCCACAAACCTAATCAATAACAAATACAACAAAACCAAAAAATTATATTATTCTAGTGATTATGAATGTGCTTAGTCTCTTAGAGTACTAACAAGAACAAACCATCCTAGGTGGTGACTGTTAATGTATATATAGAGTTAAGTGTTAACATACCATCCAAGGCTGAAGTCTAAGGCTCTTTTTGCTGCTGCTTTATCCTCTGGTGATTTTGAATAAGGCACAGCATACTGTCCAACATGGCATATTCCAATTTCTCCCTTTTGAGTTTTCTGAAAATTTATGTATTCAACATGAACACCATATTAATATCGATATTAGATACTATTAAGTGTTAAAGTGCATGTTTGGAACAACGATTTTGAATCGCTTCCCAACATGAATCATGGTGAAAATGGTATGATAGTAAATAAAAAAGCATCAAAAGCAGAAGCAAGCGTCACGTCCAATTTGGACGTGATTCCAAACAGTCTAAAGTCTCACATTAATTGGGTATAAAGGAACCATTTATAATGACTTGGACAATCTTTCTCCCGAGAACTAGTCTTTAGGGTAGCATTAGAACCGGTTATTCGATTAATTACAAAACTATGTCACAAGCAAAAGCACTATACCTGGTATTTCTCTCTGTAAACCTTAACAGCAGCAGCATGGGCAAGGAGCATATTGTGGGCAACAATGTAAGGTTCTGTGGCTGAATCACCTTCAGAACATTTGAAAGGGCCAACTGAGCACCTTCCTGGGGCAGCCACACCAAGGCTATGCCCCATTGCAGCAACAATATAAGGTTCATTGATTGTGGTCCAATGCTTTACTCTGTCTCCAAATGTTTTGAAACATATATCACTGTAGTCCTTAAAATCATTTCTGCAAAAGGGTAGAAATAGATGTATGATAAACCAGTGCAATCATTGTCGTACAACTGTGTATATATATATAACACATAATTTGATGGATTGCATTTGTATCAGTTTGAGTTGAACAATAGAAATTAGAGAGTGGCAGAGTGCTTACATGAATGATCGGTTCAAGGGTCCTCCATATTTCTTCTGTAGGGCTAATGGTGTGTCAAAGTGTAGCAAAGTCACAAAGGGTTTGATGCCTGAACCAGAAAACAAAAATTGGAAATTGGTATTAAACACATAACTATGCAAATTTTATATAAATACAAATAGAGTTTAATTTTGATATACTGTCATTGTAAAAGTTTTTTTTTTATATAGAAAAAATTTAGGGGAAGTGGATGGTGCCTCGGTCCAAGGCAGGGAAAACCTTCGGGCTCTAGAAGTACTTACAAAGGGATTTACATTTACCTCCAATCATTTTAAGTGTGACTTTTAAAGTAGTAGCTATAAGTCAAATTTTTTAATAATGAAACAATCATGATTGAGTGATTGTTTGGCAATGTAAAAAAAAATTATATTAATGATACATAACAATTCAATCCATATATATATATATTTATATAAACTTCACTAACTAATCTCTTACCATTTGCTATCAATTCATCTATTAGAGCGTTGTAGTGATCAATGCCCTCTTGGTTTACTCCACCACGCAATGAACCCTCTACATATATAGGACAATTGAACCAAAATCATTAGTTATATCTCAACTTAGTTGAAACAAATGACATTGTTTAATATCATTTTCTAAACGAAAGACATGCAACTACTATAGTGGAAAACCTACTAGGCAAAATTCTTGTCCAAGGAATGGAAAACCGATAATAATCTACTCCCAATTCCTTGATAAGTTTCACATCTTCCTGCAAAATCCACATAAGAAATTTGATAACTTGATTGATATTTTGTGACATTAGTTCATTATAGATCTATTTAAAACTAGAAATGATATTGAAATTGTCACCTTATATCGCTTATAATGATCAACAGCAACCCTAACACTACTGTGGTCCGCAATTCTGTCTGCAAGAACAAGGAAAATGTAGAAAAGCCAATAATTAATTGATGTATTTTATGCAGTACTATAAGAATAAAGCAACATAATAAAAAAATATTAATATTTACCTGGGTATGCCTTGGCAAAGTAATCCCAAACACTAGGTCCTTTCCCAAATTCTTTTGCAGCTCCTTCTATCTGCACTCGTCAAAAGAAAGAAATTTAGCCATATTTAAGTAGACCTGAATTTCATTAGGTAAAATAATATGAATTTCAGATAATTTCAATATCATTTGATATTATTTAAATCTTTATTTTTGTTATATAAATATGTTAATTATTTTGATTCATATATCTCTTTTTTATGAAGTCTTTTTTATTAAAGAAAATAGTGAAGCATATTTTCAGTAATTAAACTTAGGTCCAATATTTTGGAAGGATTGTGTGGCTAGTGACACCACGTTTGGAGGCCTAACCTCATAAATTAGTCTATATGAAATTATTTTTAAATTTTTTTTTTTTTCAAGGGAAGACTCATGGGAGGCTTTACAAGGAGATGGAGAGAGAGGAGAAGGGAATGAGAAAAGGGACAGAACGTATTGCGGACGTTTAAACCCATGCAATCATAATTTATGTCCCATAACTTAACTAGCGGAGTTGACTCAAGAGACAATATTTCTTCATTCTCATAAAAAGTTACTTGCATGCTTAAAAATAAGTTGATACCTGGACAGCAGAAGTACCAACACCAAAGATAAAATCTTTAGGAAAATCTGATCTTTTTAGTCTTGCTTCATGTATTGCCGTTGGAAATTCTGGTATCCAACAGAACACGAGCAGAGTCAAGAACATTATCTTTGGAAGAACAAAGATTAATAATTAAGTTTAAAATTATCGAAATTCCTCTTTACATACAAATTTATACCTGTAAGAAAAGAGTTCGTTACATTCTTTAAAGGGTAGTTGAAGCCTTCAATCGTGCATTGCACTGAAAAGAAATGAACATCGGAATGATTGAACATTTTGTTTTAATTTTCAGAGAAGTTGCATGAGAATGTTCAAATTGCTTGTAAGTTATAACAAACCTTTAGTCTGTAAAGTCATGCACACAAGCAAACCAATCGAAAAAGCTTCCAAGATCATATTGGTCGTGGCCATTTTTGCCTAATAAAAAACAAACAATTAATGATTTGATTTTTCGTTTTTTCACTATAGGAATGAACATTGACATGAGTATAAACACTTCACAAACCTACTCATAAGAATACCTTAATGTTGAATGCTACAAATGACACCTATGTCAAGTTTATATTTATATAGGGCTAGACAAGAAAGCCAACTTGTTATTATCTATATATAGTTAGGTAACACACATGTAATTGTTCATGTAAATGCTGTGACCAAAAATAGGTAGAATTATATGTCTTGAAGCTCATGGTCTTGTAACAGCGGAAAGGTTAGTTATGTGTGCTGTTAAGCAATAACAACTTACTGTTAATAGAAAGACAAAGCATAATTCCTAGAAAGACATTTCCTATGAATTAGCTTGCGAATGAGTTGGCCTAATAGAAGAGGTAGACATATGCAAATGATTCGGCATGAAATACCTCATGCCACATCATTCATATCAAATACCAGTGCGGTAACCAAAATGACTTATGGAGGTAACTAGCTTCCTAGTCAAAATTACCATCTGGTGAAAATAAATTTCGATGTTGTAAATCTTTATTTAGCTTAAGGGCGGCAAACTGAAGAGTTGGATTTTTTTTTTTTTTTTTAAATGGGTCATGTAAAAAGTAATCCATTAATCTATTTATGATCCATTAAAATGTATTAAAAAAAATTCAATTCATCCATAACCCATTTAAGAAAATCCAAATTATCCACTAATAAATTTTTTATGGACGGACATCCGACCCACCCATTAAAAATATATGATATTTAAAATTTATTTTAACTTCTTTTTCTTTCACAATTTGGTTGGTAAGGGTGGTGGTAGTTGGCTAATCGGCAACGACGGCCAATGACCGACAGGGTGGCGGTTGCGTCACAATCGATAGTGTGTGGCGGTGGTTGGCGGTAAGAAGTTGATCCAATGAATTATAAAAAATAAAATAAAAGGATTTAAAATAAAACATTTTTAATTTGAGAGATACGATGGATTGGAAAAAAAAAATTGGATCATTAATCATCCAATAATAAAAGGGGGTACTTTTTGCACCCTTTTTTGCTAAATGCATTACCATCTGTTTTTTAATTTGTTTACCCAAAATATCCCCCCTCTCCCTTCTGAAACACACACCTCCTCTCTCTCTGTTTTTTTTTTTACCTTCCAATTTTTTTGGAACACAGGTATATGCATCAGGAAATTTGATTCCATAATGCATATACATATGTTCCGAAAACTGAATTCCAGAAACAATTTTAATACCGTTGACTTCGATTGAAAAGAAAGAGGTTAGAAGATCACTAATTTGTTTTTGCCCACCCTTTTTCCTTGCTTCAGTAATGCATTCATGGAGGAAGATCGGAAATTGGTACAACTATTGCTGATGCTTATTCCGGAAACATTTTCTAAGGGTCTATTTGGGAATTGAGAGAGGAAGGGAGGGGAAGGGGTTGAGAAGAGTAAGGGGAAAGGGATGGAGAAAGGATGATAGCCCTCCAAAATCCTCCACTAGTTTATTTTTTAAGTTCCCCCAAATTGGAGGGTTTTGATTCTTTTGTTAAAAAAATGAACCTCATGCAAGGTGGGGGAGTATCCTCCCTTCCCCAATGACTTTCTCCCATCTTCCTCCTCAAAGCCTTCCCCTCCAAAACTCCCAAAAAAGCCCTAAGTGGGCGGGGAGGGGAGAGGGAGGGGGAGGGGGAAGGGGAGTGGGAGTGGGAGTGGGAGTGGGGCGGCGAGCCAGGGGAGTGGAGAGGGGGTGAAAGTGGGGGAGTGGGAGTGGGGAGAGGGAGTAGGGAGAGGAAGAGTGAGGGTGGTGTGAGGGGGAGGGTATTTTGGGAAATAAATAAACAATGGGGAGGAGGTCGTGCAAAAAGTAAAAATGAGGGTGCAAAAAGTAACTCCCATAATAAAAATAAGGCTAAAATGTACTTTTAATCAATCAACTTTTTCATTTTGGCGAAAATTATCCCTCTATTTTTTTTAGCGATTTTAGTTTTCGTAGTTTTCAAAAATTTGCAATTTTCGCCCCTCCATCAAGTTGCTGTCAAAACATTAACATAAAACGAATAGGTGGCAAAATGGTTCGCCACGTGGCTCCACGTGGCTTGCACAACTGGAATAAAAAAAAATATGAAAATAAGAAAAATAAGGCTAAAATGCACTTTTAATCCCTCAAGTTTTTTAATTTGGCAAAAATTGTCCCTATATTTTTCCAAAATGATTTTAGTCCTCATAGATTTAAAACGTTGGAATTTTCATCCCTCTATCAAGTTGCTGAAGGAAAAAAAAAAAAAAAACCTAACGTAAAACTCATAAGTAGCAAGCAGTTCGCCACGTGACTCCAAATGTCATGCAAAACTCTATTTCTTCATTATTCATGAGAAACCATGTAACACCCTGCGTTTTCATTTAAGTGCTTTTATTAAGTTGTTTGGTTGATCAAGGGCTTAGTGGGATTTTGGCTCAAAAATTCCTTTCTGGTAGATGAGCACGTCCGTGCTCAATACTTGGATCGCGTCTCGGTGACGCTAAGTGGAGCACGACCGTGCTCAAGGGTGAGCACGACCGTGCTCAGGTCCGAATTGTATATACGTGAGCAGAATCGAGGGTTTAACGTTTAACCCTAATTTTTGGTAGCAGCAGCCACCCTTGTGTGGCCAGAACGAGTTCTCTCCCTTTTCCCTCCTTCTTGAGCAGTTTTGTGAGCGTTGGAGACCTCGGGAGACTGTTAGCATATCCGTGTCAGTTTTATAGGTAACATTCTTTCCCCTTTCTTAGTTTCCTTTTCATTATTTTGAATGAGGAACTAATTGTTGGTGTGTCTGTTGATCCAAGGTTTTCTTTGAGGTCGAGCCGTCTTAAGGGGAGGCACCGGTTGCTATTAAGACATTGTTAGAGAGCTACCTTCAATCCAGGTATGGGGAGAAGGGTAGTGTACTCATAGGCTTAGGGATAGGGTAAAGTAAAGGGTTTCCATAACCCCGTATGTTTATATGATTGGTATGATTTTAAATGTATGAACGCCCTATTATGTTAACATGATGATTGGCTGATATGTGTTGCGAATGGATACATGTTTTGGTATTCCTATGAATATGATGGTATGTTCATGAATGTTGTGATGGTTAAATTATTGTGAGTTGATGTTGATGATAATGTTGATGCGTTTAATCCTTAAAACATGTTGAAAATTGATTTAGGATGATTAACGGATTAAATAATTGAATTTGGTTAAGTTTCAGTCTCTGTTCCTACCCAGAACAGCAGTGTCGCGCGATGAGCACGACCGTGCTGAACAGGGAGCACGACCGTACTCCAAGTTGCATTCTGGGGAAATGGCCGCGCTGTTTAGCACGACCGTGCAGGACAAAGAGCACGACCGTGCTGCTGAGTACGACCGTGCTCAATAAGAAGCACGACCGTGCTTCACTTAAAGGGCAGCACGCCCCTCACGTGTTTAAGCATGACCGTGCTCAACCCTACTGGACAGAACATAATTAAAGGAATTTAAGGGGTTTCAAACCCCATTTCCCCAATAATGATAAATTGATTAGACAACTTGGCTAAGGTTCACTAAAGATAATTAAGATGATGAGACGGTGAGGAGTTGAGTTTGATAAGTCGATAACCATTGGGTACCACAAGCTAATGAGTTATGCCTTGATGCTTCTTGGCCAGGGAAGCCTTGACCCCGCGGTTTGGGTCTAAGGTGTTGTTGTTGTACCTTGGTGGCCGAGAGTTTGCCCCAAGTGTTGCGGTCGATTCCACTTAAGTCCTCAGGTAGATTTCGCGAGGCAAGTTGTTGCGGTTGATTCTACTGTTATCTTCGGTCGATTCCATTGGAGTTATGGAGGTGGCGTTGCCGTTATTGTTGTGTTGCATACGCATTGCATCGGAAATGTTGTTTAGGGATGTTCGACACAAGGGAGGTCGTCCTAGAGTACGGCGATCTGGCCATCCACGGTTGGAGTAGATTCTCCTAGCGCCCCCGTGACGAGGCATTCGTTGGTTTGATGCGTTGGCTATCCAAGGAGTAGATTCTCCGACGTTGAGTAGATTCTCAATGTGATATTTAACTCCGAAGTCGTTCATCCCGAGTTTAGTGGATTCACATGCATTGTTGGTTTAGCGGAGTAGGATTGCATTGCACTATATAACATGTTGACTGTTGATGTTGTTAGTGTATGTTGGTGCCATGTCTGTTTGTGTTTACTTTACTTCCTACTCCCTTGCTAATATGTTTACATGATTTTTACTCTCTATATCTGTTTGTTTGTTTGTGTTTGCCTGATTGGCACTTTGCAGAGGATGACGAGCAGCCCAGAGAGGAGTGACTCTGAGGAGCCGCCACTCATAGTTAGGGGTAGTTTATGTTCAGTCAGTTTATTAGTTTTCAGTTGTATTCCGTGGATTTTATTCCGAAACGGCTATACCAGCTCTGTAAGTGACATCGGGGTTGGGATATATTTATCTCTTTGGTTATATTTTTTTTTATTGTTTTAAACTTCTTTTTTTCTCCGCATTAAGAATTGGTTCATATAGGACTTTTCTACCCACGGACAATATTTTATTTTTTTTCAATAAATGTGCGTTTTCTATTTAATTAGTTTATATTAAATGCTTTATAACATGCGGGGTAGAAGGGTGTCACAAACCATATGCTAGAGGTTTAACCTACAAAGAAAGTTGCATTTCAAAGCAAATTGACATATTGCTAGGATCATTTCTTGCCAATTATTTTATTGGTTTAAATAAGTTTTTAGTTTCTCCAAAGTTCATCAATTTTTGTTTTAGTCTCTATAAAAAAATTTCTTAGGATTTCGTCTTTATAATTTTAAATTTTTTGTAAATAGTCCCTGTTGTTACCCTTGAATACTAAAAATCATACCAAATGAAAAAATTGTCAATTTTAACCATGTGGCCCTAATATATGATTTTTATTTTATTTTGCAGCAAAATTTTGGAGCAAGTAGGACAAGACTAAGAAATTATCTCGGTATCCCTGATTAGTCTAGATATCATACAAAATGAAGGAATTTAACAATTTTAACCTTATAGTCCCTAATGTATAATTTTGTTTTTATTTTTTGGTCAAATTTTATAGCAAGTCTGACAGTAAAACAAAATTACTTGGTATCCATAAGTACTAGATAACTGGAAAAAAAACACAATATGGATTATTTACAAAATTGGTGTACTTTACAGAGATGAAAAACTTATTTAAACCTATTTTATTCAAATTAGTGGCGTTAAAGAACTCCAGCCCCGAACCAGAGGTTGGTGGAGTCTTTGCTTATTGAACCTCAGCAAGCATAAAACATAAAGTGTACTATGAACTAAACTGCAAAAAGAAAATTTGAGCATGCGTTGTTCTGCTTGATCTTGCATTGTTCTGCTATTTCTGCAAACATCGTTAGGTGTGACCAAGGAAGAAGATGACTTTATCCATCTTTTTACATTTATAATAAACTTTAAAATAATTTATTATTATAACATTTTAAATATTATTTTTATTATTATTTTAATATTTATTTTGGTTCCAGTTGTGCATGCGACGTGGAGAATCATTTGCCACATTTGCATTTTAAGTTAATTTTTAATAGCAACTTGATGGAGGGATGGAAATTACAGCGTTTGAAAAATATAAGGACTAAAATCGTTTGGAAAAAAATAGAGGGATGATTTTTGCCAAATTTAAAAACTTGAAGACTAAAAGTGCATTTTAACCTTATTTTTATTGTTTTAATAATTTTTTGATTCTAATTGTGCATGCCACGTGGCGAACCGTTTGCCACATGCGATTTCTATTAGTGTTTTAACCACAACTCGACGGGGGGACGAAATCACAACGTTTTTAAAATATGAGGAACTAAAATCGTTAAAAAAAAATTAGAGGCACCATTTTCGCCAAATTAAAAAATATTAGGGATTAAAAGTGCAATTTAGCCTTAAAAATAACCAAACTCAAATCCATTTAACCTTTGATTATAAGTGGATAGATTGGGTCGGAATTTTACATATGGATGAATTGGTTGGGTCATCCTTAAATGGTTTATTTTACCACCTCTAAAGTTAGCTAATTGAGTTTTGAGATGTGTCAATGGCCTTTTAGCTTAATTGATGGCATATTTTGGTACATGGCAGGGACCTCACATTAACCAAGGAACCACCATTACTTCAATATATTCAATCGGTATTGTCTTGTTAATATTCAATCGGTATCACTTGGTTTATTTTCTAAAATTCAAACTCATCACAGTTAGCTTTGTACTAGGAAGTGGGACGAGACAAGTCTTGAAAACTCTTACCTCCTGATAGCATCCACAATGAAAGAACCACATTTGGGTTCTTATCTATCATTTGATGGGTTCAAACTCAACCTTCTTTTCACTCCAACAGAAGAACTTATTTTGAGTTTTTAAATGGGTCATACATTTGACCCCAACCTCATTTTTTGTTGGAATGTGTGATGGAGAAAAAAATTGATCGGCAAGAATGATTCTTATAGAAGAATCGTTCTATATATACCCTGAGAGCCAACTCATGCATCTCCAATAAAAGTCCTTATAAGAACCCGTTTTTATACTTAAGAATCACCTTAAGAACAATCATTGAAGTTAGTCTAAGAGCATCTCCAACAAAAGTTCCTTGTTGAGTTCCTTAGCTGATGGACCAGTTCCTTAAAAAAAATTTCCCATTGGAGCATGTCTAGGTGTCATCTTGGGTTCCTTATATTTAAGAATCGTTCCTTTCGTTCCTTACAGTTCCATGGGCATAAAAAATGATATTATTTTATCAACAAGGACAAACCAATTCACTCAAAAACAGAGGAAATAAACTGATTAACATTCTGAAGAAGAAGAAACACAATACCAATAGAGATCATCATCAGAAAATCAGTAAAAAAATAAAACAACATATCCTCACAAAAAAAAATAGCAAAACTTTGATACAGGAATCTGTAACCCACACGAAGATCCAAAAAAATATATATGAAGAGCTTCTAAAAAGAGAAACGCCGAACCGAACATATCCAAAACCCAACTTCTGTCGGCGTCGGAAAAGAAGTCGTCACGAAGCCAAAAACCAGCTTCTGTCGACGTCGGAAAGGAGGTCGTCGTCGCGCCATCGTCGCTGATCCTAAGAGAAAGGGAGATCAGTCACAGACACAGAGAAAGGGGAGAGTTGAGGGAGTGAAACGCATGGAGAAAGGGGATAGTTGAGGGAGACGAGTGAGGGATTTGAGAGAAAAGGGACCAAGAAGGGATTTGAGAAGAGTGGAGAAAGGGATTTGAGAGAAAATGATTATCTTGGAGGGGGAGGGGGGTGGGGGGACCTAGAACAAAGGGGAGAAATGGGCCAAGAGAAGCTTCTAGTCTATAGAATAAAGGGACCAAATTTGGACTTTTTTTTTTTTTTTAATTGAGAATGCTAACAAATGTCCTTAGGACACTTTTTAAGGAATCAAGAAAAAAAAGTTTTAATAGAGAATTGGTGTATTTAACATTTGAAAATGTGAAATACTTAGTTTTTCAATAAAAACTTACTTTTCTTTGTTCCTTAAAAGGTGCCCTAAGGACACTCGTTAGCATGATCCCTTTTTTTATTCGTGGGTCAGTAAAAAATTTCAAAGACAAAGGGAACTTGAGAATAAATTAACCGTTGTATTTTTTATAACTGTTGGAGTGTGTAAACAAATTGATTAAGATGAAAATAAATGTGTGGGTTGAAATAATATTTTAATTTGAAACAAAATTAAGTGTAAAAAAAATTATAGAAGTATGGGTTGCTTAAATTTTTTATCATTGGAGCAAATTATGTATAGTTTCCTTAAGTATGATGTGAAATAATGGGGACCACTTGAAAGTGGTTATGAAACCCAAAACTGCTTCCTTAGCCACCGGAGATGCTTCCTAAGTATTAACTAAATTTAGAGAGAGAAAAAAGAATTAATATATATTTCAAAATAGAATATTATTAAATGATAATAATAATAATAATAATAATAATAATAATAATAATAATAATAATTTTTTGATAAAATTATACCCAATGACGAAGAAAAGTTTGCATTATTTCACATTATGTTTTCTAAATTGAAAGTTCAATATGGACATGAAACTCCAGCCAAAACAATAATGGAAAGCTACAAAAGTAACAAATCATTCACCTTTTTTAAAAAGAAATTGTTTTTATCTGGCGAAGTGTATTCAGGTTGGAAAAAATGCGACTATATGTTTATATTTCTAAATTTTCAGAAGAAAAAAAGATGCCTGCAAAAGTAACCAATCATTCGCCTCTTTGCATCAGTTTTTAATTCTGGTAAGAGTCATTTCTAATCTGAATAGGACCCAGTGAGAAGCATTAACACGGACCATTCAAGTGCAGCAAGCAAACTTAGAGCAGTAGCTAACTTGCTACTATTGCATGAATCGAGTGTAATATTAAATTATTTAAGACTTTTTGTTTTTTTTTTTTCTGCTTCTTCTGATTCTGAAAGAATGTATATTGTTGAAGACTTTATCATCTATAAAACGTCAGCGTTAAAATTGTCACTAAATTACACGTCACAACCATTTCAGAGACAGCATCTCTTGTAGAGCAAAGGATCAATGAGTAATTCCTCAGTGCAGATAACCTATATGTCCACGGTAACCTTTGCATCAAGATCAGAGAATTCTTGGAAAAAGGCCTTGAAATGCTCATATGAATACTTCACATCATCAACAGCACACATCTCCCGTATGCTATGCATCGACAACTGTGGTGCACCTACATCAACAGTGCGAATACCTACGCCACTTGCAAGGATAGGACCGATGGTTGAACCACAAGGCATGTCATTGCGCACCACAAAGTCCTACATCAACACACACCATTACAATCCGTTCTCTTATACTAGTGCACACACGATTTTAATCTTTCAGTGAAAATTCAAAACTGGTAATAGTTTTGCATCTTGAAATAACATATTTCATGGAGAATGCATGTCACTTGCACGGAGAATGCTTTTCTCCATGGTTGTAACTGGGTCTGTTTACGAAATTCCAATCACAGAGAGGAAGAAAAGAAACAAGGATGATTTTCCCCCCATTAAACTGACCTGAACGGGAAGGTTATGTCTTGATGCTATCTCCCTGAAGATGAAGGATGTGACTGCATTGGTTGCATAGCGTTGATTTGCATTGAGTTTAATGACAAGTCCTCCATGTAGTCTAGGCTGATGGTTTTCATCATGCTTGTCCTGTGAGAAATTAGATCTCGATAAGAAGCAATAATTTGAATTGTTGGCAACAATATTAAATCAAAGGCACATAAGAAGACATACCATATAATTGGGGTGTAGGGCATGTGCCATATCAGCAGATACAAAGAAGCTTCTTTGTATTGCTTGATCAAGCAGCTAAAATAAAATCACAAAGAAAACAAATTAAATACTGAAAGAAATTGTACAACCTAAAAAAATTACTGAAAGCATAATTAAAGTGTGGTTATTCGACCATTTAAATATCTCCAATGCTAACTTGTGTATTGGTGCTGTAATGAATTATGAGGGCTAAAACAATCACTGTTGTTCAAATGGTCTTAACGCAGCACAAACACACAAACAAAGTTGCAAGTCACAAACAGACGAAATCACAATAGCCTGAGGCGTGTGGAAGCACACTGTCCTCAAGGGTTCATCCGTGGGATGCACAAACTCCCGAGGATACAATAGGCCCCACCCTGTATAGGAACTGAGGTAACGGAACAGCAAGAAGAAACTTTCATCACTTCTTTTAATATCCTATTTTTCCTTTCAGCACCTCAAGTATTATGCCTTACTTTTCACAATTCATTTAATAAAATATATTCAGCACCTCTATCAGAACTAACACTTCTAATTTTTCTATCCAATTGATTTTATACTTCAACTTTATATAAAAAGAACATATCAAATGCTTCATCTTTATTTCTAATAAAGAAAATCTGAGATATCTAGAAAATTCATCTATGAAGGCAATGTAATATTTATTAACTCCTCTTCTCATTGTTTTAAATCTCCTAGGTTGGTATGAAGTAAATTATTCAATTCAATTTCACGTTGCATAGGGGGACAATATTTCTCAATTAATTTAGATTCAACACATACATCACATTTACCATGTTGTTAATTACTTAAAGAAATCATACCAAGATACTGCGACTTATTAACATACGAGGAATTGGTATGTCATAATCTAACATGTCATATATAATACGAGTCTATCATATATGCAGAAGAAGATGCATTGTTATTAATAACCAAAAATATCAAGTACAAAAAGTCCTTAATCACAATATCCCTTTCCCACAAAAACATTGTTCTTTGTCATTACAATCTTGTCGGATTCAAACAACACCTTAACCCCAACCTTTGCCACAGAAATTAAATTTGCCCTTATACTAGACACATGAACACGTCACTAAGAGCCAAGGTCTTTCTAAATGTGAGCTTTAGAAGTACTTTTCCAAGACTGCAGCAATTCGAGAATCCCAAGATACACCAGTTCATCTCCATCCCCTACATAAGTGTAGAAGGTAAAGGCATCTTTGCTCGCACAAATATGTCTGGTAGCCCCAGAGTCTACCACCCATTTGTTCACATTGGTCACTATATTGACTTGAGAAACAACCACAACAATTATGTCTTCTCCTTCGACCTAGACCAAATTAGCCTTTGACTTAGGAGGATTGTCATCTCTCACTCTATGTCGGCACTGAGGTGCATGATGACCTAGCTTACCACAAACATAAAACATGCCTTTCTTTTTGAAAATTAGGGTTACAAACACGAGGGACATGATAATTTTTATGATTATTGTGGCCAGACTTGTTATTGTACCTTTTTATCTCAGATTGCTTTTGAATGAGATTTGACGTGCAGCCACCGCCTTTGCCCTTGTAGCTTTACACTCTTTCCGGTTGGTGTATTAAATGATTATGTGAGTGATCAAATCCGAGAGTAAGAGTTGTTTGTGTTTGTATTTCAGCTCTTGGCCTCTTGCTTGTAATCCTGCCATGATTAATGCAACTTTCCAATGAATTGGCCAGCTATGAATTCATCTTGCAAGTTGATGTTTTCAACCTTCAGATCCTCCAAGAGCTTATGATACTCGTTGATTTGCATCTTGATGTCCTTATCTTCTGTCATCTCCCACCTATAGTAATTTCCGATAACGAATTTTTGCTTGTAGCATCCTCAGTGGTATACTTCATGATCATTGACTCCCAAATCTCATCATTGTATTAACAGTAGACATCGAATAGGTCGTTAGAAAAGCGTATTAATAATAGTGTGTCTGCATACCTTATTTGCATAAATCCAATATTCAATCTGTTTGGGATTGGCCGATGATGATGGCTTAGCATCGCTAAGAGCAGAGGTGATACTATGCATGTCATGGATGGTAAACACACATTCCTACCACCTTCAAAAGTCCTGGCAATCAGGGAACGTGTGTTTACCGCCCTTGACATGCATGGCATCACGTACGCTCTCAGCGATGCTAAGCCATCATCATTGGTCAATCCAAAACAGATTGAAGATTGAACTTATGCAAATAAGGTATGCAGACACACTATTATTAGTACACACTGTTCATACAAGGATGCCAAGGAGATTTGGTAGTCAATGATCATGAAGTACATTGATAAGGATGCTGGCAAGTAAAAATTCGTTATCGGAAATTATTACTAGAGGTGGGAGATGACAGAAGATAAGGGCATCAAGGTGCAAATCAATGAGTATCATAAGCTCTTGGAGGATCTGAAAGCCGAAAACATCAACTTGCCGAATAAATTCGTAGCTGGTCTACTCATTGAAAAGTTGCCTCAACCACGGAAGGATCACAAGCAAGAGCTGAAACAAACACAAGCAACTCTCACTCTCGGAATTGATCACTCACATAATCATTGAAGAAACCAATTGGAAAGAGTGTAAGGCTACAAGGGAAAAGGTGTTGGCTGCACGTGCAAATCTCATTCAAAATCAGTCTGGAAAAAAAAGTACGATGATAAGCCAGGCCACAATAATCATAAAAATTATCATGTCCCTCATGTTTCTAACCACAATCCCAAAAGGAAAGGCATGTGTTATGTTTGTGGTAAGCAAGATCATCATGCACCTTAATGCCGACAGCGTGAGAGACGATAGTCCTCCTAAGCCAAAGGCTAATTCGATTTAGGCCGAAGGAGATGACATAATTGCTGCGGTCATTTCAAAAGTCAATATAATGACCAATGTGAACGAATGAGTGATAGACTCTGGGGCTACCAGACATATTTGTGTGAGCAAGGATGCCTTTACCTCCTACACTTTTGTAGGGGATGGAGATGAACTGGTGTATCTTGGTGATTCTCGAACAACTGCGGTCTCGAGAAAAGGAAAAGTACTACTAAAGCTCACATCGGGAAACCTGTTGGCTCTTAGTGACGTGTTGCATGTGCCTAGTATAAGGGCAAATTTAATTTTTGTTGCCCCATTGGGAAAGGTTGGGGTTAAGGTGTCATTTGAATCCGACAAGATTGAAATGACAAAGAACAATGTTTTTGTGGGAAAGGAATATTGTGATCAAGGACTTTTTGTACTTAATGTTTCTAAAATTATTAATAAAAATGCATCTTCTTCTGCATATATGATAGACTCATATGATATATGTCATGCTAGATTAGGACATATCAACTCCTCGTATGTTAATAAGTTGTCGCATTTTGGTTACTTTAAGTAATAAACATGATAAATGCGATGTATGTGTTGAAACTAAATTAACTAAGAAATCTTGTTCCCTTGTGCAATGTGAAACTAAATTTCTTAATTTAATTCATACCGACCTAAGAGATTTAAAACAATGACAAGAGGAGGTAAGAAATACGATGTTACCTTTATAGATGATTTTTTCTAGATATGCTAAGGTTTATTTGATTACAAATAAAGATGAAGCGTTTGATATGTAATTGAATAGAAAATTTAAATGGATTAGATCTGATAAGGGTGGTGAATATATTTTATTTAATGAATTTCTAAAAAGGGAGCCATAACACATGAGGTAACTCCCCCTTATTCACCTGAATCTAATGGTGTGGCTGGAAGGAAAAATAGGACATTAAAAGAAATGACGAATGCTATGCTAGTTAGTTTCTCCGCACCTAACAACCTTTGGGGTGAAACTATTTTAATTACATATTTCTTGCAAAATAGAATACCTCACAAGAAAACCAGTAAAACACCTATGGAAAGGTTATATACCTAATTTGAAATATTTGAAAGTTTGGGGGTGCCTAGCTAAAGTAATGGTTCCTAAACCCTTGAGATTGTTGTCCAAATGGTCTTAAACGCAGCACAAACATACGAACAAAGCTGCAAGTCACGAACGAACTGACAAAATCACAATAGCATGAGGCATGTGAGAGCACACTGCCCTCAAGGATTTATCCGCGAGATGCGCAAACCCCCGAGTTACAACAGACCCCTCCCGGTATAGGAACCGAGGTAACAAAACAGCAAGAAGTAAGCAGAAGCAAGCAATGTAAAATCCAGGAAGAAATGAGTAGAGGAGAGAGTATTTTTCAGAAGAAGGAATGTGTGCCCATGTTTGTTAGCACGTTAGGCATACTATTTAAAAAGGAAAACAACAATTTTTATTTTAAAAGTTTGAAAGTTGCTGTTATAATGTGTTCTCAAGATAAGATCTGATAGGATAAAAACAAGGTTAAGTGACAAATCTGCACGTTAGCAATTGTTGTTGAGGCAGTGAGGTCAAAACGTGAGCACATTCATCAATTAGCAAAGCAGTTTAAAACCGTTTTTAGCAGATAATTTGAAATCTGTGAATGCAACAATTCCGAAAATCAATGGAAGACCAAGTCAAAAATTGTTGTTGCAAAATTGGTTATTCACGGATAAGGTTCTCAGATAAAATAATTTTGACAAAAATTACTTTAGTTGAAGTTGGACCAAAAAGTTGTGAGGACTTATTATAGTGCATGCAGGGAGGCAAATCGGATTATTTACACAACGTGTACCCAATCCTAATGCGCGCGAGCCATTCATCTCACAAGCCCTTTTGAAAGTCCAAAGCACAAGTTAGCTTATAAACTCTTAAAGCGAACCAACTCCAAGCAATAGGGGACATTGAACTTTCGAAATACATCACAAAACTACAACAATCACAGCCCCTACCTTGATGTAAATTACACTTTACCTCAAGTTGGGTAAACCAAGTTAATACCTTACATTTCAATCCCCTCGTGTTTCAGTAACATACTCTTTACCCCTTTGAACCCCTTGAAGATTCAGAAACACTCCAGCTGTTAATGATTAGTTAAATTAAACAACTAAATGGTCACTTGCCGTGCATGAGATCATTTTCTTTGCCACTCTCCAAAAAAAAAAAAAAACAGGAGTTACCAGTGCTTTGTTTTTGACTGCTTACAAGCAGAACTCATAGCATCTCGCACCTGTTTTTTCCTAGTTTATGAACAGAAGTCTCAATCCCTAGTACTACGTTTTAGAAGACAAATAGCAGTACATCTTGGTAATTTTGGGAATTCAGGCAAGAAATGACCACTTCAGTATTTATGAATATTTAAGGGGTTGTAGTGTATTCTTCTGAAAATAGGTGGATGTTGTTGTAGGATTTCAAAGTTGGTGAACTAAAGTTGATTTGAACAAAAACTTCAAACTACGGTGTAGTTTACCCTAACATCTATAATGTCTTGTGTAAATACTGCCAACAGCCATTAATCCTCAATAGAAAGCAGACAACAATGTAGTTGCTCAGTCACGCCCAACTACTAGTAAGAGTTACCCATGTAGTCCTTAGGCACAAGAAAGGAAAAAGAAATAAGAATTATACCTTGGAGTCTGAGCTGAAGGAATTTGTAATCCTGGATAAAGCATTTAGCATGACAGGAGAGCCAGCTCCTTGTGCAGAATTGGATCCACATTCCTCATGGTCAAACAAAGCCACCATTCTAACACCAGACTCCTCCATAAGACTGCTGTCAGAGGATGTAGCGTCTATTAATGCCTGAAATGAAAACTAAGAAGTTAACACAAGATAACTAACAATTACTACACACCTTTTTTTAAAACTTTTACACATCATGAACACTCACACATTCTAATTTCCAGATAGACAATAACATAATCTTAATTCTTAAATCAAGTCCCAAGATGCTAAACTTTACATTTTCTGCTTTAAAAAGAAAAGGAATTCTAGTTAGTCAGAGACATGCACCTAGTGGCATTTATATTTGTATATAATCAAGCCAAAACTTTTCCTGAAAAGGGAAGGGATATTAATGGATCTAAAGTTGATTAGATTTTTCCACAGGACCAAGGGCAAGGCATACCTAAGAAAAATTCTTCAGCTATAACTAAACACAAGATTGGCAAAGTGAAGCATGGGAAAAAAATGGCAAAGCCAAAAACCAATTATACAACCTTGGGAGAACCAACCCCCAAAGGTTAGTTATTGAGAAGGAAGAGGCAAAGAGATTACAACAGAAAGACGTACTGTTAGCTCTAATACAATTTGATCTATTGACAGACCCCACCCCCAAAACCTAGTTACTGAAGGGAAGAGTCAAGTCCATACCGATGGTGTGGCACTTCAATGGGTTATAACTACAGAAATAGTTTATTTATTTTGTTTATTGGCTACTTACTTGGTGCTAAGCTATACTCTAGTACAACATTGTACTACCCAATTGATTTACTAACATATATAAGATTCAAATTTCAAGCTGTACGGTGTCACTCACTACCACACTATAATGATGTTCTAGACTGATAAGGTAGTCATATACTCATATTCAGAAGCTTTCTTTAATTTTTGCATTATGCATTCAACTAACGTCCAAAATGCCCCAATGAGTTAATAAGTAGTATGTAGAGTGGTTCAATTAAAAATCAAGATAATATTTCAAAGTTCATATCTATACACATGCATTTTTAAACTTGACCAGAGGAAAAAAATCTCTATAAAACATAAACCTTCAAAGAGCAAAATGTCATGCAGAGGTTATCAAGACGTCCTGAAAATATGAATTCCTTTGCAGCTCCAGCAACTATACTTGGTTGTGTATCACAAGCTTGCAATTCAAAATCACAAATATCATTTGGTTTGCACCCAAGCTTACTTGCAAGCATCTGAGGAAAAGGAGTAAAGAAGAAAATCACCAACAATTAGGCTCATAATCATCATGTACACATGTCAAGACCCATGTTAAGCAGTTACAACTTAGAACTACTTGTGACAAGCATTATTTAATAACACATTTCATTCCAAAAAAGAAAAGATAACTCAAACAAAAATATCAAGAAGGCATTGTGAATTTCTAAGCCTGTTAACCTGTAGAAGAAGTGGGTGGTGCTTTGTATTGCTAGTGCCTGTTTCATCATTTGCTTTCTTTCCATCACTCTGCTTTCCACTTTCAACTGAACCATTTTCAGAGGACACTTTATTAAGCTCTGCCTGCAAGACAAAGCTCAAATTCTCAAGGAATGTGGAAAAGCAAAATCCAACAACAAAAGCCTTTCCCAACAAGGTGGGGCCAGCTTTCCTGACGAAGAAAAACTCATAGGATTTGAACACAGTACATGGACTACGCTTGTGATGAAGTGCATTCTGCCATTAAATCACATGCACAAGTTGGTCTAGAAGGCTAATGGCAAAATCCAAAGAATTAAAAACAAACATTTTGAATCTCAATAAGCAGTATATGTGGAAACTTACGTATTTCTTTTAAAAATTAATTAACTATATTGACATCTTAATTTATACCTGCACAAAACGATTACATCAAAGATTCAAAACACAAACATGAAACAAACCAACCTGTGAAATTGCAAGCTAATAAAAGTATAAAACCCATCTGTTATGAAGAACAACTCTTATGTAATAAAATGCACATATAACCAATAACTTAGCTCTGTAACCCCATACGATCATATAAATTTTAACTCTGGCAAAGTAGCTTAAAGAAAGAAAAAAAACAATAAGCCTTTAAGTAGGTCTTGATGCATTAACCCTGGAAATCCCAATAATAGTTATTTCCTCTGGAATATTCAGTAACCAGCCAAAAAACTTAACTAGAATTCCATGATTACCTTTAGTGATGTTGCCAAGATGGGAAGAAGATGAGTCTGTGTGTTGATTTTGAACCCGTCATTAACACCCCTGTTAAAATGCTAGATCGTAGTCAAGTCAACCAAAGGAAGATGATAAATATACAAGCAAGCAAACAGGAAAAACAATATAATATAATGCATCTCAAACAGCAAGAAAACCTGTCTAAGTGAATTGCCAAAGTTGGGACCCGCATTATTGGTTCCTCAATTCTAACAAGCCGATGCAAGTACGAAACAGAACCTTCTTTCTCTTCTCGTACGATCACCCTGCCGGCCACCGTCAAGTCCCGGTCAAACCATGTATGCCATAAACCACCTCCATAGGTTTGGACACCAACCTCCAAAATTCCACCTTTAACCACCTGCCCAAATAGCCCATATCTCACTTATCTTACTAGTTATACACCTGTTATACTTATATTAAATACATCACATGACATGTTTACAACTTGAATTAATCTATCTTCAAAAAAATGCTTCAACTTTTTTTTCTTCTTTTCAAAACACTAATCCAGACATAAAAATGTAAACAGTACTTAGTACAAGTTTGAATTAGGCTAATTTTTAGGGAAAGATTCTGAGTAAAATTTTGATTATAAGTTGTCTTGAACACAAAATAACCTAAATTAAAATGCACTTATTTCTTCTCGAATTTAATTTTAATACATAAAAGCTTACATCCAATCATGTAGTGTCACATAATTTAAAATATGACTCTTATAATAACTACCTCAAAAGTCATATATATGCTAATTTGTGATTGACCGATAGAATAAATTAAGGAGAATGTTAACCGATGCCTAAGGGTACTCTTTAAGGAATTAAAAAAAAAAGGAAATTTTGTAAGGGAAGATGTTGCATTTAATATATTAAAGATTAAAGATATAGCACTTAGTTTTCCAATACAACATTTCCTTTCGTTGATTCCTTGACCAGCATCCCATCAAAACCCTAGAACTAAACTCTTTCTCAAAGAAACTTTATTATAAAACAAATTTAATGGGAATGCACTATCAGTTTTTACACAATCAAGAGTATTAAAATGAGTGAATCACCATTTTGGTCCATGAGATTGTAGGACGATGACAAGTTGGTCCCTCACATTAAGAAATACGCAAAAATGTCCCCAAAATTGAAAAAAGTTCATCACATTAGTCCAATTTGGCAATGTTTTTCAATTTGGAGACCTTAACAAAATGAACGTTTTCAATTTAGAGGATGTTTTCCTCCATGACCAACTTATCACCCCCTTACAATTTCAGGGACCAAAATGATGATCACTAGTGTTAAAATTAAACCCATAAAAAATGACCGCATCATAAAAGAGCCTTTAATCCAAAATTACCTTGGTGACAGGCTTCAGTTTGAGACAAGGACTATCAGTATGAGCTCCAATTATGTGGAATCCATTTCCAGCAACATATCTGAGAATAAAAACATTAAAGTTGAAAAAAGGAGACAATCACCTATAATTAATTTTCCATTTCGTTTGAAAAACGGTAACAAGAGTGAAGAAAAAAAAAGGATATAATAGAACCTTTGACCAATGGCGAAAGCGACAATGGTAGAGTGGTTCCTGGTGAAGAAGTACTTATTGCCAGGTTCTAAGTCCCACACTTCCCTCTCTGAAAGCTGAGTGAACCCTGCGCTATGCAACCGCTTCTTTGCCTCATCTGAAACGTCATCGTATTGCAACGAGTGAGTGAGTGAGTGAGTGAGTGAGTGAGTGAGAGAGTTAATCCTGTGATGATTCAAAGAGAGAAAGAGAGAGAGAAAGGAGTTAGTTTTTGTTTTTACCGACGGCGTGGAAAGCGGTTGGAGAAGCGTTGAGGAAGTGGATCAGATCGGAAACGACGGCGTGGGTTTCTTCCTTCGCCATGTTTTTTCAGGTTTGACTGTGCTACTCTGTTTTATCCTAATCCTATCGCTGCTTCCTCGGTAACTTCGCTATCTCAAGTTTTATTCGGCCAAGGCAAATCCCATTCCTAAAAAATCAATGTGGGCAAATGGTAACGGTCCCGGAATTAAAGATTAAAAGTTGGATCGGATTCGTTTTGAAAAAAATAAAAAATAAAAAAATTGATTTAATGATAGAAAATTTGGATTTAATTGGTTTGCTTCTTTTAAAAAAAATATTCAATTTAATTCAGTCAAATCCGATTTAGACTAGATTAGATAATTCGATTTTTGTCGTATCTTATCTTTTTATGTTAAATGTTAATAGTAGACAAAAGAAATCTTCATTTGAGGGGGCTAGTTTAGGGTGCCCAACAACTACTTTAATTCTTGTAAAAAAAAAAAAACTACTTTAATTGCTCTATACTAGAACAATATAACCTTTATAAAAGACAACAATTATTTGTTTATTATTAACCATTATTTGATTGAGAAATGATTTTTGAACACAACAATTTTCGACAACAATTTGGATAGTTAATGCAGTTCAAATATATGGTTAATTACGTTCAGTGGATGGTTAATTATCATTCATTAAACGTAATTAATCACGATTTTCAATGTCATTAACCACAATTTTGAACGTCATTACTCATGTATATCTGAACACCTGAAAATCGTGGTTAATGACGTTCAAAATCATGGTTAATTACGTTCGGTGTATGGTTAATGAGTTGCGACACCTTGTTATATCCATTAACCATCTACTGAACTTAATTAACAATGTTATTGAACCGAGTTAACCATCCAAATTGTTGTCTCAATTTTATGTTCAAATAACAAAACTTGTTTGATTTGATGACGAGTGAGAAAAATTCTAGACATATCTAGACTTTCAGCAAAATATAACTTCAAGATATCAACATTTATTTTAAATAATCTCACATGTGTCATTCCAACAAAAAATATTAAAGAGAATGAGGATGTTTGTTCATAAAAGTATGAAAAATAACGGTTAAGTATGAGTACTACTATAGTTTCAAAAATAATATTATATGTATATGGTAGGTCGGTTTAAATTGGATTCAATTGGTTTTCACTAGGGGATCCAAAATTCGATCCAATTCAATGGAAAAAAAAGTTTTTTGGTTTTCGATTTTCGGTTCTATGGTTTTCGGTTCGATTTTTGTGATTTGAATTGGTTTGGCTAGATTGATGAACACTCCTAATTAAGGTTGCACAAGTTGAGCTTTATTAATTATTCACTTTTAATTAATTTTGATCAACTAATTATTCATAATTTATTGAAAAACAACCATTATCCATCTCCTATTTATCTTATAAATTTGCCTCTATATAATCTCTCTTTTCCCACAAAATAGGGGAAGGGTAATTATTATTTTTTTAAAATCATGATTAATTAGTTAGTCAAAATTAATTGAAAGTGAGTAACTAATAAAGCTTAACTTGTAACCAAAAAAATAAAGTTTAATTTATGCGACCTTGCAGTGGATAAAAATTGAAGTTTTTATTTAAACATCAACAACTCATTTGTTTCAACACGGAAGATGGACTTTCGATTAAGATATCCTTATGTTTGATAAGTTTTAAAAGATATGATTGGGTATGATTGATTCTCGAAAACTACCAATAGATATGTTTTCAACTCATGTTTTCCTCTCTTTTTCATTCTTACCATTAGATATGGGTGTATTATTTTCCATTTGCATGGGAATGAAATTAAACTTGCAAAAGAATACATTAACTACCAATAACTTCTGTGGCATTCTCTCACTTTCTTTCCATATATTTTTTTAAAGGATTTGTACCACCAGGGAGTAAAAAATAAGGTTTGGCCGATCGAGCTTAATCATAGCAAGGGGTAAACCGACCTAGCTAAATCCTAGTAAGGGGTGAGTGACCCGAGCTTGATCTGAGTATGGGGTAAGTTGGACGAGCTTGACATAATAGAAGGGTTAGGAGAATGATGATCATACCTGGAAAAAGAGTAGCCGAGTTTGGATTGATTAAACAGAACAAGGATAATACCCAAATATAATGGAACATAAGTGTATATATCAAGAAAAAGATAACATATATATGATAAAGGATACCTAACAGATATAGTTATCCAAGATTTGCATCTAATATCAAAAATACTATCAATCAGAATAAGATAACGTTTATCTTAATAAATAAACAGTTATAAGGAGTATTATAAATAAGAGGACCTGAATAGAGAAAGGGGACACTTTACGATACATATAGACTCACTCTTAAGAGCTCTGAGGTCTAGAATAAGGAGATTGATCCTGATCTCATATTCCAGGCTTATAGGGCACAATTAAGTGGTGAGTGCAATCCCGTTCCGGCTAGATTCCGGTAATATGGATTTTGGCAAGAACATTTGGCTCCCACCGTGGGGCCGAGGCAAACTTTCCCTCGGCCGCATTTTTAAAAATGGTTGAAACTAGAAGTGGTAACAGGAGGAGAATGGCTAGAAGCGAAAGAGAGCAGTCTCCTCATAGTGATGGAGACCTACATGAAGATCCAACAACTATACAGATGGAACGTTGTTTTCATGAAATACAGGAACATTGTTTTCATGACTTGCAGGAACAGGTAGAGCAGCTGCGAAGGGAGAATGAGATGATGAGGAGAGACAGAAGGCATAGTCGCACCCCTGAGCATTCACAATCTTTGCATCACAATAGCGATAGGGATCGGGGAGATAATGGAAAAGGTGAAGTTGGTGATATGGAGGAGGATGACCATCCCTTTGTTGAGCGGGTGATGGCCACTCCTTTTCCAGAAAAATTCAAAATGCATGTGTTGAAAGAGTACGATGGGAGCTCGGATCCAGAGGAGCATTTGAGAAATTTCAATACTCAAATGATGGTGGCGCGTGCTCCCCCCGATATCAAGTATAGGATGTTCTCTGTGAGTTTGAAAGGAGCGGCTTTGATGTGGTTTTCTAGTTTGCCAGAAAAGTCGGTTAGCTCATATGCCGATTTAGCTTCAAAGTTCAAATTCCAATTCGTTACCAGCAAAGCACATAAAAAAAAAAAAAAAAAAACATCCGCGAGTTTGTTGAATTTAAAGCAGGAAAAAAGAGAATCACTGAAAGACTTCATGGCCAGGTTTAATAAGGAGACATTGTTGATGAAGTATTTGACACCCTCTATTGCTCTCTATGCAATTAGGGGAGCTTTAAGATCATCACCCTTCACTGATTCCTTAGCAAGGAGATCTCCGACAGACATTGATGAATTAAGGCAGAGAGCTCTGAAATATATATATGGAGAAGCAGAGGGAGATAAAAAGAAAAGATGGAGCAGAAAGAGGAGAAAAGCATGCAGAACCAGGATATCAGGGAGGACGAGTTAAGTCCGAGTTTAGAAATGATAATTCACGAAGGGGATTAGGAATGGGGTACTCAAAATACACCCCATTAACTAAACCTTTATCGAAAATTCGAGACGAAGTCTATCATATGGATATTATACCCCTTCCACTCCTGTTAATGAACATGCCAGCTGATGGAGATAAGAGTAAGTATTGTCGGTATCATCGAAACTATACACATAATACCAATGATTGCTTCACTCTAAAGGCCAAAATTGAAGGTCTGATTCAACAAGGTCATTTGGGAGAATATGTTAAGCGAGACTGTACACAGCGGAAAGCTTCTGTCAGACAAGGAGCTTACACTGGAAGAGGAAGGGGAGGAAGATTTGGTGGAGGTAGAGGTAATGGATGAGGTTAGAACACGGAGAAAATCAACAAAGGGATAATGCTGAAAATACTCAGCATATTGAAGGAACCAGAGGAGTAATAAATTAAGGAATAAAAAGGAGCTAAGTCTCCTAAATATTGTTTTTGATTTCCAATAAAGTGATGTACTCTTTTTCCTAACCCTCTGTCCCGAAAGGGTTTTTTTTAGGCGGGAAGGTTTTAATGAGGCACACCAATAAATAAAACTATGATGTTATGCGATATTTTTGTTCTTGAAAAGTTATGTTATTTTAATAACTTATTTAAAGTGTTGTTGACCATGGAAGTCATTGCTGAATCCATCATGAAAGTCTCCAAGAACTAGTAAAGAGAAACTCTCTAAGAGCTCGGAATGACGAGCTTCGGGAGGTCAACACCACCAAGATTTCAGAATGTTGGTCATTGGTGAGAAAAATACTACTAAGAGTCCAGAATGATGGTCATTATTGAGAAAATAATTACTAAAAATCCAGAACGGCGGTCATTAGTAAAGACAAACTCTCCAAGAGCTCGAAATGGCGAGCATTGGGAGGTCAACACCACCAAGAGTCCAGAACGATGGTCATTGGTGAGAAAAATACTACTAAGAGTCCAAAATGATGGTCATTGGTGAGAAAAATACCACTAAGAGTCCAGAATAATGGTCATTAGTGAGAAAATAATTACTAAGAGTCTGGAATGGTGGTCATTAGTAAAGACAAACTCTCCAAGAGCTCAGAATGGCGAGCATTGGGAGGTTAACACCACCAAAAGTCCAGAACGATGGTCATTAGTGATAAAAATACCACTAAGAGTCCAAAACGATGGTCATTGGTGAGAAAATAATTACCAAGAGTCCAGAATAATGGTCGTTGGTGAAAAAATATAAACTCTCTAAGAGCTCGGATTGACGAGCATTGGAAGCACATACCACTAATAGTCCACAATGATGGTCATTGGTGAGAAAATAATTACTAAGATGGCAGTCATTAGTAAAGACAAACTCTCCAAGAGAATCAACAATGATGACCATTAGTAATAATGGAGATAATGACAAAAAAAAAAAGTATCATCAAAACAGAGGGGCTGACTCAACTCGGCCCAAAACTCGTTTTTGCATTAGGTAAAATAAAGTTTAAAGAATAGCGATGGTCAAGTTCGGTTCCTACAAACACATCTTAATCTTGGTCTCAGAGCTCATTTAGCATTAAAATCGGGCTAAGCTCAATTCACGCCTAGACCATCTCGATGTAAATGTTATAAGTAGAGCTCGACCTAAGCTCTGTTTAAATGAAATCATGCTCGGCTTGAGCTCTACCAGGATTGTGCATCGAATAATAAAAACCGTAAAAGCAAAAGATTGATCAAAGGGAAGCTCGGGTAAGCTCGCTTTGTTTCAAACTCGGTCATGGCTGGGTTCTTAAAAGGTCGCCCGTCTCAGTTCCTGAAGTGCTTCAAGCAACTGAGCTTGAGCTAAGTACCTAGTAACCGAGCTTGGGCCGAACTTAGTACTTAATCACCATTACATTCCTGAAGAGCTTCAAGCAACCGAGCTTGAGCTGATTTTATGCTCCGGACGAGCATTGGACGAGCTTATCATGAGATAAGCCTAATCTCCAATTGTAGGAGGCAAGCATTTATGCTCTGGACGAGCGTTGACCGAGCTTATCATGAGATAAGCTTAATCACCAATTGTTGGAGATAAGCATTTATGCTCTGGACGAGCATTGGACGAGCTTATCATCGGATAAGCCTAATTCTCCAAGGGCTGGAGATAAGTTTATGCTCCAGACGAGCATTAGACGAGCTTATCATGAAATAAGCTTAATTCTTCAAGTGTTGGAGATAATTTTATGCTCCGGACGAGCATTGGACGAGCTTACCATGAGATAAGCCTAATCTCCAATTGTTGGAGACAAGCATTTATGCTCTAGACGAGCATTGGACGAGCTTATCATGAGATAAGCATAATCTCCAATTGTTGGAGAAAAGCATATTTAAGCTCTGGACGAGCATTGGACGAGCTTATCATGAGATAAGCCTAATTCTCCAAGTGTTAGAGATAAGTATTTGCTCTGGACGAGCTTATCATGAGATAAGCCTAATCTCCAATTGTTGGAGATAAGCATTTATGCTATGGACGAGCATTGGACGAGCTTATCATGAGATAAGCCTAATTTTCCAAGTGTTGGAGATAAGTATTTGCTCTAGACGAGCTTATCATGAGATAAGCCTAATTCTCCAAGTGCTGGAGATAAGTATTTGCTCTGGACGAGCATTGGACAAGTGTGAGGACGCTGAGCTTAATAAAAGCATCGGCATAAGGAAATTAATTAGTATCCAAAGAGCCCTAGATGAGCATCATAAGATTATGTTTTCAAGAATCCAACATCCCTAAAAATTTGCATGCCGAATGAACTTGAGTAAACAAAGCATTAATGCTTAAAGACAAAGTTGATACAATCATGTACTGGTGGGGCATAATTTATTCAGTCATGTGAAGCTCGGTCAATAACTTAATAAAAGCTCTTTCGCCTTACCAAGACTCAGAGCTTGGGGGACTTGTGTACATCCCAGAAATGATATGACCAAGTATTGGCAGAGCTTAGATAGTATTGACCGAGCTTAGGCAGTGTTGGTCGAGCTTCATTGCCATAGCCAAGTATTGGTCGCGCTTGGACAATGAAGGTCGACCTTTACTGATGAGGAGAGGGATCGCCTAATATTACTTGGACATAGGAGGGAATAACCAAGGTATGCGACAAGAAACATGTACCACCTGAGCTTGAACCGAGCAATAGCCGAGTATGAATAATAGGATAAGAACGTTAGTTGAAATATTGAGCCATCTGATAATAGAGTAAGGTGATCAAATCTATCCTAGCGTATAACATTATGGCCGAGTAATACTAGTGTAAGATAAGTTAAGTTCGGTTAGAGGCCTAATTTAAGCTCTTTCGTCTTATAAAGACTTAGAGCTTGGCGGACTTGTGTACCGCCCGGGAGTAAAAAATAAGGTTTGGCCAAGCTTTGTCATAGAAAGGGGTAAACCGGCCGAGCTAATAATTTGTCGCACCCCTGAGCATTCACAATCTTCGCATCACAACAGCGATAGGGTTCGGGGAGATAATGGAAAGGTGAAGTTGGTGATATGGAGGAGGGTGACCATCCCTTTGTCGAGCGGGTGATGGTCATTACTACCCAAATGATTTAAGATGCGAAGAAATGGAAAGGGCCAAACCTACATCTTTGACACTAATTCTTAATAATTTTTTGACTAAAGGCCCAATTTGGCCCCTAAAAAATTTTGGAGACACTTTTGATTTCTAAAAAATAAATAAAAAAATTTAACTGCTTAGTCCCCTATTTGTATAATGGCGGGACACATTAGTTATGTTTGGTTCATGTTAAATTATATATGTAGTCAAATCATTAATACATTCTACATTTGAAGAATTATTGTATTTAGCTTGTGTATTCTGTATTGTAGTTTGTATTTAGCCTCTGTATTCTATTAGTTAGATTAGCTATCTGCTTAGTATCATTTCTGTTATTATAACAGAATGCTGTTATGACCAAGTCCAAGTTGACATATTGTATAAATAGGCTTTATGCCTCATATGAATCCAAGAGAAGAATTATTCAGTTCAATATTTTCCTGTTATAGCTTTGACTCCTTTCCATATTTTACATGGTATCATCAAGCTAAAATCCTGGCAAAATATTTCTTGATTACTGAAACCACCATCCATAGCTGTGAAAGAAGATGACAAATCTTCTTCCTCAAATCAAGAAACTGAGAAACCTGAAGATGAGAAGATCGAAGAAACTGAGAATGTCAAAGTTGCTGAAAGCCATTTAGACATTATGTCTCCCTATTTCCTCCATGCGTCGGACAATCCGGGGCAAGTCTTTGTGAGTGAGCTGCTTCATGATGGCAACTATGGCGAGTGGATCATCGACATGAGCAACGCCCTATGTGCCAAGAACAAGATGGGTTTCGTAGACGGGTCCATTCCTATGCCAGATCCGAGCTCCCCAAATTTGGCACATTGGATGAGATGCAATGTCATGGTGAAAGGATGGCTCAAGAGCAGCATGGACAAGGAAGTGAAAACAGGTGTGAGATACGCCACCACAGCTCAAGAAATCTGGGCTGATCTTGCTGAAAGATTTGCAAAGGAAAGCGCACCAAGACTCTATGAACTCAGACGAGCCATCACCCTTCTTCGTCAAGAAAAGCAATCCATCCCTGCATACTACACGAAATTGAAGGCTTTGTGGGATGAAGTCCAATCGATTTCCCCTTGGCCACAATGTACTTGCAGAGGCTGCACTTGTGATGTCCAGAAACGACTCGCACAAATGAGGGAAAGGGATCAGCTGTACGACTTTCTCATGGGGTTGGACGAAATTTTTGGCACGATCAAGACTCACATTCTCAGCTCTGCATCAACAACCACTCTTGGTCATACATACCATTTGGTTGCTGAAGATGAGCAACAAAGGATTATATCATCAATGCATAAGCCAGCAGCAGAAACAGCAGCTTTCCACACACAAGGTATTCGATATAAAGACTCAGAGGAACGCAGACCAAACAAAAGGGACAGACCTAAGTGCGACCATTGCCAAAAGATTGGGCACCTGCAAGAAGAATGTTGGGAGATAATTGGCTACCCTCAAGACTGGAGAAAACCCAATCATGACAAGAAGGAAAAGGCCAATTCCTGGAACAACAAGAAGGCAGGATACAAGGCAGCACAGGTCACAACCGAAAATAGTCCAATTCCAGGTCTTACAGCACAACAATATGAAAGACTCCTACAATAATTAAAGGGTGATGCAGAAACCACAGCAACAGCTCAACAATCTAAACCCATTGTGAACATGGCAGGTAATTCTATTCTTGGTAAACCTTGGGTAATAGACTCAGGAGCTACGCATCATATAACTTGCAATGATAATCATTTAGAAGATGTATCCATCTCAAACCAACAACCTGTTCATATCCCAAATGGTGCCTCTGTACCTGTGAAGGGATTTGGAAAAACCATCCTGCCCAATGGAATGAAAGTAAATAGTGTCTTACACATACCTGATTTCCAGTGCAACTTGATCTCTGTTAGCAAGTTGACAAAAGATTACAATTGTGCTATAACCTTTGTTGCTAACCTATGTGTAATACAGGACTTACATTCGAGGAACCTGATTGGAATGGGTAGAAATCGTGATGGGTTATATCTTCTAGAGCCTGTACAAGATGAAAGAGTGGCACTGAAAGTTGACAAATCTAATGATAGTCATATCTGGCACTCTCGGCTTGGACATACATCAGAAGATAAAATCACACAAATAGGTCTTGATGTAAATAAAGACTCAATTAGGTTTCCTTGTGATTCTTGTATGCGAGCTAAACAATCTAGGCTTCCTTTTCCCTTGAGCACAATAAAAACTAATGCTTGTTTTGAACTTATTCATTGTGATATTTGGGGTCCCCACAATATTGCATCACACACAGGAGCACATTATTTTCTTTCAATTGTTGATGATTATAGTAGGGGTGTGTGGATTTATCTCATGAAATTTAAGTCTGAAGTTGAAGATTATCTGCAAACTTTCATATGCATGATTGAAACCTAATTTGGAAAGAAAGTTAAGAGGGTAAGATCCGATAATGGCTTGGAATTTACCTCCACAAACATGCAAAAGTTCTATGAAGAAAAGGGAATAGTGAGAGAGTTGTCTTGCACCTACACACCCCAACAAAATGGGGTGGTAGAGAGAAAGCATAGACATATCTTAGAAGTAGCTCGGGCTTTAAGGTTTCATGCATCCTTGCCTGTTGGCTTTTGGGGGGAATGTGTGCTCACTGCAGTGCATATCATAAATAGATTACCTTCAAGGGTGATCAACAATAAAACACCATATGAAATTATGTATGGAAAGAAACCAAACTACCAACATTTAAGAGTTTTTGGGTGTTTGACTTATGTTTTAAAACCAAGGAGAGAAGGAAATTTTGATGAGAGGGGGAGAGCTTGCATTTTTGTGGGTTATCCTTTGGGTCAAAAGGGCTACAAAGTTTATGATGCTAAGACTAATAAAATGATTGTGTCTAGAGATATTGTTTTCTTCGAAAATGAGTTCCCTTTCAGGAAAATTGAACAAATCAAAAGGCCTGCACAACCTGAATTGACATCTTGGGAAGACCATTTAAAGGAAATCCAACAAGAAGCACCTTCTCTCAATAAAAACAGTCCAGCTACACAAGAAATGGACTGTCCAGGAACAGAACCGAGACCTGCAACAGAGAGTCTTGAAGGCAGAAATGATGAGATGAATGTTGAGGCCAATGCTGGAAGGATTAGACAATTGCCAAGGCATCTTAGAGATTATGAAGTGGATTTACCACCTTCCATTTCTCATTCTAAAACGTCTGTCTCTGCAGGTAACTTGGTAAGGTATCCCATATCCAATTATGTGTCCTATGATAAATTCTCTTCCTCTCACTTGGCTTACTTGGTGGCCATCACTTCACATGATGAGCCAAAGAACTTCTTTCAGGCTGCAAAACACAAACATTGGAAGGAAGCCATGAAAAGAGAAATAGAGGCCTTGGACAGCAATGGCACGTGGGATTTGACACCTCTCCCACAAGGGAAGCATGCAGTTGATTCCAAATGGATATATAAAATCAAATACAAGCCAAATGGAGAGGTAGAACGATATAAAGCAAGGCTAGTTTCCCGAGGTTTCACTCAAGTGGAACGGGAGGATTTTCATGAGACCTTCGCGCCGGTTGCCAAACTAGTTACCATAAGAAGCTTATTAACCATAGCAGCTGCAAAAGGATGGAGCATTGATCAATTGGATGTAAACAACGCCTTCCTTCATGGAGATCTAAGTGAAGAAATTTACATGAAGATCCCACAAGGCTTTGCAAAGAAAGGAGATACAAGGGTATGCAAACTGAAGAAATCCCTTTATGGTTTGAAGCAAGCCTCTCGGAATTGGTACCAAAAGTTCACAGAGGCACTGCTTAACATTGGTTTTAACCAGTCAAGGGCAGATCATTCTTTGTTCATTTACAAGAAGAATGGAATCTTCATCACTACCTTGATATACGTGGATGATGTCATATTGGCTGGAGATAACTCTCAGTTCATTCAAAAGGTAAAAGGACACTTGGATGAACAATTCAGCATTAAAGATCTTGGACCCTTAAAGTATTTTTTAGGGGTTGAGGTAGCTCGGTCATCTAAAGGCATTGTGTTGAGCCAAAGAAAATACACTTTGGACATCCTCAAAGAAACAAAGATGCAGGACTGCAGGCCGAGTAAGACACCAATGGAACAAAATTGTAATATGAGAATTAATGAAAATGATCATGATGTTGATGCTACAAGGTATAGAAGATTGCTTGGGCGTTTACTATACTTGACTGTAACACGTCCAGAAATTACATATGCTGTGAATACCTTATGCCAACACATGACAACTCCTAAGCAAGTCCACATGGATGCTGTTGAAAGAGTGTTGCGCTACCTGAAAACTACTCCAGGACAAGGCATCTTCCTTCCAAGCAATAACAACTTACAATTGCAGGCATATTGCGATGCAGATTGGGGAGGATGCCCCCACACCAGAAGGTCATGTACTGGTTATCTAGTCACACTTGGAAGTGCACCTATATCTTGGAGAACCAAGCGACAAACCGTGGTGGCAAAGTCTTCTGCAGAAGCAGAATATCGAGCCATGGCAGCCACAGTCAGCGAGATTATATGGATCAGATGGCTTCTCAATGAGCTGACAGTATCTCAAGACACAGCTACTCCTCTTCATTGTGACAACCAGGCAGCCTTACACATTGCTGCCAACCCAGTTTTCCATGAAAGGACAAAACATGTTGAAATGGATTGTTACTTTGTGAGGGAAATAGTGCAGTCTGGTGAGATAGAACCTTTGAAGGTCGGTACAAGAGAGCAGATAGCAGATATCTTCACAAACCCTTGGGCAAAGACAGGTTTGAATTGCTTCTCGGCAAGTTGTCCATTCTCAACCTTCATGTGCCTACTTGAGGGGGAGTGAAGAATTATTGTATTTAGCTTGTGTATTCTGTATTGTAGTTTGTATTTAGCCTCTGTATTCTATTAGTTAGATTAGTTATCTTCTTAGTATCATTTCTGTTATTATAACAGAATGCTGTTATGACCAAGTCCAAGTTGACATATTGTATAAATAGGCTTTATGCCTCATATCAATCCAAGAGAAGAATTATTCAGTTCAATATTTTCCTGTTATAGCTTTGACTCCTTTCCATATTTTACAACATTTGTATTGGCATTACGCTGCATTCTATGTTGGTGTTGCACTTTCCATTCTGGTTTGATGCAAAGTCAACCATGCTAGTTTTGTGCATAGTGATCATGTTAGATTGGTGTATTTGTCCGTTGCATTTGCTGCACTTGGATTTTGCTGCATTGATCATTTGTGTTATTGCATTTGTTTGTTACTTTTGTTTTACTTGAATTTTGCTGCATTGGTCATGTGTGTTGCTGCACTTCTGGTGCATTGTTGTATTTATAATGCATTGTTGCATTGTTTCTCTAGTAAGTTGTGCAAACTTAGGCCACAACTAAATGTTCAAATACAAAAGTAGTGAATTAATTGTAACATTGAATAGATTTTAGAAATAGTCATTACCAATGTAATTTTACTTTATTCAAATGACAAATTTATCCATCTCTATATTTTTACACTCTATATTCCACTTCAATGATGATGCCGATACTTCTATTCTCCCAAAACAATTTCCCTTCTTGATGCTAATGCTATATATATATATTGACTAGGACGCTGACGCTATAAGTAATAAGTAATGCTGGACATTTTTTCTTTTTTCTTTTTCCATAAAAACTAGACATTTTTTCTAGTTTTATTGTCAGTTGGCTTCAATATTTATACTTTTTTTCATTTTTAGATCCTATGAAGGATTTTTAAACGTGTGAATAAATAAAGTAAAAAATATCAAAAACTTCAAAATAAATTAGTAATTTAAAAGATAAAATAATAAAGTATAATGAAGTCAACATGCAATTTAGTATATCAAATATAAAAGATTCAAATGTTTAATTAGATTAAAAAAAAAAGATTTAAACAAAATAGGATTGAATCTTCATGCTTATGCCATCAGTTTCCTTTTTTAAACTCTTAGAAGTATCATTCCATGTTATATTGTCAGCATCCCTGTTAGAAATTAAAAAAAAAAAAAAAAGAGTAGAAACAAACAAATTAATTATAATTAACAAATTTATATAGTCATATAAGAGTATATATAAAACTAGTCATCTAAAGAATTTAATAAATAAAATGAAGAATAAATCGTTACCTAAACTTTTGGAAGAAGTACTCGATTTAAACTTACATCTTCAAAAAAATATTTCTTGTTGTTTTTGTGTGATCATAAAATTGAATATTTTCTTTTAGAGGATATGTGACAATATTATGTCCTACACCTTTGCATAATCCACAAGTATTCTTATTCTGTGATAGTTCTTTCTCACCTTTAAGACGTCGTTGTTTGGGGCGACCTTTTGTTTTGGAAATCGGAGGACAGTGAACAACATATTGTGAAAAAGCTTTCATTGTTGCAATCTATTACTTGTTCCTCCATGACAACATTGACCTGGGGCTCTACGTCATCATCCTCATGTGATGCTTGAAGCCACCATCGTGATGGCAAGTAGTTAGAAGGGATTTCATGGCAATCTTTATGAAAAAAAAATATTGTGAATGTGACTACATAATATCCCCAAAAACTTAAAGTGCTTACAACTACATTTGCAATTTTACCATCCCAAAAGACCACATGTTTTCTACTATTAGCATCTTTATAATGCTGCAACACAAATACATTACCATTTTCATGATAAAATGAATATTGGGTGGACTTTTCAAACTCCTCTTAAAACTTTTGAAAAGCAAAACGTGTGAGAGCACCATGAGCTTGCTCTTGTAAGGGTGACATCAGCTTCATATAAAATCTTTTGCACTTTTATAACATTATATCATGCTCTTCCTTTTGCTTGACTTCATCAATTGCTATATCAATCTGAAATTAATTTAAATGAATTAATACATAAGTTTAAAAAGATTGAGTACTAATATACTAGAAAATAGGTTTAAATAAGTTTTTGGTCCCTGTAAAATACACCAATTTTGGTTTTAGTCCCTGCAAAAAATTTTCTTAGGATTTCGTCCCTATACTTTCAAAAATTTTGTAAATAGTCCCTATCGCCATCTCTCTCTGTTAACTGCTGACGTGACAAACGGAATGTCACGTCAGCAGGGACCATTTCCAAATTTTTTGAAAATACAGGGACGAAATTCTAAGACAAAATTTACAGGGACTAAAACAAAAATTTGTGAACTTTGCAGGGACCAAAAACTTATTTAAACAAAAAAAATCTAGGCTTAATTGCAGTTTTGGTCCCTTTATTATTGGTCATGTGCGATTTTGGTCCCTAAAGTTTTTTTCATGCACATTTGATCCCCCTGTTTTTTCAATTTTGCAAATTTGGTCCTTCTGTCTAATATCTGTCAATTTTTTCAATGATCAACATAGAACAATCACTCCTCTAAGCACACAACCATTGATCTAAGCGCAAAGAACCACTTGTTGACCTTTTGTGGTAAATGATCATGTGGTGGAACAAAAAAAAAGTCACGGAAAGGAGAGACAAAAGCAGTAAATAGCAAAGAGGAACCACTGAATTATGTTGAATTAGAGACGCAGAAGATGGAGAACTATTGATCTAAGCGCAAAGAGCCACTTGTTGACCTTTTGTGGTAAATGATCATGTGGTAGAACAAAAAAAAAAGTCCCGTAAAGGAGAGACAAAAGCAGTAAATAGCAAAGAGGAATCACTGAATTATGTTGAATCAGAAACGCAAAGGATGGAGAAACTCTGCCAGAGGTTATGTGTGCTTAGAGGAGTGATTGCTCTATGTTGATCACTGAAAAAATTGACAGACATTAGACAGAAGGACCAAATTTGCAACATTGAAAAAATAGGGGGACCAAATGTGCACGAAAAAAAAAATTGGGGACCAAAATCGCACATGACCAATAGTAGAGGGACCAAAACTGCAATTAAGCCAAAAATCTATTTTCTAGCCAAACTTCAGAGCAAGTTATATAGGGACAGGAAACTTCCAGATGAAGGGATTTGTCAATTTGTCAATTTGTCAATCCAAAAAGTGGTTTGGATTAGTTTTCACTAGGAGATCCAAAATTCAATCCAATCCAATGTAAAAAAAGCTGTTTTTTCGGTTTGGTTTTTCGATGCGGTTTTTACAGTTTGGATCTGTTGATGAACACCCCTATTTTCTCTGTATATTCTAACCATATTTTACCAAGGTTAACATTATCAAAGTCCTTAATCTGGTATGATTTTTAGTACTCAAGGGTATCGATGTAATTTTCTTTTCCTGCCCGACTTGCTATGAAATTTGGCAAGAAAATAGAAACAAAATCATACATTATGGACCACATGGTTAAAATTTCTAAATTCCTTCATTTTGTTAGATTTCTAGTATTCGCGGTACCGATGTAATTTCTTGTTCATATCCGATTTGCTCCAAAAGTTGGCTACAAAATAGAAAGAAATCATACATTAGAGTCACAAGTTTCAAATAGACAAATCCCTTCATCTGGAAGTTTCCTGTCACTATACGACTTGCTCTGAAGTTTGGTTAGAATATAGAATTTTTTTGTTTAAATAAGTTTTTGGTCCCTGCAAAGTTCACAAATTTTGGTTTTAGTCCCTGTAAATTTTGTGTTGGGATTTCGTCCCTGTATTTTTTAAAAATTTGGAAATGGTCCCAGTTGACGTGGCATTCCGTTTGCCACATCAGCAGTTAACGAAGGAGATGACGGTAGGGACTATTTCCAAAATTTTTGAAGGTATAGGGATGAAATCCGAAGGAAAAATTTTGCAGGGACTAAAACCAAAATTGCTGTATTTTGCAGGGACCAAAAACTTATTTAAACCTAGAAAATAAATCATACTTAATTACCTACTTTGTAAAGTCACTTAAACTTGTGTGAGAATTTATGAATCTTTTAATAAATGCGTTAATACTCTTTGATCTTCCGGTGGTTGTCATCCCCTCACGAAGATAAGCGAGGCCCAATAATTCTTGATTTCATACAATCCTTTCACATGTTTATTTGACTGCAAGTTATACTTAGCAACAACTTCTGGCCATTGATGCTCAAATTCTTCACATGTCTCCAACTTATATAACTCATAAAAATGAGAACACCATTTTGGATTTTTGTCACGAAGTACAACATTAAACCAACAGCTAAACTTGAAAGTGATGTGCCATATGCAGAAACTATGTTTTGTTGATGGCAAGTCTTTTGAAATTGCTTCTGTCATCCATGGATCTTGATTAGTCAATATAGTATTCGAGGGCTTCTTCATCAAAGATATAAAAGTCTATAGAAAATAAGGAAGCATGAAAAGGTTCTTTATTAATTAAAAATGAGAAGCATATGTATACCAAAAAGGAACAAATCATCTTGTACCATAAAAAAAAAGGAACAAATCATAATCAAATGATATAAAAAAAAATAGTGTAAGCTTAGAAATTACCTTCATTAACCAACGAAATGCAGATGTTATTTCATTTCCCAAGAGTGCACATCCAAAAAGTATAGTCTTTCCATGGCTATTCATAACCACAAAAATCCCAAATGGCATTTCATAAGAATTGACCTTGTATGTAGTATTTAACACAACATCGTCACCATATTTTTGGTACCAATCAAAACAAGAAGCAGGTGACCAAAAAATATGCTCTAACCTTCTTTCTTCGTTGAGTGTATATGTGTACTGAAATTTAGAGCAACTCTTTTTTGCATCCTCACAATACTTAAGAAGATCAATAACATCACTTCAATCAACTTTTTCTTGGCTTTCAAAAAAAGATTGTGAACGTCCTTTTCAATAAATGGAAGATAACCATGCTTCACATTTTTTCTCAAGTTCTATGACACATGTTAATTGTCTAACTGAAAGTCCGCCTTCTTTTAACAAGAAAATCCGCTCATAATCATCTCCTGAGATAGTTCGATTAGCCGGTAAAAAACACACCTCTAATTGGGTAAGCAAAACATGGTTATGTTCAGCAACAAACTTTGTAACCCGCCACTCACTTGGAAATATATCATGAGACGTCTGCAATGAAATTCGTAAACGAGCTTTACATTCACATTTTGATGATTCCCTTTTCCTTTGTTCTTTTGATGGTTCTATGATTTTCAATGAGACTCTACCTTCATGATGGCAAAAAAATCACGCCTACTTATGATTCCATTTTGTTTAATTATTCTATCTTTTCGAATTGAGAACCCATGTTGATATTCATATCTCTTATAAAAGGCAAATGCTTCTTCCTTAATAAGAAAATTTTGACCAACAAAAGGAGCAACATTTGTCTCCTTAGAATTTCTATCTTTATCAACTTCTTCTAAAAAATCATTCATCCCAATACTATGGCTAGAAGGTACAAGATTTGCTTCCTCAAAACTTTTGACACGCTCAACTATTTCTAAACAATCATCCTCAGAAGCTCCAATTTTATCAACTTCTAAAATGTCTTTCACCACAACATTATGATCAACATGCTGACCAATTGTTTTTGAATAACCATTCTTTGAAGAAATATCTTCTACTGGATATTCATTTAAATCAAAAGTTCTTTGATTTTTGCTCATATCTCTAGTACTAACGTCATCCATTGTGTTATTTACTATCTATAAAAAGAAACAACAAATAAAAAAATATATTATAAAACTCTATTTTAAGGACTAATTTGGACCATTAAAATTTCGATAGAGACTAAATTGCGGCCACTATTGAGTTTCTTGTTTTGTGTTGGTGTACTTGTTGCATATGGTATATTGACTTGCTAGTTTTTTATGCTTTCTGTCCTTTTTTTTTTATATGCTTGTTGCATATGGTTTACCTTTGGTGCAAATGAGGGTGAGCATTGGTGTGGTGCGTATGGTGTGGATCATTTACGCGATACATATAGGGTGCTTAGTGGAGCATGAAAATGTTATAATTGTTGTGAATGTGTGAATGTTGCTAACTTTGTGCTCAAGTGCTTTAAATAAGCGTCTTTAAAGTGTCTTAAGACTATTGATGAAGGGTCTTATATATGAAGTGTCCGATGAAGCTTCTACAACTGATGAAGTATCTTATCCTAAGCTTCTACTCAAGTGGCTATCTTGAAGTGTCTAAAAGTATTCAAGCTTCTGTAAGACTGATGGATCAGACTATTGTCAAAAGATCAAAAGCTACAAAACTTCAGACACAAGGACAACAATGCATTATTGAAGATGTAATGGTAAGAAGCAATATCAAAACACTATGAAGAAAGATGCATTGGAGTTGGCTAGGGAAATAATTAAAAAAGTTTTGATTTAGATGCAAGATAATTTGGAAATGATAGATATGCCAATGAACGTGGTTCATCTAATGTGCTAGAGAAAGCTAAAAAGCGAAAGGGATAGAAAATGATGTGGTGGCATAAGCAAGAAATAATCGTAGCACAAGCGACACTCCTCCAAAAAAGGTGATCTTGGACTCGTTGGAAAGATAAGAAAAAATATCTGCAATCTTCATGAAGAGGTTGAGGTCTGAATCAATATCTGTGTGAAATTCATTCTTCAAGTTGGAGAAGTGATATTGTTCCGATAGTCAGACCTTTCTAGCATCTGATGGCAATATATAGAGAATTAGGTGTCCAAATGAAGCAACCTCGGTATCTATGGACAGTTAGACCTTTTGTAGCATTTGATGTCAATATTGGAGGCTGTAGGTGTTCAAATTGGATAAAACTGGAGGTTAACAAGGTTAAAAATGCATCAAACGATAGATAACAAGGGATAAACGCTTGGATCAAATGCTTGCATGTTCAAAAAGTTTGCATCCGAGCTTGGTCATTTGGAACCCTCAAGAAGTGTTCAACAGTCTCCTTGTGAATATGCCTTATGCAAAACAAAGCTGAATTAGTTAAAGAAGAATATGAAAAACCAAGAGATGTCATCAATTTAAGATATGTTTACATATAAATGAAAGAAAGTTGTCATGTGTTAAAGTTTCTCATCTACAAAAGTTATACAGCTAGCATGAAGTAGGAAGGAATGTGGTTCATGATGGACCACCAATTTTAGCCATTAGATTTATTATTTAAATATTTGAATAGTTTAGATTAAAATTGAGTAATTATTGAATAGGTCAAGAAAAAAATTCAAAGGACATATTTGTCCCTACCTCCCTCACCCCATCCCACCCTTCAAGAAAATCATCCACCGAAAAATGCAACCAAAACAGAGTAGCCGACCAAAATAACATTGAAGACTTTGTTGAACAAAAGTGGTGTGTCGTAGCTAAGTATTCAACCACCTCAACTGTACCAAAAAAATCCTCCAATTTGGAAAGAAATTTTACAGCATCTCTCCTTAAACATCATAGCTCAACCATGGGCATAAAAAATCGAATCTTTTATGGTAAAAAAAAATTAAAAAATCAGTAAACACCCAGCATAGATACGTATACAAGGATAAACATTTGCCTTCATGCACCTTGAGTTAATTACATAAATCAGAATTGAAAAGGAAAAAAAATTAGGGATAGCCCTGTAATGAAACTCGGATCTTGGTCCGATTCAACTCACCTTGGCGGTGACTCGTTCTCAGCGGTGATGGTGCACGTGACGGAGCAGATCTGCGTCAAACGGTGGTGTAATACCCCGTTTTTCTCGGGTTAAGCCTTTAAGTGGTTATGTGTGTGCTATATGTGAACACCCTATTTTGACCGGGTCTTTTAGTTTTAATTAGAAATTTCAAAAATAAAAATGCAGAGAAAATAAAAAATAAAAAATAAAAAATAAACATAATAAAAAAGATTTTAATTTTATGTTAAACACTTGGGTCTATTTTTGTTATTGAGCCAAACCAGTTAAACCTATTACTCAAACCGTAGCAGCCATGTTTGTTTCCCCTCCAACATTTTGATTTAGAGATAGAAATCCCTTGATCCTTAATTTTTGCAGATAAGATTTGCCATATTTTTAGGATCAGATCACAGTGAATTAGCATTATAAAAGGAACGAATTAGAGAGAACAAAAAAACGGTGAGCAAGAGAGTTTAAAAAAACCTCTGAAGCAAGTACAGAGAATAGAAACTTCAGTGTGAAAAAAAATACAGAGGAGAATTGCTGTCCTCAAGACGAGCTCACCTCATACCGGACCAGAACCTCCACGCACGGTGGTGCCTCGCCCTGCTCCTCCGAACCCACCGCCAGGACCTCCAACCCGGATTTGTAGCCGCCACCGCGTCCGAACCAGATCGCCAGCTGCAATCGCGCCCCACCGTCCGGATCTCCTTCCTGCCGCCATCCCCTTCACGAGTTCGGCCCAAGCTTGCCGTCACCGCCACTCCACCGCACCTCCATATCGAACCACAGGCACCGCACCCTCCATACCGAACCAGAACCACTGCGCATCGCCGTCCCGGAGCAACCCATTTCGTCACGAGCTCACTGTCGCCGTCATCACGAGCTCAGGGCGCCGCACCACTGTTCCCTTCCTTTGCTCTCACGAACGCGGGTAGAAGGAAGGAAGACTTCTCTGTTGTGTTTTTTAAGTTTGTCTTGATATTTTGGGTTTTAGTAGCTTTTGTTTCTTTTTTTTTTATTTTTAATTATTTCTGAATAATTATTTGGATTAGTTGTTGGACTTGAGCCCAAACTAAGTGGGTTTAACATGTTTTTTTTAATAGGGAATTGGGTTAATAAGAAGTGTTTGAAACTGGATTTGATCTTCATGTGTTGAAATAAACAAAATAGAATGATGTAAAAAATATTTGAAAATATTTATTTTGGGATTGCTTTGTGAAATGTTTCACATTCAATTCCTTAAGTACGAGGTAGCTCTGTGGACGTATCTGCCATGTTCTATCTCGTTTAGGGGTTCCTTTTTTTTTCGAAAAATGAAATATATAAAAAAAAACCTTCTTAAAATAAAAAAAAAACATTTTTCATAAAAAAAATAAAATAACCAACAAACAATTATTTTCTACAAGAACTACGTAGCTTTGAGTTTCCCATCGCAGCAGGGAATACGTAGGAGCGGGATTAATTATTCCATCAAGCCGAAATTAATTTTTCCTTTATTTTTTGTGTTCTTTTTAATTTGCTAATGTAGATAATTAATTAATAATTTATTTAATGTTTATGGGTTGCTCTATGACAAGTGTCATGTTCAATTTTTTAGCTTCGAGGTTGCCCTATGGACTTATGTGCCATGTTCAACCTTATTTAAGATTTACCAATAATATTTATTTATTTAAAAAAAAAAAAGAATTGAAGAAACATAAAATATTAAATAAAAATATATCAATAAATAATTTCTTCCTTGTAAATATTTTTGGGGTAAAAATAAATAATTTAATTTTACGCAATTTATTTAAGGTATCATTCTTAGAATGAGCGATGTAGGATGCTTAACACCTTCCCTACTCGTAACCGACTTCCGAACTCATTTTGGTTCCAAAGACCGTTTTTTTAGGGTTTTTCCAATTTTTTATCCTAAATAAATAAAATTGGTGGCGACTTTACTTTTTTCTTAACAAATCTTTTTATGGTTGTCCTCGTCACGATTTTTTTTTTGTTGCGACAGATGGCGACTCCACTGGGGACATTTCGAGAGTCAAGCCTAAGTAATGAGTTGCGTATTTTGGTATTTATTGTTTACCCCTTCTTTTTGTTTTCTTTTATTTATTTATTTTTGTATATATTTGATCCTTTTTGCTTTAATAATTATTTTACATTAGGATAGAAGACAATGATATTTGTTGGGTGCTTGTCTTGCAGGTTCAAGTAGTTTTTGTTTTAGGATTGTACAGGTTTGTATGCCTCCAGCACACACAACACCGACACTCATTTTCACACACTTTCAGCTCTATACCCGAGCTTGTGGGAGCTTAAGGATTAGGCGGTGCCTCAGCATTGTCATTGAAGGCCTAGTGCCTATCTGATATTTGTTGATTCACCACTCAGATTGTTACTAGTGTCATGGACTAGTCATCCTGGAGGGTTTATCCCTACTTGTGACTAGGTTCATGAACTAGGTCCTTGACAAGGGCAATCTGGGAACCATGACCTTTAGAAGTCTAGCCCCGTCCTAAAGTTTGCACTCCTAGATTGACTTAGTGGCCGCTCGACTTAGAAGTTGCCATCATAGGTACCTTTGATTAGGTCTTACCTCTTAAGACAATTGGAGGCATACCATATCTCCCTTGTGTTTTTCTATCTATTTACTTTTTTATTTTATTATTTTTAATTATTTCTTTACTTTTTTCCTTTTGTGTTTAACAAACGAATAATAAATAAATAAAATAAAAAGAGGGGGCAATGCTTTTATGCGTCCCATGACCTTTGGGTTTATGACTCTACAAGGACATCTCTTTTTACATTTTTTTTTCCATTTTTGTAAATAATATCATTTTTTTGTATTAGGTAATTCTCTTTTGTGGAGGAAAGACACTATCTGTGTAGCAAGGAATGGAAATGTCTAACTCTAGCAATGCAATTGGCCTAAAGAAGAATATTAGAGTTGATGTGAAAATCAATGATGTGAAGCCTTTAATAGAAATCAGCCATCTAATGCCAAAAGAAGTACGGTCTGAGTTTGCAAGCAAATATGGAAAGATTTTGGACTTGTTACACATACCTGTAGATGCTTTGGGCTTGAGTGCTTTGGCCCAATATTGGAACTTGAATTTGAGATGTTTCGAATTGCCGAATTTGGATACGACACCGACTGTAGAAGAATATGCTTACATGCTAAGGATACCTCTTCCAAGGGAGTTTCGTGTTTATTTCTATTATGGCCAACATGTTAGTGATGGGAAGATAGCAGAGTTGTTGGGAGTTCTACCAAAGCCATCAGACAAAATGGAAAAAGGGAGATGTCAGAGGTCTGAGGCGAAGTTTCCTTGAAGTTCATCTCCAGGAATTGGCACGATAAAAGAATTGGGTTATCTTCAAGCGAGTGTTAGCTTTAACCATTTATGGGTTGGTGCTTTTCCCCTTTATACCAGACATGGTGGATTACGCGGCCATGGATGTCTACCACAAGGTCGGGGAATATAATGTGAATCCCATTCCCGCAATTCTGGCAGAAACTTTCCTCTCATTGCAAGTGTGCCATGAAAATCAACAAGGCAAATTACGATGTTGTGCACAAATGTTGTATGTTTGGATCGTGACTCACATGTATGCTCGAAAATATATTAGTGAGATTGATGACCCCTTGAGGAGATTCCATCATATTCCGATAAAGCCATGTAAATCCAATGAATGGAGGCAAGAATTTGATGAGGTTGATTCGAAAGCTTTTTGCTGGATGTGTCCTTGGTATAAAGGAAATACAGTAATCTTCAGTTGTGGGAATTTCTCCAATATTCCTTTGATGGGACCAAGGGGTTGCGTGTCATATTCTCCGGCACTTGTGATTCGACAATTGAAATGGACTCAACAGGAACCACTCGAAAAGGTGTTGGGTGGAATTTGTTTCTTATATCAAGAGTGTGAGGTTGTCAAAAATACAACTGTTAGATCCGCCTGGAGCAACATCCGGGTACTGGGATCAGATGAGTTGGGAAGACAAATTATTTCTCATACTAGAAACTATGAGGCATGGAGGAAAGCAAGGAAAGGCAACCCTGTTGTTTCGAAACCAATCCCGTATAAAGATAAAAATCCGCGAACGGAAGCAGAAATGTTAAAGAAGATCGAGATTATGATGGCTCAGATGGGAGTGCTAGAAGAAAAGAATGAAACAGACCAGATCACCATCATTACGCTTCAACACCAAGTCCAGAAGTTAAACATGAGGATAGAACATTTGAAAGATGAATGTGCCGATGCATATGAAGCCGCAAGTCCAGCAAAGAAAGCAAAGAAGTGGAATATGAAAGAATCAGAAGTTCGAGGATTACTAGCAAGAATAGAAGATCAAGAAAAAATGCTGGCACAAATCTTCAAAGAAAAAGAAGACTTGGGGGCAAAAGTCGAAGTGCACATCCAGACAATCAGGATATTGGAGGAAAGCATAGGATCTCTGAAAGAAGCCTTAACTCATACTGAGCGCTACTCTGATGAAGGTTGGAATGCAGCTGCAACTATGCGTGAGTCATTGAAAAAAGCACAAGAAAAAGAGCAACAATTGTGGATGAGGGTATGGATGTTCGAAAGGGAGAAAAAACAGTATGAGGATAAGATCAGACAACAGGAAGAATGGCTAGAGAATAGGGAATCTGTGGCAAAAGATTTTAAGGCTGACAGAGATGCTTGGAAGAAAAGATATGAACACCTCTCAGGAAGTTTGCAATACCATACCTATCAGTTCGTGGGTCACCTCGAGGAAGCATTAGTCCAAACTCGCATGAGTGACGGATCTACAATCCCTCCAAAAATAGCTCGCTTCATGAAGTATTGTAGGGGTCTTGCTAGCGGATTCAAAAGGAAGACTTTAAAACTTTTGATGTAATTCTGTTAGATGGGAGACATTGTATTTTCGTTTCAAAGAAATAAAAGCCTTTTTACGTCCATCAATGAATTCCGCTCTATCTTATGGTGTGTTACAAGTAGGCCTATATGATTGCATTGCTAGTAAATGATGCTGTCTATTGAGGGACACATGTTCCCATGGATTTGTCATCAACCACACATTAACCTAAGGGGGATGTGCCCCTAGAGTTATGTGTTGGGGTGAAGTTGCTTGCTACAAAAGTGGTCTTTCCTTTGCAAAAGAAAGAATTCATGGGTTTTTATTTTCGAAGCATACTTTTATCTTTCTTTTATTTATTAAAAAATAAAAATAAAAATAAAAACAATAATAAAAATATATAAAAAAAAGGTTACTAACGATTTTTTTTACTCAGAGCTGAAAACGCGAATCTAAGGATTTGAGAACCATTGCGCGATCTAAGAAAGACAACACCAGGATGGCTGCCAACAGTCCTGAAACGGGAAGGAACTTGAGTTTAGAAGTAGATGAAGTGAGGGGAAGGGTGACAAATCTCTGAAACTCAAGCAAGGTTAGAGGCTATACTACAGGATATGAGGGAATCTCTTAGCAGGCTTGGTGCAAATAGAATTGGAAATGAAGATGGCCCACACGTAAGCATACAACCGGCCCTCTCCATGGTAACGACACCAATGTTTTCAAGCATAAACAATAGTCTCACTCAGGGAATGTCAAGTTACACAGAGCCCATAGTAATCCCCATCGGGGAAGGATATCGCCCTCTCGAGAATGTGTATCATGAGCCTGCTGGTTATGCAGGGCTCACATGGGAAAAACCCCATGTATCCATTCCCGAACAATCCAGGGGAGTCCAGTTTGGGCCTGATAAGATGAAGGAAGAGTGGATGGAGAAGGTAGAAGAACAAATAAAAGAGATCAAGGGCTCAAGTGCTTATGGCCTTCTCAAGATTGAAGAACTTTGTCCTGCCACAAACGTCGTGATTCCAAAGGATTTCAAAATTCCTGATTTTTCCAAGTATGACGGAAGTGGGAACCCACGATTCCATTTGATTAGCTATGCCACCAAAATGGCCATCTGGTCTAAGGATGACAAGTTCCTCATTGGTTTTTTCTATGAAAGTTTGACCGGAATCGCACTAGAGTGGTACCTTCAGTTAGATCATTCTAAGATCTCACGGTGGACAGAATTAGCCGACTTGTTCATGGATCAATACAAATTTAATTTGGACGTAGCTCCAACCCGTGAACAGTTGACTACAATGCAGAAGAAGAATGATGAATCCTTCAAACAGTATGCACAAAGGTGGAGGAGTTTGGCTGCTCAGGTACAACCACCGCTGATGTTGTCCGAAATGTGCTCATACTTTTTAGGAACCCTCGGATCCCCCTTTATCGGAGCAATGGCAGGAGCAGCTTATAGGGATTTCTCTGATTTGATTGCTGCAGGGGAAAGAATTGAAATCTTAGCCAGAGCCGGGAAGTTACCAGTTGACATGGAAGGCAGTGCATCTAAGAAGGGGTTCCAGCCTAAGAAGAAGGAAGCAGAAGCAAATTATGTGCAACACCAGCAGAACTTTGGACCTCGCCATGTCCCTTCATACCCAAGGTACCAAGCACCATATCAGACCCAAACACCTTTTTACCCACCTCAACAGGCCTCGCCAACCATCACCCAGCCACAAAACCAAATAAATAATATCCCTACCCCTCAGCCATACAACCCCACTCGCCCAACATATACTCATTATCCACCTGCACCTCAACAAAACCATCCAAGCTACCCTCGACCTCGCCCAAATTTTCAAAATCAAGGACGTTTCCAATCTCAAAATCTGCCACCTTTCCCAAGACTGTCTATCTCCAATGCAGATTTGTTAAAACAACTATTCGATCGTCACTTGATAGCTGGAAACCCTGTACGACCTATGGAACCACCTTTCCCTGCCTGGTACAATCCAAACTTGACTTGCAAGTATCACATGGATGCCCTGGGGCATTCCATTGAAGAATGTGAGGCCTTCAAGACAGCAGTAAGAAAGTTGATTGCTTATGGAAGATTGGGTTTCGAAGAAGATTCGGGGCCTAATATTGTTAATAACCCAATCCCGAACCATAATGTTGAAAATAGGGTAAATAACTTGGAATTGAAGGGGTCTCAAGTCAAGAAGGACCTGGAATTGCGAACACCGATGCAAGAAGTCTTTGAGGGGCTCAGGAAAGCAGGATATGATATTGTCGCACCGGGGAAGCCAATCGAAAAAGAAATGAAGTGTGATGGTGATTTAAGTTGTGACATGGGCAGGTAGGGCATGATATCGAAACCTGTTGGGACTTTAAGGTCCGAGTCCAAGGATTGCTTACCTTGGGGGTGATCCAAGCCAGACGAGGTACGACTGAAGAAATTAATGTGGTTGAAAAAGTGGTGCTCCGGATACCACCCATGAATGATGCCCCGACGCCAGAAAAAGTGTTTGTAAGGGTGAAAAAGCCAACTCCTTTTGCTTATAATGATACACATGCTGTACCATGGAATTATGAACAGAAGGTTGAGCTAGTAGGAGGGGCAGAAGAAACTTCAAGGGCTCAAGTTACTAATGTTGTGAGAATTGGAGGCATCACAAGGAGTGGGCGATACTATGACCCTGCAGAAGAAGAAGCAAAGAAAAATGCCAAAGATAAGGAGATCGTGGATGAAGGAAAGGAGAATGAAGAAGAAGAAGAGTTTCTGAAGATCATGAAACAAAGTGAATACGATGTGACGGAGTAGTTAAAGAAAACACCGGCAAGAATATCGCTTTTGTCACTTTTCCTCACATCAGAGATGCATCGTAAGGCATTATTGAAGGTGTTGAATGAAGCTTATGTTAATCCTGACGTCACACCAGAAAATGTAGTAAACATGGTGGATCCGGTGAGTCGGGTCAACATGATCAATTTCTCAGAAGATGAAGTGTTTTTGAAATTTAAAGGTAGTCCTAAGGCACTCCATATTACCCTAAGGTGCAAAGGATTTGTGCTTGCGAAGGTGCTTATAGATGGTGGCTCGGCATTGAATGTGGTTCCGTTGTCCACTCTAGAGCAGATAAACATAGGCTTGACTGATTTGACACCCCAGGAGATGATTGTGCGAGCCTTTGATGGGACAGCAAGAGGGATCTTAGGGGAAATAACTCTGCCCCTCGAAGTAGGGCCTAGTTGTTTTCATGTTCTCTTTCAAGTCATGGAGATCCAGCCAGCTTATACTATGCTTCTAGGAAGACCTTGGATTCATGAAGCTGGTGTTGTTCCATCAACGTTGCATCAATGTTTGAAGTACATTCAGAATGGTGCTGTGATTACCATCCGTGGTGAAGAGGAAATCATGCTTTCAAAGCCTGTTTCGGTACCTTACGTAGAAAGTGCAGAGCAAGTCGAGGATGATTCCCTGCACAGTTTTGAGATCCTGAAGCCAGAGAACAAGAGGAAGGAGCTGCCAATGCAGAATGTGAATGAAGTGGCAGTCCGTATAATGGAAAGGAATGGGTATCAGAAAGGAAGAGGCCTAGGGGCAAACCTCCAAGGGATCCCTCAACCAATTGCAGCCACTGCAATGGATGGAAGACATGGACTAGGGTACGATCCTTCTCTAGCATAAAAAATGAAATACCTAACTCTCGAAGGCAAGAAAGGAGAAGGGAAGGGATTTAGTTATGTCCCCCACTTAACGGATACTTTCTCGGCATCAACTGAAGCGATCTCGCCAGAGAAGTTGACTTCCCCTCATTTCACTATCAGTGCACTTGAAGAGGAGCAAGAAAGAAACCCTGTGATTTATCTCTCTGCTGACAATGAGGTCCTTGGCAATTGGCGGTCTGAACCGTTTGTTGATGTTATTTCCATAAAGTAATTATCTTTTTGTATCTCGAATAAACTGATGTTTACTTTAGTTGAGACATGAATAAAATGAATTAGTATGATTTTCAGCATTTTTGGTGTCTTCCTTTCTCTATCCCTTATCTTATATCAATTGCGCTTTATAATATCCTTGCCTAGATTTCTATTGTTGCAAACATTTTCTTTCAGGAACCTCACCTCTGTTGAAGGTTTGTCTCACGAAAGGAACTTTGAAACCTCATTTACTGATTCCCTTGCGGCTGTTGACGAAGATGATTCTGGGATTAGTGAGGAAGAAGAAGCTATTGAGGAATTTACAAAGTTGATGGAGCGCTCAGAAGATGGTTTCACTTCAAATGATGAAGTTATAGAAGTGATTAATATGGGGACCGAGGAAGACAAGAAGGAGTTGAAAATAGTGGATAATCCAGAGCGGGCAGAAATGGTCACGCTATTTAAGGAGTATCTAGATGTGTTTGCATGGTCATACAAAGATATGCCAGGATTGGATCCAGAAATAGCGTCACATAAAATCCCATTGTACCCGGACACGGTGGCAAAGAAACAAAGATTGAGAAGGATGCATCCAGAGATGTCACTAAAGATCAAAGAAGAGGTAACTAAGCAGCTAGAAGCTGGGTTTGTGGAAGTGTCGAGACATCCAGAGTGGGTAGCTAATATCGTACCAGTACCGAAGAAGGATGGGAAAGTAAGAATGTGTGTGGATTACAGAGATCTAAATAAAGCCAGTCCAAAGGATGACTTCCCGTTGCCTCATATTGACGTCCTTGTAGACAGCACAGCAAGGAACCACAGGTTCTCCTTCATGGATGGGTATTCGGGATACAATCAGATCCTCATTGACATCGATGACAAAGAAAAGACGACTTTCATTACCCCTTGGGGAACTTTTTGTTACAAAGTAATGCCTTTTGGATTGAAGAATGCCGGAGCTACTTACCAGCGTGCTATGGTAGCATTGTTCCATGATATGATGCATAAAGAGATAGAGGTATATGTGGATGACATAGTGGCTAAGTCTAAGGAGGGGGAAAGCCATGTAGCAGTGTTGCAGAAATTATTTGAGAGATTGAGGAAATACAATTTGAGGCTCAATCCCACAAAATGTGTATTTGGAGCATCAACTGGGAAATTGCTTGGTTTTGTGGTCAATAGAGAAGGAATACATGTGCAGCCAGAAAAGGCAAAGGCGATCAAAGACATGCCGACTCCTAAGAATGAACGAGAAGTAAGAGGTTTTCTAGGGAGATTGAATTACATTGCCCGATTCATTGCTAACTTAACTAGCACATGCGAGCCAATTTTCAGACTATTAAAGAAGAATAATCCAGGAAATTGGAATGAGGAATGTCAGGAAGCCTTTGACAAAATAAAGGCATACCTATCAAGCCCACCAGTGTTGGTGCCGCCCACTCGAGGTCATCCCTTGATACTGTATCTCACTATCTTACCAACCTCAATCGGAGCAATGTTGGGGCAACATGATGAGTCTGGCAAGAAAGAACAGGCAATTTACTATCTGAGCAAGAAGTTTAATGACTGCGAAGCCCGATACATGGCAATTGAGAAGACTTGTTGTGCGCTGGTGTGGACTTCCAAGAGACTCAGGCAATACATGTTATATCACACCACTTGGTTAATCTCTCGAATGGACCCTTTGAAATATATCTTTGAGAGTCCCCACATATCCTTAAGGGTTTCAAAGTGGCAAGTGATATTATCAGAGTTCGATATTAGGTATATGACTCGAAAATCCGTCAAGGGAAGTGCAATTGCTGATCATTTAGCTGAAAATCCTCTCAAGGGTGGACAGCCGATTACATCTGAATTCCCTGATGGGGAGATACTATCATTGGAGGGAGACGAAGTAGAAAAGGAGAATGTATGGAAGATGTATTTCGATGGAGCAGTGAATATGCACGGTTCTGGCATAGGAGCAGTGGTGATTTCTCCGGATGGCAAACAATACCCAGTGGCCATTAAACTTGAATTTGAATGCACCAATAATATTGCCGAGTATGAAGCATGTGCGAGTGGATTACAAGCAGCGATTGATCTTGGAATAAAGCAGTTAAAGGTCTTTGGAAATGCAGCCCTAATCATTTATCAGGTCAACGGCGAATGGCAAACTAAAGATCCCAAACTTATCCCATATCAGAAATACTTGACTCAGTTAGTTGCGAAGTTTGATGAGATTACTTTCTCGCACTTGACTCCAGACAAGAATCAATTTGCGAATGCTTTAGCCACATTAGCCGCTATGACCAAGCTGGGTCTCCATACCACCGTCCAGCCTATTCAAGTGAAGGTACAAGATGAGCCAACATACTGTGCACATGTGGAAGAAGAAGAGCACGATGGCAATCCTTGGTATCACGACATCAAGCAATATATACAAAGCAGAACGTACCTAGAAGGAGCAAATGAAGTGAATAAGAGGACAATTCGTAGATTATCAATGTCCTTTTACTTAGATGGTGAAGTTTTGTATAAGAGGAACTATGATGGGGTTCTCATAAGGTGTGTTGATGCACGTGAAGCCCGGACTATCATGATAGAAATGCACGAAGGGATATGTGGAACACATGCAAATGGTCATATGATGGCACGCAAGATCTTACGAGATGGTTACTATTGGTCAACCATGGAAGCTGATTGTTTGGAGCATGTCCGAAGATGCCATAAATGCCAAATATATGCATATCAGATCAAAGCTCCACCATTCCAATTGCACAATCTGGTGTCCCCTTGGCCCTTTTCGATGTGGGGAATAGACGTCATTGGACCTATCAATCCCAAGGCTTCAAACAGACATCGTTTCATTCTGGTTGCAATAGATTACTTCACTAAGTGGGTGGAAGCAGCATCATATGCCAATATAACTCAAAAGGTGTTTACTAAGTTCCTGAAAAGGGATATTATCTGCCGTTATGGAATACCAGAAAGAATCATTACAGATAATGCTGCCAATCTTAATGGGGCGGAGGTAAAAAAGTTATCAAAGACCTTCAAAATCAAGCATCATAATTCTGCCCCATATAGACCTCAAATGAACGGTGCAGTAGAGGTAGCCAACAAGAATGTCAAGAAAATTGTTGCTAAAATGGTCGTCAATTATAAAGATTGGCATGAAATGTTGCCATATGCTTTGCATGCGTATCGTACCAACATACGATCAAGTACTGGGGCAACGCCTTTCTCATTGGTGTATGGAATGGAAGCTGTTTCTCCCATAGAAGTCGAAATCCCTTCATTAAGAGTGTTGATGGAAGCCAACTTGGAAGAATCTGAATGGGCAAAAGCTCGATATGATCAGTTAAACATGATTGAGGAAAAAAGACTGATAGCTCTCTGTCATGGACAACTATATCAGAAAAGGATGGCAAAAGCTTTCAATAAGAAAGTCCGTCCGAGGGAGTTTCAACCAGGTGATTTGGTGTTAAAGAAGATACTTCCCAATCAAGAAGATGCTCGAGGAAAATGGGCACCCAATTATGAAGGACCATACATAGTAAAGCAGGCATACTCAGGCGGAGCCTTGGTCCTAACAGATGAAAACGGACGAGAGCTACCGAGACCTATAAACTCCGATGCTGTGAAAAAGTTCTATGCCTGATAAAAAAAAAAGGAAAAAAAAGAAAAGAAAAGAGGAGAGCTCGTTAGGTTGAAAACCCACAAAGGCAACCTAAGCAAAAGTTAGGGCATAAAATAAAAAAAATAAAAAATAAATGTCCGTTAGGTTGAAAACCCGAAAGGGCGGCCTAAGCAAAAATTAGGACAAAGAAACTGAACCTTAGGCTGAAAACCTGCAAAGGCAGCTTAAGCGATATCCTAATGTTTACTACACTGGGGCAATTTTGCTTATGACTTGCAACACCGGGGCAATTTTGTTTGAGGTTTGCTACACTTATGACTGGCTACAATGGGGCAAAGAAAATCATTGAAATGTTAATGAAAGGATGTATGATGAAGCTGAGACCAGGATTTGCGACGTCAAACAGTTGTTGGGAATCAGATAAGAGGATCAAGGAACCAATACTGGGGCAAATTTTTTAGGCGGTTTTCTTCTGTTCTATTATCCCTTTTCATACAATTCCCATACACCCTTGTATTTCACCCTTTCTTTCCAATTTCTTTGTGTGCAATGTAAATTCTCATATTAAGGCAAGGATTTTATTCATCCATTTTTCCTATTGTGCTTACATCATGTTTATGCATTGAAGTCATGTCTCAATTTAAGTAAATTTAAGTTTAATAGTATGATTTGATAATTCTAATGGTTACTTCAATGAATGGTTTGAACCAAAGAAAGCCCAGCATTTCAAAGTCAATAAGGGAGATAACGGTGTGTAATGAGGAGAAAAGAAAAGCAATTCTCTACGAGTCCTAATCTTGAAGGAAGCAATCACTCTACATGCCTCCACCGCTTTGAAAAAAAAAAGAGAAGCCCCCCCTATCAAAAGGAATTGACAAGACCCTGAGTCAGAGCTGTTGGTAAACAAGGGTTTGATTGGTCGAAGTTTTTCCATGGAGCATGTGGTTCAGTTTTAATTGAGGCAAGTTAAAGAAAAGAAAATAATAATAAAATGAAGAGAGAGAGAGAGAGAGAGAGAGAGAGAAAAGAGAAAGCAAGTTACCATCATTTTATTTCTGGGATCTGAGGCTCATTGCATTTTATTTTTGGAGCTCTGAGGCTCACTGTGCTTTTACTTCTGGGATCTGAGTCCCACTGCAAATTTATTTTCAAGCTCTGAGGCTCACTGTTAATTTTATTTCTGGGATCTGAGGCCCATTGCATTTTATTTTTGGAGCTCTGAGGCTCACTGTGCTTTTACTTCTGGGATCTGAGTCCCACTGCAAATTTATTTTCGAGCTCTGAGGCTCACTGTTAATGTTACTTCTGGGATCTGAGGCCCGCTGCAATTTTATTTTTCGAGCTCTGAGGCTCACTTTTATTTTTATATTTGGGATCTGAGGCCCACTGCAATTTATTTTTCGAGCTCTGAGGCTCACTGCTAATTTTATAGTTGGGATCTGAGGCCCGCTGCAAATTTATTTTTTCGAGCTCTGAGGCTCACTGCTAATTTTATATTTGCGATCCGAGACCCGCTACAAATTTATTCTTCGAGCTCTGAGGCTCACCGCTAATTTCATTTTCGGGATCTGAGGCCCGCTGTCATATTTATTTTCCAAGCTCTAAAGCTTAATTCTGAATTTTTCTCCAGCCTGTTTCCCATTCCGGCCAAAATGCGAGTTCATTATCTTTACTAGTTCCTTACTTCTATTACATGAAAAATCATTCTTTCTTCATGTATTCTAGTAATGAACAAGTAAAGAGGGGCAACTGTGAACACCTTATTTTGATCGGGTCTTTTTGTTTTCATTAGAAATTTCAAAAAATAAAAATGCAGAGAAAATAAAAAATAAAAAATAAACATAATAAAAAAGATTTTAATTTTATGTTAAACACTTGGGTCTATTTTTGTTATTGGGCCAAACCAGTTAAACCTATTACTCAAATCCTAGCAGCCATGTTTGTTTCCCCTCCAACATTTTGATTTAGAGATAGAAATCCCTTGATCCTTAATTTTTGCAGATAAGATTTGGCATATTTTTAAGATCAGATCATAGTGAATTAGCATTATAAAAAGAACGAATTAGAGAGAACAAAAAAACGGTGAGCAAGAGAGTTTAAAAAAACCTCTGAAGCAAGTACAGAGAATAGAAACTTCAGTGTGAAAAAAAATACAGAGGAGAATTGCTGTCCTCAAGACGAGCTCACCTCATACCGGACCAGAACCTCCACGCACGGTGGTGCCTCGCCCTGCTCCTCCGAACCCACCGCCAGGACCTCCAACCCGGATTTGTAGCCGCCACCGCGTCCGAACCAGACCGCCAGCTGCAATCGCGCCCCATCGTCCGGATCTCCTTCCTGCCGCCGTCCCCTTCACGAGTTCGACCCAAGCCTGCCGTCACCGCCACTCCACCGCACCTCCATATCGAACCACAGCCACCGCACCCTCCATACCGAACCAGAACCACTGCGCATCACCGTCCCGGAGCAACCCATTTCGTCACGAGCTCACTGCCGCCGTCATCACGAGCTCAGGCCGCCGCACCACTGTTCCCTTCCTTTGCTCTCACGAACGCGGGTAGAAGGAAGGAAGACTTCTCTGTTGTGTTTTTAAGTTTGTCTTGATATTTTGGGTTTTAGTAGCTTTTGTTTCTTTTTTTTATTTTTAATTATTTCTGAATAATTATTTGGATTAGTTGTTGGACTTGAGCCCAAACTAAGTGGGTTTAACATTTTTTTTTAATAGGGAATTGGGCTAATAAGAAGTGTTTGAAACTGGATTTGATCTTCATGTGTTGAAATAAACAAAATAGAATGATGTAAAAAATATTTGAAAATATTTATTTTGGGATTGCTTTGTGAAATGTTTCACATTCAATTCCTTAAGTACGAGGTAGCTCTGTGGACGTATCTGCCATGTTCTATCTCGTTTAGGGGTTCCTTTTTTTTTCGAAAAATGAAATATATAAAAAAAAAACCTTCTTAAAATAAATAAAAAAACATTTTTCATAAAAAAAAAAAATCAACCAACAAACAATTATTTTCTACAAGAACTACGTAGCTTTGAGTTTCCCATCGCAGCAGGGAATACGTAGGAGAGGGATTAATTATTCCGTCAAGCCGAAATTAATTTTTCCTTTATTTTTTGTGATCTTTTTAATTTCCTAACGTAGATAATTAATTAATAATTTATTTAATGTTTATGGGTTGCTCTATGACAAGTATCATGTTCAATTTTTTAGCTTCGATGTTGCCCTATGGACTTATGTGCCATGTTCAACCTTATTTAAGATTTACCAATAATATTTATTTATTTAAAAAAAAAAAAAGAATTGAAGAAACATAAAATATTAAATAAAAATATATCAATAAATAATTTCTTCCTTGTAAATATTTTTGGGGTAAAAATAAATAATTTAATTTTGCACAATTTATTTAAGGTATCATTCTTAGAATGAGCGATGTAGGATGCTTAACACCTTCCCTACTCGTAACCGACTTCCGAACTCATTTTGGTTCCAAAGACCATTTTTTAGGGTTTTTCCAATTTTTTATCCTAAATAAATAAAATTGGTGGCGACTCTACTTTTTTCTTAACAAATCTTTTTATGGTTGTCCTCGTCGCGATTTTTTTTTTGGTTGCGACACTATATATGTTAAGTTTGACCTCAGGAGTGTTATAAAGGGCTAAGTGAGACTTTTCAAGTGAGAAATCCTTTTCTGATATATGAGCACGGCCATGCACATGTATCAACACGCTCGTGCTCAAGGCGTGTGCCTTGTGGCTGTCTGAGCCACAAGCACGGCCGTGCTCAAGGGGAGCACGGCCGTGCTTAAGGGAAAACGTGCTCGTTGACGGTGATGTTGCGAGCCCGTGCTTAAGTGAGGACGACCCCATGCTCATGTTAAGCACGACCGTGCTTAAAGGGAGCACAAACGTCCTCGAGTCTGAAGTTAAAAATCGAGAGCAGTCTGCGAGGGTTTCGAGTGAAAACCCTCTTCTTGACACTTGGGATAATCCTAGTGTGACAGAAACCTCTTCCCTTTCCCTTCCTTTGAACCCTTTGAAGTTTTTGGTGTTCTTGAGTCCGTTTGGGAGAGAAGTCGCACGCGCTAGTGCCATTTAGGTAATGTGTTCATCCCTCTATTAATCTCTTATTCATTGTTGTTTGGATCTGAGATTAATGTCTGCCCTTTTGTGTTGGCCAAGGCTTGAAGAGTTCGTTGAGTCGCTCGAGGGAACGTGTTTAGTTGCCCGAGTTGTCGTTGTTGGGAATCTTCATACCAGGTATGGAGAGAAGTGATAGTATGAACATGTAGGCATTGGGGGTAGCGTAAGATGAAGGGTTAACCCATAACCCTTTCTGTTTGCTATTTGTTTGAATGATACTTGTTTGTTACTTGGTATTCGCTATCCTATTCATGATGATGTATGATTATTTGTTATTGGTATGCCTATTTGTGAATGATGTTTAATGATGCCATGAATGGATGTTCATAATGATGATAATGGTGCTGCTATGATTTGAAGATGATGTTGCCATGGATGATTGATTTGGCTGTTTGGTTGATGTTGTGAGATGATCGTTCATGTTAATAAAACTCTAATTAAATAATATGGCTTATTAATAAGGTTAATAAGACAGTTAAAAACGATAATAATGATGTTTAAGAATTAAGGGATGTTTTCCCATTTCGGTCATAAGACATGAATATAGTATGAGAGGCAAGGTTATGTTCAAAGGTTTAGTTAAAGACCCTAGGACTGGTTCATGAGTGTTTTAGGAACATTAATAATGAAGCTAGAATTAAAGGATTAATTTCCCTTAGTTATAAGACATAGAGATTAATTGAGAATAATGAAACTGATATTGATAGTTAGTAAAAGCCAATTAGGATTGATCCTTGAATGCCCTAGGAAACTTAGCAAGGGTTCTTCAACCATTTTGCCCGTGCTCAACTTAGAGTTAAGCATGCCCGTGTTGGGGGCAGCATGACCGTGCTCCCTTAGACAGAAGAGAACGCTGAAACAAGAACAAGGGCGTTTCACCCCAAATGTTCCCAATGATGAAATAAAACACAAAACGAAGTAAAGACATGATAGATAACTCAATGAAGACTCAATAAAGATAAATAACCTTGGTAGCCGAGTGCCCAAGGGGCCTTGGTACTAAATGGTCAGGGTGTACAGCTTTGGTGCTTAATGGCCAGAGTGTTAATTAAAGATTAAAGATGATGTTGTACCTTGGTAGCCTAGTGGCCAAGGGGGCCTCAATAGCCGAGTGGTCAAGGTGTTGATCTGGTGCTTAAGGACCAGAGTGTTAAAAGATAAAAGATAAAAGATTAAAGATAACATTGAACCTTGGTAGCCTAGTGGCCAAGGGGGCCTTGATAGCCAAGTAGTCGATGTGTTGATCGTGATAACACTTGGGTAGCCGAGTAGCCCAGTGGAGGTGGTGATTGTTGATTGTGTGTTGTGTTGATTATGCATTCACACATCAGAGATGTTAGTGGGAGATGTTCAGCATAGGGGAGGTCGTCCGAGAGTAAGGCGATCTGGCCGTCTGCGGTGATCTAAGTGATCTGGCCCCCCGCGGTGGCGCATCTACGGTGCGTCGGCTATCCAAGGGGTTCACCCATGGTTTGGTGAACTGCCGACGTTGGTACTTAATGACCAATGTCGATATGTAACTCCGAAGTTGACATTCCGAGATAGATTGGATCCAAGTGTATAGTGGAGTAATGAAGTAGCGCTGCATCGCATAACATATGTTGTTGATATGATGGATATAATATGAATTTAATATGTTAGATGCTGTTATGTTTTTATATGCTATGTATATGGTTATATGTGATGCATGCTCATCTTGCTAACTGCTTCCATGCCTTTATGTTCATATATATGTTTCTTATTCCCCGTCTTTGTTGTTTGTTTTGCATGTATCTTTTTGGTTATGCAGATGATGGTGAGCAGCTTACTGATGAGTAACTCTAAGGAGCCGATACTCGTAGACTAGGATTTCTTAGTTATGTTGTTTATCCGAGATGTTTCGGACTATGATTGTACCAGCTCTGTAGTGTGACATCGGGATTGGGTTTCGTTGTTTGTTATGTTTTCTTTTTAAAACATGTTTTATATCTATTTCCGCATTATGACATCTTGTTTACAATGTGATATCTTCTACCCGTTGGTATTATTATTATTATTATTATTATTATTATTATTATTATTATTATTATTATTATTATTATGTGTTCTCTATCTTTTATTTCCCTTTACCTTCTTCCATGTTATCACTTTATGAATACATGCGGGGTAGAGGGCGTCACAGGCAGCACGATGAGCTTGACTAAGCGCGAATCTGACTGAGCGCGGATCTGACTCGATTCATCGTGGAACAAAAGTTCGGTGGAGCAGTCTGGCTAGTGGTGGCTGCGTTGTTGGACGGTAGAGTATTTGGGTGGAGCCGATGCTGTGTTGTTCGAAGGCAGAGTATCTATGGCTAGTCGACGCAGCTGGAACGTGGCAGAACTTGCGAGGGTGAGTGACGATGCGGAGCATTCTCCTTCGGTTTCTCTTGCAGCGGAGGAGTTGTTGATGGTGGAAGAGGGGTTGAGGAGGTGGTGAGATGCAAGGGTAGGGTGGGTATAAAAAAAAACTAAAAAGAAAAGAAAAGGAAATGTGTTGATTAACCGGAAAGGGGTGGTCCATAATGAACTACTCTCTCACATGCTTCATCGTAGAATCCACCATATAACATCATATTGTAAATAGAATTGGAAAAAAGGTGTACAGCTATGTCAGAATAGCTTTATGGAAAAAGGTGTGCAACTGCACATTGGAAAAAAAGTAAAACAAAGCATTTTATCTAAGTTGTGGTCAACATAAAGAAGACTTGTGCAACAGTCATAGACTACAACGATTATTTTCCTAGGCGAGCCTATTTAAGGAAAAACAGGTGCAAAAGAAAAAAGATGATGGTGATGAGAGACAAGTTTGCAACAAAAAAGAAAAAAAAATAACACAATAATCTTCAACCATCTCTTCAGAGTTACTCTGAGTGTAGCCTACGTTTGGAATCATGGTGGATATGCCCATTTTCCCGTTTCCACCATGAAAGCCACTCAGAGAGTGGCTTATGACGAATGCACATCTAGCTCCCAACTACCCCATTTCCAAACACACTAATAACCATTCTATATTGGCTCAAGTGAGTTGTATGACAGATTCCTTTTAGTTTGATGTACCTCCAAAAATATATCCACTCTTGTGAGTGTGGATAGACCTCTTCTCAGTACGTCATTGTAAATGCACTCGGTGAGTGTTTGTGAGAAGTTCCTTGTTAGAAGTTTCTGCTCACATCCTCCATGGACTACATGGTAGACCAGACCCTTCACATGATCTCGTGTAGATTTCATCTGAACAGATCAGTGAGGTCACATGGTTCAGTGACCCACCCAACAGTTATAAGCGAAGTGCATCTAGAACAACAAACACAATACATCAAAACTCAATACTGTTTTCAGCATTCTAGTAAGAATAAATATATTAATATCATAAAAAGAGAACCTATATAAATAAATTTTGACACCCCAAATGTAAATGATCCAGCGCTGCTCTCCATCCTTATCCTGATCACAATTTAGATGAACCACTAGATAGAGCATAATCAACTAGTTCTCTTCTCAAAATTTTGCCAGCCGGAGATTTTGGGATTGAATTAATAAAAGAAACACGTCGAATCTTCTTGTATGGTGCAACCTGCATCAAGAAACATGCTTAAAGCAACAAGGCAAGAGGAAAATTACAAACAGTGAAGTCAAATTGTATAAAAGATAATTCGAAGGAGGTTTTATAAGCATTAAAGAAAGTAGATAGCCAAAAAATTGAGATTTGAGGTCATGGAGGGTTAAAAAAAGCTCACGGTTCTTTCCCATTTATATTTACACTATATGTGAAAGCATCCAATTGATGGCATTTGATAATTCAAATAACAAACCCAAGTCCATCCTTGCGGCACAATGTAAGAATATGTAGGAATGATAGGTTGAGTTGAGCAAATGCAAGACTGAATGGATGATTCATTCAACAAATATCCGCGATTTCAGAACACAAGGGTTCAGATTCTTCGGAAGCATACCTGCTTTGCCACAAACTCCATGACCTGAGCTGCAGTGATGTTGCTTCCAGGCTTTCTTACAACAAAGGCCATTGGAATCTGTCCTGCTTCTTCATCAGGATACCTGTCCCCAAAAGATAAGCAAACTTAGCTCACCCTTTTATAAGACACACAAGCCTTGCATCGGGGAGGGGAAGAGGGGAGAAGGGAATGAGAGAGGGTTGGAGCGCATTGCAGGAGTTTAAACCTGCGCACTCATACTTCACATCCCACAACTTAATCAACATAGCTGACTCAAGTGGGCCGACTTAGTAAACCCTTTTATAAGACGAAGTCATATGCTGAACTATGCAAATTACAGCAATACCTCTTTCCATTGGGCCAAGATACAATAACTAACAGCTTCAAATAAGAAAATTTTGATTCTCTTTGACTTCCCCATAAGAACTAGAATTGGGAAAAAGTTAGCAATTGTAAACTATGTCATTAGAAATAACTTTAGATCTGCTACTGAATGCACACAGAAGATTAAAACACTAGATACATACGGAATTACAGCAGCATCAGCAATTTCAGGATTGGTGTGAAGTATATGTTCCAATTCAGCTGGGGGAACCTGCATTTTGTTTGAGAAGTAATAAGAAAATTGCAAAACTAGTAAATGACACTCACAAAAATGTGTTGTTCACAGTGGAAAATAGCAGATCACCTGATAAGCTTTGTATTTAATCAATTCCTTCAGTCTATCTACAATATAAAGGAAACCATCAGAGTCAAAATAACAAAGATCGCCAGTCTTCAGCCATCCCTCTGAATCCAATGTTTCAAAAGTCGCCTTTTCATCTCCTACATAACCTGCACTGGCACCATAACCATCACAACATTCATGAAACATATTACAAATGTAATACATAAAAGAGATAACTAAATTGATAAGCACCCAAAACCCGCCCTAAAGGGTGTGTTTGGTTCAAAGGAGGGGAGGGGAAGGGAGGGGAGGGATTTTAATTAGCTATTGTGTTTGGTTGAGAGGAGGGGAGAGATTTTAATACAATTTATGTTTGGTTCAGGAGAGGAGAGGGAGGGATTTTAAAACAAATTTTCTTTTACACCCTTATAATTATTTATTTCAAAATAAATAAGTGAGGATATTTTGGTCAATGCATGTAAAATATTTTAAAATCTCTCCCCTCCCCTCCCCTCCAACTCCCCCCCCCCCCCCCCCATATTGGAGGGGTGCCAAAATTGAGTGAGGAGGGATTTTGCTCCCTTCCCTTCAAAAAGTTGAACCAAACATGAAAGATTTAAAAAAATGATAAGCATCGAAGCACTTGAGGAACCCTCCCTTAAAAGCTAGTCGTTAAGGGGAAGAACCAAGCCACTCAAGTACTCCACCGAATAGTGTCATTAAAACCGGACCGGTCATCTACTCGATCAGGGTACTGGGTCAATGAGTCACTGGTCGAACCAGTGAGTCACTGATTGAACCGATACATATTAAACTTATAAATTATAAATTTTAATAACTTGGATATGTATATATATTATATTTGTCAAACTATTTTCAACTTCGTTTGCTGGCATAGTGGTAAAGCACTTTGAAACAATCCTCAAGGTATAGGTCTCGAGTCCCATCTTAGGCATTTTGCTATTTTCCAAATTATTTGTGAGGAACAGACAGCAGCAACACGTGCGCGATTGGGAAGCGTGCAGCCGACCTTGGGTAACATGTGCATGAGGCGCCAGCGTTTCAACCGTGGACCGAGTTACCGGTTCAACCACGGTTCGATGATGTCAGTACCGGTTCGCGCGAGTTTCCGGTCCAATATACTCATTCAGTCATACTACTCGATGTGGGACGTAGGCATCCCACAATACCCCAGTCACTATCATAGATATCGCCAGCAATGTGAAATGCATTGCAATTGATTGAAAACATCTTATATGGCTTATTAGGAGTCAGGATGATAGCACCACTTGGGTGCACTTCTTCACTGCCTAATATTATGCAACGAAGCCCATAAATGTGCAACCTACCACCACTTGCTCTCATAATTTACATTTTGGACTATTTAAATGGAGTAGTGTTGCTAAGCTAATAGCACATTGTCAAAAAAATTAAAAGGAAATAGTTAGTCACCTTTCATGATTGTTGGACCACATATCTTCAGCTTCTTATTTCACGTTTCGGGCTACAGACTTTAGGGAGTCGTAAACTGACTTTTACAGAACACAGAACACACGGAGCACAGGCCCCAATCTTTCTTGAATTGGCAAACCGGCTTGGATTCATTTACCTAGTTTGGGCTTACTCATCCCATCATAGAACTAAAAAGAAAAAGTAAGAATTAACAGCTATATCTGATGCAAACTTCACTATTTCCGGAGTTAGAGTTATAGTTGCCCGTGGAACGGTGCACACAAGCTTTAGGAGAAAGTTTGAGATAGTTGCCTACTTCGCGGTTCATATACTGTGCTTTTCTTGCTTGGACTTTCTCTTCACTCTCTCGCTTGCAACAACCCCATTTGCCTGAAAGCTAAGTAGTGGGCGAGAGAAGGGTGGTCATAGATCAGCTAGAATAGATGGGAAACAGCTTCTATGCTTTAATCTTCCACAAGCTCTAGACTTACTTCTTTCGACTTCGTCCTATCGATCAAAGCAGTAAATCCAAACACAGGTCAACCCCCTTTTATTAAGTATAAGAAAGAAATTACCTTTAGAACTCTTATACTTGTGACTAAGGTTTGAAGATGCTCGACTGAAAGGAGAGGATAAGCGAAAGGAAGGTCGCATTAGCATTCCCGGTAAAAGGAAGTGACGCCTTGACTTGCTAGCAGGCGGTTCGATCGATAGACAGGCAATCAGGTAAGCGAACATTCTGGTAGTCGGTCTTCCGTTCGATCTCTTTCTTTAGCTCTCCCTGATAGAGCTCCTCTATTAACTAAGTTAGGTGAGTAGCCTTTCGTATATGACTTAACAGCAGCAACACGCGCGAGATTGGGAAGCGTGCACGCCGACCTTGGGTAACATGCGCATGAGGCACCGGTGTTTCAACCGTGGACCGAGTTACCGGTTCAACCACGGTTCGATGATGTCAGCACCGGTTCGCGCGAGTTTCTGGTCCAATATACTTACCGGACCAGCCATAGGTCCGGTTTCCCCCAAACCGGTCCAATTAATTCAGTCATACTACTCGATGTGGGACTTAGGCATCCCACAATACTCCAGTCCCTATCATAGATATCATCAGCAATGTGAAATGCATTGCAACTGATTGAAAACATCTTATATGGCTTATTAGGAGTCAGGATGATAGCACCACTAGGGTTTTTATGCACTTCTTCACTGCCTAATATTATGCAACGAAGCCCATAAATGAGCAACCTGCCACCATTGCTCTCACAATTTACATTTTGGATTATTTAAATGAAGTAGTGTTGCTAAGCTGATAGCACATTGTCAAAAAAATTAAAAGGAAATAGTTAGTCACCTTTCATGATTGTTGGACCACGTATCCACAGCTCTCCTTTCTGGCCAGGAGATAATGCTTCTCCAGTTACGGGGTCCACTATCTTGGCCTCCATATTTTCCGCTAGTCGACCCACAGAACCATGGCGTTTAGCCTCATCAGGTCCTAACATTCTTGCTGCCCCTCCTGCACTTTCAGTCAGACCATAGCCCTAGGGGTGGGGGAAAAATCATAAGAATAAGGAACAAAATTAGAAAAAGAAAAGCAAGGTAGACCAAGTTGTTAAATGTTTTGAGTGCAAGTTCAGCAATATACATTATGAGTACGTTTGGAAGTGCTTATTTGAACTTACGATAATGGTCTATGAGAACAAACTTATACAAATAAGTCATGATCTTTATATAAATTCCTTTTAACTTGTTACAATAAACTTGTCAGAGAAGCTTATGGAAAATAATTTAATTTTAATTTTTTTAAATAAATTATTAAATAAATGCTTAATTAAACTATTTATCCAAACGAATACGATATATAGATATAAAAATGGAATTAAAGACCATAATTCCATGACTGAAATAAAACGCATTACATCACCTAAGTCATTTATCTTCTATTACCGGAAGCTGCTATATCATGCAACGCAATGAGTCACATAACTAAGCCCCTTATAAGTTTATGACCCAATGCAATATGTCAATATCGAGTAAACTAATATTTTAGATCCCTAGAATATATAAAATTTAACAAATTCAAGGAGTAAATTAATAAGACTGGTGCTTATAATTTCAGAAACTAAAATAATAATTTCTTAAAGTTAGGAACTAACATGAGATGTAACTAAAATGGAGATTCGTTCTCCTAATTATCTCCGAAGGAAAAATTCATTGTAGCATCTTTGCATTATAGTTTGCAAATCATAATTTGACCCAAAGGAAAAGCAACTAGTTGACCCAAATCCGGGACCCAAAATCATGCTCAAATACATCTCACTTATAGTTTTCTCAAACATTGTTTAATGACAGTGGTAACTTAGTTTACACACCCCATGGCCTAGTTTTTTTCAGTAAATGCCCAAACTTGTCATCCACCAAAAACATGAATACATATTTTATCCTTGAGAAATAAAAATATCAATTTGATCCTCAAGAATCTTAAATATCGATCAAAATAGTCCCTAATAGGAACCAAGATATCCCCAAAAAACCATTTTAAAAAAGACTAATTTGACCAAATTTTGAGAATATTGATTATCAAATTAATATTTTTCAATTTTCAGCAACTAAATATCTTTCGAATTTTTTGTTGGAGACCAATTTAGATCTTTACTTTTTTTTTTTTGGGACCTTGCTAACTAGTGTCCTAATAATATTGGTTAAAGAACCCATAAAAAGAAAGTTTTTCTTGAAATACTAATATTTAACTTTTCAAAAAATTGAATACACCACTTTCTAATGATAAATTTCATTTTTTTAGTTCCTTAACCAATGTCATAAGGGTATTAATTAACATTCACCTATTTTTTTTATTTTTTTTATACAATGGTAACCATGGATCTTGAACGCATAACCACTTGTCCAATCAGACTAGTGGGCCTGGTATGATACTCTGAGTTAGCTCGGGCAAAAAGGTGGAGTACTTGGCATCTAGATCCACTATGGATTAGGTCAAATTAGAATTTAAAACATAAATCCATGTGGTCCCATTACCATAAAAAAATGTTAAAAACCAAGATTGACCGTGACAACCGCAAACAACACAACATGACCAACAGCAAAACGTGCGAAAAAGACAATGAGATGTGCCATAATGACGTGTGGCATTTTTATTTTTTTTAAAGATAAAATAAATAAATTGATCCTATATATTTATTTTATTTTTATATTGATCCTATAAGTTTTTTATTTTTTAAATTGATTTTATATGTTAATTTCCATTTTCACATTAGTCTTTTCTATCAATTTTAATTTAACGCCATTAGTTTTGATACAACGTATTGGACTAAGATGATAGCCACGTCAAATCAAAACTGACGGCGTTATATTAAAATCGATGGAAAGGATGTGAAAACAAAACTTAACATGTAAGATTAATTTGAAAAATTAAAAACTAACAGGAGCAATGTAAGAAATAAAATAAACGTACATCTTCAATTTCCCTATTTTGCCTTTTTTAACAGCAATATGTACATATATAACAATTTGTCAAAAAAAAGTAATAATAATAACATGCGAGGAAAAACGTCAGAAACACTTAAATAGCATCACCAGATTTTTTGTAAATTTTTTTTTGTTAAAAACAAAAATAGGATAAAATGTTATAATAAACAAAAAAATAATTCTCAAAATACATATTTTCTCAGTTATTTTTCAAATTATAATTCTTTTTCAAAATATTGGAAAACCTGCAACGTTTTTTTTAATAATCAAAATAACTAAATAAAATTCGAAATTAAAGAAAGCAACAAGTTCCCAGCAAAGAAAGGAAAAAAAAACAAAAACTGACAAGGGAATTTCCCATTTTTTTTTAAAAACAAAAAAAAAATTGCTTTCTCAAATGCCAACTCCACGATAAAAAAAATAGGTTTAAATCATATTAACATTTGGTTTTAAAAATTCAAAAAGTATTATTATAGGTTTTTTTTTTTTTTAAATGTGTCACTTGTAATTTTCATAAGCATCGATTAAATATGTTTTTTTATTCCTTCAAAATATATCATCAAGAACCACGAGTAACCTTTTTTAAATTCGGACTAAAACAAAACATTAATATATTTGTAAATTATCTTTTTATTTTTGCCCCCCAAAGAACATGACCAACATCAAAACGTGACGAAAAGATTTTTATATTTTTCACCTGCACGATTTCAGTATCAGGAAATCTGGCACTGAAGTTGTCCGCCACCTCCTTCCCAAGCGGCGCGCCACCGCACCCTAGCAACTTCAGCGAGCTGACATCGTACTTCTTCACCACCTCCGACTTCGCCAGCGCCACCACCAGCGGCGGCGACACCGGCATGTAAGTGATCCTATACCTCTCCACCGCCTTCAACATCCCTTCGAAATCGAACCTCCGCATCAACACCAGCGTCTCCCCCCCGCTATCGCTCTAACCAGCATGAAGAAACCGAACACGTGAAAAAGCGGAAGCGTGAACAGCGACACCGATTTCGTTCCTTCTTCTTCTTGAATCTCATCACCCTCCGTTAAATGCCTCAGGTGGTAGAACCCTCCGATTAACGCTATCAGGTTCTGGTGCGTGAGAAGCACGCCCTTGACTCTGCCAGTGGTTCCGGAAGAGAAGAGAATCGCGGCCGAGTCGGACTGACTCACTTCGACTCGGTTTGGTTCCGAGTCGGACGAGTCGAGCATTGAAATGAACCGAGGCGAGTCGATGAGGATTGTTCCGAATTTTAGGTTAGGGATTTGAGAAGCGGTTTCGGAGGTTGCGAAGGCGATTACCGGTTTGGTGAGTCGAACCAGGTGAGTCAACTCGGATTGGGAACTGAGCGGGTTGGCGGGTGCGATTACGACGCCGAGGGAGAGGAGGGAGAAATAGAGTACGGGGACATGCAGGGAAGAAGGCGTGAGGATGAGTGCCACGTGGCCTTTGGAGAGGGAAGGGGCGAGGGATTGGAGGGAGTGGGTGAGGGATTTTATTTGGCGGAGGAAGAGGGAGTAGGAGAGGTGGCGGTCGGTGGCGGCGTCGATGAGGACGGTGGCGGTGGCGACGGCGGTGGAGGGGAGGAGGGAGAGGGTGTAGTCGGTGAGGGAGAGAGGTTGAGAGGGTGGAGGGAGTGGGATGTTTGGACGGAGGCTGTGGAAGATTCTGGATTGAGAACAGAAACCGGTGTTTGGGTCGATGGTGTGGTTAGGCTGTGTTTGGGGTTGGTTGGCCATTGTTGAAGTTGATGGAGTTTGGAAGTGATGTTTGAGTGGATGTGATGGATATGGTTTGGCTTCTCAACCAGATACAGTCTTCTTCCACTCTGACAATGTCTGATTAAGATTTTCATATCAATGAATAAATAAATATAGGGTTGAATATAGGGATTAGGAACGAAAATAAAACGTTTGAAGTTAACAAATAAAATAAAATAAAATGTGTGTGTAAGCTCGCGGAATATAAATTGTTGTAAATGTGTTACCAGTTGTATTTCTTTTTCAATTCATGATACCGTGATAGAATTGACTACTCATTAATTCTCACTCTCAAGTGTGCATTGTATGGATAACTTTATTGGATAACTTTTATTTTATATTAAGAGGTTAATCAAAAATTTAGAATGGGTAACAAACTTCATTATAACGTGTTTGGAAAATATTATTTTTTCCTATTTATACTGTGTTTTTTTAGCTAAAAAGTTGTTTTTATAAATAATCTATTATGTTTGAAACATTGCTTAAATTTACTAAAAAACTTTTTTTGAGGAAAAAAATTGTTTTATATCATGTATTTTTTTTTTATAGCTAAATGTTAGTAGTTATGTTAATTTTTTTTTTCTCATTTGCCATGGATTGAACCCTAGACTTCTTACTCCTCCAACTCATTCAACCCTTAGCTCAAACCAATTGAGCTACCCAACCCCCCTTGTTTTAGCTTAAGATTGTTGTGATTTGGTTATTTTTATTCTCAAAACCATCTTCCATGTTTACCCCTACAAAACTAACTTCTAAACAAATATTATTAAATTATACAAATAACTTCATACCATTTTTCGTAATTTACTATATAAAAGTGATTTCTTTTGCACCACCCAAACGAAATAGATTATCTCAAAATTGTCTTTTAGCAAATAGACATAAACAAAATCAGATTCTGATTATAATCGATTATCACAATATAATCGATTATACAAAAATCGATCATCAGCATAATCCATTTTTTTTAGCTTTTCCAAACACACTCTAAATGGAGCATACTTCTTTTCTTTCTTTTTTTTACTTGATAAATGGAGCATACTTACTTCAAGGGCCCATCTGAAAACGTAAATAATTTCTGACCACGTGTTTTGTTTTGTGATGAATATACATATTGCTCTACGGACTACGGACTACGGACGTATATTTGTGCAGATATTCATTGTTATAATTCTGGAGTAAAGATATTTAGACCCATAATTTAGACATCCTATATAGACACCGTAGATCTTATGAGTGTCTGTGAGTAATGAAATACATGATGAAAGAGAAGAAAACAATAAATAAGTGGGGAGATGTACTTTTATACGGTGTTGGACACCATTTTTGTATCATTATTCATAATTCTGTCCACAAAAATCATAGAATCAATCAATTAATATTATATTATACATACTTTTTAAAATAATTAATATTATGAAAGTTGTGGACAAATGACCCTAGTATGTTTTGATTAATGATCAAACTTAATTTGATTATTACTTTGATTCAATAACTACTTGTCAAGCTTAAGTGTTTTTATAAGATTACAATGGAGCAAGGAAGTGGATGCAAAGGATCAAAGCAGAAAAGCAAGGATCGTGAAGAACCATGAAGATGAATCTCAAGCAATCACAAGCAAGATCATAAGGGTTCTTATGTAAAGAAAAACCTTAAGTTTTTCTCTTTGATTAAGCTCTCAAAACTAACTAAAATGGTTTTCACAAGTTAAAAAGAACTTAAAATGAAAAACGACTAATTGAAAGTTCTATACATCTATGTGTACATTGATGTACTTTCAGTTAATTAACTAACTTTTAATGAAAACCTATGTGTACATCTATGTATAAATGTTATACATCAATGTATACATCGATTGATTCTGGGACTTACTTGATCAGTATGCAAATTAGCTTCTGTAAATCAATTGATACATCGATGTATAAGTAAAAACAGAAGCCAAGACTTTTTGAAACATGCATACAATCGATTGGTACATTGATGCATGTGCTAGAACAGAAGTAAGGTCTTTTTGAAATGATGAAACAATTGATTGATACATCGATGCATAAGCTCAAACAGAGGCAAGGGCTTTTGATAATCATCATACAATCAATTGATCAATCGATGTAAAGACTTCTGGGCTGAAAATGCATATGTTCTTCAAGAACACAATCGATGTACACATCTGTGTATCATTCAAAATCAAGAATTTCCAAGAACACGATCGATTGAGTAATCGATGTACTTAGTAATAAAAAGTGAAATCTTTGTTTAATACATCGATTACACAATCGATTGACTGGTAACTGAATTTTTCAGGAAAGTTTGTTTTGATCTTAACTGACTTGTAAAGAATGCCCAACGGATCTATTTTGAAATACAACTATATAAAGGCATGGGCAAACACTTTCTCAATAACAATTCATTCAATACTGAGATTAAACACAAATTTCTTTGAGAGAGCTTTTCATTGAGAAACCTTGAGTTTTTCTGTTAGAACTTCAAATTGTGATATCTGATTTCTTAGAATCTGAATCAAATCTTTTCTTACTGCAAAAGAAAGATAAGAGAGAAGGTTCTCTCGCTGTTTAGATCAAGAGTAGAAGGGACTCTTGGTGGATTGACAAGAGTAGAAGGGACTCTTGGGAATTGCAAGATTGCTTTGTTTGAAAAGCTGTCAAAGGGTAGGAACCTGAGTTTGAAGCTTGTAAAGAATCTTGTAATTGTTTTTGATTTAGTGGACGAAACTCACAGTGATATGGGGACTGGATGTAGGTTACTAGAGGAGGTAGCTGAATCAGGATAAAACCTCAGTTTGCATTTTCTCTCTATCCCTTAACTCTTTATTTGCTTTATTGGCGAATGTGTGTTTTAAGCAATTGGTTAAGGAAACCTGAATGATATAATCTGTTTGTTCATATCTGAAATCAATCACTTTGTTAATCTTTTTTGTTAAGTTTCAAGTATTGTGTTAATCACTCTTGCAAAAACACTTTTTGGTTTGTTAGTTGACAAAAACCTTTTTCAAAGTTAAAGAAAGGATTCAGTTTTTGCAAAAAGGGGAAAAGATTTTAAACCTATCCATACTCAATTCAACCCTCCTTCTTGAGTATTAAGAAGCCACAACCAACAAAAGTTATATCATAAAGCCCTTTTACTGTCTTACCCAATTATCACTTTCACCTAAAAATGCAAAGTAATAATACTTAAAAAAAAAAGTAAAAAAAAAAAAAAAATTACTTGCACTTCCTCTTTTATGTGAAAGGCCACCAACATTACAAAAATTATCATCATTTTTAAAAAATGGACCCATCATTAAATCGACAAAGACACTAGTTCAAGGTTAAATGATCTAACCATGGTTAAATAGATAATAATTAAATAATATTTTTTAAAAAAATGATTAACATAAATCTTAAATTCTCACATTTTATTGAAAATATACAATATTTTTTCATTTTACGTTAATAATTTTACAAGAATGAATTTTGCATTTGCTCCCAAAAGTCTAAAAAGAAAAAAAAAAAAAAAAAAAAAACAAGAGCCCAATCAACCAAAAGCTTCCTTATATGTTTTGGTCCAAGTGTCCAACTATCATAAAAGGAATAAAAAACAAAGGTGAACTGGGCTAGTTTACCTATTCTACGTTAAAAATCCAGAAACAGGAAAAAAAATGTTAGATGTGCATTTTCCTAGTGTTAAGTCTCTAAAATGTCTGATGTGCATTTTCCTAAGTTTTGATGAAAGCTAAACATTTGTTAATGATTTAAATAACCTTCATATTGGTTGCTAACCTATCTATCCAGTGTGTAGATCAAAACAGTAAGAAGTCACTTTCTCACCTGTCTGCCCACATAGATGACCACCTGTCTGGAGAAGCAAAAGTTAACCTGTCTGCTGACTAGGATATTGACTTTCTGCATTAAAATTTCAACTTGTCTTCTGATAAGTTCTCATACTTGTCTAAGGTCCTTCGATGAGTAACACAAGTACAAAGAGCTTTTGAAAGTTGTCCCTTCGTATAGAAGACTCTGAAGCTCTCTCTTCTTCTCACGTTTATCAAGAAAGTCAGAAGGTCATTCTCACAAGCAACTTAGGATATCAGAAACGAAGTCCAGTTAAATAAAGTTTCCAACATGCATTATTCCCTAGTACTCTTGGTTATTACACGAAAAGGGAAATATGCTCTGCAAAGTACAAAAGCATTCTGCACAACTCTGATTTGGCTACTGCTCGATGCATAAAGCCATGATCCTCCGTGTTAGAGTAAAACCAACATTCCTATTGCATTAATGGCTGCCCAGAATGACTCTATTGCATTTAATGGAGTTCTGCTTGAAGCCAATGTTTGAAGGAATGTCTCTAACGGATCTTAAATGCTTGAAGGCTATAAATACAAAAGTCATTGAAGATGAAGATAATACACAGCATTAAAGAGCCATTATTCTGCGTATTTATTTCTTCATTCCTTCAATCTGTATGCTTCAATCATTTGAAGTTATTACACAGTCTTTCCTGAGCTTACATTTAATCCACTCTCTGAGTGTTAGTGAAAGAACTGTCTGTCTGATTGTATTTATTACAAACAAACTTCTCAAACAAACATGAGTGAGCTTGAAGAGGCTAGGTGAGCAAAGAATACTTGTCTTGGAGCTTGAAGAGGCTAGGTGTACAAACAATACATGGAGTCACTAACCTGATCGGTTATAGTGGATAAAACTTGGTGCTGTCAACGACTGGACGTAGCTCTTTGTGTTAAAGAGTGAACCAGGATAAATAGCTGTGTTAGTCTCTCCTCCCTTAAACGCTTTATTTGCTTTGCTTATATTATCTACTTTCTAACTACTCACATAAGTATGTCTATGCAGGGTTGCCTGTGGAGCCGACCGCCAAGTGATGCTGAAAGATTCATCTTTGTGGGTGATGGCAATAAAGTTGTTGTTGAAGCTATAGGGACTTTTAGATTATGTTTAAAGACTGGTTTTCATTTGGATTTAATTGAGACATTTGTCGTACCATCTTTTAGGCGGAATTTGATTTCTATTTCTAGTTTGGACAAATTTGGTTACTCTTGTTCATTCGGAAATAATAAAGTTAGTCTCTTTTATAATTCGAATGTTGTTGGTTCCGGTCCTTTGATTGATAATCTTTACATGCTTGATATAGAAAGTTCCTATAACGAGATATTGCAAACAAGTACACATGGTACAAAGCATAAATTAATTGAGAATTCCGCCACTTTATGGCATAAGCGTTTAGGCCATATCTCTTTACAGAGAATTCAGAGGCTTGTGTCGGAGGAAATTCTTGGGTCCTTAGATATGGCGGACTTTAAAGTCAGCATTGAGTGCATTAAGGGTAAAAGGACAAACTTAAGCAAATTAGGTGCCGAAAGAGCTAAGGATGTCTTAGAACTAATACATACGGATATTTGTGGTCCTTTTCCTACAAGTTCTTGGAATGGACAACGATACTTTATTATGTTCATAGATGATTACTCTAGGTATGGCTACCTATATTTAATTCATGAGAAGTCTCAATCTCTACACGTTTTCAAGTCTTTCAAGGCTGAAGTTCAACTTCGACTTGGTAAGAAAATTAAGGTCGTCAAATCTGACCGTGGTGGTGAATACTATGGCAGATATGATGGATCGGGTGAACAACGTCCAGGGCCCTTCGCACTTTTCCTCGATGAGTGTGGAATCGTTCCGCAATAAACTATGTCGAGCAAACCCAGCATGAACGGTGTTGCAGAGTGTCGAAATAGGACTCTTAAGGATATGGTGAGAAGTATGATTAATCATTCTTCCTTGCCAGAGTCACTTTGGGGAGAGGCATTAAAGACCGCAGTTTATATCCTTAATAGGGTACCAAGTAAAGCAGTTACCAAAACCCCTTATGAGTTGTGGACTGACAAAAAGCCCAGCATTAAGCTCATGCACATTTGGGGATGTCCAGCTGAGGCAAAGCCTTATAGGCCACACAAAGGAAAACTGGACTCAAGGACGGTTAGCTGTTACTTTGTTGGTTATGCCGAGTGCTCTCGCGAGTATAAGTTTTACAATCCCACTACAAGATCATTCTTTGAGACGGGGAATGCAAGATTCCTTGAGGAAGTTGAGTTTGGGGGGGAAGGAAACATAAGGAATGTTGTCTTTAATGAAGAACCTGTTATTGATAATGATCAGATCTTTGTGCCTATCATTGTTCAAGAAACAGATCCAGTTATAAATAACGATGATCAGGCCATTATACCTGACATCACTCAAGGACAAGACAACAATGGTATTCCTCCTCAAGCACCACCTTCAGAGCAAACTCAACAACCTCAAGAAGTGCCATTAAGGAGATCCACTAGAGAGAGGAGAAGCACAATCTCAGATGATTATATAGTTTTTCTCCAAGAACATGAGGATGGAATTGTTTTGACTGAGGATGACCTAATCACCTTTAGTCAAGCTATGCAAAGTTCTAACTCTCAAAAGTGGATTGATTCCATGAATGATGAGATAAAATCTATGGCTAATAATGACGTTTGGGATCTCGTCAAATTACCCGAAGGTGCGAAACCCATTGGCTCTAAATGGATATTTAATACCAAGAGGGATTCAAAGGGTAACATTGAGATATATAAGGCTCGTCTGATCGCCAAAGGCTTTACTCAAAAGGAAGGCATTGATTATACAGAGACTTTCTCTCCAGTTTCTTCGAAAGACTCTTTTAGGACCATTATGGCACTAGTAGCTCATTATGACTTGGAGCTACATCAGATGGATGTAAAGACTGCATTTCTCAATGGTAACATTGATGAGACAATTTATATGGTGCAACCACAAAACTTTGTTTCAAGTGATCCAAAGTCTATGGTATGCAAACTAAAGAAATCCATCTATGGCCTTAAAAAGGCTTCCCATCAATGGTATCACAAATTTCACCAAGTTATCACCTCCTATGGTTTTGAGGCTAATGTGGTTGATGATTGTGCATATCAAAAGTTCAGTGGGAGTAAATTTATCTTCCTGGTATTATATGTCGATGATATCTTGCTAGCCAGCAGTGATATAGGCTTATTGCAAGAAACCAAGAGACTTCTCACAAAAAATTTCGAGATGAAAGATCTTGGGGACGCCTCTTTTGTCTTAGGTATACAGATACTTAGAGATCGCTCTCAAGGTATCCTTGGGTTATCACAAAAGAGCTATATCGATACAGTTTTGGATAGATTTGGCATGAGAGGTAGTAAACCAGGGGATACACTCGTTGCAAAAGGAGACAAGTTAAGTCTCAAACAGTGCCCCAATAATGACTTTGAAAAGAAAGAAATGCAAAAGGTTCCTTATGCATCAGTTGTAGGGAGTCTTATGTATGCTCAAGTTTGCACTCATCCTGATATATCATTTATAGTGGGAGTCCTAGGAAGATATTTGAGTAATCCTAGTATGCAACACTGGATAGCAGTCAAGCGCGTGATGCGCTATTTGAAGAGAACAAGAGACTACATGCTTACCTATCGGAAGCCAGACAGTTTGGAGATCATCGGGTATTCTGACTCCGATTTTGCGAGATGCCCGGATAGCAGACATTCCACATCTGGTTACATATTCCTTTTGGCTGGAGGAGCCGTCTCCTGGAAGTCTGCCAAACAGACTTTGGTGGTTCCTTCGACCATGGCAGCAAAGTTTGTGGCTTGTTTTGAGGCATCAAATCATGCATTATGGCTGCGGAACTTTGTCACAGGCCTACACGTCATTGAAAGCATCCAGAGGCCCTTGAAAATTTATTGTGACAATAGTGCAGCTGTGCTCTACTCGAACAACAACATGAGTTCTACAAAGTCGAAGTTCATCGACATCAAGTGTCTTGTTGTGAAGGAAAGAGTCCAGGAGAAACAGATTTCAGTAGAACATATAGGGACAAACTTTATGCTAGCTGACCCACTAACCAAAGGCTTGGCACCTAAGGTCTTTCATAAGCATGTTGCTTGTATGGGTGTTGGTTTTGAGATTGCCTTAGATTAGTGTGAGGTTTTTCGTGTTTGGTTTTCTTCTATGTTCTATGTTTTTTATTTTTTAGATTTGGTACACTTTATGTTATGATTGATTTTCTAGAATTTTAGGGTAGAATGAATTGATTTCATTGCTCAATATTGAGAATACATCAGACATATATACAGGGCTTGTAAGCTAATTTAGGAAATAAAATGACAGCCTATTCTGAAATCAGATCCCTATAATTATGGGATATTTATTCTGAAATCAGATCCCTATAATTATGGGATATTTCCTGATTTACTAAACCTGTTTTAAAAGGAAATAAATACAAGATTTCCCTAAATATACATTCTAGGTTATATACATGGTTTCTGACACTCCCCCTCAAGCTGGTGAATAGGTATTTTCCATTCCCAGCTTGGATACAATCTTCTCAAAGTTGCTGCTACTCAGTCCCTTGGTAAGAATGTCTGCGAGTTGGCCTTGAGAGGACACATATGGGGTGCAGATCAAGCCACTGTCTAATTTCTCTTTGATGAAGTGCCTGTCTACTTCAATGTGTTTGGTTCTATCATGTTGCACTGGATTAAGGGCTATGCTAATTGCAGATTTATTATCACAATAAAGTCTCATTGGTTCATCCCATTTTATCTTCAAATCTTCCAAGATAATCTTCAACCAAAGAAGTTCACATATCCCTTGTGCCATTGCCCGAAACTCTGCTTCAGCACTGGATCTAGCTACCACACTTTGTTTTTTACTTTTCCAAGTCACGAGATTTCCCCCAAGGAAGGTGCAGTACCCTGTAGTTGACCTCCTATCCAGAACTGACCCTGCATAGTCAGCATCCGTATATGCTTCAAGGCTCACACTTCTATTTCGTTTGAATAGAATTCCCCTTCCTGGAGTCCCCTTTAAGTACTGCACAATTCTAAGTGCAGCTTGTAAATGAATCTCCTTCGGTTGGTGCATGAACTGACTGATTAAACTCACAGCAAAGGCAATATCTGGCCTAGTGTGTGATAAGTATATGAGTCTGCCCACTAGTCTTTGATACATCTCCTTGTCAACTGCAACATCTTCCTCAGCATTCCCCAGTTTTATACTTGTATCAACCGGTGTACTAGCAGGTTTGTAGGCTGTCTTGCCAGTTTCTCTAAGTAGATCAGTAATATATTTTTGTTGGGATATGAAAATCCCTTTCTTGGAGTGAGCCACTTCAATCCCCAAAAAATACTTCAATTTTCCCAAGGTCTTGATCTCAAATTCCTTGGCTAGGCACTGGCTTAACATTTGTTGTTCCTCCTTATCATCCCCCGTCACTATAATGTCATCCACATAAACCAACAGCACTGTTACTCCCCCTGATTTGGAGTGTTTAATGAATAAAGTATGGTCCCCTTGGCTTTGTTTGAAGCCCAGACCTGTCATAGCTTTAGTAAACCTGCCAAACCACGCTCGTGGTGATTGTTTCAGCCCATACAACGCCTTTTTTAGCTTGCAAACAGTGTTGGCAGCAACCTGCCCACCATATCCAGGGGGAAATTCCATGTAAATTTCCTCTTCAAGTTCTCCATGTAGGAAGGCATTTTTTACATCGAATTGTTGCAAGTTCCAACCATAATTAGCGGCTAGAGATAATATCACCCTAATTGTGTTCATCTTAGCAACCGGGGCAAATGTCTCCAAGTAATCCACTCCGTAGGTTTGAGTGAATCCCTTGGCTACCAACCTCGCCTTGTACCTCTCGATAGACCCATCAGCCCTGTATTTTACAGCATATACCCACTTGCACCCTACTGGTTTTTTTCCATTTGGTAGGGTGACCAACTCCCAAGTACTATTTTTTTCCAATGCCTCCATTTCCAGGTCCATGGCTTGTTTCCATCTTCTGTCAGATAATGCCTCGGATAGGGAAGTAGGTGTGGTTGTAGTGTTTAGGCTTGTGAGGAAGGCTTTATGGGTTGGTGAGAAATTTTTAAAGGAAAGGTAATTTGATAGAGGGTAGAGTGGCTGTTTGGTGCATTTTCTTTTTCCTTTTCTAAGGGCAATTGGGAGGTCTAGGTCCTCTTGTATTTCAGTTTCCACCTGTGCAGCTAGAAATTCAGAAATTGAATCACTAGAAATTAAAGGATCAGAGAATGTTACCTCATGTAATGTTGTTGGGTTGGGTTCTTGGACATGAGCAGATTCTGGAATGACCTTTAGTCTTTTTGAGTATACCCGATTCTTCCCAAATCTCACGTCAAGCTCGGGTTCAGCTTCAACTTCAGTTGTCTGTTCCGGTCCAGTCCCATTTGTTGCAGGTGCAGGTGCAGGTTCAGTTTGTTCAGCATTTCCTTCTTCACTTTCAGATTCAGCTACTCCAACTTCTGGTCCAAGTGTCAAGTTTGGAAACATGAGGGGCTCATCTTCCTCTCTTAAACTCTCCCCCTGAAGATGAGATTGGCTGAAATAGCTTTCCTGCTCATGGAAAGTGACATCCCTCGACACAAAGAATTTTTTGGACAGTGGGTGATAGCATTTATATCCCTTTTGTGTGGATGAGTACCCTACAAAAACACATCTTAAGGCCCTAGGATCAAGTTTCCCCCGATCAGTACTATGGACATGAACAAAGGACACACACCCAAATATCCTAGGTATAAGGTTATTTGTAGTGGCCACATTTGGGTAGAAGGAGGATAGGACTTCCATAGGACTTCTTGAAGCTAGGACCCTAGAGGGCAATCTATTAATCAGGTGAGTGGCAGTGAGTATAGCTTCCCCCCAAAATTTTTTAGGAACATTATTTTGAAAAAGAAGAGCCCGACTTTGATCTAATAGGTGCCCATTTTTCCTCTCTGCAATTCCGTTTTGTTGGGGTGTTTTGACACAGGAAGACTCATGAATTATACCCTCTTTTTGACAAAAGGAATTAAGCACATGATTGAAGTAATCTTTAGCATTGTCTGACCTAAGCCTCTTGATATTAACCCCAAACTGATTTTTTATCATTGAGAAAAATTGTAAGAAAACAGAGCTGACTTCAGATTTATGTTTAAGTAAGAAAACCTAAGTAACCCGGGTACAATCATCTATGAAGGTTACAAACCATCGAGCCCCTGATACATTTGGAACATTAGAGGGACCCCACACAACAGTATGGATCAGGTAAAAAGGAGAAGTGCTTATTTTATTGCTAATGGGGAAAGGTACACGCTTGTGTTTAGCAAGCTCACACACCTCACAATGAAGACTCTCCACATCTAATTTTTAAAAAAAGGAAGGAAATAACATTTTTATAACTCGAAAGGAAGGATGTCCCAGGCGGCAATGATATAGCAGAACTTTTTCCCTGTTGGTCATCACCGATTTAGATATGAAGGACTGGCTCTTGCTGGGCAGATTTGGGTATTCCATGTAATAAAGGCCATTCCATTCTCTAGCATGTCCAATCGTCCTCCCCGAATTCTTGTCCTGCAACATACAAGCATTACTATGAAAAACAACATTACATGATAGATCCTTTGTAAGTTTTTGTATAGATATCAGGTTGGTGGACAGTTTAGGGACATGAAGGACATTTTTCAAGGTTATTGATGGGCTTATTTGGACATCTCCTTGGCCAGCTGCAGTTATAAGAGTTCCATCAGCTGTGGAAATTTTCTTATTGCTAGGACATGGACAATATGTGGAGAAATGTTTAGGTAGGGGTGTCATGTGGTCAGTGGCTCCAGAATCTAGTATCCAATATTGGTTAAAGGGTATATCTGAGACATTTAATCCAAAAGAAAATGGAAACTTACCTGAGTAAGCTAAAGAACAAGTACCTGTTGGTTTCTCCAATTTACTGAGGAAGGATCTTACTCTTTCTATCTCTTCCTGGTTGAGTTGGACAGATTCTCCTTTGCTTTGTTCACTGGTCCCAGTAGCTATATGTGCATGTCCTCCCTTTTTTGAGAAACCTCCTTTTTGCCCCCACTCTCGGTCTCCTTTCTGCCCCCATTCTCGATCTCGGTTCTGAGGCCTCCCATGTAACTTCCAGCACTTTTCTCGAGTGTGACGAGGCTTGTTGCAATAGGTACACCAGACCCCCTCACTTTTCTTCTCCACATTGAAAATTCCTCCTCTTTTCTGTTCAGCAACCATGGTCGAGGTCCCATCAACTATCATCACTGAATTTTCAGTGGCTGGGGTCTCCAACATCAGACCCCTCCTACTTTCCTCACTTCGGATAATTGCCACTACTTCATTAATCCCTGGGACTTTTTCCTTTCCCAAGATTTGAACTCTGACATGATCAAACTCAGAGTTCAGGCCCACCAGGAAATCATAGACTCTGTCTTGCTCAATGTATTCCTTGAGTATTGCTGAATCTTCTGAAACATTTAGCTTTTATGACCCTGTAATGGTCCAGCTCCATCCACAATGACTTGAGTTGATTAGCATACTCTGTAACAGTTTTGTTTCCCTGTTTTGCCGCCAAAGTCTTCACTTTTACGTCATATATTTGAGCAGCATCCTTGGCTTTAGAGTAAGTCTGCTCTACCGCATCCCAAATGGCCTTTGCCGAGAGAAACATACATGTATCACTGATTTCTGGGATCATTGAGTTCCATAGCCATGCCATGATCATAGAGTCTTCTTCATCCCATGTTTTAAATTTAGGATCCTTCGCATTAGGAGCAGCATCGGTCAAGTGAGTCACCTTCCCTTTTCCTTTCAAAATGGTGCGAACAAGTTGGGACCATTTTAGGTAGTTCTTCCCATTCAGTCAATAGGCAGAGTGGATGTTCTGCAGTTCTCCGGAACTTTGGGATTTACTATCCTCTGTTTTAGTCGCTGGGTTAACAATCTCAGCCATGGCAGATTGTGCGATGAAGGCACAAGATAAAGAAAAGAAGAAAACTGTGCAGCGACAGCACAGTGCTTGTGCAATGAAAGCACAAGGATTTGCGACAGCAATGAAGGCTGCTGTCTAGGGTTTGAGTCGCGCAGTCAGAGCCTCCCAGATTTCGAGAGCTCTGGTACCATCTAGAATTTTAGGGTAGAATGAATTGATTTCATTGCTCAATATTGAGAATACATCAGACATATATACAGGGCTTGTAAGCTAATTTAGGAAATAAAATGACAGCCTATTCTGAAATCAGATCCCTATAATTATGGGTTATTTATTCTGAAATCAGATCCCTATAATTATGGGATATTTCCTGATTTACTAAACCTGTTTTAAAAGGAAATAAATACAAGATTTCCCTAAATATACATTCTAGGTTATATACATGGTTTCTGACAGATTTTCTGCAGAAATAAATTTATGAGGTTATTTTCATTATAACTGTATTAAGTTTTGGTTATCTGCAAATATTTAATTTACACCTAAGGAACTTCGGTATGATCTCACTCAAGACTTAAGTTGGACCAGTTGGAAATAGGCATGATTTAGAGATCACATTGCATGAAATTTCCATGCCACTCATCCATATCGATCTATGTCATCAAGTGCATTGATATGGTGGTCGTTGGGGTTTAGTCACGATATACGTTAGTGACGACAGCCGTGGTGGTTCCATTATTGATGTATGAGGTGGACCAGATTGTAAAGTGGAAGTCTAAGGATAAATAACATTTGGATGCGCGCCTAAAGAACTCTGATATAATTATTATGATATATTGCCCAAGTGGGAGATTGTTGGAATATTTTATTCCAATATCATAATGTGGGCAGATATCGGTAATTAATTATATTAGCTATTAATCTCTTAGGGGCCTTAATTGATATGTGATCAAATTAAGAGATAAGACTAATCAGATTTCTGATTTGATAATTGATATTATCATTAATTATCTGATATGGGCAAAATATGAGTAGATGTCAACGATAGCCAATTTTGAAATAATGGGAATCCTAATTGGCTATCACACTATATATAGGCTGTGGTCCCCAATACACCGAACACAACACACACTGTCTCTTATCCCCATATGAAGAGCGATTAAAGCATAAGGAGTCCTGGTTGAGGAAGAGCCATAAAGCCGCCGCTAACCATCCATCATCATTGTTAGTGTTGATTGTCAAGGTATTCCGTGATTGATTGACGCTCTCCGTTTGTGAAGGTTAGTGATCAAGTTCATACTTTGAAGAACGCTTAAGATTAGGACCCCATGGATCCAGGTATATTCATAACCTTAGAATCCTAGTAATCTGGCATGATGTAGATCCTAGACTATGTGGTATATGTGCTCTAGGGTGTATGCCTATAGATTTAATGTTTCCGCATAAAGAAATTAAAGAACTAAAGAATTAATTCCAACAACTCTTTGTCTTAAAGAGTGAACCAGGACAAATAGCTGTGTTAATCTCTCCTTCCTTAAACTCTTTAGTTGCTTTGATTATATTATCTGCTTTCTAACTAAAGGGGTTAAAGTGCGAATATCAAACTTGTTTTCTATGCTTGTGTGTTTTTCTGTTAAAATAACACCAGACAGGTGACCTGTCTGTGCAGTGCCTTCACATTTATCTGAACCTAGCTTCTGTGTGCGAAAAGTTTTCAACCTTGTTTTAATTTCTGATAAACACAATTCAACCCCCCTTCTTGTGTTTATAGTTGTCTATTTCACATAGTAGTCGCCCCTCCCTTCTCAGTCTCTCACTTTTCTTTCATGGTCGCCACCCCTCCATTCATACTTTATGTTTCCTGCTTTCATGGTCGTCGTCCCTTCTCACTCTTCTTCTTCCTGCTTTCTCTCGCCCCTTCATCTCTATAACAACGCCCACTCAAGTAAGACGAGACAATGATGCAAGCGGCGTCGGAGGTCGAAAAATAAGTAGGTTAAACCCGGTGAACCACTAGTTTTGCTCGATTTTGTATCGGTCCAATAGTTTTTAATTTGGTTCATCTACAGAGCAGCTATAGGGGTTGTCCGGGGCGAAAGGCGGGCCAGTTACCGGTATGACCAATCAAATCGACCAGCCAGATTCGATTTTAACAACCACAGAAATTATCCACATGTACAACCAACATGCTATTTCTCTCTTTCTCTCTCTTCTATAATGATTCAAATCTTAATAATAGTGATATTCTTAATTTATACACTTTCAATAAAGATGTTAAAAAATTCAGCATAAGACAATAAATGAAGTGTACAGGTGGATAATTTCTTAGAGTAGATAATCCTTTAAGAGGCTTTGTGGAAACAATCGGAATCAGATAAATGTCATTCCAATGGGAAATCAATTATCTTTCTGCAGCCCAAGTGCTCTTAGTATTAGATCAACTTCAATGAAGCTGCTTAATTAGTTCTTAAAATAAGAATTTGTTCTTGTTGGATTGCACCATTAGAGTAAATGAGGTGGTATCCATATATATATAATAAGGACTTGCTTAAGGAACTGATTTTTATATAAGAACCCTATAAAAAAAATCATATAAAAGAGAAATAAATTTGAATAAAGGAGTGTGATTGGGAAAGATGGATTATTCCACTTTTAGCATTTTTTTTTTCAAAAAAGTTGTTTTATAAAAAAATCTGTCATGTTTCGGTGTTAAACTTATTTTTTTTAAAATCTCTTTTTTTTTGTGAAAAAAAAAAGCTGTTTTGCCACCATCTAATAGAGAGGATTGTTAGATAGTTTATTTTGATTGTGTTGGAATGACAAATAGAATTTTCCGTGTTACCCCCAATCGTTACTATTCAAATGACTAGCAATGCTCATGACCAAAGGCCAACAAATATGTATATGTGAAGTAACCCAGCGCCTGACTGATATTCATGAAATGACCCAGTGCATGACTATAAACGTCTTCCAAAATATTATTCAAATAAATATATATTTTTTTATCTTAAAATGTTCTGAATAATATATTTTTTATGTTAAAATCCTTTATATTATTCAATTAGAATATAACTGTTTTTATTTAACTATTCTAAAAATAATATATTTTAACATGTTTTCCATAGTCATGAAAAAATGTTATAAATTTTATTCAATTTTTTATAATTTTTTATATGATAAAAAATTGAAAATAAAAAGTTATAATGTTAAAAAATGCATTAAATAGTATTAATATAAACAAATAACTTGATATCATTTTTCGTAATTTATTATGTAAAAGTGATATTTTTATACAACCCAAACGAAATATATTATCTTAAAATCACTTTTCAGCAAATAAACCCAAACAAAAACATATTATGATTATAATCAATTATCACAATATAATCGATTATACAAAAATTGATTATCAGCATAATCTATTTTTTTTCAGCTTTTCCAAACACACTCTAAATGGAGCATACTTACTTTAAAGGTCTATCTAAAATTGTAAATAATTTCTAACCACTTGTTTTGTGTTTGTGATGAATATACATGCTGCTCTACGGACTACGAACGTATATTTGTGCAAATATTAATTGTTATAATTATGGAGTAAAGATATTTGGATCTACAATTTGGACACCTTATATAGACACCATAGAGCTTATGAGTGTCTGGGAGTGATGAAATACATGATGAAAGAGAAGAAAATAATAAATAAGTGAGGAGAAGTACTTTTATACGGTGTTAGACACCATTTTTGTGTCCAAATATCATTACTCATAATTCTGTCCACAAAATCATAGAATAAATCAATTAATATTATCTTATACATACTTTTTAAAATAATTATTATTATGATATCTTAGAGCCCTTTTTCTATCTTACCCAATTACCACGTTCACCTAAAAATGCAAAAGGTAATAATACAAAAAAATAATAATAAAAAAAGAAATTACTTGCACTTCCTCTTTTATGTGAAAGGCCACCGACCTTACAAAAATTATCATCATTTTTAAAAACTGGATCGATCATTAAATCTACAAAGGCACTAATTCGAGGTTAAATGATCTAACCGCAGTTAAATCGATAATAATTAAATAATATTTTTTTAAAAAAATTATTAACATAGATCTTAAATTCTCACATTTTATTGAAAATATAAAATATTTTTTCATTTTATGTTAATAATTTTTACAAGAATGATTTTTGCATTTGCTCCCAAAAGTCTAAAAAAGAAAAAAAAAATTCAAGAGCCCAATCAACCAAAAGCTTCCTTATATGTTTTGGTCCAACTATCATAAAAGGAATAAAAAACGAAAGTGAACCCGGGCTAGTTTAGGCCTATTCTACGTTAAAAAATTAGAAACAAAAAAATCGGTTGAACCTAGACCAGAGTTTTTGAAAAACACCCCTCCCTTCTCAGTCTCTTACTCTTCTTTCATGGTCGTCGCCCCTCCATTCATACTTTATGCTTCCTGCTTTCATGGTCGTCGTCCCTTCTCACTATTCTTCTTCCTGCTTTCTCTCGCCCCTTCAAATTGACCAGTCCGATTCGATTTTAACAACCATGGAAATTATCCACATGTACAACCAACATACTATTTCTCTCTCTCTCTCTACTATAATGATTCAAATCTTAATAATAATGATATTCTTAATGTATACACTTTCGATAAAGATGTTCAAAAATTCAGCATAAGACAATAAATGAAGTGTGCAGTTGGATAATTTCTTAGAGTAGATCATCCTTTAAGAGGCTTTGTGGAAACAATCGGAATCAGATAAATATCATTCCAATAGGAAATCAATTATCTTTCTACAGCCCAAGTGCTCTTAGTATTAGATCAACTTCCATGAAGCTGCTTAATTAGTTCTTAAAATAAGAATTTGTTCTTGTTGGATTGCACCATTAGAGTAAATGAGGTGATATCCATATATATAAGGACACTTGCTTAAAGAACTGATTTTTATATAAGAACCCAATAAAAAAATCATATAGAAGAGAAATAAATTTGAATAAAGATGTAATGTAACTTATGGAACCCACCTAATAAACTTTTTGAGGTTCCACCATTGAAGTGAATAATTATTTTAAATAGTACAAAGAAAAAAAAATTACAAGGTAACATAATAAGACTCATAAAAGAAAAAGTTAATCAACTTCAATAAGTAGCACGGTTGAAAATTATATTTGTTAGATGTTTGATTAAGGTTTAGGTATTGGACTGACCATAATATTTGATTATTTCTTCTGTTTAATCAGACTGGAATGACAAGGTTCTTTGTGGTTCACAAGGTCATGAAGAAGAAAACTACATGAGGAACGACATATTCGTCTAAATAAAGGTATAAACAAGAACATCCTCTCACAAGTTCTCATTGCCTATAACAAGATATATCCATCTAAATAGGCTGTATTAGAACAATAACATCCTCTCATAAGTTCTACCTGCCAACTTTATTGAGGTCAATATCCATCTAAATAAGAGTATTAACCCACGAGGAGTGTTACCAACACACTCTCTAACACTTTCTTTCCATTTTCCAAAACACACTCTTATTAGTTGAAATTCATTTGGGTCCTGGACCCAGTATTTTAGAAATGGGCCCCACTAATTCATGTGGGTCCCACTTAAATTTTATAAGACTCACATGAATTTCAACTAATGGAAAGGAGTGTGTTGAAAAAAGTGTTGCCAGCAGTTCTATTAAACCACCTGCAAGCTGCAATGGTCGAAGGATAGGAGGATTCATACCAAAAAAAAAAAAACTAACCATCCAAAAGTAACTGTTCATTCAATTAAATATTTATTTCATCCAAGGTAACTCTTCAAATGAGTTCTGGAACAGCCGGCAATTGCATCTCTCAATAAGTCAGTAAAAGCTGAAAAGTCAGGGATTTCAGAATATATTTTAAAATACAAATTAGCTAAACAAGGTTTTCAATGGGAAAACAATTGCATTTGAAGCTGAAGGGGCCAAGAGGAACTCTATGAAGACAGCACCTTCTCGACTTCAGATGTCACCTCTTTGGGAGGTTTCTCAGCATGAAGATTAGCAACCATGCCCTTCTTTGAATAGTAATCAATAACCTACATGACCAATGAACAAAATAAATTCCATTGTAGATGTGGAAAATGACACAGAAGGGGTGTTTGTTTTTTGTGTTGTGAGAGGGGGGGGGGGGGGGGGGGGGGGGGGGGGGTTTGTACTATAAATCTAGAATGAGAAGGAAAAAATGACTATTATGAACATATCTAAAATTGAAAAGGAAATTTAACAGTTAACATCAACTTCAAATCAGCATAAACAAAACATAGATTACATCATCAAGGATTTAGACAAAAAACTTGATGAATGCTACTTTATATCTAAACCTTCAAATTTAACTTGACGCAAGATAAGATTCAAAATCATCATACCGGCTCAGTTTGCTTGTGGAATGCCTCCAGTCTTGACTTAAGAACAGCTGCAGTGTCATCCTTGCGCTGAATAAGAGGTTCACCAGTAACCTAAGGAAAAGAAATTGACCATGAAAGCTGTATTATAGCGAGTACTTCCTCAAAACACTAGCTGCACTCAGAGAGCAACGGTATGGCCAGCAACTAAAACCAGCAGTTCCCCCCCAACCAATTTCACAAAGAATTAAAAATTTAAACATCTAAAAGAAATGAAGTGGGGTGCCTTATTAATAGATTCAACATAATTTTCCTACTCTGAATGATCATTGTTAGAAAAATCAGCATGACATCTAAAAAATCTTAAACATAATTTATCTTTTGTATTACTACAATACATGACATCATCTCCACATAAAATCAACATCAGTTTGTTAGTTTCTCTTTTTTCCTCCTTCCCTTACCTAAAACCCTATAATTCAGCATGGTACTAGAGAGGTATCATCCTCCGTGACCATGTCCCGTCATATTCCACTGCAAATTCCCAAAAATATGGAACATTGATTAGCCACCTGTGTTAGGCTTGATAATGTGAAAAATGTGGCTATTAGGGAAATTCAACGACAGTTGGTTGATAGGGTAGATCAGAGGCCAAGGATATGGAAAAGTGTATAACAGAAGAGATAAAAAGAGGCAAAATGGGGAAAGGCTAGGAAAACTAACTGATTTGGCAATTTATTTATGCTGGAATTGTTATTCACATTTTGGGAGACAGTTATTAGGCTAGTGGGGAGCAGGAGAATCATTATTGTGTGTTATTATCAGTTTTCGGCCAAAAGCTTGGGCAAAGAATTTCATCCTGGTGGAGTTTTAGGCACTGCTAGTGAGGGAGAGTAGGAGGCTCACTTGTTTCTGTAATCCTTTTTTTATTTCTTACTCATACTCGGTAATATTACTTTTTTTCTTCTGTGTGGCCCTTGGTCTCTATCAACTTCTCCTTGTTGTGACGTTTTGTAGCACCTTTCCAGTCTCAGCCGTTGACTGCCGCCACCATTGGTGTTTTCCAGCAGCATCTCCTACCAGCCATCAACACAGTCACCTCGCACCAGTCCATATGTTTCTGGCTGCGTTTTTTAATCAGTTTTGGATTTTGTGGTCTCTTTTGGTTTTTCAAATATATGGCCATGGATGCCCATGCTTGCCACACCATCTTTGGTCAGGACCAGCCCCTATCGCCTCTGTTCACAACCTTTACGTGGCTGTTGGGCTCTCTTGGACTGTGTTCTGTCGTGTTTGCCACTCAAATCTGGTGTGCTCATGTTATCTCCATCAGCGCTTGTTTCTTCTCTGGTGTTTGTCATGCTGTTCTCATCCCACTGATTGACCATATCAATGGATCTTCCATTCTTCCCATAAGTGATCATTTCGATGGTGACTCCTCTCCTGTGGATGAATCATATTAGTCATGACTTCTCCCTTCGACAATCTTCCTGATGGTGACTTATGTTGGTTATAACTTAAAGTGGCCCCGGCTTTGTCCAGGATGAAATGGCCTCGTCTCCATCCCAGATGCTCTGGCCTCGGCGGCATCTCCAGCACCCCGAGGTTGCCTTCTAAACCATTTTTTCTTCGAGCTTGGCTTTTTTTTATATATATATTTTTTGTTATTTTCATTTTGAAAGATTTGTAGAGGCTTAAAGCTTAGTCAGCTTTAGCTTGATGGGGGGGTGTTAGAAAATCTTAAAATATCTCATAATATCTTTTTTATATTTTAGAGTATCTTGGAAGGTCTCTTGGGATTTATTTCATATTTAAATTTTATGATTGGGTTCCTTATTTAATTAGGATTAGGATTCTACTATTAGTGTAAATAGGATTATTAGCTTTGTCTTTTGTATTACAATACATCACATATCTCCACATCAAATCAATATCAGTCTTATTATTTGATAGTTCATTTCTCTCTTTTCCTCCTTCCCTTACCTAAAACCCTCCAATTCAACAATAATAAAACCTTTTAAATAACTCTCACTAATCTTATGCCACTAAAACATCATATGTAGGGCTTGGGCAAATAACATTTTTATAGAGATGATTACTTACATCATCAACCCCAGGAACCTTGGGAGGAGCAAATTTTGTGTGGTAGGTCCTGCCACTCGATGGGTGTATCCAGCGACCAGTAATTCGCTCCTCGAGGATTGCATCATCAATTGCAAAATTGAGAACCTTATCAACCTTAGTTCCCTGTTTTTCCAGCATCTCATCAAGCTGCAAGCAAAGAAAACAAAGAAAATGCACATTCATAACATGTACGAGAGCAGCATGTAGAGAAGTGGAGATAAACAAGTGTTTGGGTGCATATAGGCACACAACCTAATATTTCAAACAAAAGAAACTCATGAAGTTTTCTCAGGTGTCCAACAATGTGATACCTTCTGTGCTTGGACCACAGTTCTTGGAAAACCATCAAGGATAAAACCTTTCTGACATGATGGTTTCTTCATTGCTTCATCTATAATGCCAACAACTAAGTCGTCAGAAACAAGTTCTCCCTGAAAATTAATAACATAATGCAAATTAGCAATCTCTAAAGGAAGTTCACAAATATACGACAAATCCTCAGGCAAGATAGTATATAAAAGACCCTACCTTATCCATAGCTTCTTTAGCCTTAACACCAAGAGGGGTTTTAGCTGCCACAGCAGCTCTTAACATATCGCCGGTAGCTAAGTGGCACAAGCAGTACTCATCCTTTATGATTGGTGACTGGGTGCCTTTTCCTGACCCAGGTGGACCTGCATTAACAATTTGTAAGGTTTACACTCCACTTGGATTTTTTTAATCTATTGCATCCATATACTAGGAAATTCTTAAAGAATCACCTTAAATGTGCTAACCATGTCATATATGGATCATGGAGAATTACCCTACCTGAAGACTACAAAATTGCTTGTAGAATAATCAGAATGTGAGTGCATGAAACAAAAGTATATCAATTACAAAGGTAGTCCAATCCAAGAGCATTGCAAAAACAATCATACAAATCTACCAGTCACTTCCCATTTATAACATGAGAAATCACATCATCACAGTTTACAATACTAACTCCTGTAACACATTCACGTTCAATTTGAAGCTTTAAGAAGAAATTAGTATTGTGCAACTAGAAAGAATATATCATCATAGAAAGAAAGGATGATAATAGAAGAAACTCCTTGTTTATGACAGGAGCAAACACATTAGTACATTGCATTTCACATACCAAGTCTTGTGAAATAAACTGATACAATTTAGAAGTTTAAGGAAGCAACAAAATGCAGCACCTCATGTTTCCGTCTTGCAGATATAAAGAGTAATATATCACAAAAAGACAAGAATTGTTTTAGGAGTAAGGCTTTTTTTATATAAGTGTGCTATAAAAGAGGGGATATGCTTTGGCCTAAAGTCCAATTTCAAATGATAATCAAGCGAAAAAGTGAGAGGGGGGACACCAGCACTTGGTTGAAATCAAACATCGACAAAACCAACATAAATAGATGTATTTATGTAAACCTATTCATGGTGGCAAGTATTTGAACTAGAACTAGTATCACACAATTCTACCAACTATAAAAGACGATGTTTGGGTAAACAAATTAATTAAGCATAAACACTTATCACATGAGCCCAAACAAGCTCCCTATAAGCTCTTCCAAACGCCTCCAAAGTCAGCACTTATCACATTCACATTAACAATAACAAGTCTTATAAAAAAAATTAACAATAACAAGCAGAAAAACAGAGTCATTTCAACTGCTAAACACCAACACCTAAAACCACAACTTGGAAAAATAAAAACAGAAATTCATAAATCCACAAAAGAGATTTAATTTCATTTTCTTCTACACCACAATAACTGAAGAGATTATAGCTTATTGGGTCCTAGTATCTCTAAACCCTCCGACCCAGAAACAAAATTTTTCAAAAAATTAAATCTTTTCTCAATTAAATAAAAAAAAATATGTAATAAACGAGAAGAAAGAAAACCCTAAGAAGATTGGAAAGGAGAGAGGGAGTGAGAGATATATGAATACCAATGAGAATGACCCGCTTGTCAGGCTTGGGAGCACACTTTAAACGACGGAGAACTTCGGACATGAGATCGACGGTTGGGACATCTTCCAAATTAGGTGCTGTTGCCATTGCTGCTTGTGTTGTGTTGTGTTGTAGGAGTGCACACAAAGGTGGGTACGAGAATGAAGAATGAGGTTTGCGTGTGAATGTCACACACAACGGCAACTTCTTTAAGGAGGAACCTCTGTGCTGCTGCTCGGCAACGCTTCAAATTCAAGTATTCAACCCACCCTATGTTGACTTTCTTGCCCTTTTGTTTTCGATATATGAGTTTGGTTAAAAAAAATTGGGTTTATTGAACTTTTTGGTCCCAGAAAAGTACGTGTGTTTTGATTTTAGTCCTTGTATTTTTTTTTCTTTGGTTTTGATTCCTGTAAATTTAAAGCTTTTGGTTTTAGTTCCTGCCGTCAGTCACCCTCCGTTAAGTGCTGATGTGGCTAACGGAGTGCCATGTCAGTACCGGCACGTCAACAAATATGCCACGTCAGCTGCCACGTATGAAAATGAACTTTGGTTTTAGTCCCTGAAAAGTGAGTAAATTTTGGTTTTAGTCCCTGTACTTTTTTTTTTATAGGTTTTGATCCCTGTAAATTTAAAACTTTTTATTTTGATCCCTGACGTCAGTGACACTCTGCTAAGTTTTGATATGGCTAAGAGAGCGCCATGTCAGTATTGTCACGACAACAATCTTTATCCAGCAGTCTTGCTTCCTCCTTCATTCTACAACAATCTTGCTTCCTCCTTCCACAACAATTTTTATACTCTTTTACGTTGAGGGCATCATGGTCGCAACTTTGAAAGTTCATTGCAGAGAGTGAAAGTGGAAAACATTAGTAAAGGAAGAAGGAAAGCGCATGTCTGAATAGACATAGAAAAAATGTATTAGATGGTATGGAGAAACGCTTCAAAAGGAGGAAGCAAGATTACTGCAGAATGAAGGAGGAACGATGGAGAAAGAGGAAGAAGAAATGACAGTCATGTTTTATAATAAAAAATAGTTATAATATTATAATAATAAAAATTAAAATAATATAATGGTTAAATATAATAATAATTAATGTTAATATATTTAAAAAATTAATACTATGACGTGACAGTCTACGTGACTTAAAATAATGATAATTAAACTGTCACGACAATGCTAATGTGATGCTCTGTTAGCCATATCAGCACTTAATAACTGACAAGAGGACTTAAATCAACAGTTTTAAATTTACAAGGACCGAAACCAACTAAAAAAAGTACAAGGACTAAAACCATAATTTACTCACTTTTCAGGGACTAAAACCAAATTTTATTTTCATACGTGGCAGCAACATGGCATAAAATATTAATATTTTTTATGACGTGGCTGTGCTGACGTGGCACTCCGTTAGCCACGTCAGCACTTAACGGAGGGTGACTGACGGCAGGGACTAAAACCAAAAGTTTTAAATTTACAGGGACCAAAACCAAAAGAAAAAAAGTGCAGGGACTAAAATCAAAACACACCTACTTTTCAGGGACCAAAAAGTTCATTAAATCAAAAAAATGCGTATGGATTTTTTTTTTATTCGACTTAATTTTACTTTTGGTCCATGTGGTATTCCGATTTTGTAATTTTGGTCCTCTTATTTTTCAATTGTGACAATTAGGTCTCCTGAATATCATGATTGTGCACTTTTTGTCCCTTGGGTTCTAATTATGCCAATTGGATCCACAAGGTATTACGATTGTTCAATTTTGGTCCCTATATATCACGCTTCTGCAATTGTTAACGTTAGTAGCTTATGTGGCACATGTGGAACTGATTTGTACTTAGTGAGACCAGCTTGACAACTTACATGACATTCATATGTAGCATTATTAACGCCTCACAGGCTTGCAGGTGTACATCATGTGAGTATAGGGGTCAGATGTTTCTCTGCCAAAAAAAAAAAAAACATTTCTGAAGATTGGTCGCAAATCAGTCCCACGTGTCCACCGTAAAATATTAGCGTTAAAAATTACACAATCATGATATCTAGATGACTCAATTGATGCAATTGGAACCTCGGGGCTAAAATTACACGATCGTGATATCTGGAGGACCTAATTGGCGCAATTGGAACCTAAGGGACCAAAATTGCACAATCATAATACTTGGAGGACCATAAGTGCAATTAAAGCTTTTTATTTTAGAGGAAGAGACGCAACTGTGGTGATTAATCCCTCGAGGTACTGGACGACATTTAAAGACTGACCTCTCTCAACCAGGTTTTCTCTATACGCAAGAGTCAGGGATCAAACTCATGTCCACTTGCTTAAGGGGCCCAAATTCGTTGCCACTTGGACCAACCACATGTTGGTAGGAAGAAAAATGTGAAGAATACATTTTCTTAACACTTTTTTCAACATATTTATTATTAGATGAATTTTATAAAATGATCCAACATGAATTTCATTCCAGAAAGGAAAAAAAAAGTATTGACCTAATAAGAAATGACTTTTTGGTTATTGTATATATGAAAAAAAAAAAAAAAAAAAAACAACTGAGGATGCATTAGATCACTACTCTTGGTTTCTAACCGTTGGATGGCATCTTTAAAATCATCCATTAGATTATAAAGCTTCTAACTATTAAATTTCTTTATGTTTTAACCATTTAAATCCATCTCAAAATAAGTAAGACTTTATCTGGTCCTTGAAAGCTTTTTTTATTAATTTAATTCCTTATAGATAAATTCTATTAATTTTGTCTCTAAAATGTAAAATTTCCAAATTTTTCATCTATCCACCCATTTAAGATTAACCATGTTTACTTTTAATTCAACCAACCAATTAAATAGACAATATTACTCTTATTTTTTCACCGCCTCTTTTCATCTCTCCACCCATTTATGAAATGTCTTTTTCTATTGTTGTATAATATATGAAAAAACAAAAAAACAAATAACTAACTATACATTAGATGGGTGCTCTTGGTTTCTAACCTTTGGATGGTGGCTTCAAAGGACTTGTATATTGTAGTCCATCATCCTTGGGCAAGATAATTGCTAGTAAATTAGACAAGGAAAATCCAAAACAATTATGATTGTTTAAGTATACTGAATTGTTGCTGCAAATGATGAACATGAACAAGAAATAGAAGGCCGAGTCGCGGATTAGATCGCTCTTTTTAAGACGTTTCGTGGCTCTGCCTGGTTTGTGCAGCAGTGTACAGCTCCATCATCGATCCCTAGGATAAAACAGCCTCACCAGAAATATGATCCTTCTGCACACAGAAGAACCACCAACAAACACCCTCACACACTTTACTGCTCAAAACCTCAGAAAAAAGGGATTCAAAGAAGTTTTGGAAGAAAACTAACTCAATATGATGTTTTGTGCATATAAAACCTTTTCCAAAATAAAGTTTTTATAGCCAAAACAATAGAAAACGTACAAGATGTAAATAAAAACGTATAATAATGACTTTTAATCAGGTTTAATGAGCAAAAACAGCTCAAAAAAGGGCAGAAAACCAAAGTTAGCACTTGTACATCCATGTACTTAAATAGTACATCGATGTATTCAAAGATTTTCAACAAAGTTACGTTTTTGAGACATGTACATCAATGTATTTTAAACATACATCAATGTATTAAAATATAAATCTGTGTAATAAAAGATACATTTGTGTAAAAAAAAATATTTTTGCATCAACGTACAACCAAATACATCAATGTATTCAAAAACCTAATTAATTACATCTGTGTACAAAAAACGTACATCAATGTATCTTTGTTTTTACATAAAACATACAACAATCCCCCACTTGTTTTATTAAAAAAACATTTCATCGAGCAATAAGCAATAACATAAGATTGAACATAAGCAATGGTGTCAGTAGACTTGAACCATTACATAGCATGATGCTTCAGAATATAATAAAGTGGCACGTAGTCTTCAACTTTATCTTTGACAACATTACACACTCAACCTTTCAGGGTGTAGTCTAATAAGCCCGCGCATTACGACCATACATGTATATCCCAGTATAGTGAATGCTCTAGAGAATTTTACCCAAAATTCCATAGGAAGCCGCCTCACTTCCACTTCCACATTCACATAGGTGAGTCTATCAAGAGTACTCCTATAGCTAGGTACCCTACTTCATATAGAGTATAGAACTCATTAAGAATCAATCATTGATTCAACCTTTTAACACTACAGGATATCATGCACTAAACATATGGATGAGACTTTAAAAAAATTATCATAGCATGATTCTCACATCTCTTTATAAGTTGTTATTACCCTCTGAATCTATTTCTTGGGATCTCCAGTCTATAGGTTGGGTTACTCCTATAAGAGACAATTTAATCTGAGGGCATTAGTCTCATTCCTTTAGAGGTTTTGAAAACCCTTTCTCTTGTTAATGCTTTCGTCAAAGGATAAGCCAAATATTCTTCAGACCTCACATGATCCAGTCTCACAATCTTTGCAATAGTCGCGGTACTATCGCAATGGATCAATATGGCTGCAATCAGTTTATCACACATACGGATATCTGACAACAGGTTTCTCAAACATGCTGCTTTCTCACTAACAGTTGCCGGTGCAATCATCTCCGACTCCATGGTAGACTGAGCTAATACGGTATGTTTCTTAGATTTCCAAGAAACAACCCCAGCTAAGCTAAAGAAATATAGCCACTGGTCGCCTTGGAGTCATCTGAAAGGGTATTCCAATCAGCATCATTGTATCCTTCTAGGACCGCAAGAAACTTTTGATATTGTAATCCTTCTAGGTTCAAAATTTTCAAAAAAACATATTTTTGACAATTTTCTCAACATGAAAATTAGAAACAAAGATAAGCAAGTCATCCACATATAATTGTGCAAACATTATCATCTGATTTATAATATATGCACTTATCACTTTTGTTAATTTAAATTCATGTGAGATAACCAAAATATCAATTTTTTTTCATGCCACTGCTTAGGTGCTTGTGTTAAGCCAAACAAAGATTTATTTAATTTGCATACTTTATTCTCATGATCAGTATCAACAAAACCATCAGGTTGATCCATATAAACTTCTTATTCTAAATCACCATTTATAAAAACAGTTTTTACATCCATTTGATGCACAACCATATCATGCATAGGAACAAAAGATAACAACACACGGAAAGACGTAAGTCTAGATATAAAATAAAAGTGTGAAAGAAATCTATGTTTTCTCAAATAATTCATTATAAGAAACACTTGTTCTGATCAATGAATTATTAGAAGATGACCCCCCACTATTTCTCAATTTAAACGGAAAACGGTCTTAATAAAAAACAACAACATCGTTTCAGGACATGTACATTGATGTACTAAATTTTTTTTTATATATATAACAAATCATACAACAAATCAAGCATTAGAAGAACACAACAAGAAGAAACAATTCTATCAATATCAATGTTCACTTAAGCATGCCATCAGTAGCATAACCCTTTCCCACAAAGACATCGTTCTTTGTAAGAGTATACAAATCAGTCCCAATGGTCTGTTTAATCAAGCTCTCTGCAACATCCTAATTTTTTTTAATATAATCTTTTTTATAAAAAGATTAAACTATTATAAGGTTTAGTGCAGAATTTGGTAGTATAAAAAATTATTGGAATTGCTTAGTAGTTACAAAAGAATAGAAATTAAAAATAAATAAATAATATTAAACAAAACCTATGTTAATGTGAGAAGCAATTTACATCAGGATATGAACTTTTCTTTTAGAATTGGAGAAGCTAGAAATCACATGCATCTAAGAATTTTCTTTAGCAAATAATTATAATAATATTATTAATAATAAAAAAGGGGTCATGAGGTTCCATTAAGTAGCATCTCACGTTAGAGTGCTGCCAAAGCTTAGGAATTCAATTTGAATTCTTATGCTTGGGCCACCCATTATAAAGTGTTTTAAAAAGAAAGAAAAGAAAAAGATATCAAACCTATCCTATCTATAACAACCATCGCAACTGTTTTTAGGAATAGATAGACACAGTTGGGTTCTTTTATTGTAAAGGGAGAAAACCCATATGAGGATTTTAGTCTCTTTGAGCGTTGCACAAGGACATTTAGCGAGAAAGAGAAATTAATAGGAGTCAGGAATGCTATTTGTTACAGTGTGAAGCTTGGAGTCAACAATAAAGAACGTTAGTGAGAAGATAAGAAAGATTTTTAGTGAAGCATTAACATTTGTCATAGATAATTTTTAGAGCTTTTTGAAGATCTTCAAGAGGTGAGTAGTAATACCTTTTTCGAACCATTTTCCATGGTATACGAGTTTGTTGTGTTGACAAGGGTTTTACCCTATGGTTTTTGGAGTTTTTAATTAATTTGATGCATGTTGCTAATATCCTAATTTCTAAAATTGTGGGTTTTTCATAAAAGGGGATATTTGTTAAATTGATGTTATGGTGTGTTTGCTTGCCTTAATGTTTATGATTAATATAATATATGTTTAATTGGTATGCATGACTTGATTTTTATGATGTTATGGAATTATAATTGTTATATGCTATGGGAAATATATGCCAAACTATAATTGATGTTATACTTGCTAGATGTGTGTTCTAAAGTATGAATAAACAAGTATATGCATGATGTGTGAAGATTGTTGTTGTGTTACCTAAGTTAGGGGCATTGGCTTGTAATATCGCCATTTAGTGGGATGTCGAAATTAAGATATGGGGCAAGGAATCCATTTTATGAATGAGGCTCACAGGTCATCGTTAATGGGAGGCAAGGAATCAATTTAATTATGAGGTTCCCGAGTCACCATAGAGGCAATGAGTCAATTCTAAAATGAGGTTCCTGAGTCACCTTAGGGTCAAGGAATAAATTGTAGAACGAGGTTCCTGAGTCATCATAAAGAGGGGGCAATGAATCAATTCTAGAACGAGGTTCTCGAGTCACCGTAAAAAGAGGCAATGAACCAATTTAATTATGAGGTCCTCGAGTCACCGAATTAGGCAAGAAACCAGCACATAGTGGGATTTCCGAGCCACTTGATAATTGTGTTATTCTGTGATGTGTGGATTTACGAGCCACTTTAGTGGGTACCATGGACAGTTTTTCCGGTTACCGCACCGGCTGAGAACATCATTATTCTCGAAATATTTTATAATTGTATTATCGTTCACTGGGATTTTATATCTCATTAAAAAGTGTTATTTTCAGAGCCCGAAGACATCACTGTTGAGGACACCGATACTTGAAGAGTTATTATCTTGCTTTTAGATTAGTTGGTTAGTATTGTAGCACGGTTTAAGAATGCCATGCAGACATCGTTTATTATTTTTAGTTTATTTTTCTCGGATTGTAGTTAGATGCCCGATTTTGAAGCTTTTGATTTTTATTCAGATGTATGGATTTTTTATTTTTATTACTTTGATACTTTATTACTATTTTATTTTATATGAGGTATTTTCAGACTCAATTAATTTGTGAAAATTTTATGACTTGTACATTCCTTTTAAAAGTTTTAAAGGTTTTTTGTTGAATTTATTTTGGGTTACTAATGTAACGAAGGGTGTTACATTTTTTGTATCAGAGTAGTTCGATTCTAAATCAGACTGAAATAGTAGGGCTTTTTCTAAAACAAAATTTGGGCACGTAGGATGCTTGTTAGAGTTATAATTCCTGCATACTATTCTTTTAATTGTTGGACCTGATCAAACCAGTGTTTGATTGGTGGTGTGCAGGTTATGGCCACTAACAGGCGACGGACGAATGGTGCACTTGTCGCGACTTTGGCTCAAATGGCCAGAGTTCTGCAGGAGCAGACGTATACTCTCTATCAGATGAGGGAGAATGGAAGCGGGCCTAATGTTGGGATAGTTGCAATTCCACATTCACAATACAGGGGTCTGTCAGAGTTCTGGAATAATAATAATCCACCAGCTTTTCGAGGGACTACGATTTGATCGAGGCATGAGGTGCGCTGATGATCAAAAGGTAAATTTTGCCACCTATATACTGGAGTCAAACACAGAGCATTGGTGGAACTGTGCTAGGGACGGATTGCTTGCTTCGGGTGCCCCTATCACATGGGACAGGTTCAAGGAAGTTTTCCTGGAGAAATACTTTCCGCATATTGTCCTTATACAGAAGGAGGCAGAGTTTCTTCAGCTTCGTTTGGGGAGCATAACTGTGGCAGAGTATGTTGCCAAGTTTTGAGAGCTTGTCAAGGTTCTCTCCATATGTGAGGGACAATCCCGATGGTCATTAGAAGGCAATCAAGTTCGAACAGGGTTTGAGGCCAAAGCTGTAAAGCCTTATTGGGCTCCTAGAGATTCGGGATTACCCCATCTTGGTGAACAAGTTAGGGTGACAGAGCAGAATATGCAAGCTGTGTTGGCTGAGAAGTCGAAAGAGAAGAGCTTTAGCGACGACAAGAGGTTCCAAAGCAAGGAAGGTGTAATACCCGGAAAATTTAATACTTTAATTAAAGGCTTTCACTGACACTATTCCAGTAGATTAGAATTTCTCTTTGTATAATGATTATACATGATAAAAAGAAATTAAGTTATAAATATGTTAGTTAATAATAAATTATGCTATAATTGAAAATGTTTTGGGACAATATCTAAGAATTAAATTAAATGAGGATTTTAAGGCATAACATGACAGCGCATATTCGACTGACTCTTAGTAATCAAATTAATTAAATTAATGTCATTAGTGATTTAATGGGCTTATGAGCTTTTTACCCACCTTAGAGCCCAATGTTAGATTAAAAGGAGGTGTCACCCCTTCCTCCCTCGTTCTTATTCTTTTGAAAACCCTAGAGAGAAAACTTAGAGTGAGAAAGTGTGAGAGATCTTGGAGGAGAAGAAGCCATTGGAGAGCTTGGATCTTGGTCGTCACATCTCCTCTTCTTCATTTTCGTTTGGGATCTAGGATCACCACAACCTTCATAAAAAGGTGAGGGATTGTTTGATGTTTTGTTTGGATTTTCGTAGCTTTGGTTATGGGTTATGAAAAGGGGTATAAAATGGTTTGAAGTTGTTGAAATTTTGAGTTTTGGGGGTTGTTTTGATGCATATATTTCATGAAAACCTTTTTATTTCAAGTTGGAGTGATTAAATCCAAGATGTTTTCTCTATGATTAAGTTGTTTTGTAAGTTATAAATATTATTAGATATATGGTTTTGGCTTGAAAATTGGAAGAAAATGGAGAAATTACAGAAAACGGGGGTTGCTGTTTTTCTGCATTTCGCCGCCCACGCTCAATGCAAGGAAACCTGCGCTTAGGATAGAGTTACCCGAAAGCTAGCCTATTGAGCCTAAAATGTGTATACCTTTTTCATTTGATATCCGTTTTGGGTAAATGACCACTTGATGGAAAGCTATCTGAATCTACTTTCATATTAAACAAGTTTCAGATTTAAATTCCAATTATTTTAAAGGTTATGATAAAAATGGTCATCAAAGGTCAGAATTATATTTTTCAAAAATGATGGTTCATCATTATTTATCATAGTTTATGATGGTTACACTATTTACCATTTTTAAAAAAGTTCTTTTGGGCATTTGAATTATTTAAAGACCATTTTGCATACTTTGATGTATGTCTTACATTATGAGTATTTATAGGTGAATTAATGTGTATCTATATCTATATCTATATAATATACAAAAGAGAATGATTTCACAGGTCTGGATTAACAGGTGTCGCTTCCACAGACAATTTCAAGCTTCGGTTTACACATGTCGAAATATCATGCTTCGTGTCTCTATGGTTTGGTTCCAAACCTAAAAATTTTTTGCTCGGATTCTTGACATAAATAGCTTAAATTTTTTGGCTCGGATTCTTGACATAAATAGCTTCAAAATAGCATTAATATATATTTATTACGCTATTGAAATTGTTTTCAAAACATGTTTCAGAATGCAATTATAATAAATTTGTTTCCAAAACAGTGCTTTAATGACATTTAAGGAGGATTTCCACATTTAGATGATTTCTGATTTCCTTTCCTAACATATTCAAATCCGAAATATTTGTGATATCATTTATGGTTCAATAGTAGCATGTTTTTAATACTATAATAACTCACAATTCAACAATCAATGATACAATAAATTTTGATATATATTTTCTTGCTTTAACGTTAAGAGATTGGCATATTTGATGTTTTAATGTCCATTATAATCAATGATACAATCAAGTTTATTATTACTATAAATCATTGGCATATTTGAAGTAGCAACAAGTAGAGTGCAGGGAAAAAAGGCATATGTGAGGATGAATATTCTCTTAGCTGGCTGTTGCCATCATGGGGCAATTAAATGACAATTAGATTTAATCATTTTTAATTTTGTAATTTCAAATGCCAATATTAATTAAAATCATATTAAAATCAAATCCATGATCAAATCACCATCGTATAGGCTGAATCAATATATTGATGACAATAATGATGAATGACTGGGTAATCTGAATCACAAATATTGGAGTGAGTATTTAAATATGGTATATGGTGAAACAAATTTCATTGCTCCATCTTCGTCGCTCAGATACGGTCTTCTATGCCAAGCTCCTCTTCACCTCTCTATCTATGAGGTACCTCTGCCTTTTTTTTTTTTTTAACTCCATTGAAAATGGACTTGATTGGCATTGTGTTTTGCTTAAATAATTTCTCTACACATTTCTGACAGGAGAACCATGAGAGCAGGAGAGGAGGGTTGTGCAAGAAAACCATCATTCCCAGGTTCGTTTTCTCTTTTCATACATCATTTTCGCTTTCACGATCTATTGGCTTTGTATGATTCACGTCTTTTCATTTTGGTATTGTGTTCTTTTCTATTTTTGGCTTTATTTGGTATTCTTGCTGATATTATGTGGTTCAAGTACAGTGTCGATTGTGGCATTGGAGAGCTTCAAACAACGGTAGTGAACTATAAGAAGTTCCCTTGATCCCTTTTGTGCCCTTTCGTCCTTACAAAGCAATAGTGAAAGACCTTTGTGACCTATTCATCCCTGTGACCGAACAACGAGCCAGTCCCAGTAACTGTAGAGCGCCGCTAGCCTACGCCTCTAGCCATTGTGTCCTTCTCCTTATGAACTTGTATGAGTTTGGATCTAAAGTTTCGAACTTCTCTGCCTTAGAGATCTTCTCCTTCGAAGGGACTCTGCCTGGATATAAAGTTCTGAACTTGAATGCGTTGTCCGAGCGGCACGGTGGCGGAGGAATCGATCCAGATAACCATGCTGCCACAGACACATAGATCTTCTCCTTCGCAGTGACTCTGTTTGGATCTGAAAATCTGAACTTGTACGCGTTGTCCGAGCGGCGCGGTGGAAGAGGAAGAATCGAGCCAGAGAATGAGGACCTCACGCCTTGTGTGAGAGACGCCGCATCTTGAGGAGACGTTGCAGGAAGGAGAATCGACGATGGAGGGAAGGGGAAGGGGAAGGGGGAGGGGGAGGGGAAGAATTGATGATAACAAGGGGATGGGAAGGGGAAGATTCTCTAGAGACTTCTATTTTTGGATCTGGACTGAACTTCAATGACCTGACCAAAAAATGTAAAAAAAAATGATTGGGCCATAAAAATAACCTAGCCCAACCCGCCAACCTGTTACCCGGTCCGCTAACCCGAACAGCCCACCGACGGAATTAGGTCTTATATATATCTGGTCAGTTTGGCTCGGATTGGGCCATTTGGGCCCGAACCCGACCAATGTCCAGCCCTAGTGTGAAGCTTGGAGTTAAGAGTCAAGAACGTCAGTGAGAAGATAAGAAATATTTTTAGTGAAGCACTAGCATTTGCCATAGATAATTTGTAGAGATTTTTGAAAATTTTCGAGAGGTAAGTAGCAATACATTTTTCGAACCCTTTTCCATGGTATACGAGTTTGTTGTGTTGATAACAAGGGTTTACTCTATGGCTTTGAGAGTTTTTAATTAATTTGATGCATGTTGCTAATATCCTAATTTCTAAAACTATGGGTTTTTCATAAAAGGGGATAATTTTTAAATTGATGTTATTATGATTTTGCTTGCCTCAATGTTTATGATTAATATAATATATGTTTAATTGATATGCATAACTTGATTTTTATGATCTATATGGAATTATAATTGTTATATGCTCTGGGTATTAAAAACATTTGAATTGTAAAGTGTTTTTCAAATTAACTTTATCGTAAAAAAAAGTTTTATCAGTGCATTAAAAGATTTTCATTAAGAATTTTTAATCAATTGATTTTTTTCAATAAACTTTTTTTATTTCAATCAATTAAATCCTATAGTTCTGCACCAAAAAAAATCCTATAGTTCAATAATTGTCTATTAAAATGGTTTTAATATGGTTTCGATCAATTGAATACTATATAAAATGTTTTTAAGACAGTTTCAATATATATTGAACAGAAATGTTATTCTAACAACCCAAATGGACAACTATATGGTGACAATTGTATATATGAACAGTAATTTGTTTTTTTTGTAAATATTTAGCTTTTTATATTACTAACATTTGTAGTCACAAACATGTAAATATATGATTAATCGCGTGCAAGTATTTGGTTAATTCAATTCATTATATGGTTAATGGGTTACCCTAAAGCTTATAATAGTTTTCCACAACCATGTAAGGTGAAAATATTTGCACGTGATTAACCATATTGAACTACATTAACCAAATATTTGCACGTGATTAACCAAATATTTACATGTTCGTGGAAAATGATTGTAAGCTTCAGGATGACCCATTAACCATATAATGAACTAGTGTATGGACCCGTGCCATGCACGGGGATAATACTAATTTTTTTTGGTTTTATTAAAAAAAAAAATGTAATCGATGATTTTATGTTTTTTGTTTAAATTTTTTGTGGTAAATTGTATATCAAAAATTGTTAAAAATCATTTTTTTTGAACAGAAGATCACAAAGTGTAACATATATTAACTAATTAATTATTATTGAATAATTGACATTATAATACAAATAATATATATTAAGTATAAATAGTAAGTACATATTGTCTTGTATATACACTCTAGAATATTACATGTGCGATGCATGGGGAGTATAACAATATTTATGCAATATTAAGGTAGATCTAAAGAATGTTTTCACGTGGAAAAATATATAAAGGAATAATATTCTTATTTTAAAAAATATGTTTATTTGAAAAGAAAATTTAATGATAATACAAAAAGATTATATGTAGATAAACTCCATTAAAAAGATAGTGATTAATAAACTGCATTTTGATTAATCATTTCTCAATGTAATTTATTTAAACACTAATACTAAACACAATGATCTTCATAATGATATAAAAAATTTTTTATTGAAAATCTATTTGATTTATTTATCCTATTTCCCAGTGCAAGTTAATCATTTTCAGAAAATATATTTATTTATAAAATTAATTTTTTCTTCTCTCTTCAAAATATATTTGATTTGTTTCTCCTCGTTTCCCGTGGAAGTTAATCATTTAAAAAAATAATAATTATCTATCATATTATTATTTTAATTCTCTCTTGAAAATCTATTTGATTTATTTCTACTATTTTCCTCGTGTAAGTTAAATATTTTTATAAAATATATTCATCTATCATATTATTTTTTCTTCTCTCTTTAAAATCTATTTGATTTATTTCTTTTCTATGTCCGGTGTGAGTTAACCATTTTAGAAAATATATTTATACGTTATATATCTTTTTTCTTCTTTCTTGAAAATCTATTTGATTTACTTTTCCTTTTTTCCCCTTCAAAGGTAACTATTTTTAGAAAATATATTTCTCTATCATATTATTTTTAATATTTAACATTCCCAAATCAAGTTAACCATTTTTAGAAAGAGCACTGATAATTTGATATCCAAAATCGACAACAATACACGACACTGTACTTTTTAGTTTCTCAGAGTTACCGGGCCTGATATGTTTTGGGTGTGCCGTATAAACATATGGTATCGAGACAACATTTGGTTGTCCAAATAATGTTTCCGTTTTAGAAAATATATTTATCTACCATATATATAAATATTTTGATTTATTCCTCCTATTTTCCCGAAAGCTAACATTTTTTAGAAAATATATTCATCTATCATATTATTATTTTTTCTCTCTTTAAATTTTATTTGATTTGCTTCTTCTCTTTTCCCTTAGCAAGTTAATCATTCTTAGAAGATTATTCATCTATCATATTTTTTATTTTCTCTTGAAAATCTATTTCATTTATTTCTCTCATTCCCCATGAAAGTTAACCATTTTTATAAAATATTTTTATTTATCATATTAGTTTTTCTTCTCGATTCAAAGTCTATTTGAATTATTTCTGCTCTTTTCCCTTTGCAAGTTAATCATTCTTTGAAAAAAAAATTATCTATCATATTATTATTTGTATTCTCTCCTGAAAATCTATTTAATTTATTTCTTCTCTTTTACCCGTGTAAGTTAAACATATTTAGAAAATATATTCATCTAACATATTATTTTTGTATTCTCTTTTGAAAAATTAGTTGATTTATTTCTTTTCTTTTTCCGGTGCGAGTTAACTATTTTTAGAAAATATACTTGTCTATCATATTTTTAATATTCTAAAAATCGATTTGATTTATTTATCCTATTCGGCTTGTGCAAGTCAATCATTATTAGTAAATATAGTTATTTATCATATTACTTTTTTATTCTGTCTTGAAAATCTACTTGTTTTATTTATCATCTTTTCCGTGCAAGTTAATCATCATTTATCTATCATATTATTTTTAATGTTTTCAACCTACTTTAACTAATAAAGGGTGAATGCACACTTATCACTTTATATTTTTACTCACTTTAGATGAGTGTTATCTAATATCAAATGTGATGTGAGAGGAAAATTTGCCTCAAATACGATTTGTTTCAACCTCAATAAGGAAAGGGGGAAAATTGTTCTTGTGAATGGAATAAACACAAAATGAGCAAATCATTATGGATGTTTGTGCTCATCCGCCAATACCTATTGCTCCACAATTGCAATAGCCAAAAGTCAAAGAAGAAAGAATAGTGTGAAGAGTCAATTCGAAGATAGTAGAAGGAGAAGAAGAGCAAGAAGAAGATCTAAAGAATCATGACAATTAAGGGTGGGAGAGAGAAGAAAACATGAGGATATGCTCAAGAGATGATAATCTGAATAGAGAGAGTGCCACAAGTTTTCCTTGTGAAATCAATCATATCAATTTGTCCATTAAATAGATAGTTTTCTGAATAGCTCAATGACATCATAAATATTTCATTTTCTAAGGGTAGGAAATTAGAAATCATATAAAAATGTCTTCTGATAATGATTTACTGACTTATCTATATATAGAAACATATCAAAAGTCATATAAAAATGTATAAATATTCCGTTTTATAACCCTTCAAATTTCATTTTGTCATTATTTATATATAATATAATTATGGATTTAATTCAAGAAGATTAAAAAGCATCAGAAATATATCCCAAGTTTTAATTCAAGGATATTTTTTTTATATGTATCAATTAATACTTTTTAATTTTGATGGACCCATTTTCATTTATAGAGGATTAAAAAACATCATTAACATATTTCAGGTTTTAATTTAAGTTTTTTTTTTTTTAATTGATGTCTCATATTATGCATGTGAGAGTATATATACTATTAATGCATATAAATCTTCACTTTAATGCAATTTGAAATGAATTAAAATGTTTAAGTTAATTATGCTAAAAACATGGTACCTACGCATTAGTAAATTGAATTTGAAATCATGTCACTTAATGTATTTTAATGCTTGAAAAATATATCATTTTGAAGGACAATTAAGTAACCGTCCAGTCATTCCTTGCTTCATGGAATGAACGACACACAGGATCATGCTGATGTGGATACTGTTATTAAGCGACACGTGTGAGAAATTTTCATGCATACATTTTCGTATGTATATATTATAGATTATAGATTATAGATTGCATTAACCAAATATTTATATGGAAAATGATTGTAAGTTTCAGGATGATCTATTAACCATATAATGAACTGAATTAACTAAATATTTACACGTGATTAACCAAATATTTGCACGTAATTTTAACCAAAAATGTTAATACTCAAGAAAAGCTAAATATTTTTTTTTTTTAAAAAATGGTATGTCTTTTTTTTTCTTTTATTAAAAAAAAGGTATGTTTAAAAGTAAACATCAAAATTACGAAAATGCCATTGTATAGTGGAATTGTCGCTGGAGTTGTAGCATATGAGTTGTCAGAAGAACACAACTCTATATTGAAAAAGTTCAAACGCTGTGTTATAAATTGCATTTAATATAGTTTCCATAGATTGAAATAGTTCAACCCTGTGCTGTATAAAATGCATTCAAATTAAAATGCCTTCATTCGATTCAGTACGATTGATGTCCGTTGATCGCGGATTAAAAAAATGTTTTTAACATTCAATAATTTTTAAAAAATAAATTTTATTTTTATGTTTATTTATCATCATAGACCTTTCGCCTGTCATGTGTCGCGAGCATCCACTGTCCAGATACCATGACAGGTGTTTGCTTTGTTCTGTTGAGAATGTCTGCAACAGTAATGATCATGACCTTAGGTACCCATATTTTCTTGGGTCCTTTTTTGTTAGTGTGAGGAGTCTGTAAAGACTTCCTTCTCTTTTTGTGAATACACTTAGACATGATATGTCCAGCTTTTCTACAGTAGGAACATATAGATTTAACAGCTGTATTTGAAAACTTTGTTGATCCTTTATGATGTTCTTGATTGGAATATCCTATACCTTCTTTGTTAAGGGAGTGCCTCTGACTTCCTAAGAGTTTAGTCAGATTATCTCTACCATTAACAAACTTGGCAAGATCTGAGGTGAGCTCTTCTACTTTCTGTTGAAGTTTAGTTACTTCTTCAGATGGTAGAGTTTCAACTGAGATCTCAACTTCAGACTTAAGTTTACTATTCTCTTCAGCTAACTTTTCACACTCTAGAGATTTCTGTGTGTACTCATTAGAGAGTTTAGCATACTGTCTCTTGAGGGATCTAAAAGCTTTAGATATATAGTTGGATTCTTCCAAAAGTTCATCATAGGCATCATTCAATTTTTCAAGTTCAGAATGTACCTCAGTTTCTGATTCTGAATCTGTATCAGCCATAAGACAGAGGTTTGCTTCAAGCTCCTCTCCTTCACTTTCAGTGGAGCTTTCATCAAGATCTTCCCAAGTAGCCATCATTCCTTTCTTCTTCTTGTTGAAGAATTTCTTGGAGGATTGCTTTTTGAGTTGAGGGCATTCTGCCTTGATGTGACCAGGCTTTTTACATTCATAGCATACAATGACATTTCTGTCATTAGATCCACCATCCTTGTTGTGCTTGTCTTTGTTGAAGCGCCTGAAGGGTTTGTCTTTTCTGAAGTTTCTTTTCTTCCACAGCTTCTTCATTTTTCTGGTGAAGAGAGACAGTTCATCATCTTCATCATCTGAGTCATCCTCATTTGGTTCTCCAGATTCTTCTGAAGATTCATCTGCTTTGAGAGCTTTTGAACTTGCTCCCTTAGATGACTTCTTGTCAGCTTTGAGTGCAATGGACTTGTTTTTCTTTCCATTGTTCTCTTCAATCAGTTCTTGTTCATGAATCTGAAGAGTCCCAAGAAGCTCATCAAGCTTCATTGTTGTTAGATCCTTGGCCTGAGACACAGCAGTTACAAGTGGTCTCCATTGTTTTGGAAGACTTCTGAGAATCTTTTGAATGTGTTCCTCAGTCTTGTAAATTTTTCCCAGAGATTTCAATCCATTGGTTATGGTTTGAAACCTTCCATACATTTGGCCAATAGTTTCACCTTCCTCCATTTTGAACAGCTCATACTTTCTGACAAGCATGCTGACTTTTGTTTCTTTGACTTTGCTAGTTCCTTCATGAGCAATAGCTAGTGAGTCCCACATTTCTTTTGCAGACTCACAAGCACAGACTTTTTCAAATTCTTCTCTGCTCAGAGCACACATGATTGCATATCTAGCTTTGGCATTAAGCTGCCACTTTGTTCTTTGATCAGTGGTCATGTTTGCTTTAGGAACTTCCTCTCCTTTGTCATCTTTAGGGACAAAAGGACCTTCATCAATGATATCCCAAAGATCAGAGTTAGTGGATTGTAAAAACCACTTCATCTTTTCTTTCCAGTAGATGTAGTCCTCTCCATTGAAGAAAGGAGGTCTCGACATTGAGGATCCTTCTCCAGCATGGTTCTTGCTTCCACTGGTTTCTCCTGCCATCTCCAAGATCTTTTCCTCTACACTGTTAAGTGCTCAACCCAGAGGCTGAGCTCTGATACCAACTGAAATAACCAAAGTGAACACAAGAAGGGGGGTTGAATTGTGTTTACCAACTTTTTCGGTTACTTAAAAAGATTTTCGCAGGCACAGCAAGAAGGTTTGATTAAGAGAGGATTAGACGAGTGAAACGTCTAATATTAAAACAGAATAGCACACAAACGAAGAAGATTAAAAAGAGTTTGATAACCACAGTATTAACTCCCCAAGTTAAAAAGCTAAGACTGAAACGATACTCAAGCAAATTAAAAGATAAGGGAGTAGAAATATCACTCAAGAGATTTATACTGGTTCACCCTAAAATCCACAGGGCTACGTCCAGTTTCTTGGCAGCACCAAGTTTCCACTATAACTGAGTAAATTACAGTACAAGTATTCTTTGCACGCCTAGCCTCTTCAGGCTCAACACTCAAACAAGTATTCTTTTCTCACCTAGCTTCTTCAGGCTCAAAAACAGTAAGAGATAAAAGGTTTGTATAGTTAATACAACTTGCAAGTCTTTCAGATCACACTCAGAGAGTGGAGTAAATATGAAGTATGAAAGACTGCGAATTTATATCTAATGATTGAATATATATTCAATGAAGGAATGAAGAAGTTAATGAAGAGAGTAAATGCTTCTGTGCAGAGTTCTTTTGATATTCAACTTCTTGGCTTCATCTTCTTTGTTTGATCTATATAAAGGCTTCAATCAAGAGATCCGTTTTGACACAGCTTGGGAAAGTGTTTGCATCTGACTTGAGCTTTCTGAGACACCATTTAATGCCAAAGAGTCGTTCTGAGTATTCATTAAATGCTTGAAAACATTGGGCATTGTCAAGAGTGTCCAAGAGTACACTTTAAACTGAACAGCTGTTCTTTCAGAGTATTTGGCAGCAGGCTTCTTGTACTTGTTGCAGAGAGCTTTCCTTTTTCAGTGCAACATCAGTTTACTTTTCCATAAAGTACTTTTTACTTTGTACTAGAATAAACAAAAGGTTACTGCAGTGGTGCAGAGATAGCGTGTTTATTCCTTAAAACCTTGAAACAACGTTCTTTATTCTTTGTCCATCGAGCTATTGTCCATAGGTCTTCGAGATCCTTAAGGATGGCCTATAATTTTGAATATGGTGACTTGGACTTGATTTCTGACATACTGACTTGGTGTCAGCAATGAGAATTTTTAGACGGGTGGAAGTCATCCAAAAACTTAGACGGGTGAAAGCTTGTTCCAAAGTTAGACGGGTGAAAGCTTGTTCCAAAATTAGACGGGTGAAAGCTTATTCCAAAGTCAGACGGGTGAAAGCTTGTTCCAAAGTTAGACGGGTGAAAGCTTAGCTGAGCCAAACTTAGACGCATGCTTCTTGCCACATCATCAACTGAGCTTAGTCTTTCTTGAGCGTTGACTTTCTTTGATTAATTTTCTAGACGAGTGAAACTTAGACGAGTCACTGCTGAGCTTCTACTAAAAAATAGACGGGTGAAATTTAGACGAGTGACTTCAAGTCTATTTTCCTGCACACTTATCAAATATATCAGTAATTTCTTTTGGTTCAATATTACTATACTTGAACTATTTGGAATCATCAAAACATAGAGGATTTACACTTTGAATGTGTTTTAGACTTATGAGGTCTCAACATTCTCCCCCTTTTTGATGATGACAAATATCTTTTCTGATTTTATTGAACATCAAAAAGAAACAGTAGAAATTTCTAAACAGATATAATTGATCAGGATATGTTAAGCTCCCCCTTAGTTTATGCACTAAGACAGATATCAGAACATCATGATATTAGAAAGAATAACATACATAAAATCATGAAAACTTAATTATATTTCCTCCCCCTTTTGGCATCATTCAAACAGAAAAAATCGTAGAAGATAAATTGCCAGATGAAAAACTCATGTCATTTAATCAAAGTCATGAAAGATTACAAGTGATTGACATCACTGACTAAGTATATTGCATGACTCAACAAAGAAATGAAAAACAGATTTCTAAACACTAAGAACTAGGGCCTCCTTGGCTTTTGAAGAAAGCTTGCATCATCTGCTGCATTGCTTGCTGCTGAGCCAACATCTGAGCTTGAAATGCAGTCTGTTGAGCAATTGCTTCATCCTGTCTTTGAATGACAGTCTGCAAACTTGTAGGCATTTCATCCAGTCTTTGATGTGCAGCAGGATCAAATGCAACAACTGGAGCAGTAGAATTTGTAGTGGCCAGAGAAGTTCCAGAAGCTGATGGACAAGGAGGAGGGGTAGGAGGTAACTCTTCAACAATAATATCATCCTCAGGGTGAGGATCTAGAAACACATTTGTTGACAGAGTGGTTTCAAAATCATTATTAGGGCAGAATTCTTTTAAAAAGGCATGAATTCTGTCATGATGTAGAGGGGAATCTATGATAGATAGAAGAAACTCATAAGATCTCCTAATGAGATTTATGTGAGTAAATGGGGCAGTTTCAGGAAAGTTTAGGACAGAGAAGGGGAATACCATGAAAAAGGGAGGGAGAAAGTAAATAGAGGGTGAGACGGGGTAGAGAGCATAGGCTTGGCTACCTCTAGTGGGAATGTCTGCCTTCTCTTCTTCTGTCAACCCAGAACTGCAGCCACCCTTAGAGAACATCTTCTCTTTGAATTTCAGCTTCTGATCAGTTCTTTTGATAAGGGAGAACTTTTGATCCAATGGCAGGGATATTGTCTTCTGCTTTCCTTTTAACACCATTGAGTCAGGCATTACTCTTATGGCAGTAGAGGGCTTCATGAAGATGTGAGGATTAAATAGCCATTTTCCTACTGGCTTCTGCAACCTTTCCAGCCTCACAATCTGCCTTTCAGCTTCCAGAGAAGCAATCATGTCCAGAGTCTTGCCATCAAGGTAAGAGGGACAGAGATCATCTGTTACAGAGAAGGGTGTGGTTCTGGAGGATGAGTTGTAGGGTGGTAAAGTGGCTAAGGGGAGAGAGTTGTGTCTGGTTTCAGAGAATAAGTCTGGAAAGACTGTTCTCAGAGGCACTTGGCATTGGTTTGAGATATGATCAGGGATTGGTGATTGTGGTGAGGGTGGTGAAATAGGGTTGTCAAAATACTCAAAGTCATTGATATCCTCAGTTTGAGGAATATCAGAATGGTGAGATATTTGTGGTGAGGGTGGAGCAGGTGAGTGAGTATCAGACATGTGAGGTTCTGATGTGGTAGGGTTAGGTTCAGAAGAGTGATGGTTAGGTGATGTATGTGGTGTGGAAATTTTTTGTGATGGAGGGGGTGTTGGAATTTTTGGTGATGGAGGGGGTGAATCTTTCTGAGATGAAGATGATGGTGATGGAGATGAGGAGGGAGGCAAGACAAGTTTCCTCTTTGTAACAGTTGTCCTCTTCTTTTTAGGGATCACAGTCTCTTCTGATTGAGACTCCCCCTCAGCTTGTACTGTCCTCTTTCTCTTGAATACCTTGGTAATCTTAGGTACAGCAGCTTCCTCAGAAACAACAGCAGCAGTAGGTTCAACAACCTGAGTAGACTCTTCAGTCCCAGCAGTTTCAGTAGAGGTTTTTGTAATCTTCCTCTTCTTCCTCTGAAGCTGATCACTAATTTCCTCAGCTGGTTCCTCAACCACTTCAGATTTAACACCAGGAATGGAAACAGTTGCTTCCATCTGAGCAGAGGCTTCAGCATTGCCATCCAGAGTAGGGTTCAGGTTCATCTTTATTAAGGCCAGGGTTTTTGTGGTAATCTCAGTACAGAGATCAGCAGAAACAGCCCTTCTTAAATCCAACTTACAAGCCCTGAAGATCCTAGTCATAACCATTCCAAAGGGGTAATCTTTATCTTTTCCCTTTACTGCTTTCTCCATATGAATAAAGATTAGATCAGTTATGTCTATCTTTATTCTTTGGACAAGATGGAATAGGGCAAACTTTTCCAGCAGATTGACATGGTTTCTAGACCCAGTCCTAGGCATTACACAGTTTATAAGTAAAACATGTAAAAACCTTGCCTTGGGGGTCAGATACTTGGAGTCCATGCTGTCAGGGTTTGCAGTCCCATAGAGTACCAAATTTACATTAGCTTCCCCTTGATCCTTCATCCAGTCTTTGTAATGCCCAGCCCCTTCCCTAGGGCATCTTGTTACTTCAGCGAGTAACTCGTGAGTGATGAAGATATGATCCTCCCCAACATCCCCAGAAATCATGTGGGTAGTGGTGTCCTTGGTGATCTTCGCTGTAGTCCAGAAATCCCTAACAAGAGAAGGGAAGACAAGTTCTTGCAGTTGGAAGAATGGTAACCATCCAGCATGGTTAAGTTCTGGGAGTACGTCCAAACCTTTGGTTCTGAGTTCATCAAAGTTTGGAACTCTTCCAGGGAGCACCTTCTTCAAATCAGTAACAGATATCTTAGTCTTCTCAGATAGCGTCTCAAGGAGGCTTTTGGGTGCCATTGATTTGAGAGAAGAGATTAGGGTTTGACAGAGAAGGTTTCGTGAAGGTGAAGACGAAGAGAGCTTAGAGAGAGAGTTTGTAAGCAAGGAACTTTTGAGTGGGTAGTTTTTGAAAAGACACGGGTTTATGCTAAACACGCTTGAGTGCTTTTTTCCATTGGGAAAGAGGAAAGAGAGTGTCGCCATAAATGACAAACAATCAATTTCAAACAAAATATAATAAAGTATTTAAGAAAAGGAGGGAAAGTGCAATGTACGTGTCTCAGTCAGAATTTAGCACTGAGTGCTTTTAGCCACGTCATTAGATGCTTGGCTAAATTAGACGAGTTGAGTAATCATAGAGAATATAGACAAGTAACATGGCAAAACATTTATTCAGGTACATTATGCATGTTAAGATTTCTTCTTATAAAAACAAATCTGTCTTCACTTAAAGGTTTGGTAAAAATGTCTGCCCACTGATAATCAGTGTTTACAAACTTAATTTCAAAAACACCTTTTTGAACATAGTCTCTAATGAAATGATGCTTTATTTCTATATGCTTTGCTCTAGAATGCTGTATTGGATTTTTTAGACAGATTAATAGCACTAGTATTATCACACCAAACAGGTATATTATGAAATAACCAAAGTGAACACAAGAAGGGGGGTTGAATTGTGTTTACCAACTTTTTCGGTTACTTAAAAAAGATTTTCGCAGGCACAGCAAGAAGGTTTGATTAAGAGAGGATTAGACGAGTGAAACGTCTAATATTAAAACAGAATAGCACACACAAATCAAGAAGGTTAAAAAGAGTTTGATAACCACAGTATTAACTCCCCAAGTTAAAAAGCTAAGACTGAAACAATGCTCAAACAAATCAAAAGATAAGGGAGAAGAAATATCACTCAAGAGATTTATACTGGTTCACCCCAAAATCCACAGGGCTACGTCCAGTTTCTTGGCAGCACCAAGTTTCCACTATAACTGAGTAAATTATAGTACAAGTATTCTTTGCACACCTAGCCTCTTCAGGCTCAACACTCAAACAAGTATTCTTTTCTCACCTAGCCTCTTCAGGCTCAAAAACAGTAAGAGATAGAAGGTTTGTATAGTTAATACAACTTGCAAGTCTTTCAGATCACACTCAGAGAGTGGAATAAATATGAAGTATGAAAGACTGCGAATTTATATCTAATGATTGAGTATGTATTCAATGAAGGAATGAAGAAGTTAATGAAGAGAGTAAATGCTTCTGTGCAGAGTTCTTTTGATATTCAACTTCTTATCTTCATCTTCATTGTTTGATCTATTTAAAGGCTTCAATCAAGAGATCCGTTTGACACAGCTTCAGAAAGTGTGTTCATCTGACTTGAGCTTTCTGAGACACCATTTAATGCCAAAGAGTCGTTCTGAGTATTCATTAAATGCTTGAAAATATTGGGCATTGTCAAGAGTGTCCAAGAGTACACTTTAAACTGAGCAGCTGTTCTTTTCAGAGTATATGGCAGCAGGCTTCTTGTACTTGTTGCAGAGAGCTTTCCTCTTTCAGTGCAACATCAGTTTACTTTTCCATAAAGTACTTTTACTTTGTACTGGAATAGGCAAAAGGTTACTGCAGTGGTGCAGAGATAGCGTGTTTATTCCTTAAAACCTTGAAACAACGTTCTTTTATTCTTTGTCCTTCGAGCTATTATCCAGAGGTCTTCGAGGTCCATAAGGATGGCCTATAATTTTGAATATGGTGACTTGGACTTGATTTCTGACATACTGACTTGGTGTCAGTAATGAGAATTTTTAGACGGGTGAAAGTCATCCAAAAACTTAGACGGGTGAAAGCTTGTTCAGAAACTTAGACGGGTGAAAGTCATCCAAAAACTTAGACGGGTGAAAGCTTGTTCAGAAACTTAGACGGGTGAAAGCTTGATCCAAAAGTTAGACGGGTGGTCAGCTGAGCCAAACTTAGACGCATGCTTCTTGCCACGTCATCAACTGAGCTTAGTCTTTCTTGAGCGTTGACTTTCTTTGACTCATTTTTTTTAGACGAGTGAAACTTAGACGAGTCACTGCTGAGCTTCTACTAAAAAGTAGACGGGTGAAATTTAGACGAGTGACGTCAAGTCTATTTTCCTGCACACTTATCAAATATATCAGTAATTTCATTTGGTTCAATATTACCATACTTGAACTATTTGGAATCATCAAAACATAGAGGATTTACACTTTGAATGTGTTTTAGACTTATAAGGTCTCAACATATTATGCTCAATCATTGAATAATCTTCAAGTTGATATTTTACCCAGAGTAGTTGTGAACAACAACCAGCTGCAGATATATATTCAGCTTCTGCAGTTGATAGAGCAATGGTGCTTTGCCTTTTGCTTGACCAAGAGATCATATTTGTTCCAATGAAGTGACATCCTCCACTGGTGCTTTTTCTATCAATTCTGTCTCCAGCAAAATCAGCATCACAAAATCCAGCTAACCTGAAATCTTCAGATTTCTTATATAATAGACCAAGGTTAGTGGTTCCAATTAAATATCTGAAAATTCTTTTGACAGCCTTATAATGAGATTCCTTAGGGTCAGATTGAAATCTAGCACAAAGACAGACACTGAATTGAATATCAGGTCTGCTAGCAGTTAAATATAGCAAAGATCCAATCATACCTCGGTAGACAGTTTGATCTACCTTTTTACCTTCCTCATCTTTGTTTAGAACAACCGTTGGATGCATAGGAGTACTCATAGGCTTTGAATTTTCCATTTTGTACTTTTTCAGAAGCTCCTTGGTGTACTTCTGTTGATGGATATAGATTCCATCATTTGACTGTTTTATTTGAAGACCAAGGAAGAACTTCAACTCTCCCATCATGCTCATTTCAAATTCATTCTGCATCAACTCAGAGAACTCTTTGCAGAGCTTTTCATTAGTAGCACCAAATATAATATCATCAACATAGATCTGTACTATTATGAAGTCTTTTCTTGAGCATTTCTTAAAAAGTGTAGTGTCTACTTTTCCTCTAATGAAGTTATTTTCCATTAGATATGTGCTTAATCTATCATACCAAGCTCTAGGAGCTTGTTTGAGTCCATATAAAGCTTTCTTAAGCTTAAAGACATGGTGAGGATTTTCAGAGTCCTCAAAACCTGGAGGTTGCTTGACATAAACTTCCTCCTCAATTATTCCATTTAGAAATGCACTTTTAACATCCATTTGATAAAGAGTCATATCATGTTGTGCAGCATATGACATGAGAATCCTAATTGCTTCTAGTCTAGCTACAGGAGCAAAAGTTTCAGTGAAATCAATACCTTCCTGTTGATTGTAACCTTGAGCAACTAGTCTTGCCTTGTTCCTTACCACTTTTCCATCTTCATCTAGTTTGTTTCTAAACACCCATCTGGTTCCAATAATGGTTTTCTCTTTGGGTTTAGAAACTAGTGTCCAGACATCATTCCTTTTGAACTGATTTAGCTCTTCTTGCATGGCTAGAATCCAGCTTTCATCTTGCAGAGCTTCTTCAATCTTTTTAGGTTCCAAATCTGATATGAAGGCCATGTTGTTGTTTTCATTGAAGGCAGATCTGGTTCTAACTCCTTGAGATGGACTTCCAATGATGAGATCTTTTGGATGATAGGTCTTGAATTTCCAATCTTTCTTCAGAGTCTGAGTTTCAGACTTATCAGCATCAGTCTGTATTTCAGATACATCTACTTTTGACTTGTCTGAAGATTCTTCTACTGTAGGATTGAGTTCAATACCTGCAACATCATCTTCTAGATCTGATAGTTCCCTATCAGTCTTCAAACCATCATTAAACTTTACATGAATTGATTCTTCTACAACAGAAGTTCTAGAATTGAAAATTCTAAAAGCTTTAGACATTTCAGAATAACCAATAAATATTCCTTTATCTACTTTAGAATCAAATTTACCAAGATGATCTTTTGTGTTGAGAATATAACATTCACAACCAAATGCATGAAAATATGATATGTTGGGTTTTCTGTCTTTCCACAATTCATAAGGAGTCTTATTTAGAATAGGCCTAATCAGTATTCTGTTTTGTACATAACAAGCAGTGTTAATGGCTTCTGCCCAGAAGTACTTAGGAAGATTATTTTCATTAAGCATTGTTCTTCCCATCTCTTGAAGAGATCTGTTCTTTCTCTCAACTACTCCATTTTGTTGTGGAGTTCTAGGTGCAGAGAAATTGTGAGAAATACCATTTTCCTCACAGAACAGTTTGAACTGCTCATTTTCAAATTCTCCTCCATGATCACTTCTTATAGCAGATATACAAAAACCTTGCTCATTTTGTACTCTTTTACTGAATACTGAAAATGCCTTATAAGATTCATCCTTGTGGGTTAAGAAGAGTACCCATGTAAATCTAGAATAGTCATCAACTATGACAAAACCATATTTCTTTCCACCTAGGCTGGCTACACTAACTGGTCCAAACAGATCCATGTGTAACAGTTGCAAAGGTCTAGAGGATGTGACTTCTTTCTTGGATTTGAAACTTGATTTTACTTGTTTACCTCTCTGACATGCATCACACAAAATATCTTTCTTAAAAGAAATGTCAGGCAATCCTCTCACAAGGTTATGCTTTTTCAATTTTGAAATTTGCTTCATACTAACATGTCCTAATTTCTTATGCCACAGCCATTTTTCATCCTCTTTAGACATAAAGCATGTTACACTTTGATCTGAAAGTTCAGTCATGTCAATCTTATACAGATTGTTTTGCCTTTTAGCAGAAAAGAGGGTTTTTCCATTACAGTCATTGACCATGCATGCATCCTTAGAAAAAGATACAGAAAGTCCACTGTCACATAATTGACTTATGCTAAGCAGATTATGTTTTAATCCTTTCACAAATAATACATCATGGATAATAGGTAAGGGAGGTTTACCACCAATTTACCTAAACCAACAACTTTTCCTTTCTGGTTGCCACCAAAAGTTACATGTCCACCTTTCTTAGGTTGGAGGTCTAGGAACATAGACCTTTCGCCTGTCATGTGTCGCGAGCATCCACTGTCCAGATACCATGACAGGTGTTTGCTTTGTTCTGTTGAGAATGTCTGCAACAGGAATGATCATGACCTTAGGTACCCATATTTTCTTGGGTCCTTTTTTGTTAGTGTGAGGAGTCTGTAAAGACTTCCTTCTCTTTTTGTGAATACACTTAGACATGATATGTCCAGCTTTTCCACAGTAGGAACATATAGATTTAACAGCTGTATTTGAAAACTTTGTTGATCCTTCATGATGTTCTTGATTGGAATATCCTATACCTTCTTTGTTAAGGGAGTGCCTCTGACTTCCTAAGAGTTTAGTCAGATTATCTCTACCATTAACAAACTTGGCAAGATCTGAGGTGAGCTCTTCTACTTTCTGTTGAAGTTTAGTACTTCTTCAGATGGTAGAGTTTCAACTGAGATCTCAACTTCAGACTTAAGTTTACTATTCTCTTCAGCTAACTTTTCACACTCTAGAGATTTCTGTGTGTACTCATTAGAGAGTTTAGCATACTGTCTCTTGAGGGATCTAAAAGCTTTAGATATATAGTTGGATTCTTCCAAAAGTTCATCATAGGCATCATTCAATTTTTCAAGTTCAGAATGTACCTCAGTTTCTGATTCTGAATCTGTATCAGCCATAAGACAGAGGTTTGCTTCAAGCTCCTCTCCTTCACTTTCAGTGGAGCTTTCATCAAGATCTTCCCAAGTAGCCATCATTCCTTTCTTCTTCTTGTTGAAGAATTTCTTGGAGGATTGCTTTTTGAGTTGAGGGCATTCTGCCTTGATGTGACCAGGCTTTTTACATTCATAGCATACAATGACATTTCTGTCATTAGATCCACCATCCTTGTTGTGCTTGTCTTTGTTGAAGCGCCTGAAGGGTTTGTCTTTTCTGAAGTTTCTTTTCTTCCACAGCTTCTTCATTTTTCTGGTGAAGAGAGACAGTTCATCATCTTCATCATCTGAGTCATCCTCATTTGATTCTCCAGATTCTTCTGAAGATTCATCTGCTTTGAGAGCTTTTGAAGTTGCTCCCTTAGATGACTTCTTGTCAGCTTTGAGTGCAATGGACTTGTTTTTCTTTCCATTGTTCTCTTCAATCAGTTCTTGTTCATGAATCTGAAGAGTCCCAAGAAGCTCATCAAGCTTCATTGTTGTTAGATCCTTGGCCTGAGACACAGCAGTTACAAGTGGTCTCCATTGTTTTGGAAGACTTCTGAGAATCTTTTGAATGTGTTCCTCAGTCTTGTAAATTTTTCCCAGAGATTTCAATCCATTGGTTATGGTTTGAAACCTTCCATACATTTGGCCAATAGTTTCACCTTCCTCCATTTTGAACAGCTCATACTTTCTGACAAGCATGCTGACTTTTGTTTCTTTGACTTTGCTAGTTCCTTCATGAGCAATAGCTAGTGAGTCCCACATTTCTTTTGCAGACTCACAAGCACAGACTTTTTCAAATTCTTCTCTGCTCAGAGCACACATGATTGCATATCTAGCTTTGGCATTAAGCTGCCACTTTGTTCTTTGATCAGTGGTCATGTTTGCTTTAGGAACTTCCTCTCCTTTGTCATCTTTAGGGACAAAAGGACCTTCATCAATGATATCCCAAAGATCAGAGTTAGTGGATTGTAAAAACCACTTCATCTTTTCTTTCCAGTAGATGTAGTCCTCTCCATTGAAGAAAGGAGGTCTCGACATTGAGGATCCTTCTCCAGCATGGTTCTTGCTTCCACTGGTTTCTCCTGCCATCTCCAAGATCTTTTCCTCTACACTGTTAAGTGCTCAACCCAGAGGCTGAGCTCTGATACCAACTGAAATAACCAAAGTGAACACAAGAAGGGGGGGTTGAATTGTGTTTACCAACTTTTTTCGGTTACTTAAAAAGATTTTCGCAGGCACAGCAAGAAGGTTTGATTAAGAGAGGATTAGACGAGTGAAACGTCTAATATTAAAACAGAATAGCACACACAAACGAAGAAGATTAAAAAGAGTTTGATAACCACAGTATTAACTCCCCAAGTTAAAAAGCTAAGACTGAAACGATACTCAAGCAAATTAAAAGATAAGGGAGTAGAAATATCACTCAAGAGATTTATACTGGTTCACCCTAAAATCCACAGAGCTACGTCCAGTTTCTTGGCAGCACCAAGTTTCCACTATAACTGAGTAAATTACAGTACAAGTATTCTTTGCACACCTAGCCTCTTCAGGCTCAACACTCAAACAAGTATTCTTTTCTCACCTAGCCTCTTCAGGCTCAAAAACAGTAAGAGATAAAAGGTTTGTATAGTTAATACAACTTGCAAGTCTTTCAGATCACACTCAGAGAGTGGAGTAAATATGAAGTATGAAAGACTGCGAATTTATATCTAATGATTGAATATGTATTCAATGAAGGAATGAAGAAGTTAATGAAGAGAGTAAATGCTTCTGTGCAGAGTTCTTTTGATATTCAACTTCTTGGCTTCATCTTCTTTGTTTGATCTATATAAAGGCTTCAATCAAGAGATCCGTTTTGACACAGCTTGAGAAAGTGTTTGCATCTGACTTGAGCTTTCTGAGACACCATTTAATGCCAAAGAGTCGTTCTGAGTATTCATTAAATGCTTGAAAACATTGGGCATTGTCAAGAGTGTCCAAGAGTACACTTTAAACTGAACAGCTGTTCTTTTAGAGTATATGGCAGCAGGCTTCTTGTACTTGTTGCAGAGAGCTTTCCTTTTTCAGTGCAACATCAGTTTACTTTTCCATAAAGTACTTTTTACTTTGTACTAGAATAAACAAAAGGTTACTGCAGTGGTGCAGAGATAGCGTGTTTATTCCTTAAAACCTTGAAACAACGTTCTTTATTCTTTGTCCATCGAGCTATTGTCCATAGGTCTTCGAGATCCTTAAGGATGGCCTATAATTTTGAATATGGTGACTTGGACTTGATTTCTGACATACTGACTTGGTGTCAGCAATGAGAATTTTTAGACGGGTGGAAGTCATCCAAAAACTTAGACGGGTGAAAGCTTGTTCCAAAGTTAGACGGGTGAAAGCTTGTTCCAAAATTAGACGGGTGAAAGCTTATTCCAAAGTTAGACGGGTGAAAGCTTGTTCCAAAGTTAGACGGGTGAAAGCTTAGCTGAGCCAAACTTAGACGCATGCTTCTTGCCACATCATCAACTGAGCTTAGTCTTTCTTGAGCGTTGACTTTCTTTGATTAATTTTCTAGACGAGTGAAACTTAGACGAGTCACTGCTGAGCTTCTACTAAAAAATAGACGGGTGAAATTTAGACGAGTGACTTCAAGTCTATTTTCCTGCACACTTATCAAATATATCAGTAATTTCTTTTGGTTCAATATTACTATACTTGAACTATTTGGAATCATCAAAACATAGAGGATTTACACTTTGAATGTGTTTTAGACTTATGAGGTCTCAACATTCTCCCCCTTTTTGATGATGACAAATATCTTTTCTGATTTTATTGAACATCAAAAAGAAACAGTAGAAATTTCTAAACAGATATAATTGATCAGGATATGTTAAGCTCCCCCTTAGTTTTTGCACTAAGACAGATATCAGAACATCATGATATTAGAAAGAATAACATACATAAAATCATGAAAACTTAATTATATTTCCTCCCCCTTTTGGCATCATTCAAACAGAAAAAATCGTAGAAGATAAATTGCCAGATGAAAAACTCATGTCATTTAATCAAAGTCATGAAAGATTACAAGTGATAGACATCACTGACTAAGTATATTGCATGACTTAACAAAGAAATGAAAAACAGATTTCTAAACACTAAGAACTAGGGCCTCCTTGGCTTTTGAAGAAAGCTTCCATCATCTGCTGCATTGCTTGCTGCTGAGCCAACATCTGAGCTTGAAATGCAGTCTGTTGAGCAATTGCTTCATCCTGTCTTTGAATGACAGTCTGCAAACTTGTAGGCATTTCATCCAGTCTTTGATGTGCAGCAGGATCAAATGCAACAACTGGAGCAGTAGAATTTGTAGTGGCCAGAGAAGTTCCAGAAGCTGATGGACAAGGAGGAGGGGTAGGAGGTAACTCTTCAACAATAATATCATCCTCAGGGTGAGGATCTAGAAACACATTTGTTGACAGAGTGGTTTCAAAATCATTATTAGGGCAGAATTCTTTTAAAAAGGCATGAATTCTGTCATGATGTAGAGGGGAATCTATGATAGATAGAAGAAACTCATAAGATCTCCTAATGAGATTTATGTGAGTAAAATGGGCAGTTTCAGGAAAGTTTAGGACAGAGAAGGGGAATACCATGAAAAAGGGAGGGAGAAAGTAAATAGAGGGTGAGACGGGGTAGAGAGCATAGGCTTGGCTACCTCTAGTGGGAATGTCTGCCTTCTCTTCTTCTGTCAACCCAGAACTGCAGCCACCCTTAGAGAACATCTTCTCTTTGAATTTCAGCTTCTGATCAGTTCTTTTGATAAGGGAGAACTTTTGATCCAATGGCAGGGATATTGTCTTCTGCTTTCCTTTTAACACCATTGAGTCAGGCATTACTCTTATGGCAGTAGAGGGCTTCATGAAGATGTGAGGATTAAATAGCCATTTTCCTACTGGCTTCTGCAACCTTTCCAGCCTCACAATCTGCCTTTCAGCTTCCAGAGAAGCAATCATGTCCAGAGTCTTGCCATCAAGGTAAGAGGGACAGAGATCATCTGTTACAGAGAAGGGTGTGGTTCTGGAGGATGAGTTGTAGGGTGGTAAAGTGGCTAAGGGGAGAGAGTTGTGTCTGGTTTCAGAGAATAAGTCTGGAAAGACTGTTCTCAGAGGCACTTGGCATTGGTTTGAGATATGATCAGGGATTGGTGATTGTGGTGAGGGTGGTGAAATAGGGTTGTCAAAATACTCAAAGTCATTGATATCCTCAGTTTGAGGAATATCAGAATGGTGAGATATTTGTGGTGAGGGTGGAGCAGGTGAGTGAGTATCAGACATGTGAGGTTCTGATGTGGTAGGGTTAGGTTCAGAAGAGTGATGGTTAGGTGATGTATGTGGTGTGGAAATTTTTTGTGATGGAGGGGGTGTTGGAATTTTTGGTGATGGAGGGGGTGAATCTTTCTGAGATGAAGATGATGGTGATGGAGATGAGGAGGGAGGCAAGACAAGTTTCCTCTTTGTAACAGTTGTCCTCTTCTTTTTAGGGATCACAGTCTCTTCTGATTGAGACTCCCCCTCAGCTTGTACTGTCCTCTTTCTCTTGAATACCTTGGTAATCTTAGGTACAGCAGCTTCCTCAGAAACAACAGCAGCAGTAGGTTCAACAACCTGAGTAGACTCTTCAGTCCCAGCAGTTTCAGTAGAGGTTTTTGTAATCTTCCTCTTCTTCCTCTGAAGCTGATCACTAATTTCCTCAGCTGGTTCCTCAACCACTTCAGATTTAACACCAGGAATGGAAACAGTTGCTTCCATCTGAGCAGAGGCTTCAGCATTGCCATCCAGAGTAGGGTTCAGGTTCATCTTTATTAAGGCCAGGGTTTTTGTGGTAATCTCAGTACAGAGATCAGCAGAAACAGCCCTTCTTAAATCCAACTTACAAGCCCTGAAGATCCTAGTCATAACCATTCCAAAGGGGTAATCTTTATCTTTTCCCTTTACTGCTTTCTCCATATGAATAAAGATTAGATCAGTTATGTCTATCTTTATTCTTTGGACAAGATGGAATAGGGCAAACTTTTCCAGCAGATTGACATGGTTTCTAGACCCAGTCCTAGGCATTACACAGTTTATAAGTAAAACATGTAAAAACCTTGCCTTGGGGGTCAGATACTTGGAGTCCATGCTGTCAGGGTTTGCAGTCCCATAGAGTACCAAATTTACATTAGCTTCCCCTTGATCCTTCATCCAGTCTTTGTAATGCCCAGCCCCTTCCCTAGGGCATCTTGTTACTTCAGCGAGTAACTCGTGAGTGATGAAGATATGATCCTCCCCAACATCCCCAGAAATCATGTGGGTAGTGGTGTCCTTGGTGATCTTCGCTGTAGTCCAGAAATCCCTAACAAGAGAAGGGAAGACAAGTTCTTGCAGTTGGAAGAATGGTAACCATCCAGCATGGTTAAGTTCTGGGAGTACGTCCAAACCTTTGGTTCTGAGTTCATCAAAGTTTGGAACTCTTCCAGGGAGCACCTTCTTCAAATCAGTAACAGATATCTTAGTCTTCTCAGATAGCGTCTCAAGGAGGCTTTTGGGTGCCATTGATTTGAGAGAAGAGATTAGGGTTTGACAGAGAAGGTTTCGTGAAGGTGAAGACGAAGAGAGCTTAGAGAGAGAGTTTGTAAGCAAGGAACTTTTGAGTGGGTAGTTTTTGAAAAGACACGGGTTTATGCTAAACACGCTTGAGTGCTTTTTCCATTGGGAAAGAGGAAAGAGAGTGTCGCCATAAATGACAAACAATCAATTTCAAACAAAATATAATAAAGTATTTAAGAAAAGGAGGGAAAGTGCAATGTACATGTCTCAGTCAGAATTTAGCACTGAGTGCTTTTAGCCACGTCATTAGATGCTTGGCTAAATTAGACGAGTTGAGTAATCATAGAGAATATAGACAAGTAACATGGCAAAACATTTATTCAGGTACATTATGCATGTTAAGATTTCTTCTTATAAAAACAAATCTGTCTTCACTTAAAGGTTTGGTAAAAATGTCTGCCCACTGATAATCAGTGTTTACAAACTTAATTTCAAAAACACCTTTTTGAACATAGTCTCTAATGAAATGATGCTTTATTTCTATATGCTTTGCTCTAGAATGCTGTATTGGATTTTTTAGACAGATTAATAGCACTAGTATTATCACACCAAACAGGTATATTATGAAATAACCAAAGTGAACACAAGAAGGGGGGTTGAATTGTGTTTACCAACTTTTTCGGTTACTTAAAAAAGATTTTCGCAGGCACAGCAAGAAGGTTTGATTAAGAGAGGATTAGACGAGTGAAACGTCTAATATTAAAACAGAATAGCACACACAAATCAAGAAGGTTAAAAAGAGTTTGATAACCACAGTATTAACTCCCCAAGTTAAAAAGCTAAGACTGAAACAATGCTCAAACAAATCAAAAGATAAGGGAGAAGAAATATCACTCAAGAGATTTATACTGGTTCACCCCAAAATCCACAGGGCTACGTCCAGTTTCTTGGCAGCACCAAGTTTCCACTATAACTGAGTAAATTATAGTACAAGTATTCTTTGCACACCTAGCCTCTTCAGGCTCAACACTCAAACAAGTATTCTTTTCTCACCTAGCCTCTTCAGGCTCAAAAACAGTAAGAGATAGAAGGTTTGTATAGTTAATACAACTTGCAAGTCTTTCAGATCACACTCAGAGAGTGGAATAAATATGAAGTATGAAAGACTGCGAATTTATATCTAATGATTGAGTATGTATTCAATGAAGGAATGAAGAAGTTAATGAAGAGAGTAAATGCTTCTGTGCAGAGTTCTTTTGATATTCAACTTCTTATCTTCATCTTCATTGTTTGATCTATTTAAAGGCTTCAATCAAGAGATCCGTTTGACACAGCTTCAGAAAGTGTGTTCATCTGACTTGAGCTTTCTGAGACACCATTTAATGCCAAAGAGTCGTTCTGAGTATTCATTAAATGCTTGAAAATATTGGGCATTGTCAAGAGTGTCCAAGAGTACACTTTAAACTGAGCAGCTGTTCTTTTCAGAGTATATGGCAGCAGGCTTCTTGTACTTGTTGCAGAGAGCTTTCCTCTTTCAGTGCAACATCAGTTTACTTTTCCATAAAGTACTTTTACTTTGTACTGGAATAGGCAAAAGGTTACTGCAGTGGTGCAGAGATAGCGTGTTTATTCCTTAAAACCTTGAAACAACGTTCTTTTATTCTTTGTCCTTCGAGCTATTATCCAGAGGTCTTCGAGGTCCATAAGGATGGCCTATAATTTTGAATATGGTGACTTGGACTTGATTTCTGACATACTGACTTGGTGTCAGTAATGAGAATTTTTAGACGGGTGAAAGTCATCCAAAAACTTAGACGGGTGAAAGCTTGTTCAGAAACTTAGACGGGTGAAAGTCATCCAAAACTTAGACGGGTGAAAGCTTGTTCAGAAACTTAGACGGGTGAAAGCTTGATCCAAAAGTTAGACGGGTGGTCAGCTGAGCCAAACTTAGACGCATGCTTCTTGCCACGTCATCAACTGAGCTTAGTCTTTCTTGAGCGTTGACTTTCTTTGACTCATTTTTTTTAGACGAGTGAAACTTAGACGAGTCACTGCTGAGCTTCTACTAAAAAGTAGACGGGTGAAATTTAGACGAGTGACGTCAAGTCTATTTTCCTGCACACTTATCAAATATATCAGTAATTTCATTTGGTTCAATATTACCATACTTGAACTATTTGGAATCATCAAAACATAGAGGATTTACACTTTGAATGTGTTTTAGACTTATAAGGTCTCAACATATTATGCTCAATCATTGAATAATCTTCAAGTTGATATTTTACCCAGAGTAGTTGTGAACAACAACCAGCTGCAGATATATATTCAGCTTCTGCAGTTGATAGAGCAATGGTGCTTTGCCTTTTGCTTGACCAAGAGATCATATTTGTTCCAATGAAGTGACATCCTCCACTGGTGCTTTTTCTATCAATTCTGTCTCCAGCAAAATCAGCATCACAAAATCCAGCTAACCTGAAATCTTCAGATTTCTTATATAATAGACCAAGGTTAGTGGTTCCAATTAAATATCTGAAAATTCTTTTGACAGCCTTATAATGAGATTCCTTAGGGTCAGATTGAAATCTAGCACAAAGACAGACACTGAATTGAATATCAGGTCTGCTAGCAGTTAAATATAGCAAAGATCCAATCATACCTCGGTAGACAGTTTGATCTACCTTTTTACCTTCCTCATCTTTGTTTAGAACAACCGTTGGATGCATAGGAGTACTCATAGGCTTTGAATTTTCCATTTTGTACTTTTTCAGAAGCTCCTTGGTGTACTTCTGTTGATGGATATAGATTCCATCATTTGACTGTTTTATTTGAAGACCAAGGAAGAACTTCAACTCTCCCATCATGCTCATTTCAAATTCATTCTGCATCAACTCAGAGAACTCTTTGCAGAGCTTTTCATTAGTAGCACCAAATATAATATCATCAACATAGATCTGTACTATTATGAAGTCTTTTCTTGAGCATTTCTTAAAAAGTGTAGTGTCTACTTTTCCTCTAATGAAGTTATTTTCCATTAGATATGTGCTTAATCTATCATACCAAGCTCTAGGAGCTTGTTTGAGTCCATATAAAGCTTTCTTAAGCTTAAAGACATGGTGAGGATTTTCAGAGTCCTCAAAACCTGGAGGTTGCTTGACATAAACTTCCTCCTCAATTATTCCATTTAGAAATGCACTTTTAACATCCATTTGATAAAGAGTCATATCATGTTGTGCAGCATATGACATGAGAATCCTAATTGCTTCTAGTCTAGCTACAGGAGCAAAAGTTTCAGTGAAATCAATACCTTCCTGTTGATTGTAACCTTGAGCAACTAGTCTTGCCTTGTTCCTTACCACTTTTCCATCTTCATCTAGTTTGTTTCTAAACACCCATCTGGTTCCAATAATGGTTTTCTCTTTGGGTTTAGAAACTAGTGTCCAGACATCATTCCTTTTGAACTGATTTAGCTCTTCTTGCATGGCTAGAATCCAGCTTTCATCTTGCAGAGCTTCTTCAATCTTTTTAGGTTCCAAATCTGATATGAAGGCCATGTTGTTGTTTTCATTGAAGGCAGATCTGGTTCTAACTCCTTGAGATGGACTTCCAATGATGAGATCTTTTGGATGATAGGTCTTGAATTTCCAATCTTTCTTCAGAGTCTGAGTTTCAGACTTATCAGCATCAGTCTGTATTTCAGATACATCTACTTTTGACTTGTCTGAAGATTCTTCTACTGTAGGATTGAGTTCAATACCTGCAACATCATCTTCTAGATCTGATAGTTCCCTATCAGTCTTCAAACCATCATTAAACTTTACATGAATTGATTCTTCTACAACAGAAGTTCTAGAATTGAAAATTCTAAAAGCTTTAGACATTTCAGAATAACCAATAAATATTCCTTTATCTACTTTAGAATCAAATTTACCAAGATGATCTTTTGTGTTGAGAATATAACATTCACAACCAAATGCATGAAAATATGATATGTTGGGTTTTCTGTCTTTCCACAATTCATAAGGAGTCTTATTTAGAATAGGCCTAATCAGTATTCTGTTTTGTACATAACAAGCAGTGTTAATGGCTTCTGCCCAGAAGTACTTAGGAAGATTATTTTCATTAAGCATTGTTCTTCCCATCTCTTGAAGAGATCTGTTCTTTCTCTCAACTACTCCATTTTGTTGTGGAGTTCTAGGTGCAGAGAAATTGTGAGAAATACCATTTTCCTCACAGAACAGTTTGAACTGCTCATTTTCAAATTCTCCTCCATGATCACTTCTTATAGCAGATATACAAAAACCTTGCTCATTTTGTACTCTTTTACTGAATACTGAAAATGCCTTATAAGATTCATCCTTGTGGGTTAAGAAGAGTACCCATGTAAATCTAGAATAGTCATCAACTATGACAAAACCATATTTCTTTCCACCTAGGCTGGCTACACTAACTGGTCCAAACAGATCCATGTGTAACAGTTGCAAAGGTCTAGAGGATGTGACTTCTTTCTTGGATTTGAAACTTGATTTTACTTGTTTACCTCTCTGACATGCATCACACAAAATATCTTTCTTAAAAGAAATGTCAGGCAATCCTCTCACAAGGTTATGCTTTTTCAATTTTGAAATTTGCTTCATACTAACATGTCCTAATTTCTTATGCCACAGCCATTTTTCATCCTCTTTAGACATAAAGCATGTTACACTTTGATCTGAAAGTTCAGTCATGTCAATCTTATACAGATTGTTTTGCCTTTTAGCAGAAAAGAGGGTTTTTCCATTACAGTCATTGACCATGCATGCATCCTTAGAAAAAGATACAGAAAGTCCACTGTCACATAATTGACTTATGCTAAGCAGATTATGTTTTAATCCTTTCACAAATAATACATCATGGATAATAGGTAAGGGAGGTTTACCACCAATTTACCTAAACCAACAACTTTTCCTTTCTGGTTGCCACCAAAAGTTACATGTCCACCTTTCTTAGGTTGGAGGTCTAGGAACATAGACCTTTCGCCTGTCATGTGTCGCGAGCATCCACTGTCCAGATACCATGACAGGTGTTTGCTTTGTTCTGTTGAGAATGTCTGCAACAGGAATGATCATGACCTTAGGTACCCATATTTTCTTGGGTCCTTTTTTGTTAGTGTGAGGAGTCTGTAAAGACTTCCTTCTCTTTTTGTGAATACACTTAGACATGATATGTCCAGCTTTTCCACAGTAGGAACATATAGATTTAACAGCTGTATTTGAAAACTTTGTTGATCCTTCATGATGTTCTTGATTGGAATATCCTATACCTTCTTTGTTAAGGGAGTGCCTCTGACTTCCTAAGAGTTTAGTCAGATTATCTCTACCATTAACAAACTTGGCAAGATCTGAGGTGAGCTCTTCTACTTTCTGTTGAAGTTTAGTTACTTCTTCAGATGGTAGAGTTTCAACTGAGATCTCAACTTCAGACTTAAGTTTACTATTCTCTTCAGCTAACTTTTCACACTCTAGAGATTTCTGTGTGTACTCATTAGAGAGTTTAGCATACTGTCTCTTGAGGGATCTAAAAGCTTTAGATATATAGTTGGATTCTTCCAAAAGTTCATCATAGGCATCATTCAATTTTTCAAGTTCAGAATGTACCTCAGTTTCTGATTCTGAATCTGTATCAGCCATAAGACAGAGGTTTGCTTCAAGCTCCTCTCCTTCACTTTCAGTGGAGCTTTCATCAAGATCTTCCCAAGTAGCCATCATTCCTTTCTTCTTCTTGTTGAAGAATTTCTTGGAGGATTGCTTTTTGAGTTGAGGGCATTCTGCCTTGATGTGACCAGGCTTTTTACATTCATAGCATACAATGACATTTCTGTCATTAGATCCACCATCCTTGTTGTGCTTGTCTTTGTTGAAGCGCCTGAAGGGTTTGTCTTTTCTGAAGTTTCTTTTCTTCCACAGCTTCTTCATTTTTCTGGTGAAGAGAGACAGTTCATCATCTTCATCATCTGAGTCATCCTCATTTGATTCTCCAGATTCTTCTGAAGATTCATCTGCTTTGAGAGCTTTTGAAGTTGCTCCCTTAGATGACTTCTTGTCAGCTTTGAGTGCAATGGACTTGTTTTTCTTTCCATTGTTCTCTTCAATCAGTTCTTGTTCATGAATCTGAAGAGTCCCAAGAAGCTCATCAAGCTTCATTGTTGTTAGATCCTTGGCCTGAGACACAGCAGTTACAAGTGGTCTCCATTGTTTTGGAAGACTTCTGAGAATCTTTTGAATGTGTTCCTCAGTCTTGTAAATTTTTCCCAGAGATTTCAATCCATTGGTTATGGTTTGAAACCTTCCATACATTTGGCCAATAGTTTCACCTTCCTCCATTTTGAACAGCTCATACTTTCTGACAAGCATGCTGACTTTTGTTTCTTTGACTTTGCTAGTTCCTTCATGAGCAATAGCTAGTGAGTCCCACATTTCTTTTGCAGACTCACAAGCACAGACTTTTTCAAATTCTTCTCTGCTCAGAGCACACATGATTGCATATCTAGCTTTGGCATTAAGCTGCCACTTTGTTCTTTGATCAGTGGTCATGTTTGCTTTAGGAACTTCCTCTCCTTTGTCATCTTTAGGGACAAAAGGACCTTCATCAATGATATCCCAAAGATCAGAGTTAGTGGATTGTAAAAACCACTTCATCTTTTCTTTCCAGTAGATGTAGTCCTCTCCATTGAAGAAAGGAGGTCTCGACATTGAGGATCCTTCTCCAGCATGGTTCTTGCTTCCACTGGTTTCTCCTGCCATCTCCAAGATCTTTTCCTCTACACTGTTAAGTGCTCAACCCAGAGGCTGAGCTCTGATACCAACTGAAATAACCAAAGTGAACACAAGAAGGGGGGTTGAATTGTGTTTACCAACTTTTTCGGTTACTTAAAAAGATTTTCGCAGGCACAGCAAGAAGGTTTGATTAAGAGAGGATTAGACGAGTGAAACGTCTAATATTAAAACAGAATAGCACACACAAACGAAGAAGATTAAAAAGAGTTTGATAACCACAGTATTAACTCCCCAAGTTAAAAAGCTAAGACTGAAACGATACTCAAGCAAATTAAAAGATAAGGGAGTAGAAATATCACTCAAGAGATTTATACTGGTTCACCCTAAAATCCACAGGGCTACGTCCAGTTTCTTGGCAGCACCAAGTTTCCACTATAACTGAGTAAATTACAGTACAAGTATTCTTTGCACACCTAGCCTCTTCAGGCTCAACACTCAAACAAGTATTCTTTTCTCACCTAGCCTCTTCAGGCTCAAAAACAGTAAGAGATAAAAGGTTTGTATAGTTAATACAACTTGCAAGTCTTTCAGATCACACTCAGAGAGTGGAGTAAATATGAAGTATGAAAGACTGCGAATTTATATCTAATGATTGAATATGTATTCAATGAAGGAATGAAGAAGTTAATGAAGAGAGTAAATGCTTCTGTGCAGAGTTCTTTTGATATTCAACTTCTTGGCTTCATCTTCTTTGTTTGATCTATATAAAGGCTTCAATCAAGAGATCCGTTTTGACACAGCTTGAGAAAGTGTTTGCATCTGACTTGAGCTTTCTGAGACACCATTTAATGCCAAAGAGTCGTTCTGAGTATTCATTAAATGCTTGAAAACATTGGGCATTGTCAAGAGTGTCCAAGAGTACACTTTAAACTGAACAGCTGTTCTTTCAGAGTATATGGCAGCAGGCTTCTTGTACTTGTTGCAGAGAGCTTTCCTTTTTCAGTGCAACATCAGTTTACTTTTCCATAAAGTACTTTTTACTTTGTACTAGAATAAACAAAAGGTTACTGCAGTGGTGCAGAGATAGCGTGTTTATTCCTTAAAACCTTGAAACAACGTTCTTTATTCTTTGTCCATCGAGCTATTGTCCATAGGTCTTCGAGATCCTTAAGGATGGCCTATAATTTTGAATATGGTGACTTGGACTTGATTTCTGACATACTGACTTGGTGTCAGCAATGAGAATTTTTAGACGGGTGGAAGTCATCCAAAAACTTAGACGGGTGAAAGCTTGTTCCAAAGTTAGACGGGTGAAAGCTTGTTCCAAAGTTAGACGGGTGAAAGCTTAGCTGAGCCAAACTTAGACGCATGCTTCTTGCCACGTCATCAACTGAGCTTAGTCTTTCTTGAGCGTTGACTTTCTTTGATTAATTTTCTAGACGAGTGAAACTTAGACGAGTCACTGCTGAGCTTCTACTAAAAAATAGACGGGTGAAATTTAGACGAGTGACTTCAAGTCTATTTTCCTGCACACTTATCAAATATATCAGTAATTTCTTTTGGTTCAATATTACCATACTTGAACTATTTGGAATCATCAAAACATAGAGGATTTATACTTTGAATGTGTTTTAGACTTATGAGGTCTCATCACTAATGTGTTCAACTATCTCAATTGAGCAGTACACTCTGAAAAGGACGCAACATGATGATACAGGTTAAAAAAAATGACTAACAAATGTATTGGGGACCTTGAATAATTGGTCCCATATAGGAATTACCCTGATGGTGTACCATCCCTTATTTGTTGCATATTAAATGTCGTTTCCTATAGTGAACCTAATTTTCTTGAGGAGGTTCAAACTTCAAATGCCGTAGATCTTGGGTAATACGTTAGGAAGTGGGTCTAATTGTAGTGTATATAGTATAGTGGCAGGTCATCATTTTCTTCCTCTGGTAACATCCCTCTCATGGAATGGCCTAGCCACTTTCTTCATGTATTGATGTGTCTTCTCATTACTTTCTTTCGGTTCTCAATTCTCAATTCTCAATCACACTACTGAATATTCAATGATATCCATATGATGTGAAATTGTCAACGATTTTTTAACTTGATTACTGAAATTTTTGGAAAATGGTTTTCTGTATTTTAGAGAGATGGCTGCATATATTACTATCCTCCAAAATTGTGATGAAGTTACCGGATATATTGTGGTCTTGATTATTAATGAGATGACTTAACTTTTCTTTTCAAAAAAAAAAAAAGAGATACATTCACGCATTTTTTCATTAATGTATTGTTAAATCAATTATTGAAAGTGTTTAAAAAAAAATCTAAGATTGATTAAATGGTTTATTAATAGTGAATGCGTCCTTATTGGAATAATCTAGATCCAAACTTTTGGACGGGACTGAAAAAATTACTTAATTGTTTTAACATGGCTTAGTAGGACCACTTGTCTCTTGCCTCCTCCAACCTTACGACTAGGTTAATACAAATCTATCAACATCTGATAATTAACAATCATCCATATGAAGTTAATGAGATCTATTATCTGTTCAAATAGTACTACTTCATTTTGTTGTCTTCTTTATAAGTATTTATTGTTTAATTTCCTAAAATGAATGAAATCAATTATATGAATGAATAAGGAAAAGTGGAAAATGGATTGACAAGCAAGGCCAACAAAAATAAATGTCATTGCGCATCTGGTTGTGACTATAACCTAGAGCCGCCACTCTCTCCCAACCTTCCTTCTACTCTTCTTTTCCTTCTTCCTCATCCACCGGAAGGGGGTGATTTTGGGTCATCTTTTGGCCTAGAATCACCCCACTACATCTTTTTTCTCTCCTTTATCTAAATAAGTGGTTGTTCCACATAGATCTGATTTTTCTTTCGTGTTTTTCCGTGTTTTCGTCGTCTACGTGCGGCGGTCTTTTGTTTGTCGTCTTGTTGCGGCATCTTTTGGTTTCCCGTCTTGTTGCGGTGTTCGTTTGGTTCAGATTGACAAATCAGCTTCGATTCATTACAGATTCAATCAAGACTTGGGCGTCAACGTTACAGATCCGGAGACATGGGTCTTTCGGTCACTTTGATTTTGTAGGCATTTTGCCTTGTTATGCTATTAACTTGGGTACTGTGAGTTTGTTCGCAGATTCATCCTTTTCAGTTTTAGCTAGGGGTGTTCATCGGTTTGGATCGACCCGACCAACCCGACGATCCGAACCGAACCAATTAAGTTGGTTCGGATAATTTTTGGGTTCGGGTCAAATCCGAACCGAACCGATTAGGAACCGATTACAATCGGTTCGGTTTTCGGTTTTGAGAAAAAAATGTCCGAACCGAACCGAACCGATATATTATATATTTAATATTTTATATTAATTTTAATATTTTAACTTATATTTCCCTTTATCCCTTATGTGTTAATAACATATCACTTATGAGTTATGTCAGTTAGCAATTAGAAAACCTAAATTCCCAATCTCCCTTCTCAGTATCACACCATTCACATGCCCGTGCCGTCTTCGTCTTCGTCTTCGGTCTTCTACTTATTATGTATTTATGTTATGGTTATTATGTCATGACTTATTTATTCTATTACTTACCGGATGTTATTTTCTATGTTTTGAAACATAAATTTTGGTGCCGAAATGTCTATTTTGGAACATCAAGTTTGGAATATTTTATTATTTTTTTGATCGGATTTTAATCGATCCGAACCGAACCAATCCAATAGTGATCGGATCGGTTCGGTTCGGATTTCATGATTGAAACTGGCCAAAACCGAACCGAACCGAACCGATCAAAATTGATCGGTTCGGATTCATTTTTCGTCCAAAGCCGAACCAAACCGACCCGTGAACACCCCTAGTTTTAGCGATGTTGAATTTGTGTTGTTTTCAATGTATTTTACCAATTTGAATGAATGAATATTCTTTTTAGTAAAAAAAAAAAAAAAAAACCAACAAAATTACTACATTAGGCACCTTATTGGGAAGGGATGTGAAGTTTCCTAAGCCCCGGATATATTCAATTTATAGTTCAAAAGTTCATCACAACTAGTCCGCACCTTTTTTGTAAATTTCTTTCCCTTTCTTTTAAACTCAGTCTTCCCCTTTACGCTGATAACATTTGCTTTTAACTTTCATCTCAGCGAAAGAATAAAGGAAGGTATAATAAAAAGGAAGTTTAATTTTGATATATTATCATTGTAAAAAAAAATTTAATTTGTCAATCAATCACAAATAATCTTATGTGCATGTATGTGTGACTTTTAATGTAGTCATTATAAGAGTTAAATATTTTTAACGATGTCATAATTTATTACTGATTAACAATGAAACTTTTTTAAACTGATAATGCATCCTTATTTTTTATTTTATTTTTGACTGGATAATGCATCCTTATTAAATTTTAAAATAAAATTATAACTATATATATATTTTTAAAAAAAAGAATAAAGTAAGGTGACCCTTTAATGCGGGCATATGTAGAGATGAATTCAGTATTAAAGTTGGTCGAATTTTGTTTTTCAAATCCAACCTTATCTATTTTCCTCTCAATAAGACAGGTAATGGAGCTTTCCTTCCTAACTTCAAAGATGTCCTTGAGTTGTGTACGGTAAAATGGTGAAGTGAAAATCAGAGAAACAAATTGACGTGTATTAATTCAGTATAAATTATGCATTTAATTTATGTTTGTAGCATGAATTTTTCTACCAAATTTCAAATACCACAGAAAGTAATCCTTGTTAGTGATAAAAAGGATAGTTATAGTGGAAAAAAGTTAGATACCCACTATTTAAGTGATATTTATTCAGTAAAAAAAAAGTGATATTTATCTCATATATGTTTATAATAACTTGGGTTTTTCTATCCTGTGTAATTTTGCACATGTTAAAGAATTAAAAAGGGTAAATTTATATGGAAACTTGTGTATTTTATACTTTCAAAACTAAAATGTTTAGTTTTTTAATAAATAGTTACTATTTTTAGCTTTCTTAACCTATATAAAATTGCACATGATAGAAAAACCCTAATAACTTTATATGGTAAAATCAGAATGAAAGCATGCAGAAAATGAGAGAAGAGCTGAAGTACCAATAATGGGTCAGTGGTGGTTCAGAGCTGAGTTGGCCCGCAAGTGTGGGATCTTATATTTTCTATATGATTTCCATTTTATTATTCTCATAAATATGGGATCTTATATTTTCTATATGATTTCTATTTTATTCTTCTCATAAATATAATAAAGGATTTAATTTCTATATACTGTCAGTATAAATGATTTTTACACAGATATCTAATAATATCTTGACAAATCAGCGTAATTGTTATTTTTCTCTCTTAGTTATTAAAATAAAAAACACACATATTAAAATGTTAGTGAATGTCATTGTAAAACTTTTTACATGGGCAATGCATATCACTTTAATCCTATAATAAATTAAAAGAGGTAAATATAATTTCTCAAACATCAAGATATTGTATAAATGTTATTATATATAGTAAGTTACAATCTTAAGACAAGTCAATGTAATTATTTGTAATGAAAATTATACTTAGATTTATACTTAAGGATTAGGAATATCCTCTCATGCAAGAAAGAAAAAAATCACAAAATCAAGTTTACTTTTATATGTACGATCCACTAAAACTTGCTTTTTTATATCTTTCTATCTCATAACACGAGACAACAAAATGAGAGGATCCTACCAACATGTGGTTGGTATGAGTGGTAACGAGTTTGGATCCTTTAAGCAAATGGTCAGATATTCGATCAGGAGCTCTTGCGTATGGAGAAAACCTAGTTGGGATATGTCAATCATCCAACATTGTTCGATATCTCGAGGTATTAGCATCCGCAGTTGCTCATGGAGGATACTCTAGAAAACTAAAAATGAGAGGATCCTAATCCTATCCTTAATGACTAAAGCTATTTGGTTCCTTGGTATATAGTAATACAACCTTCACTCCTTACCTATTGATTCAGCCTTTCATAAGGATGGAAATAGACTTTTTTCATGGGCTTTTTCTTGTGACATGCGGGAGATAAATAGACACAAATGTTATAATTATTTTAATTGAACTCATTAATAAAAACTTTTTTATATCTCTTTCTTCCATGTAACCACATAAAAAAAAACACATTAAAAAAATTCATTTTCATAATGATTTAGCAACCACTCAAGATGGACACAAGAGTACATAGAGGCTGTTCCATGCCATAACCAAGGAATAGAGTTCAAACAAAATATCATAAATCATTTATCCAAATAAGATACAAGCAATGGACAAATAGGCATTTCGATCTCATGATATGCAGAGACAGCCTGTCAAGACATGGTAAGAAGTAAGCACCCAACCCAAGTTCCAAGGACATGTATCCCTATCAATATGGACCCATGCGATTTAGCTTTGGTATGTTCTCTCCACTTCAGAAGGAAATTTGGAAAAAGTTATGTTCAATATGCCAATAACCTCCAACTAAAGTTGGCTGATTACAAAGCAACTGACACTCCTGTTTATAATTGGAAACCCCTGGTCCTCAAATGTCCTTTTCTTCGAAAATTCAAAAACACAGCTGAAAATCTTAAATTTTTCTTCAACTATGACATATTTTGATATTTTAATTTTTAACCTTTAGACCAATAGGATATTTTTTGTGATGAGCTAGGACGATTTTACATGCATATCATAAGTGAACACAACCCGTATTAAATTTTAATTTTCTTCCAGTTGACAGGGAAACAATATGCCCTTCTTCTGTTGGTAGGGGCTGGGGAGCCATCTTGTTGGAAGTCCTGCTTTTTATTGTGATGTTTTTGTATGTCATTTTGCTTAAAAAAAAATATGCCCTTCTTCTTACAAAATTTATCCAAAAAACACATATTTTGCTTGAGAAAACTAACTCACTTTGGGATGACAATAAGTAGAGTATGAGTATGATACTATAATACCCGTTCCCATATCCTATTTTAAAAGATATTTGTATCCGGATTCATACCCACAAGGGTATCAAGTATGATACCGGTACCTTTATCCATGCCCACATCCACTACTCACACTTTAATTAATTATGTAAAATCATTAAATAAATAAAAAAAAAGAATGTTGATTATATCCTTTGATAAATTCAAAAGACAAATCATAAAAGAAATGCATAACATGTGGAGAACAACATATATATATATATATATATATATATATATATATATATATATATAAAACAAGTCTGAAATATCATAATAATATATAATAAGGCAAATCATTTTAGTAAATTCTCACATTACAGATACATATCATGATATATTTAAGTCTGAAATTCAAAAGTCTTTGACATCGACCGATGACTATGGCGTAAAGGAGGTTAGGTTGCAAAAAGGAAAATTGAACTTGTAGAAGTATAGAACGCAGGAAGAAATGAAGGATAAGAAAAGTAATTAACCTAGAGTATCAGCCCCGGTACCTATATCCATTAAGCGAGTAATTATACTTGAAATAAAAAAAATAAATTGTCATCCCTAACTTAGAGTGTGTTTGGTTTGTCAAATCCGCTAGCATATAGCAGATGGAAAAGTAGTACCGTTTGGTAATCGTTTTTAAAATTAGCATATAGCATTTTTTTTTCCAGACGCTACTTGAAGTAATATTTGAGCTTATAGCGTATAACTTATCATTTTTTTCTTCCATTTTTATCCCTTCTATCTTAATTAAATTCTTCACTTATTCTTAGCTAATAAAATACAATATATACTAACCATTTAACATAGCATATAAATAAGAATTAATTTTACTATTTAGATTTATATTTAATATAAAAAATAGAAAATATATTTTTATCGTTCAATTCCTAGATCTTCCCTGTTGGTAGGTAATATGTAAATCCAGTATAAATCCTCACTAAGGGTTGTGGTATTCCCTGGCCTTGCAAAAGGACGTGCCTTCCCCAATCTAAACTTCCTTGTATAAAAAAGAACACACACACACATACACATATATATATATATATATATAAAATATAAAATTTATATAAAAAACATATCAATATATAATTTATTTTTATTATTCCATTTTATTTATTAAAAATAATCAAAACTAAATTAATATTAAAATTAAAAATTAATATTTTAATTTTTTGAATGATAATTTATTTAAAATAAATTAAAGTGTTAAAAGTGATAATCATTTTAAAATAAATAATATATATATATATAATTTATATAAAAAGAACATGTAAACATATCCTTTTATGTCATTTTACATTTATCAGTTAGTCTAACCGCTAGTTTTATCAAACATTTCAAATCCAATCCGCTAGCTAATCCACTATCAGCTAGCTTATCCGCTACCCGCTATCAGCGAGCTTATTTGTTATTCGCTATTTGCTAGCTTATCCGCCATCGGCTAGTTTTTACCAAACAAAGCCTTAGTGATCACACCTTACTGCTTTGTTTGGTAAAAAAAAAAGGAAGAAGAAGAAGAAGGAAAGAAAATATAGTTTTCTCTCGTTTGGACATACAAGGAAAATGTGAAGAAAGAAAAAAAACCATGAGACCCACCTAAACTTTTCCCTCATAAAATGGGGAAGAAAATGAGAAGGGCCATAATATATGGTTTTTCTTTTTCTTGATTTTCTTTATGTTTCTTTCATACCAAACAATCTTAAAATTTACTCTTTTCCTCATCACTTCTTTTAAATTCAGATCCTTTCTTTCTATATTCTTTCTTCTCAAATTCTTTCACAAACCAAACAAAGCATACAGGTGTGAAGTGTGTTGGAGTTTTAAGGTGGATGAATTGGTTTGGGGGAGGGATGTAGGGTTTGGAGTGATAAGGAGATCATGGGTTCAGCCCCCCACTAACATAATACACTAATTACTAATATTTGCCTATAAAAAGTGCGAAGTGTGTTTATTTTTATTAAATAGATAACCAAAAAAACCTTAACTGTATCTTTTTTTATAAAAAAAACTTTGGGTAAAGGCCCATTTTGGTCCCTTACAAAAGATGCGGTGTCCATTTTAGTCCCTACCCAAAAAAAAAAAAAATTTGTCCGTTAGTCTCTGACAATTACTGACGTGGGACAAGTTAGTCCTTACATTGACTTCCGTTACCCAGCCTCCGTTACTTTAATGACATGACCGTTAACTTGTCTCAGCTGTCCGTTATCTTTGCCTAGCTGGATTTATTTTTTTTTTTCTTCAATTTTTTAATGTTACAATAGGGACAAAACGTTGTCGTTTTTGTCCCTCAACCTAAACCCCAAAATTTCCCTACCCTGGCATACGAAGAAACACCCAAAAAAATCCAATTTCAGTCCCTAAACACTCGAACCCTAACCTAATCCCTTTCTCCATTTGCCTTTTTAAAATGTATTTCGTGCATAATTTATTAATATTTTGTTGGAGAGTAACGTAAAACGAGTTTGAATAATTTAAAAGCCAAAAATGTCCCTCATGAGTTAAAAAAACAAAAATGAGCAATATTATGAAATCAGAAAAGATTAAGTAATGCTATACAACTCGACTTATTTGCTAGAATTTGATTTATAGAATTTGTCAAAACATAAAAATGATGGTTACTTTTTTTTCTTTTTTTTTTTACAAAAGAAAAGTTAAGTAATTTCATCAATAATGGAGAACGCAATACATTCGGTAACATCATCACGAATTTGGAGAATAGTAATATATGTAACCACCCCTAACAAAGAGTAAGCAACTACATGGAATTTCCTCCTATCAAACTCTACCAAAGAGTTGTTAACATAAGATGATAAAAGACTCCTACAATTTGAAATAACAACCCTATAATTAGCTGGGTCCTCTTGAAGGAGACCTAGCTAGAGCTTCCTCTTTTTGCACCTGGAGTCTAGGAGAGTACTATAAAATTTAGCTTTGAAGAAATATCCTCCCTCATCACGTAAATTGTGATCGAAGTCGATGCTTCGAGCTACCTGCAAGAAAGGCTCAATGCACTGCCAATTGTCTTCGACTTTATTTGCATAAACTAAAAAAAACCAAAATTAAAAAGAGAAAACGACAAAACGCGTCTGGCCAATAACACCAAACGAGGTATTTGTGGATAGAAACTGCACACAGGTTACCTATGCCTCGACAGTTCCAACTAACGATACTTATGGCTTCTAGCAGGCCTGGGAACTGGGAACCAGAACCTGTCAATAAAAAATGGAGAGGAATGGAGAAAAACAATTCCTTCATCTTCTTCATCCAGCAACGATAGACTCTTACAAATGGAGACAAAAACATAGCTCTCACAAGCGGAGAGAAAACATAATACTCCTGAAAAGCATAGCTAATTTTCAATAAGCTATGTGCGGTGCAAATCAAAGAGAAATGGAACCCTGCGCAAATCAAACCCTAGCGGCTTAAGGTTTATGGTTAGTTAAAGTATCAAAGAACACTCATTCATTCAAACATTAAACTCAATATGAAATCATTTTGACAGAAATACAGGCAACAAAAATTGAACTATTTAGTATTTTTTGAAAAGTTTTGACAGAATTTAACTAGAGTATACCAAGATTCAGGATGATTATTGTACAAGTCAAAATGGTGGTGGGGCTATGTATCTATTAAAGAGTCAATAATAGTGCTAACTTATTCATCAATGTATTAGTCCAAATGGAAGGGGTTTGGGTCCCTTAAATATCTGGTCCTGATTCGCTCCCTGTATTCATATGTATGTAAAAAACATTATTGTGAGGAGTTCTCGTTTAGATGTGTATCCTGAGATATTAGTATCCAATCTATTGAAAGAAAATACTTCATGAGACAAAAAAAAAATATAGTGCTAACTTATTCAAATGTCATTGCTAGCAAAAAAAAAACAGAAAAAAAGTGGCTATTTATTATTTTTCTGAAAATTAAGAGAGGTGAGTCTCTCAAAGAATCAATGGCAACACTAGAACGGAGAGATAACCCAGATCTGGTAATATGAAGTTTTCATTAGCTAAAATCACATAGAAGTCTTAAGGAAGGCTAAATGCTTTTTAGTTAGTAATGCAAAAATCAGCTATTGAGAATCAATGATGGATGTTGACATTGTTCTACAATGATATATTGTGGGGTCCATGGTATGGTATGGCACCTAAGTTTGTTAAATTCATATAAGAAGTATATAATTTACAGTGCCACTCATACATATTTACACATCTATCATCTTACTTGCACAGTTTTTATTATCTATTTATAATTTATAATTGATTCCATCTCGTTCTACAAAACATACCATTCTGCCACATAAAGTAGATGCAAAAGAAAAATGTATGAAAGATTGAAAGTGCATTTTCCAAAGTATATATATGGCCATCACCCATGTTTTATTTCTTAGGCTTAAGCACTTTACTACATAAATTATGGTTATTGGTTAGGAAGTCTTAACAGAAAGTCCTTGTTTTCACCAATGTCCATTTTCTTCACTGAACCAGAGAGGCTTGTAAAGAGTTGAATTTGAAACCACCCCAATTCACTTAAAATGTTTGTGCTTGAACATGTGCTGAAATAGCATACCAATGTAGGAAAGAACAGATCAGTATCTTTTCTTCATAACTGTTCAATTCCCTCTCACTTTTCTTTCAGAAGAACCTGGCCTAGTTACCTCTTTCCTCCTGTTAGGTGGCAAAGCCCACCCCATTAATGCAGGAGAAAGATCACAGCAGAAAAGAGCACCATGTGGAAGCAGTAAATGCATTAACTTCAGGTACCCCACTTTCATATCTCGGATTCCGAGCAGAGACCATAGTTTGATACTTTGATATTTCTTTTGTTTATTTGATTTACTCAGATATCTATTATGAGAGAGAGGTTTCTATAGGTACTCGGGCATCACTAATGTTTCTCTATTCTTTGACACTCACAATTCCTTTCCTTCATTCATAGCCAGTGCTTAAATTTGTTTGGTTCATGCTAAGCAGCCAGTATCTAAGAGAATCGATTAAGGATTTTATAAATGATTTTTCTAATCTATGCAACCTTACACATGTTAAGGGATAAAAAAAATGGAAATATTGTATTGGAAAGAGTATCTTTTAAACTTTCAAAGAATTAAATACACAACTTTCAACATAATATTTCTATTTTTGATTTCTTAACATGTGTCCGTATAGGATAAAAAAATCAATCTATAAAAAACAAGTTTTGAGCTAAGGCGCACCACCCACTGCACCACCCATATGACAAATTTTGGGACAATCAAATGGCTACATGGATTGGTTAAAATTTCAAACTTAGCCCATGTATTTGTACTGTAGACCAATAATATAAATATAGTATATTGTATTATAGTATATATACATTTTGTATTTGCATTTTTTTCCCATAATAATTTTTTTTATATATATCCAACATAAAAAAATTATTGTTTTTTGAAAAAAAAAAATTCTGGCTGGACAGAGGCCATGTTAAGTTGCAACTTGTGTTAAATTGTTAATTACTTTCTTCTTTGTCTAAAAAAAATTGTGTTCTTCAGATAACATTTTTTTTTTAAAATTCGGGTCCTTAAGTAAATACAAAAATACTATGTATTTTTTTGCAAATACATATCTCAGTTTGACTACTTGACCAGTTGAAAAGTCAAAAATAATCTGTGTCACATTGATTGGTCTAACTATTGCCATGTAGGTGGTGTAAAAAATAGGCGGTGCACCTTAGCCCAAACCTATTAAATACATCATTTTTCAAAAAAAAATAAAAACACTTGTTTTAATTCCTAAATCAGACACTGATGAGCATTCTCCAATTTGTTTTTATCTTTCTCTCACATAATATGAGATAAAAATGAGAGGATCCAAATTAAAGTACTTATCTTGCTTGAACCTTGGCATAAGGTTATTCTTTTTCAACACTACACAGTTTTTAAGTCACTACATTCTGTGCATTAATGTTTGCACAACTACCACTACTTAACAACTCAAATGATGAAATGAGAGATGTCTCTCTGAGCTTATTATATGAGTAGTCAATTTTAGTGCCTATGCAAGTCATCCTCAATTTTTATTTTTTATTTTTACTATTTTAATGGCACCTCACTTTTCTTCTCCATTTTATTTAATACAGGTTTTCCATTGGGTTCTTCATATGTGCTAGTTGCTCCTCCTTGAAGCACTGGCAATAGAACTTTCTTCATGGGGTTCCATTACTTGTTTTTGTTATTCTGTTCTGTTTGGATTGTCTTTTCTATGAGTAGTTGTAGTGCTCAGTTGCAATCTTCTCAGACAGAAGTGCTTCTTCAGCTGAAAAAGCACTTGGAGTACCCAAAACCATTGGAAATATGGAAAGATCGTTGGACAGACCTTTGCTCTATATCTTCTTCCCCCCAAGTGAACATTTCATGCAATGACAATTTTGTAACTGAGCTCATCATTTTTGGTGATAGGCCAAAAAAGATTAGAGATTTTGATGGGTTTGCTATTCCAAATCAAACACTATCACAAAGCTTCTCCATGGACTCTTTTGTGGCCACTCTTGCAAGGTTAACTAGCCTGAGAGTTCTTGGTCTTGTTTCTTTGGGAATTTGGGGACCACTCCCTGATAGAATCCATAGACTCTTTGCACTAGAACATTTGGACTTGAGTTCTAACTTTCTTTATGGATCAATCCCTCCAAAGATTTCCACAATGGTGAATCTTCAAACTCTTAGATTGGGTGATAACTTCTTTAATGGAACCATCCCCACCTTGTTCAACTCATCAAGTAATCTTACAGTTCTTTGCTTGAAGAATAACAGGTTGAAGGGTCCATTTCCACTTTCAATCCTTAGCATCACCACCCTCATTGACATTGACATGTCAAGCAATCAAATAACAGGTAGATTGCAAGATTTTACTGGTTTGAGTAGCTTGGAACAGCTAGATTTAAGGGGAAACAAATTAGACTCAGCATTACCCTCAATGCCAAAAGGGTTGAAAAGGCTTTTTCTAAGCAGAAACTCATTCTCAGGTGAAATTCCCAAGCACTATGGTCAACTAATTAATCTTCAGCAGCTTGATGTTTCCTTCAATACACTCACAGGCACTGTACCTGCTGAACTTTTCTCTTTGCCTAACATCAGTTACTTGAATTTGGCATCCAACATGTTGAGTGGCTCACTCTCAAATCACCAAAGGTGTGGCAACCAACTTAGATTTATTGACATATCACACAATAAGTTGGTGGGGGGCTTGCCTTATTGTATGAGCAATAACTCAGAAAATAGAGTTGTTAAGAGTGATGGAAACTGCTTATCTGGGAATGTGCTGCAGCATCAGCATGTAGTATCCTACTGCACAGAAGCTCATGTGATGAAGAAATCATATAGAGTTGGAATTTTTGTTGGTGTCATTGTGGGAATTCTTGTGATCATTGTGGCTTTGGCTTTGTGCATTGTTGTGGCTTGCAAAAAGTATTGCCCTAGGGGGTTGCAAGAGCAGCACCTATTGCATAAAACAGTTCAAGATAGCTACTCAGCAGGATTCTCCTCTGATCTTGTAACAAATGCAAGTAGGTTGTCTTCATCCATGAAATAATGAAAATTATGGTTACACTACTAGGCATATATCTATGATAAACTGAAGGGCATGAACACTAACTGTTGATTTTTTTTCTTTTTTGGTTACTAATTTCAGGGTATGTTTCTGAAGCTGCAAAGTTAGGCAGAGAAGACCTTCCCATGTGTCGGTCATATTCCTTGGAAGAGTTAAAGGAAGCCACAAATAACTTTGACAACTCTACTTTTATGGGTGAAAATTTATATGGGAAGGTAATATCCAAAACATACTTTTTTCCCCAAAAAAGATAAAGACATTATTAAACAATTGGGAAGCTTATTGAATGTGGCATTTGACAATGTAAACTAGAGGAAAGAAAAAGCCTTATGGTTATTAGAATTTTGTAAAACTGATACTACATATTTCATTTCAACATCCAATAGATTTTCTTTTTTTGGGACAACAACTAAAATCTATACCTTCATTTTACTAAAAGTTATTTGAACAATTATTCTGAATAACTTACTTTGCTTTATAAATAGCAAGTTGTGGAGAAGTTGTTTAAAATAGTTGTCCAAATAACACTGCTTTTCTTTTTATGCTCATGAAAATTTCTTCCTCATATTGCAGCTTTATAAAGGAAAACTTGAGAGTGGGATTCAAGTTGTAATAAGGTGCCTGCCTTTGTCCAAAAAATATTCAATTCGGAATTTCAAACTGAGGTTGGATTTGCTTGCAAAGCTTCGTCACCCTCATTTGGTGTCCCTCTTGGGGCACTGCATTGATGGTGTTGTGGGAGAGCATAATGACACAAAAGTTTTTCTTGTTTATGAATATGTGCCAAATGGGAGTTTTCAGACTTATCTATCTGGTAAGAGTATAATGCAACTTTCACTTTTTTAATAGCTTCTGAAAAATCAAGTCATAAAAGTTCATAATCATCATCATACAATCATCTAAAAGCAGAAGCTTCAGAACAATCCTAGTTATAGATCTATTCAGTTACATAAAGGGAACTCTTTTTGTTGGATCCATCTGTTCTTGTCTTTAAATATTTTATATGATACTATTCCATTACCTAAATGCTAGAACAAACCTCCAACATTACTTCTTTTATAATTCAAGTCTTTAGTTATTAATGTACACAAGCTCAGTGCTTAGGCTTGGGACATTTTTTTAACTAGTGGTTTTCACATTAAAACTATTATGCTGGCAAGTAGAAGCAAAATTTTACAAAAAAATATGAAAATATCATCCATGTATTGTAGCAGAGTGTAGTGGACCTAGTAATGCAATCCAGTTTATGGATGCCTACTAGAAAAAATGGTTTACAATTATGGCTTGTTCTTGCTTGTTTTCATTCTATGCCATGTGGATAGTAAACCTTGGAAATTTAAAACTGCATAGGAATCCATTCAATGTTTTTGAACTCACATTCAGATTCCTCACATTGGAATATAATATACTTGAGAAATTATAACCTTGAAAGTTGAAAATGAACCTCTGATCCTCACCAATTTAGTTTGTGAAGCAGTTGATATTGTGCACTAAATTTAAGTATGTCAACATTGTATTGCAGGAAATAGTCCTGCCAAGATTTTTAATTGGTCAGAGAGGTTGTCAGTTCTAATTAGTGTTGCCAAGGCTATCCACTTCCTACATACTGGAATGATACCTGGTTTCTTCAAAAATCGACTAAAGACCAATAATATCTTGCTTAATGAGCACTGGATGGCAAAGTTGAGTGACTATGGATTGTCCATTATCTCAGAAGAAACTGATGCATGTGGGGTATGGTCTCTCTTTCTTTTCTTTTCTTTCTTTTGCAGTACCTTGTCTATCATCATCAGTGATTATGCTTGTCTTCTGGTTTGTAGGTAAATGGAGAAAGCCCTGATTCATGGTAAGGATTCCTGTAGATCATATTCCTTTCTTTCTTCTTTTAATTTATAGCTCAAGGAATTTTTATAAATCCAATGTTGTCTATCTCAATTTCTTGGTATACAACAAACTGGATAACTTATAATAATTTAACAGAATTTAGTTATTGGTTGATAGATTTTTTCTGTATCCTTCCTTAAGGTTATTTGTGTCCATGATTTTTTCAACATTTGTAATTTCAGGCAAATGAAAAGGTTAGAAGATGATGTTTATAGCTTTGGATTCATACTACTTGAGGTACTTGTTGGACCTTCAGAATCTGCTAAAAGAGAAGCAACTGTGCTGAATGTAATGGTATGCACAAAAGATGTTCAGATTACATGATAAAATATTTTTATCTTGTATCTGAATTGGCACCATCTTAAGTCTTTTGAGTTTGAGGCTTAGGTGTAATGGATGTTTGATTTCCTACTAGATCCTGTCTTCCACTCTTACTCAAGTACTTGCACCTCTAAAAGTTACCTGATTAGTCACGTGAACACTTAAAAAAGTCACATACATCTATGTTCTAGTCTTACCAGTCAAAATCTAAAGGTTGAGATTCATTCACGTCATCCTCTCACGATATATGCATACATGTACACACACACACACACACACACATATATATATAGAGAGAGAGAGCATCCGTCATAATTTATATTATGTTTTTGAATGCCTAAGGTTGTTAATTAATTTAGCACACTTCAATTTCCAGGCATCTTTCAATAGTCAGGATGGCTGGAGACAGATTGTGGACCCAGCTGTGCAAGCTACTTGTTCCAGAGAGTCTCTATTCATTGTGATTTCCATAACAAACAAATGTATTTCTCCTGAGTCCTGGAACCGACCATCCATTGAGGATGTCCTTTGGAACTTGCAGTATGCTTCTCAAGTCCAAGCAACAGCTGAAGGGGATCAGTGAATTTGATAGTCAACTACATCAGTGATGGTGAGTGACTTATGAATTTTGCTTCAAGTCAAGCTGCTCCAAAAGATAACTATTTTCAACTTTTCAAGTCTTGAAATTCTTATAAAGGGTAGTAAAGCATTGGTTGCATACCTCAATTTGGTCAACTTTCAACCAGCATGTACTATTATTTGTATAGCATTATTATTATTATTACCATTATTATCATTATTATTATTATTACTACATAGTACTCCCTCCGGTCCTTATTATAAGAGGCAAATGACTACTTTTTTTTGGTCCAAAATATAAGAGACGTGCATGTATTTTGACAAATATTAAATGCTCATTTCCAATTTTACCCTTATTTATAATAGGGTTTATATTTACGAGACAGTGCAACTTTTAATACAAGTAGGTTTGTTCATTAATTATTGAAGGGTTAAATTTGTAAATTTATATGAATATTAATTACAAATAGCTTATTTCAATGCATTTCCTTAGTCTGTGTGTTTTAGGGTTTTGTCTCTTATATATGGGACCGGAGTATTACTAAATTTATGCATCCTGGCCCCTCACAGCACTGAGTCACGTGGCTAAGTATTCAAGTGATAGAAGACAAAGCAGTAATTTTGACCACCAAATCTATTGTGTATCTTTTTTAATGCATGGTTGGTTTCTTTGCACTAGTATATTTAATTGATGAATGACAATTAGTCAGTTACACAAACTGAAAGATAACCAAACCCATTTAATAAAAAATCAATTTCTTTTTTATATAATTTCAAAGAATTGGAAAAGATGAAATAACTAACAAGGGTTGAATGCAGTAATAAATACGCGACAAGTACGAAATCCTAATAGCATCTTAAATGATACAACTCATTAGTATTGTTTAAGTCCTCTTTTTATGGACTTTACCATATCACCTCACCACTTTTTATTTTATACTATTTTAAGTAACTCTCCACTCCAATGGTACAACTCTAAAACATTCACCAAAATAGATCACAAGTTATCTCACATCTTTATTTGCATTTATTTTTCTCTTTTTTCTATGATTTTTTATTGGATTCTTATATAAGAATCAATTGCTTCTATAATCTATCGTTGTCCTTACAAGTGAATTGACCCTCACCTTACTCCAAGGGTGCAACCCGAAAAGAACAATTACTAAAACAAGTCTCCTCATCCCAGGAGTTTAGCCTCAATGCAATGCAAGTAGAGATACACTATATAAAATTTTGAATCTGAATTCATTGAGTATGAATGTTTGAATACCACGTTGATGCAAGTTTGACACAGCACCATAAGTGGAAATATGTTTTATTTGGATAGTGATTTGCATCCCTAGCTACAATCCACTTTTCTCTACACATGCTGATTCATGTACTTCAAGTGGTAAAATAAGGGAGGAAATCATGCTATCCGCAGTAAAGGTTCCACAAAATTTGTCAAGTACAATAAAACTAAATCAGTTCACAGTTTTAATTTAGTACATGATGAAATCAATACTTAGATGCCTTGCTCAAGCATTGCTCTGACCCTCATTGGAAGACCATAAAGCCTGATAAACCCAGCAGCATCAGCTTGATCATATATCTGCCCACTCTCAAATGATGAAATGTCCTGCCTATACAAACTGTAAGGACTCTTCCGACCTGTTACAGTGACAGAACCTTTGTACAACTTCAAAGTCACAGATCCTGTTGTGGTCTCTGTGATCTTCTGCATAAATGCATCCATGGACTCGCGAAGTGGATCAAACCATCTGCCAGCATAAACTAACTCTGCATATTTAAGGGCTAATGAATCTTTGACTTGAATTGTTTCTCGATCAAGTGTCAAAGACTCCAACTCACGGGCTGCAGCGAATAGGATTGTCCCCCCTGGAGTTTCATAAACTCCACGACTCTTCATACCTACAAGTCGATTTTCGACCATATCAATCCGACCGATTCCATGCCTTCCACCTATCTCATTGAGCTCAGCAAGCAGAGATGCAGGTGAAAGGCTCTTCCCATTGACTGAAACAGGAAGCCCTGACTCTATCCCAATTTCCACATATCTGCAAGACATAATAAGTGCATGATATTGAAATAGTAAAATTTAATGAGAAATTTGGAGGCAATAAAAAAAGTCAGCCGACAAGTTCAGAACAAGCTTACTCTGCTTGATCTGGAGCATCCTCTGGGTCTATAGACATCATGTACATGTCCTTTTTAGGCTCATTTGCAGGGTCTTCCAAAATATCACCCTGCAGTGTAACAAATTGCACACATTAGAGAAACAGCAACCTGTCATATTCAATATATAGTTTTTGGAGCTACAGCACATAAAGCATAAACCTAGATTAAACTAAGATTTACACCTCTAGCAACTTCTGATAATACAGCATAGTATTGTGGTTGTGTTTTCAATTTGATAATGCACATAATTGACTAGTAGAAATAGGAACACAGTCAAGATTTCAAGAGCCAGCATGACAACACCTCAGTTGGAATCACAACACCTTGTATATTCCAGACACTCAGCTATGGTTTCATTTGAAAGTTTGAATGAGAATTATGCATTTTACTTTCATAAACTTGGAATAAATCTTTTTTTGCTGTAACTTTGACATTGCAAATAAAGATGGAACCAACTATGAAAATTGAAATGTTAGGCTCCTAAAGAGATGTTAGATATTAACATTTAGGAATTAAAAGTTTAGGTATAAGGTTTTTAACCTAGACATAGGATATATGAATTAGAACAAAGGAATGGAGTAGAAGTGATAGCTATTCACATATCAAGAGCTTAAGCTTCACATATAGTAAATTGATGGTGGTCAAACTTGGATATTCTCGTGTTAGGAGACAGAAACAGACTCTTTAAATTAAAATGCGGCCTTTTAAAATTCTTTGTTCTCTATTGCTCCTGAGGGCATGTAACATGAGAGGATCCAGGATCATTAAACTTTTGACCATAAAAAGAAGCTTTCAATGTAAGCTTGGACTATAAAAAGCCAAGACAAATCATAAGACATAGTTAACTTCAACACTAGAGTTAGAGCAAGAATGAAGATAATCTGAAAACCTTACCTCGTGGCTAAGGTGCCAAAGGTTCCTGTCCCTGCTATATATGGATTTCTTGGTCACAGGAACAGGTACATTATGCTTCTTAGCGTACTCGATAGCATCCTCTCTCCCTGTAATATCCCACTCCCTCCATGGAGCCACAACATTTAGCTTAGGATTCAGAGCAAAGAAAGTGAGCTCAAACCGAACCTGAACAATTACAGACGGATGAGTCAAAAGAAAATAATTGACATGATGTAATGCTTAGAGCCTAATAATAATACATGCCTGATCATTTCCTTTCCCTGTACAACCATGGGAGACAGCATCAGCTCCAACTTCTTTGGCAACATCGACCATGGCCTATCAAGTCATTAGGTATCAAGATTTGTTTATATAAAAATGGAAGGTGCTCTACAATGATGGTCATTATGATTTATTTATTTTTACAATATAGTGTATACTGTACTAAGAGCTAACAGATGAAGTGGCTTCATCAAGAGAGATGTAATACTGGAGAAGAAACAGGAGAGGACAAGAGGTCTTATGAAATGGCTAAGTCTCATATATCAACAAAAAAAAAAAAAACTTATCAAAGAATATGAAGATTTCCATGGCGAGAAAACAGTGCCATTCTTAACGTAGAAACTAGCTAAGTACATCAAACTTAAGCAGAAATGTACCTTTGCAATAACAGGGCGGGCCATTGAGGTTCCAAGTAAATACTTCCTCTCATAAACCGCACCAGCACGTAGGCAAGGGAATATATAATCTCTAACAAATTCCTCCTTCAAGTCCTTCACCACTAACTGAGATGCTCCACTGGCTTTAGCCTTCTCTTCTAAACCGTCCAATTCTTTTAAACCCTATGGAATTTAGCATTTGTTACCAAACATGCAGCAGATGCAAATTGGGTACAGCAAGTTTCCCCAGTCAACAATCTTTAAACCTCTTTCCCAATGACAATTTACACAACAATAATCCTGATACAGAAAGTGAAGAGTACAAAGAATAACATACTTGGCCAACATCAGCAGTGAAGCAAACGACATCACAACCATAGTTCTCTCTGCAAGGCCAAAATCATTAAATAGGAGATTATAAGCAATTATACTGAGGACAAACCAGCATATAAACCTTATTATAAATAGACATTAAAAAAGATAAACACATGTAACAATTTTCAACTAAAACAAATAGAACAGTGGTGAATTGACAGGGTTGACTGATAATTAACCCATATCAGATCCTAAATTCGTTAAGAGTTAGACATCTTATTTTTCACTCCCATCCTTTACTGCAAAAACTCCAACTTTTTAGTATAAAACTCACTAGATCACCAATACAATCTCAAAAAGTTTCTGACATGGATTTTTAAAGAGGAGCAGGTAATTCAAGATAACTTAATATCTAAGCCCATGTGTATTTGTCAACCAGAATATATAAGAAGCGGATAGGAAAATCCAATACTGAAAACTTAGAATAGTAAGTCTACTTGTAGGAAAACTGAAAACTGGAAAGGAACTAAATAGAATTTATACCTCAGCCATGGGACAATAACTGATGTGTCTAAGCCACCACTGTAAGCCAGCACAACCTTATTTAATTTCCCGCGTAACCCAGCACCCTTCCTGGTTTCAGACTCTTCTATCTTTGTCTCACTATGCAGCACTGCTTTTATAACTGCATCCCAAGGAAACTTCATCAGCATTACAGACATTATACATAAATCTCAAACAACATCAATCATTATATTATAGTGGTGTGCGGGGCACAAATGCAGTGCCTCCAACAAACTCATGCATTTGTCAACATAATATATGTTTGGAAGTGCATTGATCTTGCTCAAACACTCGTCACAGACACAGAAGCTATATATTATAGCTTCAGCTGAAAGCACGTTCAGGACAAAATGGATGTGAATCCAAACACACTGATAAACCATCCATATCCTATCAACCCCCAAATAAATCTTTCAGAACCTTATTTATTTGTGACTTCTCTGACATGATTTTGTTATTGAATATTGTTTTCAACATTGAAGTGAAAATGTATGACTCAAATACTACATAAATAACTAAAAATTAAAAAGCTCTTAATTTCAGGATACCCCATATGGAAGGCTTGGGGGGGAGACCTCAGGTTAAACAATCTCACCTTGAAGTTTTCTGCCACCAACACTTGTCCTCGGCCCCAACTACATAAAGGACGGAAATCCAAAACAAAACATCAGAACACCCAGCAAAACATGGATATCAATCTTACAAAAGGACCTATGTTTGTAAATTTCAAGAAGCTACTATTATACCACCTCTTTGAATGATGATGGCTTGGCCTTGCAGAATTGATGATGCAGTAGCTGCTCTGAAAACACAAATAAATATAAAAAAGTTTAAGGGGGGTCGCCAAGATCAAACGATACAAGCAAGTCATGAACAAATTGTTCCATACCCAGTTCTCAAAATGTAAACTTTTTTACAAATCGTCATTTGGGGTTTTCCAAAATTACCACTTTACTCGATTATCATCATCATTCAAGATGAAATGTTTCTAAAAAACACAAGTTTGAAGGAAAAGTTAAATGGACCTGTTGTATGTCGGCGACGATCAATAGCGAGGGATGAATATGTGAAAACTGCGTTCAACTGGGCCATTGTTGCAGCAGCAGCAATTGCTCAACCTCAACCTCAACCTCACTCGCTTTTAGCTTTCCTTTCTTTCCTCGTACACTGCTACTAATTACTCACTGTTTCTGTCCGTTTTGACACTAATGACACACTCGTTACGTTACATACCTATTACGTTACATACCTAATACTCCCTCTAAAATTCACAGACTTTTTTATTCGAATATATAAGTAAATTTTATTTTTTAATAATTCATTTAATGATATTATTTTTAAAATATTCTTTATTTAATATAAATTTCAATAACTTATTTAATAAAGATTGAAGTTTTAGATGAAGGATAATTTAGATAATAAATCTAATTTTTTACAAATTTAATAAGATTAACTAACCATCTTAATGTGTATATTTTATTTAATTTTTGCTTATAATATACTCCCTCCGATCTTATGTATAAAAAACAAATGAGTCTTTTTTGTGTTCAAAATATAATATGAGAGAACTGGGTTGAAAATAATAAGATATGATAAAATGATTTAAAGTATAACACAAAATCAAAATATTTTATATATAAAGAATAATAAAATATAAATATTTAAAATAAAAAACTAAAAATGTTAAAATGTTGATCTTCAAAATTATAAACAATATAAAAAAATTTAAAATTAATTTTTAAAAATTAAATTTGTCATTTTATATAATATAAAGAAATTTTAAAAAAATAAAAAAATTATAAAAAAAAATTTATAAAATCTAATAAAGTATAAATATATAAATAAAAACTAAAAATATATTAATTATTTTAAATTAATAAAAACATTAATAATTAATTTTAAGATTTATTTTTATTTTATCAAAAGACTAATTTTGTCATTTTATATTAATTTATTAAATTAAAAATATAAAATTATTCTAATAATTTAATTATATTTAAAGTAAAACTAAAAATGAATATTAAAATTATAAAAAAAAAGTTATGTTAAACAATATTTTAAAATTAAAAAATATATTTAATTTTATCACAAGGATAACTTTTTTTATATGATTTAATAAATTGAAAATTATAAAAAATTAAAATATAATGAAATATGAAAATATTTAGAATCAATATGAAAATTTTAAAATTCAAATTAAAATTCTCAAAAATTAACAAAATATATTAAAAAATAATTTCTCATTTCGTCATTTTATATAATTTATATCCTATCGTATTATTATTTGGTCCATCTCAAACATATGATATGATAATAAAATGTTATGTAGTTTGTTATCAGGTGTGCATCAAACACGGGATAGGATAAGAGTTTATCATGTTTATATCATATCTTATTCTTATCCAACTCTTTTATTCTATCTTTCCTTATCCTATCATGATCACCAAACGAGTCATGAGAGTCTTGTTAATTAATATCGAGGATGATGGTGATGAGGAGAATGGGGAGGAAGGAGAGGGAAAGGAAGAAGAAGACACATGGTGATGATGGAATAGGAGCAGAAGAGAAGAGAAGAGAAGGAGGAGAAAAAGAAGAAGATTGTGATGATGAAATGTGTAATATCCTTTCCCAAGGATATTTTAGTCATTTCATTATGATTGTGATCACGGGTGTGATTTAATTCCTTACATCTCATAAGTTTGCAAATGTATGAATTATGAAGTGTTGAGCCTCTCTATATTATTTTTAGGTTGAGCCGGTGAAAATATTATTATTTTAATCAGGTCCGCTAATTTTAATTTTGGGTCTGGAAACCTTGAAATACGTACTAATCTCGGGTGTTTGGATAAAATTGGAACCGAGGGCAGAGTAGTAGAGGAAGTGGAACACTACGAAGTGCAAGACATAGAGTCAATGATGAGACCCCGTTGTGACAATTTGTCACACTTTATACAAAAAGTCAAGAGTATCTTTCTCCCTAATTACTAACCTACCATTGACCCATGATTGCTCACTAAAGTTAATAGCTAAAATGACAAAACACCCTCCCCTCACTTCACTAAAACTCACTCCACCTCCAACCACACTTTCTCTTTCATTTCAAAACATCATCTTATTCATGAGACAAAAGCTCCTCCCATCCTTCTTATGAATTTTGAAAATCACCATAGCTCCACCATCCATTGGCTCTTTTGAAGAACTAACACCATATTCCCAGCATTTTTCATTTGGAGCAAGTTTTCAAAATGGGTATCCTCTAGCCAACACCAAAACTCATCACCCACTTGATCTCTTGAGAAACCAATAGCATATTCACACTCCCCTCAACCATTTGAACACAAGTTATTTCACACCATTTTGCATTTGGAGCTCTCTAGCAAAAATGGGTATTCTGACCTAAGAACATCAAACCCTTGAAATCATCATTTTCTCTTCTTTAAGTAAGGTTCCTATCATGATTCCTCCACTTTGTTCTTAGCTAGATTCATGTACATAAAACTCTATGTTGAATGATGTTGTCTCACTAGGTTCCTTCCCTACAAAACCATGGTCCTAATGGGGGGAGATTTCAGCCATCAAGAGAAAAGAGAGACAACCCAAACACAAGCTTCATAAACTCTTCACCACTAGTGAGTTCTTGTAGTTTGTAACATTGGGTGACCATAAACCCCAACTTTTTTCTAAGTGCTTGATTACTTCTGTTATATGCTTATTTTGGTGTTGCATGATGTGTGGAACCACTGATTTTGATTGCATGCAAGGTTAGGGGCTGATTTGGGTGAAATTGATAAAGGGGGAGAAATTAGTCTCCAAACCCGTATTGACATCCTGTCAATATTTTGTCGATAACTTCCTACACAGGTCATTTTGAAATGATTTTTGAACCATTGGAAACTAGACAAATTTGATACGAAATGGACACTGGAATGACTAAATTTCGTTAAGTATTGGCTGAGAAATCTGACTTGTAATTTGATGTCAAAAACAGAGAATTTGTTTTTATGTTGCTGTAGTACTCTGGCCATGACTCCCTGTACAGTTACTGGATTGGAACCATTCTTGTGCCATTAGAAAATAGAATTGTTTTGCTACAATTTAGGCTTTGGAAGATCTAATTTTGATAAAGTTTTAGTGGGGAAAACCTAGTTTCAAGTTGCTGAAAATTCTGATTAGATAACTGTAAGTATAATGGCACTTGATTTGTGTAGAATGAATTTCTATGTGTTCTAATTTTGTCCAAACATGAATAATACTTATAATTTACATTTGATTTGTGTTATATCTTTACTATTGGTACTTTTGTGGATGTTTGTTGAAATCATCATTTTGGTATGGTTACTGAATGCTTGATGAAATTGCCTTTCATTGGAGAAGATGTATAAGAAAATAAATCATAGCATGGCATTAAAAATTTAAAATGGTCTATGTTTAGTGAAACTTAAGGTTTCAGAACTATTCTAACCATTATTTAATGCCACAATATCTATGTGAGTGAGATGTTTTGTAAGTCCTTCATTTTTTAGGCTAGGATATGGTACTAGCAATTAAGGGATGCCTAATTGTTGTCATAGAGCTCTGGCTGCCATATCAACCAGTTTAAACTACGCATGCCTTATTCCCGCTCACACTTGAGGTACCTAGTAAATGTTTTTATACTTAAAATGCCCATGCTTAGATTCATTTTCATCAAATAACTTAGTCCAAGTAAGGACCTAGTAAAAAGAGCTGGTGATGAAAGGGTGAGTTATAAGAGAACAATTCTATAGTGATATAGATTTTTACTAGTCTTACTCTAGCCTACATTAGTCCACGGAGTGTACACCTGGCAAAATAGTTGAGGTGAGTAGGCTATGAAAGACCCTACCACTATGTGAGGTTATTTATGATATGTGTGCATATATGTAAATATACGTATTTTAATGAGGACAATCAAACAGGATATATTGATTACTCATATGTTTTCCTTGAAGCAGGAACTCATTGAGATTTATTTCTCACTAGGCTTATCTTTGTTTCAGATAACAGGTACATATTGGAAACTGATAAGCAAGCTCCGGAGATTGCTTGACAGTCACCTAATAGTGTCCTAGGTTAGCATAGTGTTTCACAGTCGGGTGAAAGTTGGAGTCTTACTAAGAGTCGATATTTATTTGAGATTGAATTGTAAATTAGGGGTAAAATGCTTATTTATATTAAATTGACCCAATACTATGTTCAATTTCTATAAAAATCTCTTGTAAAAATGTTTCACTTAGTTTCAAAATTTTCTATGTTTAACTATTATTCCGTATGCTATAATCAGGTTTATATATATATTTACTTAGTAGTATCGTGATGGAAGTCTTGATATTACAAAATGGGAGCAAAAGAGGAGGATGAGGAAATAGAAGGAGTTGGTGGAGAAGCTTCTATCGAAGTTGATGAAATTGTTGATGATGAACAACAAGAAGAAGTGGGTACAGAAACACCATCCATGAAAAATGATGAAGCTGTAAATGTGGAAGAAGAAGAAGAAAATGGAGCAAAGGCTATAACAAAAGATGACAAAGTTGTTGACGAGGAAGGAGTGGGTGCAAAAGCTTGCGCACAATGTGATGAATAGGAAGGGTGAAGACAAGAACATAAGAGAATGGAGAAGATAATGAAAGATTTTTTTTTTAAAATGAAATATTATTTTAATAATAAAAAACTAAAATAAATATTTTATTATGTGTCATGCCACATGGAATTAAAAATTATATTTTTTGCCATGTGGGGTGATGGCAAGTGAGACACCCCGTTGTGCCCCAGTGTTTTATTAGATTAAATTCCCTCTTAAATCATTTCTTAATCGTGCGCTTGGCGTGAAGAAGACTTAAAAATTAAAACTTATTTAAATATCATATAACTTCTGCAAATTAAACACATCAACATTTTAATATATAAATACACACCTGGTTAGTTATTACATTACCAAAACACTGTTGAGGGTATCCTTTCCATAGGATCCCTCACAGGCATATACTTAAACAAGAATTATACTTAGCGGAAACATATAAAAACGTCTCACGAGACGCACTGGCCATGACTGACTAGACCCTAATCGCCATGGATCACAACTCGTCCTCCGACCTCTGGTTCGTAAGGATTTCCATCCAACTCCTCCTCATTCAGCTCAGCTACAGGGTCTTCTTGTACAATCCCATAAAAAGACAGAATACAACACACCGAAAGATATAGGGGATAAGAAACATATCTATCATCATAAAAGCGGAAAGGAGTCATAGTATATAACATAATAAAAGTCACAGACAATCAACATATATAACTAGCAAATCATCCTCGAAATTAAGATATCATCCTCTACCCTCAACCTCACGCAACTAAACCTTTATGATGACGTGGCCACTAATTCCCTATATTCGTTAGGGATGTTAGTCAGTCGTCCAAGTGACGCGTCCCTAAAACCGGTGCACACCCTTATTCATGGTGATAATGCTCATGCAAAGCAATGACACTATAGCTGCACAGCACAGTTGGTGCACACCTTGGATCAAGGGTGCTCATGCATAGCAATGACACTATAGCTGCACGGTACAGTCAGTGCACAACCTCATCCATGGTAAGAATGCTCATGTATAACAATGACACTATAGCTGCACGGTACAGTCGGTGCACACCCTGGTTCTCTCTCTCTCGAGGGTGCTCAAGCAAAGCATTGACACTATAGTTGCACTAATTAAATCTAACATTGGGCGGTCCCACAAGGACTTCAGACCTCGTATGTATCAAACATACGATTATAAACACAATACAACTTATTAACCTTACTGAATTTCATCAATAACAACCTAGTGCCTCATGCTTCCATCCTAGCCTTGACTCACATTTTATGACACCTTTCATCTTTAAAATAATCAATTTAAGCTAGGCACTTCTAATTCACCAATACTTTCTCACCCAAACCAAATCTTCCGAACAACAAATATCATCGCTTAAATCCACTAAGCACAAATATTAAAACCAGACAGATCATGCATAACACAGACAATCATAAATATTCAAATACCACAAAATATCACATTAGCAATTCAATAATAATAATAAATTCAATCAACCTCAGATAAGATAAAATCATCCTAATGTCGATAAACCTACAATCCCCAAATCACCATTGGTTTTACAGAAAAGGTTTCCAATGTGATTTTGGTCTTGTCGATTACTCAACTACTAGTAGGGTTTAGGTCGCCCTACACAATTATTATAGAATATACTACTTATCGTTTCCGACGGTAGATTGGTTCTTTCCCCCACCTGATTGACATGCACGCTTTCCCGTACAAGCTCCGAATGGGTCCACGTTACTGCCACGAACCTCATCACGCTGTCCAACAACATCCACAAATCTGCCACCATCCATCCTTACACATCCACCATTCCGCTTTCCGTCCCGATTACACGTACGAGTAACACAATTCGCCGGAAACACCAAATACCAACCGAATCAACAATAGGGTTTCAAATAAATAAATCTATTTGAATCAAGAGAAAAAATCGATGGAAAAACTTATGAGAACAACTGCTGGACTTAGGAGAAATCGGATTCAAAATAAGCTCATGAATCCTAGTGAAAAGCTACCAAAACAGGGCTACTGTTCGAGCTTCATTCCTATGGACACAGATCATTATTTATAAAACTGAGCGGTGAGACTGAAGAACTATCCTTCATAAACAATATCACAAAGTTTCAGCTCGATCCAACGGTTAACAAATCTCAGATCGCAATTATATTGTGACAGGTTTGGTGGTACCCGGATTGAGTTTCTCACCTCCTAGGCCTACTGTGGGAGCTTCATATCTCACACTCTGGAGGTTTGTTCCAAATTCTGACCGCTGGATATGAATAACCACAAGTATTGAACCTGATTCTAAAATTTGGGAATGATCCAACGGTTGAAGAGTGTTTGAAGACTCCCTCACTGAAACTGCTCCAACTTGGTTTCAAAGCTTCCATAAAAGGCTTCTTGCAACTATTGAGATTTCTCTCTCAATTCTTCTCCTCTAATCCGAAGTAGTGGTTGATAAATAGAGTTAAGGAGATGAGGGAGATAACTAAGATCATAGTAGTGAGGGTTTACCTCTAAGAAAGTGAAAGAATGATCAAGTTGTGCAAGAACAACAATGGAGTTTTTGAAGAAAAAGTGAAGAAGAAATGGAAGAGATGAAGAAGTGAGTGAAGGGGGAGGGAGGCCACGGTTTTGGGGGTATTTATAGGGTAGATCTTAGTCTTTGTTTGGTTTGTTAGCTTTTAGATTAATGGGTTTTGTGATTATTTAATTAATATATGATTAACCATAGTTAATAGTTAACTTAACTAGGGTTATTTTGGCTAATCATGGTTAATAATATGTGGATCACAATTAAGGTAGATGTGGCTGATTTTGGGCCACACATAATGACTCACCAATGAGTCATTGATCCTATCCGTTAGCGGTTCCTGGAAATTCTGTACGCAGCTCCGTCATTTACCCGATTTCGGTTTTTGAGAGGAAAATGATGAAACAAATGCAAAATGAAATAGGTATGGTTTAATATATATATATATATGCACGAAATTTAGGATATGTAGAAGGTTTACAACCACGTAAAATGAGTGGTTAAGAGTGCGTAGATGTATCTTGTTACTAACCGCAAAAGCTTGGGGTATTTTGGTCATTTTACCTAAAAGTCATGATTACTAGCATTTAATGCTCATAAATGCTTGGTGACTCATCCTCCATGAGTCATCATGTGTGACTCGTTGTCCCGATCTCTTGACGGGTCTCTGTAGTTCCGTTTTCGACTCCGTCGGTTTTCCCGATTAGGGTTTCTGTCTGTTTTTCGATCGAAAATTTTCAAACTAACCAGACTCGTTGGAAATATGATTTAATTATAAACCATTTCGTTCACGAGTCAAAATTAGGTTTTCTGATCATTAAAATCTTACTGTCAGTGAAAACACCGACTTTTTTTCGTTCGAACTTTCGCCAAAATTCGTCCGAATACACCTAATTTTTTATTTCTAATCAGAAATTTGGAAAGTAGACTTCCTCACGGACAAAATATAAAAAATCTACAAATTTCAGTTTTTGGGTCAAATTAGGGTTTTTTGTCAGTAAAAAATTATACTGTCAGTTAAAAAAACGCAGACCGGCTTCCGTCTGAGTTTTAAACCCAAGTTTTAACCATAGCTTCCTACCATAGAGTAGGTTCTATATATGATTTTTTTTTCTCCAGAATCATTTCCTAAGTCTCAGATAAAAATATAAATAAATATATATTTACCGTTAATACAGCTTATCCGAAAATCGGGCTGTTACAGCAAGGACAGCCGTCTGACACATCATCTGGTAACGGTGGTCGGTGGGAGTTGATGGAAGATACTGATTCCAAAAATTAATAGTTAAAAACAATGAATCCTAAGCAAAACAAAGATGGGGACTAAACTAAAATGACCTATATTTTTAAGGACCAAAAACTTTATTAAGCCTACTTATAAATTAGAAAAAAAAATGATTTTCTTACGTGATATCGTATGTGGGTTTAAAATATAAAAAATTAAATCACATGGAAGTGTTTACGTGGTGCGCTGTTAGCCACATTAGCACTTAATCGATAGACACTGATAATAGGGACTAAAACCAAAGTTCTGGAACTTGCTGATACCAAAACCAACGGAAAACAATGTAAGTACCAAAACTAAAACTCGCTTACTTTGCAAGGACTAAAAAGTTCATTAAACCAAAATAAATTATTAATCCTACGTGACATTAAAAGTTCTTAAATTAGCCTACGTGACAGTGCTGACGTGTCTCATCGTCAATCACATCAGCACTTAACGGATGAGTAATAACGGTAGGGACTAATGTCAAAATTATGAAACTTATATGGACCAAAACCAACGAAAAATTTTATAGGGATCAAAACCAAAACTCGCTCACTTTGCTGGGATTAAAAATCTCATTAAACCTTATTATTTTTACAACATGATTTTCACCGATTCACCAAGTTCAGGACCGATTCAAACGGTTTTTAGTCGGTTCCTTCAACGAGCGGCTCTGTGGACTGTCCAGACCAAATGACAGATCGATCCTGATCCAATCGGTCCAACCGATCGATCCCATCTAATTTTGATAACCATGGTTAAAATTGCAAGATGCAACTAAAGTTTAGGAAAATAAGGAACATTGGTATATTTTCTCTATTTTATTTTCACTAAAAATTTTAGAATGCAATATTATTTTTCTTTTTACTAATATTTGTATCGTAAGTATTATTTTAGAATGTAATATTATCATTAACGCACTGCTACTTAAGGACGAATCGTTCGGGCTCTGCCCGAATTCGATCCTTGGGTATACAACAATCATTGGCCAGACTTTACTAACCGCGCGGCCGACTCAGAGATTAGTCCCACAGCGGGTCCAAAGGATCTAAGCTGTGAGGATACTTCGAGGGCTCATTCGATCCCAAAGACTAATTAGGATGAGTCCCAAAAAAAAAAAATAGTATGCTATTTTTATACTTATTAATAAAAGCAACAAATAAAAACAAAAAACACAGTGAAACCAAATGCACATTTGATTCATGTGCATGAAAAAAAAAAAGTAATTGAGAGGGAAGATCCCATTAAAGATGAGCAATCGGGGCTTTTCGACGGAGACTAATCAACGACGAAACTGGTGGATACTTTTTTTTTTATATATATAAGAAAAATTTAGGGTGAGAGGATGATGCCCCAGTTCAAGATAGGGAAAACCTTCAAACCCTATGAACACTTATAAAGAGATTTATATTTACCTTCCTCAGGAGACTAGTGAGATGCTTGAACGTGTAACCTGTCAAATATAAGACATTGTCATGCTCCATTAGACCAACCCCTCTGCGTTAAACGACTTCACACCTATAATATGATAACCAAGAAATATTGCCACATTTTCTTTTGCTATCCCTAATTTCTGCCGAAGATCCGTTAATGCAACTTTATTTCCACTTATACCAATTTATGAAATCAGAATAAAACTCATTATTGTTTCCAATTAGCAATTATTACTGCACAGAATTATATTTGCCTTTTGCACCGAATGTATATAACAGGCATTAGCAAAAAATGGGAATTGCAAAAATGAGATTTTGCAAGACAGTCCTGGATCACGTGCGAATCTAGTCACACACACTGAAGTTGAAACCGAAAGTGAAGTGTGGAGTGTGAAAGTCAAAAGGAAAAACGTATTCTACATCTTGCATTCCGAAAATCGTTGAACTCTGTACCTCAGAGCCACTCTCTCTTATACCGGATCCGAATTTTAATATGACTCGTAACTCCATTTTTCATTTATCTCAAATCTCATTTTCATAATATTCATAATAATATTAGTGTTAATGAACAATGATGGGAATGGCTTCTCTCTCTAATGTAATCCCTCTTTGTTTCTTTGTGTTTGGGAAATCCAAAGGTTCGAAATCAAAAGCACGTTCTGCTTCTGCTTCTGCTTCTGCTTCTGTTGCTGTTTCTCCGAGCTTGTGGCTGGCTCCGAACCCTAGCAAACGATGGGGCGAAGTCTTCTTCCTTCTCTACACTCCATTCTGGCTCACCCTTTGTCTTGGCATTGTTATTCCCTTCAATCTCTACGAGGTACCTTTTCTATTTCATAAAACCATTGCTCAATTGTTTTCACGAGTTTAATTTTGATACAGTTTAATTTTTTTTTTATACCATGAGCCAATCACAAATCATGTTCTACGTGTGTTTGATAGAGCTTAAACTTATTTAAGGTTATGAGAATAGCTTATAGAAAAAATTTGCGCAAATAATTTATGAAAATTTCTTTTTAACTTATTTCAGTAAGTTTGTCAGCAAAACTTATAAATAAGTTGTTTGTAAAGCTTATTGAATAAGTGCTTAATAAAGCTGTTTATGCACTTTTACCTTTCTAATAAAAGTCAAACATTTTTAATGATATAATAATTTATGATTGATTGACTTTGCAATAATGTGTATACCAATTAAATTTTTTGTCATATCATACATGCCTATTTATGCAATATAAATATAAACTATGGATAATTTTAATTAGTACGTACAGTCAGTCTAAAAAAAAAATAAAATTAGAATAGCACCCAATCATAAATTATTACATCATGAAAAAATGATCGACTTTTAGACAATTCAAGATCCTAACTCTAATAAAATTTAAATTTTTTTTAATGAATGTGTCTGTCTGTCGCTAAAAACATCATGGTACTTGGCAGAACTTCACAGAATTGGAGTATTTGCTTATTGGATTGGTCTCAGCTGTTCCTTCTTTCTTGGTACCAATGCTGTTTGTTGGAAAGGTATGTTCAAATACATTGTGCTAGAACCTTTCCTCTTCCCAAGAAAATGAAAGGTGTTTTCCTTGCATTTAGTTGGTTTTCATTACTTGTGAGTTGTGACTTGACACCCCCAACCACTTTTTACAGTAATTTGTGAATTGGAGGCTGCTAAATATATACTTGCTTCTCTTGTTGTTGACACACTTTGTGGTATTTATTTAAAAAAAAATTGGTCAAGAACTAAGGTTTTATTGTTGTCTAATATCTTTAGTATTTGCTCACTCAAAATAACCTATCTTCCTGCTGGTATAGTCGATGTGTAATTTTTTGTTCAAATTTTGCAGGCTGATAGAAGCATGCCTTGGAAGGACCGTTATTGGGTCAAGGCAAGTGTTTTTATGGGGTATAATTTTCCATATCTTAGCATTATTGTGTGACTTTTTTTATAATGAATGAAATGAAATGTTATTAGATGGGAATAGAAAAGTACAAAGGAAGAGCATAAGACAACCTCACAAAAACAAGCAAAAACAACTAAAACCCAAGTCACAGAGTCATGCAACAAATCATGTCATTCCCTCTGCATGTCTAACAAAAAGCACATGGGTAGACCACCAAAGGGATGCTAAAAGAGTAACCCTATTCCAAATAATGTCTAGAGTCGAAAAGGATTCATTGAATATTCTAATGTTCCTTTCTAACCATAAATACCAAAGAACAGCAAAAACAAAACACTGCCATAAAATTTTGCTTCTTTACGAAAGCCAAAAACTCTGCATTTAGTGAGGAGAAAACTATGCAAATCCATTGGGCAGATCTAAGACTCTTCAATGGTCCCAAACAACCTATTCCAAAGGAAATCCGCCACTAAGCAATGCGAAAAAAGATGGGGTTCAGTTTTCCAAATATGAACCACATTATGCACATATTAGGGGACAAAGTGGTAAGAGCTCAGTGCTTCTGGAGCATGTCATTAGTTTTGATCTTGTTAAGAACAATAGTGCAGACAAAAACTTTAACCTTTGAGGGAGCTTTGGACTTCCAAATGGGTTTAATCCAAAAGAAAACTATTTGTATTGTGAGAGTGAGTCAATAAAAAAGGGCAACCTGATGCTATGAAGGTGCTGCTATATGCAGGGTCTAGGGAAGGGTTGGATAGTGGGTCCGTAGGCAGCTTTACCTTGCATTTGCAAGATGCTGATTCCACGATTGTAACCTGTGACTCCCTTGTCACATGGAAACAACTTTAACCGTTGTGCCAAGGCTCCTCTTTAGTGAGTCAATAACTGAAAAAGAAATTTCACAAGTGAACACTCCCGAGGAATCAAGGACCCAAGTTCTTGATTTAGGAATAGAAGAAAGATGAATAGATTCAATTAAAAATAAACTAGACTCTATCTATTATTATGCAAGTTTCTAAAAAACTGAAAGTTCCAAGAGGAATTATCTAGAGAGTATATTTGAAAAACAACGGCAATATCACCAAAGTTGATGCCATAAAGACTTGATGCCATTATGCAAACCATATTTATTCTGAAAGACTTGATGCCATAAAGAGGATATTTGTATAGGAAATCACCAAAGTCACTTAGTTGTGAATGCCTTGTTCTTAGACACCAAACTACCGAGGCCCAACCCCTTCCTTCTTTTGTTGACAACAAACCTTCCAACTAACAAGGTGGTCCACTCTTGCCTAGGATCTCCTGTCCTCGACCAATGAAAATCGCATGTGAATAACTCTATTGGGCTGTCATTAATAGAACCTTCCTCTTCGAGTCAGGGAGAAAGATTCCAAAATGACTTCACATTCACCAAATGATTTCACTAATTGTTACAATGGCTTATTTATACACTGCACATACTAACCAACTATTATATAACTATCATAATTAACTACTAACTAACAATATTTCATATCAGTCATTTAGTGTGACTGTGAACCTAAAATTTATTTTTAGTGATATTGAAGTGTTATTTTCTGCATTGTATTGTACCTTTAACTACACATATTATTTTTATTGATGAATTCATATATATTTAAAATAATTTGGTTTTTTTGGACATAATAGAACTAGGCATTATCTGCTGTGCCGAGTTTGCTTGTGTTGGGGGTTAAATCCCCCCATTCTCCCTACCCCTTAGGTCCCAATAAAGGCCTCCACAGAACTAGAACTAGCCAATAGCCATTAAAGTCATTGAAGTTGTGACAAGTGAGTTATACTTTAAATACACCTTTTTTCATTTTCTTGTTGCCATTCATCTTGTATTTGCTTCTTAATCTTAATAAATTTAGAAAACCAGTTTGAATCCTAACTAATAAAGTGAAAAGGTAGGTTTTAGTGTGAAACACACCTTTTAATCTCGACAGCACAAGAAAAGGAAGATAAGAAAAGGCATGACTGTAAGAATTGTGTGAATATATATCCATTTGTGGCATTCTTGATTGAAAACAAAAGGATTCCCTCCTGACAGAAAACCTGTAGGACATACCTTCTTGTTACCCTTAGGTATTGTCTGGTAGATGTGTCAGAACAGGACAGAACAAAATATATGGGTTATGTTCTGTGTTTGGTGTATTTTATAAATGGAACAAAACATGACATGGTTTAATAGTAGAACATTTTGGTTCCACTGGAAGGTGTGGAACCAAAAAGATCGAACAGAACATCCTGTTCCTTTCTACTCTGTCCATGCACCAAACGCTACCTTACTTTCCAAGTCAAGATCCAGAAACGAAGGGAAGCTAGTCCCTCCGGCCAGAAAGGGTGATAACTTGGATTGTGATTGATGCAATTTCTTGTGTATTGATTAAGGGCTTTGAACTTTGCAGTACCCTTTCATTTTATATTCCAATGTAGTTGTTCTGCATTATAAAATGATTTTAATGCTGATATATGTATTTATTAATTTTTTGCATTATGAAAAAAAAAAAGGTACTTACTGCTCATCCTTATTATGGATCTATTGGATCGGTCTAATTACATAACTTGTTTGTCTTTAATCAGTCAACCTACTCACAGCCTAACATGTACATTTATAATGCTGACAGGCCAGTCTCTGGATAATGATCTTCAGTTATGTTGGGAATTATTTCTGGACTCATTATTTTTTCACAGTTCTGGGTGCATCTTATACCTTTCCATCATGGAGAATGAACAACGTAAGCCAAGAACCTATAAATTATCTCTCGGTGAGGCCACATACTCTTTATTGAATTGCTCTATTTAATGGTGGCAGGTACCACACACAACATTCCTGCTCGCTCATGTTTGCTTCCTCTTTTATCATGTTGCATCAAACATGACACTGCGCCGATTACGGCATTTTACTGCTAATATGCCAGAAAAAGTTCAATGGGCTATTGATGCTGCATGGGTTCTTGCTCTGTCTTACTTCGTAGCGTACCTGGAGACATTAGCTATTTCCAGTGTATGTTATAACAAACCATTCTGCTGGTCACTTATAATTAAGATCTTTGTTTAGTCATGCTTCATTTTGAATAGTTTCATTGATTGCAATTCATAATTTTGAGGTACCGAAGCATTTAGATATTCCTTATTCCTTTTTATTCAAGTTGATCTAAGATTTTATTTATAAAATATATAATCCTAAAGCCTAACCTGACGATTTGAGTTTCAATGCATTTGTACAATCCAGGGAATCCACATTTGATGTTCAATATTTTCTTGCTTCTTTGGCATCACGGCTCCTCCTTCTGTGCTCTGTGTTAGGCATATCATCTTATACAATTCTCCCATTATTTTTATTTTATTTTATTTGAAAATTTCCCTAGCCTCAAGTAGATATCCTGATTCGCTTCCTAAACTTCTTGAATTGTTATGATACATGATTTCCCATATTGTTACACATTTTTATACTTGTCTTTTGATAGCTCAAGATATCTTGTTTGGTCATGACTCACTAATTGTTTTGAATATTTATATGGATTGAGGTATCAATATCATAGCATTTAGATGTTCCTTATTCCTTGTTGTTCAAGTTCGTCTGAGGTTTTATCTATGATAAAATGTTCCCAAAGCCTAACCTTCACGTTTGAGTTTGGACATGTGTAAATACAGTATCTTGGGATCCACGTGAGTTGCTTTGACTATTCTACTTTGAGGATCTCACTCTGTATTTAACGTTTGCATTGGTTTATTTTCCAATTAGTTGTTCTAATGTCTTTATTAGTCTCCTCCTTCGTACTTTCTCTCTTTCTTGTATAATATCTGCTTCATAAATTTCTCTTGCTTCTTTTGAGCTGTTGAACCTCCATCTCTTCCATGTATTAGTCAAATCATCTAAGGCAGTTCTCCCTCATTTTTTCTTCCAATTGAAAATTTTGCTGCCTTAAAATTGATTTCTCTTCCCGTATTCCTTGAAACTTTTCCTACCTTCAAGATAATACATACTTTCTCATATTTCTTAAACATTTAAATACTTGTGCTTTGATAATTTGATATTAGTGAGCATGACATCCTGGAGGACAGATTTGCCATTATGCTTAGGGTTGATGCTTATATTTTGATCCTGTAAGGTGCATAATTCTTGATGCACTTATAGCTAAATGTTAATTTAAAAGATATTTCTTTGTCTTCATGTTTCCATTAGTTTGTTGCTTTCGTAATTTTTTTAATATAAAGCAGTTCTTTGGTGTAACCCATTGTGATCTGAAATCCTATTGCAACTTCCCCACTCGTAATTTTTTTGAGTCACATGATATATAATACTAGTTGAACCTTTTTATACTTTCATGGTTTCACCGTATCAGAAGCCAAATGAGAGTCTCCTAGTTTTCTATATTTTTTTAGTCCTTAATACTTAAATATCTTTCAGGGTAGATCACGCTGAGATGTTATTTGGAACCATTTCTTCTATTTTTAAACTTTGCTCTGTCATTCTTTGGTTACCAACTTTTCACTTTGGAAAAGCAATATATGGAGTGGGCCTGTAATCACTTCATTCTTTTGTGGACAACATAAGTTTCTAAGGGTGACCTTTTCAGTTTTTGTTTTATTGGAGATTTCGTGTTGTTATCCTATATTCCTATGTGTAAAATAGCCTAGTGAAATGCTAAATTTTATTCTTAGCATTGCAGTTGACCTTCAATATGAAATGCATATTTCTCAGAATGATGATATGTATTGGATGTTTGCAGTTCCCTTATTATCAATTTGTAGATCGAGAATCTATGTACAAAGTTGGATCTTTGTTTTATGCCATCTACTTCATCGTAAGCTTCCCAATGTTTATAAGGTAAATTTTTAACTAGCAATTAATTGAGTTGCCTCATTCTGTGTTTGCATTGCTTTGAATTTGTACCCTTTGTTTCTTTGGAAATAAGTACTTGCAGAACCTACCACGAGAAAGGGAAATATGTCAATGTTGTACTACTCTCACTCTTATTGACGGCGATTCATGTGAATATGCAGGATTGATGAGAAACCTGGCAATAAATGGGATTTGCCAAGAGTGGCTGTTGATGCTTTGGGTGCTGCAATGCTGGTCACAATATTACTTGATTTGTGGCGCATCTTTCTGGGACCTATTGTTCCGATCTCAGACTTAAAACAGTGTCCTCAAGCAGGATTAGTCTGGTTTCCAGGACACAGCAATCAAACATGAGAGTTTACATGAATAGAACCCACAAGATGGAAAGATTATTGTCTCCATGACACACCGACGCAATCCAAAGTAGATTGTTATATGGAGAATCTGAAGAAGAAACCAAAGACAACCTTTGTAGAGTTGTAGTACTAGTAATGCTGGCACTGTCAAATCACTGATCAGGTCAATATTGTGTTTCTAGTGCTTTAATGTTGCATCAGGAAGCAGTCGTGACTCCGTTTGTTTTAGATTTTGATAGAATTGATTTTGGAGGAATTGATTTTGAAAGAATTGATTTTAAAAAAGTTGAGTTTAAAAGAGTTGATTTGTGTTTGGTAATGATATTTTAAAAGTGAGTTTAGAAGAATTGATTTTGTTTGGATGACAAAATAAAAATCACTTTTGAAGTGTAAATATAAAGAATTTTGTGGGTTCCATACCTAGGATCAATTTTATTCAACAGAAAAGCTAGAAATTTTTACTTCTCTTAAAAGCAATTCTACCCACCTTTAAATACACTTTTATCTACCATGAATTTCAACCAAACAAGATTTCACATTCCAAAATTGATTATTTTGGACTCAAACGGAAGTTTGGTGTAAAACAAACAAGCTTGTGTTTTTGTGTTTTTGAATTACAGTCTACAAAACTGAGTTTTGATGTTTGGTTTTGATTAAAAATAGATTTGTTGTAAAGTAATTTATGTTTGGATACTTTTTTTTTTATAGTAATCTTGGTAGAATGAATATTGTTTGGACACATTCAATTTTGCAAGGTTATTATTATAGTCAAAGTATTGGTTAAATACTCATAACTGAGTTTTAATTAATGGAGAATTGAAAATTTATTACTTTTTCTTAACTAAGGTTTTGACACCAAATTCACCTACAGATAATTGATTTTAGCAAATTTGTTTTAAAATATGTGAAACTCAGTTTTGACACTCTAAACCATGGTTTGGAAGTGTCAAATGCATGCTAGCCAAACTCCAACAGTTAGACAGAGGCTTTGGGATCATCTGGTGACTTTGAAGGAACAAATTATTTTGCTTTGGTTACTTTTGGGGGATTTCAATTAAATAAATCTTCTTTTGGAGGTAAAGGGTAGAGATTTCCATGTTTCCAAGGAAAATATTTTTGCAGGGATTTTAAATAAGGGGTTGTATTTAATTAGGATTTTAAAAGACTATTTTGGGATGAACAAGTTTTATAGTATTCAATTAAATAATCTAAACAAGGCTTGTGATATTCAATAAGAATTATTAGAATTTTTTAAAGAGGATATCCAAATTAAATGGTATTCAATCAAAGATTTTAATAAAAAAAGTATTTTGCTATTTAAAAACTTGTTAACTTCAATGGATTATTTTTTAACGTGGGATTACTTTTTTGTGGGAGGTATAAATACTAAACTCATTTTAAATCATGAGACTCTTCAAGATAATCTTTGCTTGACCAGCAAACAATTTCTAAAGCTGCAACTGTACCCATTGCTGTAGCTGCAGCTGTAGGACCTGGTCATACTTTGGGAAATGCCTTAGAAGGACATGATACACGATCATCTCCATTACAATTTGAAATAAATTTGAAATAAAATTGATCACATACATGATACACGATCATCTTTATGTGATCAATTTTAACCTCCACAGTTAGAATTCAGCCAAAAACAAAAAGAGGAAAAAGATGAATAAATGGAGACTAGTTGTTTGCAGCCATGAATTGGAACTTTTCATATTTACTGTGCACTTGTGTAATGGTACGAAGAAATGTAGATGTAAAGGTAGATATTAGTGTAGAAAATTGAACGGCTGGATGATGATTTTGAAGACCACCCTGTGTTTGTGCATGTATTCTAACATAAAAGAAATAGTGCTAAATCTTGAATGTTTGTTGTATGTGACAAGAAGATTTTAATGCATGCATGGTTAACATAACTTCAGATACATGGAGAAATGTTATTGAAGAAGACATGAAGTTACATCAAATTCACTATTAAAAGAATGGAAAAGTTGTATTGAGTTTTACTTTCTTTATTAAAATTTTCATTTGTTTGGTTTTTTTTTTTATGGACTCTTGTTTTGAATGTTTGCCAATCATTTATATGGTTCTTTCAAATCTTATAAATTCTTATGATATAAATATTTTAAAATCCAAACTTATAAAATCTTATCTTTTTTTAAAAAAAAATCTTATAAGTTATTATATTTCTAGAAGTCTTTTAAAATCTATCAAATCCCGATAGTCTTTTAAAATCCTAATTAACCCGTAAATGTAACTTACTTGTTCTTGGAGTGGTTGGAAGCAAGTTTACTTGGGTTAGCAAGTGTCAACGCAGAAGTCTAGTCTCCAAAAGGCTTGATCGTGGCCTAGTAGGTTGTGCTAAGTGTTTGTCTGAAACCTTTGTTGAACACCTTTGCAGGTTTCTTCATGGTGGGGTATGCCTGGTGCCTTGGTGTGTGGGAATGAGCTAGGTTTGGTAAATCTTAATTAGGGATTCATGTGTTTTTGTTTAGACGACAGAAGGGAAGCGAATTTTGAATCGGGTAAATTTGCAATAAAATTGATCACATACATGATACACTATCATCACCGTCACAGTTTAACATAAAATACTTGATAGAGGGTTGTTTTACACACTTTAAATACTTTAGGAATTGAAATGACTTTTTTAAACATTAGGGATTAAAGAGAAATGCTAGCAATACATCTTTTAATATACTATTTTCAACATACTCTCTATTATTGAATGAATTTCATGTGGGACCCACTAAGAGTGTGTTTGGAAAAGGGGGAAAAAAAAGATTATGCTGATAATCGAATTCAGAATCTGTTTTTGTTTGGGTCTGTTTACTGAAAAGTGATTTTAAAATAATCTATTTCGTTTGGATGATAAAAAAAAAATCACTTTTACATAATAAATTACGAAAAAGGGTAAAAAGTTATTTGTTTATATTAATAATATTTATGCTTTCTTTTTAACATTAAAACTTGTTAAAATCTTTAATTTTTTAACAAAAAATTAACAAAAAACTAATGTAAATAAATAATGAATATTAATTAAATAAATAATTAAATATATGTTAATTAGATATGTTGCAAAGTGGAAGAAGCGAGTGGAAGTGTAACATATAAAAGCAAAGTGGCTGATGCTGGGGATGGGGGCAAGAACGGAAAGTGGTTGTGTAGTGTAAAAAAGCTTTTTAAAAACCAGTTGGGTGGAGTAGCTGGAAGCAAAACAGCTGAAATGATTGTAAAAAAAAACTTTTTTAAAAAATCATCTTTGTACCTAAACATAATAATTATTTCACAAAACAGCTTAATCCTCCAAAAACAGCTGAATGAGAAAAAATTAATCTTTCCTAAACAAGCTCTAAATCATACAGACCTATTTATTATTTAGTTGGTCCCACATAAAACCATTCAATAATAGAGTGTATTAGAGGGAGTGTGATAAAAAGTGTGTTCCTGTCATTACTCGAGATTAAATTGTATATGATCCAAACATCATGGTGATCAAGCAATTTTCAAAATATATGAATATTAAAATGGTCTTGCTAACCGGTGCGCATTGATTAAGAAATCCAAAAAACAACAATGTTTCATGGAAAAACTAAATATATCATTTCTCAAAACAATAAATGCACAACTTTCCACACAAATTTTTTGTTTATAATTCTTTAACCAGTTAGCATTCTCCATATTAAAAAAGCCTTCAATGGTAAAAGTGTTCGTCAAAATACAAAGTTAATTGTTTTTTGAGTCTTGCTAACCAGTATCTTTAAGGGATTCCAAAAGAAGCAAGTTTTTATGGGAAAACTAAACATAACACCTTTCAAAACAATAAATATATTATTTTCCCATAAAGACCAACACTTTTGGATTCCTTAGCCAGTGCCTAACTGGTTATCATTCTCCTTTTTTTTTTTTTACTATTGGTCATATGTAATTTTAATCCGTAAAGTTTTAATTTGGGTGCACATTTGGTCCCCTTATTTTTTTCCAATGTTACAAATTCGGTCTTTTCATCCCATGTCCATCAATTTTCAATGATTAACAGATAGGAACCACTATTCTAAGCGCATAGAACCTCTGGTTGAGCTTCTGTGGTAAAAGATCTTAAAGGATCTATGATGGAACCAAAAAATGTCTCGAAAAGAAGAGACAAAACCAGTAAATAACATAGAAAAATCATTGAATCATGTTGAATTTGAGAGACAGATGAAAGAGAATTTAACCAGAAGTTTTGTGTGCTTAGAGGAGTGATTCCTTTATATTGATTATTGAAAAAAATGACAGATATTGGATGGAAGAACAAAATTCGCAAGTCGTAACATTTAAAAAATAGAGGGGTGAGTGTGGGAAAAAAAAAAAACTATAGGAACAATAATCGCACATAAGAGTTTTTTTTTTTTCAAACTATTAATTTGAGTGCTATAAATAATGGTGTCAATTATTGATTTTGGTGCACATTTTAGTCTGATTACCAAATAATTACTCTTATCCTTCTATCTTCTCCTTGCTCATCGTTGTCATAAATCCTTGCACTAATTAAAGTAACCGCTCAAATGGTGCACGGAATCGTGCATGACCAAAGTAGCGTCACTCACTCTATAGAGTAACACACTGTGCTTCATGCCTAACATAAAATAAAATATTAATAACAAGAAAAAGCGCTTTTTTTCCTAGGTTATCATCATCAGCTTCAATGAAAACTAGCAAGCTTGGTGACAATGAAGGTTAGTTCTTCATCATCGTATGCTTTTCTGTCTTGTTTTCAATTTTTTTTCTTCAATTTTACGAAATATTCTTTGCTTTTTGTATGATCATAGCTTGGACTCATCTCATGTATTCATCGGCTTGGTTGCTGGCGAAGCATGTTTAAGGTTGTTCGATATATAATATAAAAGTTAAGGAACAAATATTGTATAATCGAACTGAACCTAAATCACAAGCAAGGTTTTAAATTGTGATCGCCCCAACTTTACTTAACAATTGAAGTGTTGTTCCAAACTACAGGAATAACACAATGATTTCCATGCCCACAATCGCAATTTAAAACTATGATAATGAGTATATGAACAACTTCACCGTACTTTTAATATGTGGAATTGTAAATTTGTTAGATATGTTATAGGTGGTTTAGTTATTGCAGGACATGGATGTGAATTTCTAGGGTCCCCTGGTTCACTTCCATTTTTCTACATTCTAAGATTGGTTTTCTTTTTGTGAGGTTGCAGTTGCACTACTTTGCTTTTTCTTTTACATGAATATTGAGGTTGCACAACTATGCCATTATGTTTTTGAGACTCAATATCTGGAACCCTTTTCCGGACAGCACTGCAAAGTCTGATTTGGTTTTTTTTGGGAATCAAATGCAGAAGTTGATTCTTTGATTGTTCTTATCAGTATTTTTTTTTGAAGCAAGAAACAGAAATCAGCTCAGGAGGCAGAACCAGGTTTGTTTATGTTCGTCAAAGAAAGAAAACCAAGCCTGTAAAAGATGTGATAGGAAATGTTATTTCATCATTTCCATCTTATTTGAGCAATGTTCCTAGGAAAAAGCGAACAGAGAGAAAGAGAAAATTCAATAGCAAGAAAGCAGTCTCTAGACCCAAAGAAAGGCTGGACAGTGGAGTCTTTGATAATTACTTGGAGTGAGTTAAAGTCTCAATTTATAATGTAAAACAAGCAATATAAAAAATATAGCTTTGTTTCTGAATATAATTTCTGACAGGAAAATATGGAAGAATCTCTCAGAAGACAAGAAGAGGTGCTTTGCATGCCTTGACAGCTTATGGTTTAGCCTTTACAGGACTGCTTCATGCAAAGGCAAGGTGCTGTCTTGGATTAACAAAGAACATATTTTCTCAAAGGCATATGTTTTTGTTCCTATAATCTGCTGGTAAATGCATTCAAATGATCAAACCCCTTAATTGCCAAAGTGCCTTTTTAACTTGTTAAATACTAATCATTGGACATCATCCTTTAATATCCCAATCTTGTAGGGGTCACTGGTGCCTTTTGATCTTCTGCCATTTTGGTGAGGACTTGCAATCAACCATCAGATCGCGGTGCATATTGTTGCTAGATTCTCTTGAAATGGCAAACCCAAGGCGGCTTGAACCAGAGATAAGAAGGTGTTTCTTTGTTCAGCAATATCTATATCTATTTATTTAGATCATGCATTATTATAGGGGTATTTAAAATATGCATGCTTTTATCTTCATTTTCAGATTTGTATTAGACATTTATAAAGCAGGGGATAGGCCTGAGAATAAGAAACTCGTATCGAAAATTCCGTTATTGGTGCCAAAGGTAATTATAATCCCTTTCTATGATTTTCATCCCCAGTGTAACAAAATAACCATTGATTGAAGAAAAACCTTACTGTAGGTGCCACAACAAAGAGATGGTAATGAATGTGGAAACTTTGTCCTCTATTTCATCAATTTGTTTTTGCAACTTGCGCCTGATAATTTTAGCATTGAGGGGTACCCTTACTTTGTAAGTTTTCTCTTTTGCTGTTGTTGATGATTATTTGGTAAAGCATGCATTTTGATTCATCTTTGTTTGACATTGACATGCTGCAGATGAAAAAGGATTGGTTTACCTATGAAGGCTTGGATAGGTTTTGTGAGAGACTTGATTCAGGGAATTTTGACTAGACTGCATCTAACATACCTTATTGTTGATTGATTTACTATTATTGCATACAGGGTAATTGGGGATTTGCAGTCATATCTAGTTGTCTGATGATGTTGCTCTTTTCTATGTATATAGTTCAACTCTTTTGGAATTTCATTTTGTGCTAGAATTGATGTTTATAGTACTTGTTTGCTTTGCTTCTATTCATGTCGTAGTTAAGAGTTACATCTTTTTCTGATTTGGTAAGAGCAGTATTTATGTTAGCTTACTTGATAAAATTTGGCATAAATGTAGAGTTTAACAAATTGTTAATGAAGTTATTGACGATATAACGAAACTGGAATCTGAGTATCAACTTGATCTGTGTCCGTGGATAAGACTAGAAGATGATGAAAAAATTTTCTGCGAAATAGAAATTTACAGTCACATACTTCACAATGAAGCTGAAAATACAACTAAGAAGAAAACGGCATGAGGGAAATCAGTGCAATATGTCTTAACTTTTCATGAACTTATTATCTTATTTCTAGAACACAGTTTTTGGATTCTGTTGCTAAGCAGAACAAATGCCACATAATAGGGAAATATATGACACAAGACTAGAAAGCAGTGGAACAGTGTCAAGATTTCTCAATTCTCTTCTTGTTTAGAAACAAAAATAAGACATTGGAAAGGAATTCATAATCAATATGTGTAGATCTTTACGAAGGGTTGCAGAGAGAGGGACCGGTAAGCTCATTCAATTGCAATATTGGTCTAATCCTATCCTAGTGAGGTTGGTGATCGCATCATTATATGCACAATTGAAACATCAATGATATTTAAACATGAAAATTTGAAAACATTAACCAAACTTTATTAACTAGTGCAGGAACATTTTTTATAGCGGTTAAAATTGACTTGTAATGTCGGTTTCGGAGGTAATGTTGCTTTAGCCGATTAACTTGTAACGTCGGTTTTCCAACCGTTGTTGCAAGTTAACTTGTAACAGCGGTTTTACAAGAGTTTTTTTTTTTAAAAATAAAATAAAATTGGTTTGTTTCAGTTACACTGTACCTGCAATAATTCATAGATACAAACATAGAAGCATCCAGATTCACCTGCTAAAATTTAAAGATACACACAGTGAAGCTAACTAAGATCATCCAAAATTCAGACCAGATGGCAGAATCAATATTATATATATATATATATATATATATATATATATATATATATACACTTCGTACAACAAGAAATCATATATACAACAAAAATTGATCAAGCTAACTAAACCATGATCTATTACATACACAAACTAATAATATAAGTTCTAAGTACCTAAAACATAAATCTATGCATCGTGCTCAAAGTCTATATCTGCGCTCCATTAAGTCTGTTCCACCAAAGCCTGCACAAATTCAAATAGAGATTCAACATTAATTAAATTAAGTCACCAACAAAAACAAAAAATAATTAATTAACATGGATACCTAAAAAAAAAATTTAATTACACTATGGTGCAAAATAAATAAATAAAAAAAATGCATAACTTACAATATGGTCAAGTTTAGATCAATATCCCTTCATTATGATCATCACGAGTGGCAAGTACATCATCCACTACATTTTCCTCAATGAAAGTAGGCATCCGTGATGAGAAAGAAGGAGTCTCAGGTATATCAAGAGTTGAATCTTGATTTTCATCACTACCATTATTTTATGCATGTTTTTTCCTTGGAGAACCACTGACCACCTTTTGTTAGAAGGATCATTGATATAAAATATTTGTTTTGCTTGGGAAGCCATGATGAAAGGCTCTTCCGTATGACCAACCTTGTTAAGGTCTACCAATGTAAATCCTAATTCATCGGTTTGTACACCACTTTTACTGTCAACCCACTTATATTTAAAAACTACCATTGTAAATTTATTGTAAACGACCTCCTAAATTTCTTCAATGACTCCAAAGTAAGAGATGGGTGCCATAATGGGGTTTGTATCTTTTGAACTAGAGAAGTGCATGGACTCAGCCACAATCATAACCCCACTATTTTGCATGGTACTCTTATCATCCTGGGACTTTGTATAAAAGGAAAACTTATTGATGTCGTAACCCTCCAACATATGACATTAAAGTTAGGCCCATGTGCTAGCCATTTTAATGTATCAGAAGCAGTACTACCATCCTTCAGAATTTCTTCTTTAAACCATTGTAAGAAAGTCTTGCTGTGCTTGTTTAACAACCACTTTTCATTCATTCGAGGGTTTTCTTCCTTGACTTTCTTTTTGTGCTCACATAAGTAAGGTTGAACTTCATCAGTGTTATTCAATATATACAAATGTGCTTGAAGAACTTCCTCCCGACCCTTGCCTGTAACAGTTTCACCTCGTGTACCCTTACCTTCACATCTTCCATCATGACGAGACTTAGGAATCCCTGTAGGTTCCGTTTCAGAAAGGTAGTCTGAACAAAATTCAATACCTTCTTTTGCAACGTACCTTTGAACAATAGATGCTTCTGGATGTTGTGGATTCTTCACATTCCCTTTCAAGATCTTCATGTATCGCTCAACTGGGTACATCCACCTTAAATAAACAGGGCCACACAATCTAATCTCCCTCACTAGATGAACAATTAAGTGAACCATGATGTCAAAAAATGAAGGAGGAAAATACATCTCCAATTGGCACAAGATAATGGCAGCTTCTTTTTCCAACTCATACAACTTCCCGGGATCAACGACTTTGCTACATATAGCATTGAAGAATAAGCACAACCTAGTTATGACATGTCTAACATTTTTAGGAGCACAATCACGAATAGCCACGGGTAGTAATTGCTGCATCAAGATATGGCAATCATGAGACTTTAAGCCAACTAATTTCAGATCGCTCATTGAGACAAGCCTCTTGACATTTGAACAATAACCCTGTCGCACTTTGACGTCCCGTAGACACTCATAAAAACTCCTCTCATTTTTTTGACAAAGTATGACATACTAGAAGCAAATATATCCGCTTACCATCCCTTGACTGTGGAGCTAACTACTCTCGTATATCGATCGCAACCAAATCTAGACGAGCACTCACACCATCCTTTGTCTTGCCCTAAATGTTGAGAAGCGTCTCGATTACACTATCACACACATTTTCTCCACATGCAAAACATCAATACAATGTCTGATATCAAGTTTGCACCAATATGGAAGATCAAAGAAGATAGACCTCTTCTTCCATATGTTTTTCTCCGTAGCCTTCTTTTGAGTCTTTTCGAAGATAACATTGATGTCCTTCACCCATTGATAAACTTGTTCTCCATTTAAGGCCAGTGGAGCAGGTTCATTGTCCTGACATCCGTTGAAAGCTTTTTTCAATCTATGATATGAGTGATCACGACTGAGAAATCTCCGATGCCCAAGGTAAACTGTCTTCCTCCCATGCTTCAGTTGAGTGAAGCATGTGCCCTCTTCACATATAGGTAGGGGTGGCAAACGGATGGACCGGATGGATTTTGATTCGGATTATAATGGATTGGATAAAAATAATCCACCAATCTATTTTGATCCATTAAAAATTTATTAAAAAAAATCCAATCCATCCATAACCCATTTAATAAAAAACCATCCAACCCATCCATTAATCATCTTTGTATGGATGGATATCCAATCCATCCATTTAAAAATATATATTAAATTTATTTTAACAATTTTTACTTACTTTTAAAGTAATCTCTCTCACCCTGTCTCTCCCAGTATCCCCTCTCTCTCTCCGCTCCCTCTCTCCTCTCCCTCTCTAGTCTCTCCGCTCTATCTCCTCTCTCATTCTCTCCTCTCTACTCTCTATCCACTACAATCTTCATCGTCTTACTCAAGTAGCATCAAGTGGCATCAACTAAAACTGATGCACGCAAACTACAAAATTTTATTGAAAACATAGATAACGATGGACATGATTGAATCTAATTGAACTGTGAGTTTGAGTGTGAGTGTGAGGTAAAGGAAGGTGGAGAAGGCACAACGTGAGACCACCAACAGCGTTCATCTGACCCACACCCATGGTTTTGGAGTGGATAAAAATTGATCCACTAGTTTTTAGTTGTTGGTCCAATGGATTTTTTTAAAAAAAATTGGATGGATCATAAACCATCCACTAAAAAATCAATCCAACCCAATCCAATCCATTTGTTTTTTCTTTTACACATGGATGGATTGGATGGATTTTTTTATGGATGGATTGGATGGATAGTGGATTCATGGATCATTTTGCCACCCCTACATATAGGGCATGCTTTATGCCCCTTAATACTATACCCGGACAAGTTACCATATGCTGGAAAGTCATTGATGGTGCAAAATAACATGGCACACATCTTGAAAGTCTCATTAGAATACCCATCAACTACGTCAACACCTTCCACCCACATCTTTTTCAAGTCTTCAATCAAGGGACTTAGATAAACATGTAAGTCATTTCCTGGTTGTTTTGGGCCCGAAATCATCATAGATAACATCATGTATTTGCGCTTCATGCACAACCAAGGAGGTAGGTTGTAAATTACGAGGAGAATGGGCCATGAACTATGAATACTACTTAAGGTACCATACGGATTCATTCCATCAGTAGCAAGTCCAATCCTAAGGCTTCTTGGCTCATTTCCGAAATCCGGAAACAAACTATCAATTCTCTCCCATTGCACAGAATCAGCCGGATGGCGAAGCATTCCATCACGTATCCTATCATCTGCATGCCATCTAATGTTCTTTGCATCGTTTACATTAGCGAACAATCGCTTGAACCTTGGAATTATTGGAAGATACCACAACACCTTCGCAGGAGGACCCTTTGTGATCACATCACAACTAGAATCACCATCCTTCACTTTGTACTGTGATACCCCACACTTGGGGCAATCGTGCAACCCTTCATACACACCCCTATACAATATGCAATCATTAGGACATGTATCTTCTTATACTCCATATCCAACGGACACAATACCTTCTTCGCCTCATAGTTACTATCCGGCAATGTGTTGCCTTCTGGAAGCATGTTCTTTAACAACTCAAGCAATTCAGTAAAAGCTTTTATCACTAAACCCATTTCTCGCCTTCACACTGAACAATTTTAACACCGCCGACAACCGTGTATAAGTAGTGCATCCTGGATACAAAGGCTTTTCTTCATCATTGCACAAAGTATCATATACATTTGCTCCCTGAAAAGACTCTTGTCCAATATCACGGATCATGTCTTCTAGTCGATCATCCTCCATATCTACGTCAACTTCCTCAATTTGGGACACACTTGGCTGGTTTAACAAGTCATCACCATGCCATATCCATCTTGTATAATTCTTGCAAATCCCTTCACAAATAAGATGAGTACGTATTTCTTTAGCTTCACATTTCCTCATATTCACACATTTGACACAAGGACAACAAAACCTTCCATTACTATCAGGAAGATTTCTTTGAGCAAATTCTAGAAACTCTTCCACTCCTTTCTGATACTCATCACTTGTGCGTCTACTAACCATCCAACTACGAACCATAGCTATGTTCTGTAAATATACACACAACTACGATTAAGTTAAGGTGCTAAAGTAAGATGGACTTTAATGATATTTCCTTGCATCAATTATCAATACATTTCACAGGGAAGCATCTAAACCCTAACAAACTATATTATCGTCACCTTTGCAAATAAACAACCATGAGCATGAGCATGACCCATAAGCAAAACAACAGCCATAACAATATTTTACAAAAAACAGAACACACAGAACCATCCACAAAAACAATGAAACAGAAACGCATAAAACAGAAACAAAAACAACAGGCAAAAACTGAAACGCAAAAACAATGAAACAGAACCACACACAAAAACAATGAAACAGAAACAGCAGCCAAAATCACAAGAGAAAACAGAAACGCATAGAACCACATACATGTTCTTCAATGAAACCAAAAACAGAAACGCAAAATAAAAGAGGGAAAGGGAGAGAGAGCTTACAAATGATGAAAAAGCAGTAGGAGTAAGAGAGGACGAAGTGGCGTGAGTGAGGGAGGACGAAAGAACAATGGTGGTCCTTCACGGTGGCGTGAGTGCGGGAGGACAAAGAAACAAGGGTTGAAAGAACACTTGAGTGGTAGGGCGCGGGAGTGAATAGCTAAACTTGGGTTTTCATATGTTCATATAAAGACATGTAACGTCGGTTGCAATTCCAACCGCTGTTACATGTCACTTGTAATAGCGGTTGTTAAACGACTGCTATTACAAGATTTTCCCTTCACCAAACTTCTGAGAATTGCTCACTAGTAACAACAGTTGTGTCAAAACCGCTGTTACAAGTCACTTATAACATCGATTTTCATACAACCATTGTTACAAGTGTTTTAAATGAACCAGATATTTATGATACTGCCACTGCCTATTTTGTTACATCGATTTTTAGCTAAACGATGTTACATCCAGCGTTACAGGCATATTTTCCACTAGTGATATATCATTAATCATAAACTCGACAATATTAAATATCCAGTCATCTATTCATACACCTAGACCATATTAACCATAATTTGTATACCTGTTAATCATGTTGTCTAATGTCTAAGTATACAAATAACATTTTTGCTATCAGAAACAATCCACAATGAAAAGGGGATGATCCCCAAGTTCCAAGCAATGGTCAACGCAATGTCCAATGCATAATGATATCCCTTTCAATGGATAAGGGGAGTCCATGAACTTTCTGCTACAAATATATGTAGCGCAATTTGTGAAATTCATCGGTGTTTCCATGGAACTTTTTCTCGCTTCAACGAATCAACACACATTTGTATGCTGAGTCATGTCTAATTAGATGGTTGTGTTCTTGTTCTCCATAAAATAAAATGATTTGGACATATAGAATAGATTTTATTTTAAGTTGAAATACATGTTTTAGGACGGGTTAACAAAGGATACATAGGTGCGTGAGTAACGGAAGAATGTAGGGTGGTTGTGCACAATCAACTCCCCAAGTTTAAGGATCCCAAGAGCTTTTACCATATCATAGGTCTCAATTTTGGGAATGAATTCCCTCATGTCACATACGTCACCCGCCCTACACTCCAAAGGTGACCAAACCAATTCTAGTCACTTTGATGTCTGTAATTGCCACCTGCATTGCTATCACTATTGTGAACCCTTGTTCTAATCTCATGTCACGCCTCCCTTGTTTGTGTGATGGTCATGAGGTTTAATCATTCAACAAGTTATGTATATAATCATTCAACAAGTTTTGGACGATGTTTGAGGGTTAAATGGAGGGAGGGTTGAAGCGAATTGGGTTACTAGGGATTGATTACTGAGAGATTTTAAGCGATAATGTTATGCACATGACTCGAGACCACCCCACTTGAAGCAAAAAAAATGGTATGATATTTTCTCATAATAAAAAAGATACGAGACGAAATGTGCAACTGATTCATCAACATGCCATTTTGCTGCCATGTGGCTAGTAGACATGTGTCGTCTCATCAACTTGTTAGTTTTTGACGGCAAACCAAAGAAGGGAATGTTTTTACCCAATTGAAAAATATGAGGATGAAAATCCAATAGGTATAGCTCAGTTGGTTGTGCTGGCTATGTTTGTGGGGAGGACTTAAATCGAATCCCACAAAACACATCTTTGGGAAGATGTAAAGAATCTTAACTTTGACTAGACACTTGAACATATATTAGTCTCATAGAAGGTCCAAATGATCTAAGTTTGTGAGATATGTGGACTTAACAAGGAGTCAGTGAGGACAAAATCGAATAGGAAAAGTAAAGAGGGACAAATCTGCATAATGGAAAAAATGAGGACAAAAAATCCTGGCCCTTGATTTATCTCATTAACATGTCAACGGTCGAAACCATCCTCCCGTTTCGCCGCCAGAACTAGCAGAAGCTGGGTGCGCTTGTAGCTTCGGAAAAAAGAGAAAACGTTGGTTCGTCAAAATCGTTGATGGAAGAGAAAGAATTGGAAGTTGCAGTGGTTAACAAGGTTGGAGAAGTAATATCAGCTATTAAGAATGCGAAGCACGTTGATCAAGTCATTTGCGCTCTTCACTCCATAGCTTCCCTCCTTTTCCCTCTCGACCCCACTGTTCTCTCAGGTTCACTCCTATGCCTAATAATTCCTCCCTTTTTATTTTTTTTGAATTGATTTGAATGAAGAATTTGATTTTGTATCCGACTTTGCAGGTAGCGTTGATGAGAGTTATCGAGACCAGGTTTGTGTCATTCATGAATTGGAACCTTCTTCATTTACATTACATCTCTTCATGATTTCATGTTTCTTCTTGTGGTGTGTTTAGGTCTTCGGTGTGAAAGTTCATTCTGCAGAAGAACGAGATGATTGGTGGCATGCGTTTTACCGAGGAGTTGCTTTTCCTACACTCGCTAGGTTCTTGTTACTTGGTAATGTTTTTGTGCTATACATTTTATCTTTATGGATTAAGAGTTTAATTTTGATACAATTTATTTGTTTACACTATCAACCAATCACAATTCATCGCATGTGACTTATAACTTGTACAATAGTTAGAATGGGACTCAACATTTTTGTGACGTGACAATTTATGGTTGGTTGATAGTGACACTAAGAGTACATACCAACTAAATCCAAATGTTATTTTATTTTATTTCATTTGAATTTTTTGGTTTGGAAATGCATCAGTGTAATTTTTTTTTACATTATCCATCAATCCTAAATTACCACATCATTAAAAATATTTGACTCTTATCGTAACTATCATAAAAGTCATACATATGATGATTTGTGATTGGTTAACAGTTTTGTGATTCGTTGACAATGTAAAAAACTTTATATCGACAAATATCAACATTAAACTCTTGCATTTTACTTTTCCTCTTTTTCTCATATAATATGTAATTTCATGCAGATGTTGCCCCCAACTGGTTGGCTTGTTTTCCCTTTTCAGCACAGAAACATGTTTATGATGTTTTCTTTGTTCGTGGACTTGTCACTGAGGTGGTGCAGATTTTGGTTCCTTTTCTGCAGCAGAATGGGATCGAAGGTCTTGATGTTAATGTTGTCCTCTCAAATTCTGAAAGGCATGAATGTTTATATTGTGCAATCTCTTAAATGTAGTTTTCTCTGCCTTAAAAGTCATTAACGTAACACTTATTTATAGACATGAATGTGCTTAATTTGGTGTAAAGCAACAATCCAAATTAATTTATCATTGGGAAGACCTTATTCAGATTTTAACATTTGTGACAGATTGCTTGTACTGTGTTTACTTGAAAATAATGGGGTGCTCCAGTTAGCAAGAGAGTTTGTTGGTTCTTCTAAATTGAAAGGTTTTACAAATGAGCGGATCGATCCGGCTGTATCCAGGGTGGCACAGATTGTTGCATCTATTCCTGACAAAGCAAGAATGAACTCCCCGACTTCATTGTCATCACAGTATCCTTTTTCTTTTCTTGGTTTAGATAGTTTATGGGTTCTGTGTGTTGACATGAATTTGCAGTTATTTTTACTTGATTAGCATACCTTGTTGTTTAACTATTTTGATTGACTGAATATGATATGGGGAGGATTTTGTCAGATTATATTATCAAGGTTTTGAGATCCTTTTTAAGCACTTCATGTTTTTTCTTCACAAGAGTATCCAGTTTGTTCTTCAAGAAAATTGTTGTCCAATTACTCTACCTGGCAGAAGAAAGAGAGATGATTTTGCCAGAGAATGTAGATGCCTTGGATGAAATGGACCAAAACGGTGCACTGTTTTTTGTAGGGGAAATGTTTTCTCGCATTTGTCGTCGGGGCTATGGTGGTAAGTAGAAAATCTCAGACACTGGAGCAGTTTTTTTTTTATTTAAAATACATATATTAGCTAGTATCATTAAATTACTTTGAAATAATTATCAGCCTTTGTGAAATAAATTATGTTTGCTTCATATCAATTTTTATCTTCTGAAAAACCAACTCTCTTCTTTCTTTATAAATATAATAATAAGTTTGGAGCCACAATATTTTGGAATTGTTGTTCCATTTTGTGAAGAAAACAAAAAAGGTATGTTGTCTTACAGGTTAAGTGTGACGTGTGTTATAGTTTGCTGAAGGCATGTTTAGTTTCTTATTTGAAACATTTGTCTGTGAGCTATATGACACAAGTAAATATAACCTAGTAAATCAATGTGAAATTGACATTAGTACCGAGTTTGTCATGGTTTGAATGCATCGTTGTAAGTGCAGTAGCACATGGTTATGGACCACTATAAGTTTGTATTTTGTAACCTATTAAACTGTTTAACATCTTGAAAATTTTCACCTAAATTATAAAGATGCTACTTGGTGTTTGTATCTAATTTCCTTGGATGTAACGTGACATCACTTGGCTAAGCAGGAGCCTGAAGTGACCTCCCAAGTCCCAACCAACATGTGATTGGAGTCCTTAGACGTAAATGTTAAAACAACCCTCTAATACACTTCCGGGTAGTACTTGAAAGTTCAATTCTGGGATTTTGAAAGCAGTATATATTAATTTTGTTTGTGTACTACTCAGTAGTGTAGAAGTCAAGCTAAATTGCTAATGTATGGACCAACCAAAACTATTCTAATCTTTTCAAGATCAATGCAATCTTATACATAATCCATGATTTATAGCTTGTTCATAACAAATAAAATTCTCACGGGTCATGACAGAGTCAGCTTAGGTAGTTTAATTTTGAAAATTGACAAGCCTTAGTGTGTGTTTGTTTTTCATTTGCAAACTTAAGTTTGCCCGACGCAACAATTTTCTCCTTTCACTTTGGATCCACTTATTTTTTTTTAACCAAAGTGTCATTCCAAACGGATGTTTGTCATTGCAAACGGAAATCAAAACATAGCCTTAGTGGTTAGGCATCTCATTGTTTTAATGGATTTAGAACTTCTTTGTAGGAATAGAGATATAATATTTCTTATAATGAAATAATGATCTGAGAAACAGCAAGCATTAGGTTGAAGTTAACTGCCTTATGACTTTTATCCCATGCTTAATGGAAAATATAGTAGCACTGCTTTTAAAATTGCTGAAAGAGACTAGTGCTGTCAAGTTGGTGATCTGCAGTTGTGACTGTTATCCTAGGCCATCAGTGTTGTGTATTATAATTGAATTTGGTCTGGACTAGCTGTTCAAAGTGAACAAGACTTTTCCTGATTGAACCTCTTGTAGATCTTCTATCAAGTGAATTAATACCCCGAGTTCTAAGGCTTGTCAACTGCTGCTTATCATCAAGTAATGATTCAGTTACTGCAAAATTGCTCGAGTCAAAACCAGAATCTATGTTTTGGTTGAGAATGATGGAATCAATTAGGGATCCTTATACTATGGAAAGAATCTCTGAGCAGATTTTGCATCAGCTAGCAACTCAACATGCAAATGATGTTCAAGCCTATTGGGTTCTGTGGCTGTTATTCCATCGAATGTTTAAGCTTCAGGCTTCTTTCAGGTTAGTGGAAATTTAGTTAGTTTTGCCATTTTTCACAGATAATCTGGAATTCATGCTCCATTTTGATTGAGGGAAAGAAAACTAACAAAATAATGAAGAGAAAAGTAAAAGGGGGATGACAGTAATTTAAAATTTTAAAGTTTTCTTCACAGATTTCTTCTTCACTTCTAATTGACTTTCTTTCCCCCTCCCCTGTTTCTCCCCCTCAATCCGAACTTAGTTTAAGTACAAGAATGTATAATAAGGACTGCTTTTGTGTGGGATACCATACCATGAATTGGATTAAAATTATTGATGCATGCGGACCTTGCAATGAGTGGGTCATGCAGGTGTAGCCTTTTTTATAATGTCTTTGGAAAGTAAAACTCTTTAGTAGATATCTGACAGGCACTGTACCACTTCAGTGCTGGGGAACAATATGATAGAAACTTTTAAATGTTTATGCATGAAATGTGTTTTGCTTTTGTTGTTGCCATCTCCTCACATTTTTTGTTTATTGTTGAGATTATGTCTTTGAACTAATGCACACATATTAGATTATGTAGGCATTACAGGGCCATCATGAGCAGTTTTTCCTCACTCTGTTTAATATAGAATAGTACTGATATATCAGTATTAATGTATATGCTTATGAACTTTGTTTTGCTATTGTTCCATGGCTTCTCCTTAGGTCCATGTTTGTCGAGAAATTCCTGCTCTGGAAAGTATTCCCTGTTAGCTGCCTGAAATGGATCCTTCAATTTGCTGTTCATGAATGCCCACCTAGTACCCCCTTATCAGGACATAATCGCCCAGGGCTTTTCAACACAGTCCAACATCTGCTGGCAGCATGGTCTAAGAAAGAGTTTGTGCAAACAGCACCTATGGAGCAGCAAGCTTGTATCCTTTTTCATCATGCTAATATACTGAAAAGCATGTGGGGATAGAGGGATACATAGTTTCTGTTTGATGTGAATTAAAAAAGTATAGTGCTAGAGACTACCATTGTGGGGGTTTGGAGGATAGTCAGATGTATGTAGCCTTACCTTTGTAAGCGGAAAGGATATTTCCGCAACACAAGTCTACAACCCATCATCACCAAGTCACGAGGCAGCAACCCTACTGTTTTGTCAAGGCTCACCCTTTTCCTATTTGATGTAAATTGCTGCATTATAATTTTAACAATTTCTTGTGCTTTTTCCCTCTGAGCATTCCCTGGGGCTCGTGCCATCTTTATTATTGTGATGCATTTATTTATTTATTTATTTATTATTTATTTATTTTCCTATATTTATCTTAGATATATCTGCAGCCCTAGGCCTTTCTCTGGAGACAATGTCCAAAGAAGAATTGGATGGGATGAAGGATGCCTTGCACTTGATTCTTCAAGGAGTTAGCTGTAATTATTGTTTACTTAATTGTTCAGTTTCTTCATAATAAGGTTTCAATTAGGGTTTTGGAATTGGAACTATTACCAACCCTTAAACCTTCATAACACTACTTAAGTACCATGCTCTACCCAAAGGATGGATGTGGTAGATCTGGAAACAATTGATGAGTAATTTTGGGCCTTCCAGATATAGAAATGGCTCCTGTTTAACTTCTTGTATTATTTTCTGTGTCCTGCAGTCAAGTATGCCAACTCTATCAAATTTAGCTTGTCTTTTAAAGCATATGCTTGCAATGATTGCGGAGTTGTATACAAGCCTTCCCAAACTTTCATTTCCCTGCTACTCAATTGGGAATTTTTTGCTGTATTAGAAAGTGAAGTTGAAGTATACAGAAACTGATGTTCTGATTAAGTTCCTTTCCCCGGTTCTCTTGGTTTTTCAAGAGGTACTGGTACCTTTGAATAAACTCCTGTAAGATTCTGACTGGTGTTTAACTTACCGAGAGTGTTTTCCTATCCAGGCCAACCTTCCTTTTTTTTTATTTTAACTATCAACAATTTAAAATATCACTTTAAAAGTTTTCATGTTTGCTAACAAGCCATACTTCTGGATTTTTGCTAGTCATTGTATTATATATTCATCAAGAAAAATCCATATTGCAAACAAGATGGAATAATTTGTATTAGAAATGTGACTGCTTTGCCGAACTCCCTTTTTATGGGTCCATCTTCATCTCCATCTCCATCACACTTTCTTATAAATATGCTTAAAAGTGGATTGTCATCCCTTCTTGCAGAATTAGTAGTTGACATTCATGTTCTAATTTTTCATGTATTCAGGTAGGCTGGAGAGTCCTAATCATTTAGTTCGAAAAATGGCTAGCAGTGTTGCTTTGGTGTTGTCTAAAATTATTGATCCAAAAAATCCTCTGTACCTTGATGATAGCTGCAATGGGGAGACAATTGACTGGGATTTTGGATTCACTGTCCCCAAGAAAGGGAATCTAGCTGCCTCAAATTGCGGAGAAAAAGGTGTTGAGGAAACAAAAATATCTACATTGTCAGGTCCAGAAAGGGACTCTGATTCACCTTCCAATAAAGAGAAAACCATTAGTGTAAAGGGCAAAAAGAAGTTATTGGACTTTAATGTGCTTGATCCTGATGAGATTATTGATCCAGCATCACTGAATCTTGAATCAGATGTTGATCAGGAGGATGATGATGATAGTGCAAGTGAGACTTCATATTCCTCGAGTGATTCATCTTTACAGCCATATGATTTGTCAGATGATGACTCAGATTTGAAAAGAAAATTTTCACAGTTGGCTGATGTAATTGCTGCTCTTCGAAAATCTGATGATGCTGATGGGGTTAGTCATTTGCACCCAGGACACTTTTTAGTTGCATTTTGAGTATCTGCCATATCTACACTTAATGCAATTTGGTTTCTCGTGGTTTAAAGTTTAATTGGTTCAAATGATATACTATTAAGCGTATAATGTAACATGAATAAAATTGTTCAACAATTACTGCAATTAGTATTAATTGGAAACAATTTGTGGTCCTGTGTGTGACTTGATGCAGTCTTGCCTTTGGCACAAGTTTCTTGGTATCCTACTTTTTCGTTAAAAAATAGATGTTTAATAGTTGTTATCTTTTGTTGCAGGTGGAAAGAGCTCTTGATGTTGCTGAAAAGCTCATAAGAGCATCCCCAGATGAACTGAAACATGCAGCAAGGGATCTGACCAGAACTCTTGTTCAGGTTCGTTGCTCTGATATATCTTTAGAAGGTGCAGAAGAATCAGCAGAAGACAAAAGACAAAGAGCATTAATTGCCTTGGCAGTCACCTGCCCATTTGAATCACTCGACACATTAATCAATCTATTGTATTCACCAAATGTAGATATCAGCCAACGCATAATGATACTAGATGTCATGACAGAAGCAGCTCAGGAGCTCACTGAATCAAAAATTATGAAACCCAAACATCAGACTAGTTCCCTTATTTCAGTCGTTTCAGATACCCGGCCTTGGTTCTTGCCTAGCAACACAGGGACTCCTGGAGCTGGTTCCTGGAAAGCGGTCTCAGGAACTGGAACTTTGTTGAACTGGTCAAATGTCTATGAGAGGGAACTTCCCCCAAAACCTAATCTGGTCAAGAAAGGGAAAACACGCAGGTGGAGCCTAAGATCTCCTTCTGCACAACAAAACCTGATGGAGAGTTCATATAACAAGTTTCCCATGTATGCTGCTGCATTCATGCTTCCTGCCATGGAGGGGTATGATAAAAAAAGGCATGGTGTTGACTTGCTTGGCAGGGATTTTATTGTCCTGGGAAAACTCATCTATATGCTTGGGGTTTGTATGAAATCTGTAGCCATGCATCCAGAAGCGTCTGTGCTTGCTCCCTCCCTTCTGGATATGTTAAGATCCAGGTACTGGTTAAGATATTAGTTGTCTATTTGATTGCAAATCTTAGTAGGACTGACATAGTCTAATAAGTGCTTGTTTGTTTAAACAAACATCCGTTTGCTTGGTTGCAAACCTAAAAGCAAACAGGCACTTAATCTCTCCACCAAAATTGTGTCTGCACTCTATATGTGTATGTTAGTTGAATTGACAGTTTGGTGTCATTATTAGTTTTTTATGTTTATATAATTTTGTGTTGGTACTTTATTATTCTTTTTGTTAGTTTAACAATGCAGGAAAACTTATGTCGTTTTTGGTTTTTAAACTCCTACAGAGAGATAAGTCATCACAAGGAAGCATATGTGAGAAGAGCTGTCCTTTTTGCTGCAGCATGCATACTGATCGCTCTTCATCCTGTTTACATTTCATCTGCCTTACTCGAAGGAAATGTTGAAATTTCCACTGGTCTTGAATGGATTCGCACATGGGCCCTTGATGTAGCTGAATCAGACACAGATAGAGAATGTTATACGGTAAGCAAAGGATATTTGAAGCTTGAAAGAGGTTTAGAATCTGTCACCCATTTTTTTACAAGCTTTCCAATTATCTTTCCTTGTACTTTGGTATTATCAAAGGTTTAAATTTTGTTGAATGTGTCTGTAGTTATTTAATGGCGACCGGGTTACAAACATTTTATAGTTTAGGTGTATATGATCAATCCTTGATGTCGTTGGGGACTTCCATTTGCATATTTACTCTTATGATTCATGAAAATTTATTGGCTGTTAATATATTAATGCAGATGGCTTGTTCTTCCTTCTGATTGTCTCTAGGAATTTACTCTTAGCCCCTTTTATCCTGCTGTAGAGCCCTGCAAACCCCCTTTTTCACCCTTCTGTTGATTGGTTTAACTGTTCTGTTAATTTCTCTTATAGATGGCTGTGAAATGTATACAACTCCATGCCGAGATGGCTCTTCAAACTTCCCGAGCATTGGAGTCAGCAAGCAGTTCATTCAAGGCAAGTCCCGCTCTCCCTTCCGATGCATCCAAAGTGACAATTAAAATTCCCTACTTAAACAGGGACTAATGATCCTACTGGCTATTATGAATGGCCTCCCTCCCCCCGGTGTTCATTTAACTTTGGGCTGGTCCTTGTATTGTTTTTATTTTTTATTTTTAAATTTATCTTAGGCTTCTAGAGTTAGCAGTTGGTATGACACGGATGTTCATATAGTGGCTTCTAATGCATTAGAAATTTAATGATATTCAGTTTCACACCTTTCCTAATTTGGAGTCTCTGTTTTATTTTGCTCTCTCCTGTGATCATAATCATAGTCATAATTAGCTGAGAACCACCCACCAGAATGATGCAGTCAGGGGCGGACCCATGTTCAACTGAAAGTGGGCAGCAGCACCCAATGGAATTTATTTTAAAAATTAATAATACTTTTTGCTTTACTATTTTGCCCCCATGGATAAGAAATTTGCACCCAATCTTACTGCCGTATTCCCCTTTCTTGCGGTGAGGTTGATCATTAGGTCCGCTAGGGAGTGAAACACTAAAGTGGGTCTATGAGAGTGGTGGTGAGTTTACTTTTCACTTGGAGGGGCATTTATCTATCTGTTCTGTTTTTCTTTTCACTTGGTGGTTACTTTTCACTTGGAGGGACATTTATCTTTTCACTTGGTGGATGTTTTTGGGAAGCAAGTAATGAAGGTTCCAGAATGTGTTGGAATTATCAAGGTTGGAGCAATAAACATGGGTTGGACTTTTGGAGAAATAAACATGTCTTGAGCTTTGTAACAATACGGAATGTGCAAGGATTTTAATAAGGATTGTAATATGGGGTTCAACAAACAAGAATTTTTTTTTCCAAAATTAAAATGTATATGAATTAATAAGTGAATTTGAAATTGTTTCAAAAAAAAAAAAAGTGAATTTGAAATAAAAATAAATTTAAATAAAAGAATAAAAATGTGGGATCAATTTTGAAAATATATTGTCCCCACTGGCTCAGGGTCCTAGATCCGCCACTGGGTACAGTGGTACATCACCCACATGGCAGATTGTGGGCCAATCATTTTGCCATGTAGAGCATTTGACTTTTCGACTCAAGTAGTTTTTTTTTAGCAGTTAAAATATATTGTATTTGCATTTGGTATTTGCGTATATATTATTTTCAAAATACACCATCGCCGGTCACTACCGCTGGCAGTCACCGTCCACCAACGCCGGTAGTCGCCGTCCACCACAGCTGGTCACCGTCGTTGTAACACCTCATCTTAGTTACATCACATATAACAATTATACGCGTCTAATTATTATATGTGTATCAGAATAAACGAAACCTCCGAATGCAGCATCATAAGAATATATATATATATATATATATATACTTCATCATAACATACTCTTTATGCTTTAATGAAACTTCAGAAATATCCTTATAACATCAAATGATTTAGTGAAACATCATGAATAACATTTAGCATCATAAGCTTCAATAAAACATCATCATCACATAGAAAACTTCATATAAATGACTTCATAGCTTCATGGTATATGAAACATCATAAATATCATTATAACATCATCACAAATGCAGCATCATGAATAACCACAACTCATAGGGAATACATCCTCAACCTCATTGGTACGTGGGCTCACTACCTGATAGGGCATCCCACTGCCTTACCTCAATTCAATTGCCATGAAAATGACCCTCAATCTTACAATAAGCACATTCCCTTAACTTCATATTCATATTAACATCATAACATCATTCCCTTAACTTCATTTCATAAATAACTTCGTAATAACATCATAACATCATTCCCTTAACTTCAATTCATAAATTAACATTATAAAAAGAAATATCATTATTAACTTTATTCATCATATCATTCACGACCATCAACATTATTGTGATCTCATAAAAACATCAAGTTAAACATTATCTTCAAGCTTCTCATGAACACATCTTGTTTATAAATCATATAGCTTCTATAAAGCATAAAAACTCAACATTCATAATAACATCATAAGTCCCTAAGGACTTTCAGCATCATTGAAAACTTAGTTCATGATCATAAAGTCTCCTAAACGTATCAACTTAAAACCTCTAGCATCAAGTCTTTCTTTAAAACATATTTTTCATAAATCATAAACCTTTAATGTTTCAAATAAGTATATAACACTTGACCAACATCTAGAAAAATAGCTCAAAACATCAAGATATTGGTTCAAGCATTTCATCGAACACCTTAGGGATATTTCTTCTTCTTTCAAAATAGAAAGGCTTTTAGGGCATAGATACCCAAAATTCACATCAAGAATCAACAAAAGGATGAACAAATCTGTTATCCTAGGCTCCTTAGATTATTCTTCAAAATATATTCTTTAAAATAAACTACTTGAAAGAATAAATCTCCATAACATAAAAACCTTCAAACATAAACTCCTTAAATCTTCCATACAAATCATGTTCATGTATTCTGTATCATAAACATGTGATTAAAGCTAGATGGGTTTAAGGATTGTATTTCCTCACCTTTTATGAAGATCTTGAACTCTTGCATCTCTTCCTCTTCTTTTCTTCCTCAATCTCTTTGTTCTTCAACCTCCAAAATAGCTTGATTCTTCTTCAATCCTTGTTATCTTCTTGATTTCTTTGATTTTCCTTCATTTCCCATGTATTTCCCTTCATTTTCGCCATCTTTCTCTCTTTAGAAACGAGTTTTTGGAACCCTAGACCCATTTTTCGCGTTTCTGGTCCGAAACAGGTTTTTGATAAAAAATTTGTTGTCATAATCAATTACGAGAAAACACATAATCGATTATCAGGAGCAACATAATCGATTATCTGTTGTCTGTTTGTCATTTTGCTGTTCCAGATAACCCGTAATCGATTACACATAACAAGGTAATCGATTACATCACTAAAATTTCACTTTTTAACCATTTTCATCATCTCTAATCACCCCATATCATTCTTATGACTTAAACTCCAACTTAGATAAAGTCTTCAAAACATTGGGATGTTACATAGTCCCTTCCTTGAAGAAATTTCGTCCTCGAAATTTGATTTGACTTACTTCCTCATCATATTCTCTACTTCAGTATCCTCATCATTTTAAACTTCATTCATCAAATGACTTGATAAAGACATTGTTACTCTTTGTCACCTTTATTTTCCTCTAATTCTACAGATCTCTTTCTTTGTTTTAGACAACTTCTTACTTATCTTGTTTGTGGAATGATCTTCACCTGGTTTAAAAGATTCCACTGCTAGTTCCTCAGACCAACTCGAGCTAGGCAAAGCCTTTCCTTTTTAATTGTTGTTAATTCTACATCACTTCTGCTTGATTCCTTTAATAATGTTGCCTTAGTATCTATATCTTGAGTCATAATACATCTTCTTGGTTTTTATATATATTCAGTGTATTCTTATGACATGACTTCAGTGGTCTTTTCTTTTCCTATGCCTCCCCTCCTTGATGTAATAGGTCCTCCTTTGAAACTAAGTTCTTCTATAACATCCATGAATTTTACTTAACCTTTTTGCTCTTTGAAGTTTCTGTTCATGCTCTTGTATTAATGTTACACGTTTCTGCTGCGTCACTTTGATGATGGTTAACTAATTTACTTCCAAACTAAGGTTACTCGAGATCATGTTTGAGCATCAACTTCTGACTTCCTTTTAAGCAGTATGACCCTTTGCATCTTTGCTTAGCAAGCTTGTCATCAAACCTTTCTCGATGAATAAATAGCTGCTTTACAAACTAATTGTGGTTCTCATACACCAATTAGTTCTTTTAAACCTCCCTCGACTGTACAATCCCATACCTGCACAGTCTCAGGATTTCCTCAACTACACAGTCCCATACCTGTACAGCCTCAAGATTCTCCTCTTGATTCGTAAAGCCCTTAAAGCTAAGAAAACTTAACTTGCACCTCTATAAGTGACATTTCTGAGTTAGCCTATAGCAATAACCCTTAATTCATCATCATAGTACTCATGTATATGATAGTACTAATTGTCTCCATCTTATGTGTCACCTTTGCAAAAAGAATTAATCATTCATTTGCACCAACACATAGCTGATCAACTTTGCTCTTACCCTGTGCCCGTTCAAGAGAAATATGGATCCTCAAAGTTGCACTTGTACCATTTCGCAGGCATACTTGTACCCTAAAGTTTTGAAGCATTATCTCCTTACAGGTAACTCTAACATGGTTAACAATTTCACTTCTTTATACATCCGAAAGCTATACTTCAAAAACTTGTTGACTTCCTCATACTTCTACATAATGCCTTCATGTAAAACCTTTAGACCCCAGTATCGGTCACATCATCACACCCTTAAGAGGGTGGAACCTCGCAACACTACTTTTCCTTTATGTCTCACCCGCTTCTTCCTCTTTTCTTTTGGACAAGAGATCTTCAAATTTGATCTCAAGAGTTCCGTTAATCGTCTTTATTGACTTAGGACTTGTGTCCATCTTTCTTCAGATAAAACTGGTGTCTTAAACTCTTTTAGACAAGGGTCTTGACCTTTTACTTAATTTCCGATATCTAACTTCCTTTCTTTTTCTTGGATCTTAATCTCCTTCACCTCATAACCACTAAGAGAAACTAAGATATGGTTAACTAATTTCTTTTCTTCCCTTTTGCTCTTCTTCTATCACATCCATATTCACTTTAAATGCTTCTTCAACACCACTTTAACTTTCTTGAATCCAGAGTTTCCTTCGATCTCGAGCTTTCATCCTCTTTTACAAAGATTAGAGTTCATCATCATCATCAATATCTTCTTCCTCTTATATGCATCTAATTATTATTATATGTGTATCAGAATAAACAAAACCTCATATAATTCTTTAAAACATGATTTTGAAAACTTAATAAAAGCTCTTTATACAAACTCCTTTCTTTTAGTAAATTACATTTTTACATCAAAATACTAAAATACATAAACTTAATAACTTTGATATGTCAATGGGCATCTACCTACTTCTCATACTCTTCCATTCTTCATCATCACTTCCTCACGTTAATCTTTGCTAAAACCTGCATCCACTTCTAATTGCACAATTAAGTGAGACTATGTCTCAATGAGGAATTACAATCATTTAATAAAACAACAGTACAACTAGCCGAAGAACTCCGAAAAATCCCCTCAAGCTATCACCAATACTAAGAACAATAATATATATACTTCATCATAAAGTACTTTTATACTTTTACCTTAAACTTTATCATAACATACTCTTTATGCTTTAATGAAACCTCATAAATATCCTTATAACATCAAAAGCTTTAGTGAAACATCATGAATAACATTTAGCATCATAAGCTTCAATAAAACATCATCATCACATAGAAAACTTCATATAAATGACTTCATAGCTTCATAGTATTGGAAACATCATAAATATTATTATAACATCATCACAAATGCAGCATCATGAATAACCTCAACTCATAGGGAATATACCCTCAACCTCATTGGTACGTGAGCTCACTACCTGACAAAGCGTCCTACTGCCTTACCTCAATGCAAATGCCATGAAAATGACCCTCAACCTTACACTAAGCACATTCCCTTAACTTCACATTCATAATAACATCATAATAACATCATAATAACATCATAACATCATTCCCTTAACTTCATTTCATAAATAACTTCATAATAACATCATAACATCATTCCCCTAACTTCAATTCATAAATTAACATTATAAAAATAAATATCATTATCAACTTTATTCATCATATCATTCATGACCCTCAACATTATTGTGATCTCATAAAAACATCAAGTTAAACATTATCTTCAACTTTCTCATGAACACATCTTCTTTATAAATCATATAGTTTCTATAAAGCAAAAAAACTCAACATTCATAATAACATCACAAGTCCTTAAGGACATTCAGCATCATTGAAAACTTAGTTCATGATCATAAAATGTCCTAAACGCATCAACTTAAGCATCATCATCAAATATCTTTTAAAACCTCTAGCATCAAGTCTTTCTTTAAAACACATTTTTTCATAAATCATAAACCTTTAATGTTTCAAATAAGTATATAACACTTGACCAATATCTAGAAAAATAGCTCAAAACATCAAGATATTGGTTCAAGCATTTCATCAAACACGTTAGGGCTATTTCTTCTTCTTTCAAAATAGAAAGGCTTTTAGGGCATAGATACCCAAAATTCACATCAAGAATCAACAAAAGGATGAACAAATCTATTATCCGAGGCTCCTTAGATTATTCTTCAAAATATATTCTTTAAAATAAACAACTTGAAAGAATAAATCTCCATAACATAAAAACCTTCAAACATAAACTCCTTAAATCTTTCATACAAATCATGTTCATGTATTCTCTATCATAAACATGTGATTAAAGCTAGAGGGGTTTAAGGATTGTATTTCCTCACCTTTTATGAAGATCTTGAACTCTTGCATCTCTTCCTCTTCTTCTTTCTTCCTCAATCTCTTTGTTCTTCAACCTCCAAAATAGCTTGATTCTTCTTCCTTGTTATCTTCTTGATTTCCTTGAATTTCCTTCATTTCCCATGTATATCCCTTCATTTTCACCCTCTTTCTCTCTCTAGAAACGAGTTTTTGGAACCCTAGACCCATTTTTCGCGTTTCTGGTCCGAAACAGGGTTTTTATAGAAAAATTGTTGTCGTAATCGATTACAAGAAAACACATAATCGATTATCGTGTGTATAATCGATTATCAGGAGCAACATAATCGATTATCTGTTATCTGTTTGTCATTTTTCTGTTCTAGAGAACCCGTAATCGATTATACATAACAAGGTAATCGATTACATCACTAAAATTTCAGTTTTTAACCATTTTCATCATCTCTAATCACCCCAAATCATCCTTATGACTTAAACCCCAACTTAGATAAAGTCTTCAAAACATTGGGATGTTACAATCGTCGCCAACGGCGGCCGGCCACCATCCATGTATTTTATAAATATTAAATACGCAAATACCAAATGCAAATACAATACATTTTGACTGTTAAAAAAATACATGGCCAAATGATCCACATGGCAAAATAATTGGCCCATAATGTCCCATGTGGGTGGTGCACCACTACACCACTTTGGTGGGTGGTGCACCATAGCCTTCACCAAAAGATTAATGTAACTTTTTTTTTTTTTTGATAAGCCAAAATTGTATATAATATAGTATAAGAGATACTCAAAGACAAGAGCAAGGATAGTTACATAACAGGATACAATAGAAGCTAAGGTACTAATTCAACCTAAGACAACTATACCAAAGGTTGAGAAAATAACTAAACTGATAGTATCCAACATGTAGAGCGCCTAAACAAAAAAAAATGCAACAAAAGTGCTAGCTGTGACATAAACCATGTACTGTACAACAACACCATAAACACTCAAAACCACCCTTAGATAACAGCAGAAGATCAAACAAACCAGAAAGAAACACAAAAAAAGGCAAAGAAACCAAAGCAGAGACCGAAAACTGCAGCACCAACCAACAAAACAACACCTGAACACACAGAAAAATAACACCTCTGATACAAACTTTGGAAGAATTAAGATAAACAACCCAAAGGGCAAATTCTCCAATCTGTTGAGCAATAGTTTGTAGTCCCACCAAAAGAGGAATACCATGACCAAGTTCTATGTTTAATTAACTCCACAACATCCACCAAAAGATTAATGTGACTTTTTTATGTGATCATTAATTTTGATCATTGATGTAGAGTTATATGGTCAAGAGTTATTGTTTTGACATTCTTAAAATGCAAATTATTCTCATTATATATGTTCTTATTTTTCCTAATGTCATCTTGTTGGCTACTTGATATGATTTCTCAATAAAAGATTCAAAGTGATCTAACTTTCAAAGGGAAGGAAAAGAAATATAAAATCATTTGATCAACTTTGTTGTTTCTTTTCTGTTTGGCTTATTTCTGTTAATGACTTGAGAGCAACTCCATCGCGGTTCTTAAACTCGTTCCTTATTCCATAGGAGTCGTTCCTTATATTTTGTAGCGTTGGAGGCAACCTATCTGCCAGCTCTTATTAAGAGTCGTGCCTTATAGAAGGAACAGGTCCTTAGCCTTAAAATACAATTATTCAGCATACTTCACTGACAGAATGGGGAGGAAAAAATGGAAAATAGCCAACCGAACAAAACAACAACAGAAATGGGGATGGTTGAGCATATAGATGCAAATCAGAAATGATACAATTCCATAAACTACATAAATTGGAAAAAAAATTAATTACAATAAAAAATCAGAAACCCTCTGTTCCTGCTTGGCATCGCTGCTGGAGGTTGTCGTCGCCGTGAGCAGCTCTCCACCTTGCGCCGTCGTGAGAAGGAACCGAGGGAAACCAAGAAAGGAAGATTGAAACTGAAGGGCAAATAAAGGAGTTGACAAGATGAGGGATTGTGAACCAGGAGAAAGGAAATTGTGAAATGAGTGAGGGAAAAAATTGTAAAGAGAGAGTGAGGGAGGAATTTCAATTTCCAAGAGTGAAATAAAAAATAGGACGTTGGGAAGGTTCTCGAATGTAAAAAACGAGTGTATAGACCCATGCCATGCACGGGGAATATGCTAATTTGTTAGGATTTAAAAAAATATGTAATTGTTGATTTCATGTTTTTGGTTTAGTTTTTTTTGTGAAAAATTATATACCAAAAAATTGTTAACAAATTATTTGTCTATCATATTATTTTATTCTTATCTCTTGAAAATCTATTTGATTTCCTTTCTCTTATTTTCGATGTAAGATAAACATTTTTAGAAAATATGTTTACATATTATATTATTATTTTCTTCTCTCTTGAAAATCTATTTAATTTATTTCTCTTCTTTTCCCCTGCAATTATATATATCTGTCATCTTCTTCTTCTTCTTCTTCGGTGTCTGATGTTGCCAGGTGGCAATTCACATGTCAAATTGAAAGATAATAATTCTATCATCTCTTAGATAATAATAGTTTCCCGCTCCTTGTTTTGATCCTTGTTGCTCCCATTGCAAAATCATAACCCTAAACATTTTTTTATTGCCACCTTAAACATAATGTTTTGTCAACCAATTTAGAAATGTCCTCCGAGACAGCATGTGTCATATTGCTCTCGAGAGATATGAAGAACAAAAAAATTTGGTTTTCTAAAAGGTTACTAACAATCACACAATTATTACGAAAAAAGTAATAACAATTATGGATTATGAGACTACCCGTGTAAATAGAGTCAATCATTTATGCACAGGATTTATTGATGTCAAAATGATGTCTGCATCAATGTCGTGGAACTTGATTGTAGAAGGTTTGATACTTATGAGAAGTAAACATGAGTTATAATTACTGACTTAATTGTGTCCAACTTTATTTTTATTAGTTATTACCGAATCTTAATACAATTGTTGATTTTTAAATCTTAATAAGTTATATTAAATGCATTCGAGAAAGAATTAAATTACATACCAACTATAGCTAATACAATAAATTTATTGACATATTAGTTGCTTTTAAAAATGAATTTCCATTATCACGTTTAATGGCCGGGAAAATATGATTGTATGCCAATTTTAAAAAATATCATTAACCGATGCTTTCAACTGTAATTAGCTTTTTTTTTTTGGGTAAAGACTGTATATAACAATTTTTTTTTTGGATAGACTGTATATAACGTTTAATTCTAGGGAAAAATTGATTTTGTGCCCATTTTTTAGAAAATATTATTAATTGATTTGTGCCCTTGAATTTAATTCCTAACTATGAATTAAATGTTGTTTTTCTTGGAGGTTGACACATGGAAGATATTTCAATGATATTATTCATAAATGTATATAGTACATAATTTTTTATATTGATCATTTACATACAGATATTAATTTTTAAAATAAAATAAAAAATTTCTCAAATTAAAAAATCTTCAATAAATTAATAAATTAATTAGGTGAGAAGATAATAGATAAGGAATAATGATTTGCCTAAAAAATATTAAGATTTTAAATTTTGAACTTGTTAGGATAGGTTGAAAAATGAACTTATGAATTTGATTTGATTTTCTATCTTGTAATTAAATCTGAATTAATAATTAGGTAAAATTAAATTCAAATTTACTTAGATAAGAAAGAATCTCTAATAAATTAATTATGAAGATAATAATTAATTAAGAGATATCTTAATGTTGAAATCAATTCAAAAATATAAATCTTAATGCTGAAATCAATAAAACAATGAATTACAAATAGGTGCTTAAATTATAATTATAATAAAGTACTATATTTCTTCTTAATTAGGTGAGAGGATAATAAATACTAAAGAAATAACAATTTGTCTGGAATTATTAACACTTTAAAATTTAAATTTGCACGAAGAAGGCAAAAAACAATCTTAAGATTTTTTACATTCATTTTTTTGTCATATAATTAAATCTAAATTAATTAGTAAAAAATAAAAATTGTTTAGATAAAATAGAACTGGAACAATTAGTAGGGTGAGAAGATAATAAAAAAGAAAACATTATTTTGTCTAAAAATTATTCATATTTTCAATTTATAACTTTCAAGGAAAAGATAAAAAAAAATGAATTTAAATTGGTTTTCGATCACATAACTAAATTAAAATCAATTAGGTAAAAAAAATCTAAATTATCTTAAATAAAATAAAATCTTCAAAAAAATTATTTGGTGAGAAGATACTGACTAAGAAAGAAATATATTTATACTGAATTATTATAACAATTCAAATAAAATATATTCGAGAAATTAATTATGTGAGAAGAAAATAAATAAGAAAAGAACAATGATTTGCCAAAAGTTATTAATATTTTAATTTTTAAATTTGTAAGGAGAAAAAAAAAACAATCATATATATTTGATTTGTTTTTTTTATCATATACTTAAATCAAAGTTATTACTTGACTTCAATCATATAATGGAACATTTTGTTTATAAAAATATATTTAATTTATAATTAAATAAATAAACCCATCGAGATTTTATATAAGCATATAATAAATCGGAGATAACCGAGCGATGGAATTTGAGTTTACTGCTTCAAGACCCCGGTCAATGGCTGTTGATGAGGTGAATAAGGAGCCACCAGATAAAGGAGTTCCGACTGGTGGTCAGGAAGGGCTGAAGGGCGTTGGAGGGGACAAACCAGAATATGTTTCTTTTAGGGACAAAGCCCTAGGGAAGCACAGGCCACCACCCAGAGAAAAAGTTGATCTGATTGCTAAAAAGCTGATTCGCATAGAACATGTGAATGGAAGTAGACTGATGCCAATGCTGCATGTCGAGAAGAAGGTGATTGAGGAGTTAAGCCTCCCATGGCATGATGCTTTAGTGGTGAAATTACTCGGGAAAAAACTTGGCTTTCATGTCATGAAGGCCAAGCTAGCTGCAGTGTGGAAACTATCCAGTGAGTTTGAAATCATGGATGTAGGATATGGCTACTATATGGTGAAATTTGATGATGCGGAGGATCGGAACAAGGTGATTAGTGGAGGCCCCTGGATGATCTTTGATCATTATCTATCAATAAGGCTCTGGTCGAAGGAGTTCAATGCTGAGCATGCCATTATAGACAAAACTTTAGTCTGGGTTCGCATTCCTAGCCTCAATATTTTGTTTTATGATGAGAGCTTCCTCATTGCTATTGCTTCTGCCATTGGCAATCCTGTTAAGGTTGATCTTCACACTTTGAGGGTTGCTAGGGGTAGGTTTGCAAGGGTTTGTGTTGAAGTTGATCTCAACCAACCGGTAGTGGGGAAAGTTGGAGTAGATGGGCAGTGGTACAAGGTAGAATATGAGGGACTTCACATAATATGTGCCAACTGTGGTTGCTATGGCCATGTTCTCAAAGATTGCCCCTCGAAACAAAACATGCCGACGGCGGAGGATGAGAAAAAAGATGGAAGAGGGAGGTCAGCGGTGGCCGAGGTGCAAGCGGAGGTGGCACAAGAAGCTCCGGAAAATCAGGAGAAGATCACGCATGATATATCGGCTGATGCTTTGCATGGAGAGTGGTTGGTAGTGCAAAGGAAAAAACGTGCGCCTAAAGTTAATGCTTTTCAAGCGGGGCCGAAATCTAAGGGATATCAACAACATTTTAGCTCTGCAAATTTCGAGTTGTTACGTGCAGATATGATGGAGGATTTCAAAAATATATCCCAAACTTTTCGGGATAATGATGTAGCTGGAGATAGACGTTTTAATGAGTCACGTGCTGAGGAAAAGGATCCAAAAAACTGGAACAAACATAAGAAGAGAAGGCATAATGTGGGGCACGCAAATAATGAAGTGGGCCGTGACCGTGTTATACAAAACCAGGTGCAGTTTAAAAGCAAGCCCATCACAAAGTCAAAACAGGTGAATAAAGCCAAAAGTAGCAATACCGAGGCCATGCACCATCACGTAGCGAGCAGCTCAGGAGCGAGTAGCTTGGGAGCTGGAAACTCAGTGAGTCATGTGAGTTCGACTCCCCAACAAGTGCTGCCTAAACAAATAATTTTAGACCCTTCAGTTAAAACAGCCATGAACATTGAACAAATTGGCCCCAACCAATTTAGATTTATTGATGAGCCTGACCCGCCAGACTCAATGATGGGTACACCGATGAATGAGGTGGCTATGAATGGAGATAACGTTGATGTCGTGAAGGAGACTCCAAATGTGTGGGAGGTTGCTCTTGGCAACCTTACGCATTAGCTTCCTCTTGTTTGCTCAGTGCCTTTTCTAGGCCTTATTCTCTTTCTTCTTATTTTTATGATGATGGAATTCAAAAATATTTCTATCCTCTCTTGGAATATAAGGGGAGCTAGTAATATGAAGGCTAAAAGGAATATCAAAGAGGTGGTCCGAAAATACAAACCTACTTTTCTTATTATTATGGAGACTCACATTAGCTTCCATAGAACTGAACATTTCTGGAGACAAATTGGTTACATGCCAGTGAATATTATTGAAGCAGTTGGGCATGCAGGTGGTTTGTGGATCTTGGTGGAAGAAGGTCATAATTATACTATTTCTGTGGTTAACTCATGTGCCTATTCTTGCACGTTCAGTATTGAAAAAGGTGGAAAGAAATGGTTTGGTACAGGGATTTATGCTAGCCCTATCCCAGCTAACAGGCCTCCTTTTTGGCAGCATCTTTGTGATCTGAGTAATAATATCCAGCACCCTTGGCTTCTAATTGGGGATTTTAATGAGATTCTTCTTCCGGGAGACCAAAGAGGAGGAGTGTTTTCTCAGGTGAGAGCTAATTCTTTTGCTCGGGTTCTTGATTTTTGTGGCTTGGTTGACCTTCATACAGTCGGAGGTAGGTTTACTTGGCACAGGAATTGTAGAGGGAGCAGGAGTATTGCAAAGAAGCTTGATAGGGGAATTGCCAATCTCCAGTGGCGCATGGATTTCCCGGAGGCGTTTGTGGAAGTTCTTTGCCGCTTTCATTCGGACCATAATCCAATCCTTTTACGGCTCGGGGGCCTTCCTCAAAGGAGAGGCCCTCGTCCCTTCCGGTTTGAGGCGGCTTGGATTGCTCATGATAATTATAGTAATTTGGTTGAAACTGCTTGGCTGGCGGGTCATAATAATACAGTGGAATCTCTTGCCAAAGTTAGAGATGAATCCATCATTTTTAACAGGGAGGAATTTGGCAATATCTTTAAGAGGAAACGTAATATTGAGGCTAGAATGAAGGGTATCCAGAAATCATTGGAGAGGGTGGACTCCATTGCCCTTATCAATCTTGAGCAACGTCTTCAACATGAATATAATCATATTTTGTTCCAAGAAGAAGTCCATTGGTATCAAAAATCTAGAGAACAATGGGTCAAACTTGGAGACAAAAATACCAAGTTCTTTCATGCTCAAACCATTATTAGAAGGAAGAGGAATAAAATTCATGGAGTTACGTTACCCAATGGAATTTGGTGTTGTGATGATAACATACTCCAATCTGAAGCTCAAAATTTTTTCAAGTCTCTCTTCCATGCCCCTCAACAGCGCAATGTTACTAACTTTAGGGTGAATCATTTGCCAAGTCTCAACGAGGAGGGTGTGAGAAGTTTAACTAGTCCTGTTACCATGGAGGAGGTTTCAAAAGCTCTCAATTCTATGAAGCCTTTCAAGGCTCCTGGGCCAGATGGTTTTCAAGGTATTTTTTTCAAGCAATATTGGCATATTGTGAGGACTGATATTTGGAAGCTTGTTAGTGATGCTTTCTCTTTGGGTACTTTTAATCCTTCAATAGCAGAGACTCTTATTGCTCTTATTCCTAAAGTTGATGTGCCAGGTACTTTTAAAGATTTCCGCCCTATTAGCCTTTGCAATACTATTTACAAAATTATTACAAAGGTAATGGTTAACAGACTTAGACCATTGCTCAATGATATCATTGGCCCTTTCCAAAGTAGTTTCTTGCCGGGTAGGGGAACCACGGATAATGCCATTATTTTGCAAGAGATAATTCATTGCATGCATAAATCCAAGAAGAAGAATGGGGATGTAGCTTTTAAAATTGACCTTGAAAAAGCCTATGATCATGTGAAGTGGGATTACCTAGAGGCTTGCCTTAATGATTTTGGTTTTCCTAGGATCACCGTGAAGCTTATCATGCATTGTGTGACTTCCTCTTCCTTATCAATTTTATGGAATGGAAAACGTCTTCCATCCTTCTCTCCAACAAGGGGTCTCAGACAAGGTGATCCACTTTCCCCCTATCTTTTTGTTATTTGTATGGAGAAACTATCTCTTGCTATATCAGAAGCGGTGGAAAATAGAAAATGGATGCCAATTAAAATTTCAAAGAATGGGCCTTCTATTTCACATCTTTTCTTTGCGGATGATGTCCTATTATTTTCTAAGGCCAAGACTTCACAAGCTAGAGTGGTTGCCTCGATGTTTGAAGATTTTAGTATTGCTTCGGGTTTGAAAGTTAATTGTTTCAAGTCAAGAGCTTTCTATTCTTCAGGAGTTAGAAGAGCTAAAATTGACAAGTTTACTTCTATGCACTCTATTCGTTGTACTTCTTCCATTGAAAGGTATTTGGGTTTCCCTATTAAAAAAGGCAGAGTTAGAAATTCTGACTTTGATTTTATAGTGGAAAAAATGCAAAATAGATTGGCTTCTTGGAAGTATAAATTTTTGAACAAAGCTGGGAGACTAGCCCTGGCTTCTTCGGTCCTATCCTCCATTCCCACTTATTATATGCAAGTTAATTGGCTGCCCCAATCCATTTGTTCTCGTATTGATAAGGTCACACGTGACTTTCTTTGGAAGGGCTCGGGTGATAAGGGAATGAATTTGGTTGCTTGGGAGAAGGTTACTACACCAAAGAAAATGGGTGGCCTGGGGTTGCGCTTGGCTAGAGAGGCTAATACAGCTCTCCTTGGAAAGCTTGTGTGGGAGATGCAACAAAAGTCTAGTAAACTTTGGGTGGAGGTTTTATCAAATAAATATGTTCCTGATGATAATTTCCTGCATGGAAGGCACAAGCAAGGCTCCTGGGTCTGGAATTCGATTCTCAAGGCTAAAGGGATTTTGAAAGATGGCTTTTGCATGAGGTTTGGAGATGGCACTTCTTCATTCTGGTACTCCCCTTGGTATAAAAATAGCTTCCTATGTAATAGTGTTGACTATGTAAATATTCAGGATACTAACTTGATGGTGAAAGATGTGTTTTCTAATGGTAGTTGGAACTTGCAGACTTTAGCTACTTTAATCCCTGAAGACATTAAAAGTAGCATGTCTGAAGTTAACATCCATCTGGATCCGCAAGTCAAGGATGTGGTCATTTGGGGTGATAATATTGATGGGGTTTATACTGCCAAGTCAGGTTTTTTATGGCTCCTAAGGCGACGAGATTTCACTGAAAGTGTAAAACGCTGGGCTTGGATATGGAGGATGAAGAGTCCAGAAAATGTAAAGTTTCTTTGCTGGCTTGTGGCTCATAAATCTGCACCTACGAATTCTATTCTCCATCATCGTGGAGTGCTTGATAATGGCAGGTGTCAACGTTGCATGCAGGGGGAGGAAACGTTCCTCCATGCAGTTAGGGACTGCACTTTTGCTACCTGCATATGGCGTCATTTTGGCTTCACAGACCCGAGTTTCTTTGAGGAAATGGACCAATATCAGTGGCTTCATGATGGTATTATGAGTGATGGAGAATCCTTGTTCATAGCTTGTTTATGGTGGGCTTGGAGAAGTCGAAACTCCCATTGCATTGCTAAGGAGGCGATCCCTTTTTACTCGATTGTCGCTGCTATAAGGAGCTTCCATGTAGTCCTTCTAAGCAGTTTTCATGTGACTAGCACCGCCTCTCATAATCATCGCTGGGTGCAGTGGAATCAGATTGGTGGACAACCTTATGTGCTTAATGTGGATGGTAGTAGTTGTGGTAACCCGGGAAGAGCGGGATTTGGTGGCCTGTTGAGATCAGCAGAGGGGAACTGGGTTTGCGGTTTTGCTGGCTCTTTAGGAGTCTCTAATAGTACCCATGCAGAACTAGTTGCTTTATATCAGGGTCTTACTCTTGCTTGGAATAAAGGTTGCAGATCTGTTATATGCTATTCAGACTCTACTTATGCTATTAGCCTAGTGAACGGGAGAATTTCTCTTTTTCACCAATATGGGGCATTGATCCAATCCATTAAAACTATTCTTCAAAGGAATTGGGAAGTTTCCTTGGCCCATACTCTCAGGGAGGGAAACCAATGTGCTGATTTTTTAGCCAAAGCAGGTGCAACGCAGGATGAGAAGTTTATTCTGTTTGATGTGCCACCTCAGGGTCTTAGTTCAGCGCTCTTGGCTGATACTATGGGAGTTGCTTTCCTAAGGATGTAATTTTTTTTTCTGCTTTTGTTTGTTCTTGTTGTCGTCTTTCTACCAAAAAAATAAATAAAATATAAGCATATAATAGTGATAATAGTAATAATAATAATTAAGATGACTAAATTTAAAACTAAAATAATAGATTCAAAAAAAATAACTCTTTAAAAAAATTCATAAATATTTTTTATAATATATTTGATATGAAGATGTATGAAAATTGTTTATATAAATTTATAGAAAATAAAATTTTAATATTTTAAAATTTAGAATTGTTGACATGAGTTTGTTGAAATGTATTTTAAAAATCCTATTTTGAATATTAATTTTAATATTGATCAAAGAGTAACTTTCAATGCAATCTCTAATTAAAATTATTTAAATTTTAAATCTGGAATGATAATAATTTACTTAATGACATTTATTATAAATTTTTCTGCTTTTAATTAAATTTATTATAATATTTATAATTATAATGTATTCCCTCCCATGTAGGTAAGAAAAGAAATCAAGTGGCCCATTGTCTAGTAAAGTATGCCACAGTCCATAGATAACCACAACCAAACTTGGATCCAGGAATCTCCCCTTATGACTTTTAAGGTAATTAGGATAAAAGTCAAAGATTTTTAATCAATTGTCAATATTTGAATGGTTGATAGTGTAAACGATCTTTACACTATCAGTGCATACTAATCAAATTTATATGAATATTTATGATTCAAAATATTCATCTTTGTGTAATATATATTTTCCTTTTATAATCCATAAATTAATCAAAATATTCATGTTTGAAACATGAAGTTTTTTTTAAAAAAAAAAAGAAACTTAAAGAAGTATTTCTTTAATTTTTTTGTAAATATTGAAACATTTAATTATTCAAATAAACTCTATTTTTGTTAAATATCTTCCCTTTTTTAGTTCAAAAAATATACAAAACCTTAATTGAATTATTTTACGATATCTATAAATAATTTTTATTTTCTTTTCTTTTACAAATATTAAGCCTATACAATATCAGCTAATTACATAAAATGTTATCTCAGATAAAAAGAAAGTAAAATAATATAAGTGTAGAAGATGATAAACACAATCAATGTTGACAAATTGATATCAAATTAAAATATAAAAAAATAAATAAAAATATAAGTTTTTCACAAAATATTCAAAATTATTACAATATAAAATAGTATTGAGGCAGTACAATAAGTAAATTTGAATAGATAAAATCATAATATCATCGCTGAGGATATGAAAGATAAAATATAAGCCCAAAATTTGAAAAATGGGTGATGTCATCATGATATGATCGTTGTTGAGATACCATGTGCATCATTCTTCTCCCAAAATCAAAAGTGCGGCTTTCCAGTTCAATTCTATTCCCATACACTTGTTCAACACTTCAATTGTTGTATTCATATACTCTTAATGTCTCTATATAAGTTGGTCCTTTGATCCCATAGATTTAAATTGCTTAGGATATGAGATGAAAAAAATGTATCCAATAAGACAAAAAATCAATAAGATGAAAATAAATTATAATAAAAAATGTAAAAAAAAATGTTAGCTTTCTATAAAACTTAAAATTAAAAAATACCATTATATCACAATGTTCATTCTACAAAAAAAAAATAGTGATAAAATTAGATGGAGAAAATATGAATGAAAAACTAATAACCATCTCAATGTGATCAAAAATAAAAGAAAAGGAAAATAAAGACATAAGAAGTAATGCGAATGAAAAAGCCTTGAATGAAGAAACAAAAGAATCAAAATAAAGATGAGTATCTGGAAAATATGAAAAAAAAATCAATTTTAATCCAAAATCCCAGAAATAGAAAGAGATTGAATAAAAGATGAATGCGTCTCATAAGATAGAAATTTAGGACTGTGTAGAATGCTTGTAATATATAATGGAATACTTGAATCTTAAAAAATTTAGATGAATCATACCTCTTTGAAAAATGGAATGATTCCAATGCCACACAAATAGTTCTACCACTGGTTAGCCGATACAACATCATATTTTAATATCACGTTAGAAGATGGCAGACGCAAACATATGTGCATGTATACATTGAAGGATGAAGGAGTCTATGAATAATCACTATTTTTTTATTAGTAAAAAAAAAGTAATAAAAACAATAATAAAAAATTTGATCATTTAAAATAATAAGGTATAAAGAGATAAGAATGGACTTAGATGACACATTCAAATGTTCCTTATTCTAATCAGGTTCTTCTATCTTGCCTTCGTGAGAAGTTGAGAAAGCACGTGATGTGAAGAAGGAAAAAAAAAAAAAGCCATTAGTGCTACAAATTGTATAGTTTGGAGCAAATGTATATTGATTACAAATCATATCAGGTGATTAGAATTGAATGGACAATATCAATATTGTATTTAAATGGTTGATTTAAATGAATATAGCAATATGGTATCTCATATCAGGTGATTTAAATTTATACAGATAATAGTATGCAAATATTATAAAAATCTGATTAGAATTGAATGGACAATATCAATATGATATTTATCAATTTATTGAAATTTATTATTGTCTTATTTTTTTTATTTGAATTGCACACTTGAATTTGCTCATATATTATGGAAATTTAATTCAATATATTGACATTTAATTATAATCAATGTTGGATGTATGCATCTCAATATATGAGCAGCCCAGTCATCCCCTGTTTCATGCTATGGACGACACACAGGAAATTGCTGAGGTGGAAACGCTGAGAGAATGACATGTGGAGAACATACATTCTACTTTGTATATATAATAATAGATAATAGATGTGTAAATGTGTAAATGTAAATATAAGAAGGTCCATGGGATAAAGATGTATTTTTGTGTATTTATTTTTTTAAATTAAAATATATAAATTAGTAATTAATTCAAATTTTAAAAAATTAAATGAAAGTATAAAGATGTGTGGTTTATTTTGAGACCCACAAAAAGTAAGTTACGACTCATAAGTGGTTCTTACATTGGAGAAAAAATGGTAGATGTTCCTTAATTCCTATGTGGCATTTTTGGGCCCACTTAAGAGGAGTTAAGAACCAGTATGGGGTTGGAGTTGCTCTAATACTTGCAATGAATTCCGCCTTGCTTAATTGATCCTCAAGTAAATAAAGGAGAATATGGCTCTACAGGTTGAAGGGGTTATTCAATATTGCATGCCAATTTTATGACATGCCAAAGTGCACATATAACTTAATCCTAACTTTGTCTTTGATTGAGAGTTTAATTTTCTTTCGGTTAATGTAGATAATCATCATATCACATTATTAAAATAAGTTTTACTATGTGTTGGTATCAAAATTTATCTTTTGGATTTAAGTGGAAAATAATCCATGACAGAAAAACATGAAATATTTGGATTGTAAAGCAAAATTCCATGAAATGAATAATCCATAAGTAAAGCACATCATTCTGGTTTAGGTGTCTCTGACTAATTGTAAAAATGAATTATTTTTAGGTGAATTCTCTAGGACCTTACATAATTTTAGAGTAAAAGTTACACTGCTGATTTGGATTACTTACATATTGACAACTCATTTAATATGAACACATTAGTGACACCTCATTATTATTTTTTTAAAAAAAATCTTTTAATCCTTTAATTTATTTTTAGACTCCAAAGGCCAATCTGCTCCTTTGATCCCTTCCATCCCTTGCACCACTTTCATCCACTTATGACCATGGCAGCCAAGCCAACATAACCAAGCTACCCACCTCCTGTCAAGAATACGGCCATCCACCTCTGCCACGAACCATCCCCTCCGCCACAGTGCCGTGACGCTCACAGGTAGAACCAGAACAAGCGACCCCCTCAGCAGTCCCACCACATCGTAGAAATAGGAACCACCGCGATCCACAACTTCACCGCCCATCGACGCCTCGTCACGACGTCCGTCGTCCTCCGTCTAGGGTAAGGATACCAACAAATACTCATCCTTTAATCTATGCCCCTCCCCTGAACAACACCTGCCATAGAGAATACCAACCATCGCCGCCTTGTCTCTTCAGTCTCTCACAACTCAAAACACCATAAATTCTTCTTTCGATTCCTTTTGTGGTGTTAGAATTCCCCCAGAAACCGTTGCCCCTGATTTTCCCTTTAAACCTCCAAGTTCAAACACAAGGGGCTTAGGGTTTTGATTTTGTACGACCATTTGTCAACAATTTGGTATCCCGCACCTCCACAATTGTGCATTCACCTTCAATCTTCTCCCATCTGCAATCAAATTAGGATTTGGGTTTTCGTTTCATTTCAATTTGAACTAACAATTATATGTATAAAAAGTAACAAGGATGTATGTTGATCGAGTAGAGAACAGAGCTAGAAGGTCAGTGAAGCTGTGGAAGGGATGGAAGGGATAAAAGGGGTATATAGGTCTTTTGAGTCTAAAAATAAATTAAAAGATTAAAATATATTAAAACAATAATGAGTGTTATTGATATGTCCATTTTAAATGGTCTACGGGAGCAGTGTAAATTTTTCCCAAATACTATCCAAGGTTCTATAACACCCCGTTTTTTCGTTAAGTGCTTCTGTGAATGCCTTGTATGTTTGGTTAAGCCTTAGGGCTTAACTTAGTGTTGTTGTTGGAGGGCTAAGTGAGATTTCTAGGCTTAAAATCCCTTTCTGGTACATGAGCACGACCATGCTCATGTCCAGCACGCCCGTGCTTGTTAGGCATGTCTTGTAACTGTCTGAGTCACAAGCACGGCCGTGCTCATTAAGGAGCACAACGGTGCTCAGCACATGTCCGCGTCTCGCTGACACTAAGTTGAGCACGCCAGTGCTCAACAAGGAGCACGACCGTGCTTAAGGGGGTGCATGGCCGTGCTCGGTGCAGAGTTTATAAATAGGAGGCAGCAACATGAGGGTTTTCGTGTGAAACCCTATTTTGGTACATTGGGCAATCCTAGTGTGGCAGAAACCTCTCCCTCTTTCTTCCCTTGAAGTTCTTGGTGTTCTTGCTCTAGTTTTGGGAGACGAATAGCGTGCTATTATAGTTTGAGGTAACGTTGTGTTCCCTCTCTCTTAGTCTCTTTTATATTATTAGATCTAGAGACTAATTGATTGTCTTCTTCTTGTTTGGCCAAGGCTTGGGGAACTCGTCGAGCCGCTCGAGGGAACGTATCTAGTTTGGCAACGTTATCGTTTGAGAATCTTCATACCAAGTATGGGGAGAAGGAATAGTATGAGTATGTAGGCTTGGGGGTAGTGTAAGACGAAGGGTTACCAATGACCCTTTCCTTTAATAACATTTCTATATGCCTTATGCCTATTTGTTATATGATGCTTAACTGATATGATGTTGATGACTGGCGTGACTGTTATTATTGATTGATGTTGTTTGTTATAAATATGTTGATGTTGTGATGCCATGATTATGATGAGTATTATGTTATTGGTTGTTGTTGTGTTGTGCTCTTTATGAGTGTTGATTGTTGAGGATGCTAATGCCAACAATGATGTTAAGATGTTAAAATACGTTAACGATGATAATGATAATTAATGGATGTTTCCCCAGTTGTTCATAATACATTAATATAGTGTGAGAGGTAAGGTTATGTTCATAGGGCTTAGTTAAAGACCCTAGGATTGTTTAATGAGGGTTCTAGGAACTTTAATAACGAAGCTATGATTAAAGGATTAATTCACCATGATGATAAGACATGAATATTAATGAAGAGCGGTTAAGATTAATGAAGCTATGATCAATGGATTAGTGTGAGAGGTAAGGTTATGTTCATAGGGCTTAGTTAAAGACCCTAGGATTGTTTAATGAGGGTTCTAGGAACTTTAATAACGAAGCTATGATTAAAGGATTAATTCCCCATGATGCTAAGACATGAATATTAATGAAGAGCGGTTAAGATTAATGAAGCTATGATCAATGGATTAGTAAGAGCCAATAGGTTAAATCTGTGAACTATCTCAAGGATTTGGGAAAGGGTTCCTGACCTTTATGCCCAGATCAGTACGGCCATGCTCCACTGAGCACGGCCGTGCTTGATAAGGAGCACGCCCATGCTCAGCAGGCAGAGCAGGGCGCGCATTTGAGCAGGCCCATGCTCAGCAGGCAGAGCAGGGCACACATTTGAGCACGCCCGTGCTCAACAGGCAGCACGGCCGTTCTTGCCTGCAGGTCTAGCACGCCCGTCCTGAGGGTGAGCATGCCCGTACTTACCTGACCAGAACAGAAACCAGAATGTTGAAATAAGGGTTTTCACCCCAAATGCTTAAAAGACTTAATAAGATACCAATAGAACATGAAGATCAAAGAAAGTGATATGGTGTTGTACCTTGGTAGCCTAGTGTCCACTCCGAGTGTTAAGATGTGGAACCTTGGTAGCCTAGTGTTCGCTCCAAGTGATAAGATGTTGTACCTTGATAGCCTAATGTTCGCTCCAAAGGGGCCTTGATGCTTGATGGTCAAGGTGCTGATCTCTGGTGCTTAATGGCCAGAGTATTGTTAATGCTTAAAAGACTTAACGATGAACGTTAAACGATAATCCTCGATAGCCTAGAGGTCGAGGTGTTGATGATGATAAAACTTGGGTAGCCTATGGGCCCAAGCGGAGGTGGTGGTTGCGGTTGTGTGTCGTTTGCCATGCATTCACGCATCGGAGATGTTGATTGGAGGTTGTGCAACATAGGGGAGGCTGTCCGAGAGTAAGATGATCTAGCCGTCCGCGGGATTCGTCCGAAAGGGAATCAAGTATATACCGTGGTGGCGCATCCGAGAATAAGATGCGTCAGTTGTCCTAGGGGTCCACCCATGGTTTGGTGGGCCGGCCCGACATTGGTGCTTATTGGCAATGTGGAAATGTAACCCCAAAGTTGGCATCCTGAGTAGGGGTGGACATCGGTCGGTTATGGTCGGTTTCGGGTGACCCACGTCGGTTTTGGTCGGTTTTGGACATCATAATACGTGACCCATTCCCGTCCGATTGAAGCTTCGGTTTGAGCGGGTTCGGATTAGGCGGGTTGACGGGTCGGCGGGTCGGATTGATACGGTTGAAGGCCGAATAAAAAAAAAACACAGAAACCAGAAAGAAGAAGAAGATAGAAGCAGAATCAAGAACTTAAACATAAACCATATACAAGAACATAAAATTAGAGCAAGAGAACAGATCTGATCAAAATTTCAAACCAGAAACCACAAACAAGAACATACACCCAAAAAGTTTCAACCTTTCTACAAAAAGTAACAACTTTCAACAAGAAGCAGCTCTTCTTCTTCGTTGCCTTGCCCATTTTCTTCGTTCACAGATCTGAAACTTAACATGCAGCTTCAACCAGTAGGGATGATGACTGGGTTCGAACTTCGAAGAGCAGGGATGTGTCTCGAGCGCAGCGGCGAGGGAAGCAAGCTCGACGGCGGCTAATGTTCTTCTTCTTCGTTGAACCAAAGGCAGCAAAGGAAGAACAGCGGCGGTGCAAAGAAGAACGGAATTCGCGGAGCACGAGCAAGGCGGTTGCGATCAGATCCAGGTTCTGAGCCGGCACGCATGGTGGATCTGGACAGAGGCGGAGCTGTGTCTCGAACAGTGATTGTCAAAGCCGTCGACGATGACGGTGGGTCGAATCAGGTGGTGGAGTGAGAGATTGAGAGAGGGGCTGAGAGGTCAAATGAGATCTGAATACATGGTGGTTACTAAGAGGAGAAAGGGAGAAATGTTCTTGACAATGAGATGAGAGAAGATTGAGAGATGGTGGAAATTTTTTTATCAGATGAGAGATGGTGAGGTTGAAACGTACGAGAGAGAGGGTGAGAGTTTTGAGAAATTAAAGAGATGAGATAAGAATAGAGATATGGATAAGGGATGAGCCAATGAGATTAAAGAAAATCCTGAGCCAGCCAATGATATTAAAGTAGAATCAGAGTTAAAAAAAATTAATATCTTTTAAGATTCGGTCGGGTCCGGGTACCGATGGGTTTGTATTTTTACACCCGGGCCCGACCGTGGTAGCCCGTATGAAACCGAGAACCACACCCGTGTGACCCGCCCAACCGCCCAAACCCGCCCGTTTTGTTTTTTTCTTGTCGGATAGCTCGGGTTCGGATCGGGTCGGCCCAATCTGTCCACCCCTAATCCTGAGTTAGTTTGGATCCAAGTGCATAGTAGAGGAGTGGAGCAGATATGCATTGCATAACATACACGTTATATGATGATTGTTATGATTTTGCTGATTGATGTAACATGCTTGTTTGATGTATGCTCGTCTTGCTAACTGCTTCCTTGTCGTTATATTCATATATATGTTTCTTACTCCCTATCTCTATGTTTCTTGTTTGTGGCATGTATCGTTTATGGGTCGATGTGTAGCCAGTTGAGGAGTGACTCTGAGGAGCCGCGACTCGTAGATTGGATTTCCCGTTTTCAGTAGTTATTTAGTTGTTTCCAGTTGTATCTGAGTTGTTTTATCGGTTTGGTTATACCAGCTCTGTAGTGTGACATCGGGGTTGGGTTCGTTTATGGTTTTGTTTTATGTTATGTTTTCTTTATAAACATGTTTTGGTTATTTCCGCATTATGTTACAATGCGGCAGTCTCTGCCCGGTTTTGATAATTATATATTTTTGCATGTGTTCTCTCTCTCTTTTATATATGTGTTATCGCTTTTGAATGCATGCTGGGTAGAGGGTGTCACATTTAGTGGTATTAGAGTAGTTCGGCCCTGTCCGGACGTGGTATGAGTATGTTGCGAGTCTTCTGTGTGTTTTGCTTGAATTATCTATATTTATTATAGATAATGATGCTTTAGTGTTAAGAACCCTTAGTTCTTCCTGCTTGGTTGGAGCCTCCAAGTCTGAGGACTTGATCCGAGGTTATGAGCCTCATTGGTGAAAGTTTAACCTGTTAGGGTGATAGAAATTTCGAGGACGAAATTTTTATAAGGGGTTGAAATTGTAACACCCCATTTTTTCGTTAAGTGCTTCTGTGAATGCCTTGTTTGTTTGGTTAAGCCTTAGGGCTTAACTTAGTGTTGTTGTTGGAGGGCTAAGTGGGATTTCTAGGCTTAAAATTCCTTTTTGGTACATGAGCACGACCATGCTCATGTCCAGCACGCACGTGCTTATTAAGCGCGTCTTATGACTGTCTGAGTCACAAGCAAGGCCATGCTCATTAGGGAGCACGAAGGTGCTCATCGCATGTCCACGTCTCGCTGATGCTAAGTTGAGTATGCCCCTGCTCAACAAGGAGCACGACCGTGCTCAAGCGTGAACACGTCTCGGTGACGCTGATGTAAGCACGATCGGGCTTCAGGGGTGCACGGTCGTGCTCAGTGCAGGGTTTATAAATATGAGGCATCAGTGCAAGGGTTTTCGTGTGAAACCCTATTTTGGCACTTTGGGAAATCCTAGAGTGGCAGAAACCTCTTCCCTCTTTCCTCCTTTGAACCCCTTAAAGTTCTTGGTGTTCTTGCTCTAGTTTTAGGAGAGGAGTAGCGCGCTAGTATAGTTTGAGGTAACGTTGTCTTCCCTCTCTCTTAGTCTCTTTTCTATTATTAGATCTAGAGACTAATTGGTTGTCTTCTTATTGTTTGGCCAAGGCTTGGGAAACTCGTCGAGCCGCTCGAGGGAACGTGTCTAGTTTGCCAACATTATCGTTTGAGAATCTTCATACCAGGTATAGGGAGAAGGAATAGTATGAGTATGTAGGCATGGGGTAGCGTAAGACGAAGGGTTACCCATGACCCTTTCCTTTAATAACATTTCTATATGCCTTATGCCTATTTGTTATATGATGCTTAACTGTTATGATGTTGATGACTGGCGTGACTGTTATTATTGATTGATGTTATTTGTTATAAATATGTTGATGTTGTGATGCCATGATTATGATGAGTATGATGTTATTTGTTGTTGTTGTGTTGTGCTCTTTATGAGTGTTGATTGTTGAGGATGCTAATGCCAACAATGATCTTAAGATGTTAAAATATGTTAACGATGATAATGATAATTAAGGGATGTTTCCCCAGTTGTTCATAATACATGAATATAGTGTAAGAGGTAAGATTATGTTCATAGACTTAGCTAAAGACCCTAGGATTGTTTAGTGAGTGTTCTAGGAACTTTAATAATGAAGTTATGATTAAATGATTAATTCCCCATGATGATAAGACATGAATATTAATGAAGAGCAGTTAAGATTAATGAAGCTATGATCAATGAATAAGTAAGAGCCAATAGGTTGAATCTGTGAACTATCCCAAGGATTTGGGAAAGGGTTCCTGACCCTTTATGCCCAGATCAGTACGGCCACGCTCCACTGAGCACGGCTGTGTTTGATAAGGAGCACGCCCATACTCTAGTTTTGAAACCCAGAGCAAGGTGCACATTTGAGAACGGCCGTGCTCAGCAGGCAGCACGGCTGTGCTTGCCAGCAGGTCCAGCACGCCCGTGCTGAAGGTGAGCACGCCTGTGCTTACCTGACCAGAACAGAAACCAGAATATTGAAATAGGGGTTTTCACCCCAAATGCTTAAAAGACTTAATAAGATACCAACAGAACATGAAGATCAAAGAAAGTGATAAGATATTGTACCTTGGTAGCCTAGTGTCCGCTCCAAGCGTTAAGATGTTGAACCTTGGTAGCCTAGCGTTCGCTCCAAGTGATAACATGTTTTACCTTGGTAGCTTAGTGTTCGCTCCAAGGGGGCCTTGATGCTTGATGGTCAAGGTGTTGAGCTCTGGTGCTTAATGGCCATAGTGTTGTTAATGCTTAAAAGACTTAACAATGAACACTAAACGATAATCCTTGATAGCATAGAAGTCGAGGTGTTGATGATGCTAAAACTTGGGTAGAACGAGATCTAGGGCACCTGAGACACCCCACTGTGCCCCTTGTGCCATTAGTTATTTATTTATATTCCTCGTGTTATTAACATTGATTATAAATCGAAAATGCGAAGGAATTAAAACTTGACCAACAATGAAAGCTAGCATCAAAGTCAAATTATAAATACACACTTAAATACAATACCAAAACACTATCTAGGCATTCTCTTAGTAAGATCCCTAGCAGGTACATCATTATACAAACCCTTAGTTGCGGAAACATAAACACATAGTTCTAGACTCAATGGCCCTATTTACTTAAACTCTATTACTACCATCTACAGCTCGTCCTCCTGCATCTGGCTCATAAGGAGTCCCGTCCAACTCCTCCACATTAAAATTCTCGATGAAGTCCTCAGCTGGTTCCTCCACATAGTCATAACCCGGATCTTCAGTAAAATCTTCTCGTATCCACATAAGCAAAACATATACAAATACAGAAATAGGGGATAAGACACATTTCTATCATCAAAGGTGGAAAAATGGACATAGTATATAAATATAATAACCATTAACACAAACATCTCTTAAAACTCCAAATCTACCTTAAACCACTATATGGTTCCTCTACTCTTACTCTCATGCAAACTTGGCCATCTATATTCCTGTCATTAGTCAGTAGTCCAATCAGTCCAGTGCAAGTAACTTAGTACCATGGTGCCCATACACCATTCCAGTAGTTCCAAACTACTCATGTCGTTGTGCAGTTAGTGCCGTACCTCAAGGACTCAAGGACTATCCCGACCTCGTGTGTTCCATCACACACAGCCATGAACCTCAACGCATCTAAAATCCTGAATCTTACTAACTCACATTATTATAACCTAATGCCTTAACCTTCCACCACAAATCTCGACCGTCATTCAATATCTCATCTCTTTTATACACTAAGGCTAGGCATCACTAATTCATCATAATTCACTCACCCAAATACATCTCTTAAATCACCCCTATCATGCCCTAACATCAACTAAACAGTTTATCATCCCAGGCAGATCATACATACTACATTATCAATCAACTACTCAAGTATCACAAGACATCATAATAAACAATTTATCACAACATAATTCAATAATCAATAAATTCAATCAACCTCGAATATCATAAGATTATCCTAACGGCGATAAACCTACAATTCACAAATCATCATTGGTTTCACGAAAAAGCTTCCAACTTGATTTTGGTCTTGTCGATTACTCGACCACTAGTAGGGGTTAGGTCGCCCTACACAATTATTATAATTTAAATACTACTTATTCGTTTCCTATGGTAGATTGGTTCTTTCCCCCACCTTAACCGATATCGAAATCACGAATGTTCCGGCCTTCGTTCGTACACTACAATTATCCTTCAACCAAGTTAATACAAACATTAGACAAAATCCATCTATGGCTACTTAATGCTAAATTCGACCATGATGCATTAATGAACTCTAGGGTTTTTCTCAACTTCATTCTTGGATTCTAACTACTAAAGTCCTAACTAACTTAGATAAAATGGTTTCAAGTTAAGATTTGAAATAAAATCCTCTAACACCAAAGGTTAGGGTTTCGGCCCATATTAGAAAAATAGGCTAGGAAATTTAGTTGGATTCAAGCTCTTGGATTTAGATCATATAGGTACTAGAGAGCTCAAATCAAGCATTAGATTTCAAAAATGAAAACAAAATCATCAAACCCTCTTTTGGGTGAGATTCGGCCACTTAAAGAAAATAGGGAAGGAAAATGTTTTTGATTACATGCTCTTGGATAATGAAAGTAGAAGACATAACAAGATCATAGAAATTGGTTTCACATTAAAATGATTTTTCTATAATTTTCTAGAATTCTTTAAAGTTCTAGATTTAAGAATGTAAAATCAATAAATATGAAGAGCAAAAGCTTTAAAAGAGAGGAGATGATCCTGTTACCTAAGTCGAGAGTAAAAGAAGAATTGATGATGATCTTGGCAAGCTTGTTAATGAAAAACTTGGAGCTCTTGAAGATCAACAATGGAGTTTATGTGTTAAGTGTGAAGAAATGAAGAAAATGAAGAAGATGAGTGAAAGGGGAGGGGAGGCCATGGTTTGGGGTAGTTAAATAGGCTTAGATTTAGGCTTTGTTTGGTTCATTAGAATTGGATTAATGGGTTTTGTAATTATTTAATTAATATATGATTAACTATGGTTAATAATTAACTTAACTAGGGTTACTTTGCTAACTATGGTTAATAAACATGTGGCTCACATTAAATGAAAGTGTGGCTGATTTTGGTCCACAAGAATTAACCATGGTTAGAATTTAACTAAACGTCGGTTAGGTTAAGCTAAAAGGGCATTTTGGTCATTTCACTTAAAAACTCATAATTTCTAACATTAATTGCATCATAAATTCTTGATGAGCCATCCCATAGCTCAGCTCCTCTGGTTTCCCGATTAGGGTTTTACGCCCGAATAAAAGAGTAATATTTTGTTTTCGACTGAAAATTTTCAAACTAACCAGACTCATTGGAAATATGATTTAATCATAACCCATTTCGTTCACGAGTCAAAATTAGGTTTTCTGATCATTAAAATCTTACTGTCAGTGAAAACACGACTGTTTTTCGTTCGAACTTTTGCCAAAATTCGTCCGAATACACATAATTTTTTATTTCTGATCAGAAATTTGGAAAGTAGACTTCCTCACGGACAAAATATAAAAAATATACAAATTTCAGTTTTGGGTCAAATTAGGGTTTTCTGTCAGTATAAAATTATACTGTCAGTTAAAAACGCAGATCGGCTTCCGTCTGAGTTTTAAACCCAAATTTTAACCAGAGCTTCCTACCATAGAGTAAGTTCTAGATATAATTTTGTTTTCTCCAAAATCATTTCCTAAGTCTCAAATAAAAATATAAATAAATATATTTTTACTGTTAAAACAACGTAATTAAAAACGGGCTGTTACAGCACCAACGAAGAACAAGTCCACTACGAAGACACCTTCCCTCAGCAACATATGTGGCAATCGAACGAAATCTCCTCCTGGTTCTGATGTTCAATCCCTTGGCCACTGCTGCTGATTATCGAACAACAAAATGATGACAATTTAACCAAGACCCATCTCCACAAATTTTAAGAAAATGGGAAGCTATACAATCTGCTATTACAAGTAAGTTTTGTGCCTCATCGATGAGGTACCTAATGAGGTGCTTCATGGTAGACACAACCTTAAAGATGCTATAAAAATTAAAGTGACATCTATGGTGAGGGAGCTATCAATCTCTCACTAGCGAGGGAGTAAAAATACAGCCTGTAGTAAGCCACACACGATGTGGTCTGTATAAGTTTAAAGTGTTGAAGGAAGACTTTTATAATTATGGTTTTTGCAATATAGACCCTGGCTTATAGTATAATATTCATAAAAAAACATCGGTAATGCCTCTTTATTCTTGTCTCCATGGATGAGCAACAGTGTATGTGTGACCATGTAAACCAGCTCTATATATTCTGCACTGAACAATCGTACACGACGAAGGTAGCTGAAGTTACTGAACAATGGTAGCTATAATTCGTTTTCCAGTAGAAACCCATTTGGCGTAGGAACAGACGAACAATGCAAAGCATCTTTCTATTCAGTGAACCTAATAGATATCTCGATCTGGTATTTGATACAACTTTGTAAGTAGATTTGTTTGTTATTGGGTCATTGTAGATTTTTTTTTTTTCCATCAAGGTTTGTTCTTGTAGGGACCATGAAATGGATTCCTTGTGAGACCATGTTGTAGAGGAAGAGTCGGCTGAGTTTATTGAAGAAGATGGATTAAACAGATTTATTAGTGTTAAATAAAGTTTTCAGAAAATGTGGGGTCAAATTGTCAAAAGTTTATTGAACCGGAACTATATGTCACCATCAAATAATCTCAACCATTCAGTTTTTAAAATATTAAATCTAACGGTTATTTTTACTTCATCATCGGTGATGGACTTAGCAGTTCCCTCACCTTAAATGCCACCAAGAATTAAATATACGGAAGGAAAAAAAAGAATAAAGACCAATCTTGGTCGCTGAGAAAAACATCGAGGTCTGTTTTAGTCTCTACAAAATTAAAGTACCAAATTAGTTCCTTACAATTTTAAACTAGGAACATGTTAGTCCCTTTGTGAACCCTCCGCTAATTTGACTCCATTAAGTCGATGACGTGCTCTGTTTTCTTGCTTATGTGTATTGTTATATGATATTTACAATTTCCATTATGTAAATTGGTTATTAAACATGTACTTAAATGTCCAAAATGCCTAAAACAACATCATTTTGAACACATATGGCAAAAAGAAACTGACACTTAAGCAACCAAAAACACCACTTAAATATCCAAAATGAGACCTAGTCACTCCAATTTTTTCCCCAAATTAATAATTGTGGAACCTTTATCCATAGAAATAACGGATGCTGTATAATGGGATCAAATGGAAGGACTAATATGTCCCTGATTTGAAATTGTAATAGATTAATTTGATACTTTAGTTTTTTTATTTTATTACATTTTTTATACTTTAGTTTTGTTAGGACTAAAACGAACCCAAATATTTTTTCTCATAATAAAAAATGGTCTTCTGTTTTTTTGTTTCAAAATAAAAAAATAAAAAATAATAATGCTCTAAGAAAGAGGATATATCGAAGGAATCGCGATTGTAAACTTGGTCTTTCTACTCCAAGCGTGGTCGTGTTTCTTCACTTCTTCATTCGTTCTTCTGCTCGCAAACGCATTAAGTTCTATCACCGATGGCGGCCGCAGCGGTTGCGGAGCCAAGAAAGGCACCGCGACCAGGGAAGGGAGGGTTCGAGGCTCACGGCTTGAGCGAAGAGGAAGCGCGTGTTCGAGCCATAGCGGAGATCGTGAACTCAATGGTGGAACTCTCTCGCAAAGGCCAAAACGTCGACCTCAACGCGCTCAAGTCCGCCGCGTGCCGCAAGTACGGCCTCTCACGCGCCCCCAAGCTCGTCGAGATGATCGCGGCGCTACCTGACTCCGAAAGGGAGGCTCTGCTGCCTAAACTCCGGGCCAAACCGGTCCGAACCGCTTCGGGGATCGCGGTGGTGGCGGTGATGTCGAAGCCGCACCGGTGCCCTCACATCGCGACGACCGGTAATATATGCGTGTATTGCCCCGGAGGGCCTGACTCTGATTTTGAGTATAGTACTCAGTCTTATACTGGTTATGAACCAACTAGTATGCGTGCAATTCGTGCAAGGTGAGAAAAAACATTTGTCATCGATTTAGTACATAAGAGATGAAAATTGTTCTCTAAAAATTATAGGCACCTTTGAGTTGCTTTCAATTCACTAATTTGCTTTGTTTCCAATCTCAATTCATGTTTTCATTAGTGATTTTAAAAATGTCATGTTATTTTCATTTGTTATCTATACAAATATTTGAAAACAGTAAAACATTGGATAGGGCGACATTTTTGCAGTTATCAATGAAAGCAGAAAACTAGATACAAAGCAAATAGGCTCATAGATGTCGGTCAAATTAGTCATTTTTAGTACGAATTTTAGCATCACGTTAGTCCATTTAAAGGACTATTTTGACCGGCATTTGATGTTTTAAGGGATCAAGTTGAGTTTTTTTTTTTTTTTTGGGACTAAATTTTTATTTTTGTCAGGGAGGAATTTTGGAATTTACTGTTCCTTTTTCTTTCCTTCGGTTTGAGGTTTCTATTGGTTCTGTTTTTTATAATTGGAATGATGTTGATTTTGAGTTAGGGTAAATGGTATATAAATTACAAGTCTGATGTGATGATTGTGCTACTGGATTTGTGCTTATTGATAAATAGTCAAGTTTAGCTGTTAGACTTAGAGAGAAACTTGCCTAAACCTGGTAGGATGCACCAGGTTTATGCAGAACATTTATACCTATTGTTATATTAATTATGATAGTTAATTATTAATTGACAAAATCTTGCATAAACCTGGAGCACCTAAGTTGACTGCACTTAGCAAGTCACATAATTAGTTATGGTAGATTATGGTAAGTTGTAACCAATTACTAATAAACTATATCTGTTAATTAATGATGTAATTGGTTCAGACCACCTGACTCGGGTGCTCCAGGTTTATGCTAGAACTTCTCAATTTATAATTGTGTAATAGTTAATAATTAATAATATGGTTAGCCTAGTGCACCTGACTTGGGTGCAGTGCCACCATGTTCATGTGAGAATTTCTCATGGAGCTATTGGAAGTTATTGAATTGCAAAATTTCGAGAAGGTGCATTTAATGATGTTGATCATTTGATTTTTGATAGGGATTGTGAGTAGGTTATCATGAAGGTCTTGATTTCTTTGATTAACAACATTCTTTGAAGGACTTAAATTGTGTTCATTTTATTTCATTTTGTGTGTGGGTGCTGATATTTTCAACATGCACTGCACACAGTGGATATTTCTCACGCTAACTTTTTGGCACGGTGTAATTGCTTAGGTATAACCCATATGTTCAAGCAAGAAGCAGGATAGATCAGCTTAAGCGTTTGGGTCATAGTGTTGACAAGGTTTGGAGCTCAATTTTGAATGAATTATAGCACTTCAATATTCGAAGTGCTGAAATATGTGCAGATGTGCTGTATAATATTAATATCCTTATAAGTATGGTTATTGTTTCCAGGTTGAGTTCATCTTAATGGGTGGCACTTTCATGTCACTTCCAGCTGATTACCGTGATTACTTTATAAGGAATCTTCATGATGCTTTGTCTGGACACACTTCTGCCAATGTAGAAGAGGCAGTGGCATACTCTGAGCACAGCTCAACTAAGTGTATCGGCATGACAATTGAAACGTAATTTTAATGGTCACTCAAGTATTTACTGCATATCTGCACATGTTGACTCTTGAGCCATTGTCATGCACTGTTTTAAATTAATATTAAGCTCGTTTCTTTTGGTTGATGAAAATAGCTTTATAAGTCTGTTTTTAGATCAATTATTTATAGCAACATTAAAGATATACTCTATACAGGTAATGTTATGAAAAGTTATCACCACAATATAAATTGGTTTTGTTATAAAGTTTCTTGGATGTTTATGCATTTTTCATTGAAGCATATCAATAATTATTTTAGTGGAAACCTTTGTGAAATTAACATGGTATGGTAATAGTGTAATGTAAAACATCGATTAGCAGCTTATTATGGATTTCTTAAATTTACCAGGAGGCCAGATTATTGTCTTGGGCCTCACTTGCGACAAATGCTTTCTTATGGTTGTACACGGTTGGAGATTGGAGTCCAAAGCACATATGAGGATGTTGCTCGTGACACTAATAGAGGGCATACTGTGGCTGCTGTTGCCGATTGTTTTTGCTTGGCAAAAGATGCTGGTTTCAAGGTTTGTTTTCATTTTTTCATATCAATATACACATTGCACAACTTCAGTGGAAAAAGCAGCTTTCTCCTAACAAAATGTTCTCTTATATCCCTTATGTTGCTTCTTTGTAGATAAAAATCTATTGATGTATATTCCTGCATTCAAATTTTTTAAATGAATTTTATTACCTTGTGTTCTCTCATCTTATTTGTCTAGACTAGGATAAGCTTTAGATATATTTAGAATTTAGAATATAATAAGCCAACTTTCTTTGTTATGGTCTATTTTTCCTGAATGCTTTTGACTTCTCTAACTGTAGCACTTTAAAGCAGAAATTAGGCTAGTCATGAATGATATCAAATCTACTCCTTGTCATTTTGTTTATCCTTAATCTTTTTGGCTTTTGCTTTAGGTTGTTGCTCACATGATGCCAGATCTTCCAAATGTTGGTGTTGAAAGGGACATGGAAAGTTTCCGGGAGTTTTTTGAGAGTCCCTTGTTTAGAGCAGATGGGCTTAAAATATATCCTACACTTGTAATACGTGGAACTGGGCTTTATGAGCTATGGAAAACTGGCAGGTACTTGTCAAATGTGTTGTATTGTTGGGAATATTTTTTTCTGAAAAACTCCAATCTATCCTAGTATTCATTTTTCATTAGGAAATAAAAAAATGGCCTTGGAAAGTAAAATTTCATTGATATTGTAGGTATAGAAATTATCCACCTGAGCAACTTGTGGACATTATAGCTAGGATCCTTGCTATGGTACCCCCTTGGACACGTGTTTATAGAGTTCAGCGGGATATTCCCATGCCTCTGGTGACATCTGGAGTTGAGAAAGGGAATCTGAGGGAGCTCGCATTAGCTCGGATGGAAGACCTGGGATTGAAATGCCGTGATGTTCGGACCAGAGAAGCTGGAATTCAGGTTATTATACAGAACCGGCCTCGTTTCGGAATTTTTTGACCAAGTGCAAAAGCTTTAAATTCTGTAGACACAATTAGTTTACTGTATATTTTTTTGGAGCACCAACAAACATTTTGTATTTCTTCGTAGGATATTCACCACCAAATTAGGCCAGAAGAGGTGGAGCTTGTTCGTCGTGATTATATGGCAAATGAGGGTTGGGAAACATTTCTATCATATGAAGATACACGGCAGGTAATTTAACCTCCCTCCATCTTATTTGGTTGCCCGTTCCCAGACTTATTTCTACACACATGCATATACTCCAAATATTTCCAGCTTCTAGTCATCTTTTTTACATGTGAGTTGTGACATGAAAAAATAATTGATAGCTGGCTGTCAACAGATGAATTTTCTGACGATAAATATTCCTCATATTTATCTAGGATTCTAGCAATTCTAGGAATAATAGGCTTAGAATAAATTTTCTGCTTCACCCTGTATAGAAATGTATATGCCTCTGGTACTTGTGTGTGTGTATTCTGCCTCACTGGTGAATCAAGAGGGACATGTCTCAACCTGCTCTGCTCTTTTATGTAAAAAATTTCTATTGCTGAAATAGCACAACCTTATTTTTGTTCTCTGCCTGTAAACAGGATATCCTTGTTGGTCTGTTACGACTGCGAAAATGTGGCCGGAACACTACTTGTCCAGAGCTTATGGGGAAGTGTTCTATTGTTCGTGAACTCCATGTTTATGGAACTGCCGTACCAGTTCATGGACGGGATGCCGACAAGCTACAACACCAGGTAATGCTATCATGCTAATGCAGAGGTGAATTGCAACAAACATCAGTAAGAATGTTAAAAATATCTTATTGGATGAAACAATCTGATTAAATTGCCATGTTTGTTTTTGGAATTCCGAAAGCAGCAGAGTAGTTAGTGTGTCTAAAATTGTTTGGCCATGTATAATATCCCAGAGAAAGATACATATGGATATTCATACTGTAGTTTTCTTTATACATAATAACATGTCCATTTTCTGGTCTTTTAATTGACCTACTTCCAACGAAAATAACTGTTAACAGGGTTATGGTACGCTTCTAATGGAGGAGGCAGAGCGTATTGCTTGCAGAGAACACAGATCATCAAAAATAGCTGTAATTTCAGGGGTTGGCACACGCCATTATTACAGGAAATTGGGATATGAGCTTGAAGGGCCTTACATGGTGAAATATCTACTGTAATAATTAACAATAGCTATTTGTTATGCAATTTTGTAGCATGTTTTAATGTTGTCTTATATGCCTATCACAAGGCATTCATTTGTGCACAACGGTTCCCTCTTCCGTTCCCTCGGTTGATTTTGAAAATTAAGATACTAGGTTTTATAGTTCACTATATTTCTTCCGAGATTTAATATATTAGATATCTATTTTTTATCTAGAAGTTGGATCAAGCTACCACGTCATTGACGTCACCGTGTATAAAAAAAAGGAGTGCTAGCAACACACTCTCTAACACACTCTTTCCAACACATCCCCTTTCATTGGTTGAAATTCATGTGGGTATTTTGGAAATGGGTCTCATTTATTAATGTGGGTTCTACTTGAATTTTGAAGGACCCATATTAATTTCAACCAACAGGAGGGAGTGTATTGGAAATAGTGTGTTAAAGAGTATGTTGCTAGCATTTCTCATGTTGCAATATTCATACACACTTTGCCCGTGCCACATGCGAGTTTATCTGTGCGGTGTAAGAATGTTGTAACTAGTTTACTTTGTTATGTGTCCCTAAGTATGATAATTTTCACCTATTCGTGGAGATCTCCATAGGAACTACCCCAAGGCCATGTGGGTGGGGATTTGGTTAATGGATGCATCGATATTGAGTAAAAGTGCCCACTTTGTTTTGCTATAACATTATCTTGGTCAATGCTTATACCAATACTCCCTTCCACCTCAACCTTGTCCTCAAGGTTTAATTTTTGGATAATGATAAGCAGTAGCAGAGGTATCTGCATCTTCCCAAGTTGTTGAGCTGGGTGAGATATCTTTCCATTCCACTAAAATTTGCTTCACTTGTTAGCCTTCTCGAGTCCCCATTCTATGTTGCAAAATTTGAAATGGTTCCATAATGGGGTGGGAAGCTACAATCTCTAGTGGCAAAGGCATAGGGGCCTCTGTGGTATCCCATGAAACTTCTTATGCATTGAAACTTGAATGACATCATGGATACGAGCAATAGGTGGTAATTTCAATTGATAAGCTTTGTGTCCCACTCCAACCTTCTCAAGAACTTGATAAGGTCCAAAATAACATTTGGCCAATTTGTGTGAAGCACAATTAGCCAGACTCCCCTGACGATATGGTTGCAATTTAATTAGTATCATGTCACTTGCATCAAATTGAATATCTCTTCGTTTCAAATTTGCATTATGCTTCATGTTTTCACGTGCCCTGGTTAAATTCTGAAGTGTAGAATTACTTATCCCGATCAATTTATTCATGTTGGTTGTTGGAAATCCGCCTTAATTGCGGTTAGCCCCTAGCCGCCTTAATTGTGGCAAGTTTGGGTTGCCTTTATTTCAGCCTCCAGCACCTTTATTATGCTGAGTATGAGGGGTGTGTTTAGTCCCACATCGCCTAGAGATATGGCCAAAATAGTGCTTATAAAGCTTGGGCAATTCCCATCTTACAAGCTAGTTTTTGAGGTTGAGTTAGGCCCAAACCTAAATTCTAAGATGGTATTAGAGCTTATCCTAGATTCGTTGTTGGGTTGCCCGCATCATCCACGCTCCAAGTCCATTGGGCTTGGGTGTGAGGGGGTGTGTTGGAAATCCGCCTTAATTGCGGTTCGCCTCTAGCCGCCTTAATTGCGGCAAGTTTGGGCTGCCTAAATTGCAGCCTCCAGCACCTTTATTGTGCTGAATATGAGGGGTGTGTTTAGTCCCACCTCGCCTAGAGATATGACCGAAGTAGTGCTTATAAAACTTGGGCAATCCTCACCTTACAAGCTAGCTTTTGAGGTTGAGTTAGGCCTAAACCTAAATTCTAAGATTGGTCCTACTTGAATTTTGCAGGATTCACATGAATTCCAACCAATGGGAGGGAGTGTGTTGGAAAAAGTGTGTTAAAGAGTATGTCGCTAGCATTTCTCATGTTGCAATATTCATACACAAGTTGCCCTTACCATATGCGAGTTTGTCGGTGTGGTATAAGAATGTTGTAACTAGCATTACTTTGTTACGTGTTTCTAGGAATGACAATTTTCACCTATTCGTGGAGATCTCCATAGGAACTACCCAAGGCCATGTGGGTGGGGATTTGGTTAATGGATGCACCAATATTGAGTAAAAGTGCCCACTTTGTTTTGCTATAAGATTATCTTGGTCAATGCTCATATCAATATTCCCTTCCACCTCAACCTTGTCCTCAAGGTTGAATGAATTCAGGATAAGCAGTAGCAAAGGTATCTGCATCTTCCCAAGTTGTTGAGCTGGGTGAGATATCTTTCCATTCCACTAAAATTTGCTTCACTTGTTAGCCTTCTCGAGTCTCCATTCTATGTTGCAAAATTTGAAATGGTTCCATAATGGGGTGGGAAGCTACAATCTCTAGTGGCAAAGGCATAGGGGCCTCTGTGGTATCCCATGAAACTTCTTATGCGTTGAAACTTGAAAGACAGTGATACGTTACTAAGTGAGAAAAGTGGATTGGTTGGTGTTAATGGGCCAGAGCCTTCAACTAAGCCCAAAGAATTGTCAAACCCAAAAGATGGATGGATATGGTGACTCATTTAGGTTCTAGAATCTGATTGTTAGAAATATGAAGTAGTGACTCAGCATGTTCTAGAATAGGCTTGTTAGGAATCTGTTACGTTTTCCATTGTCGCATTTGTGCATTTCCTTTCTGTTATTGTCACTGGTATATAGCCTTGTATTTGGTTCATGCATGATAAGAAGAAATTAATCAGAATTTTTGTTATCTTTCTCTCTTCCTCTCTAATCTTCTGGAGCTACCCAACTCGAACAGGGTATTTCAATTCATCCCTTATCATTGGTGCTTTCATTTCGTTCCTCATGCCTCCTCCATTTTCTTCCACTTCCACCACCATTCCAGCTCTATCAACCAACCTCAGTTTCGTCCATGGCTGCAAACCACCATTGTTAGACCCCACTCACCAATATGCTCTGAGACAGCTTCGACAAACAGGATCGGTTTCTGATTTTCAACGACAATTCAAAACCATTTCTCATCGAGTTATTGCCATGTCCTCCAGAGATCACCTCGACTGCTTCATTTCTGGCCTCCGGGATGACATCAGCCGTGAACTGAGGTTAAGACGCCCCTATTCCTTGTCTCAGGCCATCGGGTGGGCAAAGGAAATCGAAGCCACCATCAACCTCCTTAAACCCTCAGAAATCACCAAAATCCACTCTCCCTGTGTTATTCAACCATGGCCATCCAAATTCCATGTCTCTGTAAAAGCTCCAACAGTGATGGGTGACGATGGCACAACGCAATCACAAGAAGAAGACAACCTCTCTGCTGACCCAATCTCTGACGTTGCTGAAGATCTGAAAGAGTCTCTTCCCGAGGTCTTCAAGGACTCTGAGCTGTCGATCCCAATTCTCCAACCCCAAGAGCCCCTAACGGATAGTGTTTCAGTCACCTTGACCGAAGCAAGCCAGGAGACGGATGGCTTTACTGAAACCGTGGCCGACACGAAGGCGGAGAGGCTCTTAACCCCGTCTATTGCAGTTACTCGTTTGGGGCTGCGCCAGAAGGGTTTCGGGGGGCAACGAAACAACAGTGTAGCCTTCTTGTTTCGATGCAGTGGCTTCTGCCACGAGTTCCTTCCTGGTCTCCTTGGGTCCCTTATAGCCTTGACGCAAAGAACAAACAATCACTGCAGGGGACTTCGTTGCCATGGCCCCGAGACTTCGACGATGGTTCCACCGCTACCCCCGTCGGGAAGGTGCCGCTCATAGATACTTGCCCATACGACCCAGGCCCACTCAGCTCACCACCCACGGTAAAAACCTCTTCTAGCAACCATAAAACTGAAATTTCAATTTATCCCAAACTAATGACCCTGTTGCGGAAAGAAATAATTAGAGATGAACAAATTATTGCTCATGAGTTCTTTACCCTGGCTGCTTGCATTACTGTGATCCCTATATTTAGTGATGGTGGATTCTCTGATTTTGGACAAAGTAAACCAAATGAATATCTCAACTCCAGATCTTTATCCGACACCCACCACATGTTGGTTGAAATGTTGATCACAAGAAGTTGTGGACCCCTCAGGAAGCTGTGTGTTTCAGATGCCCAAACTAAGAGGATTTTCTCCTTCATTGCTGAAAATGCCTCCTCCCTCCAAGCTTTGCGACTGCCAAGGTTCAGTATAAGTAATTCCATTGTGGGACAAATTGTTGGAAGGCTTTCTATGATTTCGTGCTTGGATGTGAGCTATTATATTAAATTTGGTGCCTACGCTCTAGAGGTAATTGACAAGCACTGCAAACTACTAGAAGGGTTGTCTAGGAACATGCACTCATTAGATAATGGAGGGAAGCCCTTACAAGATTCATTGGTGTTTGACTTTGCATACCAAGGCTTGTATTCAAATAGTTTCTCTCCAACAAAGATTGTATATTCCAATAGTGGCTATAAGGATAGATTAATATGGGCAGCAGCATGGCTTCATCGTGCCACCAATTTGAGAAGGCACTTTGATTATTTGGGAGCATTTGCCATTGCCTCCACAATGCCTATATATTTGAATGCACCTTCATACTTTGCTTTTGTTGTTACGTGGAGATTAATTGTTACATGGGTTGTACTGCACAACTTATGGGATTTAAATATTTGGTTGGCAGGCATATCCTTTAAATCCTTTTGTAAACAAATTGTAGCAAACGCCTTGCTCTTATGCTACATTGAGAACCGATTTTTCAATTACTGCAGCATTTCCTATTATGGATTTGAGGGAAAGGTGATGCATCCTAGCTATATCATGCTGATGACAACCTTATTGGATTTGGCTTTGGTAAGAAGGCTATCTGTGGATCATCAAATTGGAGAAATAGCAGTTTGGATTTTGACTTGCCTCTTTTCTTCAAAGCTTGCAATGTTGTTTATTGCCTCAAAGTCGGTTGTTTGGGTTTCCGATGTTCAGAGATCAAAATCAGCTTGTACTGCGAGTTCAATTTCTGGATCTGTGGTGCAAGTATGGGATTCATTTTATTTACTTCCTACACCTACATTGGAGTTATATGCAGGTGTTGCTGGTGGATCAAATGCCGTAGGACTTTTCCATGAAGTTCTTGCTACCAAAGTTGGTAAACTGATTGGAATGGAGGCTGCTGGTTTGGACCTAGAAAGTGCTCAGCATGCCACACATCTCAACTTGTATATGATTTATCTTCAAATTGGGAAACCTTGGTCTGGGATAGCTCATCCACTAGTTTTATATGGTGCTTATATTCAGAAGCACACCACACTCTCTCACACCAAAGGAGCCTCACAATTCAAACCATGGGATCCTGGGGGATGTCCTATTGATCATTGGCATGTTCAAATAGCATTTGCAACTACTCGAGGATATGCCACTGTGTTTGTTGAGGTTTTTGCCATTTTCAACCTTGAGGACAAGGTTGTTTTGGAGGAGCGGAGTAATGATACGTTACTAAGTGAGAAAAGTGGACTGGTTGCTGTTAATGGGCCAGAGCCTTCAACTAAGCCCAAAGAATTGTCAAACCCAAAAGATGGATGGATATGGTGACTCATTTAGGTTCTAGAATCTGATTGTTAGAAATATGAAGTAGTGACTCAGCATGTTCTAGGATAGGCTTGTTAGGAATCTGTTACGTTTTCCATTGTTGCATTTGTGCATTTCCTTTTTGTTATTGTCACTGTTATATAGCCTTGTATTTGGTTCATGCATGATAAGAAGAAATTAATCAGAATTTTTGTTATCTTTCTCTCTTCCTCTCTAATTTTCTGGAGCTGCCCAGCTCGAACAGGGTATTTCAATTCATCCCTTATCAGACAGCATGGATACGAGCAGTAGGTGGTAATTTCAATCGATAAGCTTTGTGTCCCACTCCAACCTTCTCAAGAACTTGATAAGGTCCAAAATAACATTTGGCCAATTTGTGTGAAGCACAATTAGCCAAACTACCCTGACGATATGATTGCAATTTAATTAGCATCATGTCACCTACGTCAAAATGAATATCTCTTCGTTTCAAATTTGCTTCTAGTGTAGAATTCAAGGTTGACTTGTCCCAATCAAGATTCAAAATGGTTGTTGAGGTCGGTTTCCTTTCTGTGCGACATGGAGAAGGTGTACCCGTAAAGAGGCTCTCAAGTTAGAAGGGATATGCCAGTGTAAGAAGGGATATGCATAGCCGAAGGCCTTGCCTGATACATATAACTCAAATTTAGCCATTACAATGTGATTAATAGCCATTAGTAGTGTTAATAATGTTTAAATGTCATTATGAGCCTTGAAAGGTATGAGTAACGAGGGTGATCATGACTTAGGAGGACCAAACATATGGTATTCGTGTCGAAAATGGACTCTAGTTACCAATCTAGGACAATATCGTATTCTGATGGTAATGATTAGATGTTATTGTATAACCATATATAAAATTAAAATAGTGTGCAAATGTACAAATGTAAGATGGGATCTTTTTTTTTTTTTTTTTCCTTCCTTCATGTTTCCTCTCATGTTATGAGAGAAAAAACAAAACAAGCAAATTTATTTTTGTTTGTAGGTTCCATTCAAATTTGTTTATATCTTTCTCTCGTAATATGAGAACAAGAAACATGAGAGGGGAAAAAAAGGAAATGATCTAAATCTATGAATAACTTATAGCCGGTTTGCTTTGTTTCTAGTTTATTGTTTTCATTTTCTGATTTTAGAAATAACTATAAAACTATCACCTTGTTTTCATTATGTTTCCTATTTTCATAAATTTGTATAAGAAACAGTGAAAATAGAAAAAGTTATTTTTAGTATTTCCTGTACAAATTTTTGAAAACATGAAACACAATGAAAACAATGTAATAGTTTTGTAATTATTTCTGAAAACAGGAAATGGAAACTGGAAACAAAACAAACAAACCCTTATGGATTTGATTGGTATGTACTCCCAACATAATTTATTTTTTACACAATCAATCAATCATAAATTATCACATCATTAGAATTATTTGACTCTTATTATTACTAGAGTTTAATTGTTATACACTTTAGTCTAAAGATTTTTACAGTGTCAACCAATTAAAAATCATAGTATATATGACTTTTAAGGTATTAGGATAAGAGTCAATTATTTTTAATCATGTGTCAATTTTTGATTAGTTGACAGTGTAAAAAAATATTTACACTGTTAGTAATATAAATTAAATCCTTATTACTATCTAAAAATCACATATTGTACTTTAAACAGACATTGTATCTAAATTAAACTCAAACTTGTCAACAGAGATTGACATATCTGGTCAAGTCTTTCGCTCACACTAGCTATGACTTGGGTTCGATTCCTAGATCACCTTAGGTAATATGTAAATTCCACTATAAATCCTCGTTGAGGTTAGTGGTATTCCCTAACATTGCAAGGGAACGTACCTTCCCCCAATCTAAACTTTTTATATATATTAAAAAAAAATTTAAAACTCAAACTTTTTTTAATCAATTATTAAACTCAAACTTATTCTCAATGTTCCATTTTCCTATAAATTCATTTTCCTATGAACTCACGTTTCTTTGACAGCGTGGCTCAGCCTAAACCATCGTATATGCCCAATAGGCAACAAGTATAGTATACACAATTACACATACCTCGTCTCTCTTCCCTTCTCGTCCACCCCACTGCTACCTTCATCAACATTTACGTGCTCCAAGTCCCACTATGCTCAAATCAACCTTCACTCCCATTTTCTTGTTACTTTCCCCCAAACCCAAATCCCCAAAACTATCACCCCACATTATCATCACCAACACCTTCACAAACAGCGCACCACCTGTTCGAAAAAACACCTCTCTCAAACAACCACCCCCTTCTTCAGCTTACATTCACCTCCCTTTCTGCCGCAAACGCTGCCACTACTGCGACTTCCCCATCGTCGCTCTCGGCTCGGCTTCGACGCAACTCAAAGACGACCCGAGAGTCTTGAACTACATACATTGGCTGTGCAGAGAAATCAGTGCAACCAAAGTAGAATCTGATGCCGAGACACCCCTTGAAACTGTGTTTTTTGGTGGTGGAACACCCTCTTTGGTGCCTCCGAAGATGGTTTCATCGGTTTTGGAGACTCTGAGGAACAAGTTTGGGCTGAGTGAGGATGCTGAAATATCAATGGAAATGGACCCTGGCACGTTTGATGATAAGAAGATGGAAGAGATGGTGGTGTTGGGAGTGAACAGAGTGTCTTTGGGTGTTCAGGCATTTCAGGAGAAGCTGTTGAGGGATTGTGGGAGGGCACATGGTGTGGAAGAGGTTCATGAAGCTATTGATATTGTAAAGTCATGTGGGGTTGAGAATTGGAGTATAGATCTTATAGCTTCGCTGCCTCATCAGACATGTGATATGTGGGAGGAAAGTTTAAGGCTCACCATTGAGGCACAACCAACTCATGTTTCTGTGTATGATTTGCAAATTGAGCAGGGGACAAAGTTTGGAAACTTGTAAGTGGCAGTTACACTAATAGTAGTGATAGCTTTTCATTTGAGGTTTGTATTCCAAAAATGTTATTTGTAAATAAAAATGGGACAACAATCGACAACTGGTTAATGGCGTGTTGAACTCGGTTAATGAATACACTTGTAGTATATGGGGTAAGTTGTTAACCGACAACTTGGTTAATGATGTACAAAATCATGGTTAACGCAACTCAGTGGATGGTTAATGAGTTACCTATCTTAGTATACTCATTAACCAAAGTCAACATGGCATTAGCCACGATTTGAAAGTCATTAATTAGTTGTCGATTGTTGTCCCATTTTTTATATCCAAATAACAATACTAATTGTATTACACCACAAAATCTGTTAACAATTTGGAAAAATGCTATTTTTACATCACTTAACAATTTCTTAATAAACATGTACTAATAGCCCTGTTAACCACATAGTGTACATTGTTAACCAAAAATTTGTACATTGTTAACCAGTTGTAAGAATGCTGTACAAAAATGATGTACAAGCATAATTTTCTTTTTAGTTTAGCTTTAGAAATTATAATGATTTGGAACCTGAAGATGGAAGTGTTTGCAGGTATACACCAGGGGAATTTCCACTGCCTTCTGAGATGCAATCAGCTGATTTCTATAAGATGGCTTCTAGAATGCTTTGTGATGCGGACTATAACCATTACGAAATCAGCAGCTACTGTAAGAGTGGATATGAATGCAAACACAACTTTACCTATTGGAAGAACAAGCCTTTCTATGCCTTTGGCCTTGGCTCTGCTAGTTTTGTTAATGGGTTGAGGTTTTCAAGACCTAAGAAGGTAAATGATTACCTGAAATTTGTGGAAAATTTGGAAAATGGATTAGTGAATAGCTCTGCTAGTGACCACATTCATGGCAAGGACACAGCCATGGATGTCGCGATGCTGTCCCTGAGAACTGCAAGAGGCCTAGACTTGAAGTGTTTCAAAGAATCAGTTGGCAGCTCCATTGTTTTCTCTCTGCTTGAAACTTATAAACCTTATGTTGAGAGTGGACATGTGGTTTTTTTGGATGAGAAGAGGAGATCCTTTAGAATAGATGACCTTGACAATTCTCTCTTGGATGAAACTAACGCAGAAAGGAGGGTGGCTTATATACGGCTAAGTGATCCAGAAGGTTTCCTCTTATCAAATGAGTTAATATCCCTTGCTTTTGGGGTTATTGACTCTTAGAACGATTGCCCTCTGTACTAAGAGGTTACTTAAAAGCATAACTACTTATTGGTTAAAGCAACATACATGTTATAGGATTTGGCTTCTCTAAAGTAAGCAAAATTATAAAGTAAGAGAGTAAGAATGTATCTGATTAGATAAAATGAAATCTTAATGCACGTTAACTAATCAAGGGTGGATACATCTCACTTTCTCATATTGCACATTTGCTCACTTTAGAGAAACTTTATCCGTGTTATAACTGAATATTATCAATTATTTTGTGCCTAATTTTCAGAGCCAACATTCCCCCCTGCTTTTGATGGGTGGCAGGGAGGGATATTCAAACCCTTACACTTGTATTGGTATCAACACATTCCATTTACATAGGTTATGTACTATCATAACAAAATAGTGGCTCATGAAATGATGTCAATTACATTTAACATCTGAATCTCACTGGAATAAACAAATTGTCAAAACCTGCTGAGCTTGGTAATAAGGACAGGACAACCATCCTGTAAAGCAAAAGGCATAATCAAGAGGGGCAGTAACTGTAATCCGGTGAAGGATTAATCAACAAAAGATGTATGATCATCAAATATTATTTGTCTTCCCTTTGTGTTCACTCAATCACCTCAGGGTGCCAAGTTTGTTTGCAACTCCATTAAAATTCTTTACAGTTCCTTCATTGACACAAACATGTAAAGAGATCTTCTTGGAGGAAAGGCCAACATCAACATAAGCAGTACATCTTCCCAACTTTATCAATCCGTTGATGATGATTCAACTGCTTGACTTGCTGTTAAAGAATTCCACATGACATAGTGTGAAGTTGTTGTTTAGTAGAAGCAAAAGCATCACTAGGGGTGACTATCAAACCGAAGGTTTAACAAGCATGATAAGCTCAGCACGAATTCAAAGCTCGAGTACCCTATTCGAGTATCAGATATAATCGAGCTGAGTTCAAATACCAACTATTGAAGCATAATTAGTTATATGTAATATTTTATATTTCAAAAATAATTATAATAATTTTCTTTATATAATCTAATCTAATATTAAAACTAAATTCAAGTCAAGCTCTTCAAGCACTTGGTGCTCATGTTCTGCTCAGGGGCACGCATATATTGAGATTGCAACATAAATGAGGAAACCAAGATGAAATGAAAGAGATTCATCCTGTTGATAAATAAATAAAGTGGATAGCAGATGCAGTACAACTGGAATTCATACTTCGCAGTTGAGAATATATATAATTGAAGTGCACAATGCATAATAATATAGAAAGTTGTACAGTGAATAAAAGAAGGCCCCAATAAAATGTGGGGGAATGTTATATGAACATTAAAATCATATGCCAACACCGTATTTTTCTACTATCAAGCTAGGAGAGGTCAACCCTTAAATATCGTCCAGTACTTCGAGGGATTAGTCTTCACAGTTGCACGTGGAGGATACACTGAGAAACAAAAAAAAAAACAAAAAAACACTTGTTTATTATTTTCTCTCTTCCCTCACATATTCCAAAGCTAAAGCTTAAAAAACAAAGGGTCCATGTGGTGTCACAAATACTGTGTCCCAGACCAGATGTTGAAATAACAATTCTGTAAAATGTGCATGGCAGATATAATAATGTTTAGTTGCATTCTTAATAATGAAAATAGAAGGTAAATCGTGGGAAAAAAAAACATGAAGAAATCGGTCCATTGTTTGAGAATAATGGAATATCAATGTGGATGCTATGTATTTTCAAGAAATTAATTTTGATGATGAGCAACAAAAGCAAAACAATTGATTGAGAAAATGAAAGTGCAAGATCAAAGAAAGATCATCCAAAACCAAGATAAGAACTTCAAGGATATATAATTAAGTTTGGTCTTAGGATTATTTGTAAGATTCAAGTGTAGGATTGACTATTAAAATTGAAATAACTAAAATTGAATTTAAAATTGAAAATGGGCTTAAAGGATTTTCAAAGACTTGGAAAAATGATTTCAAATATTTTAGAAGAAAGCTAAATATCAAAAATGTTTTTCATGGATGCTAGAATACTTTTAAGTATGAAAAACTTCCTTTTTTCTAGCAAAAAGATCATTTTAATCAATTATCCTTCTAGCCATAATCAATTATTTGCTTCTGGAAAACTCACAAATGTAAATAGATAGCTCATAGTCGATTATCTGCTTAGCCATAATCGATTATTTGTTTATGGAAAACTCAACTGCAAACAGGTAGCTCATAATTAATTATCTGTATGGACATAATCGATTATATTTTGAATTTTTGAGTTCTGCTAAAAGCTGTTAATCGATTTTGTTTCAGGACATAATAGATTATTTTGGTCAAAATAATTGATTACGGAGAAAATTATAATCGATTATCTTTCGGGAAAAGTGATTTTTGGTGCAGAAAATGTGTGACAACTGTGCAAAACGGTCATATTTTCACCCTCACTATAAATACGCACTAGTAGCTCGAAAAACCCTAGGTTACTACTCTTAAAACATTTGCCCAACAACTCTAACCTCATTATTCACTCTTTCACTCTTGTAATCAAGATTTGAGCCAATCCTACACAAGAGTCATAGTGCTTCAACTTGTATTGATTCAACCTTTTGAGGTATTCTTCTTTGTAATCATTTTGCTTGATTCTTGTTGGTTAAAGAGAGTGAGGAATCTCTCTAGTTTGTGATTGTAACAAGGGTGAGGTATCCCTTAGTTTCATTTAGAGGCTCTTGCACAAGGGTGGGGTGTAACATCCCTGACTGCTCTATGGATTGACGACTGTTCCCACAAACCAACACTGGTCTTTTTAGCGTGCTTTGTCCTCACTCACTTTTCCCAGGAGGTCACCCATCCCAGAATTGCTCCAAGTCAATCACGCTTAATTGTGGAGTTCTTAAGTGATGGGCTACCTAAAAGAATATGCATCTTGTTGGTATAGGTAGTACCAATCAATTCATATAAGCAATCCCCAACTGTATAGTCCCATACCTACACAGCCTCGGGATCCCTCTCGTTCCGGTGTGTAATTGGTTCATTCATGAGTCCCTCTGCCTAGAAGCCTGCCAGGAGCTACTCCTTGTCCGTGCATTCTTGCACCGACGACCACTCCCCGTCTTCGTCGGCCCCGGGTGTCACATGGGGGATCCCAAGTAAAGAGTGCTCAAGCATTGTAAAGCTTAGATTTGTTTTAGTTAAAAATACTCACAAATGTATTGTGGGGAATGGATGTAGGCCACTCAAGGGAGTGATTGAACCAATATAAATCGATTATGTGATTCTCTTATCCTTTATCCTGTATAATTTCTGAAAAATCAGTTTAGGTCACAAAAAGGGGGACAAAAATTTTAATATCTCAATTCACCCCCTCTTGAGATTGAAGCCACTTGGTAACAGTCAATTGAATAATGTTAGATCATTAAACCGGACAATGTACACACACAAATAAAGCAATGTGAATAAAGTAAGAAAATGAGACCAGTCAAGAGGGATAAAAAGGGAACAAATAGTATGGTAACTTTTATCCAAATGATAAAACACAAATAAATAAATTCACCTAGCTTAATAGCTCAGTCGAGTCCTTTTGTGTGTGTTTGAATAAACGTTTGGTAAAAGTGATTTTGAATAGAATTTATTTTGTAAAATTGATTTGGTTAGAATTGAGTTTGGAGTGAAGTGATTTATGTTTGGATGCTTTCATTTTGAAAGCAACTTTAATGTGAAATTTAGTGAAATATTTTCAATTCAACACAAAAGTTGCTTTTTGTAGCTTCTAGTCAAAATCGCTTCTGAAGGCAAAATCATTTTTACCCAACAGTAACCAAACAACTCATTTTCACTAAAATCATGTTTGGCAGAGGGTAGAATCAATTCTGGAGATTTCCAACGTGAAACCAAACACACACTAAAAGTTTCACAAATAAAGAAGATGGGAGGACATAAATTCAAGAGAAGGGTAAGTTTTCTCTTATTTGGTTCAAAGGAGAAAATTATTACGTCGGATCAGCCACTCAAGTCGTCTCTAGAGCGCATCAAGTCTAGCATGAATGGAATATAGCTCACACAGGTTCAGCTTCTACGATAGTTGAGTCAGCATAGGAGCATTTCTTAGAGCTGGAGTAAATCGAGTTTGGGATTCTTCAAATGTAATGTAGATGCCTCATTCTTCAATGACCAAGGCTTAACATGTATGAGGTGTTGTATCAGAAATGACAAGGGTTTATTTATAGCTTCACTAACAGTTTGGACAACTTCTCTTCTCCCCGACCGCGAAGGTGAAGCCCTTACTTTGTTGCAGGCTCTTCTTTGGGTACAACAACTTAGTCTTGGCAACGTTGTGTTTGAATCGGATTGCAAGCTGATAGTAGATAGTCTTGAGTGCTCTCAAGTGGATTCTAATGAATATGATGCTATTATTTCTAAGTGCAAGGATTTCCTTTTTTGTTCACTAGACTTTACTGTTAAGTTTATTTAGAGACAAGCAAATGTGGTCACTTATAGTCTAGTAAGAATAGTCACTTCTTTAGCTAATTCTATATTTTTTCAAATGTTCCTACTTATATTGTTGATTCTATTAATATTAAAATGAAGTAATTTTATTCTTGTAAAAAAAAATATAGAAATAATATACTTGTTATATTTTTGCTTATAAAAAAATACTTATTATATTTTTATTAAAAAATAATACAGCAAACATTAAAACAATATTTTTTTTTTTTTTTTTCTTCTTACCTTTTTGAAGGTTGGACTTAACAATCGAGTTGAACCCATAGTTTGAGTGTTTGACGTTTATTTACTCTTCGATGTGAAACGACGACGCAGGGTCTTAGCATTGCCATTTTTCGGGTTTGATTTATTTATACCCTCCCTCCCCCCGCCGCTGGGTTTGGTGCTGTGAGTGAGAGAGTAGTGAGAGAGACAGAAGAAGAAGAAGATGGGGAAAAAGACGAAGAAGGCTGGTAAAGGCAAAGAAAAAACAGAGAGAAAAACTGCAAAAGCTGATGAAAAGAAAGCTCGCCGGGATTCCAAAAAGCTTTCTCCCGAGGACGACATCGATGCCATTTTGGTCCTCTTCTAACATTAAATTCCAAATCACCATTAACCTCTTCTTCTTTTCAGCTTCCACTTTTAACTCATTTTTTCATTTCTCTTAACAGTTGAGTATACAAAAAGAAGAAGCCAAAAAGAAGGAAGTTAACATTGAAGACAATGTTCCTGCTCCTTCTCCTCGCTCCAACTGCACCGTAAGTAACGCCATTAACTCATGTAGTGATACTTTTGTTTGTTGTTATGTGATGATGCCTAATTTTTCAGCTCACGGTAAATCCCTTGAAAGAAACGGAGTTGATTCTGTACGGTGGTGAATTCTACAATGGCAACAAGGTTATATTTCATTTTTTGAACCATAGATAGTTATTATTATCATATTTATATGTTGAATTGAAGTATTAATTATCATTTCTGAGCCTATTTTTACTGCAATTTGAATCTGCACAGACTTTTGTGTATGGTGATCTTTACCGGTTTGATGTGGAAAAGCTGGAATGGAAATTAGTTTCGAGTCCTAATAGTCCTCCTCCTCGCAGTGCTCATCAGGCAGTTGCTTGGAAGAATTATGTTTATATTTTTGGTAATGTATTTCATTAGGCTTTGGCTTCAATACATATATATATATATATATATATATATATATATATATATATATATATATATATATGATGTTGTTCACACGCTCGTTGCCTCGAAAATGCATGTGATATTATTTTTATTTTTGTTTGTGCTGTGCTTTAGGTGGTGAATTTACATCTCCAAATCAAGAGCGGTTCCATCACTACAAGGTTAAACCTGCATTGCCTTATTTCTGTTACGAAAAGAAAATGTAGAAAATGTTGCTCGCCGTAGGCCCTGTTTGGATAGCATAACTTACAAGCTCATTAGAACTTATCTACTAGCATAAGTGCTTTTATGTAAAAATAAAAATAAAAATTAGTGTTTGAGTAAGCTTAAATAAGTATTTATTAACCCCAAAAGCTACTTTTAGCTTATTTTATGAAGTCATTTTTTTAGCTTCTTAGAAAAATCTTGTGCAACAACTATATTAAAGCATGATTCGGAAGCTGTTTTGCACATTCACAAGACAATTATATTCCCATCATAATTTGAATTCCATGGAAATCAAACCCTTCATCGCTCGTCTTCAACTCTTTCGACTTTATAAATTTTAGAAGCGCTTCTTTGAGTATGAATCAAACACTAAATACTTAATTTAAAAGGAGCTTATGTTATAAAAGCTTTTCAATTTTCATATAAGACCTTCTAATATAAGTGCTTAAATAAGCTACTTATCCAAACGAAGCCTTAATAGATTTTGATTATTTAGAAAGGAGCAATTCTAGGTAAAAATATTTACCCAGTCTTCAGATTTTGCTTTTTAATTTTGATCTATGTAGGATTTTTGGATGTTTGACCTGAAAACAAATCAGTGGGAACAGCTTAATTTAAAAGGGTGCCCGAGTCCACGCTCAGGACATCGAATGGTATGTTCTATTTTATATGAAATGATGCACCATTCAATTTACTAGTAAGGATGTCAGGTTATTAAATCTTAAATCAAACAGTTTCTTTGGTTTGTTTGCTGTTTGCATACTATTCATTTAACTCAAATAACATCATATTACTGTCTCGATTACATAGCAAAGTCCCTCAAATCAATTCTTACCTGCTTGTATCTTGTACACTATATGACATTAAAATTTAAATGAAATGAGTTCTGTTACCTGCCAAATCATTGGTTGCCTCTATCTTAGTTATTTTCTATATTTTCTTCTATTAATATTAATATGCAACACAAATGTGAAACTAGGATCACAATTTTTGAGAAAAAAGCATATTTAAACTTCTGTTAGAAACATTGAAGTTAAATGGTATGCATGTGCATAATATACAGCTTGGTTTGGTTCATTTGAATGCGACGTTGCAATTTTGAGAAAGCATTACAGCCATGTGTATGATTTTTTGGTGGAGGGTGTCTTATCCACCCATCTTTTAGTCCTCTTCCTTCTTCATGATTTTATTTTTCTTTAAATAAAAAAAGATGACATAACTATGAATCTTTATTTTTAGAGTTCATCTCTGCTAAGTGTTTTTTACCCCCTATGTGATGTGAAACCCATATTAACCCGGTCTTTTTTCTTCGTCACATGTATTTGATGCTACTGCTTTGTCTTCAAATTGTTTGGTTCTCTTACAGGTATTATACAAGCACACGATTATTCTTTTTGGTGGCTTCTATGACACTCTTAGAGAAGTGAGGTTGTTGATGCTCCTTAATTTATTGAAGATTTTGTATTGAGTCCATAATTCTGCAACTTATATCAGTTATATGTATGTGAATTTCTTTTTCATATTAAAATAAAAAACTTTTTACTGCATGTGATGGAAAGCTTGCAATAGCTGGTAGTTAATGTTTTGATTGTGAAAAGTGAGTTCTAATATATATTACCCCTTATTAAACATAGACCTAAGTCTACTGGCAATTGCATCCAGGGAGAAGCAGAGTTTGAACTTCAAACTAAACTTAAATTATAGGATTTCTTTGGATATTTTCTTTGCTAGTAAGTAAATGCATAGTAGTCAATGGCAGATAGCGGTAAAGAGCTACCACTTCCAAAAACACTATAACAGAGTGGGATGGCTGTGGTAGTGAAGATAGTGGCTACAATAAAAAAAATTAAAAATTGCAAAACACACATAATTAATAATCCTAATAGTTATAAAATAATTAACAGACTTTCCAGACTCAAAACGGAGTCAACATGATTTAGACTGAAATATAGAAAAGACAACAGCTAAAAAAAAGGATAGGAAGACAAAATAATAGTTCTCTGTGCATGGAAGGTAGAAAGACAAAAGAAAAGAAAGACAGATAGACAGAAAGAGAAAGTTGCAAAGGGGTGAGCTTGCCAGAAAGGCGGTGACTTGGTCAGAATATGGATAGGCTTGGTCAGAAAAGGGGTGTGAGCTTGGCTGTAAAATGTGTGGTTTGCTGGGATTTGGTCGAAAAATGGATGGGTTGCAGAACAGAGATGTGCGAACAGAGAATATCGGCCGCACCTTCCGCTATTCCATCCGTGACTCACCCTCTATAGCAACTGCAATGGATGTGACACCGAATGCGATGCTAAAAGAGTTCTGAAGCGGGAAAGGGCCACTATGCACCACTTTACCGCTATAGCACTGCTATTTGGCACTATTGATTACTCTTAGTAAATTTATATATCATGATTTCATCGATTTATTTTCTACATAATTTTACTCACCACTTCACATGGAATTCTCTTTGTTTTCATCCTGTATATTTATGGTTTCTTTTGGGCCGGCTGCTTTCTTTGCTTACTATGACTTAAAAGTTTTTGTCTTCAATACATTAATATACTTATATTCTAAAGGCCAAATATTAAAAAAACTAGTTTTCATTGGCTTGTGAGTAAAGTAATGAAGTGTTGCACCGTGCACACTATCATTGAGTAATCAAGAAGGCACTTTAGTTGTTTTGTGAGATCACAGGTGTAAGACCCTGAAATTTGTGCAGAGTTTTGTCTTGTGATTTAATTGCAACTTACAGAAGGAGGCTGGATCAGTATTCAGAAAGAAGCTTATTATTGTATCGTAGTTGGGTTGTGAAATTCCATTTCCACCTCTTCAATTATTGTATGTTATTGAACTTATGAAAAATTTAGATTTGAGTCTGTTTGATGTTCTTTTTCTTTGCATGTGAGACTTAAATGAAGCTCTTTAAAATATTTACCAAGAAAGACCAATCATTGGTACTGATTCACTTAATATCATTTCTATGCCAGCTGAAGGTTAAGACCTCTTAATTGATTATGCAGGTACTACAATGATCTATTTGTATTTGACCTTGATCAATTTAAGGTAAATATATTTAAATGCTCAATAAATATGTTATGCTATATGCTATTCCAAGTCTGCCACCAAAATGTCAGGCTGTACAGTGCAATAATGTTGATATTGTATTCATGGATTTGACCAATTCCAATCTAATTTTGTGCTGTAGTGGCAAGAAATAAAGCCTAAGCCTGGAGCAATGTGGCCAACTGGGCGTAGTGGCTTTCAATTATTTGTTTACCAAGATGAAGTGAGTAAATAAACTATTTTTTGTTTTAAATCACCTGGAGGCATGATTGTGATTAATTAGGGCAGTTCTCTGAAGCGTTTTTGAAGTTAAGAAAGCTTCTTTACAGAATTCCTTTCACTTTGCAGATTTTTTTATATGGTGGCTATTCAAAAGAAGTTTCATCTGATAAGAATGCCTCGGAGAAAGGAATTGTTCATGCAGACATGTGGTCTCTTGATCCCAAGACTTGGGAATGGAACAAGGTAGTGGTTTGGAGTTTAATATTAGGTGATTTTGTATAATCCTCATCTTAGGTAAATCTAAGCTTCCTTGTTTAGAGTTTTTACTTAACACTATGAAATTAAAATGACTCTAGTCAGTGTTCAATAGCAGCACAAACTTCTCCATTTAAATTTCAATTCAATTGAGTAATGTTTTCTCTTATATTTGCTTCTCTCCCCCTTCCCCCTTGCACACACCACCAGACACCTAGAAAAATAATGTACTTTTTATCTATTTGCCCAACAATTTTTTCATCATTCTCTCCCTTCTTGATAGGTTAAGAAAAGTGGAATGCCTCCTGGGCCTCGAGCTGGGTTTTCCATGTGTGTTCATAAGAGGAGGGCTATGCTATTTGGCGGTGTTGTGGATATGGAAGTTGAAGGTTATTGTTAGAAAATCTGAATAAATATCTCATCATATTTTTTTTTATATCTTAGAATATCTCTTAGGGTTTATTTCATATTTATATTCCATGATTTGTTTTCATATTTAATCGGGACTAGGATTCTACTGTTAGTATAAATTAGATCATTAGCTTTGTGTTTTGTATCAAATCAATATCAGTTATAGTATTTGTTAGTTTATTTCTCTATTTACCTCCTTCCCTTACCTAAAACCCTCCAATTCAACATGGTATTAGAGGGTATCATCTTCCGTGACCTGCATTTCACTGTAGATTTCCCAAAAATTTGGAACCGCGATTAGCCATCTCTCTTCCATGTCATCTTTCCAGATGACTCCATCTCTACCTCTGTACACCGCCTGCTGTCGTCCAACCACACCATTAGACTCGTCTCCCTCCGATCTTTCAAGACCTAATGTTTCAGGTCACCGTGTCTAGCCATGCACCTAGATGCCTTCATTTTTTGCTCTATTGTTCGTCCCACGTGTTGTCCTTTCGTCCTCGTGTGGCAGGCTTGGCAGCGCATTGGGTGTTGCCTTCGATTGTCGCTTGTTGTGTAGTGCTCATCCTCCTCCTTTCTACTCATATGTGTCCTTTCCTTGTCCAATAGCGCACAAGGTTGTTGTGTTTCTTTGCTCAAAGGTTTCCAGTGTATTGGGGTTTCTGTTTTTACTTGTTTCACCCCCTTTCCGAGCACCTCTGCTGCCACCTTCACATGGTTGTTTAGCTTCATTGGTCCTACTAATAGGTCATACTAGTGGGTTCTTTTCCTACCGACGTTCATTTCAGTGGTGGCTCCCTCTCCCGCGGATGAATAATACTAGTGGTGACTTTTGTTCCTATTAACAATCATTTCGATGGTGACTTATGTTGGTTATGATTCACACTAACACAACTCTTTCTCTTATATGCTTTAGCCTCGGCTCTTAGTCTCAAATGCTTTGGGCTGATACAAGGCAAGGTATTTTTTTCATTAGTCCGCGGACGGGTCCACGAATCTGCAGACCGAGTCCGCTTAATCCGCTGGTTAAACGGACCGGATTAAAAAAACCCGCATTTAAATGGACTCATATTTTACTTAGTCCAGGTCCGCACGGACTGCGGGTTAAGCGGACTGTTCGCGGACGCAAGTCCATATACCCAGCTCTACTCAGGGGTATCGAAGTAATGTCACTTTACTATCCGACTTGCTATGAAATTTGGCCAGAAAATGAAAACAAAATAATACATTATGGACCACATGATTAAAATGACTAAGTTCCTTCATTTTGTATGATATATCTAGTACTCGGAGGTACTGATGTAATTTCTCGTTCCTATTTGACTTGCTCCAAAATATGGTTAGAAATAGAAAAAAAAAAAATTCATACATTAGGGTGACAGGGTTAAAATTGACAAATTTCTTCATCTGGTTTGATTTCTGGTACTCGGGGGTAACGATAGGGACTATTTACAAAAAAAATTAAATTACAACGATGAAATCCTAAGAAATATTTTTACAGGGACTAAAACCAAAATTGATGAACTTTGCAGGGACTGAAAACTTATTTAAAGCTTTGTAATTGTAAGAAGCTTAAAGCTTACAATAGCTTGAGGGGAGTGTTAAAAAATCTGAAATATATCTCATAATATCTTTTATATCTTAGAATATCCTAGAGTATCTTAGAAGATCTCATAGGATTTATTTCATACTTATATTCCATAATTTGTCTTCGGAATTCGGTATTTAATTAGGATTGGGATTCTACTATTAGTATAAATAGGAAAATAGGTTTATTAGTTTTGTCTTTTTTATCACTATACATCACATCGTCGTCACTTCAAATCAATATTAGTTTTATTATTTGTTAGTTTATTTCTCTACTTTCCATCTTCCTTTACCTGAAAACCTCCAATTCAACAATTATATTTGTTTTTCGTGATTCTTTTGCCATTTGTGGCACCAATGCATACATTGTTATAGTAAATTTATTGGACTGACTGCATGATATCAGTGTTGTTAATGTCGGATGGCAGACTATGACGGCAAGCCAAAAATCTGCCATATCATATGATGGATGCCGTTGCGGCCTATGGCAGAAAAAAAGAAGAAGCACTTAACAACAAATGTCAAGAACCATAAACTAAATTGATAGAAAATGCCATAAATCTCACATTCACCTATCATAAACTACTAACAAGCTCCATTACCATCAACTTTACAAAATGATAAAAAAAAAAAAAATACAAACACAGTAAATGTCTATTCCTCTTCCTCAACCCCAACATAATCATTTTCTTTGTCATCTAGGGAGGCATATCCCTCTTCCACTTCTCCTTCTCCGGATTCCTCCGGCCCAAAAACCAAATCTTCATCATCTTCAACCACTATCTCTTTCCCTCTTGATGTTGAAGTTGCAGCTGCACCTTTCTTAGAATCTTTGGCAGCTGCAACAACACTTGATGTTTCCTTTCATTTCCTTGTTTTCTGCCTAGTATTTGTTCTAATCTCTCCAACCCCGAAGCCTCATAACCAATAGCCCAATTTAGTGTCATCATCATAAAAAACAACCTCATTTCCAGCATCTTCATTATCATCATCCATCTCTCCAGCTAACCAGTCATTACACTCATCAATGTCATTGAGTGTAATTGGGTCAATTTCATCTCTAAGATTATGCCTCTGTTTGAGTTGTTGGTTATATTTGACCTACACCAAATCATGCAACTTTTTATGGTCAAGCCTATTTCTCTTTTTTGAATGAATCTGCAACATAAATATGATTGAAGTGTTAATTAGGCTTAACCATCAAAATAAAATAAAAAAATATTATGAGTTATGACTATTACTTGCTCAAATACATTCCAATTGCACTCACATCCAGATGCACTACATATCAAGCTCAAAAGATAGATGCTGCAAATTTGGAGCCTAGTGACCATACATTCGCTACCATTGAGCTAAAAAACCAAAGAGTATGACTTAGAATTTATTTAAATATTAAACTTAAAAGAATTTACATTACTAAAATGTGAAATCTTAGTTTCTCACCAGGAGTAATGGTTTTTCTTTGGGATATTGCAAAGTCAGAACCAAAGAGACCAACACCACTCCTATAAATCGGCAACGCAGCTAGTATCTTACGCTGCACATTTCTACTTGGCACCAACCTCCTGATGCAATCATACACCCATTTGTAAGCTCCAAATCCAACTCCAGTTGAGGGTTGGCAAAAAGCATTTCTTTCTTTTTCTCTAATCAGACTGATACTTCCTTTCTTCCTTTCTCATCTTCGGTAGATAGTGTTAATAAGGAAATAATATGTTATGATTTGGGGAATAATATGTTATGATTTGATTTGGGGAATAATATGTTATGATACAAATCATTAATTGTATATATTTAGGATTCCTAATTTAGGCTGTACAAATCAGAATTAGAATATTTGTAATTAATATGTGTAAATGCTCCTATCTCTATTAATAGAGGAAATACAATGAAAGAAGGCAATCAAGCCAAATTTGTGACATGGTATCAGTCAGGTTACAATCCTGAACGTGTTCCATCTTTGTTTCTAGTTTCTAAAAAAAAAAAAAACAGTGCATCCTTGGTCAGTGACAACTTCTGTTGTTACTCTTGCTCTTGCTCAACGCTCTTGGTCCTTGGTTCTTACAGTTTCCTTCTTCACGGGTTCCTGCAATTTTTTTTTTCACTCTCTCGGGTTTCTTGGTCTGTTTTCTTATCCATGGAGAAGGAGAACTTTTGTGTTCGCTTTACGGGCAAAAACTATGCTGCCTGGGAGTTTCAATTCAAGATGTTTGTCAAAGGGAAAGGCTTGTGGGGTCATATCGACGGGTCCTCTACAGCACCGGAAGCCAGAGCTGCGTTAGATACTTGGGAGACAAAAGATGCTCAGATCATTTCTTGGATTTTAGGATCCATTGAGCCCCATATGATTAATAACTTGCGCTCCTATTCAACTGCTAAGGAGATGTGGGATTACTTGAAGCGTATTTACAACCAAGACAACACTGCCAAGCGATTTCAACTGGAGCTTGAGATTGCCAATTACAGCCAAGGAAATCTGTCTATTCAGGATTATTATTCTGGATTCTTGAATCTGTGGACTGAGCACTCCGCTATCCTACATGCTAATGTCCCTAAAACCTCGCTGACTGCTATTCAAGAGGTCTATGCGATTAGTCAACGCGATCAGTTTCTCATGAAACTTCGCTCAGAATTTGAGGTTGTCCGCGCTGCGTTGCTGAATCGGAGCCCTGTTCCTTCTTTAGACACATGTGTTGGTGAACTACTCAGAGAAGAACAACGCCTGCTTACCCAAGGCACCATGTATCGTGATGCCTTGGTTCCGGAACCAGTTACGGTTGCTTATGCTGCACAAAGTAAAGGCAAAGGGCGTGATATGCGACAGGTTCAGTGCTTTTCCTGCAAACAATTTGGCCATATTGCTCGTAACTGCGGAAAGAAATTTTGCAACTACTGCAAGAAACATGGTCATATCATCACAGAATGTCCCACAAGACCAGCCCAGCGACCTGTGCAGGCTTTTCATGCTACTGCAAGTTCAGCAGGGACTCCTTCCACTCCTGTTGTCGCTGCTGGTGGTGTGGTGAATCCAGATATGGTACAACAAATAGTCCTATCAGCACTTTCTGCCTTGGGCATTCAAGGTCAGTCTTCTAATGTCTCTCGACCATGGTTTGTTGATTCTGGTGCGTCTAATCATATGGCGGGTTCCTCTGAACACTTGCACAATGTTCACACTTACAATGGTACTCAAAACATCCAGATTGCTGATGGTAATACCCTCCCTATTTCTGATATTGGAGACATTAATTCTTATTTTCGGAATGTGTTTGTGTCTCCTGGACTTGTTTCAAATTTAATTTCGGTTGGTCAATTAGTGGATGACAATTGTAATGTTAACTTCTCTCGGGCTGGTTGTCTTGTGCAGGATCAGGTGTCGGGGAAGGTGATCGCGAAGGGGCCTAAAGTGGGCAGATTATTCCCGCTGCAGTTTTCTTCTGATCATTTATCTTTTGCTTGTAATGGTGTTTTGAATCTGTTTGAGGATTGGCATAGAAAATTGGGCCATCCAAATTCTGGTGTTTTGTCTCATTTATTTAAAACTGGATTGTTGGGAAATAAAACTGTAATGTCTAATTCCTCTGTTCCCTGTTCTGCATGCAAACTTGCTAAAAGTAAAACACTTCCTTTTCCCTCTCATGCTCATCGTGCTACCAACTGTTTTGATATTGTTCATAGTGATGTTTGGGGTCTGTCCCCTCTCCCCTCTCATGCCCAATATAAATATTTTGTGACATTTATTGACGATTACAGCCGCTTTACTTGGATATATTTTCTTCGATCTAAAGCTGAGGTTTTCCAAATGTTTAAGAAATTTTTAGCTTATGTTGAAAATCAGTTCCAGGCTAGCATTAAAATCTTTCGCTCTGATTCTGGGGGTGAGTACATGTCTCATGAGTTTCAGGAGTACCTGCAGCAAAAAGGTATCGTATCTCAACGATCCTGTCCATATACTCCCCAACAAAACGGCATTGCAGAGCGAAAGAATCGTCACTTGCTTGATGTCACAAGAACATTACTCCTTCAGGCATTTGTTCCTTCCAAGTTCTGGGTTGAAGCTTTGTCCACTGCTGTGTTCTTGATCAATCGCCTTCCCTCTCAGGTTCTAGAATTTGATTCTCCTTTCTTTCGTCTTTTTAAAACTCATCCAGATTATCATGATTTACATACTTTTGGGTGTGTATGTTTTGTCCACTTACCCCCAGTTGAACGTCATAAGCTTGGGGCGCAGTCTGTACAGTGTGCGTTTATGGGTTATAGTACTTCTCACAAAGGTTTTTTGTGCTATGATACCACTAACAATCGCTTTCGTATTTCTCGGAATGTGACTTTCTTTGACCATCAGTTTATGTTTCCATGTCTTTCTCCTGTTTCTAATGATGTTGCTACTCTTCCCAACTTTTCTATTGTGCCTAGATCTATACCACGTTATAAACCAGGACATATATATACCAGACGCCAGCCTCCCACACCCCTTCCCGATGCTGATCCGCCACCTGAACCTGTGTCCGAGGCACCACGGAGATCCACTAGAGTATCTCGTCCACCAGATAGATACTCACCAGACAGGTATGGTCCCCAGCATACTTCTCTTTCTGCCACTCTATCCGGTATATCTGTTCCTACATGTTACTCACAGGCAGCTAAGGATGTGTGTTGGGTAAAAGCAATGGAAGACGAGCTACAGGCTCTTCAGGAGAATTTTACATGGGACATTGTCTCTTGCCCACCTGATGTCAAACCCATAGGATGCAAATGGGTGTATTCTGTGAAGCTGAATTCTGATGGTTCTCTCAACCGCTGCAAGGCCCGACTAGTTGCTTTGGGGAACAGACAAGAGTATGGCATTGACTATGATGAAACATTTGCACCCGTGGCAAAAATGACCACTGTCAGAACCGTGCTCTCTATTGCTGCCTCTCAAGGTTGGTCCCTCCATCAAATGGATGTGAAGAATGCCTTTCTTCACGGTGATCTGACAGAAGATATTTATATGACTCCTCCTCCGGGTCTATTTTCCTCTTCTACGGGTGTGTGCAAGCTCAAACGTTCCTTATATGGTTTGCGCCAAGCCCCACGAGCATGGTATGAGAAATTCCGCTCTACTATTCTTGGGTTCTCTTTTACTCAAAGTCAATATGACTCGTCTTTGTTCATTCATCGCACGCCTGCTGGTATTGTTCTTCTTCTCCTTTATGTTGATGATATGGTTATTGCGGGCTCTGATCTTGCATCCATACAGCGGCTTAAACAGCAGCTACAAGCCTCATTTCATATGAAAGATCTTGGTAGTCTACATTATTTCTTAGGCCTTGAGGTTCATTTTGACTCCAAGGGCCTTTTTCTACATCAGCATAAGTATACTGCGGATTTGATCTCTTTGGCTGGTCTTCAAACTGCCACTCCAGTGGATACTCCTCTAGAGGTTAATGTTAAATATCATCGTGATGAGGGTGATCTTTTGCCTGACCCTTTGTTGTATCGTCAACTCGTGGGTAGTCTTAATTACTTGACTATTACACGTCCTGATATTTCTTTTGCCGTACAGCAGGTCAGTCAATTCATGCACACACCTCGACACCATCATTTGACTGCTGTTCGTCGCATAATTCGATACTTGAAAGGCACGTCTCAACGAGGTTTATTTTTTCCTACCGGGACGTCTCTTCAATTGATTGGTTATAGTGATGCAGATTGGGCTGGGTGTCCGGATACTAGGAGATCTGTCACTGGTTGGTGTATGTTTCTAGGCTCTGCTTTGATTTCTTGGAAGAGTAAGAAACAGTCACGAGTTTCTAAGTCCTCAACTGAATCTGAGTATCGCGCGATGTCCACTGCTTGTTCTGAAATCATTTGGCTTCGTGGTCTTCTAGCTGAGCTTGGATTCCCTCAATCAGATGCAACACCTCTCTATGCTGACAATACCAGTGCTATTCAGATTGTTGCCAATCCAGTTTTTCATGAGCGCACAAAACACATTGAAGTGGACTGTCACTCAATTCGAGAAGCCTATGATGATCATGTTATTTCAATTCCTCATGTCACCTCCCAGCTTCAGCTTGTGGATATTTTCACCAAGGCAGTTCCTCGTCCGCGTCATCAATTCCTCGTCAGCAAATTGATGCTCCTTGACCAGCTGCATCAATTTGAGGGGGGATGTTAATAAGGAAATAATATGTTATGATTTGGGGAATAATATGTTATGATTTGATTTGGGGAATAATATGTTATGATACAAATCATTAATTGTATATATTTAGGATTCCTAATTTAGGCTGTACAAATCAGAATTAGAATATTTGTAATTAATATGTGTAAATGCTCCTATCTCTATTAATAGAGGAAATACAATGAAAGAAGGCAATCAAGCCAAATTTGTGACAGATAGCAGCAACAGTAGCAGAATGTCAGCTTTGGTTGACACTGTTTCATTGGCTCAATGTGTACTATGTTGTACTTGCTTTGTCTCTGATTCATAAATGCTTTGTACTATACAAATATTCAAAATAAAACTTGGACGAAAGCATTAGAGAGAGTAGTATAAAAACAAGAATGGACGGTCCAATACAGTATTTAAGATATAAAGGACCATTGGACGGTCACTATAGAGAAACATTAGTCCAGTCAAATAGACGAGTAGACTCATTAACTTCTGTTAATTTTCTGTAAGAGAGATAAAGGGAGAGAGAGATAGATCTGAATCTTTCATTTCATTTCTTGAATGGAATTGTACAGAGAGATTACAATATATACTATGCATATTGAGTAGAGGCTGATAACTAATTTGGTTAATCAGTTTCAGCAGTCCTAACTGACTAGAGAGAGGGACTTTTCCGAGATCGTCAGAGAGAACGCCGGAGGTGGAAGCGCCGGAATAGGAGGGGACGGCGGCGGCGGCGGAGGAGGTGGCGGAGGAGGAGGGGAAAAAGTTGTTTCATTATCGACGGAAGCCATTAGAGCTTCTCCTAGCTCTGTGATACCATGTTAATTTTCTGTAAGAGAGATAAAGGGAGAGAGAGATAGATCTGAATCTTTCATTTCATTTCTTGAATGGAATTGTACAGAGAGATTACAATATATACTATGCATATTGAGTAGAGGCTGATAACTGATTTGGTTAATCAGTTTCAGCAGTCCTAACTGACTAGAGAGAGGGATACAGTGTGTGACACTGTATCTCCTTACTGTGAGCTCTAATATACTCTATCAACTTCATTGGAAACTTCAAGTTACAGTCCAACATTAGTTTTAAAACATATGGTCCAATCTACGTGCGATAAGTCCAAACTTATTTAAACACGCTTGGGTCCAATTTTAGATAAGACAGATAGAGATCTTTGGACCACCTTAATTTTAGTTTTTCTCAAGTCTAATGGACATTCCTAATTGGACTTTCAACACTTAGCCAAATTTCAACTTCAATTTAATAACTTCGTTAGCATCAAAACTTAAGAGATCAGAACCATAACCACTTTGGTTCCAACATTACCCATCTACTATATGTGTACCCATTAACCAAGTTCAAATAACATTTTGGATTTCTTTTTGGAGGCGTGTTTCTTTGTTATGCTTGGTTTAAGGTTTGTTTTCTGAGTGCACTAAAATTATGCAGGTGATGCAATAATGAGCTTGTTCTTGAATGAGCTTTATGGCTTTCAGCTAGACAACAATCGCTGGTGAGTCCTCCATTGCATCAATGCTTAATATAGGATTACATCTTTTTCTGACATTGCTATCTTCCCTTGTGAACTTATTTCTTGCATTTGCATGTGATATAAGTCACTGTAATTTTTCACTTTACTCTGCAATTTATTGTTTTAGCTTGGTTAGAGTTAAGATGTGATATCGTATTTAATGTCTCTTGATTACCTTATTATTGATATTGTTTGGGTAATAGGTATCCTCTGGAGTTAAGAAAGGACAAGTCAACAAAAGATAAGGTAGAATGGATACATTATACTCCTGATCCTATGCTAATTCTTGCACATTTCAAAACTTATTTTTTAGAATGTTTTGTATGTAATATGATATTGTTTCTTAACGAATTGATTTTGCAGATAAAAAAGAATGAACAAAAATGTACTGATGATGTTGAGAAGATAAATCCACCGTGTACACTAAGAGAAGAAACTGAGGATTCAGAGTACGAAGAAAGCAACATAGATGATATATCCCAGAATATTGCATCAAACATGACTATTGTTGATAGTGAAACACTTACCAAATCGGAAGGAAAGCCTAAGGAATCTGGTGCTAAATTGGAAAATCAAAGTTCTTTGCCCGAGGTTGTTTTGGACCAACACTCTTATGGCACTGCTTTTATTTTTGCACAATTATTGATTAATGAGTTTTCTCCAAACTTCGTAGGTTGTGAAGCCTTGTGGACGTATTAATTCCTGCATGGCCATAGGGAGAGATACATTATATATATATGGTGGCATGATGGAGATTAAAGATCAAGAAATCACTCTTGATGACTTGTATTCTCTGAACCTTAGCAAACTTGATGAATGGAAGTGCATTATACCGGTTTGTTACATTTTCTTAGCTACTCTTTTACCAAAAAATGGTTACACACAATACTATAAATTCAGAATGATGATAGATTTATGATTGAACAAAGGTGGTGAATGTTTGTTTGATAGATTTCTGATACAACAAAGGTGGTGAATATTTGTTTGATAGATTTCTGATACAACAAAGGTGGTGAATGTTTGTAGTTTGTACTTGTTGGAGGACAAAAATCCCAAATAGATGAGATTTAAATCAATCACACTTATGGTGATTGATTTCTTATTTATTGGCTGTAAATACTGTATAGTGACAGTTATAGTAACTTTTTATATTAGCTGATAATAAGGAATGTTGTATTTGTTCCCTCTTCCTGTATATTGTAATCTCTCGAGTGAGAAATACTATCATTTTTCTCGGAACTTGTTCATGGTATCAAGAGTCGGCTGCATCCTCTTACCTGGCTAGCATGGAGACGTTGTCCTACTCCCTGACCACCACCTCTCCAACCACACCCCCGTTGTCGGAACCTTCCAACCCCAACCCAAATTGTAAAACCGGTGCTGCCATTGTGCATAAGTCACCACTTGACAAAAGTTGCATTGCCTTGACTGGTCACCTCCTAATGACACCAATTTTAGGGAATGGTACCAGTTTGTGAAGCTCGTGATGACTGGTAAAGGCAAAATGGCAACTTACTGGTGTGCCGCCCTCAGTCCTCCACAAACAACACATGGGTAGCGGAAATCCTTTAGTTATGGCTTGGCTTGTCCAATCCATGGAACCCAAGATTGGACACCGCTATTTATTTTACATAAGAGCACAAGAAGTATGGACTGCAGTCCACCAAATGTATTCAAACATGGAAAATTGTTTTTCAACTGTTTGAGGTCCAATGTACAATATGGAACACAAAACAAGGAAGCTATGTAGTCAATCCCAAATAGCGTAGCGGAGCAGCCGACCCAAAAAACCTATAGCGGGATAGCGGGTAGCAGGATAGCCGCTATTGCAAAGAGGGGGAGAAGAAGCAAAAGAGGGCAAGAAGAGGGGGAAAAGAGGAGGAGAAGAAGGAAAAGAGGGGAATAAGAGAGAAAAGAGGGGGGGAGGGAAAGAAGGGGAGAAGAGAAGATCTGGACAGTGAGAGAACTGAGAAAGAAAGAGGACGTAAGAAGGAGAACGTGAGGGAGAAGAAGGTTTGGTTAGAGAGCACAGTAAAAGTAAGGGTAAATTAGAAATTTACTCTATTTAAGTGAGGATAAATAGATATTTTGAAGAATTAAAGTGAGGGTAAAATGGTAAGGAACAAAAAAAGGAATCAGAAACATTAAAAAAACCCCTAGTTTTATAGGATAGCATTCGCCACTTCTCATTGTTCTCAGCAAAGGCAATCTGGCAAATAGGGTCTCGCTGGAAACCCTCGAACTTCATTGTCGCACCCGCTATTCTGAGATTTGGGCTCGATTTGGCCGCGAATCGCGGCTGCGACGACCGCTACTCCAAAATGCCCCGCTACGTGCGATTCTGTAGCACCCCCTGGCTGCTCCACTCCGCTAGGGCGCTTTAGCGCCGCTACAGGCCGCTATTGACTACATAGCAAGGAAGTATGTCTGTAATAGAATACTTTAACACCTGTTGTAAATAATGTAAATCTTGTATTAGGCCCATTAGTCTGGCCCATTAGGTTTAGCGTTGCCTATATAATCTTATCAGTGTTTGTACTCTTTACATAAATCAATAATACTCAATATATTTTTCTACATGGTATCAAGAGCTCCCGATCTTGGAGGTCTTGCTTCCGCATAAACCCTAGCCGCCTTATTGCGGATTTTTTCAGCTGCCTTGAGTGCAGTGTTTGGCACCTATTTTTGTGCCCTACTTCACCTTTCAGACAGCACTGACTGCTGTTCAACACCGTTCAGCCGCCGTTCGTTGCCGTTAGCCACTGTTCAGCCCTGTCCGCCGCCGTCCGCCACTTATCTTGCACCGGCGACCCTCCCATTGTGTTCGCCGGCCGAAAACCGTCCAGGACCCAGAATCTCACGGCCATCGGACGTCTGACGCGCCGCCACGCGCCGCCGCAGCTCCGTCCACTCTCAGGCGCGTGTAGGCCACGCGCCGCCTTCCGGCCACAGTTTCGCCGTGCGCTTCTCACAGTAGCATCGCCGGACCTTCCCCATTCCGTTTGAGGGGTTAAAATCGTGATCGGAGGACATTTTTTTCGTGGGTCTGTTTGAAGCCTCGTTTGTCCTCGTTGTTGTCGTCGTTTCTGAGTTGTTTCTAGGACAGAAAATCCTATTTTAGTAAGCCTTCTGGATTTTGTTCTTTGACAATGACTGGTAAGAGCTTTTGTTCCCGCTCCTTTACTGCCTCTGGTACTGATCATATGACCTTCCATTCCAAATTGTTTTCCAACTATACATCACCTTCCAATACTCATTATATTACTGTTGCTGATGGTTCTCGTACCCATGTTGTTGGTTCTGGGAATGTTGATCTTCAATCCTCAATAAAATTGAAAAATGTGCTTTATGTTCTCGAACTCTCCAATAACTTAATTTCTATTCATAAGCTTACTCAAGACCAGAACTGTGCAGTAACCTTTTTCCCTTCTCATTGTGTTTTTCAGGATCTTGCCACGAGGAGGACGATTGGAGTTGCTAAGGAACAGGGAGGGTTGTACTATCTGTCTGATGAAAGATATGGTCAGAAGGTGCAGTCTTCCTGCTTACAGTCTCAGTTTGAGTCTCACTCTTCTGCATCACAGGTCTGGCTTCAGCACAAGCGTCTTGGACATCCTCCATTTTCTATAATTAAGTCTATGTTTCCGTCTTTGTTTTTACAACAGTCTGTTGAGTCTTTCAAGTGTGACATGTGTCAGTTTGCTAAACATCATCGTGCGACTTTTCCTTCTAGTTATAAGAAAAGTGCTGAACCATTTGATCTTATACATTCTGATGTTTGGGGACCAGCCCCTATTTCTAATATTTCTGGTGCGAGATGGTTTGTTTCCTTTGTTGATGATTGTACTCGAGTAACTTGGCTTTTCTTGATGAAGGATAAATCAGAAGTACCCCAACTTTTTATTCAATTTTATCATATGGTGCAGACACAATTTGGGAAAGGTATTAAAAGATTACGCTCCGACAATGGAAAAGAATATGTCAATCATAGCCTTTCCGGTTTTAATAGTAAACAAGGAATCATCCATGAATTTACATGTGTTGACTCCCCACAACAAAATGGGGTTGCAGAAAGGAAAAATCGCCACTTACTTGAAGTTGCTCGAGCCATTCTCTTCCAAATGTCAGTCCCAAACTCATACTGGGGAGAAGCAGTACTAACTGCTGCCTATCTGGTTAATAGGATACCATCTCGTGTTCTAGGTAATGTTAGTCCTGTTCAGTTTATGATCTCACACTATCCTTCTGTCCCTATCATGCAGAGTCTTGAGTCTCGGGTATTTGGATGTGTTGCCTTTGTTCATGTTCATAAGCAGCATCAAACTAAGTTAGATTCTCGTGCAGTCAGGTGTGTCTTTGTGGGTTATGCACCAAATAAAAAGGGGGTACAAATGTTATCATCCTTCCAGTCGTAAGTACTTTGTCTCTATGGATGTTACCTTCCATGAACATGTGTCATTCTTCACTCGCCCTCAGCTTCAGGGGGAGAGCAATAATTTGGAATCTGAGTCTGAGTTTCTCCTCATTGGTCCTCATCTGCCTGAGTCACCTGTTTATGAGCCTCCTGTTTCTGCTCCTGTTTTTCCTTTGTCTCCTGTTTTACAGGAATCTGCACCTTCAACACCAGCGAAGAACAAAGCTAATGAGCCAACATTGGTTTATCAGAGGAGAGTAAAACCCAACCTGGTCCAGAAACAACCTCAACTGTCCGAACCGGAGGTAAGTACTGAAAATAATCCACCCATTTTTGATTCTCAGTGTTGTGATATTATTGACCCTGATCCAGATGACTTACCAATTGCTTTGAGAAAAGGGAAAAGGTCTTGTGCCAAATATCCTATTTCTCAATTTGTCTCCTCTAAGCATCTTTCCCTGCAGCATCAGAGTTTTATTGCAGCGGTTGACTCTGTGAGAATCCCAGCATCTGTTCAAGAGGCACTAAAAGATGCAAATTGGGTCCAAGCTATGGATGAGGAAATGAAAGCACTTGAAAGGAATGGAACTTGGGAAATTGTTGAGAGGCCAGGGGGCAAGAAACTAGTTGGTTGCAGGTGGATTTATACAGTCAAGCATAAATCAGATGGCACTCTTGATCGATACAAAGCAAGACTAGTGGCAAAGGGATATACTCAGACCTATGGCATTGATTATGAGGAGACATTTGCTCCAGTGGCAAAGATGAATACTGTTCGTATTTTACTCGCTCTTGCTGCTCACTCGGGGTGGGACCTTCACCAGTTTGATGTTAAAAATGCGTTTTTGCATGGAGACTTAGAGGAGGAGGTGTATATGGAGATTCCTCCGGGATTTGGACCCACTAGTGGAACTGACAGAGTTTGTAGATTGAGGAAGGCCTTATATGGGCTTAAGCAGTCTCCTCGGGCGTGGTTCGGGAGATTTACAAAAGCAATGGTTTGCCTGGGTTACAAGCAGAGTCAAGGAGATCATACACTTTTCTTCAAACATTCACAAGGAGGAAAACTAACTGTACTTCTTGTGTATGTTGATGATATCATTATTACAGGAGATGATTTGGTTGAAAGACAACTACTCAAGGAGAAATTATCTGCAGAGTTTGAGATGAAGGACCTTGGAAAACTTAAGTATTTCCTTGGAATTGAGGTGGCCTACTCAAAACAAGGCATTTTCATTTCTCAAAGAAAGTATGTGCTTGATCTTTTGAAGGAAACAGGCAAACTTGGGTGTAAACCTGCAGGTGTTCCCATAGAGCAAAATCACAAATTGAGCATTGAAGAGGAGAGTGCTAAAGTTGACAAGGTCCAATATCAGAGATTAGTGGGGAAGTTGATTTACTTGGCACACACTAGACCAGATTTAGCATATGCGGTTAGTGTTGTAAGCCAATTCATGCATGATCCGAGGGTGAGACACTTGCAAGCTGTAGAGCGTGTTCTGCAGTATCTCAAAGCCACTCCAGGGAGAGGACTCTTGTTCAAAAGAGGTGGAAGCCTAACTATGGAAGCCTATACAGATGCTGATTATGCAGGTTCGGTGAGTGATAGAAGGTCCACTTCAGGCTATTGTGCCTTTTTGTGTGGCAACCTTGTCGCTTGGAGAAGTAAGAAGCAAAGTGTAGTGGCTCGATCAAGTGCTGAGGCATAATTTAGAGCTATGGCACAGGGAATCTGTGAGCTATTGTGGATGAAGATTGTGCTTGATGACTTGAAGATAAAGTGTGAAGGCCCTATGAGGTTACTTTGTGACAACAAATCGGCTATTAGTATTGCTCATAATCCTGTTCAGCATGACAGGACAAAACACATTGAGATAGATCGTCACTTTATCAAGGAGAAGCTGGATAGCGGACTGATAACTACGATTCTGGGCATCAACTGGCAGATGTGTTAACAAAAGGCTTACCAACAGAACGATTCAGTCAACTTACTTGCAAGCTGGGAATGATAGATATTCATTCACCAGCTTGAGGGGGAGTGTTGTAAATAATGTAAATCTTGTATTAGGCCCATTAGTCTGGCCCATTAGGTTTAGCGTTGCCTATATAATCTTATTAGTGTTTGTACTCTTTACATAAATCAATAATACTCAATATATTTTTCTACAACACCATTTCTGAGTTATGGAAGGATCTTGATTTGTACTATTAAATTACTTGGCATTGAATTGAAGATGATATGCTATTTTTAGCTATGCAGGAGACAAAATGTGTTTTTCATTTTTTTACAGGGGCCAAATGTTGAGCCGGATGAAGTCAGAGAATGTACCATGGGTACAAAATCTCTCCTAATTGTCAATGAGGGGTTTGCCATTGTCTGTCATGAAGAAAGCTGCAGACGTGTGTTAGGATCCAATTGTAAATAATGAGACTTGAGCCCCACATCGGAAGTATGGGATTCCAGTGTGGGATTTATATGGCATCGGGCTCTCCAACCCCAACGGATAGCTTTTGTGTTGTGATTCTCCCAATTTTTGTATCAATTGGTATCATAGCTTTTCACCATTTCTTTTGGCTGCAAACGTGCAGCGTGGGTGGTGACGCCGACATTGCAGTGTTCACTCGAGACTAGTCAAAGGTCTAGTGCATAACTGGCCTAGGTGGGTGTTGAGGCTGCGGAGCATGGTGGGATGTTAGGATCTGTTGAAGTTATGGGTTTAGATAGATAAAGAGAAGAAAAAGATTGAACACTAAAAAATATGATTATGATTGATTATGATCTTGGAGTGCAAAAAGCTTAAGCACTAACCCCTATTTATAGGGATACAAGACTCCTAATCCTAATTGAAAAGGGAAACTAATTATGATAATAACTAATTGATAACAACATAATCCTATGAGATAATTCAACATACTCTTATAAGATAAGATGTACTCTAAGATAAGATAGGATCATGTATTTGTTAGATGTGGGTCTTAGTGGGCCTTTGTTAGTAATAAAGTAGTTAATAGCAGTTAAATAGAGTAGTTAGTGGCAGTTAATTAGAGTTAGTTACTTAGTTTGCCTATAAATAAGATAGGAGATTGAGAGAGAGGGTATCTTATCATTTGGGAATAGTTGGGGCCTTTGGGCATTGGGAGAGTCTAGAGTCTCTCGAATACTCTAGGAATACATTCTGTAAAGGGGTTTTTCCCTATTTTCTATAGTAATATCAGTTGGTTCCTATCAACTGGTATCAAAGCACTAGGTTTTGGGAGTGTTTTGTCTTGGGAGCAGTTCATCGTTCTGGTCAAGAATGGGGACAGATTCAGAATCGTGGGAAGAAAAGTTGAAAGCTGTGGAGAAAAAGTGGGAAGAAGAAAGAGAGGCGGTTACAAGAATCCAAAAGGAAGCTTCAAGACATTGGGGTGAAGGAGAAAGGAGGATGGTCGTGTCCATATCCACATTCAAAACAGAAAGCACCACGTAACCAGGCAAGAAGCAAAGAAGGAGAGAGTGTTAAAAAAGGAAGGTCTGAAAAACGTGAAATTCGGAGGCAGATCAGAGAGTTAGTCGAGGTGATGCATTGCTGATTAGCAAATCACGGTGAGAATCAAGATCCTACGAGATTTCGACCTACACAGCAGAGCCAAGAAGAAACGTCACAAGCGGGGGAGTCCAGAAATGAAGAGAAAGAAGATAGTGATGCATCCAAGAACCAGAAATCACAGAACTCAGATTTGGTTGTGATAACTAGGAAGGGTCCAAAACTCAGATTTGGGTGCGATGAATCAGAAAGAGAGGTGATTAAAGTTGCTGGAAAGGATGAATCCGAAAACGAAGGGGTTAACGATACAAGAACTGGAACAAAGGAAAATAGTCCGAGAAAGCTTGAGATTCTTGGGAATGGGTCTGATCGGCCAAGGGAAAAGGAGAAAAACGAGGGAACCAGAGAAGATGAGGGGATCGAAAAACAGAGTTGGGATGGCATGAAAAATGAGGGGATAAGGGAGAACGGTGAAGAGACGGAAGTAGTTATGGAGGAGGAAGTTGATGACGAAGAGAAGACAGAGATCACGAACAAGTTGGCAGTGGTACGGCAAACCCAAGCCGGTAGCGCCACCCACAAGATCGGAACAATATCTGACGTGTCACTTCCGGTCAAGTCGCCGTCGAACCGTGACACAAGTAGGGTGGTCAAAGGAAACCTTGCTGTTGAGGGGGCGGTAACACCTGGGCAGATTTGGGTGGTACGGATTTTGGCCAGGCCTCCACCACCTCCGGAGCTGCCGTACTCAGACCCGCTCGCGGCGGACGGAGCGACGTCTTCCGCCGAGCCGCCGAAAGGTAGCATCGGAGAGGTTGGCCATAGGGAAACAAAGTTGTTGTTGCGAACAGTCATCGTGAAAGAGAAACAACTACAAACAAGGGCAGGAATGGAAATCTGCCAAAAGATTCTAGTGGCTTACCTAATGGGTCAAGCCCACATCTGTATTACTAATTGGGTAAATGTTGGAGTGGGGGAGTATTGTTACATGTGGGTCTTAGTGGGCCTTTGTTAGTAATAAAGTAGTTAATAGCAGTTAAATAGAGCAGTTAGTGGCAGTTAGTTAGAGTTAGTTACTTAGCTTGCCTATAAATAAGATGGGAGATTGAGAGAGAGGGTATCTTGTCATTTGGGAATAGTTGGGGCCTTTGGGCATTGGGAGAGTCTAAAGTCTCTCGAATACTCTAGGAATATATTCTCTAAAGGGGTTTTTCCCTATTTTCTATAGTAATATCTGTTGGTTCCTATCAGTATTCTAACAAACCCCCTCAAAGATATCCTGAATAAACCGAGAAATATAAGAACCATCAACCAATAATGTTTGTGCCCAAGAACAAACCACCAATCAACCAACTGAAGAAATCATGGTTGATTTTCACGAATATCAATCAAACCAAACTGAAATGATATTCGGCCAGACGTTGTCCTTAGCCTGAAACAACCAACTTAAGTGTGGGACAGGTCACAAAGTTTTCAATGACTAGTGCCGGCTGCTCAACCTTGACGATGGTTAGACGACGGGACTACCGAAACCAATGTTATTAAAACCGAACCGGTGATCGACTTGGTCGGGGCACTGGGTTAATGGGTCACTGGTTCAACCGGGGGTCACTGGTTGACTCGGTTTGAACCGGTATATAATTGAAAATAAAAAAATTATACTCAAGTTATGTATATATAAAATATTTGTAAAGATATTGACAACTTGCTTTGTTGTCCTAGCGGTAAGGCTTGGATGAATGGACCTGGAGGAGCACAGTTCGAACTAGGGGTGTAAATGAGCTGAGCTATTCGTGAACTACTCGAGCTCGGCTCGTTAAATGCTCGATGAAACTCGTTTGTTTGATTAAATAAACAAACTCAAGCTTGAGGGTGGGCTCAATTGTTTAAATGAGCCAAGTCCAAGCCTTATAGGCTCGACATTAAGGGCTCGCGAATAGCTCGTATATATATATATATATATATTTTTAAATTATTATATATATTAATACTACCGCGTTTTTCATTTGCTTTCTCTTTCTTAACGAATTGCTGATAGATGGACTCCCCTTTCACACAACTCAAAACTTTCAAAATTAATGGTTGGGTCCCAACCAACCTGATTGTAGTCCAAATATCTTTTGATCCCAATAGTTAAACCCACTCCCAATACTTTTTTGTTATTATAGTAATGAAAAGTCTTTCCAACACCTACTCGTAAATTTATAATATAAAGAAAATCATTTGTATCCTACTGTAATACTAAGTTACTAACCTACGACTACAAGTAACAGAAAAACGCACTAAATTGCACCATTTGTATTTTTATGCACTCGGGTGGACAGCACTTTGAAGGAGATTATTTTACCGATAAATTGATGATGAGGATTTTAGTAGTTTTTGTTATTTACATTATGGAAATATGTAAAACTTTAATGAGTGTTTTTGAAGGAGATTATTCTACCGATAAATTGATGATGAGTATTTTAGTAGTTTTCGTCATTTACATTATGGAAATATGTAAAACTTTAATGAATGTTAAAATTACTTTTGAAGTTTCTTTTTTGTTAAAATCTTAATTAAATACTAAATGCAAAATTTACATATTATAGAACTATACATGGTTTTTTGTTAAGGAAAATTTTCATAAATGCAAAAATAGTTAAGTTATAAATGAGCTACACAAGCCAAGCTTTACTTTTTTTGCAACAAGCCAAGCTCAAGCTTTTAGTTAGGCTCGTTTAAATAAATGAGCCAAGCTTGAGCTTCCCATTTTTTTCACAAGCCAACCTCAAGCTTGAAGTGCTCGGCTCGGCTCGACTCGTTTACACCCCTAGTTCGACCCTACTCTCTGCAGTTTTTGGAATTTCAACGTTAAAATTCGAATTTGCTGTGGAAAAAAGCGGGCACGTGGCATGGAGGAGCTGGAGCGTGCACGTGTGGCATCATAGAGCGTGCACGTGAGTGGTCCCGCTGTTGGGCAGCGTGCATTGGTCAACTCGGGCGGTTCGACCTTGACCGGTTCAGGCGATTTAGTCCGGTTCAGCCGCGGTTCTGTGACGTCAGCACCGGTTTAAAGGCTTAAGCGGTCCAATACTGTGACCGGACCGGTCATAGGTCCGGTTTTCGGTCCGAGTTTGATAACACTGACCGAAACAACCAACTTAAGTGGGACAGGTCATCTGTGCTGGAAAGATAACTTAGCAAGATAGCTGGAATGATCATCAGCCTGACAAAAATTTCTTGGCAAGCAATCTAACGACAAGGTCTGAACTTTTCAAAAAACGCATTTGGAAGCTTTAACAACACTATCGGAAACCCAAATTATTTAAAAAAATTTAATTAAGGTAGACAACTACTTTCGGGACTGAGAGGAGGCCAGTGCATCTGGGACAAAGGGTCATGGCTAGTGCATCTGGGACAAAGACGATGCTTGTGCATATAGGACAAACAGGCGAGGCCAGAGCATCTGGTAAAAAAGTTGCGCTAGTAACAACAAAACATAACCTAAGAGAGCTAAACAGCCACATCAAAGTGGTTGCTGAAAAGTGGTCCATCAAGGGAGGTGAGAACAGATCCGGAAAGAGTAGTGGCTGGCAAGTTCGATGCTGGAAACGGCGGCCGGAAAGGTGACCGGACGTGCCGTCACGCGCCGGACGAAGTAGCTCGCGTGTGGCTGGGCGTGCGAGCGCCCCGAGAGGCGAACGGCGGAGCGGTCTAGACGGTTGGACAGATCGGCGACCGACAATTCTAGTGATAGGGTCGGCGGACGGAAACAATGGCTGAGAGCAGCTGACCGTGGCCAACGGGACAGGAACGAGGGTCGGAAAGACGAATGACACGCTGAAAAGAAGAACACAACGGAGGAGAGAAAAAATGGCAGGATATATATATATATATATATATATATATTGTATGGCAAAGAAGATGCTTAGAGTTCCTTCATACTTACAGAAACTCCGCAGCGGAATAGTGATGGGACAGGTCACGGAGGATGGTACTACTCTGATACCATGTTGAGGTTATGGGTTTAGATAGAGAAAGAGAAGAAAAAGATTAAACACTCAAAAATATGATTATGATTGATTATGATCTTGCAGTGCAAAAAACTTAAGCACTAACCCCTATTTATAGGGATACAAGACTCCTAATCCTAATTGAAAAGGGAAACTAATTATGATAATAACTAACTGATAACAACCTAATCCTATGAGATAATTCAAGATACTCTTATAAGATAAGATGTACTCTAAGATAAGATAAGATCATGTGTTCTAGCAGGATCCAATTGCAAGGTATGAGACTTGAGTCCCACATCGGAAGTATGGGATTCTGGTGTGTGGTTTATATGGGCTTAGGTTCTTCAACCACAACGGCTAGCTTTTGTGATGTGGACCATGGTTCTCCAAGTTTCGTATCAAAGTGGCATGTTGCCCCCACCCAAAGACCCTGACATGGATTCTTGTGTCCAAGGTTCAGCTTAGCTGCCTATCGTCTTGAAAAACCCAAAGGACATCCTTGGCAGCAACCTCTCGAGCTCCAAAAGGATTGTTTGTGGTGTGCGCATTGCAACAGACCATACTACACCAAGAGACGTGTTGGGACCTTCACGGGAAGCCTCCTAATTGGAAATCTGAGTCAAAAGACACTCCAAAATAGTGCATGTTGCAGAGGCTCCAATTTCATCGAGTTCCAACACCTTACCTTATATAGTTGGACAAAAGGTGCTGAAGACTCTTCTACATCCCGACAAGGAATCTCCTAGTTCCAATGCTCTTAAGGCCATTCTAGGTAAGCTCGATTATTCTACATCCCTTTTATCCTAAAAGGTCTCCAGGATGTTTGGATTATGGATTTTTGTACATCCGACTAAATGTGTGGATCTTCAGCCGGCCATTCTAACTTTCGCCCTTGTCATGAGGACATCGGTACTATTGCAGATGAGTCATTATGTAAAGCCTTTGGCAGGGGTGATATCGTGGTGTTTGGGGTGCCACTTAAGTTTCTCCTTTATGTTCCCCAATTACATCGCAATTTTTTTTTTTTTTTCATAAATTAAGAAAGGATTTAAATTGTTTCGATAACATTCTTTCCTTCCCACTGTCAATTTTAGGATTTACCATTGGTGAGGACGATTGGCAATGCTAGAGAGCACAATAGCCTGCACTATGTGTCCGATGATGATTTATCCAGTTCAGCCGTTCCTGTGGGTCTACACACTGTCTATGATTTTGATGTTCTTCTCCTACACCAACGATTAGGACATCCTAGTTTTTCATATTTAAAATCTTTGAGAGTCCCACATCAACTAGTGATATGGCCTAAAGAGTGTTTATAAGGCTTTGCTTGTCCTCACCTTATAAGTTGGTTTTTGTTGGGTTGAGTTAGGCCTAAAAAACCTAAATTCTAAGATAGTATCAGAGTTTATCCTAGATCAGTTGTTGGGTCAATATCTCTGTTATTCCACTTGCATTTGTCCACGCACTAAGGGTATAAGGGGGTGTGTTTGTTATTCCACCCGTATTAGTCCACGCTTCAGATGTCCAGTCCTGAGCGTGAGGAGGGGTGTTGAGAGTCCCATATCGACTAGAGATATGGCCTAAGTAGTGCTTATAAGGCTTCGACAATTCTCACCTTACAAGCTGGTTTTGTGGGGTTGAGTTAGTCCTTAAAAAGCCCAAATTCTAAGAAAAAATATTTGTACCTTGAGTTATTTATAAATAAAGACACTCGTACTTTTCATTGTGATCACTGTGTTTTGGTAAAACAACCATGTTCCCCCCATCTCCCTCACCCTTAAACACCATTTGCACCGTTTCACTTTGTGCATAGTGATGTTTGGGGTCCAACCTGTGTTCCCACAATCAATGGAAAGTGTTGGTTAGTTACCTTCATTGATGATCACACCCAGGTTTGTTGGGTGTACCTAATGAAGATAAGTTTGAGCTTCCTATGCTCTTTAAACAATTTCACCAGCTTACAGAAAATGTATTTCAGTCTTCTATCCATATTCTTCGCGCTGATAATGGAAAAGAGCATTTTTCTCAGGGAATTAATAATTATCTTCAAGACCATGGGATCTTTCATCAGTGTTCTTGTTCTTGTTCTTACACCCCTCAACAAAATGGGGTGGTTGAGCGCAAATATCATCACTTACTAAAAGTTGAGCAGTCTTTCATGATCACTAGCAACGTCCCTCATTCTTTTTGGGGAGAAGTTGTTAGGACTTAAGCATACCTTATTAACCATTTACCCTCCAAAATTATCAAGTTTAGCACTCCACTTAGTGCTTTACTCTCTATCTCCCCTTCCACTCATATCCATAACTCTCTTTCTCTTCGAGTTCTTGGGCAGTTGGGTGTCTTGCCTTTGTTCATAACAATTCTCCTAATCCCAATAAACTTCAGCCCGAAGCTTGCAAGTGTGTTTTCTTGGGTTGTTCTACTTCTCAAAAGGGGCATAGCTTTTATCATCCTTCCTCCATACATTTTTTTTCGTTTCCTTTGATGTAGCATTTGTGGAAGATCGGATCGTTTATCCTAGGCTGCTCTCCAGGGGCCGAAACGAGTATCACATTTTAGTCCGGTGGTCTTACCTTTTTTTTGATATTCCCAACTCTTTCTCTGCTCTCACTCAAACAGAACCAGTATCACATGTTCATAAACCACCTTTGAGATATGTTCTCTCGCAGGTTGAAAAATCTCGAGCAATACCATGTGTCCGAATCAGTGGTAGATTCGTCCATGGAAAAGGAACCAAGTGTGATTGAAGAAGTTGGTGAAGAAAAAGATGACTTGAACCTCCCTATTGCTCTTAGAAAAGAGGTAAGGGATTGTAACCTATTAGATTTTGGGCCTAACTCAATCCCAAAAAGCTAGCTCATAGGATGAGGATTGCCCTCTACTTATAAGCTCTCATTAGAGACTATCTCTAGTCAGTGTGGGACTTGGCTTTTTCCCAATACACCCCCTCACGCCCAGCACTGTTGGGCTTGGTGCGTGGATAACATGGTGGGTGACCCAATTATGAATCTAGGATAGCTCTGATACCATATTAGATTTTGGGCCTAACTCAATCCCAAAAGCTAGCTCATAGGATGAGGATTGCCCTCTACTTATAAGCTCTCATTAGAGACTATCTCTAGTCAGTGTGGGACTTGGCTTTTTCCCAATATAACCATCTCATATATTCACAGTTGTCAGGAAGTTACAGGGCCTTTATTTCCAAAGTGGATGAAATTCAAGTGCCTCATAATATTCTTGAAGCATTACAAGATCCACGGTGGAAAAAGGCAGTGATGGAAGAAATGGAAACACTAAAATAAAAATTAGACATGGGAGATAGTGGAATTGACTGAAGGGAAGAACACTGTTGGAAGCAAACGGGTGTTCACCATGAAGTATAAATCAGATGGTACCGTGGAAAGGTTTAAAGCTAGATTGGTTGTTCAAGGGTACACTTAAACTTATGGAGTTGACTATGAAGAAACCTTTGCCCCTGTGGCAATACTGAATACAATTTGGGTATTGTTGTCTCTAGCTGCAAACTTGGACTGGGAATTACACCAAATGGATTTTAAAAATGCTTTTTTGAATGGCACGCTGGATGAGGAGGTTTATATGAGAATTCCTCCAGGATTTGAGGCGCATGCAGGAACAGGAAAGGTATATAAACTGAAAAATTACCTTTATGGTCTAACACAGTCCCCTAGAACATGGTTGAGAGTAATGTATAATTAGGTTGCACAGTAGAACTGTACACACTGTATCACAGTAGAACTGTACACACTGTATCATACCCTAGGCTGTTTGATTCTGTTGTGACTGCTCTAGTTAGTTACTCTTACAATCACTGTTATAAATAACAGATGATTACATTCATTGTATCAAGACAATCATTTGCAATACAATAGAATTTCATTTTCTCTCTCCTTTTTCTGCACCATTAACAATGCTTTACTAGATGTAGCACTATTATGAAGAAACTTGGGTATAAACAGGACAGACAGATCACACCTTATTTGTTAAAAGGGGTGGAGATAGGTGACTCTCAAAAATGTGTTGTGGACAGAATTCCAAGTAAAAGACCTTGGAACTTTGAAATATTTCTTGGGGGTGGAGTTTGCTAGGAGTAAACAACGAATCTTTATCTCACAGAAAATATGTTCTGGATTTGTTGAAGGAAACTAAAAATTTGGGGTGTAGCCAAGTGCCTCTAGAGAGGAATTGGAAGCAAAAATTTCAGATGATGATCTCCCAGTGAACAGAGAGACCTACCAACCCCTAGTTGGTAAATTGATCTCCCTATCACTAAATTGGCCAGACATTGCTTTTAGTGTGAGCTTGATCAGTCATTTCATGCATGCTGCCACTCCTACAACTGCATATTGCACTGAAGTTTGGGGAAATCTAGTTGAAGTAAGAAAACAAATGGTGGTTGCAAGTAGTGCAGAAACCAAATCTCATACATTAGCTGAAGGAACCTGTGAACTCATTTGGATTCAAAGATTAATGGCAGATTTTAAACATATCCATCCCCACTCCTATGAGGCTTGACAGTGACAATAAATCGGTTATAAGTATAGTACATAATCTGGTTCAGCATGATAGGATGAAACACGTCAGAATTGATAGGCATTTCATCAAATCAGAACAAGATGATGGAACTATAAGTTGATATTTTGACAAAAGTTTATCGAAACCATGCTTTGATTTGTGTGTTTGTAAGCTGGGAATGATTGACATCTATTCATTAGCTTGAAGGGGATTGTTTGACGGACAAAATCCCAAATATATGATATTTACATCAAGCACACATATGATGATTGATTTCTTATTTATTTGCTGTAATTACTGTGTACTTGTATAGTGACAGTTATAGTAACTATTTATATTAGCTGAATGTTAGGAAATATATCTTACAATTTAATTACAAATTTTAGCCTAAATTGGGGTGACTTATCTTTTTTTTTTCTTATCACATTGTGCAAAACTAGTTCTCTGAATATGAGCAATGCCAGTGCCATTAAAGTGTTTCATATAGCTGTCTTGTTAATCAAGCTTATTTAATACAGAATATCTTGTTATTGTGGTTTCCAATTTAAATATTCATTTTAACTTTATTTGCTATGGCCTGACTTAGCTTTTCTTCAAGCCAGGCATCAGAATCTGAATGGGTGGAAGCTTCAGAGGATGATGATGAAGATGAAGATGAAGAGGATGATGGTGAAGATGGATCTGATGGCGATAGCACAAGTGATGAGAATGAAGATGATGACGAAGAGGAGGAAGAGGTGCCCAATCTAACTTTATAATTCGAACAAGAAAAAAAAATGTAGTGAATTACTCTCCCTCTCCTATATTTTTTCGTTTACTTTACATATTGAAAACCTAGACAACTCTCTTATTTAATTTTTAAAAAAAACAAAGAGTGAAATTAACTGCCAAAATACTGCTCAGCCTAACAGATTCGTTAACGTACTCATCCTCATGCATGTTGTGGTCAAATGTCATCCTCTCTTATTTAGCCTGATATGTTGAGAAAATGGGAGTTGCTAATATGGTACCCAAATGGATATAGTGCCCAGGGTGAGTTATTACTCAAACATTTATTGAATGTTGATTTCATAATAAATATGTAAAATTCTATTAAAAATAACCAGCACCTATTGAAATGCTTGATCGGTACCATACTAGAAAAAAAAAGATGGGTAACAGAGTAATGCCCTCACAAAAGGGGAAGAAAGCACTCATTTGGTGTAGTTGAATTGTGGTTCAAATGGTTGGGCACCGAATTGAATCTTCAACTCAACTTCACCAAATAAAGTGCTCTTGCTCTTTTCTCAATATATGAGGCTAAACAAGTGTAAGAATGACATTTGACCACACAACATCCTTGATCTAATATCTCTTGTTAACGAATATGTTAGTCTGATAGCATTTGGAGTTAGTTGTAGTAGTTTTTTATAAAGTAATAAAGAGAATTTTATGTAGGTTTTATAATAAATGAGAGGTTGGTGTAGTAAATGTAAATACAAGAAAACGGATAGTAATTTACTAAAAAAACTAATACATCATTCAAATAGAGAAAGGAAGAGAAAACAACAGAAATATATTATCTATTGGAATTATGCCTCCTTGCCTTCCTTTCATTGTTTCTGTTCATCTATCTTTTTGGAATTTTTCAGCATTTACTCTTTACACTATGTTTACCTCTGGAAAGATGTGTGCAAAAGGGATACTCTCCAGGATACTTTTCTTTCCTACATAATACAACATCCTTAACAGTTTCGTAATGAATATATTTTGATGGAGAAAAGTTTGCCTTTTGAAGCAATAACTTGTAACATGATGTTTACCCTGCTGAAAATTACAATTCATAATAGACATTAAGCATTTTTTAGGTACTTTATCTTAAAACTTGCAATTTCTGTACTATATGCACAATGTTTCAATCATGTATGATCAACTCTCCATAAGCATGCTGTCAAGAGGCTTGCTACATTATTGATTTGGATTTACTTTTTTGTCGGTAGGCTCAGAATGCATCAGTTCAGGTGGGAGATGCTGTTGCTTTAATCAAGGGAGGGGGAGGAATCTTCGGAGGAAAGAAAGAAGGTTACGGATAGAGCAGATCAGAGCTAGCCTTGGCTTGTCAGATTCACAGAGAACGCCCATTGGTAATTTATTGATATTTATTCAAGTCACTCTAGACTGTTTGATCATAGATAGAAGATAGTGGATAAAGGGCAACCTGGTGCTATTAAGCTCCCATGCGCAGGGTCCAGGGAAGGGTCGGATCTGTTAGAAAATCAGATAAATATCTGATAATATCTTTTCATATCTTAGCATATCTTATAGTATCCTAGATAATCTCTTAGGATTTATTTCTTATTTATATTTTATGATGTGATTCTCTATTTGATTAAGATTAGGATTCTACTTTTGGTATAATATAGGACTATTGTGTTGTCTTTTGTAATCACATCATCACTACATCAAATCAATATCAGTCTTACTATTTGTTAGTTTATCTCTCTCTTTTCCTCTTTCCCTACCTAAAAGCCTTCCAATTCAACAGGATCCACTATGTGGGTCTATAGTAGGCAGCCTTACCTTGTATTTGCAAGAGGCTGATTCCATGACTCGAACCTATAACTAACCTGTCACATGGCAACAACTCTAACCGCCACACCAAGGTTCCCCTTCATTGAAGATAGTGAATACATGAATTTTAAATCATATTTTGCATGTGAGCACTACTACCTTTGTTGATTGTGTTTGGTTCCTTTTTTGCCTGCAAAATCATTTATGGGCTTCAGTGAATATTTTTCTACATCTCCCACTGCCTTAATTGATTTTTTTATTTCTTGTTGCATTTAAAGCCAGGAGAATCCTTGAGGGATTTCTATAGGCGTACGAATTTGTATTGGCAAATGGCAGCTCATGAACATACTCAACACACTGGAAAAGTAGGTTTTCTCGTTCTTTCTTTCTTGAATTGTACTTGTAGGTAATATTCCTTGTGATATAATTTGATCTTTGGTGGTTTGACTAGTTTTCCCTTTTCTATATTTCTTTTGTTTAGATATCACTAGTTCTTTTAAATCTTCTTGTTATGTTTTCAGGAGGAACAGATAAAGACATCAGTTGGTCTTTCTGTTTTCCTCTTCTCAAGTTGACAGAGTCCTTGTTCTTGTCATTGTTCAAAAATTGCAAAATGTTGGTCTGATCTGCTTACAAATAATATTTGATTTGATTTTTTTTTTAATACTTTTTTTTTTCTTATTTTGGATGTGTATGCATTTGTTGACCCGATTAAGTTGGAATGTCCAGTCTGTTAATTTAATATATGGTTCTCGAGTTTAGTTGAACTTCCATATCACCATGAAATGTGCCTGTAAAATTGATGTGGTTGTTTTCAACTGAGATGAAGTTTTGACTACCTCTTAGATGGGGTTGAAGTAATGGAATTTTCTTTCAGAAAGAACAATATTTTGGAGCTTGAGATTTGCCTAGGAAATTCCAGACAATTGTTGTCTTTGTTCATCTGTACTTAGTACCATGCAATCCATTTATGTTTGTAGTACAAAACCGATTAAATTACTTGTGTTTGAGCTGATTTTACTTTCTCCATTTGTGCACTATTATAAACAGGTTTTGCATGATAATTTTGATATTACTACTAATACTTGTTCGCCAATTTGTCTTGTGTGGTGGTGAATAAACATATACACCTCAGAATCAGAAAGAAGAACAATAAACACTGGAAAGACTAAGGCTGTGGTTTGTTTGAGGGGGTGGAGAATTGGGAGGGGATTGAAAATCCGGTGGATTGTTAATGGTGAAAAGTCATTCCCTTCTAAGAGGTTGCCAAAATTTGTTGGGTGGAATGAAAATGAGTTGTACTCTACTTTCAAAATGTCTCATATTTTTTGTTGTACCAAGAAAGTGTAAAGTAATTTTTGTTTGAGATTTTTGCATTTCCTTTTTTCTTTACCTTCTCAAACAAGCACAACCTAAAAGGGTACTTTGTCATTTTGAAATAAAAAGTAGAAGGGAATAAAGTTACTGTTATCACTAGCTCTAGAAGTTCCTCCCGCTACCCTTTTTTTCACATAAGAAAGAAGTCTTCATTTAGAGTTACTAACTAATGACTGCCTCATGTCTGTGGCAAAATTCCACTGGGTCATAGGAACTCCGCAAGGATGGTTTTGATCTTGCTGAAGCTCGGTACAGGGAACTAAAGCCTATTCTTGATGAGGTACTATTTTGTTGTGCAATCATTTGGAAGGTGATATTTCAAGATATACACTTGAAAGCCATTTGCACCATCACTATCATCTTTTACTCATTTAAGTTGTGTTTTTTGGATACTGCAGCTGGCTCTATTAGAAGCTGAGCAGAAAGCTGAAGAGGCTGAAGGGCCTGAAACTAGTGCAAAGAAAAGAGGCAAGAAGAAAACTAGAAATTGATAATTTATGTACGAGGCTTATGTGCCATCAAGAATGTAATTTGCAATTTTGGGTTTAGTTTGATGATGAGGTTTACTGAAGTTGTGCTAAGAATTTTATGCACATATTTATACGTGTGGTCATGTTACATGTATTCAGTGCATATATGGATACACAAAAATCACAGTTGCCATGAATTTCCTCCCTGAGATGTAACACAAATTATAGAAAAGAAGAGATTTAAACGGGTGTATGGTGCCGAATTTATCCATGTCAAGGTGTATACTTAAGTTTCTTTAGTAGTCCAACTGCCTTTAAAATCAGTGACACATGATGCTTTTTCTCCTTGTATATCGATTACGTGTACTTGTGAAATTGAGTATTGGCTGTTGTATATTTTTGTCTCTATCATCAAATCATGATTCTTATTGACTATTGACCCTCTGATTGGTTAGGAATCAATCCGGTGATGAAATGTTCCCACGTCATGGACCACACATGGGCCCTCTCACTAGTGAAGCCCAAGTATACCACGAGTCCTCTATTAAGATTCACACTTGAGCTCACCTAGGTATATAAAATATGAGAAATGATAAATGAACACATTTTTGGGATATCAAGTATAGATACCATATGGTGGTGGGTTGTTTTTAAGTGTTAAATACATGTAATGAGCGAAAAAAAATAATAAACAAATGTAAATACATATATATATACGATGTTGGACATCAAAAATATGTTTTATTTATTATTACTCATAAAATATCTAGTGGGAGTAGGTTACGAAAGTGAAAGAATAGCTACATGGATGTTGAGCATATCATAACAATTCCATGATTGCATATTATAAGGTGAGATTACTCATTCCACCCTTAGAAAAAGGCTAACAACCACCAATGAAAGACTTTTGGACAATTCATACCATTAAGGAAGAAATCCATCATGGCATTTACCTAGAGCTTGGAGAGAACAATTTGCTTTATCCATGCTTTTTTCAAGTAATGCCAAAATTTAAAACTCTTAAAAATTCTTTGGCATACCGTATCTCAAAAGAAGAACCCACGGCAATCTCTACACTCTCCAAGGGACGAACATACACAAAGATTATATATGTACCTATATAATATGTAAAGAATAAGCAAAATCCCTTCCCGCGTGCAGGAGTTATAATTTTATATGTCGCTTTTAAGCTTCAAAGCTGCCTTAGGTTTACTAAGAAAAATCCAAAACAGGTGCTTTTGGTATTTTTAGCACGCGTTGCTATGTTCTGCCTCTAGTAATAGCCAGAAGCCGGGTTCTAAAAGTTGGAACAAAATTAAAGGCAAAATTAGCTTATTCATTCTTGATACTTTATTTGCTATAGTGGAATCTTGCAAGTAACGAGAAAGAAGGATATCCTTTGAACATACAATCCCCACCGATAAGGTGTGGTCCGAGTGGCTAGTAGCTTAATCCTTTTAACTATAGGTCCAGTATTCGAATCTTGGTGATAGGAATAGAACTGTATCTGTGGATAGATGAGTTGCCCCTTAACTGATACTCTACATCCTTGGGGATTAGTCCTACGATCGGGGACACCCTGAAAAAATATAACCCCAGTTTCACACTACATTTTTATATATATTTTACTGGAATAATGATGCATAAATCTTGATTATATACATATACTGAGTTAATTAGTTAATCATTAATTGTGAATATAATCATTTAACCACAAATTTATATATATTATATGTAAAACAAATCATGTAAAAAATATTATGAGATAATAATTTTTCTTGAACGTATAAGGCAATCCCAATCAATCAAAGAATAAAAAAAGACGAATTATTTTGTCAAAAAAAAAGACGAATTATAATAATTTAAAGAGTGAAGACCCAAAGTGATCCCTCAAATTTTTCAAGTAGGACAGTTTGGTCCCTGAAAAAAATAAAGGACAATTTGGTCCCCCAAATTTCAAAACGGGGGGCAATTTGGTCCCCCAAATTTCATAACGGGGGAGGTTCTGGTCCCTCCGTAAGGACCAAATTGTCCCCCGTTTTGAAATTTGGGGGGCCAAATTGTCCTTTATTTTTTTCAGGGACCAAATTATCCTACTTAAAAAATTTGAGGGACCACTTTGGGTCTTTACTCTAATTTAAATTCAGATGATATGAAGTGTTAAAATGAATCCTCTCAAGTGTATTTTTCTTGTCAAGGAATAAAGTGGAGGTGAGAGATAAACACAAATAAAATTTTCCAGTGGATGTATCTAGTTAAGATTTGCGAAAACTTTTATATATCTTCTGTGTTCTCTCTTCACCATTTTACTACTTGACAAGAGAAATGCAATTTGATGGGGAAAAAGATAATTGCCTTATACAATTAAAAAAATAATTTTTTGATTGAAAAAAAAAATCAACTTCAAAATTTTTCTCGCTGAAAATTGTTAATGACTTATGAATGGACTTAAAGGCTGCATACCCAGTTTTTTTTTTTTTTTTCAATATTATGTACCTTTCTAAAACACCGTTTATATTTTTGGTTTCATGCGTGATAACATCTTGCTAAATTGCATAATAATGCTTAACGAGTTCCATTATTAAAATATTAAAATTTGAATATTATATATATTTATCTGCTTTTATGCACAAATTTCATAAATATATTAAAAAATTAAAGAAACATTATTAGTTCCTTTTTTACGTTAATAAAATCTTTTCTAAACACATGATACCCCATGCCTTCAAGGAATTTCCCCCCGACTTCTCTTCCCCCTCCTCTTCCTCTTGTTCTGTTTCCCGCGGATTCTTCCCTCTTGTGTCTTTTAATGCGTGCTTTACCTGTATAATTTAATTTATATCCATTGTCATTTATATAACTATTATATAAAAAATATTTAAATAGTATTTTAAAAATAATTTTAAACTTAATCTTATGCAGTAATTATTTTGATCTTGACTCATTAATATATACCTGAATTCAACAAATTTATGTGTATGACCTTAGACGTGATTGGTTGACTATATGAGTTTTTGCACTTATATTCTATTTATACAATTTTTCTTTCATTAACGATTTAAATTGGATATTATTTGTTGACTATTTAAGTATTTGCCCATTAACAAATAAATATATGTACTTATAATAAATAATTGTATTTCCTATGAAGAATCAACCTAGATAGTCCTTCTAATCACCTCAAGAAAAAAATATTTTTTTTTCATTTTTGAGATATGATATAATTTCTAAAAATTAAGAGTTATATATAATTTTAATATTCATTTAATTTTTGCTATTTTATAAGAGTCTTCCTATATCATCCTAATTTTTTTTTTGTTTGATAGGCAAATGTTTAATGTTAGATTGTTATATTAATAGAGGAAGGGTTACCCACTGAGATTGGCGTGAGTGGTTAAAGGCCTCTCGTCCCTTAACCAAGGTCTCGAGTTCGAGCCTTGGGTATGGAAAAACCTGCAGCTGTGGGCAGGGAGTTGCCACCCTTAGAGGTGCCGAACAAACTCCAGCGGGAGATTAGTCCCCGTCTTAGATTGGCGGTGGGATACTCTTCGAAGTAGATCGCAAAAAAAAAATTATTTTTTTGTTTTTGATAAGCAAATGCTAGTTGTTAGATTATTATATTAATAGAGGGTGGGATTCGAATCTTACACCTTACCCCAGCACCTTTGTCCCACATCCTAATAACCATTTGAGTACTTAGTAAAGTTAAAAGGATTAAACAACAAAGCAATTGAGTATTAGAAAAACACTTTTACAAATATAATTTTTATTATTATTTTCATTGTTTCTAATATAATCTTTGAAATCACGAAACAAAATGGAAATAAGATGTTATTTTTGTAATTATTTTTGAAAATACAAAACATGAAATTGAAAACAAAATAAATAGGTCTTGATGTTTCTATTGAATCAGTAGTTTTTGTACAGTATTTTTTATAACATAATAAAACATATTATTCGTAAAAGTATGAAATGTCTGCTACATTAATTTAAATTCTTTGTTTTTTTTTTAATAAAATGATACTAGATTAGTAGATTCAAACTGTAGAGAACAAAAAATCCAAAATATAAAATATACAAAAGGTAAGCTAACATTATAGGCAAAGGACCTCAATCTTTAAAAAAAGAAAAAGAAAAAAGGAAAGATAGATAGTAATTAATTTGGTAGCTAGATTAAGCATATGATTGACCAGGGCCGTCAATAAAAGAAAGATAGTAAAACACATATATATGGTCCAGGTAAGCTGTAAGCATTAAAATTACATTATATAAGGGACCTGGATCTGGAAAGAAGAAAAAAAAGAAAATTAACTTTACATGGTAAGCAATAAGAATCCATTAATTGCAACAACAACAAAAATTAGAGAATCCATTAATTTAATTAATTTCGTGCCTTATCTTTCTTTCTTTCTTTTCTTTTTTACGATCCCGGTCCTTCGCCTATAATGTTAGCTTACCTTTTTTTATATTTTCAATTTTGGATTCTTTTTTTTTCATTACAGCTTGAATCTAGTATCATTTTTTTAAAGAAAAAAAAAAAGAAATTAGTATTACTGTATAAGACATTTCATACTTTTAAGAATTATGTTTTATTATGTCATAAAAAACACTGTAAAAATACATGAATTCTTTGAGCAAAGCTATTAATTTGGTCCCAGTATGTGACATGTATTCTTCATTTAGTCTTTATATGTAAAAAAAATTATTAAAAAAATGCTTATATTTGCAATCATTATCCATTTGGTCCCTCTCTTATCTTGTCGTCTCTAATGATCCGTTAACTCTTACATATAGGGACTAAATGAAGAATTCGTGTCATATGTAGGGACCAAATTAATACTTTAACTTAAATTATTGGTCCCTATACGTGATACATGTTCTTCATTTAAATTTAATCCATATACATAGGAGTTAACGGATCATTAGAGACGACAAGATAATGGGAGGGACCAAATGAATAACAATTGCACGTATAAGGACATTTTTAATAATTTTTCATGTATAAGGACTAAATAAAGAATCCATACCACCTATAGAGACTAAATTATTATTTTAACATATATTTTTATCATATTCTTTTCAATATGTCATTTGTTATTGGATGAATTTAAGTGAGATAGGTTTTTTTTTTATCAAAATGTGCCTTTTTTTTTTTTATCAAAAGTAAGTGAGATAGGTTTGAGTAGACTCATGTAGTTTATTACAGAAATGATAAATGGACACACTTATGAGACATCAATACATAGACACCGTGTAGGTATTAGGAATATGTGAACAAGAGTAAGCAGGAAATGAATAAAATAATGACATGTATAGTATACCCATATGGTATCCATGTATTGGTATCCCACAAGTGGGTCCATTTATCATTTCTCAATTTATTACATCTCACATGAAATAAGAGTGTGTTGCTTGTATTTATCGTATTTTTAAACTAAAAAACAAACCCATATAAATAACTAGCCAGGTGGGCAAGGCATCATCAAAGACTTTCAAAGTTCCACTCTTCTTCGTAACCCCCCATTCCCACACGTTAACATCAGTATATTCACTCCTGCATGATTTCCACTTGTCCACAGGAAAAAAAATCTTCTCCATATGGATTCTTTTTTTCTCCTTTACTAAACAACCATCATATCATATTCCTATATATATTTATACCAATAAGCGTTACCCAACTACAGCAGATTAATTAAAAAGAGAGAAACATGGGAAGAGATTTGTGTGGAAGTGGAAGAATGGGAGGTGGGTTTGTTTCAAAATTTACAACTTCATGGACCAAAATGGAGAAAGGCTTAAACGACGCCGTCTCAAAGAGCTTCATTGGAAGATACTTCAAGTTAGAAGCAAGGAAAAGCTGTTTCACAAAGGAACTTCGTGCTGCCACCGCAACTTTTCTCACCATGGCTTACATCATCACCGTCAATGCCACCATCATCACCGCCTCCGGCGGGACGTGCTCCGCCGCCGACTGCTCCACTCCGCCGGGACCCGACTGCGTGGTGAAGCCTAATGCTGGGTACGAAAGTTGTCTTGCGAAGACAAAGAGTGACTTGGTTGTGGCCACTGCTGTGTCGGCCATGGTTGCATCTATGGCTATGGGACTCTTGGCCAACCTTCCCTTTGGCTTGGCTCCAGGTATTAGCATCATTTAGATATGAGGCAAAAATATTTAAATAATCAAAAAAATTATTATTAAAAATATATACTCTCTCCGATCCATAATGTAAGCAAAAATTTCCAAATTTTTTGGTCCAAAATATAAGCAAATTTTAACTACTTTCTTCTCATTTAATGAAGTTATTCTCAAAATACCCTTCATTTAATACAAATTTTGTTTTCCAATGACTCCTTTTATTCTCAATAACACAAGCTTAATAGCTTACAATAGATATTTCTTTTGCTATTTTTCTGATCAAGAATGTTATTTTACACAAGAATGAGGACATCAAATGGTGTCCCGGTTGATTTTTGATACGTATTAGATAAAAATAATATATATACATTATCACATACGTTATCTATACTTTGATGTTAAAATATCACAACTCTTTACATGTTATGTGTTTTTTTAAACAATTAGAAAGTCGTTCCTCCTATATATATATTTTAATTATCAAAATAATTTAATGATTTTAGAATTTATATTTTTCAAAAATTAATTTTAGTCACCCAAAATTGAAATTTTTATGGACGCACTTTTGAAAACAATAGTTCAATTATTGTTGAAATGACTTATGAATGGTCAAACATGGAATTTGCTGGTCAAACGACTTTTTGAGGTGCTATCCAAACAGGATTGGTTTGGATGCTATTTAGGAGCAATTACTTAAATGATTTTATATTATAATTCGCAAATCGCAATCACAATGGTTACCGGATTATAACTATAATTATGAATATATTAGCTATTTGAAGGGTCCAATGGATCAAAATAAGGTCTCGTATGGTTACAGGTTCGAATTCCTATTAGTTTTTATAGAGAAGGTAATAAATATAATTTTTTTTGAAGTATTCTTAAAGTCTGAAGATTTTCTTTATCTTGGATTGAGGTACCACTATCCCTTCACCTTAGATTTCACCTACCAAAAAAATATTAGCTACATTTTTTTCGTGATTATCTGTAATTGCCTAACAGCAAATGTGACTGCAACTATAATTTCATTAATTTGCATTTTTTATATGAAATTAAATGATTATTTGGCATGCGTAAAATTATAGGAATTATAATATATTTAAAATTACTTTTACATATGTCAACAAATAATTTGAGGGTGTCTTTGATTTGCAAAAATTCAAAGGATTAGGCATCACAAAATTTTTTGACCACTGTTTGATTTAAAAAGTGGTCAGAGGACAGGATAAAATAAGGGGTAAGGGACATGACAAAAACCCAAAATTTTATCCCCACCAAATCATGGGATAACTTTATGTCCCATGGGCAAACTACTAAAAAAAGACAAAAGTATACTTACCCCTCCCCCCTCCCCCCTCCCCCCTCCCCACATTATTTAATTTTTTTCAAACGTTAATATTATATATAAATATAATACATATTAATAATATATAATATTATTATGTTAGTAATAATATATTATCATACATATTATATATTATAAAAATATATTATATATTGCCTTATACTTACATATATTAATAATATATATACTGATAATAATATATATTACAAAGGTATCATAGTAAAATTAATATTATTTTACTTATACTATCTATTATCTATCAAACGATGTACATGACAAAAAGTTGTTATGTGACTCAAGGGGTTATGCTGTCCTGCTTGTCTTGTGTTGTGCTGTACGTTAATGCGTATCAAAGTGTTTAAGATATGAAGCAATTTATGATAGTTACTTCTAATGCTACGTAGAAGCCACCTGACTAGTTTGATCTATGCACTTTGCATCATTCATTTATTTTATCTCTACCATGTTTTCTAACACCAGGCATGGGACCCAACGCTTATTTAGCTTTCAACCTGGTTGGCTTCCATGGAAATGGGGCTCTCTCATACCAAACTGCACTTGCTGTGTTCTTTATTGAGGGTTGTGCTTTTCTTTTGGCTTCTGCTCTTGGCATAAGGGGCAAACTTGCCAAGTTAATCCCTCATTCAGTTAGGCTTGCATGTGCTGCTGGTATTGGGCTTTTCATTGCCTTTGTGGGCTTACAAGCCAATGAAGGCCTTGGGCTTATTGGGCCTGACCCTTCCAATCTGGTGACCATCACAGCCTGCAAAATCACAGACCCTAATACTGGGGCATGCTTAGGTGGAAGAATGCAAAACCCAAAATTATGGCTTGGCCTTGTTGGATTCCTCATCACAAGTTATGGGTTAATGAAGAATATTAAAGGTAGCATGATTTATGGCATTCTTTTTGTAACTTTGGTGTCTTGGTTTAGGCACACTGAAGTAACATATTTCCCTGATACCCCACTTGGTGATGCAAATTACAACTATTTCAAGAAAGTGGTTGGTTTTCACAAGATTAAATCCACTGCTGGGGTTCTTAGTTTCAATGATTTCAACAGAAGTGAAGTTTGGGTGGCCTTAGCCACCTTGTTCTATGTTGATGTGCTTGGCACCACTGGGGTCATGTATACCATGGCAGAGATTGGTGAGTTTTTGGATGAGAAGGGAAACTTTGAAGGTGAATACATGGCTTATATGGTTGATGCAGGTGGCACCATTTTGGGTTCTACTTTGGGTGTTACAACCACAGCAACATTTGTTGAATCATCAGCTGGATTGAGAGAAGGAGGCAGGACGGGATTAACAGCTGTGATCATTGGTTTATTCTTCTTCTTCTCATTGTTCTTCACTCCTTTGTTGTCCAGTGTTCCTCCTTGGGCTATAGGACCCTCTTTGGTGATGGTTGGGGTGATGATGATTAAGGTGGTGAAGGACATAGATTGGAACAACATGAAGGATGCAGTGCCTGCTTTTGTTACCATGTTGCTCATGCCACTCACATATTCCATAGCAAATGGGATTGTTGGTGGGATTGGGGTCTACATTGCTCTTAGGCTCTTTGACTATGCAAGAAGCATGATAAGTTGGTTGAGGAATATGAGAAGAATGGTGGTCAAGGAACAAAATCAAGTGTCTGCTACAGCAGGTGTTGACCCAACAGTGGAAATGATATGAGATGTTGTGGGGTAGTTGTAAATTTAGGCCAAGGAAAAGTTTTCCTACTATGATTCAAGTGCAAAAGCCCCCTACTTTTAAACTTACCGACAGAATTATTCGAACTCACCAAATCTTGCCTATTGACTCTATATAAAAGATGCACATATAAGGGAAAGTTAATATATATTTTGGTTAGTCTAAAGATCATGTTGCTGAATTTTAATATAAGGGGGTGTTTAATGCATATGACCCATAGCTGGATGGGATTTCTTGGATTTTGCATCTAAAATTTTGGTTATCAATTAGAAGTGAATTCGAACTATATAATGGGAAGTTAAGAAGTGTTAGAAGATAACTGTAGCTAGAGAATAAAAATGTTTGCTAATTTTTCCTTTTTATATTTTAATTTAAATCTTCAATCGGTAATTAATAATTTAAGAAGAAAAAAAAAAAGGAGACTGGAGAAGACAACCTCCTTTATAATATTATAGAAACTAAAATTTAAATTATTCTCTAATCACATCATTGAGTTGTCAAATGGTATTTTTCAAGCTCCCCAAAGGTTCAATTCTCATCCCTCTAATTTGGCAAAGCTATCTTCCAACTACCTATCCGCAAAAAAAATATGAAAAATCTCATCACAAATTCCTGATAGTGTCACAAGACCTTGTACTGTAAGGATTAAATCTACTTTTTCCTATTTTTGTATCTCTATTATTTTCACATGATTAAATGTTGATAACGCTAAAAAAACTAACCAGTAAAAGAGAAGTTATTGCTTAGTAAGAGTTGTATTTAATTGAAAGAACAATAAAGAAAAAAAAAACTTCAAAAGATTTGAGTAAGTATTGGCCCATAAAGACAGAATTTGTGAATGACGAATAGAACACAGGTATGCTCTGGTGTGATGTTATATTAAAAATAAGAAATGACTCCACACTAAATAGAGAATGAACTCATAATTTAGTATGTCTTGCACGGAATAATGTTAGGTAACTCACTTGATGATGCTAAGGGACACCAGGAGACTCCAAGTTCACTTGGAAGTTGGAAGTAAGGAGTTTAAACCCTACCCCATCACCTCTAACATGACAACTAACATAATACTAACATTGGTTGATATAACAACAACCAAGCCTTATCCCACTAGATGGGGTCGGCTACATAGATCAAACGATGCTATAATGTTCTATCATAAATCATATTTATAGTTAAACATGTTAGTAACATTTCTCAGTAAGAAAGTACTTATATTAAGTTAATTTATAGGAACTATTGCAGTCAACATGTCTAGAAGCTTAAGGTAAATAAGTTTTTACTACATATGCACATGATGATGATATACTTATACCAAAAGAAAACCCAAAAACCCAAACATGCCTCTACTACCATCGTCATTTGTGGACTATATCGACAGCAATGATACGTTTCGAATCGTCCTCAACCCCAAAAATGCACACATCTGTTGGTTGAATATTATTTGCTCTACTATATTCTAACCATCCATTTGTCAGTGCTTTAAAGCATGGTCGTTCATGGTAAAGGACTGGCCACAATCTCCGCGATCGATCTCGCAGGTACACCACCATCCTCTCCATTTTTACTCTACCCCTGTGAGAAAAAGGCAATGGTGCAGGCAATTCCTGCAGCAAAGACAAGTTCAAATGGTCAGAAAACAGATACAGAAGCAGGAGCTAATAACATTATGATTGGTTAGTAAGGAATGTGGATAAACAATTTGGAATGCTAATAACATTATCCATAAAAAACAGGTGTCCAGTAAAAAAGTCAGTTAAATGAGTGTAGCAAATTTTGGCATGTAGCAAATTTTGGCATTTAGTGTGTTTGTTTGGGCATCAAACCTGACGCGACGCTTCCACGTTTTATGAAAAAAATAAACAAATAAATAAATAAAATAACCATCCTGCCATTAAAAACGTCAAAAGGTCCTAATTGTGTAACTGGTAACCAAACACATGCTTAGTCACATGAGGGATTCCAAGCATTGAATAAACAAACTAGCTCTAGGCATGTGTGTAGCTATCCACAAAGGAAACTCATTTTTCCCTAGCTTAAGAAAGTCTAACCATAATCTCAACTCCCACAATCCCATTCTGTAATGCAAAATCAATTTGAAGTCACTATAGCATAAACGACATAATGATTAAACATTTGAGGGCTTGTTAATATCATACAAGGGAACTGTCATTCTCAGTGGGCACCACACAGGAGATAGTGGCTGCAGTTTGGAAGTCATTCCCATTATCTTGATCAAACGTGTGAGAACACTGACCAGGTTCTTCCTTAATAACTTTTGACAACCCTACAATCACGTGAAAAATTTATCCATGAGACAGAATCTGGTAACCTACGCAAGCGCAGACAAGTGCATCCACTCACATATAATGAGATTTAAAGTGAGTAAAAGATTTAAAACAGTAGTGGAAAAAAGAAGTTAACACCTGTTGCTGGTAATTTATCCTTGTACACATTGGGAGTCATATCCTCAGTCTCTCTCTTTATCCTTTTAGACATTTTACCTGTCATTATAGTAGTTAATTTATTAATTCAGATAAATCAAGTGGCTTCTCTGAGAAAATAATAAAACTGAGAATCTGTCAATTTACATTACTGCAGACAAGTGAATGCACTCACAAGTCACAAACAATGAGATTTAGAGTGAAATATTTAAAACAGAAGTGATGAGGGGCAAAAAAAAAAATCAACACCTGTTGCTAGCAATTCATCCTTGTACACGTTGGGGCTCCTGTCTACAGACTCTTTCTTAATCCCTTTAGACATTTGACCTGTAATCATAATAGTTAATTGATCAATTGAAATAAATCAAGGAGCTCCTTTGAGAAAAGACATATAAACTGAGAATCTGTTGCAGTACATTACTACAAACAAGAGCATGCACTCACAGATAATGAGATTTAAAGTAAGAAATTTCAAACACAAGTGATGGGAAAGATAGCACCTGTTGCACGTAGTCTATCCTTTAAACTGCAGAAACTGCGAGTCGTGTCCATATGCTTTTTATTAGTCATTTTCAACATTTCACCTGTAATCATATTAATTGGTTGATTTTGGCAAATCAAGAGACTCCATTGAAATTTGAGAATATATATAAACACATAAACTGAGAAGGCGCACCATTGGGAATGGCGTCCAAGTTATTTCGTATCCCATTGGACATCAGTTTGGTGTTGTGAAAACCACCACTATGCAAAGCAAGTCTTTTTTTGGATATCACCACCTGTTCACTTTCTGAAAATGAGCCAATAAAAAGAAGAATAATAAAAATCTGAATGTAGAAATCATCACACATGTTACAAGAAATAAACTTAAAAACCCTACAAATATGTGAAACTAAGTTGCAAAATATTTATCTGATTTTATCAAAGTCTCAAGAAATGAAAATGAAGCTACTCTGTTAGCTGTGGTACCTAAGCCCTTAGCAGATTGGCACTCTTGAGCTTTCCTGTTGAACATAATGGAATTGTTCTCTCTGTTTTCTTCAAGTTTCAAAGTAGAATTCTTGTCATAAGCACTTTTGTCATTCTGTCCAGGAGAATTATTTCTTCCAGACAATTCCAATTCAGATGGATCTGAAGCAACTGCTCTACCCAATATCCCTGCAAACAAAGATTCTTTGTTACATATAATTGCCTCATTTTGATATAAATGAGATCCATAATCAACATGAGAAACTTTTGAATCACCGGTAGTAAGTTTCCCAGTCCCACCACCACCACAGTTGTTCAATATTTCACAGTCAAGCACATCAAACATTGAGGTCTTGTCATCTCTTTCTATGTCTCCAAAGCCTCGGCTTGTCATGTAACATGGGTCTTCAAAGCGTTCTTCTATGCACACAGATTGAGCCCTTCCATTGCAATTATCATAATTTGAAATTTTCTCTGTGTTATTTTGTGTCACTCCTAAATCAACCTCTCTGTGCTGGCATTCCATTTTTGGCACATCAGGCTTGGAGACAACAGAGGGCTTTGAACCTCGTCTAACCAGTAAACCATCTCCACTTGTATCCCTACTTCTTTTTTTCTGATTTCTTTTTTTAGAAAAATGAAGCTTTTCACACGCAGAAGTATCATAGATCGAAACGATAAAGTCTGATTCATTGATGTAGTAGAATATCAGAAAATATCCATATTCAAGCCCGTGAGCCAAATAAAAAGCATTCCATCCTTCCTCAAAAGCATAAGAATTATTAACCATTGATATTTTTACATTCCATTGCTCCCCCCTTGAATCCCTGAGAATGATTTGCTTACCAACCAAGCCTAAGCGTTTCACAGTACGAGCAAACTTTGGAGGAATGTACTGTGGTTTAAAAAGATGTTCAGAAATATAAATATCAGAACACAGGGTTACTATGAAGAGAAATATACTCAAAAGCAGTAGGAAGATAAAGTAATGAGAAAAACATGGATGCAGGAATCCCCTTCAGGCAAACACAAATAATATGAATGAATGTATTATGTACCAAGCATTATAAAAAGAAATAATCACTTGCATATTGTTACAAAAGCATAAAAGGCAAATGCAGTAGAAATAAAAATCCGATAAGCATTTATTAAAGTAGCTTGAGGATGCAATTTCAAACTAAGGATGTGTTTGGTTCAAAGGAAGGGAGGGGAGGGGAAGGGAAGGGAGAGGAGGGATTTTAATAGCTATTGTGTTTGGTTGAGAGGAGGGGAGGGGAAATAACACTATTCATATTTGGTTCACAAGGGGAGGGGAGGGGAGGGGAGGGATTTTAAGATAAATTTACTTTTACACCCTTATAATTATTAATTTCAAAATAAACAAGTGAGGATGTTTTGGTCAATGCATGCAAAATGTTTTAAAATCCCTCCTCTCCCCCCAATATTGGAGGAGAGCCAAAATCAAGTGAGGAGGGATTTTGCTCCCCTCCCCTCCACTAAAAAAAGTTGAACCAAACACGCTAAATTTAAAAAAATCCCTCCCCTCCAACCGAACAATACCTAAAACCTTCTTCCTAATTGGTCAGAAGGGATGAAAGATTTTGTGTTTGGTTTGTTGGGGGGGGGGGGGGATAGACATTATAAACCTTCTTCCTAATTGGTCAGGAAATTGTAAAAATATGGGAATAGACATTATAAACACCTTCATAAGTTACATGGCACATGGATTTGTTACAGGTTTTACTTTGTTAAGTAGAAAAAATTCTAGAGTTTCATTCAAATTATACAAGCAGAGCAATCAAAAGAGAACATTGCATTCTAGATGAATGTGGAACCATTTAATCCTCAAGAATATTGGAAAGATTTCAAAGAAAGTATTATTTGAAAATTGGAATTAACTATTAAACTAATACAATAAGTAATAGCAGCTCATGTGTTAAGAGGGAGAGAGTAGTGTTTGAAGGAGGAAGAGTAAGAGGGAGGGAACAAAATCCCAAAATTAGATTAAAATCAAAATCAAGTAGCACCATAATGAAGTGAAATAGCAATATAAAGCAAGTTAAGTATATATAATAGCATTAAGAAAATACCACTGTAATGGCATATGGGACAAGGGCAATTTAAGTAAAAGCCAAACAAAATTTTAAAATAGCAAAAAAAAACGAAACTTTTTTCTACATAAAGAATTTTTGAGCTCAGTGTAGCTATTCACCTTTACCAATTTTAAAGCTTTTCTAAATATAGTAGAAAGTTGAGAGAAAACAGAACAGATTTGGATCCTTTCCTTCTTTTTTTCCCTCAGATTACAGAGAATAAGACATGAGCAAATTTACTTTTGCTTTTTTTTTTTTTTTTTTTACGATTCACTAAAACTTGTTTATGTATATAAATGGACAACACGAAAACAAGAACTACATGCAAAAGAAAGAAAGTAATTTGAAGGGGGAGATTATTATCATACCATATGTTTGGAAACGTCGTCGCCACACACGACCTTGAAGAAAGAGGTAGATGAACTTGCAGAGCTTCTCTCTTTTTCGTGAAAAAGTCGACACTTTTGGGTGCACTCCACACACACTGGTTGCACATTGCGACCCATCTCTTTCTCAGTTTCTGTGACTGTTCCAAACTATGTCTTTGACAAAAAAAGAACAAAAAATAATGAGAAAACGAGAGAAAGAAAACCCCTCAATATTTATAGTACATGAATTAATTTAACACATTAGTTAGTTGTATCATCATGTTTTTTAAAGGAAAAGACCTAAAATACGAAGACAATGTTTTCATTAGAACGTACTTGGGTGTGGGTTGGGGTTTCAATTCTCCGTTCTTGGCGTTTGTTTGATTGCTTGCGTTGCACGTTTGCTTTCTCTCCCCCTCTGCTACAGGCACAGGCACTGCAAGGGGCAGAGCAGTACAAGGGTTTTGTGTGTGTGTTTTTTTTTTTTTTTTAGTCCAAGGGTTTTGATTTGAATAATGGTACGTGTACTATCCGTTATTATGAGGGAGAAAAAAAGTGAATTTAGGGGCATATTGGATTGAGATTTGAAAAGATTGTTTTGCCCTTAAAAAGTATCGTGGATTTTAAATGACTATGGCTTTGTTTGGATAAACAGCTTATTTAAGCGCTTATGACATAAGAGCTTATTATATAAGAGATTATGAGCGCGTTTGTTTAAGATTAAAAAATAATTGATTTTGTTATAAAATAATTTAGTGATTTTTTTGAAAGATTTTTAGAAAAAGCAGAAGCAGATTTGTGTTTGTTTACAATCATAAAAATCAATTTTTTTAAGTAGTTAGTTATAAAAACTGATTTTGAGCCCGTTTGTTATTGCTTATTTTATTAAAAAAATCATTTTTTTAACCATAAAATGATTTTTTTATGTTTATAGTGTGTTTGTTTTTTGCTTCTGAAAATAATCAGAAGCAGAAAAAAATCATTTTTGGGGTTAAAATGAAAAGCAGCTTTTAGTTGTTTCTGGGAAAAAAATCAGTTTTTATAACTAACTACTTTAAAAAAAAGTGATTTTTGTGATTGTAAACAAACACAAATCTGCTTCTGCTTTTTTAAAAAATCTCTAAAAATAATCACTAAATTATTTTATAACAGAATCAATTATTTTTTAATCTTAAACAAACGGGCCCTTTTTTCCATAAGCAACTCAAAGCTGCTTTTCATTTTAACCCCAAAAATGATTTTTTTCTGCTTCTGATTATTTTCAGAAGCAAAAACAAACACACTAAAAAACATAAAAAAAATCATTTTATGGTTAAAAAATGATTTTTTAATAAAATAAGCAATAACAAACGGGCTCTGAGTCATAAGTGCTTACATTGGATAAGCTACTTGCATTTGTACATATATATTGAAAAGTACTTATACAAAAAACTGAACTATTTGGATGCATAATTATATAAGTACTTATAAAATTTTATTTTTAAAGAAAATTATAAAGTTTTAAAAACCAAACAATAATTAAAAATTAAAAAAAATACCATGATGTATCACAAATGGTTATTAAAAATTAAAAATACTCTGATCACCATAACACAAAATTATTATTCAAAAAAAGTTGAAAAACCAGTATCATATATTATAAAATCATGATTAAAAATAAAATAAAGCTAGATAGATGTAGGCACTCATTTTTCTTCCCTCATTCTCCTCCATAGCCACCCATCTTTTACAGTAACACATTAACATTCACAGCTTAGAGTACAACTACCAAAGAGTTAAAAAATTAAAAAACATAGATAGCCAACCATGGCGTCTCATGTTACAGAGCCTGGGTAGCTTCTCCTTCTATTTTCAGAGCTTAGTTTTTATTCATCGATTGACAGTGCGTGTTGTTTTGTAGTGTGGCAAACTCTTAGTTTTCAAAATTGAAGGGAACGACGCTCAATGCTAATCGCGGCGGAGCACGAACGCAGTGGAGCACGAACACGCCGGAGCACGGACGCAGTGGAGCACGAACGCGCCGGAGCGCGGACAGAGGCAGAGCATGGACGCGGCGGAGCAGTGATGAGCAGAGGGGGCGATGCGGCGGTTTGGTGGTCTGAACGAATAGAGAAGACGACGTCACGACGCACAGGCGGAGATGGCAAAACAGTTATGAACAGGGGAGAAAGAATGGCGGAGGAGAGAGTAGGAAGAAAGATGAGTGGCTATGGAGGAGTGACTATGGAGAAATAAAAAATGCACATGAATGGAAGCATGAAGAAAGGAGACGAACCTGGTGGCAGGGAAGAGAGGAGACGCAAGTCACAGCCGAAGAAGAGACAGGAGGCAGAGAAAGGGTTTTCAGTGTAACATTTAAGAGTGAAGGTCGAAAGTGGTCCCTCAAATTTTTCAAGTAGGACAGTTTGGTCCCTAAAGAAATAAAGGACAATTTGGTTCCCCAAATTTTAAAATGGGGGACAATTTGGTTCCCCAAATTTCATAACGGGGGACGTTCTGGTCCCTCTGTAAGGACCAAATTGTCCCCGATTTTGAAATTTGGGGGACCAAATTGTTGTTTATTTTTTTCAGGGACCAAACTGTCCTACTTGAAAAATTTGAGGGATCATTTTGGGTCTTTACTCAACATATAAAAATAATAAAATGTTAGGTGAAAATTAGGGAGTCCGTTGAATCGAACCTGGGCCAAAACTTTTCTAGGTATTAGTGAGTGGATAAGCTCCGCCTAAGCTAAAACCACAAGCTTGTCATGAGAGCTTGTGAAAATTAGCTATAAAGAGCTTATGGGAGAGTCATAAGCTCTTGTCATAAATCCTCCCAAACACTTTCATAAGTACTTATACCAGTAGATAAACCTGAATAAGCTGTTGATAAGCCAATCCAAACAGGCCCTATGTAGGAAAATAATGACTTTTTCTTAAAGATTGTTATAATCAAGATTTCTCATGTTTGAATTTTAAAGGATTTGTATCATAAGATTTGAATGGACTATATGAATTTATAAGATTTAAATTGATTATATGGATTTATGAGTATATATTACGCCTTGCCCTATTGACATATGTAGGGGTGGCAAAATGGGTCGGCCCGACTGGGCCGGGTCGAATAAGCCCTATGAATTATAGGGTTTGGGTTTTAAATTTTGAGCCCATTTTATTTCTGGGCCTTTTTAGCCCTACCCGATGAAGCCCGAACTTGCATCGGGCTCGGGTAGCCCGGTTACTTTTATATATTTTAATTTTTATTTCACTAAAAAATAAAATTAAAAAATATGAAAAAAAAAGGGCCAAGAGGCAAGAGGCTTGCAGTAACTTTTACATTTACCTTCCCCACTCGTTCTGTGTCTTCACACTTCTGTGAGTTCCGTCTGTCTTCACTTCATCTTCAAAAGGGTAACCTAACCTTAGTCACAGAGAGTTCCCACCGCCACCAGCCCTACAGCCCTCAGCCGTCGTGCATGGCGACTCCTTCTCAACCCTCACAGGCGCGCGATGGCGGAACCTACCTAGACTTCTCACTCATCAGTGTCACAATTGCGCAACGGTGACTCCTCCGCAGCCTTCTTAAACACGATCGACGTTCGATACTCCGCCTCACTGACAGCTGTGGCCGGCGTTCCTGACTCCTTAATCTCTGGCTCCGTTCATCTCCTCCGACTGGTAACAGTTCTACAACTTCTCATTCTCTTGTACTTTTTTTTTTTCTGGATCTTTATCTTTTCCTTATGATATTTCTGAGTTTGATTTGAATTGCCTTCTTCCAATACAGATGATTGTATTGAAAAGGACATTAATGTTGTTACTGATAGTCAAATACTGGAAACCCCGCCACTGCCCATTCCTCCAACTAATTTAGTTAGTAATGATACTCTCCAAGAATAAAGGGTTTTCTCAACCAAAGGCCAAAAAGCCTAAGAACCTAACATCTGAGGTATGGAAATATTTTGATGAGATTGGTGTTGATAAAGATGGGAAAGAAAAATGTAAATGCGAGGGATGTGGAAACATATTGGGCAGTGCACACGTAGTTGGTTACATGGTTTTGTTGGTAAGTTTTTTAAGCTTTATCATTTTTAGGATTTAAAATCAAGTCATTGATTTATATAAAAATTCATAACAAAGTCTATTTTTTATTTTAGACTATGAAAATGAAGATGATGATGATGAGCGGGAGGCAATCAATTTTGAAGATGTAAAGCTTTCTCAAGGAGGTGTAAATGCCAATGTTGATGCCAAAATATAGGATTTTAAATATATCGTTGTTACTGTTGGACTTTCATTGTTATCTGTGAAGTTTATTTTTGTTGGACTTTTTTATTGTCTCTATTGTTGGACTTTTTCATTTTTTTATGTTTTTATTGGACTTTAAATATATCTCTATATGAACTTAAGGAGCTTTTTTATGTTTCGTATGGGAACTAAGTCTGAAGTTGTCTTCTTCTTTTTTGACGTGAAAATATTGTATTAAGCCTCTCTGAAATCAGAGGAAAGCAAAGGCAAAATACAATCAAGGATATCCTCAATCCAAACCGAATCAGAGTTATAAAGACCAAAATTAGCTAGCCTATGAGCCAAGTGATTGGCCTCTCTTTTTACATGCAAGACTTCAAAGTTAATAAAACTGTTACTAATCATAGAACAATCAGCAATAATTCTATCAAAATAAGATGGATAGTTGTTCCAACCCTTCATTGCATGGACCACGTTAAGAGAATCAGATTCATCTTGCAACCTAAAGAAACCAAGGTCCCTGGCAAAGGCAAGACTCAAATGCAATCCTAATGCTTCAGCTGTGTCTACGTCAGGAATTGATTGAAGCCTCCAAGTAGCTGCTGCCATGATATATCCATTTTCATCTCTAACAATGGAGCCAAGACCCCACCAGCCATCTACTGGACCTGCAGCATCCGAGTTCACCTTATACCGATTAAGAGGTGGGGGTCTCCAAACATCAACAACATTCCTTTGTGCATTGTGAGTACCCGATTCATTATGACCAGGGAGGGAATTAATCACCAATTTATATTCATCCAAGCAATTGTATGCCTTTGTCACAACATGTTCAGGGAGAACATCCACATTATCAAAGCACCGTTTATTTCTTGCAAGCCAAATTCCATAGCAAATGGAAATGGTTAACTCCACTATATCAACAGGGGCTTCCACAATGATTTTTTCTAGCCAAGTAATAAAAGATTCTCCATCCAAAGAAGGCAGATCAAATTTAACACCCAAGGGAGAAGCAAACCAAATTCTCCTAGCCCAGTCACAATATTTGAAAACATGATCAATATCCTCACTAACATTCACGCACCTGGGACAAAAAGGGGAGCAATTAACACCTCTAGAAAATAAATTTTGCTTAACAGGAAGACTAGAATGTAGAATTCTCCACGCCAAATGAATCTGCTTTGGGACAGTTTTTAAATTCCACAGCCTTGACCAGACCTTATTATCCATGATCCCATTTGAGCTAGTGTGTTGATCAACATTTTCCCACATTTTAATGCACCTGTAAGCTGATTTGACCGAGAAAATTCCTTTCTTATCAGGTCCCCAAGTAAATAGATCACCTTGTGAATTATCCAAGAGCGGGAGCTGCAAAATTTGAGAGGCCTCAAAAGGCAAAAAGATGGTATTTACTAACTGACTATTCCAACTCTTAGTCTCATGGCAAATTAACTGAGACACACAAGAAATCTCAAAATTGTTAGGCTTTGGAGTCCAAATTCAATAACCATGTTGAAAAGGTAACCAATTATTCTCCCAAATATCAATTGAATGCCACGTACCAACCGTCCACAACCCTCCTTTCTTTATAACCCAGCTCGCATGATGTATACTTCTCCATGTGTAACTCGGTGAATAACCCACTTTTGCTTTAAGAAAACCCCCTCTAGGAAAATATCTAGCTCTTAAGCACTTTGACAGAGTAGAATCAGGATTAGACATGATCCTCCAACCTTGTTTAGCTAGCAATGCAACATTGAAAGCATTAAAACTTCTAAAGCCCAAACCTCCAAGTTTCTTTGGTTGGCAACATTTATTCCAATTAATCCAATGAAATTTCTTCTCCCCTTGTCTACTACCCCACCAAAATCTTCTAATCATTCTTTCTATATGATCACATAAACCCAAAGGAAGTAGAAAACAACCCATGACATAAGTTGGTATTGCTTGAGCCACTGCCTTAATAAGAACTTCCCTTCCAACATTGATTATGATTATTATATCTTCATTCATATCCTGACGTTTTCAATACAAACAATTAGGTTGATTGAAAATAAATATGTCCTAGTCCACACATATACACAATGCTATAGTCACTTTAGGAACTTAAAAAAAATGATTGAAAATAAAATTTTTTTTAGCGAAAAATGTGGGGCTAGCCAGCATAAGCCCGCAGCCCGCATAGGGCTGGCCTTGGGCACCTATTTTACAGTCCATATTGATTCCAAGCCTTTTTGGCCCTGCCCTATAAAGCCCTAGCCAGCATAGGGCTAGCCCACGGCAGGCTGGGTAGCCCATTTTGCCACCTCTAGACATATGTCATGTTTTTTTTTTATTTGCAACCATTTTAACTCTCATCCCATTTTTTTATCCTTATATATATATATATATATATGCATGCAAGCACCTGTTGACGGCATCATCCTCCTACTACCTATTTATATAAAGCTAATCGCTTTTCAAAAGGAAAAAAAAAAAAAAAGAAAGAAAAGAAGCTAATCCTATACCAATAAAGAAGAGAAAGGTATATGTGGTTTCAACAACAGAAATGTTATTTTAACACCAAAATTGGATACCCATACATTAACACCGTATTAAATACCAAAAGAACCGGTGGCAAATGTTGTAATTTTCAATGTTTAAGTTACATTTCATTTTGTCTTATTCCCCTCTTTATTTCTCATTCTGCTGCAGTGTTGCGTTTCCAGCTCTTGTTTCCCGCTCCCGTGGACAAAGTTCAGCTCCCACCACAGTTTCACGTTCTCCAGTAGATTGCTTTCTGTCAATTTTGCAACACTTGTTTCCTACACCACCAAATTCACCATCAAAGCATGTTTCCACCACATTGCACAACATTCCACCACAAGGTTCACTCAAGTTGTCTTTCTTGTTGTTAAGCTGAAGAAGCTCAAGCATAGTTTTGGTAGAGGTTAGTATTGCTTTTGTTAGCTCCAATAATCCTTCATCAATAATCTTTGCTCAAGCCTCTCCAAAAATGAGTGAAAAGCTCCAATATTTTGACTTTGTCAAAATCTTTAGAGATAGGGTTTGAAGCACATAACTTTGGGTTTGGACCCGTTATGAACCTTTATTCTTTGTTTTATACTGTTAATCTGAAATTTAAAACAAGAAATTGGGATCATTTTGATGCTCTTTTTTTCATTTGCAAATTGTTTGGTTAATGTAGTGTATTGTATGGTTAATGGGTAACTCTGTTATGAAAGCTAATTTTTACAAATCATAAAAAAGTGGTTAATCCCTTGCAAATATGTGGTTAATTCAGTATGTTGTGTGGTTAATGGGTAACTCTGATACAAGCTATTATTTACAAACCTTAAAAAATATGGTTAATCTCTTGCAAATGGTTGGTTAATTCAGTGTATTGTTTGGTTAATGGGTAACTCCAATACTTAAAGCTATTTTTTTTTACAAACCTTTAAAAACATGGTTAATCTTTTGAAAATGATTGATTTATTTAGTTAATTGTGTGGTTAATGACTTCCAAGCAATTTACAAAGCTTAAAAAAATGTGATTAATGACTTGAAAATGGTTGGTTAATTCAGTATATTGTGTAGTTAATGGGTAACTCTGATACTTCAACCTATTATTACAAACCTTTGAAACTGTGGTTAATCACTTGAAAATGGTTGGTTAATTAAGTATAGTAGGTGGTTAACGAGTGGTCACGTCAGGCATATCAGTTGTAAATCCATGTTATAAGTGTGGCATAACTTATGAAGGATCTAATTGGGGTATTTTTTTTTTTGTAAATTTGGTGTGGCATCCACAATTGAAATTTGATGGATAGTTCAAACAATTTGGATAGTTGTCATGGTGTTCATGGTGAGGCTAATGGAGTTGGTAGCATTAATGGTGAACATGCAAGTTGGGAGCCTGCAACAGGGATGTCTTTCTCTTCTGCAGATGAGGTGAAATCATTTTATGGAAAGTATGCTTCTATAAAGGGTTTTGGCTGGAAGATCAGATCATCTAAAAAAGGAGATGATGGGGGAGATAAATTACTTGATTCTAGCATGCTCAAGAGAAGGCTCTCGTGTGTCAAGAATACCATGTACGTTGAAGACACTTCCGACTAAATGTAAAAATTGTCCTGCAAAGATCACTACTAAGTTGGCAGAAGATGGACAATCGTACATTAAAAAGTTTGAACCTAACCACTCTCATGAGATCAGCCCTATGAAGTCAAGATTGTTCAAGGCTAACAAGAATATGAGCATGCATGTAAAGAGAACAATCCAAATCAATGATGATGCAAGGGTGAGGATCAACAAGACTGTCCAATATCTTGTTACAGATGCTGGAGGCCATGAAAATATACCATTTGCTGAAAAAGATGTGAGGAATTATGTTAACAAGGAAAGGTGTGCCATTGGAAAAGAAGGTGATGGCAAAGCGTTGATAAGCTACTTTTGTCAAATGAGGGAACAAAATATTAATTTCTTCTATGAGTTGGATTTGGATGATGATTTTCATGTAAGGAATGTGTTTTGGGCTGACGCGAGAAGTAGAGTTGCATATGAATCTTTTGGAGATGTTGTGACTTTTGACACAACATATTTGACCAATAAATATGACATGCCTTTTGCTACATTTGTTGGTGTGAACCACCATGGTCAATCAACATTACTTGGATGTGGTTTGGTTTCATCTGAAGACACAGAGTCATTCGTTGGCTATTCCAATCTTGGCTTCGTTGTATGCTAGGAAAGGCACCCGCGGGTATTGTGACTGACCAATGTTAGGCTATGCAAAATGCCATTGAGTTAGTCTTCCCTACAACTCGCCATAGGTGGTATTTATGGCATATCCTGAAAAAATTTCCTGAAAAGCTCAGCGGATATAGTGAATATAAGAGGATTAAGTCTGCAATGAAAGCAACAGTTTATGATACATACACAGCAGCTAATTTTGAAAAGAAATGGTGTTCCTTCATTTACAAATTTGAGCTTAGACATAATGATTGGCTGAGTGGGTTGTACAAGGAGCGGCATAGATGGGCACCAACCATGTTGAGGAAATATTTTTGGGCAGGTATGTGGTCAATTAGGTACCTTCATGCTTACATCAGTTTTCCATAGCATTTTAAATATATAGTTAATCACTTGCAAATATTTGGTTAATACAGTTCATTGTTTGGTTAATGGGTCATCCTGAAACTTAATCATTTGTTTTCCACTAACCATTATAATATATGGTTAATCACTTGCAAATATTTAGTTAATTCAGTTCATTATTTGGTTAATGGGTCAACCTGATACTTCAATCAGTTTTTTCACATCAATCACTTGAGAATATTTGGTTAATTCAATTCAGTTTTGGGCAGGTATGTCAACAACGCAGCGAAGTGAGAGCATACATGCTTTCTGTGATGGATACATCAACTCATTGACCAGTCTGCATCAATTTGTGAAACAATATGATAATGCTCTTAGAAGTAGAGCAGAAAAGGAATTTGAAGCTGATTTTTGATCAATGGACACAACAATTCCTTGCGGGTCAAACTCGTCAATCGAAAAGCAATTCCAAGGCGAATGCACGCATGCCAAGTTTAAAGAAGTTCAAGCTGAATTTAGAGCTAAAATGAACTGTGCTGCATCCTTGAAGACAGTGAAGGGTAACCTTGCTACTTATCATGTGTTAGAGGACCTTTTATTTGGAGATAGAACAAAAGAGCATATCTTTAAAGTTGTCTTTAATCGAGACAACCATGATGTTAGCTGTGAATGCTCGTGGTTTAAGTTTAGAGGTAGTTTGTGTCGTCATGTGCTATGTGTGTGCACTCAAGAAAGGGTACATAATGTGCCAGTGAAGTATGTATTATCTAGATGGAGCAAAAATATAAAAAGGAAGCATTCATACATTAAGAGCAGCTATGGTGTGGTTGAAATGAAGCCACAAATGGACATGTTTGACAAATTGTGCAAGCATTTCTATGAGGTTGCTGAAGTAGCTGCAGAGTCTGAAGATTCATCTAAGGAGCTTCATGAAAGATTGCGTGAAATTAAATCTAATTTGCTTTCCATGGATGCAACAAGGCACAATGTTAACAAAATCTTCGATGATGTCTCAATTCCAAACAATATTACCATAAGGGATTACGATGTTGGATGTAGGCTTTGCTGAAGCATCCACATTATGTTCACATGCGAAACATTGGTCCATATGTTAGATGTTAATTAGTTTATCTCTTCATACAAGTGAATTTTTTAAATTGTAGATACACAAATCATTGCTTACCAACACCATCTTCAATGCTGCCTTCTTCTAGTCCACCAACCATGCCTGACGGAGGAACATTAATTTCATCATTTGCATGCTTTTGAGGAGTACAATTACCAACACCATCTTCAATGTTCATTTCCTCTAGTCCACCAACTATGCCTGATTGAGGATCATTATTTTCATCATTTGCATGCTCCATAGGAGTACTTACCAGACATTCACCTACATGGAGAAGTTCATGAATGTGCTTTCATTATGGCAATCTACAATAACACTTGAATAAACGAAAAAATAAACTAATGCTTGTTTACTAACCATTCACCTCTTTCAACATTCAAACGACCCTCACCGCCTATATCAGCATCAATATCAGTGTCAGGAGATGGATACGAACGGGATGCATGATCAACCCTTGATGGAGACCCTCCCTCATACTCATTCTCAGGTTCGGTCATTGATTGGCGTTGATGAAAAGCATCTTTAAGCTTCCTCACTTCTGCCTCGAGAATGGAAATCCTCCCTTGAAACTGCTTATTCTCCGCCACCAATTGTTGATATTCAGTAATATGCACAAATTGTGCTCTGCCTGCTGCAATGTATCCCTGGCCATTTGAAATTCAAGATCCTCAGCCGTCGCTGTTAAGTGTACAGTTATCTGCTAACACGAGACAAACATCAAATACACATTGTATATAAATTTTCAACTTCTTATACATACAATTAACTTTGATACCTACCACATTGTTTTCTTCCTGCCCAAACGCAGAACTTTCCAATTTAAGAAGCGTGGGAAAAGGAACCTATCAGGGATGCGGGGTGTTTCCCCTACCGAGAGGTGGTTCGACACCCAAATCTGCAACAAATATTAATATACTTAATACCTGCAAAGTTATGTTAAAAGAACAAAACATGGTGATATAACACATGAGCATATAGGTACCTGTAAGACAGCTGCAGATCCACGTATGTGTGTTTGGCTTTGATTTTTTCCCTCTCTCACAGCACAAGAAGCTTTGCTTAAACTCTCAACTAAGAAATTATACATCGCTAAACCCCAATTATACTTATTTAGGGACTCTATGTCATCTAGCAGTTTAATAAAACCAGTATATATTAGTCTCCATGAACAAGGAAAGTAGAGCTCTCCAATTGCAAGGAGTATATACAGTCTACAAAAATTAGCAACACCATCCTGATACAAAGGAAGCATATCGACAATTCTGTCAACGGTCACCTCACCCCCTTCAAATAAAGACAAAGTATTACATTCCTCCTTTTCATCAACTGGCACCTGGACACCTACTACGGGAAGTCCTAATGCAAAATATACATCACTCGGGGTAAAATGAACCACCCTACCCCTTACACTAAAAACCCCACAACGCTCATCCCATCTACTAGCTAGTTCACACAATATTAAACGAGACATTTTCAAATTATCCGGCATATTTATAACCCACCGGAATGGGGTGTTCTTAATTTGGTCTTGTTGTGCAACTGTCAAGTCTCTGTTAATCACAAGCAACCTTCTTGGTGCACATGCATGTCTCAACCTTAAATTTTTATCGTTTCTTGCTGTCATGTTGTCAATACCTGCAAAATCAGCATTGTATGTTGTCAATAATCATACCATGCCCACTGCCCTCACTAAAAATGGTCACCAAATGTCCAAAACTCAGCATTGCATGTCCACAATAGTGTATTGATACATATATCTTATCGTCAGTATAAAAAACAATCACTAGCATGACTAAAAAGGTGTTTATGGAACAAAAACACTCATACAGAACTACAAAACCAGAAGAAAAGAGCAACCCGAAACAAAACTGCAGAACCAATAACCCTGCCCGAGATATATCAATGTAGCAATATCAAAGGAGATCAGCCAAAAAACATAATCTAGCATTACTACCCAAGCATCAACCGAGGAAAAATTCATTCCACACGCCCTAGTGGAACCAAAGGAATATTATGAAATTATATTGAAATCTTAAAAAAAAAAAAAAAAACATCTTCTTCAAACAATAAGTGTGAGTTGCAGCAAAACTCACTCAATAAGAAGAGTTATATTAACAACAACACATAATAAAAATTTCTTATGATTTTAATATCAAATTAATAACACTCATCAACAGAATAAGAATAAGAATAAGGTGCATGCAGTGGGACTTATTACCAAAATCGTTGTGTGCCTGTGTGGTCAAGCACCTTTTTTTCTTTAAAAAACAAAAGTATTATATATATTGTGAGTATAATATAGATATACCCAAAGATTTATAAGTAATCTCCACATATGAAGTTCCTTTCTCAAGCTACAGGCACCCACGGAATTTTACACCCCAAGTCAAGTTATATCAAAAATTAACTTGAACCTCTTACACAAGAACCCATATTCCTTACTTTAGTACTTCCTGCACTACTTATAAAAGCACAACCCACCCCAAATGAAACAAAAGCTACTACGCGTAGTATTTGAGAACCTTCAATCAGGCCATTTAGTAGGGTTAGGCACTGATGACAAAAGCTAATAAATTAGAAAGAAAGAGGGAACATGGTGTTACCAAAATCGTTGTGTGCTTGTGAATGAAGGTCGGTGTTGGGCGGTGAAAATGAGAGACGAGGCAGTGACCACTCGATTTCGTTCGACCGTGCCGTGGAGAAATGAGAAGAAGTGAAGTGTATACAGTGAGCAGGGATGAAGAAAGAAGCGGGCAGAATGAGAAAGAAAGTGGGGGAAATGAAAAAAAACAATGAAATGTAACTTAAACCCAATATTACCAAAATGCCACCGGTCCCTACCGTATTTTATACGGTGTCACCGTATTGGTGTCCAACTTTGGTGTTAGAATAACATTTCTGTGAAACAATATATATGCAAGCACTGTTACGAAGCAAAAAGCAAAAGAAACTATAGCAAGAGAGAAAGGGAACTGTGTTTGAGAGCAAGAGAGAAACAGGGACAACACTTGTTTATGAGAAGAGAAGTCTTGATGGCTGAGAGAGAAGGAATGATGGAATAAAAAAAGTCCCATGGGTTTTGGTAGGATTTTGGAAGAGTTTGGTATTTATACTTCTCAATGAAAAGTCACACAAAATCCATTATGAAAACAATCCATTGAAATTAGCCCATTTTTTGAATACCAGAAGACTTTTTGTAAGTTATAAAAAGTCTCGATTGAATACCACTGGATTTTGACTCCTTCTAAAATTAATCCTAATAGTCTTGATTGAATACCAGAAGACTTATTTATATTTTTTAAAAGTCTTGATTGAATACCACCAGATTTTTTTTGTCATAAAACAATCTTTTAAAATCTCAATCCAATACACCCCCTTAATTGGTATGCGCTTTAGTGTAAAAAAAAAAGTTACATTGTTAATTAATTATAGATTATCATATCATTAAAAATATTTTAATTTTATTCTAATTATGTCAAAGGGATGTCTATCAATGAATCATAGATCATGATATGAGTTTTTTTTTTTGTTTATAGGTAAATGTTAGTATGTTAGATGTTATGTTAGGTTTTCTCGTTTGCCAGGGTTTGAACCTTGGACCTCCAACTCTTTATGAGTAACTTTTTGTAATCAAATATTATATTAATTTTTGGTCTTTGAATGGTTGTTCACACGGTCAAAGCTGTGAGACTAACCCTTAAATCTAGGGTGATGGTTAGGTAAAACTCTCCTCAAAATAAGATTTTAAGAGTTGAATCGAAGATCAAACCGGTAAGACCTCTGGATCATGGTTCAATTGGTCCCCAAAAATGTTAGAGGACCCAGTTTTGGTCCCTGAAAAAATAAATTTCACTTAGTCCCTCAAATTTACAAATGCGGGACACATTAGTCCTCATTCTATTTTCAATGTTCGTTTACTTGCACGTGTCTCGTTAACCAACATGCCTGACACGTTAGCGGTCATGTATAGCCTATGACAAATTTTTATAGTGAAAAAACAAATAAAAAGTGAAAAAATGCACAATTTTAAGGTGTCAGGGTTTTGTAATTTTGCACTTTTTTTTCCCACTTTTGTTCATTTTTTCACGGTGGAAATTTGTTATGGGTCACACAGAACCACTAACGAGTCAAATGGGATGGTTAACGAGACACATAAACAAATAAACAGATGTTGGAAGTGGAATAAAGGACTAATATGTCCGGCATTTGTAAATTAGAGGGACTAAATAGTTAATTTATTTTTTTGGAAACAAAAGTGGGTCCCCTAATTTTTTTAGGATCAATTTGAGCTTTTATTAATAGATGTTGCAGCCTAGTGGTAAAGCAGTGGGTGCGGATGCTACATGTCGCGTGTTCGATTCTGCCCTCGTGCGCATTGGCCATTTTATTACCCAAGAGTGGTTGGATGAGATGGCACGGATCTCTTCCAGCTTAATCAGAGGTCTTGAGTTCGAATCAAGGCCCTAGGAATGCAGCAGCGTTAAAACTCTTGAGAGAGAACATTGCCGCCCTTGTGGTCCTACCTGGCTCTAGAGATTAGTCTCCGCAGTTGCACGCGTATGATACCCCTGGAAATAAAAAAAATAATTAATTAATTATTGATTGTCAGCCCCAAATCCAAATACAACGTCGAGCCTATCTATCAATTATTAGTGAAACAGACAGTTTACATTGGCCCAAAGTGATCAGAGTCCTGATTTAGACCAAAACGACGTCGTATTGCCTACTCGAAAACAAACTCTCATTTCGTCCTTCACGGCTTCACCCCTCCTCTCGCCGGATCCAGATCCTCTGACTTTGTGGCGTCAAAAGTCACCTGACTTTCTCTCTATCCCTCTCCTATATTATTTTCTCTCATTTTATCTCTCATTTTTCTCTCACCTTTTTCTCTGTCAAAATACACTAAAGTCACCTAACTTTTGGCACAAAAAAGTTAGGGGATTGGGATCCCCTCTCGCCGTTGTCATTCCATCTGCCTCCCACTCTCTACCAGTCGCAGCTCTCTCTCTCTCTCTCTCTCTCTCTCTCTCTCTCTCTCTCTCTCTCTCTCTCTCTCTCTCTCTCTCTCTCTCTCTCATTATATGTAATCTTCACGATGTTCAATTTGACATTGTTAAATGTTGTTATTCCAAATGGGTAAGGGTCACCTCTGAGATTCATTTTGTTAATTTTATGTTTAAAATGAATCTAAGTAAAGTGAATTGAGTTGTGTGCTTCTAACATATTTGATAAAATGCATATTTAATCTAAGGGGCTTATTGGAATATTTGGTGGTGAAAGCTAGACCTCTTTGGTTAATCTTGTTTTCTTTAGTATTCATTGTGTATGAATTTGAGTAAGTCTGCTTTGAATCCTATATTTGGCCTTGACTTGATGGTTTAAAGTGCTTGACATGTTAAAAATTGTTATAAATCCTTTGTAGGGGAGAGGAGGTAGTAACATAGGAGCTCTTGAAGTCATATACAAAGAAGTAAGGTGAGGAGGCCGTAAAATATTTGAGGCCGTTGCTATTAACACCGTGCAATTTGCTAGTGGCACCTTGCAACTTGATTTTGATATTTTCTTTCCAAAAATACCCTTTTCTTTACAAAGCAGCTTCCCTCCTCCTCCAACCTACAACACCTACACCTACACGGCAACACCCACACCCAACACTCACACCAGAAAACACAGTTCTTTCCCCCCTCCTTCTCACCAGAAAGGGCTACTGTTGGTTAGTTGTCGTCGTGCTGTGAATGGTGGTGAGGTGCAAGTAAGTACATACGTAAACATTCGAAAAAACCGCAATATTATTTCCGGGAAACTATCCGGAAACCCATTTCCGGACACGCCGGAAACTATCCGGAAACCATTTTCCGGAAGACAAAGGAATATCTTTAGTTACCATACATGATAAAGAAAAAGGATCATTTATCTTTTTGTGTTGTGTTTTTTTTCAAAATGTCTGCACCAGAACCATCAATGCTTAGATAGATGTGTTATGCCTTATCATCATCACCTAAGAACGATGTGTCTCCCTCTGTAGGTGTGGCAAAATTGTTTAGAAGATTATGTCAGTCCAGTATCAATTTGGCACCCACGTGCTCCAGATGGATTTGTGTCTCCTGGATGTGTTGCCGTTGCTGGTTATATGGAACCGGAGCCTGATCTTGTATACTGTGTTGCCGAGTCACAAATTGAGGAAACAGAATTTGAAGAGCAGAAGGTTTGGGCGGTGTGCACTGTGCAGAAAAGAAAAGGCGTACTGGGTGTTTGGAATTGGTGAGAGTGATTTTTCGGAAACATCCGGATTTGTTTTTTCGGAATGTTTCCGGATTTTATTTTCCGTACGTAAAATTTAGTCTCCGGAATTTAATTTCCGGACGTGTAAAATTTAATACATCCGGAATTTAATTTCCGGACGTGCAAAATGCAAAATCACCTTTTGTAAAATTTACACATCCGGAATTTAATTTTCGGAAGTGTAAAATGACCTTTCATGAAATTTTACACATCCGGAATTTAATTTCCGGACACTTTCCGGAATTAAATTTCCGGATATAGAATTATTAGGTTAGTGAAAATGGTATTTTTAGAAGAAAAAAAATTAGTGCAAGGTGTGTGTAGCAAAAATGCAAGGCATCAAAAGTAAGCCCCAATATTTGATGGTTAATTTTCAGACAAAAGAACCTTGGCTTTCAAAGTGACTGAAATATAAAGGCCCAAACTTGTCCTTAATAAAAACACTGAGACATATCTGAACTAATTTGATCGGCATTTGAGATTTTTTAGGACCGAATTGGTATTTTATTATTTTTCATTTTAAGGACCAATTCTGGCCATTACTCGAAAATATAAGAGCTTGTTATTTGGCTTCTGGTTTAAATATACGCTAGTCTGAATGTAATTAGTTGGCCTTTGTGTAATTAGTTATATTTAGTCTTCGGAGTTGGGATTAGGAATGGTCAGAACTCAGAACAGCCTCCATTCTTACAACCCTAAATATCATACCACGTCACACACATGAAAGAATTGGGATTAGCTACTGCATTACCAAATCAACTGTAGAGACTGAGTAAGAGAATAAAGTGAGCAATAACCTACAGAAGATTCTATATATTGTAAAAAAGGAGCGCAATTTTGGTTAAGAATCTACTTATTGTTCCATTTTGTACAATACTTGTTGCGGTGGTATGCCCAAAATGGTGCTGAATATGATTGTCGCAGACTTGTTCCAAGGGCATCCAGTTAGTGAAAGGAACCTCAGGAAACTTCTAGGTCACACACCATCTCAAGCTGTTGTTGGTGCTCTTCTTAGCATCTTAGTATCCCGTTTCTGTTGTCAAGCTTGCTTTGTGGGGGCTTAGCCTCTTCAGTGGTTTTGTTGCCAGTTCTGGTCAAACTGCATTGATAACATACTATTCGCTATGATGTAGCCCTCTGGTTTAATACATAGCCTGCCTAATTAATACAATGTCTTCAATCAAGGACTGTGGAAAAGAATACCCTGTGGCGGGGATAGGGGAGGCGGTTGCTCCCCACCCTGAACAGATGCCATGCCTAGAGTTTGCTGATCTTTGCTTCTTCTTCTTTTTTGAATCTATAAACCCAACTCAACCCTATCCAATATCCAATCACTGCATGTGTGGGTTGGATTGACTCATGTTAATTCCTTTTCTCGACTCAACTCACTCTATATTGGATCCAAAAATGTACTTTAGCACTATACTTTTCGAGTTTAGAAGATCAGGAGAATCGTCTTGTTGTTAGGGTTTTCACTTTCAAAATTGCAAGTAACTTTCCCTTTCATTTCTTCCCACTCACCAGAGCCAGCTCTAAATCATTCGTTTTTTCAATTGCTAATTGATTTTGACAATCTTGCAGCAATCTGGAACACTCTTCGCTGCTGCTAGATCAAAAACTTTTACCTCTTCCGCTGGTACCACTGCAGCTGCTGCTTCTGGCAATGGCAGGGAAGGACACAACCCTCTCCTCGCATTCTTTGAGGAAGATAGGAGCGCTGATGATGACAAACCTGTTGTCTACGGTATGCTATAATATGCCATGCACCTCTCTCTCATCATCATTTTCATTAGACTCTATATACTTGCTTGGGAAGCTTACGTGAAAGTTGATTGCAACTTATTTAAACTGTATCTTATTCTACTACTGCTGCTTGTGACTTGTGATTTTTTCTTCTTTTACCCATTATAATGGTTCAAGTTGATTATTCTACATTGAGTTTTTCTGATTCTTTGGATTTTAGAAATTGTACCACTTTTGTCCTATTAAAGGCCTCGTTTCTTCATTTATTTACTGTTGTTTTAGGTCGGAGTTGGAAGGCCTCTGAACTGCGTCTGAAATCTTGGGATGACCTTCATAAGTTGTGGTATGTGCTGTTAAAGGAGAAAAACATGTTGATGACTCAACGTCAAATGCTTAATGCACAGAACCTACGTTTCCCACACCCAGAGCGCATCCCCACCCGTTATTATTACTTCACTTCTTTATTTGCAGTTTTTCTGCTTTACACATATGTTGCTCCTATTACCCTTTGTTATGTGGATGTTTGGTAAGAAACTGATTAGAGAGAATTTTATTGAGTATCATTTATCAACACTGTTATGCGAGGGTGGGGGTGGGGGGAGCATGCCCAGTTTTCTTTTTTCTTTTCTTTTTTTTTTAATAGACCAACTGGCTAGTGGATTAGTTGTTAGTGGGGGTGGGGGTGGGGGTGGGGGAGGGAATCGAACCCTGTATCTCCAACATAAACTCCTTCAAATGTCTCTTGACTCACCAAGTGAGCCACCAACACGGGACGAAAAGCATGCTCGGTTATGAATGGTTTTTTGTTGATTTATTTTTTATAAAACCAGGTGAGAAAGTCAATGTGCCGCATCAAGCAAGTACTTACTGAGAGAGCAATTGATAACCCAGATCCCAGGAGGTGGGGGAGGGGAGGGAATCGAACCCTGTATCTCCAACATAAACTCCTTCAAATGTCCCTTGACTCACCAAGTGAGCCACCAACACGGGACGAAAAGCATGCTCGGTTATGAATGGTTTTTTGTTGATTTATTTTTTATAAAACCAGGTGAGAAAGTCAATGTGCCGCATCAAGCAAGTACTTACTGAGAGAGCAATTGATAACCCAGATCCCAGGAGGTCTGCTGAGATGAAGAGATTGATAAATGCTCTTTGATGACTTTCAGTGGATCTGTTCCTCTTGGCATTATTGGGTATGTTGTTAGAATAGGAGCTCTCCTTTCATGGATGGAAGATTGCTGAGTTGAGGTAGTTTGTCACCAAACGTTGTTCACATGATGGATTTTTGCTTGGTTTTGTTTGTCTCAGCAGAAATCTAACAAAGCATTTATTTTTCCCAGCTATCTATCTACTTGATAAAGAGGATGGAGATTGAAAAGTTGCATCTCATTTTCAACCATCCCTTATTTTTCATACACCAAGGAAGTATAAAGTGGTTTACATCCCAAATTTTTGCTGTCTTACTTTCTATTTTCCCACTCCCTGATGCATCAACCAAACAGATTTAGAAGTTACAACCACAAAAGCCTTTTCAGGTGGGTCTGCTACATGAATCGAACTCCCCGCTATATGTTAGAAGTTATGCAACATGTAAAATAAAAAGGTGTTTGGTATACAATATTTTGTATTATTAAGTATATTGGATACATGGGTATTCATTGGCATTTAAGATCCCCATGTTTTATATAAAAGTTGGAAGCAATCAAAGAAAAGTATGCGGCTAGTATTCTGTGAAAGTTGGTAAAGCCTTTTGACCTAGGAATGTCAAATTTCTACATATTTTGAGAGATAAATACATCTAATTGGTGAGAACTGCATGTTTGCAAGCGTACCAAACACAGGAATCTAACGCATGTATATGGAATGAGTGAGACTGAACATAAACATCTATGCATATTTGGTGTGGAAAGAGCCACAGTCGTTTTCATTACCCAGTTTTGGTCAAACGGGCTTGCACTCTAATGTGTGAAAAGAAAATCCAGAATTAAACACCCAAAATTGTGGATGTTACTCAATGATAATCGAGGCTCCACAACCTTGAGGTCGGTTTCAGATTGTGCCTGTTTGTTTTAAATTTTTGAGAACCCAAAGTTCTGTTCAAAAGCTGGTTGAGCAAAAGCAAGAATTTTGAACTTTAAGAAAAAGTGCCTCGGGGACGGAAGATTTTAGAGTTTGCGTTGAACCAAATCTAAACCAAACATACAGAACTTGTTTTCTTGTGGTATAGTTTATGCACATCTAATTATAATACTATCCATTGTAGATTTGGAATAGTTTAAAGGATATAACGGTTGATATGGTATGGATAGGATTATGCCACAAAGTTGTTACTAAATAATAAATTGGCTTAATGAACCTTTTGGTCCCTATAAATAGGGCATGTTTTGGTTTCAGTCCTTGTAATTTTTTTTATATGATTTGGCCCTTGGTTGTTTTACAATTTTAGAAATAGTCTCTGTAGTTAGTTGATCACCGTTAAGTGATGACATGGCTAACAGTGTGCCATGTCATTCATGACATGTGTGTAAATAACAATTTGAATTCCACATGGACAAACTTTTTTGTCCCCACAAATAAGGTGTGTTTTGGTTTTAGTCTCTACGATTTTTTTCTTCTTCATATGATCTAGTCCTTGTACATTTTAAAACTTTGGAAATAATCATTGTCGTTAGTTGATCATTGTCGTCTTCTTCTACCAGTAGCTATTGTTCTGCAACAACTGGCCTCTTCCGTCTCATCTTCGTTCTCTACTTTTCTTGTTCTCATTTTGCTGGGTTCAAGCTCTACTACCGTATATGTGTTTCTTTCTTCCCACCACCCAAGAGTATTCATTATAGAGTGAAACATGATAATTAAATCCACTCTACACCAAGAGTATTCATTTCTCAATTTTTAAAATACAATTGTAAACTACCACAAGTAAATCCCATAAATATTAGCTCACATAACACTACAAAAAAAAAAAAAAAGGCAAAAGGCCGTCGGTGATCAGTGTTTTCGATAGAATTTCCGATGGACACGTTTCCGTCAATAATAAGCTCATAGGAAAGGGTTTCCGACGGATCTGGGCCATCCGTCAGAAAACACGTCACACGGAGCATAAGTGTCAGTGGAAATTACCGACGGTCATATCCGTCGGAAACTCTAATCTACACTTGCCGACGGATATGTCCGTCGGTAACGAGGAACTCTTTTTATATTAAATTTTTTTAATTTTATTATAATTAGTAATTTTAATTGAAATTTTATTTTATTTTGTTTTAATTATTAATAATTAATTTTTTATTTTATTAATTATATTTTAAATATTAATTATTATTATATTATATTTTGATTAATTATTATTATATTATTAATTATTAATTGAAAAAATTTGAAATTACAAATAAAATTAAAAAAGCAATTAAATTAAACTTAAATTAAAATAAAAACATAAAACAAATTCAACATATAATCCATACATAAAATATCTATCTAGCTACAAAACACTACTACATCTGTAACTATCCTAATAATCATCACCATAATAACCGTCATCGTCGTCTTGGCGGGGGGAGTTCACTGGCGTCAGATGACCATCAGGCTGCGGCTCAGAAGACACACCGGCATCATGCGGCTGCGGTGGTGGATCGGTAGAAGTAGTGGAGGGCTGGCTGGCATGGAGGACCCCCTGCAGAGCACTGCGCCTCTCTGGTGGAAGCAGATCGAGCACAGCAATCATCACCGTAGACCATGTCTCCATCTGTTACATCATGCGCTCATTCGCCTGCCTCTGCTCCTGCACCTCCTGCCTCAGTTGCTGCACCTCCTCCGTGTCCTGTGAGCCAGAACACCGCCGAATATGCTCCATCACAGCTGCAGGTATGGAGGAAAATGAATTTACCAATTCTCTAATGTTATCTACACTAAATCCTATCTACACTAAATTTTGACCTTACGATTTTATTATATTAAGGAAATTCATTAAGCTTATTACGCATTTGGCAGAAACAAACATGCCACATTTAATAACTTTACATGCATGTCATACAACTAATTAATTGACAAAAAAAAATACAAATTAATAATTTTACACACACTAGACAGATATTTTTATGATAAATAAATTAAATACATGCACATAATACAACTAAATAAAGCAGTATCATTCACTGAAATAAAATATACCAACAAAGACACAAACATCACATGTTGTTCAAAAAAAAATATAAGACCACAAACAGGCATAAACAATTCAATGTACCGCACTGGATGCCGGGAGTTGCTGCAGGAGGAAGCTGATGACTCTGAAAATAATGCAAAAAATACCCTTTTACAATCCAAACCAATAATTAGAAAAAGGGGAAAATCTAATAAAAGTAAAAAATGAAATAAAAAAGGGACGGTGGTGGTTGTGTGCAGAGTGGTGGTGGTGCACAGTGGTGGTTAAAGCTTCAAACCTGAGGTGGTGCTAATAAAAAAAAAAAAAAAAAAGAAAATAAAAAAGGGAATCCATACCACAGAGAGGTGGTGGTGGCACGTGGTGGAGGGCGTGGTGGCAGGAGTGGCGGAGAGGGAAGGAGAACTAAAGGGAAGGAGAAGACGACAGGGTGGTGACAGAGGCGCGGTGGTGGTGGCGTGGTGGAGAGCGCGGTGGGCGCGGTGGCAGAGAGGGAAGGAGATTAGGGTTTAGGAGGAAATAGAAAAGGAGAAAGAGAGGCGCGGTGGTGACAATGGCACGGTGGTGCAGAGGAACGGTGGTGAAGCAGAGAGAAAGGAGAGAAGAGAGAAGAGAGAAAAGTGAGGGAGAAGAGGGTTTTCGGTGGCCTTGAAGTCAAAATTTCCGATGGCCAATTTTAATTTACCGATGGCTTTTCCGTCGGTAATTCAAAAAGTACATTTACCGACGGAAATGCCCGTCGATAATGGTAATGAGATTTGCGATGGAAATTTTGTCGGTGCTTTTGCACCTATTTTTAACCATTCACGCTCACTATTCTGACGGATAAGCCCTTAGTAATGTTTCCGACGGGCATTCCCTCGGAAAATTTAGAAACTTTTCATAATCACACTTACCGACGGCCAAATTCGTCGGTCAGTCCGTCGGAACTGTAGCCGTCGGTAATTCTGTGTTTTCTTGTAGTGTAAATCTTATAGTTAATATATAAAATCACAAACGAGAAGATAGTTGATATCACAAATAAAATTTAGCAAAGCCAAAATAAATGAGAATCATAAACAACTATGGAAAATCAACTTAGTTTCTCCTATTGATTTCAGGAGGAGGAAGCATCATAATACCCAGTGAATTTGACCATAAAACAAATATTTTGATAAGTTCAGAATATTAAACAGGACCATATTAAAACTCAGCCTCAAGGTCTCTAGCTTTCCTCTAGAACTTGTCTTTCAATTCTTAAATATTACTGTTCTCTTAAAATATAGAGCTACTGAAACACATATTATATGAATAAATGAAATAACCACACTGTCATTAAATTTTTTAAAGGATGAGTAGCTTTAGAAAATTTATTTAAAGGCAAACTAACAATTGGCAAAGTTATTATATAAAATCCCTAATTATAGGCATTAGAATTTTCAAAATATTAAAAATAAAAGCAAGGACTTAGCTTACCACAAAATTAGAAGAAGTCAACTCTTAATTTTTTGGTTTGCTCCTCAAGACCTCAAATTATACTCACCTCAACAAAGCAAAACAACAGTAAATGAAGACACTTTATGGCCATTTGATATTCACCTCACCCAAAGCTCTAGATGAAATGAAATTGGTTCGAGTGGGTTTGAGATAAAGTGGAGAGAATGAGAGATATGGTGAGCCAAGGATGGTGTTGGTGGAGAAGAAGGGAGATTTGCTCTTTTTCTTTTATTTCCAGCCCTTCTTATCCCGATTCTTTTCCTTTTATGTTTTTGTTTTGTTTTTTGATTTATTCCTTTTATGTTTGTTTTTTTTTTTTTGTGTTATTTTTATTTTTATTTTTGCTTTAAACCATAAATACTAAAATTTCTTCTCAAAATAACAAAGCTAAAATTTTAACCTCAGTGTGTTTGGGAAAGCTGGAAAAAAAAGATTATGCTGATAATCAATTTTCGTATAATCGATTATTGTAATAATCGATTATAATCAGAATCTGTTTTTGTTTGGATATGTTTGCTGAAAAACGATTTTAAGATAATTTATTTCGTTTGGATGGTATAAAAAAATTACTTTTATATAATAAATTACGAAAAATGGTATGAAGTTATTTGTTTATAAAATTTGTTGGAAAAATGAAAAATATTTAATTTTTTTTACCATTAGAATTTTTTTATGATATGGGTTAAAATCCACTATGCCATTACCTTGAAATAATAAAAAGAAAAAGAAAAAAAATGAGTTAAAACCTAATATCAGTAATATTTTTTTTGTTCACACCCTAATATCAGTAATATGTCTTAACTTAAAAAAATGCAAATATTTCAATGATAGACGTGCAATTACTGTTGGGAGAAAAGATGAAAGACCCCCAAACCTAAGACTTTGCTTGTCCCCAAGCAAAAGTAACTCAAACTAGCACACAAAACACTAAGGACACCAAACCAAGCTCTTATATGATTCAGGAATACTGAAAGAGAGCACAACTAAACAAAATCACTATATGGCAAAATTGTACAAGCACTAATTCCTAAAACAGAAGCATCAACCATTAGCAAGCTCAATTCCAAAAAATGCGAGGAAGCAAAAAGCATAACAACTTTGCAACTCCATATTCTTCAAAATTAAAATTCATGGCAATTTGGCAAGAGAAGAACCATAGAACCTTAGTCCTCACAAGATACACACTCATCAAATAATCACTCATGTATATGGTGGTGAAGTGTTTCCCTCAAAGCACACATTAGAGTCATGGAACCATAGATTTGCTTTTCATCTAATTCAAAAAAAAAAAAATCACAAACCACAAGCATGCACAAATCAAAGGGACTTAATTTTGGGTTGTAACTTGGTTAAAGTGGAAAACAAGTGAGGAGAAAAACAAAAGGGTCCAAGAGAATAGGAGAGCAATTACAAGAAGTCGAAATTTTCAATGCAAAGTATAAAATTCCCAATTGCTATAATTGAATTTTTTTTTTCTCCATTTCTCCTTTTCCTTCTTGGAAGTTTCTCTCAACTTTATTCCTCAACCATATTCACATAAATCTTTTTTTTTTCAAGCTTCTTTTTATTTTTTCAACTTCAATTTTTTTTCCTTGTGGGTATCAATTTTTTTTCACTTTTTCATGCCCTTCTTACGTTTTTTTTTTTTTTTGTCAAAGCTCTTAAAGCTTCTCACATTATCATTACACTCTCCCCCAAACCAAAATCTTTGCTTGTCCACAAGCAATTCACCAATGCTCTCCTATTCTCAAGTTGAAATAAACATAGTCATTATAATTCAAGAAGCAAGGGTGAGAATAAAATTAACCAATATAATCTCAAGGGGGTAAGCAAAGGATTAATTTTTTTTTTATGCAAGGTTGGCTTTTTGGCTCAAGTGGTTTATGAAAAAAAATGCCCAAATCATTTTTATGCAACACATGCAATTCATAAACCTTAGATAAAAGAATCAAGCAAATCTCGGCACATCAACTCAATACACTCAGAAAGAAATAACAATCAAGCCCAATTTCTCACTAAGGTCATAACCAAGATTCCAAAATTTCATTCCAAACCTCATTGGCATGAATTTAATGAAAAAGAAAAAAAAATATGCAAAGATGTATCTAAAAAATGCTATGAACAAATTTTAAAAATGAAGACTATACTTCAAGAAGAACTTCTAAAGAAAGGAATATAGGCCGGCAAGTTGCACAAAATGATGAGAATGCCAAAAGTGACATCTCAAAACAGCATCCTAAACCTTTAAGTGCTTGGTCTGTTTTTATTCTAACACAAACTAACTAAAACAAGTAAACATACAACTAACAACAAGGAAATGAAAATAAACTAAAGTGAAGGGTTAAGACTCATTAAGAAACTGCTTCCACCCGGATCCCATTGCTTGTGGCTTGAGGGCCAAGTGATAGACAGAGAATGGAAGCTTATTCCCGGATCCCATAACTTGCAGCATAGATACGAAAGTGAGCGCTCGAAAATCATGGTGACTTCTTCAAGTGTGAAGAACTTTTCAATTCCTTCAGGGTCAGAGATGACCTCTTTATCAACAAAGTCTTCCCAACAGAAATGGGGTTCAACCTCTTGGACTGGCCATAGTGCCTTCATAGTTAAAGATGCAAAATCAAATTTATCAGGCAGAGGCTTGAACTCCATCGTTGGTTGCTTCACAATGGGAGGTGACAAACAAGTGGAAAGGATCACTGGTGCTGCTTTGACTTCTGCACAATCTTCACTCACTGCATTACCAAATCCATCACCAAATCTATCACCTTCCATATATGCAGCAATCTCAGCACAAACCACACAAGTATTTCTCCCATCACAATCAACACATGCATAGGAACCAATAGAATCACCTAATTCCAAAAGTTCTTCATCATCCTCAAGCATGGTGAAACAGATGTCCTCCAAATGCCTCTTCATCCCAATCTCTTTAGTCAAGGGTTCAATGGGAGATGGTGCAACTATGTTCTCACAAACAGGTTCTTCTCTTCTTGACTCGGTTTCTCCCACCTCTTCATCTTCCTTTTCATCCATTATTCCATCATCTTCATCATGCTCCATCAAGGTCCCATTTGACATTTTGGATAGTTGGTTGGAGATTTTCTCAATACGTACCCCGAAACTTTGGATGGTAGATTCTCGATTTTTTAAACTTTCCATTGTTGTTGCCATGAAGTTCTCCAAAATAACCTCCAAGTGAGACAGACCATCCCGAATAGGTTGCTGAAAATTGACTGTGGTTGTGGATGTGAAGTTCTCCAAAGCAACTTCCATGGGTGATGGCTTATCATACCATCGAGAAGGTTGTGGTTGATATGAAGGTGCGGAAGATTCCCAATGTTCCTCTTGATCAATCCAAGCATTGTTTGGAGGATTCCCCTGCCATGGAGTGTAGGTGTTGGGATGTTGTTTTCCACGTTCAAAATGGCCTTCCAATGGTGGAGGAGAGACTTTTACCCTCGACAGCTCATTACCCACTTGCTGGATGATTGTGGACAGTTGTAGCATATCTGCCCGCAACTGCTCTGACAGCTCCATCTTAATCATCTCAATTTCTTCATCAGATGGATAATAATGATTGTAATCCATGATCCTGTCAATTCAAAATCCACCTCACAGACAAATTAATAAAACCCAAGATCAAAGAAACACAAGTTCAAAAATTGCAACAAATTAATTAAAACAAAACTAAAAAAGAAAGCAATCAAATATATACAAAGATGAAGGAAATAAAGCTGAAAATTTGGTGTCTAAATTAGATGCTTCCCTTGTTACTTATGATATTGGCAACACTAATCCCCGGCAACAGCGCCAAAAACTTGATGCGATTTCGGCAAGTGTACCGAATCGTTGCAAGTAATAAAATCGGTGAGAACCGGATATCGTCCACAGGGATTAGTTGTCAAGTACCGATCCACAAGTTAAACAACTATCTAGACCTATCTTTGGCATGAAGAGAGCTCAAAACATAAAATAGAGCAACAAAAGCAAATAAAATATTTTTGGTCTTTTCGGATTTTTAACAAACACTTAGCAAGCAAAAAGAGATGCAATTAACAAATGGATAAAATGTCGGGGTTAGACTACACTAATCTTTCCTCAATTGCAATGAAATGGTTACTAACACAAGTACTAGGTCAATTAGGACAATCAAGCCTTTTAAAATACTCAAACCCTAATTCCTTAGGTGGAATGAGCCTAAAACCCCAAATTAAACCCTAATTCCTTAGGTGGATTAACATGAGATTTTGCATAAAGAGCCAAGACTTAAAAGATTGCAAGCACTTCAAGAATTATTCCTAGATTCATGAACTACTTGGTATTTAATTCATGAGCATGTATTAGCATCAATTTTTCAATTGTCTACCAAAGCAACAAATCATTTCATGGATGATCAAGCCAAGAAAAACATTAAGCATAGAAACAAATACTCATAATGAAAAAGAAACTTGCATTAAAACCAAATCAAAATACAACTAAGTTTAGAGAAGTAAACATTTAACCCCAACAGGTGAGGATTGCTAGACATATTAAACCTTAACATAAAATAAAATAAAGATAAAGATAAAGGGAGCAAAGAAAACTCCACAAAAATGAAACTGCTGGATGACTCTCTCTGTGCAGCTCCCTGTGCGCCACCCTCCTGTCTTCTGTTCACGCCCGTCTCCTCTCTTCTGCTATATATTGTTCCCTTTTGTTTTTAACCTGCCAAGAGCTAAGCTTCACGAGGGCTTCTTTTGGGCTTTTTGCAATTCCAATCCCATTTGTAGATTACCCAGGCATGAGAAAGCATGTGGGCTGCCTCCACATTTCTTGACTCCAGACCAATACAAGCTCTCCAAGTTTACCAATTCACATTTAACGCGGGCTCTTGCTACTTGTAGATTTGCCTCACTTTTTTCAAATATCAATTCATTGGATTGGTTTCCAATTGCCTAGCAACACCACGTGGACTTCCAGCTACTTGAGGCCCATCATTCCTTCTTTAATTTTCAACATTTTTTTAATTTAGGTTTAATTACTCTGTAGGTCCCTATACTTTTTGGGAATTTTCGAATATGTCCCTATACTTTTAAAATTTGTAATTAGGTCCCTGAACTATTATTTCATTTGTAATTAGGTCCCTATACTAAAAAAATTTGTAATTGAGTCCTCGAACTTTTATAAAGTTTTCAATTGGGTCCCTAAACTAAAAAAGTTTTTAATTGGGTCCTTAAACTTATATAAAATTTTCAATGGAGTCCCTGGGGTAGGGTTTCGTGAAGAGGTATTTAAGTCTGCTGATATTAAACGTGACCTGGAATTCCCCCAAATTTGTATTTAAGATTGCAAGACAAAATGTTGAGTCAGAAAAACCAAAACTTGACCTGTGATTGCTTTTCCTCCATCTGAACAAATAGTTCATTCCTTCCCCGATTTATATTTTACGGTTGTATATCCCTTCCTTGAAATAATTTCGTCCAAAATAGTTTCCTCACATGCAACTTACTACATCTCACTTCATCTTGTTACATCTTGCTACATTTTATTATGACAATATCTCTAGGTTCACCTTCCACTCAAACTACTCTTAAATAGCCAACTTTGATGAAATCAGTTATAATCCGTCCAATTCAACATATCACTAACGAATTTTATAATTTAGGGACCCTATTGAAAATTTTATATAAGTTCAGGGACCCAATTAAAAACTTTTTTAGTTCAGGGACCCAATTGAAAACTTTATAAAAGTTTGAGGACCCAATTACAAATTTTTTTAGTATAGGGACCTAATTAAAAATGAAATAATAGTTCAGGGACCTTATTACAAATTTTAAAAGTACGGGGACCTATTTGAAAATTCCCAAAAAGTATAGGACCTACAGAGTAATTAAACCTTTAATTTATCTCTCCATCTCATCTTATTATTTCCTACAAATATAAAATAAATAAAAAGATTAAAAGATTAATTCTAAAATCACGAAATTAAACTAAAAATATAAAAACATTATTAAAAACTAAATTACTTAAACTTTGGGACAAAACTCAATCAATTAGCATAATTGGGAGCAAAAATTCACTTAAAAGCACACAAAAATCACATAATCTAGGGGATTATCGAGGAACGAGAGAAATAGAAGGGGAGAGAGAGAGATCCTCACCCACATGAATGACATGATACAAGGAAGAAAAAAACTAAGTGAGGAGGGGGTTCTAATGGGAAAAGGGAGCATTCCTGTAAGGAATAATCCAAATTATTTCATCTAACAGTCCTCTCCATTAGATGGTTACAAAACAACTTATTTGTATTAAAAAAGCTTTTTAAAAAAATAAGCTTTTCACCCAAACATGAAAGATGATTCACAAAACAACTTTTTAGATTAAAAACAGTTAAAATGTAAACAATTTATCTTTCCCAAACACACTACTAGCATTATAAAATTCAAATGTAAGTCACTGTTCACCACGCAGTCCATATTGCTTATATCTATTCAAATAAAAACGATTTTTTTTTCCTTCTTAATTTTGCAATTCAATTTATGTGCAGATATATCATTTGATTTCAAATAGAGACACATAAAAGAAAGAGTAAAGGGCCTGGCCCCTAAAAAAAAATATGGTTACATTTTTTGTCCATAAAAATAAATAAATTAATCACTTAGTCTCGTGAATTTACAAACGTGGGACATGTTAATCATTCATTTCGGTTTCGACATTTGTTTACTTTTCTATGTATCGTGTTAATCATCTTATTTGGCCCATCGGCGATCCTGTGTGACCAATAATGAATTTTCACTATTGAAAATGAAGAAAAATGAACAAATATTTATAATTTTAAAACCTAGATACTAAAAAAAAATAAGAATATTTTTTTATTTTTTTACTTGTTTTCGTTGGTGGAAATCATCAAAGGCCATGTAGGACAACTGATGGGTCAAATAAGATGGTCAATGAGACATATAGGCAAGTAGACGGATGTTGGAATTGGTCCAATGGACTAACATGTCTTGCGTTTATGAATTTGATGGACTAAATGGTTAATTTATTTTTTCAGGGACAAAAAATAAACCCATAAATTCTTTGAGACCAATTAGCCCTTAAAATTTTTTTTTCGCGCTACAAATTTGGCCTTTAACTCTTTAAGTTATTGAAAAACCACCTTCCCTAGCACGTACGCAAAAAAAAAAAGTTCATGCAAGGACTTTTTTTTTGGAGAAAAAAAAACTTTTTTCTCCATCAAAAAACAATGACTGTGTTTTTTTTTTTTGGAAAAAAACCTTTTTCTCTTGCTTTCACCTGCAAGATGCTTTCTCTCTCTCTTCTTTTGTTTAATATTAACGTAAAAAAATAACTTCATACCTTTTTTTCTTAAGTTACTATATAAAATTAATTTTTTTGCACATATAGATTATTTTAAAATTATTTTTCGGTAAATATACCCAAATAAAAATAGATTCTGATTATAATTGATTTTTACAATAATCGATTATTAGCATAATCTATTTTTTTCCGGATTTTCCAAACACACTCTTTATGATTTTTTTCCTATTTTCTAGCCAAATTTTTGAACAAGTCGAACATAAACAATAAATTACAACGGTACCCCTGAATATTAGATATCATATAAAATGAAAGAATGAATGAATTTAACAATTTTAACCCTGCAGTCCTAATGTATGGTTTTTATTTCTATTGTCTGACCAAATTTCATAGCAATTCGGAGTAAATGAGATTGATGATAGTGATTATTTACAAAATTTTTGAGATCACATGAGTACTAAATAATAGAAAAAGATGATGGTAAAGACTATTTAAAAAATTTTTGAGATCACATGGATGAAATCCTAGTAATTTTATTTTAAAATTTTACGGAATTAAAATCAAAATTGATAAAACCAAATATCTTATTTACTTTTTTTTTTTAAAAAAAACACTAAACCCTCCTTCCTGCCCGCTCCAAATCGTGCTTTATCCTTCAGTCCTCCGCACTCAACAAAACGCAGTTTCTCGAGCTCTGAAAATTGAAACCGCTACAGAGTCGTCCATTGAAGGTCGTAAAAAGCAAGCGCTTACTCACGCACAGCGACCGGTACTGAAGCCGCCATGGCTAGGGAACGCGACAACTGGGAGGAGCCGATTCGCGCGACTCGCAAGAGGGAGCAGCTCAGAGATACTGGCCAAGGCCACGCCGGAGCTGTACCACCTTCGATTGATCAGACTACAAACATCGATTTGATATTGCAGGCTGCGGAAGAGATTCAAACCGAGGCCTCTAGCGACGCCACAATCTGTGAGTACATCAATTTTTCTTTCTTCTTCTTCATCAGATCTGTGAGCGCTGCGTATACTGATGGCCAATTTTTTTTTACGATTTTGTTCTTTAATTTTAATTATCTTTTAGTTTTTTTTTCTTGTGTTTAGCTTTGTTCTTATTTTTTATTTTTGATGTTGTATAGTGTTATGTTGCCTCATGAATTATGTGTTCTTCATGATTAATGTTGAACACTTACGGAAGTTACATTTGTTTCCGTAAGTAACATAATTTTTTTCAAAAAAAATTTAATGATTAATGTTATAACTAATGATTATTGTTCATAAAAAAAAAATAATAATGATTACTGAAAATAAAATGATTGATTATAATTGATTTTTTAATTATAATTATAATTAATCATAATTATTTTTATTTTTATGAATTATAATTAATCATAATTTTAAAAATAATTATGATTAACTTTTTATTTTATTTATATGATTAATTAATTATTGATTTATCATTAGTTACTGTTTGACTTGTATAATTAATTATTATTTTATTTATATTTTTTTTTAACCAAAAAGAGCCTCATTAAAACCTTATGATGCAAAAACTTTTATTTTTATTTATATAACTGTAATTGTTGTTTTATAATTATTTATTGTTTTACTTAAATAATTTACTATTGTTTAATTTAATTTTTAATTTGTATATTATAATTATGACTTTGTGTAATTAAATGTACATAATTAGAGTGGATTATTAGTATATAATTAGTATGAATTATTTAATTATCGAATTTAAATTTATTTATTATAATTAATGTGTTTAATTTATATCTATGTAGATGTAGATATGGCAAAGACTAGAGACAGTGGTGTTACACGGAGACCAGTACCACTTCCTCCGATACCACCGACAATTGCTGATGAACGAATACCATCCACAACTTTGGAGCGTCGATGGCTTGGTCCAACAGCTGGTGGTGAGGTTCAGGAGCACCAAGAGGTGATCCCTGGACCTGACTTTGCTGTTGCTGACGATGCACCACCGTGTGGTCCCGAGGACACATCAGTCCTTACAACATTCGAGCATCACGTTGCTACCCGCCTATGGCGCGGAGAGGTAATGGATTGTTTATGATTTGATGTTGATTGAAGGTAAAAATTTGTGAGTTAATGAACTTAACATAGCTTTGATGGATGCAGGATCGAGGTGAGCTGAAGGTGGTAACTGGAGGACGGAAGCTAAGCCTATGTGATCGTCCACATCCGCAGATAGAGCAGAGGGTGCGAGCATCCCAGTTGGAACCGCTTTTGTCGTCCTACTACTCGGAGGTGAACAAGGGCATATTGTCTGCATTTGTTGAGAGGTGGCATAGTGAGACTAGCAGTTTCCACCTTCCGGTCGGAGAGATTACCATCACACTAGATGATGTGTCATTACTTCATCTGCCTATTAGGGGAGCCTTCTGGACTCATCCTGGCATTGACAGAGACCGAGCCATAGCAGAGTTGATAATGTTGTTAGGCGTGTCAGCCACGGATGCTATCACAGAGATCGAGAGATCCAGGGGTCCACGCGTTCGGTTGTCATGGCTGCGAGAGGTGTATGCAGATCGTTGCCAGGATCAGCGATGGGATGAGGCGGCTAGGGCATTTTTGCTGCACTTGGTCGGTTGCACCATATTTGCCGACAAGAGTGCGAATTCTGTCGATGTCTCATACTTAGATCTATTCCGCAACCTGTCGAGTTGCGGTAATTATGCATGGGGAGTAGCTGCACTGACTTATATGTATGAGCATTTACGTCATGGTTGCTATTATCAGACGAAGCAACTGGGAGGGTATATGACCCTTCTACAGGTACATTAACAACTAAAGTTATGTTGTTTTCGTACTTAATGTAAACATATAAAACTAACTCAATAAACCATGTTGTTACAGGCTTGGATCTTCGAGCACTTTCCCGCTATGGGATGCCGACACCTAACCGAGGATTATAGTGAGGATCAGCCTCGAGCCAGGCGCTGGACCCCAACTAGGGGTGACGGAAGGGTCTTACCCTATCGGAGGGAGCTGGACAAGCTGACCATAGGGGGTGTCTGTTGGATGCCTTATGATGCACATAGAGGACATCGCCCACTCGAGGAGGTGTCGATGTTCTCGGGATACATTCGATGTGGTCGGTGGATGTACGCCCACTTGCCGGAGAGGGTCATACGGCAGTATGGCTATGCCCAGGACATTCCCAGGTCGCCTACAGAGGTTACTGGCTTGGCATTATCCACTGATGATGTGGACCTTTGGTGGGTGGATTTCGTCCATCACGTGGCCATCGGTGGTTTAGTCTCGGAATATCCAGGCCCAGTGTACTGATAGATACATGCCTTGGTTTCGGAGGATCTCTCATCCCTATATTATGCCGCAAGCTGACGGAGACCATGCTAGGGTGCCAAATGCCAAGCAGGAAAGGATGTCGGAACAACAACCTATTGAGATGTCATCGTCCAGTACAGACCCCAATGAGGATTTAGTACAACTTTTATATGGTGCGTGTGTTAGTGCTGGTGACCTCATTCAGCAGATGATTGATAGACGGATGGTTATTGAGGGCACTGAGTGTTGGCAATTGGCGCATCAGGCACTTGGAATACTTCGCAGTGCGGAACATGATGTACCTTCATCCAGTAAGAGGAGGAGGAGGAGGACTGGAGACACTAAAGACTCTGGTTAATGCTTTTTTTTTTCCTTTTAAGTTATATCTTGTATGAAAATCTTTTATGAAACTCCTGGATTTAGTACAACTTTTATATGCACTCTCACTTTAATTCTAATTACATTTATATAATAGCGTCGTTGATTTTAACAACAATACTAATTAAAATATTTGCATATAAATAATTGTAAATTGCGTAAACGTAAAAGAGTAAGGAATTGAATTGTTTACATTCATACAATCAATCCTCTGTAATGTCTATATGTTGGTTGGTTTTTAACTAATGAATGGAGTTGTTTAATTTGTGACACATATGGAGTCATCCATCCAATAACATCTCTATGGCAATGTGTAGACCATAACAAAGTGGCTGGAGGTATCGAAGACCAAGGCTTCAAAAAGACCAATAATTAAGTTCAAATTAAACAAATTCACATACCACTTTATAATATTTATAATGCGATCGATGAATTAAATTAAAGTCATATTGCATCATATTATACATGTACAAAGTGATTGTCATTCAACAACATGTGGTTGGTCCAAGTGGTAAAGGACTTGGACACCTTAAGCAAGTGGTCAGGAGTTCGAATCCTGACTCTTGTGTATGGAGAAAACCTGGTTGTTAGAGGAGAACCCACCTTGTGTACCCAACAGGTTCCCTGACGCAGATTAGTCACTGCTAATGGTGGTGGATACTTCGTACCTATATTATGGTTATAAAAAAAAAAGTGATTGTCATTCACAAGAACAATGCTTATAACATGGCGATTTTCAAGAGACGATGGTGGCTGACCTCTAAGAGGAATGAAGGCCATGCTTATCAAAATTAAACATAGTCAATCACCACAAAGGCAATATAAAGAATTAATGGGAAAAAAAAATCATCACATTACCATAGTTGTGTTCTCAATAAACAAAGAATCCCTCAGCTTATTCACCCATACATGACCCCCTAAGATTCGGGCATACTCATCACGCCATTGTCCAAGCTCCCAGATCAAGTCCTGACAGGCTATAGACCATGATTCTTCACCCTCATCATGCAATGCCGCAATTGCACGATAACCACAATTTCCATCAGCTTTCATATCAACACTTAATTCAATATATGGATGCATCTCATATGAATTTGGTCTAAGATGGGCAATTTTTTTTCTTGTGTACTTTCTCCTTGGCAAATGTCTGAGGCGTCCGACGAGTTGATTTGCTATCCTTGAAAGATTGCATTGCATCAACATACTAAAAGTAGGAAGGCTCACATTTAGTAGATCTGTCTGACTTACTTGCATGACCTTTTTGTGCTCCCTTTGTTATGATCTTCGCAGGAGGTGGACACATTGAAGTCATACCTGGGTATGCTATTTCAAGGAGTTTAACTATCAGAACAAATTTTCTAGATATATCAAGTTCGACAAATTCCAGGGTGAGAGAGCAAAACAAGTATCTCACCGTGTTAACTAAGAATATGAGATTTAGGATTTCTTATATTTTTAGTGAAGGGAATATCTATGCGGATAAGCTGGCAAACTTTGGAATTCTTTCTAAAAGTAATTCTTGGTGGGATCTAATTCCTGATTTCATCAAGGATGATTTTTTTCATGATAGTTTTTACATCCCAATTATAGGTTTCGATGATTTTTTTGTTGGAACCAAAGTGGTTTTGGCTAAATAATCTCTTAAGTTTTAATGTTAACAAAAATGTTAAATTTGTATGGCAAAGTTGTGCTAAAGATCTAACTGTTTACTCTAGCTTGCAGGACTGTTCTAAGTATTGCTAGACGAGGGAACTATTTTTGAGTTTCTTAGTTCTGCTAAAAATGAGTATCGGGTTCATGTTATCACTCGCTAGACGAGCCTTCAAAGCTTATGGTAAATTTCTAAATCTATAAGGTTATCGCTAGACGAGGCATTAAAAATAGGCTAAATTAAAAGACACTAGACGAATGTCTAAGTCTATATGTAAAATAAATAGTAGATGAGTCCATTAATAACTCTCAGGAAAATAGCAAGTCCAATGACTTGTACTAGACGCAAATCAGTAGACGACCCAGTTTCTATACATATTTAAAATTTCACGTCCAAAGACATGCGCGTCCACTGGTCACTGGAACTGAACCCGTCTAGTCAAAGTGAATTTATTTCAAATGATTGTTATTTAACTCGAAGGAATTTGTGTCCCTTTCTTTGTTATTAGAATTGTTTAAATATTTGTTTATTGAGATTAGAAACATAGTACCATCGAGAACACAAACCTTTTGTACTCTGACACAAATATTGCTGTAAAGTTGAACCAAGTATAAAGAAGGAAAGTCAGAAAGCAACCTTCGGTACAACAGAGAAATGGCAACACTACTTTGAGCATACCTCTGATAACCAAGAGCACATCTCACAGAGAGCATATCAAGTTATCAGTCTCAACGGATCTCAGCATTAAATGTTATCTCTAAATAGATATGTTTTGAAGACCGTTGAAGAAATAGAGCTTCCAGAACTGATGAACTCTATAAATACTAGACAACCCCAATGAAGAAGATACCAGCACTCTGAATTTAAAAAGAGCCAAAACTCTGCTCAAAAGTTTATTTTTGAATTCTCTCAGTTGTAATCTTCTTGATCTTAAACTTTCACACTCTCACATACAGTGAGTTCTTAGATCAAACTTTAAATCTCTTTGATAGAGTTAGAGACTGAAGAGGCTTGGTTGAGAAAGAATACTTGTAAGTCTGAAGATGTGTTGAATACTTGTAAAGCTATTGGATTATAGTGGAGGAAACCTTCAGGTCGAAGGGACTGGACGTAGCTCTTGGTTGGAAGAGAGTGAACCAGAATAAATCATCTGTGTGAATCTTCTATCCCTATCTTTTAGTGTCTTCGATTATACTAACTGTGGGGATTTGAACTTGAGTTTATTAACACCCTTGAAAAGTTATTTCCTTGTGTGCTTTTATCCTTAACTGCTTGCAAAAAGGTTTTGAGAAAAGTATTTTCGAAAAATTGTGAAGAAACACAATTCAACCCCCCTTCTTGTGTTTTTCTGTATCAACTTCATTTTCCTATGGGTTAGCCCCCATGCTTGTATTGATTTTTTATTTTTTATCAATAAATTTTGGGTCTGCTTGAAATTTTTTAAAGGATTATTTTAAAAATTAATGTAGTTGTAGAATAAAGCATAAATATATCATATAGTTATTGTCCGATAGCTGGTAAGGTTTGTACCAATTGGTTAAAATAATGTTTTAGTCCCTATATGTGTCACTCATTTTTAAATGAGTCTTTATATAAAAAATATTTTTATATTAGTCCCTACACGTGCAACAGTTACCAAATAGGTCCCTGACGTTTAACGGCCGTTAACGACCGTTAATGACGATCATTAAGTTGGTCCCTACATGTGTCGCTTATTTTTATTTTGGTCCCTACATGTGTCACTCATTTTTAAATTGGTCCCTATATGTGTCACTCATTTTTAAACAAATGCTGGTTCCCCCGATTGGTCCTTATATGTATCACTCTTTTTTAAATTGGTCCCTATATGTGTCACTCATTTTTAAATCGGAAGATTCCTTCTCCCACCTCCTCCATCTTCTCTCTCCCTCTCTCAATTCTTCCTTCCCCCAAATTGCCTCCGATTGTGCCCTAGCAGCCGCAATCTTCCTATTGGCCCACACTGCCACCTACGGCAAGGTTTCACGGCGATTCAGGGTCACTCCAGCCGAGGCGTGCCACGTGTTCTTCGTGGTTTGTAAAGTCGTTACTGAAAAATTGAGGCATTTGTTCAAGCTTTGTATCGAGTCTGGGAGGGTTGTTATGGAGAGCACAACAGCTTGCAAGCAAGCATGCTGGAATCTTCAACAGCACTGGATTACACTCACTCAGTTGGTTCATCATGGAATGATATTTGTTCCGATCGGATATGAAAGTTTGTTAAAATTCCAACTGAGTGATTCTAGTAGGCTTGCTTGCAAGCTGTTGTATTTCATATCCACTCTGTGAGTGGAATCTGGTGCTGTGGAAGATTCCAGTAGGCTTGCCTGCAAGCTGTTGTCCTCCATAACAACCCTCCCAGAATCGGTACCAAGCTCGAACAAATGCCCCAATTTTTTTGTAACGGCTTTGCAAACAATGAAGAACGCACGGCACGCCTCGGCTGGAGCGATCCCGAATCACCGCGAAACCTCGTCGTAGGGACTAATTTAAAAATGAGTGACACATGTAGGGACTAAATTAAAAATGAGTGACACATACAGGGACCAATTTAAAAATGAGTGACACGTATAAGGACCAATCGGGGGCACCAGCATTTGTTTAAGAATGAGGGACACATGTAGGGACCAACTTAATGATCGTCATGAACGGCAGTTAAACGGCAGGGACCTATTTGGTAACGGTTGCACGTGTAGGGACTAATATAAAAATATTCTTTGTATATGGACTAATTTAAAAATTAGTGACACATATAGGGACCAAAATATTATTTTAACCGTACCAATTTAAGAATGGGAACCATTACGTTAGCCAGTGGAAGTATGGTTTGTTTAATATTGTTGAAAGTGACTCAAAATCAAGTTTAAAAGTGCAGAATTTGATGATCAGTTAGCTGGTAATCGATTACAGGAAGACCGTAATCGATTACGGACTTTCTGTCTGAGATCAGGACTGTGGACAGAGAGCTGGTAATCCATTACCAGGATGTGGTAATCGATTACGGTAATCGATTACCAGGATGTGGTAATCGATTACGACGCGTCAGTTTCTGATATTTAAAGCTCGTAACAACAGAAACGAAATAAGATTTGGGGATTTTCTTGGAGCGTTTTTCAGTGCGAAAAAGAGAGAAAAACCTAGAGAATACTATCATCTTGTAATGCTTTGATTCTATTGTGATTAGAGAGAAGAATCAAGAGAGGATTAGAGAGAGATCAAGGGTTGTGTGAAAATAGAGAGACGAAAGGCTTGGGTTCTCTTGTTTGTTCATCTTGAACATGGTGGAGTGAAGATCCAAGGGATCTTTATTGTAATCTTGATCAAAGTTCATAGTGGAGGAGGCTCTCTCCCGTGGATGTAGGCCACATTGGCTGAACCACGCTAAATTGTGTGTGTGCTCTCTATCTCTTCTTCCCTTTCTCTTTTCTTGCTGCTGTAATTGAATTACCAGATGTGGTAATTCAATTACCACATATTGCTGTGCTTGATTTGCATTATTTTGCCCTAGTTCTTAGTGGTTGTTTGCTATAGTATTTCTTCTACATTAGTTGTATTGGGTATAGATTGTGGAAACTCTATTTCTTGGTACTGTGTTGTCTTTTGTGTATTTGTTTCAGGGATCTTCTTTGGGTTCTTTCATACACATCGAACCAACAAGTGGCACCGTCTGTGGGAAGTGAAAGAAGAAGAAAGATCAAAAGGCTGAACAATGGGAAACACAAAGTATGACATAGAGAAATTCTCCGGAAGTAATGACTTCGGGTTATGGAGGGTTAAGATGGAGGCAATCTTGATACAACTTGGATGTGCAGAAGCTCTCAAGGGAGAGGCAAGGATGGCGAACACTCTATCACAAAGGGAGAAGACCAATATGGTAGAGAAGGCAAGAAGTGCAATAATTCTATGTCTTGGTGATAAGGCATTGAGAGAGGTTGCAAGGGAAAAGACAGCGGCATCTATGTGGGCAAGGTTAGAAACATTGTACATGACAAAGTCACTAGCGAATAGGCTATGCTTGAAGCAACTTCTATATTCCTTCAAGATGACGGAATCGAAGTCCATTGAGGATCAACTTGCGGAATTCAATAAAATTCTTGATGACCTTGAGAACATTGAGGTGAAGCTTGATGATGAGGACAAGGCATTGCTCCTACTTAATTCTTTACCTAAATCCTTTGAGCACTTCAAGGATGCTATTTTGTATGGCAATGATCAAACCATTTCCTTGGATGATGTTCAAACTTCTATCCGGACAAAGGAGCTCCAAAGGCAACAAGAGTTGAAAGCGGAGAATAATGGTGAGAGCTTGAATGTCTCGAGGGGGAGGAACGAGAAGGAAGGGTTCAAGAGCAAGAGGTCTAGATCAAAATCAAAGAGTCATTCAAAGTCAAAGCTCAGGTGTTTCAATTGCAATAAAACGGGTCACTTCAAGAAAGATTGTCCTGAAGAGGGGGGCAAGGAATCGAGGAACTCCGCTGAGGTTGCAATTGCTTTGGATGGCTATGAGAGTGCCGGGGTGTTGGTGGTATCAAGTTCAAAAACACAAAGGAGTATTCAACTAAAATTGAACATTATGATAAAGATTTCTAGTGGTGCTTTAATAATAGCTAAGGGAACAAATAGAAATGGATTGTATATTCTTAATGGTTCCACTGTTATTGCACAAGCATCGGTAGCTAGCCAAACACCACATGATAAAACCAAGTTATGGCACTTAAGGCTAGGTCATGTAAGTGAAAAAGGATTGATAGAATTGTCTAAATGGTGATAAATTGGAGAAACTAGAATTTTGTGATCATTGCATATTAGGTAAACAACATAGAGTTTCTTTTGGAACCGGTATGCATGTTTCTAGTAGACCTTTTGAGTATGTGCACTCGGACCTTTGGGGTCCATCAAGGGTGTTGACTCATGGAGGGGGATCCTATTTTCTTACCATGATTGATGACTTTTCTAGAAGAGTGTGGATTTACATTTTGAAAAATAAATTTGAAACCTTTCAAAAATTCAAGGAATGGCACACTCTTATAGAAAATCAACTAGGCTCGAAATTGAAAGTTTTAAGGACTGACAATGGCTTGGAGTTTGTTTCAGAGCAATTTAATGAGTTTTGCAGGAAACAGGGAATTAAAAGGCATAGGACTGTGGCACGGACTTCTCAATAAAATGGCCTAGCCGAAAGGATGAATAGGACTATTTTGGAGCGTGTTAGGTGTATGCTTTTGGGTGCTGGACTACCTAAGAGTTTCTGGGGTGAAGCTGCAAATACTACAGTGTACTTGATAAACAGATGTCCGTCTTCAGCTTTAGACTTCAAGACACCTATGGAAGTATGGAGTGGTAAACCGATGGATTACTCTAATCTCAGAGTATTTGGTTCTTTGGCATTTGCTCACATCAGGGAAGACAAGCTTGATGCACGGGCGGTAAAATGCATCTTCATTGGGTATCCGGATGGTGTGAAGGGCTACAAGTTATGGAAGTTGGAATCAGGTGGATCAAGGTGCTTTGTAAGCAGGGATGTCACATTTGATGAGACCAGGATGGGTATGATGTGCAGTGGCTTGGAACAAAGCAGTTCAGATGAAACAGACCAGAAAGCTCAGTTTGAGGTGGAGTCTCCCACCTCTAACACCATAGAGGAAAGTCCACCACTAGCAGAACAGATAGATCAACAACCACCAGCAGTATCAGACTATCAGTTGACCAGAGATCGAGTTAGGAGGAATATTGTACCTCCTAATAGATTTGGGTATGCTGACCTCGTTTGCTATGCTCTTAATGCGGCTGAAGAGATACAAGATCCAGAACCGAGAAGTTTCAGAGAGGCTATGGAAAGCAAGGATAGTCAGAAATGGTTTCAAGCGGTACAAGAGATAAGCAAGCTTAAGGATCAATTGAATTCTGAATTTGAGATGAAGGATCTTGGTAATGCAAAGAGGATACTTGGCATGGACATAGTCAGAAACAGAAAGAATGGTTCTCTAAGTTCTGGACTTATGTACAAGAAGGCAGCTCAAGGGGAAGATGCTATTGTGGGGTATATTGATGTGGATTATGCCGGCAATGTTGATACAAGGAAGTCTCTTTCGGGGTATGTGTTCACTTTGTTTGGGACTGCAATTAGTTGGAAGTCTACTTTACAACCCGTGGTTGCGTTGTCAACTACACAAGCGGAGTATATAGCTCTTGCGGATGGAGTAAAGGAAGCTTTATGGTTAAAAGGGATGATTAGTGAATTTAGAATTATGCAAAAGTGTGTGACTGTTCATTGTGATAGCCAAAGTGCTATTCACTTAGCTAATCATCAAGTTTATCATGAAAGGACGAAGCATATTGATATAAGGCTTCATTTCATTAGAGATGTGGTTGAATCAAAGGAAATTCAGATTGAGAAGATAGCTTCGGAAGACAACCCAGCGGATGCATTTAAAAAGTCACTACCAAGAGTAAAGTTCAAGCTTTGCTTGGACTTGATAAACTTCATTGAAGCATAATTCCATAAGTGGGAGAGCCACCACTACAAGGTTAAACTCAATCCTCTGATTTGGAGTCAAGGTGGAGTATTGTTGAAGTGACTCAAAATCAAGTTTAAAAGTACAGAATTTGATGATCAGTCAGCTGGTAATCGATTACAGGAAGGCTGTAATCGATTACGGACTTTCTGTCTGAGATCAGGACTGTGGATAGAGAGCTGGTAATCCATTACTAGGATGTGGTAATCGATTACGGTAATCGATTACCAGGATGTGGTAATCGATTACGACGCGTCAGTTTCTGATATTTAAAGCTCGTAACAGCAGAAACGAAATAAGATTTGGGGATTTTCTTGGAGCGTTTTTCAGTGCGAAAAAGAGAGAAAAACCTAGAGAATACTATCATCTTGTAATGCTTTGATTCTATTTTGATTAGAGAGAAGAATCAAGAGAGGATTAGAGAGAGATCAAGGGTTGTGTGAAAATAGAGAGACAAAAGGCTTGGGTTCTCTTGTTTGTTCATCTTGAACATGGTGGAGTGAAGATCCAAGGGATCTCTATTGTAATCTTGATCAAAGTTCATAGTGGAGGAGGCTCTCTCCCGTGGATGTAGGCCACATTGGTTGAACCACGCTAAACTGTGTGTGTGCTCTCTATCTCTTCTTCCCTTTCTCTTTTCTTGCTGCTATAATTGAATTACCAGATGTGGTAATTCAATTACCACATATTGCTGTGCTTGATTTGCATTATTTTGCACTAGTTCTTGGTGGTTGTTTGCTATAGTATTTCTTCTACATTAGTTGTATTGGGTATAGATTGTGGAAACTCTATTTCTTGGTACTGTGTAGTCTTTTGTGTATTTGTTTCAGGGATCTTCTTTGGGTTCTTTCATACACATCGAGCCAACAAATATGAATGAGACAATGACGTGGAACAATGGGGATAGGTTTGTTGGGTGTTGGGAACAATGGATGGAATAGGTTTAGGTGGGATGATGGGAATTTCTATGCAAGAATTCAGAGGAATGTTTGTTTCAAGCGATGTGTTGATCATTATGCAGGGTTGGGTGAATGCACCGTACAACAATTTTAACAGGTTTCTATAGGGGGTTATTGCATCAATTTCTGATGTAACGTCCCTGGTCTTCATTTGTTTGGCGTGCTGTGTCTCAAAAGGAGTTAGCTATATTCAATGCTTGCAATTCAAAGTCTGATGCGCTAACAGGATTTGATCTCTAGGTATTATGGTCTCTTAGGCTGTTTAAGTGCTTGATTTTCTTTTGTCTCCATATTGTTTCAGTTACGTCATGTCTTATATCTTTCATCCGCTGATTTTTTTGTAAAGGGAAGGGATATGGTAGATTTATAGCTACTTGCACTTACACATCATTGCTCATTAGTACACATTGGCGAAACTAGAATTTTTTGGATGGGTTGCTAAATATGCCTTCACTCACATGTTACATATATATACTTTAAAAGTTTAGAAGTAGGGTGGCGAGTTAAATGGCTGTGAAAGCACCACTGTTTTAGTGCAGGGTGGCGAGTTAAATGGTTGCCGATGTCTTTTTCAGCAGATTCTTCATATTTGATGCATGTCCCTTTTGTTTTCTTTCTTCCAGTTTCACTCTCCACATGCGAGCACTAGTGCAGGAAACACTTTTAACAGCGGTTAAAAGAGACTTTTAATTTCGGATATGGAGGCAATGTTAATTCAACCGACGTTACAAGACTTGTAACGTTACAAGTTTAACTTGTAACGTCGGTTTTACAACTGTTGTTACAAGTTAACCAATAACATCGGTTGGTTTTAAACCACCTTTAAAAGTAGTGGGATTGAGGCATCAGGTCATGCTGCAAGTTGACTTGTAACAGCGGTTGTATTTAAAACCGTTGTTACAAGTTGACTTATAACAGCGGTTGTCTTTAGACAACCGTTGTTATAAGTGAGCTTTTACCAGCTGGTTTAAACAGAACCACTGTTACAAGTGGTTTTTTTAAAAAAAAAATTTGTTTTTTTTTTTCAGTTCCACTGCACAAGCAATATTTCATAGATACACACAGAGAACCATCCAAACTCACCTGCTAATTAAAATTTAAAGATACACACAATGAACCTAACTAAGATCATCCAAAATTCAAACCATCCATGGCAGAATCAATATATATACATCGTACAACAAGAAATCATATATATAAAAACAAAATTGATCAAGCTAATAAGTAAGTCATGATCTATTACATACACAAAGTAATAATATAAATTCTAAGTACCTAAAGCATAAATCTATGCATTGTGCTCAGAGTCTATATCCACGCTCCATCAACTCTGTTCCGTCAAAGCCTGCACAAGTTCAAAAAGAGATTCAACATTAATTTTAAGTCACCAACAAAAACAAAAAATAAATAATTAACATGTGGTCAACCCTTAAATGTCGTCCAGTACCTTGAGGGATTAGTCTCCGCAGTTGCCCACGAAGGATATCTTGAAAAACCAAAAAAAATACATACAAATATTAGTGTGGAGCAAATCAAGCAAGCAATCACATATTCTATTTCCCCCTTGTCCCCTGTGGTTAGTACCTCTATATACTAATTATAAATAATAAGTACAGGTGAGATTTGCATCAATTATTTGCATATTTGCAGATACTAACTTAATGCATATTTGCATCAAATTTTCAATGTGGCTATGTAATATCCATACAAATTATCCAATTAATACTCTTTTCTCTTTACACAGAAGATAGAAAACCAAGGACAAATTTGCACATAAAGACAATAAAATAATAATTCACCTGTAAATAGCACAAAATATGTTGAGAAGAAATAAGTTTCTATACTTTTTTCATTAATAGGTGCCATTCTAACTTTTGCACTTATTTTTTTTCTCTCTTATTAGGACTTTTCTCTCTTATTAGGACTTCATTAATCACCATTCACTATCTTAGAATTTTCTGGAGTGATATAATTAAAAAAATTAACTATTACATAGTTGTTCAGCTTTTTACTTGCTATTTCTATACTTTATATCCTCATATCCAGCTTCTAGTTTGTGATTTGACAAAATATTGGATCAAAATAAGAGACTTTAAATAATTTTAGATATATCAGCTCCAACTATTCATATATTTCTTAACATACATGATAAGTGTCAATTATTTTCTATCTGGTCAACCTTTAGTGGAAGAGCCAGCAAGCTCAAAAGATCAATCCCCTCATGTGTATTCCTTTTTGATGAGGTTGCCTTAAATATAGAAAAGCAACCATTACTACCATTCAAACTCACAATGACTTGAGAAATCACCACTTTGAAAATGGTTTGAACTGTCGTTGTCTAATGAAAATAGAAAATCATTCTTCTCAAGAATCCTAATAACTTATGGATATGAAGTACAGTCTTTAGTAGACTGCAACTCAGTCATTGGATGTGATTCAGTGCTGAGGTCACCAGTTTCCAAATCATCCTTACCAAGAGAGTATACATGAGCACTTGGGATAAAAATGACTAAGAACAATGACAGAAATAATTAAAAGGGGAAAATCAACTCCAGAACTGAATTACTAAACAATTTTTCAAATAGCCCAATGTGTTTCCATACACCGATAGGAAAAGTTTGAAATTGCACATGTTAGATTGCCCCTACCCTATAGATAATATCAATTAGAAATCAAAACTCCATTTTGGTAAAATTACATGCCATAACAATAGTACCTTCAATACCTTCAATGATGTAATTAACACTTACAAAGAGTGTGATATCTTCTTCACTCTTGTCTCCTGCATTAAGCAAAGAGAACCTACAACTTAGACATTTAATCATACACCTCATGTGCAATCCAATATACTTTATCTACTATTAATAAAAGAAGCTCAACCCTTCCTCCAAATCAAGCTAAAAAATAACATACAAATAAAAATGGAGACAGGGCTGATACCAAATATGAAACCAACTTAAAACAACAAATAATAATATATGAAGCCAACTATGAAACCATCATAAAACAAAATAAATAATAATATAGAGGATGTGTATGCGATCTGCATTGTAGAGGAAAGGGAAGATGGAAGGACAGGAAAAGAGAGATCTGAGAGAGAGGAAGAGATGGATGAGGGGGAAGGCATTGGTGACGGCGGCAACCGCCTATAACCTTCATAGACAGAGTCCGCGTTTGGCGGCAGCGGAACCACCCGATGTCGCCAATAAGTGGATCTGTCCCCTGCTTCCTGCGCCAGCATGGAGAGAGAGAGGAGGGGGGAGAGAGAGGGAGGGAGGGAGGTGATGTTAAAGAAGGCAAATGCATCTTCAAGTCATCTCAACCATTTGCGGAGATGACATGATTTGGTAATAAGAAGATGAATGAAGATTAACGTGTGTAATGAAAATCAAGTTTGAATGTGTTTTTAGAATGTGCAGAGACAGAGAGAGGACGCAAGAAAGAAGGAAATTGAAATCATTTAAAAAAAAAAGGGAAAGAAGCAGAGAGAGGAGGGCTTTGTGCGGGAAATTTTTTCAAAAGGGTAATTTTCAAAGGAAGCAATTGATTGAATAGCTGTATCTGAGTTTTCATATGTTAATATAAAGACATGTAGCAGTGATTGCAATGCCAACCGCTGTTATATGTCACTTGTAACAGCGGTTGTCAAACAATCGCTGTTAAAAGATTTTCCCTCCATCAAAATATCTGGGATTTGCTCACTTGTAAAGGCGGTTGTTTTAAAACTGTTGCTATAAGTCACTTATAACATCAGCTTGACAACAACCGCTGTTATAAGTGACTTATAACAGTGGTTTTACAACAACCGCAGTTACAAGTGTTTTAAATGATCCAGATGTTTACGGAACTGCCACCGCCTCTTTTATAACATCGGTTTTTATCTAACCGATGTTACATCCAGTCGTTACAGGATATTTTCCACTAGTGGAGTATTGGTGTGAGTGACTGAACCTTGATCTCGATGTTCTGCTTCTTCGCTCAGATCCCGCTCCTACTGCTTCTTATGCTACGGTTAGGGTCTCAATTCCATTTCCAATCAAATAACTAAAAACCCCATTTTGTTTTTTTCTCCCTTCTCATCAATGAAATCTGAATTCCATTCTCCATTTTCATCTTCTTTTAGCTTTTTATTTTTCTGTAATCTCAGAACTTGCACTAAGAGGTCAATTCTCCTAAATTTGGGGTTGAAACTGTTCCTTTTTAGTTCATTAGCATTACAACTTCATATTTCTTATGTCTGTGTAATTATTGCATCCAATTTCAACAGTTTAAAGGTTCTGATTAATTTTCTTTTTTGTTTTCTTTTGTAAATTCCAGGAACTCAGTTTTCACTGTTTCCTTCAGTTTATTGCTCAGGTTCAAGTTCCCATCCAACAAAGAAGAGTCTTCTTTATAGGGAATTTAAATTACAATATTTGCATTTTAGCTTGTATACTATCACATTCAGTTCATGCATATTGTATGAGGAATTCATTATGTTCCTTTCCTTTGGTATAAATTTGGATCTAAAGTTTTTTTTGGGTGAACCCGGGTATCCTCCGACCGGGAACCAGAGACTAATCCCTCAAGGTACTGAGATCCATTTAAAGGGTTGACCTCTCCCAACAGATGCTCTTCCATACACATAAGCCAGGAATTGAACCCTTGACCACATGCTTAAGAGGCCAGTTATCTACCAACTGTGTCACACCATGTTGGTTTTGGATCTAAAGTTGGGATGTATGCTTTGTGAACTTTGCAACTCTTCCATATCTAGAACACTGTAATTTGATCTTTGAACAGGTTCTAATTTTGTAACAACTATGTGACTAACAAGATTATGCTAGATTGTTGTGATCAACATGAAGCTATTGGGTAAATGGGGGGCAAAATTATGTGTTATCGGTATCCTTTGGGATGGAAATTTAGTTTTTCTATCTCCAATCAAAGGGGGTGCTTTCCTTTGTATATTTGTTTCCTGATTGGGTAAGCATAATTAATATGATTTAATACTGTAATATCAAACTTGGTTTCATTTTAGGGGTTTGCTTTTCCTGATTCTCATCATTAATTGCTCAAAGAGTTTTCTTAAGTAGAAACTTAATTATTAATTTTTTTTCTTATTGCTTTACTTATCTTTGCCATCTACACTCTTATAAAAGATGGAGGTGCTTGGGGTTTTATGATGCTTCCAAATTTTTTCCTTTCCATTTCAGAATTGTTGTAAGCCAGTTTTGTTTTCGGGGAGCCGTGATAAAGATCATCTCTGGTTTTCTTCTTGATTGTCTAGATCATTAAATATCATTCTCCTTGTGTCTAAATATGGTCTACACCCCTGTCTCTCACACAAAAAGGAAAGATCTGAAAAGAAAAGAATAAAAAGGAATTTAGTGACCAGGACCGCAGGTTAAAGAGCTGTCTTGCTTTTTTTGAGGTTTTGTTTTTAATTTTTTTAAGCCTTTCCGTTTTGGCTGGGAAATGCTTTGCAGAAGCTATAATAAAAGAGATGAGTCAAATGATCAATGAGATCAAAGATGACATGCACTGCAATGATCATACTGGGTCACAGTTGAATGATGAGGGTAACAGAGGAAATGTTGGTGGAGTTGTTATGAAGAAATGACCATGGACATTGGTTGAAGTTGTATTAACTGGTGCATTGTACGAGTCAGCAATAAAATATAATGTAACTATATTTCAAAAAGTAAATAATGGTTACAATTAACAATTGAATTAGATATTATAACAATCCATTTTGAAGTAATTTTAGTGTTTGGTACATTTAGGAGTAAAATATTTTTGTATGAAATAGGAAAAGCAAAACAAAAACAAATTAATAATATAACTTTATTTGCATTGTCAGTGTAAAAGAGTTTTACACTAATAGCCAATTAAATTTTGACAAATTTATATTATTATTATTTATCTCTGATAACTCTTAGAAATTAGAGTTATTTATACTTTTTTGGCTTGAATACTGCAAAACTAAGAGTGTTTTAGTGTCTTAATTGTGTGATTTTATTTTAGTTTTGAATTATAGGATGCAAATGTGTTATTTTCTCATTTTAGGATGTCTAGTTCTGTTTCAATGTGACTTGTGTAAATATTCGATTTTGAAGGGATTTACAAAGAAATGCTAGAAGAAATGCTCCAGGATGCTGCAGCAACTGGATACGAGTTTCACTGCAGAAAAATGCCAGTTGTACTCATTTTCTCTCTCCTGACATGGTCTCATGTGCAGGACCTGCACTTATTACACCAGAAAAGGACAAAACAGTGGTCCTTGCCAAGATATTTTGGATATTCCTTTTTGTTGAGTTGGGCCCTTATGTTTAATGCAAAAAAGGACAAATTTGAGCCCATCTTCTACCTCTCATATTCATCTTCTTCTACCTCATCCTCCTCTTCTTCTTCTTCTTCCTTTTCTATTTTTTCTCCATGGTAGCTTTTTGTTTAGTTTAATGGCTCTATTTTCCATTTTATTTTCTTATTTTGCTTTTTGTAAGCTCATTATGAGCTAACTTCCTTAAGCTAGGGTACTATGAACTTGTAAATGATTTATGGGTTGATTTATGTGAATGCTTGCTTATCATTTTCTATTAAGTTGTTCTTTATTTTATTTCTAGTTGAGTTTGGCCATCTTTGCTGGAATACAAGCTTGTTGAGCTTGGAAAAGTTTGGCAAGTGGAAATGCTTAATAGATGAGGATTAATTTGGTTAATTGGAAAACTAATTGAAGTTGGTTGTAATATGAATATTCTTCCAAGTCCTTAGGTTAACTGGACGTGCTTAACAAGACGTGAGTGTAATTAATTTGAGCTTAGGAATAAGGTACATTTAATGAAAATCACTATGTTAGTGCTGGAACGCAAACTTTAATTCCTGGACCAAATGTTGTAGCATCGTGAAGCATAAATTGCTTTGTATTTGAAGTTAGGCTAAAATACTATTTTGGTCCCTTAACTTATTTTTCAGATTCAGTTTGGTCCCTTAACTTTTAAAAGGTTCAATTTGGTCCCTTAATTTGTCTTTGTTGACCCAAGTTAGTCCTCTCCGTCAATAAAGTCAGTAACAATGTTAAATGAGTTTCAATTTGGTCTCTTATGATTTAAATGAGTTTCAAATTGGTCCTTTATATTGTTAACTTGTTTCAAATTAGTCCTTTTAATTGTTAATGAGATCCAAACTAGTCCTTTAAATTGTTAGCGAGTTTCAACCCGATCCTAAAAAAGTTAACACCGTTACTGACTTATTGACGAAGAGAACTAACTTAGGTCAGCAGACACAAATTAAGGGACCAAATTGAACCTTTTAAAAGTTAAGGGCCAAAACTGAATCTAAAAAATAAGGGACCAAATTGAACATTTTAAAAGTTAAGGGACCAAACTGAATCTAAAAAATAAGTTAAAGGACCAAAATGATATTTTAGCCTTTGAAGTTACAAGGAATTAGTATTTATAGCTGTTTTTATCCTTCTGATTTCTTCCCATCTATTTACTTTTGAGCATTTATTACCTTGTCTTTGCTTTATTTTAATTGCAATCATCAATCATCCCTTATTTTGGTTATTTGGTTACTTGATTCCTTAAGATTTTTGGTAAATAGAATATTGATTGGGAAAACTGTGATTATAATCCATTCTAATCCTCGTGGGAACAATCTCTACTCATTCTTTATTACTTGTTACGATTGTGTATACTTGCACATTGCACATTTTGCGCAATAATCTCTCTTAGTTATTACAATAAAAGCGCATATATCAAATTATTAGTGATTTTCACCGACAATTCAAACTACTTTAATCCATATTTAAAAATGTAACATTATTGACATTGTTAACATCAATAAAATATGTCTTAAAATAGAATACATGGTCAGTGTAAAAAAATTTACACTGACATTCACGAATATTTTGATATATGCTCTTTTATTTTAGTAACTTGGAAATAAAAATAACAAAAATGTTTATTGGCCAAAATATTATTAAATGTCAATGCAAAAATTCTTTACTTTAATATTGCATATAAATTAAACTCATAAAATATAATATAATTGCTACTTATATTTTGGAAATATTGTAATAATTTAGTTAGACAGAAAATTGACTCGTGCCTCACGGGTGAAAAACACTAGTACTTTCTAAGGCTGATCCACATTTTTATTGTAGATCCATGTGGCAGCCTTTTGGTTTTTTTGCCATTTTTTATTGCTCTTCCTTTTTGGCATTGACCTCTTTTGGTCAGCGTTTTCTCTCTTTTGGCACATCCTGTTACAGAAGGTGGCATGTTTTCAAAAAAGTTGTAGAGGTGTCGTATGCATGCAAAAAGTCTCTTACTTCGAGTGTGTTTGGGAAAGCTGGAAAAAAAAGATTATGCTGATAATCAATTTTTGTATAATCGATTATTGTGATAATCGATTATAATCAGAATCTGTTTTTGTTTGGGTCAGTTTGCTGAAAAGCGGTTTTAAGATAATCTATTTCGTTTGGGTGATACAAAAAAAGTCACTTTTATATAATAAATTACGAAAAAGGATATGAAGTTATTTGTATAATTTAATAATATTTATTTATAAGTTAGTTTTGTAAGGGTAATCAGGGAAGAGAGTTTTGAGAATGAAAAATAATCAAATCACAACAATCTTAAGCTAGAAAAAACTAGATGGCATAAAACAGCTTTTTTTTTTCTAAAAAAAGTTTTTTTATAAATTTAAGCAAAATGCCAAACATGATAGATTATCTATGAAACAGCTTTTAAGCTAAAAAACAGCTGAAACGTGGGATTATAATTTTTCCCAAACACACTCGAATTCTCCCATAAGTTTTCTTTTTTGATTTTTGCCTCAATTTGTCTCTCTCTCTCTCTCTTTCTCTCATTGAAGTCCATCAGTTGGCGTTACCTCGCACTCTACCGCTCGCCGATCCTTAGACCATCGCGAATCTGAACTCTGACGCCTCATTGAATGTCGACGCCGCCGGAATCAACATCCCCCTTTCCCGTTCGCCGTCACATCTTCACCCTCTCTAACAACTAGCATCCGTAACCTATCCTTTTCTTTTTTAGGTAAAATTGATGATTCAGAACGACTTTGTCCAGATGAATTGAATCATTAGAACATAGAGGCTTTGGTTGCTGGAAGTAATATGGTATTTTAATCATTGAGAACTTTAGTCCTTTTCGTCTTTCCATATATGGCTTTTATAAATACTTCCTACTTAAATGAACAACAACATAGATTTATTTGACTCACTGTCTATTTACTGTGTATTATATATTATTTTCACAATCTAACATGAATTTTGATGGAAACATTTAAAGGATGAGATGACCTCCCTCAAGGCTGTTGGATTATGTTTTGATTTTTTTGTTTTTAAAAACTATTTTGTAAAGTAATTTTCAAGAACTATTTTTTAAAACAAAAAACAAAAAATTTGTTTGATGACACTTGTTCTGAAAAGAGTTTTAAAAGTTGAAGAATAAAAAAACCTCCTTTGTAAATTTGTTTCGAAAATACATTTTTAATATAAAAAATAGAATAATAGATGGGTTAGTTTAGGATGGCTCTGCTAGGGTTTCCCACATAACACCCTAGGGCTTGCATGAGGGCTTTGGTAAGGAACATGGCCGTCTGTCCTTGGCAGTTTCTTGCGAAACTATCCCCCCTCCTCTCAGCAACCTGATCATGATTCAATCTCGTCTCCTAAGGATCCTGCTCATGATCCTTCTCAGCCAGCATTGTCTCCACAGCGTAAAATGTTTGCTCAAGCACTTAATAATGCATGTGACATCCCACAAAGCCAACTTCCCAGGCCACAAATCAAAGGTGAGGAAATATCCATCAAAATTCCTAAGTAAGAGTACAAGGTTGGTCTTGAGGGATGCAAGAATCATCTACATGGTCGCTTAATTCTTGCTAAAGGTGAAGCCCCCATTAAGCTAGATGCCTTGTGTGCCAAGCTAGGAAGCACAGACACGGACACCGGACACGACATGGACACGGACACCAACAATGTCCAAAACATAGGACACCGCGACACGGCTATATGTGTGTGTGTGTGTGAAGTCAAATAAAATTAAATATGAGCATCATTTAAATGATATAAATTGAAAATCAAGATAATGAGTCACACAAAAAATAAGGAGACATCATTATACAATTTGAGCACTATGTTTCTTTACAAATGGAGGTGCGGGAAAAAACAGAGACTACCGGAAGAAGAAAGGAATGTAAACAAGGAGGAAGTAAAAAAGTTGTTTAATGAAATGGAAAAAACGATAATGAAAAGAGTCTATTCATTACTTTTTTATTATTTAAAAGTTTTAATTTATCTTTTATTTTAAAAAAAAAATTGAGATGTGTCCTTGAGGTGTCCAGGACACATATAGAAGTGTCGACAAAGTGTCCAAGAAGTGCCCGAGTCAAAAAAAATAATTTTTAAATTGGACACCTGACAAGAAGTGTCAGACACGTGTCGTGAGTTTTGTTTCTCATCTGTGGAAGATTTAAGAAGTGTGCGATCGGTCCCCTCATGGAACGTGAAGCCAGGTATTTTGCGGCTTTTCTCCTGGACACTAGATTTCAACCCTATGAATCAAAGACAAACATCTGCACAGTGTTGGATTCGGGTCTCAAGATTGGCACAGGAATATTGGAGACCAAGAATTATCTTTGCTATTGCTGGTAGTATTGGTACTCCTATTTACTTGGATGCTGCAACAACTAAGAGTACTATTGATAGAAATTTTGGTCACTATGCGCGGGTGCTTGTTGATATTGACTTAGCAATTTAAAGAGTCAAATTATGGTAGAAAGAGAGGATTTCACTTTCTTTGTGGGTGTGGATTATGGGAATCTTCCTGAATTCTGTATTGCCTGTCAAATTATTGGTCACTCTTTAGCATCTTGTAAAAGAACGAGTGCTGCAGGAACTGGTATGAATCAAGAAGATCAAGATTCTCATGCAAAAGGTGCAAACATGGGGTAAATCAGTGGTTAATCGCAGAATTGTTTCTAAATATGTTCCAAAGCGACAAGTTTTGGAGAAAGGAAAGGAAAAGGTCGATGTCAATGCTGCACCTTGTTCTAATTTACATGTCCCATTCAATGAAGGCACAAGTAATTAAGTGGTTCATGATGTGAGTGGAGATATTGATGGTAATAACAGAGATGTAATCTTAGTCGAAGATGGAAGTATTGATAGGTCTGAGCTAATTGGGATCAATAATGTTAATGCTCGCAACACCAATGGTCAAAATCCAATTTTAGGCTTTATCAACAATGATAATGGAGCCATTAATCCTGAGATTAATGTTGTTAATCAGGAGGAACTTATTGCTTTGCAGCAAGAACAACATGTTGTTTTGCAGCATACTGTCTGTAATGTGCAAAATAATGTTGTTAATCAACAGGAGCTTATTTCTCAGGTGCAGGGTGTTTTCCAGCAGACACAGCATGCGCAGGCCATCTCTATTGTGCAGCAAGAACAACATGGTGAGTTGCAGAACAATTTCAGTAATGTTCAGGATAATGCTGTTAGTCAAGTGAGACCAATTTCTCAGTTGCAAGGCGTTTCTCAACAAGTGCAGCATGTTGTATCACAGCATAATTCAAATAGCAGGTCCTTGAATATTGATTTTCAGGAATCTCCAGTAATATCAGTGCAGTACACTTCAGATGAAGTGGTTCAGGAAACTCCAACAAGTATACTTAACACGGATCAATCCCAGAATTCTGTTAGAATTCAAGGCAATAAAGATGCACATCAGAACATAACAGAGGACAACAATATTCAAGTTGTTGTTAATAATCAAGATCTTCCTGAAGTAGTGCAGAATGAGCTCACAGTTCTCAAGCAGTGTTGGGGAGATATGGTGAATGAGGACAATAGGCATGAACATGATAATTTGTTGGATGAGGCAGAAACAGAATTTGAGATTGTGTTATCTAAATCTCAGAAGAAAAGAATGAGGCAAAAGAACAGGAAAAATGCCAAAACTGAGATGCAGCAAACCCGAGCTAGGGTAGGTGGGCCTAGAAATCTTGCATTATGAAGTGCCTTTATTGGAATATAAGAGGCATTGCTAACCCCTCTTCAAGGTTGGTTTTAAAGAAGCTTTGTGCTCTTCATAAATTGACAAGTTTCCATCTAAATTCTGGAGTGATCTTAAATTGAAAGTATTTTCTGTCAATGATAGGTATTCTTTAATGCCTAATTTGTGGTGTCTTTGTGCTGAACATTGGAATCCTTCTGCTATTTCTATATATGTTCAGCATGTTTCTTTTACAATGGTGGTAGAAGATCAAACCATTGGCATCTCTGCTGTTTATGCCTCTACTAGCTACTTGAGCAGAAGAACACTTTGGCAATAGTTAAATGACCTGCAGAACAAAAACAGCATGCCTTGGAATTTTTTGGGTGATTTTAACTCAGTGATTGGTTCTCGTGAGTACAGGGGTAGTGGCAGGCCTTTGAGAGTTTCTTCTGATGATTTTCAGTCTTGGACAACTTGCAATAATTTGATTCATTTGCCTACAAGGGGAGCTCAATTTACTTGGTCCAATGGAAGGAGAGGTAGATCATTTACTGAAAAGAGGCTAGATAGAGCCATTTGTAAGGATGAGTGCATTAATTTCTGGTCTAGTATCTCTTGTTGTACTCTAACTAAGAGCAAGTTAGACCACTTTCCCTTACTACTAGACCTGCAAAAAGAGAATAATCACTATCACTCTTCCTTTAAATTTATGAGGATGTGGTCTAAGCATCCTGACTGTCTTAAGATTGTGCATGAGGTCTGGAATGAGAAAAATGGTTGGCTGTCCTATGGTTATTTTGAGTAATAAGTTAAAGGCTTTGAAGATGAGATTAAAGGATTGGAACAAAAATATGTTTGGAGATGTCAATTTAAATGTGAATTCGGCTATGCAGCATCTAGTTTTGATACAGAAGCAGATTGATGAGGATGGTTTCTCAGATTCTCTATTTGATCTTGAAAAAGTTGCTCAGGTTGAATTAGAGAAGGCTCTACAGTATCAGGAAGCATTTTGGCAAGAGAAATCAAGGCTAAACTGGCATCTTCAAGGAGATAGGAACACTTAATTCTTTCATAAAATGGCTAAAGTCAGGTATGTCACTAAGCAAATGAATATGTTAAAGCATGATGGAGTTATCTTGAATACTGCATCTCAGATAGAAAACCATGTAGTCTCCTATTTTGAGAACCAGTTTTGTTAAGAGAATAATTGTAGTGATAATGGTCTGATAAATGATGTTATCCCTAATATTGTCACTCATGAGGATAATATGATGTTAACCTCCCTACAATCCGTGGATGAAGTGACGCATGCTGTTTTTGCCATGAACAAGGATGGTGCTCCAGGTCTAGATGGGTTTGGAGCTTTCTTTTTCCAGGAATTCTGGGATATTATAGTTGATGATGTTGTTAGTGCTGTTTCTCAATTCTTTTCCAGTGGTTGGTTGTTTCCCTATATTAATGAAAATTTGGTTGTTCTCATCCCAAAAATTCCTGAAGCTGATAAAATTGAGCAATACAAGCCTATTGCCCTTGCAAACTTCAAGTTCAATATTATCGCCAAGGTCTTAGCAGATAGGCTAGCAAGAATTGCTCCTAATATTGTGTCTCAGAATCAAAGGGGTTTCATACAAGGTAGGCAAATTTCTGATTGCATTTGTCTTACTTCAGAAGCCATTATCTTAATTGAGAAGAGGAATTTTGGAGGCAACTTGGCAATGAAGGTTGACATTAGGAAATCATTTGATATACTAGATCGGGGTTTCTTACTCAAAGTCTTACAAGCTTTTGGTTTTGATCCCAAATTTAGCAATTGGGTTGAGTCCATCCTTCAATCAGCAAGGCTTTCTATTTCTGTCAATGGTAAAGCCACTGGTTATTTCCCTTGCAAAAGAGGAGTTAGGCAAGGAGATCCTTTATCTCCCTTGCTTTTTTGTCTTGCAGAACAGGTCCTGAGTAGAGGCATTTCTAAGATGGTTCAAGAAGGGAAGATCTCTCTGAATGCTGGCCCTAGAGGGACACAAGTACTCATATTTTGTATGCAGATGATGTAATGATTTTCTGCAGAGGCACTCAAAAGAACTTACATAATCTGATGGGATTGTTTCAATTGTATGGCAATGTTTCAGGGCAGTTTATTAACCCATCCAAGTCAACCTTTTATTCTGGAGCAATTTCAAACAGGAGACAGGCAATAATTGCTTGTATCTTGGGTTTTTCAATTGGTAAGCTTCCCTTCACATACTTGGGAATTCCAATTTTCAAAGGTAAACCAAGAACCATTCATTTGCAGCCTATTGCTGATAGAATAAAAGCCAAGCTGGCAGCTTGGAAAGCATCTCTTCTTTCTATTGCTGGAAGAGTTCAGTTAGTCAAAACAGTCATTCATGGAATGATGTTATATATTGTTCTAGTTTATACTTGGCCTGTTAGTCTCATTAAAATAGTGGACAGATGGATAAGGAATTATATTTGGTCAGGTGATGTTAATCATAAGAAACTGATCACAGTGTCATGGCACAAGCTTTGCAGACCTGAAGATGAAGGTGGACTAGGGCTGAGATCTCTTAGAGATGTAAAAAGTTGCTGCATTGGGCCTGCTTATTGAGAGCAAGAGTTCTCTGAAACAACTCTTCTATTCCTTATCATGTTAGTTCTTCAGTTTGGGCTGGTCTGAAACACTGCTATACAGAGGTGCAGGACAACATGACTTGGCTGATAGGATCAGGTAATGCTGCCTGGTTTTGGTTAGATAATTGGCCTTCTAAGCCCTTGGTTTCATTGCTGAATTTACCATCCCCTATGCATCAGAATCTTAATTCTAAGGTTGGCGATTTTATTGGCAATGGAAAGTGGCAAATTCCTGCTATTTTGCTGCAACAGTTTCCTGTCTTGAAATCTGAGTTAGAAAGCATTAGCATATCAGTTGTTCCTTGTGATGATAAACTGATTTGGAAAATTCTGATTCAAGGGAGTTGAGTTTCAAAGATGCATATCTTTATTATAAACCGATTGGCCAAGCACTTCATTGGGCCAAATTAATCTGGAATAATGTCATCCCCCACCTAGATCCCTTATTATTTGGAGAATCATTCATGGTAAATTGCCTACAGATGATAATTTGATGTTGAGGGGCTGTTTTTGTGTTTCGGTTTGATGTCTTTGCTTTAGTGCAGCTGAATCAACTCATCATTTACTATGTGAATGCTATTTTGCATCCAAGATTTGGAACTGGCAGAGTTCTATTGTTGGTGCCAATATAGATACCTCATCAGTTTCTAATATTCTGGCCATTTGTGATAAAAGTCGGCCCTCTCAAGCAAGGGATGTGATTCTCGCAGCTGTCATTCATGTTATATGGGCCATTTGGACTTGCAGAAACAAGATTAGATTCGATAATCAGAAGATTCTTTTGAAATCAGCCATTAACATGACAATTGCTAGTGTCTCTATATCAGGGAATAACAGTAAAGGCCATGTCTCGGTTTCAATACAGGAGTTTATGATTTTAAAGGCCTTTGTTGTAACTTCAAAGCCTAATAAAGCTCCCATCATCAAATAAATAATTTGGGTTCCTCCTCCCTGCTACTGGATCAAATGCAATACGGATGGGGCGGCAAGAGGTTCTCCAGGTAATGCTGGTTGTAGAGGAATTTTCAGAGATAGGAGTGGAGCAACTTTGGGTTGTTTTGCGCTTAATCTTGGAATTACTCATGCTTTGCATGCAGAGATCATTGGTGCTATGAACGCTATTGAGCTAGCCTTTAAAAATGGTTGGTTAATTTTTGGTTAGAGTGCGACTCCAAATTGGTCACCATTGCCTTCAAGAATAACAGAATTGTTCCTTGGAAATTGAGAAATAGGTGGAAAAATTGTTTACAGTTAACTAATAAATTGAGATTCATAGTTTCTCATATTTTTTGTGAGGGCAACAATTGTGCAGATAAATTGGCTTCTCATGAAATTTCTACACAGGGTTTTCAATGATGGAACACTGTTCCTAACTTCATTAGTGATGATTTTTTAGGAATGGAGTAAGCTTGCCTAACTTTAGATTTCAATAATTTTTTTCAAGGGTTTGGTTCATGTCCCCCCTTGTCTCTTTGTATTTTTTTTTCTTTTTATTGAATAAATTTTTGGCTTGCTACAAATGATTGGTGGTTCTAGGATGCCAGCCTAGCTAGGATGTCAGACATCACAGTGATGTTTTTGCAAGCTAATTTTGTCTAAAAAAATAATAATATAAAAAATAGAAATCCTACTTTCATATATTCTGAATCATCGTATACTTGAGAATAGGCTCTGTTTCAATCCTATTTCTTTTCACCTTCTAATAGGGATCTCTCATGCAATAGGGGTCGAACAGGACCACTTCCATGAGAAATTGGAAATTTGAAGAAGATATAAATGTTATATCATGTGCCTACAGGTTTTCTTTAAAAATGATATAAAAGCATTTTGTCAAACATCTTCCAATCTAAAACAAAAATAAATTATATGATCTAGAATACATACTCAAATGCCTTAAATGTGGCAGAAAAGCTAAAACAACATCAAGAAAATTACTCAACAAAAGCTGAAAGGAAGAGAAAAGAAGGGTCGTTGGACTTAGTACGATTTTGACTACGGCATATCATCCCTTTTACAATTTTTTCTGTAACATAGTGTTTGGTTGGAGGGGTTTGGAGGGGAGGGGAGGGGAGGGGAGGGATTTTTTTAAAACTAGTGTGTTTGGTTCAATTTTAAGAGGGGAGCAAAACCCCTCCTTAAGTGAGTTTTGCCTCCCCTCCAATAATGGGGGGATTTGGAGGGGAGGGGAGGGATTTTAAAATATAACCTATGGATTGACTAAAATATCCCTACTTATGTATTTTAAAATAAATAATTATAAGGGTTTAAGAGTAAATTTGTTTTAAAATCCCTCCCCTCCCCTCTTGAACCAAACATGAAAGTGTTGCCTCCCCTCCCCTCCCTTCCCCTCCCCTCCTCCCAACCAAACACAATAGCTAGTTAAAACCCCTCCCCTCCCTTCCCCTCCCCTCCCCTCCCCTCCATTAAAATCCCTCCCCTCCCCTCCCCTCCCCTCCTTTGAACCAAACACACCAATGGCTATGGAGAGAGGTGGCATATAGCTAGTAGGAGAAGGCGAAGGAGAAAGATCTTGAACCTAAAAGTTTTCTAAATGGGAACGCTATAGAAGTTTTCGGATGGCAGGAAAAGAGGTAGAATGATAAATAAAACAACCCCATTCTTCATCAAAACCACACCATCCATCCCCTATCTGTCCTCAGGCTCCGTCGTGCTCTGCGTCCAAGTGGGATGCTCCTCTCCCTCAAAATCAAAACAAAACAGATAATAAGAGGCAAGAGGCAGAAACTTTCACTAAGTGACTATGAAGAAGCAGATCTGACTCGGTGGAGGAGTTGAGCAAGACGCTGAACAACGGATAAGAGAGCAACATGATGTTCCTCATCGATGGAATCAGTCATGGCAGTGTTGGAAATTTGCGCATCAAACAAACGCGGCGGAATAATTCTCACCAAGAATCCTTGCGAATGGTCATGATTCATGTTTAAAAATTTACCAATTGTAACGCAGACCTTTGATTTGAGTCACTGCAAATCACGAGCACTGCACGAACCAGCAATGCCTCTACGTAGTCCACACGAACAGATAAACATGTCCCATGTGTTCGTCCTCGGAATGCGCCTCTAAGCACTGCTAGGTGCGAGAAGAGATGCGGCGGCGGCCAGATAGAGCGTGTTGCTGCTCAGCCCTCTAACCCGACAATATATAGTAGGCACCCACTTAGGTGAAAAGGGTTTAACCTGGCCCTCCTTGGATCATCTATCATGAGCATGGCCCAATAGAAATTTGGGTCTAACCCAATTTCTTTTAGTTCCGATTAATCTGCTCTAAGTGTGTGACCCAATAGGTTCCCATAACGTTGGCCATATTTAATATTATAAACAATGAGCGGTGTCTAGCAACACATCATTGCTACCCAAGTAATGAGAAAGTCAGTGATTTGACGTAACCTTTCCGTGACCAATGTCCATGTGTATTATTATCTCTTTGTCCTCATATCTATATGGAACATGATGAGCTCCGGCAAGTGTACCGGATCGAAGCAAGTAATAATTAAAACGGCAAGTAAATTACCGATATCGAACTCAGGGATTGGATGACCAAGTACCACTTCACAAATTTAACAACTATTTAGACCAAAAGAAATTGAGATTTTAATTATGATAAAAATTATGAAAAGAAAGTAAAATTGATATTTTTGGATTTTTGAATTAATTAATTAAAAAGAAAAAATAAACAAAGAACAATCAAATAAAGAAAGCTCTAGAGATCCAACTTCACCAACGCTATGAATACGCATTCCTCATAGATAAGGAATCCTTATCTCACTCGGTTTGGTTCAATTATATCAATTCTTACTAAACTCTAATTAACTTCTAATGTCAACCAAGAATCCTAGACTATCCTAAAGTCTCTCTCGAGTACTCTAGAAAACACTCCTTAATAATTAACCAACTATATCTCTATGATGATCAACTACTAAGAAATTCATTAAGATCAATGACTCTCTATGAAAGCTGCACAAGATTCCTACGGTATATCTCTATCCGTATTAACCCCTATAGTTTTATCTCAATACCCTTGACACATAAATCTCCTCTCGATTTCATTATGATTAGCCTATCATCTAATTGGTGATCAAGCAATTAGAAGCATTAAGAACAGAGAATAAAACACAAAAGAAAGATAAAAAGAAATTAAGTAAAACTGAAATAAAATCATCAAACCATCATGGCGCGGTTACATCGTCATCCTAGAAAAAGGGTTTAGTTCATAAGAAAAGAAAGAAGAAGAAAAGAACAAGAAAATTGCATTGAAACGGTGCTATACTGCGTTCTGCTTTCTGCTTTCTGCTTTCTACGGTACTAGGACTTGCGCTCCTCCGACCCTCCAAACGGCACTGCCCCCTCTATGATTCAGACTGCCAGTATTTATATATGTATGGGCTCTTTGCCTTCTAATCCAAATCAAATATTTATCAGATATGTTTCCATCAAAACAAAATCGTGAACTCATCCCCGACTTTCTCTCACTGATGCTAATTTTTAACAACTTCAATCTCTATTTCAATCCAAAATCTCATTCCTTTATTTTTTCTGAAAATGCAATTATGAATTATTATCCAAATTGATTTGCATTCAAAATCATCATATGGGCCTCTGCACAAATTTGCTTCACGTGAAGCAAGAACAATTCCAACTCTGATTTCAATTATGATGCAATGCTTCACGTGGGCCCCTACCAATTTTTCTTCACGTTGACCAAGCTTCAATTGAGAAAAACTCATGCTATTCCTTTATCACACTCTGACTTCACTTCTTATTCTTTATACTTTTCAATTAGACTTGGGCCCATGCAACTCTTGTTAGCTTGAAGTTTGACTCTTTCAATTGTCCAACCAATTCAATCTTCCAATATCACTTTATAATACATGGCCCTAACTGAGTTTCTTCAATTTAATTCTACTCTGCCTATAGCTTTTCTTCATTCACGTTAATTGCCTCCAAATTATAATTGCAAATTCTATCTCTTGTGCATAATTCACTTGCTCCATCTTGTTCTTTATATCTTCCTAAAAATCAAAATAATAATAACATAAGGAAATTAACTAAAATCTAATAAAAAATAATTAAATGCACACATTGACTCCAATAAACCAAAATAGGAAAACAAAGTCTAATTTGGGATAAATTAAGCATTCAACTCAACTTAATTAATAAAATACACTCTAAAATAATATATAAAACATGATAAACTAGCGGATTATCAGAACACAAGGCATAGAATGTGTCACCCTTGTATAGTTCAATATCATGTTCCTTGAAACCCGAGTAGACTTAATATTAAATGAGGTCAATATCTCATATTGACTCATTTCAGCACGGCCGTGCATTTTACAGTTTCACTCTATCAAGGGGCCATAGATATTACTCCTGTTATGTAGGAGGGTCAAATCCCATCTAGATCACTCGCATCCCTCTGCATGACTTGCGGTGTACCCAATGGCCGACTTTATGGTCATCCTGTTACAAGTAACGTTTGACGATATTAAAGCATACAACTTATCATGTAGGGATCGTAGTGATTTCAGGTCGAAGGATTGCATACACCATTGTCACTATGAGAACTACTTATGACACTCACATAACGTTCCATGTAGTGTTCTCATGGCGGGTCAATCTAGTACATCATTACTCTAGTGTGTATCTATGTGTGTGACTTAATATCTCATATCCATGACCCGTGAGAAATGGTCATCAGTCCACACATATAATAGTCTCGATATATTATTATTGTCCTTATTAATAATAATACTTGACTACGGATATTTCAGAATAAAGTTCTCTTGATTAATAGAGTCTCACTATCAAGTCGTATACTTGATATTCCATTAAATAGAACTTTCTATTCTAAGGACTTTATTTCGTTTAAACAAACAACATAATAAACTGAAATGCGTCATATCATAAATAATAGCAAGATAAAAATGTAAGTCCAAAGGAAAAACATTGGCCTCTAGGGCTTACACCATCAATCTCCCACTAGCACTAGAGCCAATCAGGCATAAACCTAATACCTAATGATCTAGTGTGACCATCATGCTTCTGCTGAGCAAGTGGTTTCGTAAGCGGATCAGCAATGTTGTCAAGTGTTGGTACTCTGCATATCTTCACATCTCCTTTATCGAAAATCTCTCGAATGAGATGGAAACGCCTAAGTATATGTTTGAATCGCTGGTGAGATCGAGGTTCCTTAGCCTGTGCAATGGCCCCATTGTTGCCACAATCGAGATCAATGGGGTCCACAATGCCAGGAACTATACTAAGCTCATTAATGAACTTCCTGATCCAAACAGCCTCCTTTGCTGCATTGGAGGCAGCAATATACTCGGCCTCTATAGTAGAATCAGCAACTGTCTCCTGCTTTGAACTCTTCCGGCTCACAGCGCCACCATTTAGGCAAAACACATAACCAGATTGCTGTCTAGAATCATCCTTATCAGTCTGGAAGTTAGCACCGGTGTAACCCATTACAACAAGCTCTTCCTCGCCTCCATATATCAAGAACAAATCCTTAGTTCTTCTCAAGTACTTGAGGATGTTCTTGACAGCAGCCCGGTGACTTTCACCGGGATCAGACTGATACCTGCTCATTATGCTCAAAGCATACGAGACATCTGATCGAATACATAACATGGCATACATGATAGACCCAATTGTGGATGCATATGGAATCTTACTCATGCGATCCCTTTCTTCTTGAGTGGAGGGGATTGTGCCTTTGATAGGCATATACCATGTGACATGGGCAAGAGTCCCTTCTTGGATTCATGCATATTAAAGTATCTCAACACTTTGTCTATGTATGTACTCTGACTCAGGCAAAGCAATCTCAGTGACCAATCTCTATAGATCCTTATTCCCAATACATAGGTAGCTTCACCTAAATCTTTCATAGAAAAGCAATTCCCTAACCAAGTCTCTACTTGTTGCAAGTAGGGATGTCATTTCCAATGAGTAGTATGTCATCGACATATAAAAGACAACTATGCTCCCACTATCCTTCTTGTAGATACAATGTTCATCTTCATTTTTTGATGAACCTAAACTGTCTCACAGCATCATCAAAATGAAGATTCCAGCTTCTGGAAGCTTACTTCAATCCATTGTTGGTGTAAGCCCTAATGGCCAATCTATTTTGAATAGATCATCATTTGTATCATGAATTTGATCATATATTTGATATATGAATAAGGCATTCATTTATTATGTTATTAGTTTATAGGATAATAAAGTCCTTGGAATAGTCAGTTCAATGAATGAGATATTAAGTGCATGACTTAATCGTGAGACCTCGTTGAATAATAAAATGTTGTTCTTAAATATCCGTAGTCGAGTATTATTGTTAATAGGACGACAATAATACATAGAGACTATTGTGTGAGTAGACCGATGACCATATCTCACGGGTCGTGGATATGTGATATCAAGTCGACACACAGGTATAAATATTCGGAGTAATATTTATACCGGATGACCCACTATAATACTTCATAATAGTTATATAATTGTCATAAGTATTCTCAGGCGACCATAATGAAGTAGTCATTCGACTTGAAGTCACTACGATTCTTACATGAGTTGTAGACTTTAATGCTATCAAACGTCACGCGTAACAGGGTGATCATAAAGGCAGTTATTGGGCCTGGAATAAATCATGTTGAGGAGTGTGAGTGGTGTAGACAGGATTCGTCCCTCCTACATAACAGGGGTAATGTCTTGGGCCCCTCGATAGAGTGAGACTTGAAATATGCGTGGCCATGCGGAAGTGGACCAATATGTGATATTGGACCCATTTGTGATTACATGTCTACTTGGGGATCGAGGAATAAATAATTGAACATAACAAGGATGACACTCTTATTCCTTGTGTTCAATTAAGACATATGGACGAATAGACATTTACTGCACAGTAAATTTTGGTCCCGGTAAGGCTAAAATCGGATCACCGATACTCTCGCTAATTGGATAGTAATGATGCATTGCTAGTTGCCGCTCATTATTTATAATATTTAATATTATAATTAATATTTGATATTATTATAATATTTAATATTATTGTCAACTTAGTAGGAGCCTATAGGGTCACATGCATGGAGCAAATGCGGAGCAGTTAAATTAATTAAATGTACCAACATGTGGTTGGTCCAAGTGGGAAGGGACTTGGGCACCTTAAGCAAGTGGTCAGTGGTTCGAATCTTGGCTCTTGTGTATGGAGAACACCTGGTTGGGAGGGGAGAACCCACCTTGTGTGCCTGACAGGTTCCCCAACGGAGATTAGTTACTGCTAACGGTAGTGGATACTTCGTACCTATGTCATGGTTACAAATTTTTTTTTAATTAAATGTGATTTAATTGATTTAAAAGATAATTGGGCTTGAAGTATACAAAGCTAAATAGGGTAAGCAGTTAGGTCAAAGGGAGCTGCCAGCTTATAAATAGGTTAGTACTCTCCCCTCTAACATAGTCTTGCTAACTGTGTCTCCCCGTAGCCGTCAGCTAGCACAAGACGTATAGCTCCGACTCCCATTTGCTCGCGTGGCCTGAGTAGAGGTGCTACCCTTTCATGGCACTGGTGATCGCAAAAGAAAAAGCACGCTTCAAGAGGTAAACGCTAATGCCCTATGTGATTCATGTTTGTAATGCGCGATCCATGGATTAGGTTTTCTTTTGTCTTGAGATTTGATTTTAAAAGAGGACAATTTTATGAAAACCCAACAGTGGTATCGGAGTGTATGGTCGTAGTTACCTTGACTCCTTTTGTGCTTGTTTGTCTTATTTGATAATATGTTTATTGCTTTTGAATGTGATTCAATTAAATATATGTTATCCTATGTATATGGTTTTTGAAATTGTGTTGATTTCAATTTTCACATGAATGGCGTCACTGTGCAATTCACGTCTGAACGTGAAGAATGTTTTAAGTTCCAAATTGAAGTTTCAAATTGAATTGATTCACGTCTGAAATTGTTCAATCAAAATAATTTTATGTCCAGCACGTGATGTCCAATTAGATTGCTTTTTGAAATGCTTTTGGAAACCAAATTGAATTCATTGAATTCACGTGTAGAGTATTGTGCCAAATTGAAATCATTGCCAAATTGAAATGTTCAATTGAGATTTTCTTTTTAACTAACCAGTAATGTGTTCACGTCTTGACGTGTGGGTTTCAAAACTTGATTTTCACGTTCCCTGTACATTGTTATGATTCACGCAAATTGGGCTTTTTGACCAAAATGGATTCCTTTCCGAAACTATTTATCAGTTTAGGGTTGTTCTGAAACTATTTATCAATGGGAGGTCATTTTGGACACGTGAAATATTTTATTTTGTTGTGACTGACAGGTCATTTGAGGTGCCTTCAAAGGCGCCAGGCAGACTAGCGCCACCCTCAAAAAAAAAAAAAAAAAGCACATACCCTGCAGCGCCACGTGGCGCATGCAGGAGAGGCGCCACTGCGGATGGCGCCTTCAAAGGCGCCAGGCATAGTAGCGCCTCCCTGCGTTGTGCCACGTGGCGCACACCGGCCCCCCTCCCCAAACGCACGCACTTCGCATTCAGTGAATAGATTCATGAATGGATTCACATTAAAAAAAATTGTTTTACCAATTTACACCAAGAAATATTCATCAATTATTAACATAGCCTAAACAAATTTACCTTGTAGAAATTAAACGAACTTTCCAACAATTTGAACGGAACACTGCTATAAAAAATTAAACTACTAGTATGAGGAGTAACAACGAAACATATGATAAAATAAATTAATGTATTTAATTAAATTAAAAATAATAAGCAACAAAAAAAATTACCCTAATAACAAGTAGCAAATAATATAACTAACAAGAGACAATAAAAACTTTGTATTACCAATTTACACCAACAAATATTCATCAATTATTATCGTAGCCTAAACAAATTTACCTTGTAAAAATTAAACGAACTTTCCAACAATTTGAACGGTACACTGCTATAAAAAATTAAACTACTAGTATGAGGAGTAACAACGAAACATATGATAAAATAAATTAATGTATTTATTTAAATTTAAAATACTAAGCAACAAAAAAAAAACCCTAATAACAAGTAGCAAATAATATAACTAACAAGAGACATTAAAAACTCTGTATTACCAATTTACATCAACAAATAGTCATCAATTATTACAGTAGCCATAACAAATTTACCTGGTAGAAATTTAATGAAGTTTCCAATAATTTGAACGGAACACTGCTATAAAAAATTAAACTACTAGTATGAGGAGTAACAATGAAACCTATGCTAAAATAAATTAATGTAATTTATTTAAATTTAAGATAATAAGCAACAAAAAAAATTACCCTAATAACAAGTAGTAAATAATATAACAAGAGACATTAAAAAAAATTGTATTACCAATTTACACCAAGAAATATTTATCAATTATTAAAGTAGCCTAAACAAATTTACCTTGTAGAAATTTAACGAAGTTTCCAACTATTTGAACTGAACACTGCTATAAAAAATTAAACTACTAGTATGAAGACTAACAATGAAACATATGATAAAATAAATTAATGTATTTAATCAAATTTAAAATAATAAGCAAAAAAAAAAATTACCCTAATAACAATTACCCTAATGTATTTATTTGCTACTTGTTATTAGGGTAATTTTTTTATTGCTTATTATTTTAATTTAATTAAATACATTAATTTATTTTATCATATGTTTCGTTGTTACTCCTCATACTAGTAGTTTAATTTTTTATAGCAGTGTTCCGTTCAAATTGTTGGAAAGTTCGTTTAATTTCTACAACATAAATTTGTTTAGACTACGTTAATAATTGATGAATATTTCTTGGTGTAAATTGGTAAAACAATTTTTTTTAATGTGAATCCATTCATGAATCTATTCACTGAATGCAAAGTGTGTGCGTTTGGGGAGGGGGGAGCCCTGCATGCGCCACGTGGTGCAACGTAGGGAGGCGCTACTGTGCCTGGCGCCTTCAAAGGCGCCACTGCGGATGGCGCCTTTGAAGGCGCCATCTGTAGTGGCGCCTCTCCTGCATGCGCCACGTGGCGCTGCAGGGCATGTGCTTCTTTCTTTTTTTTTTTTTTGAGGGTGGCGCCAGTCAGAGCCAGTCTGACTGGCGCCTTTGACTTTGAAAGCACCAGTCTGACTGGTGCCTTTGAAGGCACTAGTCTGACTGGCGCCTTTGACCCGTCAGATACAAAAAAAATAAAATATTCCACAAATCTAAAATAACCCTCCATTGATAAATTGTTTCAGAACAACCCTAAATTGATAAATAGTTTCTAAAAGGAACCTATTTTGGTCAAAAAGCCCGCAAATTGAATTTCAAATGGCCATGGATATTATTTAAAATTGACATGGTTCATGGTTTATGTACGCAAGGTTCAAAACGGGCATGGTTTTAAGGGAAATTCTTTCCCTGATTGGCAATTTAATTAATTCACAACAAAGGAGTGAAATCAATTAGGTGATATTGATTTATTGTGTTATCTTTTGAATTCAATTAATTTAATTACATGATATTTATTTAATTTGGAAATCAATCAAGTGGTATTAATTTGACATGTGAATTCATGTTTAAAATTATTTAATAATAATAATAAGGGATATTATTATTTATTATTAAATATATTAAATGTAAGGTATATGTTTATAACCCTCTATGTGAGAATTCAAAGAACTTTCTCCTCCCGGGCTCCCCTAGGGTTTCCTAGTTTCCCAGTGGAGGCCCAATCCCAGGTCTTCCTGGCCATAACCATCCAGTATTGGAGGTGTTCGTCTCTACTCCTGGACTAGTTTGGAGTTTTCTCTCGTTGCATGAATATGGAAGATTGGAAGGCGGTTAATCTATCGAAGGAAGAAGAAGAGGGTCTAACGATTGAAGATGAAGATGTAGGTGAAGAAGAAGTCTTTCGTCGCACACTGGCAGGGAAATTATGGACCGATGGCTCGTACAATGTCTGTGCTTTCAAGCAAACAACTATTCAGTCTTGGAGGCTTAAAAACAAGGTAGAGATACAAGATCTGGAAAAAAAAAAAAAAAAAAAAAAAGCTCTTCTTGTTTCGATTTGCCACAAAAAAAGATGCTGAAAATGTGATGAGAAATGGACCATTGAGCTTTGATAGAAATCTCCTAATTCTAAAACGTATAGCGGGGGATGACCAGCCCTCAGAGTTGGAGATGAATATGGTGTCTATCTGGGCAAGGGTTTATGAGCTTCCCTTGAACCTGCGCTCTGAATCGATGGCAAAGAGACTTGGGGATGTCATTGGTGTCTATGAAGGGATGGATCACAAAAAGGGTAATAGAATGGGTCGCTTCATGCGACTGAAGGTTATTATAGACCTGCGCCAACCGCTGAAAAGAGGGACTGTTCATCAAGTTTTCTTCTATTTTAAGTTCTAGATCTAGTTTTTCAAAAATCTTGCAAAAATGCTTAGAGAAATGTTTTAAGTGTTATGACACTTGATCTTACCTCTCTAATACCTCTTAATTGTTAGATCTAGAAGCTTGAAGTCAAAAGAAATTTCTAACCAATATTTTCCCTCTGGGCCGAATGCCCTCTAAATGGGTCAAATGAGATTTCGTTCAATTTTTAGCTTAGATGATGATGGTTATAAGCTATTTAAGGTCTCCATATTCTAAATTCAAGAGCATGAGAGCAAAAGAATTTTCTAGCCAATTTTTCGTATATTGGCCGAAACCCTAACCAAGTGGTTGGAAGAGTTTTGTTTTCAAATTTTGACTTGTGACAAGTTTTCTATGCTAATTAAGACTCTAGTAACTAGGATCCAAAAGATGAAATTGAGAAAAGAACCCTAGCCCTATTTTGATGTCCTTGGCCGAACCCTAACCTAGTGTTGCCATAGATGGATTTTGTTTGATTAATGTATTTTTATGTTAATTTGGTTGTAGGTTGATTTGGTAGCTTGTGGTGTGTGGCAACGAGGAGCTGCAATTTCGTGATTCTGTTGTTAACTCGGGTGGGAGAAAGAAATATCCTGTCTTCGGAACGAATAAGTAGCGTATAATTTATGATAATGGTGTAGGGCGACCTAAACCCTACTAGTGGTCGAGTAATCGACAATACCAAAATCACATTGGAAACTACCCCGTAGTACCGATGATGATTTGGGGATTGTAGGTTTGTCACTGTTAGGATAATTTTATAATATTCGAGGATGTCTGATTTTATCACTGTTGAACTATTTGTGATGCGCTGGTTGTGGTAATATACTTTGTATGATGTTTTGTGATAGTTGAATATTTTATTATTATTTTACTGTGTATAATCGATTTTGTTTGATAACATGCAATATCTGTTATTTAATGCTTAGTTGGCATCTAGGCAATGATATATGTTGTTCGGAAGAGGTGCATGTGGGTGAGAGCATGAATGTGACTTAGAGGTGCCTAGCCTAAGTAAATTATTTTATAGATGATATATGACATGGAATATGTGTTGAGACTGTGATGGAAGGTTGAGGCACTAGGTTGTAACCGATGCGAGTTAGTAAAATTCATATAGATGCATGTTTGTTCACAGCCATGCGAGTGGAACACATGAGTTCAGAGTATCCTGTTATGGATACCGGATATTCCGGGTGAGTGCTCTACGGATATTGAGTTCCGAGGTAGAGTACCATAATACTCTTTTAGTCCTTGACATGTTGTTCTGATTATCTTATCAATGATAAAGGTACTATGTATTATGTGCTTATTATGCTATTTCCAATGTGTGAATAATGACGCATATTGTGCTGAATGCACTATATTCCCTATGAGAGATAAGGGAATAGGGGCGCACCGAGTTCTTGGCACAGGACCGTCTGGACTACTGACTAACGTGACAGGAATAGAGATGGCCACATTAGCATGAAAGCTTAGTTGCATAAGATTAAGGATAGAGGATAATATCGTAAAATTAAGGATGAATGTATTTGTGTGTGATGCATGTCTTTGGCTGTTATTATTTATATGCTATGTATTCCATTTCATGATGATAGAACTGTTTATTATCTCCATACTTATGTATTTTGTGTATGTTTATCTTATTCCATGAGAAGACTCTATGGAGGAACCAGTTGTTGAGGAATTAGATGGAACTCCGTATGAACCGCATGCGGGAGGACGAGCTGTGGATTCTAGCGATCGAGTCTAGTGTTTATGGCCAGTGTGTTTTTTGAGACGTTTTACTTTACTTTGTTTATTACAGTTCGTATAAGTATGTACCTGCAAAGGATCCTACTGATAGGATACCCTAGACAATGTTTTGTGTTGTGAAGGTTAGACATATGTTGTGTATGTGTAATATAATTATGGTGTGGTGTTTTAATTTTCAGAAGTTGTATCTTTTTATATTTAAGTTTTTTTTAATATCTTCGTTTTTTGGTATACGTTTAACGTTAAGAACGCGATTGAGTTTTAATTAATGAGGTTTTTAATTTATTGGCACAACGGGGTGCGGCATCTTCTCAAAGCCCTTAGGTTGTGTCATATACACATCATCAAGGAGATTTCCATTAAGGAAAGCAGTCTTGACATCCATCTACCATATCTCATAATCATGGTATGCCACAATAGCAAGCAAGATACGAACGGATTTAAGTATTGCAACAGGTGAAAAGGTCTCATCATAGTCTATAGCATGAGTCAGCTTGAAACCCTTAGCGACCAATCGCGCCTTGGGTATGCACTTTACCATCCATGTCAGTTTTCTTTTTGAATACCCACTTGCACCCTATGGGTTTTACCCCTTCAGGTGGTTCTACCAAGGTCCATACCTGGTTTGTGTACATGGAGTCCATCTTAGATCTCATGGCCTTAAGCCATTTCTCATATTCCGAGCCAGTAATGGCCTCCTGGTAAGTCACAGGCTCATCTTGATCCATGAGTAATACATCAACTTGTTGAGTCATGAGAAATCCATATCTATCAGGTTGGTGACGTATCCTGTTAGACCTGCGCTGGTCTTGTGACACTTGAATTTCTCCAAGGTCTATATTCCTCCCACTGGTTCCTTTGGAGATAAACTCCTTTTCTAGGAATACACCAGTTCGCGCGACAAACACTTTGCCTTCGGAAGGATTGTAGAAATAGTATCGTTTGGTTTCCTTAGGATATCCCACAAAGAAGCACTTATTAGATTTGGGATCAAGATTGGTAGAAACCTGACGTTTTACATATGATTCACAACCCCAAATCTTCATAAAAGACATACTGGGTCTTTTACCAGTCTATATCTCATATGGTGTATTTTCTACCGTCTTGGATGGAACACGGTTAAGTGTGAAAGCTGCTGTTAATAGAGCATTTCCCCAGAAGGAATTTGGAAGATCTGCATGACTCATCATAGACCGAACCATGTCCAACAAGGTTCGGTTTCTCCTCTCAAAAACACCATTCCATTGTGGTGTTCCCGATGGAGCCGATGGAGTGAGTTGAGATAAAATCCCTCACTCTCTCAGATGATCATCAAACTCTAGGCTCAAATATTCACCACCTCGATTTGATCAAAGGATTTTAATACTCTTATCTAGTTGGTTTTCTACTTCACTTTTGAATTCCTTGAATTTTTCAAAAGATTCTGATTTGTGTTTCATAAGATACACAAATCCGTATCTACCGAAATCATCAACAAATGTAATGACGTACTGAAAACCTCCTCTAGCAGTTGTGTTCAGTGATCCGCATACATCACTATGTATGAGGCCTAAAAGATCACCAGCCCTTTCACCTTTTCCTGTGGATGGGGCTTTGGTCATCTTTCCCAACAAACAAGACTCACATGTCTCATATGGTTCATAATAACATGAGTCCAAAAATCCATCTTTATGGAGTTTAGAAATGTGTTTCTCATTTATATGGCCCAAACGACAATGTTAAAGATAAGTTGGATTCACCTCATTTGGTTTGAACCTCTTAGTATCAATGTTATAGATGAGCATCTCAAGATCAAGGACATAAAGCCCATTACTCAAATGTGCACTAGCATAAAAAATATTATCCAAATAAATAGAACAACATTTGTTCTTTATTATAAAATTAAAACCACTCTTGTCCAAACAAGAAACGGAAATGATATTCCTGCTAATTGCAGGCACAAAATAACAATTCTCTAACTCAATAATAAGCCCAGTAGGCAAAGTTAATATATAAGTTCCAACAGCTAAAGTAGCAACTTTTGCTCCATTGCCAACTCGTAGATCGACCTCGCCTTTCGTCAATGGTCTACTCCTTTTTAGATCCTGCACATTTATACAAATGTGAGAACCACATCCAGTATCTAATACCCATGATGCAGAATTAGATAAATTGACTTCTATAACAAAAATACCTGAGTTGGAAGTCCCACTTCCATTCTTCTTGCACTCTTCTAGTTATTTTGGGCAATTCCTCTTCCAGTGCCCGGTCTTACCACAGTGGAAGCACGTACCCTCCTTAGCCACTCCGCCAACAGGCTTCAAGCAAGAAGTGCTGGGTTCAAACTTGTTGTTGTCCTTGCCCTTGCCCTTCTGCTTGTTCATAGGCCTCTTGGGCTGCTTGGGCTGCTTCTTGCCCTTTCCAGGATGGACCATCAAAATGGCCTTCCCTTTTCCCTTATTGATGTTGGTTTCAGCAGTTCTCAACATGCCCAACAACTCTGGCAGTGATTTGTCAAGATCATTCATATTGAAGTTCATGACAAATTGATTGTAACTCTCGGGCAACGATTGCAGGATCAAGTCAGTGGCCAACACTTGGCGTCACTCAGCCTCTCAAGATTCTCAATGTACCCAATCATATGAAGCACATGAGGACCCACGGGGCTTCCTTCTGCCAGCTTGCTTTGGAAAATGGCTCTGGAAACTTCGTACCGCTCATGCCTTGCTTGCTCTTGGTAGAGCATCTTGATGTGTTCGATCATATCAAACGCCTCCATATTCTCATGTTGCTTCTGAAGCTCAGAGTTCATAGTAGCAAGCATAAGACAGCCGACATCCAAGGAATCATCCTGATGCTTCTTATAAGCATCCTTGTCAGCCTTGGGTGCACTTGCAGCTGGTGGCACCTATAGCATAGCCCCTTCAAGAACATACAGCTTTTTCTCTTGCTTGAGGACAATCCTAAAGTTTCTGTACCAGTCCAGAAAGTTTGTTCCGGATAGTTTGTCCTTCTCAAGGACAGATCGCAATGATAAGTTACTTGATGTGTTTGATGCCATGGTAATCTACATAAAGAAATATGCAAAATATAAGTATCATGCCATAAATATATTTAATTAAGTCTTTAATTAAATACGCTTCCCACTATTTTACTCAAACCAATGACTCTCAACATTGATTCGAAATATCCCGTTGGAAGATTTTCTAGTGGGCCAAGATCTATATTTCACCTAGCTTCAAGTCAGCTTTGATCGGTCGCTTAAAGTTTAGTTATTTAGGTAGGAAACACTTTCCAATTGCATCTCATGCAACTCTTGGATAGTTAGGTGAATAGATAGCAATTAGATATTACAATTGTCCTATCGCGTCTTACTAGTATAGAAAAATGCACTCCGCTTTGGTGGACTAACACTCATTCGATATTAGTCTTGACGAGTGCTATGCATTGGAAGGCTTTTTAAACTTAATTTTTCCTTTTAAGGGATTTTTTTGTTCAAGTGATCTCATCATTAGTTAAATTCTTTAACATGTCATACATAAATACATACATACATACATACATGCATCTCGTACATATATCAAAAGCAAATAAATGTGATATGATTATGGCCTCTAACACATCGATTCTCCCAAGCCAATAAGAGAATCTTTACTAAATCCTAGGAGCGTCCAAGTTTCTCCAAGTATGATCTCCCACCAAGTCCTTTTATGACGTCGCCTTCTTGTCTCCATCGTTATATTACAAATAAACTAGAAACCTCATTTTACATACGAGGGGAGTGAGGTGAGAAGAGAAGGTACAAATGGAATATAAGAGAAAGACACGACATGTAGGCCGTATTTCAAAATATAAACCAAAAGATAAAAGGACTAAGGCCATAACATATATAATAAATCACATTTATTATAATTGATGTTGTTATTAATTGGGGATACAAAAGATTTCAAAAAATTAATTTTGAATCATAACAGACACAATAATAAAACACACTTGTTGAGTAAATATTCAATTTGGTCCCTGAAATTATCGAAATTCCAAATTAGTCCCATGTAAAACAGTAATCAACTTAGTCCCTCCGTTGAAAATCGTATGGACTAAGTTGATTTTCACTTAGCAGTGTCAGGGATTTAATTGATATTAAGTGAGTAAAATGAGGGACCAAATTGATACAAACTTATCATTCAGAGACGCTTTTGGAATTCCTATAATTTCAAGGACCAAGTCGATACTACTTCACAATTTCAAGGACCAAATTGGGTATTTACTCCACACTTATTACTATTAATGCTATTATTAATTAAGAGATATAAAATATCCAAAACAAATTTGAATTTTGAAATCATAATAAAACACATATTAATAATACACTTAATTACTATTAATGTTGTAACCAACGGAGGTTGGCACAAGTGGTGGTAGACTTGTGTCCCTTAACCAAGTAGTTAGGGTTCGAATCCCAACTCTTGCGTATGGAGCAAATTTCTGCTGGGAGGGGGTTTCTCGCCTTCAGGTGCCATTCATTCTCCCGCAGGAGATTAGTCCCACTTCTGGTGGGGATACTCCTGGTCAAGGACCAAAAAAAAATATTAATGTTGTAATAAAATAGCTGATACAAAATATCAAAATATTTGAATTTTTAATAATTTGATACCACTGTTGAGAATTTGCGCATCAAACATACACAGCAGAATAATTCCCACCAAGAATCCTTGAATGGTCATGATTCATGTTTAAAAATTTACCTCTCATAGCGCAGACCTTTGATTTGAGTCGCTGCAAATCACGAGCAATGCACGAACCAACAATGCCTCTACGTAGTCCTCATTGTTGGAACCAAAGTAATTTAGATTAAATAATCTCTAAGTTTTGATGTTAACAAAAAGGATTAAATTTGTATAGCAAAGTGTTAGAAGTAATCTAACAAGTGCCTTTACCTTTTAAGGATCCTTGATTTCATTTAAGTTAAAGTGTTAAGTCTATTTACTTTGCAATCCGCGTCCATATATTATTTTATTCTTTAAAATGAAAGATTCCCTGAGTGGACGAGTCCACTCTACCACTGGAAGGATTTCCTTCAACTCAAGTGCCACAGCAGTGACGAGCGCTTGAATGATTTAAAGTAGACGGAGAAATCATTTTAAGTAGACGCGAGTTACTCTCCGAGAATAACATTAATTTATTAGTGCCACGTCACAGGACAGAAATTTTGAGTAACTCAAGTTCTGGCAAGACCGCTGTTTTAAGTAGACGCAGAATTGTTGCCACATCAATGGACGGAGCCTTAAAACTTTTGTTACTTACCTTGCCTTTACATTTGTTTGATGGACGAAGAATTTGAGCATGTATATCTTATTTAAATCAATCTGAACGAAAGTGAATTTATTTCATATGATTGATATTTATTTCAAATATATATTGGTCCTTCTCATTTGCTATTAACGGTTTTATTGTCTTGTTTCTATGAGAGAGACATAGTACAAATAAGGAATTGCAAAAAGCAAAATAATACAATGCAAAACGTTTGTACCCTGTCACCTTTTATGCTGGAATAGCTGGAATTTGTACAAGGAAGGCAAGACAGTCTTTCAAGTTGCATTTGCTCAGAAGTGTGCCATTTCATGCAAGAATATTATCATATAGTACAAATGCCACGAGCAAGCTGAGTCACAATGGATATTACATGGTTGATTCTATCCCTAAACGGAAAATTCAAATACAACTGTTGATGATTTTGAAGAGAAGATGAAGGACTCTATAAATAGAAGACTAAGGCTTTTGAAGAAAGAACTTTTGCGCATACACAGAAATCTCAAGAAATCTCTTGCGAGCAAACATTCTTTTATTCTTTCAGAAAGCAAAAGTCTGTAATATCTTAGTTTGGATATTGCTATAATATTCATCTGATCTTAAACTTTCATATTCTCACACATAGTGAGTTAGAAGATCAAAGAAACCGAAAACTCTTTGTTAGAGGTAGAGCCTGAAGAGGTTTGGTAAGAAAGGAATACTTGTGAGCCTGGAAAGGTGTTGAATACTTGCTGTAATCTATTTGGAGAATAGTGGAGAAAACCTTCAAGTAGAAGGGACTGGACGTAGCTCTTGGTTGGAAGAGAGTGAACCAGGATAAAACATCTTGCGTGAATCTTCTAATCCCTTATCTCTTTAGTTTTACGTGTTTATACTAACTGTGTGGATTTGAACTTGAATTTGTTATTCTTTCAAAAGGTTGTTTTTCTATGTGCTTTATTCTGCCTCTTTATCTTTGTGTGAGAAAACTATTCTTGAAAAGGTTGTTTTCGAAAAATATTAACAAACACAATTCAACCCCCTTCTTGTGTTTGCCTGTGTCAACTTCAGTTGGTATCAGAGCTCAGCCTCGAAAGGGTTGAGCATCTAACAAGTGCAGAGGAAGTACGATCCTACAACCATGGATGCAGAAGGACAAGCTATCAACAGACCTCCACTCTTTGATGGAACTGACTATGATTATTGGAAGAAGAGAATGATGGCCTTCCCGGATGCGCAGAACTTAGACATCTGGGAACTGATTGAGAATGGCTATTCTGAGCCAAGAAGTGAAGATGGAGTAGTCTTGGCTAGAGCGGATTGGAGTGCAGATCAAAAGGCTAAACATCAACTAAATCTCATGGCCAAACATTACTTGATGTGTGCCATTACCAGATCAGAACAGGATAAGGTTCACAGCTGCAACACAGCAAAGGAAATCGGGGATACACTGGCTCTTGCTCATGAAGGCTTATCACAAGTGAAGGAGTCAAAGATAAGCATGCTAGTTCACGAGTATGAACTCTTCAAGATGACTGATCATGAGAGTATAGATCAGATGTTTAGAAGATTTCAAACAATAACAAACAGTCTCAGATCTCTGGGAAAAATATATGAGAATAAAGATCATATCAGAAAGATTCTGAGAAGTCTCTCCAAGCAGTGGAGACCAAAGGTCACTGCCATTCAAGAAGCTAAGAATCTGAACACCCTCTCACTGGAAGAGCTTCTAGGGTCATTGAAAGTTCATGAGCTTGAACTAAATGAAGAAGACAATTCCAGAAAGGGAAAATCCATTGCTTTAAAGGCAAAGAAAGCAAGCTCCTCAAAAGTCCTAAAAGCTGCTGAGTCCTCATATGATGCTGAACCTTCAGACAGTGATGAAGGATCAGATGAAGATGAATTATCTTTCATCTCCAAAAAGATACAACAGGTCCACCTCTATGCTTTGAATGCAAAAAGCCAGGTCATTTCAAAGCTGACTGTCCTGACCTAAAAGAGAAGAAGAAGTTCTTCAAGAAAAAGAAGGGCTTAATGGCTACATGGGAGGACTTGGACTTATCCTCATCAGATGAGGAAGAGGAAGCAGAGGAAGAGGCAAACATTTGCCTCATGGCTGACACATCATCAGAAAATGAGTACACTGATGATGATGAGGTAACAGATTCTGAACCTTCTACTCTCAAAAATGCCTTTGATGAATTACTGCATGACTCATCCATATTATCTCATGAATACAAAAGTCTTAAAAAGAAGTTTGCAAAATTAACAAAAGAATATGATAGAGTCTGCATTGAAAAACAAAGCTTAGTCCAAGAAAATGATAAGCTAAAATCAGAGAATGTCAGTTTAACTGACAAATCTAAATGTGAGCCTGACAATTCTTGTGAAGTTGCAAAACTGAAACAAGATGTAACATACTTGACAGACACTCTGTCAAAATTTGTAGGAGGCTTAGATAAGCTTAGTCTTATCCTAAGGTATTCTAGGTCACCATTTGATAAATCTGGCCTTGGTTATGATAATAAGAAGCATGAGGCATCTTACATTAAGTCAAAACCACCTATGCAGCAAAGAGGTTCAAAAGCTCCAGCTAGGTATGCTAAAGCTAAATCAGGCCCGTCCAACACCTTTTGTAAAGTGTGTGGAAAAAGTGGGCATTCTACATCTAGATGCATACATAACAGAAATACTAAATATTCTCGTCTAAAGAATACTAACATGAAAGGACCCAAGTCTGTTTGGGTACCTAAGGACAAGATAATACCTGTTGCAGATTTGCTTAACAACAGGAAAGAAACAAACATCCTGGTACTTGGACAGTGGATGCTCACGTCACATGACTGGAGAAAAGTATATGTTCCAAGACCTTAGAGATAAGGATGGTGGCTGGGTGACATTTGGAGGAAACCAGAAATGAAAGATTACTGGTATAGGTAAAATTGGTAAACATCCTTTTTCCCTCCATTGATAATGTTCTTTTAGTGAATGGTTTAAAACATAATCTACTGAGCATAAGTCAATTATGTGACAGTGGATATGATGTCTCTTTTAATAAGAACATGTGTTATGTCAAGAAGAATGATGGATCAATCTTATTCATTGCTAAGAGGCAAAACAATTTGTACAAAATTGACTTGGAGGACCTCTCAAATCAGAGTGTCTCATGTCTAGTGTCCATTGAAGATGAGCAATGGATTTGGCATAAAAGGCTAGGTCATGCAAGCTTGAGATTAATCTCAAAGCTAAATAAGCATAACCTCGTGAGAGGATTACCAAACCTTAAGTTCAAATCTGATGCTCTCTGTGATGCATGTCAGAAAGGAAAACAAGTCAAAGGTTCTTTTGAATCTAAGAATATTGTTAGTACCAAGAGACCACTAGAACTTCTACACCTTGATCTTTTTGGTCCAACAAGGACTGCTTCTATCAGTGGTAAGAAATATGGTGTAGTCATTGTAGATGATTATACTAGATGGACATGGGTTATGTTCCTTGCTCACAAGGATGAGTCCTTCAAAGTCTTCTTTGTATTCTGCAAACGTGTACAGAATGAAAAGGGCATGTGTATAGCTTCAATTAGAAGTCATCATGGGGGAGAATTTGTCAATGAGCTATTCAATGAGTTTTGTGAAGAAAGTGGTATTCAACACAACTTCTCAATACCAAGAACACCACAGCAAAATGGTGTGGTAGAGAGAAAGAACAGATCTCTTCAAGAGATGGCTAGGACTATGCTCAATGACAATTCTGTCCCTAAGCACTTCTAGGCTGAAGCTGTGAACACTGCCTGCTACATTCAGAACAGGATATACATTAGACCTACTCTGAATAAGACTCCCTATGAATTGTGGAAAGGTAGAAAACCCAACATATCTTATTTTCATCCTATTGGATGTAAATGTTATATTTTGAATACAAAAGATCAACTTGGAAAATTTGATGCTAAGGTAGATAATGGAATTCTACTAGGATTTTCAGAAACCTCAAAAGTTTTAGAGTGTATAACATAATAACTTTAATAGTAGAAGAATCTATACATGTTAGATTTGATGACAAACAGCCTGATAAGAAATTAAATATCTCAGGAGAGACAATAGAAGTTAAAGCTGATGATCAAGTTGAAGACACTTCTCATCAACCAGAAACATCCACCTCTCAACAAGACAATGTTCAGAGAACTTGACATTTCAAGAATTATCATCCACCGGATCAAATCATTGGAAATCCAAGTGATAAGCTAAGAACCAGATCAACCTTCAGAGAACAAGAAGATTATGCATTAGTCTCTGAATTGGAACCAAAGACAGTGGACGAGGCTCTGCTGGACAATGGTTGGATCTTAGCAATGCAAGAAGAGCTAAACCAGTTTGAAAGGAGTGATGTCTGGACTCTGGTAACCCTACCTAAAGATAAATCTGTTATAGGAACAAAATGGGTTTACAGAAACAAGCTTGATGAAAATGGTAAGGTTATAAGAAATAAAGCAAGATTAGTTGCACAAGGTTACTCTCAATAAGAAGGTATAGATTATACTGAAACCTTTGCACTTGTTGCTAGATTAGAAGCAATCAGAATTTTACTTTCATTTGCTGCACATCATAATATTATGCTTTTTCAAATGGATGTAAAAAGTGCTTTTCTAAATGGTTTTATCAATGAAGAAGTTTACGTTATGCAACCTCCGGGTTTTGAGAGTGAAACACAACCTGAACATGTATACAAGCTTAAGAAAGCTTTATACGGCCTAAAACAAGCCCCAAGAGCTTAGTATGATAGGCTAAGTTCTTTTCGGATGGATAATGGCTTTAACAGAGGAAAGGTTGATACAACCTTGTTTAGAAAGTCAATTAAATCCAACTTCATAGTAGTACAGATTTATGTAGATGATATTATATTTGGTGCTACTAATGAATCTTTGTGTACAGAATTATCAAAGTTAATGCAGAAAGAGTTTGAAATGAGCATGATGGGAGAACTCAAATTCTTCCTTGGACTTCAAGTCAAACAATCTATGGACGAGGTGTACATCCATCAAACTAAGTATACAAAGGAATTACTCAAAAAGTTTAAGATGGATGACTGCAAACCTATGAACACACCTATGCATCCCACCTCCATACTGAACAAAGATGATAAAGAGAAAAAGGTAGATCAGAAGGTATACAGAGGTATGATTGGATCTCTCTTATATCTAACTGCTTCTAGGCCTGATATAATGTTCAGTGTTTGCTTATGTGCTCGATTTCAATCTGATCCTAGAGAGTCTCATTTATCAGCTGTTAAAAGAATTTTTAGATATTTAAAAGGTACTACTAATCTTGGTCTGTGCTTTAAGAAAGATGAAGATTACAGATTAGTTGACTTTTGTGATGCTGATTATGCTGGAGATAGAATTGAAAGAAAAAGCACCAGGGGAGGATGTCACTTCATTGGAGCTAACCTAGTATCACGGTCAAGCAAAAGGCAGAGTACCATTGCTCTATCAACTGCTGAAGCAGAATACATCTCAGCTGCAAGTTGCTACTCACAACTTCTTTGGATCAAACACCAATTGGAGGACTACAATGTGTTTGTAAGTAGTATTCCACTTATGTGTGATAATACTGCTGCAATCAATTTATCTAAGAATCCAATACTGCATTCTAGAGCTAAACATATAGAAATCAAACATTATTTTATTAGAGACTATGTGCAAAAAGGTGTTTTTGATATTCAATTTGTAGATACTGACCATCAATAGGCAGATATCTTTACTAAACCTCTTGCTGATGACAGATTTATTTTTATTAGAAAACATCTTAACATGTTGTATGTGGTTTGATTTAGTATATGTGTTGAATGCATGTTTTTGCTGCACATCCATTAGTTTTTGCATCCAGATCACGTGTAGTCTACGCGTCCACTACTATTGGTGTGCCGGGTCCACAACATATGTCGTTACGCGTCCACCCTCAATCATGTGTGGACTCGTCTATGCTTAAATTTTTTTTTTTAATTGCATTAATTTGTCTCTGGACATATTTATTTTAAAACGTTTGGTTTTAATCATTTCCTTGCTGAGTCAGCTACTTCTATCAATCCCATGATAACTTTTTACGGTCTCAATATACCAACGCCGTTTTTCTCTAAAGACATGTCTTGTCAACTACTTCTTTTTGAATTTTCCTTGAAAACTATTGGTATTCGGAACTCTTTAAAAGAAACCTCTTTCCCTCTGAAAAACCTTTCACTACTCTTCATCTCTGATAACCACTCTCTGAAAGTTTTCGAACTCTCTGTTTCTCCAAACCATAACTCACTTACTCAACAATGGTTTCATCCTCTACTCCCGAGCCTGCTTATGCAACCGACATCATGACCATTGTTGTGGAACATCATTTTGACTTTGAAATTCTGAGTGAATACAACCTGGATGTAAGTAGGTTTATCAACGCTGCTGGTTGGGATGGATTATTTTTGGAAAAGGTCTCAATATATCCCGACTTGATAAGGGAATTCTGGAGAAGACCAAAGATTTCTAAAATAGAGGTAGTAGGGTTTGTTCAAGGGAAGAAGATAACTGTTTCTGAGAAAACCATTTCTGACACCATCGTTTGTGCTCAAGAGGGTTTGGTCTTCACTGAAAAATGGGAAGAAGACCTAGGCGGTACAAAGACCATCATCGTTACACTGATGAGGCAAGATATCGTGAGAACTCACTCATGGAAATCATCTGAAATGAAGGACCATATCAGGATTCTTCACCAAATCCTAAACAAGGTTGTGCTTCATAAGGCAGGGTCTAAGGACAACTTATCTGCCCTCCATAAATTTTGCCTTTGCAACATGGTCTTTGAGACAAAGATAAATTTGCCATAGATCCTGTTTCATCCCTTCAAGGATGCCATTACCAACAAGGAAACCGCCTCTCACATCACCTTCTCTCATCTTCTGTCAAAAATATTCAAGCAGCAAGGCTTGTATGATGATATATGTGCAAAGCCTCAAGAAGAACAAGAAAAAATCCTTCCTTCGAAGGGAATGCAAGCTGCTATTTTTGGAAGAAGCAACCTCAGTGGCATGCATCTTGACACTTACAAGCAAGTTAAGATGGCCAAGCATGAGGAGAAGATGAAGATAAAAGAAGAATATGTTGAGGCCAACAATGCTGCTACCCTTGGTCCAGAGAGGAACCAAGAGGAAGACAATGGTTGTCAGGGAAGCCTACTCCTAAAAGGCCTACCAGAGGCATTGAAATTAATGAGCCTAGGGCTGAGGCTCCTCAACCTGTTCCTCAACCTGCTCCCAAGAGATCAAGGAAGCTGGTGTTGCCTCAAGATCAGGATGATGAAGATGATAATGTTCCTCTGGGAACAGCCTTGAAGAGGAAAGCAGCTGCTGCTGCTGTGCCTACCAAGAGGAGGTAACCTGCAAGGAAAGCTAGAACCTTTGCAGCCTCTGAGGTAAACCCTTCTGCTGAAGTTTATGTAAATAGAGCAGAAGATGTTCATAATGTAAATACTCCTGAAGTAGGATTTTTTGATGATGTGTATAGACCTACTTTACCCACACCACAACCTTCACCACAAAAAGACCAACCTGACCAAACCACAACCCCATCCTCACCACAAATCAGCCCAAATCAATTAACCATACCACAGCTTTCACCACTCAAAACCATCTTTCCACCCATAATTCCTGATTCTGACCATTGGTTTCATCAAAAAGATGATGGAATTTGCCAAGGTGCCCCCTTTCCTAAACCCCTAAGAAAACTCTTTCCACCCCTTATACCCTCATCCACTCTCTTTGCTAATCAATCTGAGAATTGGACTCAGGTCAAGAGAGATTGGAGAGTTCTGTTTCATACACATAAACCTGACCCTGAGATTGACCCTGAAATTCCTCTCACCAGGTATCCCCATCCTGAATATGAATATGAATCATATGAGGATTACCCCTGGGCCACAAAATATCCAAACACCCAACCTCCCAAAGGACCCTTCCCTTCTGAGATGAACAACCAACATGGCCCTCTCCTCACCCACCTACCCCTCAAACGATTCCCACAAAGAAAAATTTACCCCAACCTCACAAAAACCCCACCTCTGATTCCTCACACTGATGGAGTAGAAAGGCACATCATTCCTGTATGGGAAACTGATTTTAAAAGGAACAGACTGCCTACTTTACCTGAGAAGAGAGCAAGATCATCTGAACACAATCCAATTATATTGGATGGCAACACAAAATGGCTGAAATTCGAGCATCCCAGCATCTATGGAAGAGCTTCCGACCCCTTCACAGATCAGTTGTTCTATAATATACTGAAGTGGGAGTTCAGCTACTTCCAAGTTGAAAGAGCTGCACGTTGTGTTCCTATCACATGGCTAAGGCATAATAAGGAAACACGTGTAGGCATTGCTCCCTACCCTATCTATCCAAGGCTTGGCATGATAGACCTCAATAAGGACAAAGATAGGAGGTGCAGAAGAAATAAGGGAGTCATGCCTGAAGCTCATTCTGCCATGCTTGATTTGTCTAAGGAAACCTTTGATCACTCCAAGCTCGACTATTATCTGTATATGGAGGATGTGAAGAATATTGGAGAGATGATAGCTGCTGACTTCTGGAAGTCACACATCATCCACTGCATCAGGGAAGCTTCATCTTCTGGTCTTTCTCAGGAAGTGAAGAAAGAAATTCCCAAGTTCAGATGAAAGTGTGGACTCTCCAAGCTAAGGCACATGATCTACAAGAATCTATGGACACTTCCTATTACCAGCAGGGATGTAGAGGAAATTACTCTTATCCAGTGGGCAAAGGATGTCCCTAAGAAATCTGAAAAAGCTGCTACTGCCTCTCCAGCAACCTCATCCTCTGAATCTCTAGCTGAGGAGTTGATTGTAGAAGGCCCAGAACTTAATGCAGAACTGTCTTCTCAACCTGCTTCAGTTGAACCTCCATCTGCACAAGCTGAGCAGTCTGCTGAGGTTGGTATCTCTAAGCAAGGTGCTGAGTCTGCTAAGACTTCTTCTCAACCATTAGCTCTTGCTATGGTTAATCCACCAGTCCAAGCTCAAGACACTGTCTCTGACACTGCTGAGAGCTCAAGACAACTTTCCTTGCCACCCAACCTTGAAGACATCATTGGAAGAATTGTTGATGATAAGGTTGGCAAGATAGTTGAAGAAAAGACTGAACAGATGGCTCAACAAATTGAAGAAAGGGTGCAGAAGCAAGTTCAAGATACTCTGGCCCCTATAAATGCCTTGGTGATTCAGATGATGGCTCTGGTCATGGACTTCTAAAAGAACCAAAACCCTAATCCAAACCAACCCCCTCAACCTCCTCCTTCTACCTAAACCTTTTTCCTTCTCTGTTTTATTCTTTCTTTGTTATTTTTTGCTGACAGTGATGGTCCACTCCCTTTACCTTTTTGTCTGATGACAAAAAAGGGGGAGAAAGGAAAGATTAAATTTGTTTATACTGATTGTTTACACAGAGCAATTCCTTCTGAAAAAGTACATATTTGTCTGCATATGCATAAGTTTATTCTGTCAAATATTCATCTTGTTGATTCTATGTTTTGACTTTATTTTTATGCCTATTTTGGTCTAAAGTCAATTATGCTTTGATACTTCTTTGAACTGCTTAGTCTCAAATGTTTAATAAGCTGCTATCTTGTTCTGATAACTTATAAGTATCTTGCAAATAAGACTTAGCTTCATATGCTTTAACTGCTTTGTTCTGATGAATGCTATGGCTTAGGGGGAGCCTTGTAAGCTTTCTTAGACTTTGCAAAATAAATTTAATTAGTTTTTGTCATCATAAAAAAGGGGGAGATTGTTGGAACCAAAGTAATTTGGATTAAATAATCTCTAAGTTTTGATGTTAACAAAAAGGATTAAATTTGTATAGCAAAGTGTTAGAAGTAATCTAACAAGTGCCTTTACCTTTTAAGGATCCTTGATTTCATTTAAGTTATAGTGTTAAGTCTATTTACTTTGCAATCCGCGTCCATATATTATTTTATTCTTTAAAATGAAAGATTCCCTGAGTGGACGAGTCCACTCTACCACTGGAAGGATTTCCTTCAACTCAAGTGCCACATCAGTGGACGAGCGCTTCAATGATTTAAAGTAGACGGAGAAATCCTTTTAAGTAGACGCGAGTTACTCTCCGAGAATAACATTAATTTATTAGTGCCACGTCACTGGACGAAAATTTTGAGTAACTCAAGTTCTGGCAAGACCGCTGTTTTAAGTAGACACAGAATTGTTGCCACGTCAGTGGACGGAGCCTTAAAACTTTTCTTACTTACCTTGCCTTTACATTTGTTTGATGGACGAAGAATTTGAGCATGTATATCTTATTTAAATCAATCTGAACCAAAGTGAATTTATTTCATATGATTGATATTTATTTCAAATATATATTAGTCCTTCTCATTTGCTATTAATGGTTTTATTGTCTTGTTTCTATGAGAGAGACATAGTACAAATAAGGAATTTCAAAAAGCAAAATAGTACAATGCAAAACGTTGTGTACCCTGTCACCTTTTACGCTGGAATAGCTGGAATTTGTACAAGGAAGGCAAGACAGTTTTTCAAGTTGCATTTGCTCAGAAGTGTGCCATTTCATTCAAGAATATTATCATATAGTACAAAGGCCACCAGCAAGCTGAGTCACAACGGATATTACATGGTTGATTCTATCCCTAAACGGAAAATTCAAATACAACCGTTGATGATTTTGAAGAGAAGATCATGGACTCTATAAATAGAAGACTAAGGCTTTTGAAGAAAGAACTTTTGCACATACACAGAAATCTCAAGAAATCTCTTGCGTGCAAACATTCTTTTATTCATTCAGAAAACAAAAGTCTGTAATATCTTAGTTTGAATATTGCTATAATATTCATCTGGTCTTAAACTTTCATATTCTCATACATAGTGAGTTAGAAGATCAAAGAAACCAACAACTCTTTGTTAGAGGTAGAGCCTGAAGAGGCTTGGTAAGAAAGGAATACTTGTGAGCCTGGAGAGGTGTTGAATACTTGCTGTAATCTATTTGGAGAATAGTGGAGAAAACCTTCAAGTAGAAGGGACTGGACGTAGCTCTTGGTTGGAAGAGAGTGAACCAGGATAAAACATCTTGCGTGAATCTTCTAATCCCTTAACTCTTTAGTTTTACGTGTTTATACTAACTGTGGGGATTTTAACTTGAATTTGTTATTCTTTCAAAAGGTTGTTTTTCTGTGTGCTTTATTCTGCCTCTTTATCTTTGTGTGAGAAAACTATTCTTGAAAAGGTTGTTTTCGAAAAATATTAACAAACACAATTCAACCCCCTCTTCTTGTGTTTGCTTGTGTCAACTTCACTCATGAGCAGATAAAAATGTCTCACGTGTTCGTCCTTGGAGTGTGCCTCCAAGCACTGCTAGGTGCGAGAAGGGAAGCTGCGGTGTTTTCCTTTTCCACGCAAACCGAGTGCACAGTCCGACCAAAGAGAGTGTGTTGCGGCTCAGCACTCTAACACAACAATATATAATAGGCGCCCCACTTAGGTGAAAAGGGTTTAACCTAGCCCTCTTGGGCTCATCTATCATGATCCCATCCCAATAGAAATTTGGGTCTAACCCAATTTCTTTTAGGGGTGTTGCTTTTTACACCACAAATTTGTTTAATACACCACAATTTTTTTAATATTCCCAAAACACCCCATTGTCTCCTTTCCGGTATAAATGTTTAGGGTGTAGTTACCTGAAATATATTTCAGGTATTATAGAATTATAATACCGGAATTATAGTTCCGGTATGTTACCGACATTAAAATACCGGAAGTACACTTCCGGTATGTTATCGAAATTTTGAATTATAATACCAGAATTATAGTTCCGATATGTAACCGAAATTCGTAAAAATCACAATACCGAAGGTATACTTCCGGTATGTTCAAGAAATTCTGAAAAATTACAATACTGAAAGTATACTTCCGGTATATATCCCTAGTCTCTCAACCACTCTGGAAACTAGGTAGGGACCATATCGGTGCAAATTTATTAATGAACCATAGCAGAAGTGGATGCTTCATATCAAAAATCAAAATTGCATTAATTAATCTGGTTCAGTGCTTAGAACCCAAATCCATGCTTTATGCTCCAATACAATTCCTCAACCCAGTTAAGGGTTTTAAAACTATAAAATATGTGTCTAAGTAGACACCACCATATTTGTATAGAACTACACGCCTTATAAGGTTAGATAGGTTCTGAAACAAAGAAATCTCACTAGGGTCCTTCTTCCATTTCCTTAACAAATGAAACCAACCTTTAGCTAGAGTCCCTTTGAACAGAAATGGCAAATTTGTGGTCAGTGCCTTAACTTTGAACCCATAATCAAGAAATGATTTTGGAATCCTGTGTCAATGAATGGAATCCAAAGTTATTTTTAATTTGCAATGATCGATTATATGCAGTTTTACTACGTAGAGGATGGGTACACAACTCATGCGTGGGAGGATTAAAAATTTGCCAGTAGATAATGGCTCCCTTAGTGAGGTTTCATCCTCTGAAAGTTGCAACTCATAATTTCGGTAACATATAAGAAGTAATTTTTTTTCCAGAATTTCGATAACATGGTCTCTAATGCTAAACTTTCTAAAGAAGGCTCTAACTATGTTGAGGATCCATCACTTTATAGGTCCATTGTCGGGGCCTTGCAGTATGCAACAATAACATGGCCTGAGATATCCTATTTGGTTAAAAAAAGTGTGTCAATTCCTTTCACAACCCCTAGGGGAGCATTGGAAAGCTGTTAAAAGGATATTACGGTATCTTAAGGGTACTATTGGACATGGACTTCTGCTCCAGCCTGCTGTACCAACCCCTCTCACTTACCGGGTTTTGTGATGCTGATTGGGCATCCGATCCGGATGATCGAAGGTCTACTTCCGGAGCATGTGTTTTTCTTGGACCAAATCTCATCTCTTGGTGGTCCAAGAAGCAAACACTTGTAGCATGGTCGAGTGCCGAAACCGAATATCGAAGACTTGCAAATCTGTCAGCTGAGTTGCTTTGGGTACAGTCCTTGCTTACTGAGTTGAAGACCCCATTCCAGACACCAAAAATTCAGTGTGATAACCTGAGCACCGTGTCCCTTACACACAATCTAGTGCTGCATTCACGTACTAAGCACATGGAGCTGGACATATTCTTTGTCCGGGAGAAGGTTCTTAACAAAAGTCTTATAGTTTTGCATGTTCCAGCCCAAGATCAGTGGGCCGATGTGCTCACTAAGCCACTTTCAGCTACATGGTTCTGCATCCTAAGGGACAGGTTGTGGGTCTTTGACAAGTCTGTGCTAAGTCAGCCACCCCAGACTTGTAAGGGGGAATATCAGAGATAGATATAGAGCACATGTGCAATATATTGATTAGGACTGTATTCTGTTAGTAATTAGTTAAGAGGCGGTTACTCTGTTAGAACCACACTCCACCTATTGCAATAGTATAAAAACAATTGCTGTATTGAACTCAATTCAAGAAATGAAATTTAGATTCTCAGTTTTCATTTCCTTCTACTTTCTCTCAATTCTCACTTTGTAATACCACCTGGCATTAGATTGCAAGGGACATTTCATAAAACGTAACTTAGAGACAACCTGGGGAAGATAGTGCTTCGCGTGTGGTGTTGGGAATAGAAACAAAGGGAAAATTTGAAAAAAAAAAAGGTGTCATATGGAGACAGTCATAACTAAGAAAGGCATAAAGAGGATAAGGATTATGGGTAGATTGTGTACCTTCCCAAAGGGTGATGGGAGGACTATCCCATATCGAATCCAAATCAGGAGAAGCAATTGGTGAAGGTCATGAGTCAATAGGGATAGAGGAAGGTATGCAATTAGCTTAATAACAGGCTATAAGGGATAGAGGAAGGTATGCAATTAGTTCAACCACTCCATTTTGTTGTGGAGTCTGAAGGCAAGTTGTTTGGTGGAGGATACCCTGTTATGACAAGAATTCTTGAAATTAATGAGACAAATACTCACATGCATTACTAAGTAAGACCAGAATAGTTTGTCCAAATTGAGTTTTTGTTTCAGTACAAAAGTTTCGAAAAATGTTAAACAATGTAGAACGGTTTTCTCATTTAAAAGACCCGAGTATAATAAGAATAATCATCAATAAAAGTAACTAAATTTTGATATCCATGACTAAAATTTACACGATTTTGTCCCCAGATATCAAAATGGATAAGAGAATAGGGTGACTCGCATCTTTTATTGGTACTACTAGAAAAGGAAGTGCGAATATGTTTCTGTTTTTGACATGACTCACAATCTAAGGATTTTAAATTCGACAGATGTGGAACCATCTTTTTAAGTTTTTGAAAAGCTAGGGTGTGCAAATAATGATGGTATATTTTGAGAGCTTATGTGTAGTTTGAATTATTGGCAATTTTTGCGTTGGAGTAGTGGTTGTTGTTTTTTGTATACTACGTGATCACAATGATTATCTGATTATGTTTTCCCCCTTGTATATTCAACATATGGTTTCCAGACTGGTAAAAGCAGTTTTGTTGAGCATAGAACGTATCTTCACTTGTATCGAAGTTTCCATCTTCTTTGGATCTTCATGGCATTAATGTTTCAGGTTACTTTTTTGGTCTAGTTTTTTTTTGTTAAAACTTTTTTCATCCATACTTATTACTCTGAAATCTGAACTCTACTTGTGGACAATTAATTTTAACTTAATTATGTCCAACCCTTGTTCCATGCAGGCGTTGACAATAATTGCTTTCAAGGGGAATGGCTGTTTCAAGGCTAGTTATAACGTTTTTTTTGGGGTGGCTTGACTTCCATGTTTGTAACATATCTTTACCTGTGAGTTTTCAATTTTCCTGTAAATTTTTTGTTATTTAATAGTAAGTAGTGATCTCACTAGGCGAAAAAGGCAAGTAGAGTCGGCCATCTTGAAAACTGCATGCATCACTTTGATTAGGCCATTGAGGTGATGTGAATATTTAAAAAATTAACTAAAATTATTCCATTAACAAAAAATCATAACCAAAATCTAAAAAATGAAATAATCCAAATTGACAATGCTAGAAATATTATAATGTAAGCGAACAACCAACCAAATGCAATTCAAGTGGCCAAGTGAGACACACTGGCAAATATTTGAGAATAAAAGGAGATAAAGGGGGGAAATCAATAGCTTTAATCCCGAATAAATGAGACTATGGATAAGAGCATGGAATCCGATGGTAAAAGGATCTTAGGTCCTATTTTTTATGCATTTTTCTTGAATTGCTAGGTAATATTAAGTTCAGACTAAAGATATTGTTAGTATACTGAAATTCCCCTTTAGATTTGATGCCCCTTGGCTACGTAGCATTTAAGTGAGGGTGAATATGTAAGTTGACCGAAATGCATGATGTGGCTGCATCATCACAATGCTTCACCTCAGGCCATCTGCTGCGGTGAGGCTGTTTTCCATTGTCGTAGTGCCTAGACAATTGCATCAGCCACTTTTGACATCACTTGTAATTAGACCTGCATCTTAAACTCCATTTGAGTTTTTACCATAATTATGCTACAATGGCAAGAAGGTTTTGTAAGAGAGGAATAATCATAACCCAGACAATTCATTCTATTTCCGGATATACATTCTTGTACTCGGTGTATATGCAGCTCTACGTCTATTTCTCGCACTGTTGCTCAAATTTCCTGCCTGTCACACTCTTTCTGAAATGTCTGATTAGTCATATTCTTTCAGTTTTTCCAGTGGATTTATCAAGTGAGTTATTTATACCAATTAATTATGACAAGTTTATTTTCTTGATATTTCTGTATATGTTATAACAATATTTTGGTTTTTTAACGACGTAATTCAGGGGCGTTATTTTGTTGGACGTAGTCTTTATGAGAAGATGAGTGATTACTGCAGGTCAGTTGTCATGCAGAAAATGAAATCTTTGTTTTGATAAACATTCACGGATGGGATGAGACGCCTATTTACTTTGTTGCTGGTTGTTACTTGTTCTGTGATATTAATCCATTTGGCCACAATGTTTAATATAATTTTCAACATGTGAACTACCGTCCTCAATCTCAGTGCTTGTCAGTTGTGCATGTTTTGGTTGATACCATTAGCTGTGTTGATAACTTTTTAAGGTTACTTATTTCCTATGATGCACAAATACTATATGAATATCGGATACAATACGTATCCGATATGCCGATACATCTTTTCTTGAAAAATATAGGATATGATATGTTTAGGATATATATAAAGTTCACAAAATATAATAAATATATTATTGTAACTCAAAAAATCCAATTAAACGTTAATAAATATAAAATAGAAATTAAATCCAATTAAAAAAAATAAAAATTATGATAGTATGCAGTCAAAAGAAATTGATAAAGAAATAAAAAAATATGGCTTAATATAGAAAATAAAGTATGGCTTGATAAAGAAATGGATAAGATCTAAAGAAAATAGCTAAAGGCCAAAACCAGAATGCAATCGGTGGCTTTAGTAAGTATGGCTTGATACATACTCTTTAACCCAATGGCGCGACAAATTAAAGAATGCAGAAGTGAGAAGACCGAAAACACAGAATGCAGAAAATGGGTGGGTGAAAGTCGACGTAAATATCAAAAAAACAGAGTGTAGAAGATCAAAAACAGGGTTTGAGGGTCATGCCTGTTTTGTTGTTCAGTGGCAGGAAAGCTTGAAGATAGGTGAATGAAAGTTTGAAGATGCTGAATATAGGTGATGTTTGTGAAGAGGTGGAGCGTATCACATCGTGTCCCTATGTATCGACAGCGTGTCCTTGAGTATCAACGATATATTGAGATTTTTATTTTTATTTTTTTTTAAAAATTGTTCGATTCGGTATCGACGGCGTATCGAATCGTATTGACATATCAAACGTATCCTACACGGACGCGGCGTCCATTTTGCCGTATTGGTTCATCATAGCTTATATCTGAACGAATTTTTTTAAACCTTAATTAGTCATTTTTGCCCGTATTCTGTTATTCACCTGTCATGTTGCGGGCAGTGCTTCTTTGTGACAATTTTCACTCTTTTTTTCCCACAAATCTTCTTTCAACTTCTTCAGGTACGTGGTCTTCTGGTTGGTGATACTTGCATGCAAATTCACTTTTGCATACTTTCTTCAGGCAAGTTTTTTGGTTTATGTTAAAATAGATTATATTGAAATGTTATGACATCCAAGGAACGTTGAGTGTTTGACATTTGATTTTAGTTTTAAAAAAAGAAAAAAAAGACTTGTCTATAGTACAGTAGACAGACCGGTAAGAATTTACATTCGCAACTTACTAATTGTTATCTATTCCACATTCCCTAATATTGCAGATTAGACCTCTTGTCAAACCTACTAACATCATTGTGGATCTTCCATCTTTGAGTTATTCATGGCATGATTTGATCTCAAAGAGTAAGTATATACTGTTACTATTTTTTACTGGTTCATTTTTTAAGGCCATGTTGTTTTCTCTATCATTTTTGTATGGGATATATTTTTGGATATATTTCTAGTCTGCTAGTATAAAGTATAAAGTCTTGTGTTAGGATTTGATTCTTCATTTAGATAAGATAATGGTTCAGTAAGCATGAAGTAGAAGGCACTAGGAACTGGAAACTATTCATAATAGAGATTGATAGAAAGGTGAATCAAGGTGTTAGGAACTCCGTTATAATTGCCAATGGTTAATTGTATTTGAGAGAGTGGCTTATAAATAAAGGGTGAATGGTTGGTTGAGAGGGCGTTATTCATTTGGAGCTATAAAGCACAGACACGGACACCAGACAGAACACGGACACACCGACACCAACAATATCCAAAACATAGGACACCCGGAACATATATATACACACACACACACACACACACACACACACACACACACATTTTTATGTGTCAAATGAGTGAAATGACTCGATATAAATAAATAAAATATGAACAATTGAACACCATTATACAATATTTAAATTGAGAATCAAGATTTTTATATTTATTATCATTTGAAGATAACTTTGAAGCATTACTACATCATATCTTTCCTATGATAATGAGTCTCACAAAAATAATAATAAGAGACATCATTATACAATTTGAGCACTGTTTCTTCACAAAAAGATTCTTTCATAATATGAAACATATCTTTCCTTAAAGCTATCCAAAAACTTTGAAATGATCTAATCTATTTAAGGCCTTTCACCCCCTTCTTGACCATCATCACTGAAAGGGGTTAAAGATTGCTATGAACAAATACTAATGCTTTTGCCCTATGTGGTGCCATCTTGTTTCTCTTTAAAGAATGAATGAAGGAGTATTACTCCTATTCCTTTCACAACATGAATAGGAACAAGGTTGCGCAAGTTGCTTAAGGGCTACCTTTTGAAGTATTGGAGCATAAGTACCATGAACTAGCCACCAAGATTTTGGATCCATCTTACCCTTATCACTTAGAGAATCAAGATCATCAAAACATTCTTTTCCATCAGAGAAGTTGGCAAACTCTATATTCACTCGTCTTCTTACGTCTGCATCAACAAGGTACCTTTTGAAGCATTTTACCCTTTCACGTCTGCATCAACAAAGTTCCATGTCTTGATAGAGGAACTCCATTAGATTCTTCATTTAGCCATTCATGACTATATTACCTACAATTAAAATAAATATATAAACTTGTTGCATAATCCTAAAAAGTATGTAACTAAAAAATATTGAGTTAATCTCCTTGGATTTAGAGAATGAGCTAAACAATGAAGAGGGGTGCTACTCTTAGTCCAATGATCAATTAATATAGAGTGCACTACTTCATAAAAAGTTGATCCTTCACTCTCCTCCTCTCTTTCATACCGATATATGGCCTTCTTCACCTTTTCAATCATTGAATCCCACATTTCATACACTAGGTGGAGAGGTGAAGCTTTCGAATTGACTCTTGTAAGAGCATCATAGATGGGGAAAGTAAAGGAAAGTATGTAATCAACCTTATCCCCCTAAATATCATCCAACAATGTATCCTTCACAAATTTTGCCTTTCCAACATCATCTTCCTTGTAAGAAGACCATTGCTCATTAATGACTGTCTCTTGGAGTCCTTTCTTCAATTGCCTAAACCTCTTGAGCATAACTATAGTGGAGGCAAATCATGTTGGAGTAGCAATGGAAAGCTACTTCAATGAATTGAACGAATTGAAAATCGACAATCTCATAGAGTGGCCAATGGTGAAGTTTTTGATAAGCATGGCATCTTCATTAATTCGGGTGATCCACGAACGTTCTTAGTAAGCAACATATTTTTTTTTCTCTCTATGTTCTTGGTTGCACATATATTCTTCAAAGTAAGATTTAGAGTATGTACAACCCATGGAGTGCAATAAATAGAAGGAAATTCAGCTTCAATAGTAAACTTGTTGCCTTACAGATAGGTGCATTATCTATCACTATTTGCACATTTGAGGGCCCAACCTTTATAATTACCTCTCTCATTTGTTTGGCATTGAATTTTTTGTCTTTTATCTCATTGGAACAATCTATGGCCTTCAGAAACGTAGGTGCTTTCTCCGTGGCAGCCATAAAATTAATAAAAGGTCTTCTTTGTGGGTTACTCCATTCCATCACTAACAATGCTCACACCCTTTTTAGGCCATGCGTTTTTAATTGGCTCCAATAACTTCTCCGCATGTCTTCTCTCATTCAAAAGTAATGTTCTTAGTTTATTGTATCCTGGAGGTTGGTAACCACTAATATAATTGTTGGCAGCAAAAGAAAATGCTTTCCTATATAAAAGTTGGTCATAATTTGTTTTTAATAAATGTGCCAGGTAAGATAGGTTAGTTTATATTTACAAGGATGTTGGTTTTTTAATATGCTTCAAATGGGACGCTTCCAGAACAGCCACATTTCTTAGGTTACCAAGATAGAAATCAAGAAAATGCTTATTTAAATGGTTGAAATTGAGTTGGAGAATAGAAATTAAGAAGGCAAATATAAAGACAAATTTAGAGGGCATTTTCACTTTGTAGGATATTTTATCTAATTTTGATATTATTTCAAGTGATAATCTTGATATTATTGCTATAAAAAAAAAAGAGGTTCTAGGGACATGCTATGTTATTCGTCTTTAACTTGGATTAACATTTCTTTGAACCATATATTACTTAAGTGTAATCTTTGTCAGTTTAATTTTATTTGTTAGAGTTTGTAATTATCCGCCATTGTTTAAAATATGTAGTTATGAAGGGAGATGTGGTTTGCCAACTATATTTTGTGATACTTATTGCTATGCTCAGGGCTATGGTGTTGGAGCCTTCTTATATAGTGGGAAGAATGGATTAGTATAATAAGTTTGTGCTTATTATCTTTATGCCTTTATCTTTTAATTTTAAACTTATATATTTATTCGATATTAACTCAGAAAATTGATTATGCTTTGAAATTATGTTTGCTTCGCAACTCTGAATCCATAAACTCAACTCTTAATTTGATATATGATATTTTGATCAGGCTGGGAACTTGTGTGCTAGAACTGCACCATCCCATTGTCGGATGTGGAAAGGAGACGTGGTACACATTTTGATCTATGGGAGCTTTGGTTTGCCTCAATGGATATTCAATGAATGCTAATTGTAATTGACAATCACCTAAGTTATAAATATATATTTTTTGTATTTTTGGACAATCAATATTCACATTCAGAAGTCAGAAATCTTTTATAGTAGAAATGTTGATGGTGGGATGCATGCTGTTATTGCAAAACTTGCTTGGGGTCCAAATTTATTTGGGCACGGGTAAGTATTTGGGTCTCCCTTCTATGATTAGTAGAAGCAAAAAAGCCTTATTCAGTTTTATTAAGGATCGAGTTTGGAGGAAAATTAATTCTTGGGGTGGTCGGTCCTTATCTAAAGCCGGGAAAGAGGTTATGATCAAGCGGTTCTCCAATCTATTCCCACCTATTTTATGAGCATTTTCTTTATTCCCCAATCCTTGGGGGATGAGATTGAGAAAATGATGAACTCTTTTTGGTGGGGTGGTGGTAGTGGCAGAGGAAAAGGTGTGAGGTGGCTCTCTTGGGACAAGCTAACAATGCATAAAGCGGATGGCGGTATGGATTTCAGAAATTTGTATGCCTTTAATGTGGCGCTTCTAGGTAAGCAAGGGTGGAGATTGTTGTTTAATCCTGATACCCTTCTGGAGAAGCTTTTCAAAGCTAAATATTATCCACATTATGATTTTTTGGATGCCAATATTGGCAGTAATTCGAATTATGTTTGGCGGAGCATTTGTGAAGCAAGAGCTATCCTTAAAGAAGGGATTATGTGGCGTATTGGAAGCGGTTTGCATATCAATGTTTGGTCTAAAAAGTGGACTCATGATTCTGCCAATGTGCTACCTCATGATAATAGTTTCTTTAACCCAGCATTGAGGGTTTGTGACTTGTGGCAGGAAGGATCTAAGAAATGGGACTCTTTGCTTGTTGAGGCGCTAGTATCTCTAGCAAGTGTCAATTCAGTTTTAAAAACTCCTCTCTTGGAAGCAGTTCACGATGATGGCATGTTTTGGTCGCCTGATCGTAAGGGTGTTTATTCGGTAAGGTCGGCTTATTGGCTTTGCTTGAATAATATTTTAGATACTTCTCACTTGAAGGTTGTGGGTGACTGGAATGGATTGTAGAGTCTCGAAGTTCCGCCAAAAGTTAAGAATTTCCTTTGGAGAGTTGCTAGAGATTGCCTCCCTACTAGAGCTAAATTTGTGGAGCGCGGGGTTCAATGCCCTTTGTCCTTGGTGTGATGTGAATGTTGAAAATAGTTGGCATATTCTTTTCAGTTGTGCTAAGGCAGAGAGTGTTTGGAGGTATGTTAATCTTTGGAGAGTTGTCTCTAGTTTGCTGGTTAGTGTTGATAATGTGAGGGAGTTATGCTTCCAAGCACTTGGTTGTCTTATAGACGAGGATAGGATCCCTTTTGTTATGACACTATGGTTTCTATGGCGTAGTAGAAATGCAAAAGTGTGGGACTCAGTGGAAGAAGGAGCAGCTACTATTGTGCAGCGTGGAAGTCTTGTTCATAGGGAGTGGAAGGAGGCTCGTGCTCTTGCTAGTAGTGCAGCGCCCAACCCTCCTGGTCCAGCCCTTGTGCGCTGGTGTTGGCCTCCCCAAGGCTACCTCAAGTGCAATATTGATGCCTCCTTTTCTGCAGCAAATAATAAAGTGGGCATTGGTATGTGTTTGAGGAATGATATTGGTATTTTTTTGGGTGCTAAAACTCTCTGGCTGGAACCTATTGTTGACGTTCATCTAAGGGAAGCAAGTGGTCTTTATTTTGCTATTAAGTATATGATTGATCTTCACCTGGATAAAGTTATTTTTGAAGTGGACTTCAAGATAGTAGTGGATAACATGTGCTCGGACTGTGTGGATGTTTCTTCTTTTGGTGCTATTGTTTCTTCATGCAAGAATTTACTTATGTCTCTTTGTCAAAACTCTCATGTTGAGTTTACTAGGAGGCAAGCTAACATGGTTGCTCATTCCTTTAGCTAGGGTGGCCTTATCCTATGCTTGTCCTCATTTCTTTCATGATATTCCTTCATGTATTGGTTCTTTGATTATTAATGAAATGCAGTAATGTTCCTTTGTCAAAAAAAAAAAAAAAATATATTCACATTTTTCCGTTTGACTACTTGTGGTTATATTAAAATTATGAAAAGTTTGTATTTGTTGCATTTATATGAATGCTTTCTCTATTGTTGGGCTATTTTTCTTTGCCTCATAGTATGTGGGATGAATCTTGCTGTTGGATGGCCCTGTTATATATATTAGAGTTATGCTTTTACCAAAATTTATTTTATTCTTATTTTATTCCTTTTAGCAACTATATCCATCCTTTTGCATTTCGAGTAAGTCAACATTTGAGGTCCTTAACTGGTTCCTTGAACCACTTGCAATTATTAGAATATGAAACTTCCGTTTGTCTATATCATGGCCGAACCGTGGGGGAGTGTGGTCATTCCATGCTATTTTGGGTGTTTGCTATCTAAGTAATTTATTTTTTGAATTGTGCATTTTTTGATATTATTTTAAGTGATAATTCTTATATTATTGCTGTAAAAAAAAAAAATGGATGTTCTAGGGGCATGCTATATTATTCATCTTTAACTTGGATTAACATTTCTTTGAACCATATATTGCTTAAGTGTGATCTTTGTCAACTGACTTTGTTTGTTAGTGTAACATCCCGAAAAATTATATATGTATGTATTGGATAATTAGTTTTATTAATCAATTAGATATTTATTTTTATGTGTTTCATGTCACTGCGTTATTGCAGTGTATGCATACTTGATAGACAATAATATTACCCTATTGGCACTATTATTATCTGTTTAGAAAAATATTTTAAATGATATGATTGAAAGAAATATGTTTAGGTTTTACTCTATTAAATTTTAGATTTGAAAATATATTAGTTTAAAAGTAATCGGAGATTAATTTTGTATCATCGATTTCCTTGGTTGATAAATTCAACCATCAATCTTTACTCTAATTCAAATTTTGAAATTATAAATTTGTCACTCTCTATTTTTAGAAGCAAGAGTAAAAAATTTATTATTTTTCTGGACTCAATTTTAATCAGTTAAATGTTCTCTCACACCAAAAGTACACAAAGATGTTCATTTTCTTTCCTGTGGCTCTCGTATACCCACGTCTTCCCTCTCTTTTTTCTCTTCTTTCACGCATCAGACCACATCCTTCCTTCTTTCTCTCCTTATCTTCTTCTCTTCCCTTCAACCTCCATCTCCTCTCTTCTCTCCTTCATCCAGCCGTGCGCGCCGCCCAGGGATGAGCTCCGACCGCCGTCGTCGACGTGAGGAAGGAGAAGAGCGTTCGGTTCGCGTCCTCCATCGCGTCTGGCCGTCGCTGCCGCACGAGACGCCCTCCGCCGCTGTTTGCGTCGAACCGCCACGGTAAGCACCGTTTATGGTGGTTTCCACCATGTGAGTTCGTTCTTCTTCTTCCTCTTCCCTTGGACTCACTCTCTCTCTCTCTTTTGGTTTATGGTTCAGCCACGAACCGCCACTGTCGCCGCCGTCCACCGCCTACCGGAGATCACAGCACCTTCAAGCTTTCATCTTCTTCCTTTGTGTGAGTGATTTCTCATTTTCCTTTGTCCATTTTTAAAACCCCCAATTTTTCCTCAAACCCTAACCCTAGGTTTGATTTCAGATTTTAATTCTTGAAATTAATTGATGTTTTATGCAGTTGGGAGCATGATTAAGTGTAACCAATTTTGTCAATCTCTTGTTAATTTGAATTTTCCCCAATTTTCTTCATGAACCTAAAAACCCCAAATCTGTTTTGTTTTAAATCAATGTGATTTTGAGAAATTAAATATGTTAGTGAATTATATTTATAGTGTTGATGCTACGTAATTAATTTGGTGATTTGTCTGGTTGTTTCTATGCTTGGATCGTCGCTCTGGGATGTTTTTCGTGTTGGTGCTTGCTCTAGGGAAGCAAGAAATTGCTTTCTGGGAACTGACAGGAGTTACATGTGCGTGCCGTGAAGCGTCAAAGGAAACCAGAACGTCATGTCAGGTGGGGGAAGATAATACTCTAGGTGTAGTGTGGGTTTTGATGCGGGTTTAAGATATCTGTTTAGGAAATTATATGGGGTTTATTATTATTATATATAGATTACCTGCTTATAATTGTGTTGATTAACTGTGTGAATTATGTGGTTTGTGTGATAATGACATTATCTGATGTTGTGTGAGGAATTCTTATGAATTCCTGGACTGATTGTATGAGTGATTATTGTATGATGATTATCTATTTTCTGCTGTTGGTGCTTATTCTCTATATTATAATTGTTGGGATTAGATTGTACTGGGTGAAATATAGCAGGAATTATGTTAGGTGTTTGAGTTTGATAGCATGGAAGAATTTCATGATGTGGAAATCTTGGATGCCTTAGGTATTGATTTTGTCTCCTATAGTTTAAGAAATAAGGAATGTTGGAATAAGGATTAATTTGATGGAGACCATAGGGGCCCTTGGGAGGATTCAAAGGTTGGAAGTTCTCTTTAGAGATTGAATGACTGTAAGTGGGTATATATTCATTATGATCAGAAAGCAAGGTGGAGAATAATGGTCATAGTTGTTTACTGAGGATAAGTTATGCCATTGTGGAAAATGAATTTTTGGATGAAGGAATTGTCAAAAAGAATCAGAATATACTTATTAAATGAGGACTTAAGTTTAGAAATAATGAAAGGTACGTATGACGCTTCTAATTTTGATAACTTTATGCAATAAGATGATGATTGATGGAGATATGATGTGGCTTAGATTAGTTATGACGTAAAATTCTAATTTTTGAAGGACATTAAGCTCTTTAAGTTAAATTGGATAAGTTCTAGAGTGACTTAGAGTAGTTTTAAGGGATTGTCAATACACGAGATATTAAGGGAAATAAGTTATTTGATATTTAGTTGTTGATCTAAATTAAGTTGGGATTGATAGGAGATGAGTTTAGGGTCGTATCTTGATGACGTTGAATTCGGATTTAGAATGAAGTATAAAACTTCAAGTTGTTCTAAGGAATATTTGAGTATTTAAAGGTTAAGGAAGGATGTTCATAAATATGGCATATAAGTGAAGATTGATTTTAGTATAATTGCTTAAGATCTTATATTGAAAGAATTCTTAGTATGATTGTTTGCTCTTAAATTGGTTGCCGATGGCATGTTTAAATGGACTTCACACCTCCATTTGCTATATTATTTTAGCAAGTAACTATCTTGTTTTTATGATGCGGTTCGAATTCGAGAACCTTCCTTACTCCTGATTTTTTTGGTCGTTGAGCGTCAATTCGAATACGTTATAATTAGGCTCTAAGTGTAAGCCTATTAGTATAATCGTTAAGTCGCTTAGGGACTTTTTGTGATGTGTATTTGTTTCCGAACTTGATTCGGGAGGTGTTGGAATATTATTATTAGTTGGTATCAATTTCTTATTTATTGAATTTGTGAATTCAATCTTAAGGTTCATCCTTATTCATGTTTTGTTGTCTTGGGCTCGAAGTTAATATGATATATGTTATTTTGGAATGAAAGGAATAGACCAAATGTTGGAAAGTTTAAGATTTTCAAAATCTTGTCTTTTGATGATTTTATCCTTCGGTTTGTATTTTGATCTTAAGTATCAAATGTTAATTCTAAATATGATGATATACTTAATTTTAGCCTAAGTATGCTCAAATGAATTTGAAGTGTCAAAAGAATTTTGAGTCAGGAATAATATTTTGGTTAATGGTCTATTCGAGCCCAATTCTTAACAATAACTCTTTTTAAATTGATACCAGCGCTTTGGAACTTTTAGTTCCTGCTTTATTTGTCTCCGGACAACATTCCAACCTAATCATAGTCGTTGTCGTTCTGGAAGCATAGACACCTATTCATAGGATATTAGGGGACTATGTGGGGGCCACGGAGACCTTGGGGATAGTCAGGCGTGGATCTTGCCAATGGTTCAGTGTACAGCTGTGTTGCACCGGTGGAGACCTGGACAGCAGGGCTATCTTGACACTCCACCGAACTAAATATTATTCAGATGTTAAGTACTCTCGTGTGAAAGGACCACGGAGATGGCTGTTAGCGTATTCCATTTGGGACTTGTGCACCGAGTTGTTTACGCATATTACTTGAATGCTATCCTGACAGAACACTATGACAACAATAGTCTCCATGGAGCAGAGTTCGGTCTAGTCCTAGGCATGCATTCGAGTCTCGATCTTTTTCTGAAACTATATACGTATTTTATGAACTTATTCCTTGATACACACCTATATATATATATGTATATGTATATGTATATGTATATGTATATCCACTTGAATGCTTGTTTGTTTCCCTGCATTCCCATATCTACATTCCTAGCCTATTGTAGAATCTTACCTCCTCTGTTTGTATTCCTTTTCTCCTTCATTTCTGGTTGGCAACACTTAGTTTCATTTGAGGAGCGAAGACGAGATAAGGAAAGACTAGAAGATGCTGAAAAGGTGACAGAAGATGATTATGTAGATGTCAGAGCTTCGATGTAGAGATGTAATTTGATGATATATGTTTGTGATTTGTTGCTTTAAAGTACTTTTGAAATGTCATTTTACTTTCTGGTAATCGTGAGAAAATTTACAAACTTATTTAGTTTTCGAAAACTTTATTTGATTAGTTCGCACAGTTATGGAAATTCATTTGAGAATGTTGTATTTAATTATTTTAAATTTAAATTTGTAGTTATGAATAGAACTTTGATTTTATTTATTTTTCTATCCTGGCAATTGATGCAAGACCAGTGATCTAATTTTTATTTGAAGATGTTTTTGGATTTATCAATTGTTTATCAGGTAATATTTTGACGTCATGCGAAGTTCCAATTTTTAAAGAGGTTATTTCGAAATTTTTTTTCTGAAAATCCCCATTTTTATACAGTTAATCCATTTTAATTAAAAAGTGGTGTTACAGTTAGAGTTTGTAGTTATCCGTTAGTGTTTAAAAATATGACAGTGCGTTTCGCGCGGATAAACAATAATAGTATATTACCATCGAAGATGTTATATCATCATCATCATCATCATCATCATCATCATCATCATCATCATCATCATCATTATTATTAGGAATAAATGTTTTTTTGCATTAACATGCACATCTGACAGTGGTGATGACCCAGCCACATCTGAAGCACTAACAACACCCTTTCTTTTACTTGGAGATATATTGAAAATCTTTGATGTGCATTTACGTAGCCAGGACACAGGCCTTACAGATTAAGAATAGTTCAAGCCAGGAGCTACACTGTCCTGGGAGTCCTACTCATAAGTCGGAACAGGGTCCGTGGGTGATAGATCTTCTCTTTGGAAGCACTCCATTCATCAAGCTTTTTATGAATCTCTTTTCGAGTCATATCCATCTCCACCTCTTGGGAACTTTGATCTCTCTCCACTTCACTTTCACCTTATCCTATCCTTTTGTTGCAAGAAACCCTTTCTCTCTCAGCTGTTGTTACTGCCTCTCTTCTTGCTTTCACTCTTTCAGCATCTCCATAAACTTCATTCAAGATGTTCCATGCTTCTTTGGCATTCTTGGCGGTGGAGATTTTCTCAAGATTGACTTCATCCAAACATTGATGGATGATGAAGAGAGCCTCACAATCTCTCTTATTGGAAGCACTCCTTTTTGAGCTCCCTCTTGCATAATTTCCAGCACCTCATGGAAATTGAAAATGTTTTCCATCTTCACCACCCATTGATGGAAGTTCTTGCCATCAAGAACCGGTAATGTAATTAATAAATCCCCACCCATAATCTCTTCAATCTCCGCAGCTATGGACCCATATTCACAAGTCCATAATCTTGTGGCTTCATATATCATGTTGGAACACAATAACTCACATTCACTCATAGTGCATGCACATAGAAACAATAAAAAGATCGAGAAAGATGAGAAAAAAGGAGAATTGGAGAAGAAAGTGCAATCTGAAATTTTATTCACTTTCCACTCACTTGTTCACATTTACACTTGCACTCTATTTATAGACTTACATGTATGAGTACTCTCACTAACTAACTCACTCTTAATTGTTACACTAACTACCCAACTAACAAACCAACTATAACAACTAACACTAACTAATATCAATTAGTATTTGAATTATTTCCAACATAACCCATAAAAAAGAAGAACCTAAGAGTATCAGCTCAAAAATATTTTAGGGTTAAATATGTTTTTAGTCTCTCATTTTTGACAAAAATTCGGTTTTAGTCCCCCGTTTGGAAAATGTATTTTTTTTGTCCTCCATTTTTTAAAATGTGTCAGAAATGGTCCCTACACCACACTTCCGTTTGAAAAACGGGGGACTAAAACCAAATTTTTGTAAAAAAAATAAAAATGAGGGACTAAATGTGTGGCATAGGGACCACTTCTGACACACTTTAAAAAATAGGGGACTAAAAAAGTACGTTTTTCAAATGAGGGACTACAACCGAATTTTTGTAAAAAATGAGGAACTAAAAACATATTCAACCCAAAATTTTAGAACCACCATAAAAGCAATGAGAGAGCATTTTTTTTTAATTACCTGCACGGATTCAATTCAATAGTATCTTCTAGAAAGCTTTTCACAAAACATATTTATACAAAGTTGATTGCCACCCACCAATATGGTGTGACACAGTTGGTAGCTAACTGGACCCTTTAAGCATGTGGTCAGGGGTTCGATTCCTGACTCATATGTATGGAATAACATCTGTTGGGAGAGGTCAACCCTTTAAATGATTGTTGAGCAAGAACTGTTGAATGTCTCTGATAAAAAGACTATTCAAGATATCAATGACTGCCTAGAGGAATCAAAGTTTTACTGTGAGAACTGTAATCGTCATGTAGTCAAATGGCGGAACTTCTCCAGTATGCCATATTGATTATTTGGGATGAAGCTCCAATGTTAAACAAATTTTGTTTTGAAGCTGTTGACAGGATTTTGAGAGATGTTATGAGACACAAAAATCCCAATAGCTTAGAACAACCATATATTTGGAGGGAAAGTTGTGGTACTAGGCGATGACTTTCATCAAATTTTACCGGTTTATTCGAAATGGTTGCAAGCAGGACATCATTGGTGCTACAATAAACTCATCTTATTTGTGGAAGTTTTGTAAAGTGTTAAAACTAACTCGGAACATGAGATTGAAGATTTCCTTAACAGCACAAGATAATGGGCTAATAAAAGAGTTTGCTGAATGGATTCTAAAAGTAGGGGATGGTTCTATGAATGGCAACGATGATGAGGAAAGTGAAATAGAGATTCCATCTGACCTTCTAATTGAAGACGCGGACAATCCTTTGCTACACTTGGTAAACTTTTCTTATCCTGATTTGTTGAATAATATAACTGATGCAGCTTTCTTTCAAGAAAGAGCAACATTGGCACCCACATTGGAAGCAGTTGAGAAGGTCAACAATTTCATACTTCCCCTGATACTAGGAGACGAAAAGGAATATCTCAGTTCTGACTCACCTTGCTAGTCAGATGAAGATTTCGAACTCAGAGTGAGTGGTTTATGACAGAATTTTTAAACGATATCAAAACATCTGGAATTCCAGATCATGGATTGGTTTTTAAGATTGGAGTTCCAGTCATGTTACTCAGAAATATTGATCCAAGTAGAGGTTTATGCAATGGTACCAGACTAATCGTCAATGAGCTGGGAAAGAATATTATTGGAGCTACAGTTGTTTCTGGAACTATCCTTGGAGAGAAGATTTACATTCCAAGGATGAATCTAATACCTTCAAATATTGGGATGCCTTTCAAGTTTCAAAGAAGACAGCTTTCCTATATCTCTCTGTTTTGCATGACCATAAACAAAAGTCAAGGACAATTTTTATCTCATGTTGGATTGTTTCTTCTTAAACCAGTTTTCTCTCATGGACAACTTTATGTTGCACTTTCTAGAGTCAGATCGAGGAAGGGGTTGAAGATACTTATTTTAGATGAAGATGAAAATGTGTCTGGTGTTATCCAAAATGTTGTATACAAAGAAGTTTTTTAAAATCTGTAGGAAGTTATCTCTAATGAAGTAGACACTCCAAAAGCTTTTGTCTTGAATAATTCAATATATTCTTTTCACTTTTAAACAGTTATTTAACCTTTTTTTTTATTTTATATATTTTAATATTTTAATGTATTTATACAAACAATAAAATGAAAGAGGCTTAACTGAGTTGTTTTTGGTTTAAAATTTGGTTCCTTCTATACTTTTTAAATTTTATATGAAAGTTATAATCAATTCAAATATGCACCAAACTAAAAGATTAAATTTTAAAACAATATGCATTTTAGGAAATGATCACGGCTAACCCCTTCATTATTCCCTCTTAAAGATTAGTATTCCAGGAAAGTCATATTTAAATTCAGTGTGGGAACAAGTAATGAGAGGCTTTCTTGGCTTAAGAATGAGAGTTGTTTTTCAGAAATTTTACTTGATGCGTGAAAGTCAAATTATGAAATTGTCATTCCTTTAAACTCATTGAAGTCAAAATTGACCATCAACATTGGTTAAAATTTGTAACTCATCCATAATTTTTTCATAAAACTTGAAGTAACAACCGAATTTGTAACAATATAAATATATCTCATTTCTAATGCTTATAGTTTTTAACCATATTTAGTATATTTTTATTTGGTTTGAAGTAATTCTAATTTCTCACTATATTTTTGCAAAAATTATTCCCATACGTTGCGTGGGTTCAGTTACTAGTAGTATAATAATATAAATACAATTTACTTCCATTCAAAAACTAAGACACATTGTCAAATTCTTTCGAATATAATAATAACCAATAAATAGCAATATGATCACATCAATATTGCATGATCATATAAAAATGTCTTTTGATTGACTTTTCAAACTTTTGAAGTTATTTACATTCAATTTAAAAAAATTGTACATTTATAAATATTTATATTTATATATAATGTATTAGAGGAAATAAAAAGTATAATAATAATAAGGGTTTTTCTATCATGTGCAACTTTGTACAGGTTAAGAAATCCAAAAGCATCAATTATTTATTGGAAAACGAATCATTTTATTTTTGAAAGTATAAAATATATAATTTCCTATATAAATTTACTCTTTTAAGATTCTTAACCTGTACAAAATGGCACATGATAGAAAAACCCTAACAATAATAATAAGAGATAATAATACACTATATAATAATGTGTTTAATTTATTTATAAGAATTAAATGATAATAAGAAGAGAAAGGGAATTATTTTGAAAATTTTCCTTACACAGTTTTGGATTTGAAATAATGAGTGATGGATTTGAAAAAGTTCCTTACAATTCTGATACCCTACAAATTCCTGAAATAATGATTGATAGATTTGTTAATTAATGATTAATTATTAGTTATGTTCAAAACGAGAGAAGGACAAATACTGAAGGCGTTAAATTGAATATCAAATTATGACATTTTTTTGTGATCTGATGCATTATTTTTTATTTTATTTTAAAGGATACTTGTAGAAGGGAAACAGAAAAACATTTTCCGATGTTCCCAATTGTATTGTTAAAAAAAAAAAAAAAAGAGATATAGATATAGATTCCAGACAAAGGGACGCACAAAAGAAAAGCAGGCATTCGAGTATTTTCTTTCCAAAGGGCCAATTCATCCCACTTTCCAAAACAAAAGCGAAAAAGAAAAGAAAAGAAAAGAAAAGAAAAAAACCCAACTACGCACTTTCTACGTCGCCATTTGCACTCTATCCGCGTAGCGTGTTTCTTCTATAGGCAACGCATCCGTACTCGTTAATTAATTAAGTTAATTTAATATAAAAGTGAAACCACTAAACCCTCGTTCAAATGAAGCCCGCTCCAAATCGTGCTATATTCTTCATTTCTACGCACACAACACACAAAAAAGCAGCTTCTCAGAGTTCTGAAATTGAAACCGCTACCGAGTCGTTCGTTCGTTCGTTGAGGTCCGTAAAAAGCAAGCACTCACTCACGCACTGCGATCGGTGCTGAAGCCGCCATGGCTAGGGTTCGCGATAACTGGGAGAAGCTTGTTCGCGCGACTCTCAAGAGGGAGCAGCTCAGAAATGCTGGCCAAGGACACGCCAGAGTTCCCAGCGGAATCGCCGGAGCTGTGCCACCTTCGCTTTCTCAGACGACAAACATCGATTTGATTTTGCAAGCTGCCGATGAGATTCAATCCGAGGACCCTAACGTCGCCAGGATCTGTGAGTGCATCGATTTTCTTCTTCTTCTTATTCAGTTTTTTGTTTTTTTTGTTTGTTTTTGGAATGTGAATCGATTTCTGAATTCTAATGGTTATGTAGATGTTGTTTCTAATTTGAGATCTGGATATATTGGTTTGAATGAGTGAAGTGTTGTGATTTTTTTGGTGCTGTATGATGTTGCCTTTGCTTTTTGAAAGGAACTTAGTTTGATGGATACGACTTAGGAGTATACTTCTGCTTCTGTCTTAGGGGAAGCTTCTCTAGAAGTGAAATTGTTTGATTTTTGATTTTTTTTTTAATTGGTAATTTGTTGTATTTGGGGATGGGATAGGGTTTAAGGAAGACCTGTTTTAGATGGAAATTGGAATTTAGTGTGACGAAAAATGAAATATATATTGAAGACAGAATCATCTTCAGACGAGGATGAGTAATTTAAGGTGGTAAAGTTGCATTCAGTGTGAAAGTGAACATGTCTATGATTGAATGTGTCATAAGATGATTTCAGTAGAAATGAAAATGGAAGTTGGCAAGTTATTAACAGTTTTCTGGAAGAGATGATTCTTAGAGTTTGAGGTGTATGCAGTGGGAATTTGTTGCACTATTCATGGGAAAGTTGTAACCAAGTTGAGGTGACTGGATCTTGGTTTTGTTTTATTTGAGCTTTGCTTGGTTACTGGATATTCAACAATGGTTAGGTTTATGCTTGGCAAATATTGACCAGGCTAAGTTCATTAGAGTCATACAAGGATGGGGCTTGTTAGTCTAGTTTGTTGATGCATTGCAAGATCTTCATTTTGTTATATACATTTGTTAGAGCCATCATTTTTCTTCTCTTTAAGGTGGTGTGCGTTTTAAAATGGATTTACCTTTTCTTGTTTCAGCATTTAGTTTGTATTCCTAGTCTTATATTTCTGGGTTTTCTTTCTCCGTAGTTAATAGCAGTCAGCGGCCGCTATCCTGGCGTCGCAGAGCGTAGCGCCCCTAGACACTATGCGAATGGCCGTTGTGGTATGGTTTAGGGTAGTGGCTGTAGTGCCTTGGATAGCGCCCAAATCATGCCTGTTGCGACTGCATCAGTGAATGAACGAGGAAAACCGAAAAATGCCCTCGATTTATAGCCGTTTTAGTTTTTTTGTTGTTGGGGTTTTTGGTCATTTTGCCCTAAATGTCTTCTGAATGAAATAGGGCATCAAGTTCGACTCCTCACTTTTGTTCCTTCTCTTCTCTTCGACGGCCAACACTTCGATTCTCCCCTCTCCCTTTCCTGTCCAGCAACAGTCCCTGAGACTTCCAGCGACCGTCCCTGCGACTGACGATGAACACCTCTGCGACTTTCTGCGGCCTTGTTCTGACTCAAATGTGCGGCCTCCTCTGTTATTCTCATCTTCTCCGTTCTCTGTTTCTATATGGCGTCCTAGTCCTAACCACTAGTACCACCATCCTCCACTGCCTCTTGTGCTTTGGTTAAACCCACTGGGGATAACCTTGACCCAGCTTGGGAATGGAATAGCCTCAAAGACATCAATAATAGGAGGTCTGTCATCTGCGATTTTTGTGGGAAAACTACTACCAGTGGCATAATTGGAGCAAAAAGACATTAAATGGGTGTGAGGGGTGATGTTAATGAATGCAAGAGAACTCCTCTTGAAGTAAGGTTGAAGTTCTAGGAAGCCTATGAGAAGAAAAGACTGAAAGTGATGCACATTTGCTTGAGGTTAACGAAGATGATGATGATGACCAAGATGAGGTGCAAGAAAGTTACAATATTCGAGGGTATGCTGAATTGTGTGTCAAAATTAGACCAGAGGATGATATATTTATACTAGTGTATCCATAATTACAATAGCACTTAATGTAAATTGTAATTGAAATAGACAGGTGTAAACATAAGAAGGGGGTTGAATCATGCTTACTAATTTTTTTTTTTTGCAAAATAGAAACTCTTTTGCAAATATATAGAGTCTCAGACGCTTCCAAAGGCTAACAGATGCTTGAGGCGTCTGAAGATTTACAAAACTTGTCTGAGACAAGTATTTCAAAAGAAGGTTTTTAGAAGAAATTTCTTAAAACAAACAAAGACTTGTTTAGCCAAAACATCTTAACCCTTGATTAGTCACAAATTAAATAATAAGGCTATATTTAATAGCTCAAGGAGAGAGAATCACAATAACAGATTTATCTGGGTTCACCTCTAACTTTGGGTTATGTCCAATCATTGGTTTTAACAAGATTTTTACTATAATTGATCAGGTTACAAACTCAAGCATTTTTTGCACACTTAGCCTGTCCAAGCTTATGGTAAACAAATGGCAACCATGTTAAAATTTATAAAATATATAATTAGAATGTAGGGCTGACATTTCATCAATCTTCACATGGTATCAGCCTAGACTCTAGATGGTATAAATCTTCAGTTGTTGTTTTAGAAATAGAAATCAAGAATAGACGAGTCTCAAAATTGTCTCAAAATTGTTGCTGCTACTGGTAATTGGCTGGGACATTGTTGGTGCTGCCAAAAGTTCCCTACAGAGGTGCATATGTAACCAGGGTAGTCAATAGCGCGTTTGCGGCATGATAGTGGTGGTGCGGGGTGGAGTGGTCGGTGGTTGCTACATAGGCGGCGGAGCGTAGCGTTTTTCTATAGCGGCCGTCGCGGGCGTAAAAGCGGCGGAAAAACACAGGATTGCGGGGAGTAGCGGCGCTCCAGAGCCGCTATTGCTTCACGGGCCGATCGAACCCTCTGACGAGTCTCTTCCGGCCAGATCCCACCGCCGGCGCTGCTTTTCCACTGTTGGGTCTTCCTCTCCTACGGCTGGCACTTCAGATCTAGGGTTTTTATTTAAGTTTGGTTCATTCTTTAATCTGGTCTTCCTATTCCACCCTCTCTTTAATTCAGATTCTCTATTTTACCCTCCTTTAACTCGTCAATTCTCTGTTTTGCCCTCTTTTTATTTATGCAAATGACTTGTTTACCCTCACTTATACCCACTAAAATTTCTCTTTTACCCTTATTTCTTATACTTACTCTTCCTCCCACTCTCTTCTCCATTACGTATTATTCTTTTTGTCCTGTTACAAAGCCTCTTCCTCCCACTTTCATTCCTCTTTCCCCTTTGCCTCTCCTCCCTCTTTCCTTCTCAATTCTCACCACTAGCCTAAAATAGCGTCCGTCCCGCTACACGCTATCCCGCAATAGCGTTTTCGGGGTCAGTCGCTCCACTCTGCTATCCGGGATTGATAACTCCGGACGTAACATACTACTGCTGCTGGGATGATTTACCAAAGGAGCCATCCTGAGTGCTTGGATGAGTCATTGGATGTTGCGAGGTCTGCGAAACTATGGAGGTTGTCCATATGATGGATCAAACAGTTTGATAGCGACAATACTCACTGTTCATGACATGATGAGTGGCAGCTGAAATGGAGAGACTTAACTTCTGTCACACTGCATGAATCAACACAATTGTTGATAGAAGTCATGAAGGATTCATATTTAGCTAGAATTACATTGATGTGTTTGCAAAATATGATTAACTCACAGATTGAGACTAAGAAATTAACGATGGTCCTGATTCACATGAGATATTTTGAAAGCGACTTTGTGTTCTTCATTCTATGGAGTTCGGAGTAGAGATGAAGAGTCTGGGCTTTGGTTTGTGAATGGAAGAAAATGTGTAGCTCATCCAAGATTTGAAAGGCTTGGCGGCAATGGACAACTCAAGGATGCATGAATTCGGTAAGAGAGAGAAGAAGCCATGAGAACAGGTGCTGATCTTGTTGCTCCCATTTGGGATATGCTAGATTCACTGGATCTTCAACCCGATCAGCCTCGAAAAGATGCCTCAATCTCGAAAAGATGCCTCAATCGAATCTGCGATTCACTACAAAGCATTTGAAAAATGTGCTTTGATTACTGCTTCGACATGCTGTTTCTAGATCAAGAAATTCTTCTTTTTCAACTTTGCAGAGATCGGCAGCGAGGTCACTCGAGCAGAGTTCACCGTCGCACCAGATGGCGACACATTAGAAACTAGAATTCACGTGCGGAGCCTCCATGGTTGTTGATCGCAAAGCTCACGATACCATATTAGAAGAAAATGATTTAATTGAATTTGTTATTTTGAATAACTTAGTGCCTGTTTGGTTAGGAAGCTAAAATGGCTTTTGAGACCCCAAAAGCCATTTCAACAGTAATTGGACTTGTTTGTTTTCAAAAGTATGTCTAATAAAATCGATTTTAGGTTGGGTAGAATTGATTTTAAGAGAAGCAATAATTTTTAGCTATTCTGTTGAATAGAATTGACTCTAGGTGTGAGACCTACAAAATTCTTTATATTTATGCCTCAAAAGTGATTTTGCTTAATCTGATGTATAGGATAAAGGTATTTATTCCTTTGCATAACTATTGTAAGCCAGGAACTGAACCATAACAAACTAACTAGCTGAAACTTAATATTCTTACTGCAAGGGAATATTCTAACAGATTTGAAACTACTCTGACAGTGTGCCACATTAGTACTCTATTAATAGTGTTTGACTAAAAAATCGATGGAGGTACTACATTATTGTGAATTTGTATTTTGAGGGATTAAATTGATAAAATGAATTCCTGAGTGATTAAATTGATTAAAGGTGTTGCTTCAATGGTGTTTTACTTCCATGGACCAAAAAGGGTTTTATTCTAAATTAGGTTAATCCCTCGGTGTTTTTTATTTTTATTTTTTTGGGGTGGGTGGGTAGACTAACAACAGATACTTTTTCTTGTACTTTTCTAATCTGCCTCTGCATTCAGTAATTCTTTCAGCCAGGGAAAATATGTAGTTCCACTCGCTGGCTTTGATATTAATTTTACAAGTGCTCTATTATAGTATTCTTCGTAAGAGCTCAGTTTTCTATTGCTTTATATTTTTGCGCATATTATATGTGCTTACATCATGACTTGTTTAGAAGTTTTCTCAAATTTTGTGTTAATTGAAGTCCATCAGGTTATTCCATGCCCCTGTCCAGTTAAATCTGAAGATATACGTTTCATTGAATGCTAATATATTTTATGAAGTATGTCTAGAGCTTGAATCAGTTGAAGTGTTCTTTTTGTGATATGAATAATAAGACATTTTTCTTTTGGTTTCAGTGTGTGAGCAGGCATATAGTATGGCTCAAAATCTCGATCCCAACAGTGATGGTAGGGGAGTTCTCCAGTTCAAGACTGGTTTGATGTCTGTAATTAAGGTATTGTTAGTGAATTATGAAGGATACAATGAGTTGGAATCCTTTTTGTCATTTATTTTTCTTTTTCTCTTCTCAAGTGACTTTAAGGGCTTTTCAATTCACTGGCTTATGATTTTAATTGCACTGTATTCTATAGCAAAAACTTGCTAAGAAGGATGGAGCCTGGTTTGACCGCAATCGCGACATTGAAAACCTGTGGGAGTTTTACCAACGTTACAAGCGACATCATAGAGTTGATGACATCCAACGAGAAGAACAAAGATTGCAAGAATCTGGAACTTTTAGCTCTACATTGGGAGAGTATGTCCAACTTCTAATTATGTTGTTAATTATATCTCTAAATGTGTAGTTTATTTCTTCAATGAGATTGATCAGGGTTTGATATTTATTTTTGCCGTGTCAAAAACTTGATGCTTATTTGGAATTATGACCTTGAATTATTTTGCTCAATGGGAAGAATCATCAAGTTATTTTATCTAGGTTAAGCTTTGCTGCGGTGTAATATTTGTGTGAATTTTGTTGTTTTAGGTTGAAACTTAGATCATCAGAAATGAAAAAGGTAATTGCCACACTTCGTGCTTTAGTGGAGGTTATGGAGGCGCTTAGTAAGGATGCTGATCCGAGTGGTGTTGGAGGGCTCATAATGGAGGAGGTACACTAGATGCCTGTCAACTGTCAAGAAGCAAGTTAACTTGTCTGATTTGACCTTATTATGCTTTTTATGCAGTTCATTTCTCTGTTGTTTGAAATTGTGTTTTAAAAATCTCCTTTGTAATTGATTTTGGTGTATTATTTCAACCATAGTTATCAATCCCGGATAGCGGAGCAGAGCAGACGACCCCGAAAACGCTATAGCAGGATAGCGCATAGCGGGATGGCCGCTATTTTAGGCAAGGGTGAGAACTTAGAAGGGAGGAGGGAGGAGAGGCAGAGGGATAAGAGGGGGAGAGGCAGAGAAAAAAGAGGAAGAGTGGGGAGGAAGAGACAATATAAAATAAGGGCAAAATAGAGAATTAGAAAGTATAAGTGAGGATAAATAAGACATTTCAAAAATAAAAAAAGGGTAAAACAGAGAATTGATAGGTTAAAGAGGGTAAAATGGAGAATTGATCATTTAAAGAGAGGGTAAAACAGGAAGAACAGAGGGGGGAAAATGCTTAAAAAAACCCTAGATCTAAGGCTGGTCGAACAGCTGCAGAAAAGAAGGAATAGAAAAGAGGTCAAAGCCCGCCGTAGAAGAGGAGTCTCACGTAGAATGATGGAACTGGCGACTGGGCATGGCCGGAAATGGCTCGTCGGAGAGCTTTCTGGCTCGTCTCCACCGCTTTTTGGCGCCATTTCCGCCGCGAAAGCTGCCGTTTCCGCCACGACTAGAAAACGCTCCGACACGGTGTTCGAGTGGCAGCCACCGGCTGCTCTGCTCCGCCCTGCCGCTATAGCATGCTATTGACTACTCTGGTTTCAACATTATATGCTACTATTTTTCATTCCTATTGGGATAGTAGTTGATATTCAGAAAATTTGCTGAGTAGCTGTTGTCATCTGGCTCTCTTTGCATTCTATTAGTACTTCAAAACTTCTTATAGAACTTCCTTTAACAAACTGATTGCAAATTACTTTGTCATCTTTGTCTTATATGTTTTCTTAGTTGAGAAAAATAAAAAATTCAAGTGCGACATTATCTGGAGAGCTGACACCATACAATATCGTTCCTCTGGAAGCACCGTCATTAACCAATCCTATCAGAATTTTCCCGGAAGTAAGTTGAAACCTTCAGAAGACTCGTGGTATCCTTTTTGCTGATTTTTTTAGCGACCTTGCATTTTATGTTTCCTTTATTGTTAGTCTGATACATCAATTAATATTGCTTGCATGATTTCTATAATATTATCAAGGTGTTCATGTGTTGAGTTTTGATTCTAATATCAGGTTAAAGGGGCAATCTCTGCAATTAGATATACTGAACAGTTCCCTAGACTTCCTTCTGGATTTAAAGTATCTGGACAAAGGGATGCAGACATGTTTGATCTTTTGGAATCTGTGTTTGGTTTCCAGGTTTGTAATGATTGTAATTTTATCCATCGTTGCTGTGTATCATTGGTAATTTTTGTGGCTATTAACATATCTCTATATAGGTTCCTGCTGGAGTCTTTTTTTATTTGATAAATATAGAAATATCTATAGTATACCAATATAAAAAGATGATTTTTAATACTGACAAATATGTCAACTGCTAACACTTGCTCCTTGTTAGATTTAGATATATATAAAACCTTTCATGTAACTTCACCTAACAACTTAGGCTTATGGGAGAGATGTTTCATGACATGATATTGGAGCCTCTATGACCTCATGGTCTAGGCTTTGATTCTTGCTGCCCCCAATTTGGATAAAATGTTGAATTTTAGAGTAAGGCGGGTGGGCCTGTGTCGTCTACGTTTTAAGCCCCAAAGGGCTCTGTGTGAGGGAATGTGTTAGATGTAGAATACCATTCATGTGCCTCACTTAACAGCTTAAACTTTTAGGAGAGATGGTTGATGAAACTACGAACTAGTAACTACGAAGGGACCTTCAGTAAAACTGTATCCTACCTGTATCAATGCTACAAATACTCCTACCAGTAATAAGGTGCTGTTCTATTGGGAATTATCTCTCCCTTCTCCCAATTAAACAGTCTTTCTTTCTAATTTATATTTTTTCCTTATATTACATTTCTAAATTACACCTAATTTTTAGAGTTTGTATGAGAAGATTTCATATTCAAAATAACTTATTTTTCTCTTTGTATCCATACTGCGGGAATCTCTTATAGTATTTTTAGAAAAAAGAATGCTGTCATATATGCACGTGGTGAATATGATCTCATTGTTTAAGTTTCTTGTAGTTATGATTGAACATTATTATCCTTGAATTATGAATTTTTGTTGTACTTTCCTACCATATGTTAATAATCTTGTTTAATAATCATAATCTTTATATATGCAGAAAGATAATGTAAGGAACCAGCGTGAGAATGTTGTGTTAATGGTAGCAAATGCCCAATCTCGACTTGGCATTCCTGCTGAAAATGATCCAGTAAGTCTTCTATAAATCCAATATAGTGCAGTATTGAACGTGTATTTGCTAGCAGACTTTCGGGTTTTCTCCGAGGGTGGTGTAAAACTCAAACAAGAAAATTTCACGGAGATGCAAAGAGAGTTATATATGCTGTCAGTGGTATAGTAACTAGTTTTCTTAGATTAGTTCTTCACTGTTGTATTATGTCTTGAATGTATTTCCATCTTTATCCATCTTCTTAAGCATACATTCATTTGACTATACTTTGGGTTTAACTTCTAATATTTAAGCAAGACTTTGTCATGTTTTTTTACAGGTGCTTTGTTTGCTTTTGGTAAGGTTAAGTTAGGGGAGAGACGGCTGTCAGAAGTTTAAGTTGTTGTGTAAACTCTAAATACCTATAGGTTTTTAGTTTTCCAATGAAATGGTATATTATTGAATTTGTGGAAATTTTTTGTCCATTAGTAGGTTATGTTTATATATGCGGTAGAGGTTTGGATACCCTTTAAGCTCTTCTCTATATAGGCCCCCTTTTATAGGTAGCACTTCTGTTAAGGCTACAAAGAACTTTGTTAAGGTTCTGTGAGTTATTTGCTATTCTGAAGAAGGAATATTGGTTATATTGCAAGGTATCGTAAGATTTTATTAATATTATATTAATATTATGTTTGCATTGGATGATTAGTTTATGCGTGCTTGAGTATGGTCCATCGGTGTTTGTTGTAAATATTTGCTTCCATACTTTTTGTTGAATTTCTTTTGGAGTGGACAAGGCATCCATTGATAAATTCTTTTAAATTTATTTTTCGCTTCTCTTCTTTTGTTTGGTGGAATGTACAGAAAATAGATGAAAAAGCGATAAATGAAGTCTTCTTGAAGGTGCTAGATAACTATATCAAATGGTGCAGATACTTGCGGATTCGTCTTGCGTGGAATAGGTCATTACTTCAACTAGCTCATTCTTTGAGTAGCTTTTCTCTTTCATACTTTACTTGATTGGATTTTATGTTTCCTGCAGTTTAGAGGCAATTAACAGGGATAGGAAGCTATGTTTAGTTTCTCTGTATTTCCTTATTTGGGGTGAAGCTGCAAATGTCCGTTTTCTTCCCGAGTGCATTTGCTATATATTCCACCATGTAAGTTGCTGATTGTGCCTTTTCAAATTTGGGCATTGTTGCCTCATCTGTCATTGTTACCTCGAATACTTTATTGGAGCGAATATCATTTTCTGTGTGTGTTCTTTCCTTTTATATGCACCATAAGCCCAGGATTTAGCAGTTTTGTTTTGTTTGGTGTTGTCAAATTGTCAAAAAACAAACTAGTGCTAGATTGGATGCTAACAAAACACACACACACAGATATATAACAGATGTTCACCCTTGTTGAATATCATCGAGCAAAAAGAAAGCATAGAGAAAAGAGAGAGAGAGAAATGTGTAACTGCTTTCTGTTATTGATTTACAGAGGAAGGCTTTATATAGCCTTTGGTATACTTTCCTACAGCTAGCTACATATTACAGCTGTCATAACTGAATGAATACATTCAGTTATGAGTGTACAGGTATCTATACTTCTAATACAAGTATGTATACTATGTATACGCTAATATCCTCCCCTCAAACTCAAGGTGGTTGTAAAGTTGGAACCACTTTGAGTTTGGTCCTCAGTTCAGCAAATCTGGAAGAAGAAAGTGGCTTTGTCAGGGAATCTGCCAATTGATCACTGCTAGGCCCATGAAGAACTTGAAGAGCTTTGGAGATGACCTTTTCTCGGACAAAATGGATATCCAGTTCCATGTGTCTAGTTCTGGCATGTAGAATAGGATTGTGTGCAAGTGCCACAGCACTAAGATTATCACAGAACAGTTTTTGGGTTGAGAAGGGAATGCCGAGTTCTGTAAGAAGGGACTGAATCCAGAGTGTTTCTGCTGTAGTGTGAGCCATGCTCCTATACTCAGCTTCAGTTCTGGACCTTGCAACCAATGGCTGTTTCTTGGAGCTCCATGAGACCAGGTTCGGCCCAAAATAGATACAGGAACCTGATGTTGACCTTCGGTCATCAGGATCACTCCCCCATTCAGCATCACTGTTTGCATGGAGAGTGAAAGTAGTTGAGGGTGCAGCAGGTTGTAGGAGTAGGCCATAGTTGATTGAGCCTTTTAAATACCTTAGAATCCTCTTCACTGATTGCCAATGTGAGTCCAAGGGGTTACTCATGAATTGACAGACTTTATTGACACTAAAGGCAAGGTCAGGGCTGGTTAGAGTAGCATATTGGAGAGCACCAACCACAGATCTGTACATGTGGGGGTTAGAAAGAGTATCAGTCCCAAACTTACAGAGCTTAGAGTTGCTAACCATAGGAGATGAGATTCCCTTTGCTTCTGTCATGTTACCTTGGCCAAGATGTCTCTGATGTACTTAGACTGAGTGAATAGCAAGCTGCCATTAGGTAGATGTTTGACCTCTACCCCAAGAAAATAATCTAGGTTCCCAAGTTCTTTTAGAGCAAACTTCTTATTGAGTTTCTGAATGAGATTCTGAACCATAGTGGGTGAGGAACCTGTGATGGTGATATCATCAACATATACTAAAACATAAAGGGAGACAGAACCTTTGGTGTAGATGAATAATGAGGGATCACACTTGCTGGTCTGAAACCCGAAAGAGAGCAGGGCAGTGGCTAAGCTTTCATACCAGGCCCGAGGTGCCTGTTTTAGGCCATAGAGAGCTTTATGTAACAGAAGTATTGCATCGAGAGAAAAGAGAAGAGAGAGATCAATTCATTGAATGTATTGATATGAATTGTCTAAGTTCAATGAACCTGATCAACTACTGTTTATAGTAGTGATGCACGTGTGAGTCAGTTACAAAGAGATTTAGTCTAAGCTATAATCTAGTGCATGTGGGTACTCTTAGTGACTAAACTAATACAATACTCTCACACACCCCCCCACAAGCTCAAGGTGGGTGCTGAGGTGTAACTAAGGCAAACACATTGAGCTTGTCCCTGAGAGTAGCAAACCGAGTGGGAGAAAGAGGCTTTGTCAAAGCATCTGCCCATTGATCTAGTGAGGGAACATGCAGTACTTGAAGTTGCTTGCTGAGAACCTTTTCCCGAACGAAAAATAGATCAATTTCCATGTGTTTAGTTCTTGCATGAAGAACCGGATTATGATCTAGAGAAACTGCACTTTGATTATCACACAGAACCTTGGGGACAGAAAACTGAATACCAAGCTCAGTGAGGAGGGTCTGAAGCCACAAAATATCAGCTGTGACATGGGCCAGGCTGCAGTACTATGCTTCAGTGCTGGAACGAGCCACAACAGGCTGCTTTCTAGACCACCAGGATACTAAGTTTGGTCCTAGAAAGATAGCTGCACCAGATGTAGAATGGCGGTCATCCGGGTCAGCTGCCCAGTCCGCATCACAGAAGGCTGTAATAGAAAGGGGTTGCTGTCTAGAGGCAGGTAAAAACTGAAGTCCATGATGAATGGTGCCCTTAAGGTACCTTAGAATTCGTTTTACAGCAACCCAGTGAGCCTCCGATGGATTAGACATAAATTGACAGACGTTGTTCACTGCAAAGCTGAGCTCAGGGCGTGTTATGGTGGCATACTGCAGTGCCCCCACAACTGACCGATACATGGAGGGATCAGCAAAGGGTTCTGAACCAGTTTTGGATAATTTGCAGCTAGGTGTCATGGGTGAAGGAAGAGAATGAGCTTCTGCCATATTGGTCTTCACCAAGAGATCACGAATGTACTTGCTTTGAGTGAGCATAACTGAACCTGAGGGCTGGAAGTGCACCTCAATTCCCAAAAAATAGTCAAGGTTGCCCAACTGTTTTAAGGCAAAGGAAGCATGCAGCTGCTGAATGAGTTTCTGAACAAGAGTGTTGTTGCTGCCCGTGATTATAATGTCGTCAACATAGACTAAGAGATACACCACAGCATTGAATTTGTTGTAGATAAACAAAGAAGGATCACATTTGCTGTCCAGAAATCCCAGATTTAACAGTGCAGTTTTAAGCCGTTCAAACCATTGCCTCGGGGCTTGCTTAAGGCCATAAAGGGCCTTATGCAGCCTGCACACCAAAGAAGAGTCAGAACTTTCAAACCCCTGCGGTTGTTCCATATAAACTTCCTCATCCAAGAAACCGTTGAGAAAAGCATTATTGACATCCAATTGTTGGAGTGTCCTGTTTCTTGTTAAAGCTAGAGTGAGAATCAACCGAATAGTGATGGGTTTGACAACCGGTGAAAATGTTTCATTGTAGTCATACCCTTGTATTTGATGGATCCCTTTTGCTACTAACCGGGCTTTATACCGATTCACCGAACCATCCGCATTCTCCTTGACTCGAAATACCCATTTGCAACCAATTGGCTGCCTATTGGGTGGAAGAGGTACCAAGGACCAGGTATTATTTTTCTGCAGTGCATCAAACTCCTCTTTCATAGCATCATACCATTTTGGATCTTTAAGGGCTTGCTTGGCATTCTTAGGTTCCACATGGGCTAGGAGAAGACTAGGGTGGACACGGGGCTGCACAATTCCAGATTTTGACCGAGTTTGCATTGAATGACAATTGGCTGTCCTAGAAGGAGGAGCAGGAAGGGAAGGGCTGGAAGACATAGGTTGTGACTCATGAGTGGAGTCAAGAGGGGGTCAGGAAGAAGAAGAGGAAGGAGACAAGGAAGGAGAAGGTGCTGGAGCAGAGGATGGAGGAGAAGGTGCTGGGGCAGAAAATTGAGAATGAAAAGAGGAGGATATGAGAGGGATGGATGCAGTTGGAAGAGTGGGGGAAGGAGAAATAGCAGGAAGGGAAGGAGCTGGAAAGAGTTCATGATAAGGAAAACGATATTCATTAAACAAGACATCCTTGGAGATGTACAACCGGCCACTAGAGGAAAGACACTTGTACCCTTTGTGGGTGGTGGAATAACCAAGGAAGAGACATTCTTGAGAGCGAAAATCAAGTTTGTGAGAGTTGTAGGGTCTAAGGAGAGGAAAGCAGGCACACCCGAACACCTTGAGAAAGTTAAAGTCAGGATTTTGCTTGAACAAAACTGTGTAAGGAATAGCAAAATCAAGAGAAGAAGTGGGAAGGCGATTTATGAGAAAAACTGCTGTTTGGAAGGCATAGTCCCAGAATTTTAGAGGGAGAGAAGCATGACTTAAGAGTGTTAAACCAAGTTCTACAATATGTCTATGCTTGCGCTCTACTACACCATTTTGATGGTGTGTGTGGGGACAGATTAGCCTATGAATGACACCAAGTTCATTGAGATATCTAGTGAAGGGGCGGTACTCACCCCCCCAATCTGTTTGCAGGCACTTGAGACATGTGCCAAATTGCAATTCAACCATTGTTTTAAATATTTTGAAAACAGCTAGAGCATCAGATTTATTTTTGATAAGGTATATCCAAGCGAACCTAGAGAAAGCGTCCACAAAGCTAATATAGTAATGAAAATTGTTTGTGGATGGCATGGGAGATGGTCCCCATAAATCACTGAAAACAAGCTCTAAAGGGGAAGTATATTGAGTGGTGGAAGAGGGGGCATGTAGCCTGTGGGCTTTACCAACACAGCAAGCAGAACAAAAAGAATCATCAATTTTATTAGATGCTGAAATATTACAGTGTTTGAATACAATTCTCATAGTATGAGGGTTCGGGTGCCCTAGGCGTAAATGCCAAGTAAAATGTGAGTTTGGGGTTACAGATTGAGGTGCCTGTAATGAAGGCCCATTATGACTAGAAACATTATTACAAGAAATATTGTTTACAAAGGGAACGGATGAACTAGAGACTAGACACGAAGCAGCCTTGGAGCTGGAGGGAAGGAACTGTAGGCTTGGAAACTGGTACAAGCCATCAGAACCCACTTGACCACGAATGAGGACTTCATGATTGACCTGAGATTTTACAAGACAGTGATTAGCATGAAATTCAAAATAAACACCATTATCTTTGGCAAACTTACTGACACTGATTAAATTCTTTGTAATTTGGGGAACATGTAAAAGATTGTGCAGAACAAGAGAGATAGAAGAATTTAAAGGTGACCTAAAGAATGTGGAACCAGAAGAGCGAATTCCAATGAAGATCTGATCATGACCTTCAAATGGAGTGGGCTGAATAATGTTGTGAGGATCAGAGGTTACATGAAAAGAGGCGCCCGAGTCAGGATACCACTGCTGTGTTATATGAGGAGCAGTATTAGTGAGCATAGCACTTGCTTGACGTATGAAATTAGAAGACTGGTTCTGAGGTGGACGAGGCTGTTGTGCATGATTGTTCCAATTTGAAGAGGAACTAGGACCTGGAAACCCTTGTTGTTGAGAGTAAAACTGTGAAGAACCAGAATGAAGGGGAGGAGGCTGATACTGATAGCCTTGAGGATTAGCCTGATAATTCTGAAAATTAGGTTGAAATCCATGATACTGAAGATGTGGAGGTGGCTGATAACTTTGATTGAATCGATTATAACAAACATCCGCAGTGTGGACGTATGTGTAACAGACCTGGCATTGAATTCCAGAGCGGCCACCACCACGGCCACGGCTAGAACCACGAAAACCAGAAAAAGAATTTGGATCTTGGTTGTTAGAGAGATGAACTTGTGCCTGAGGAGGATCCGTGGATTGAGAGGAAGAAGGACCCGAACCTTGAGTTAGGTTAACTGAATTAGACTCACCAATTTCCTTCTGACGAAACTTGTTCATCCTCAATTCATGAGCTAAGAGAAGAGCCTCAACCTCATCTACTGGTGATGGCTCAAATTTACTTTCGATCACAGAAATTACAGAACCAAATTCCTGAGGTAGACCTTCAAGAATCACATCGACGTGTTCTTGAAGGGAAACCGGATCTCCAACTGACGCAAGTGAATCAACCAATGCTTTAATCCTCAACAAGTATTCATTGACCGATCGATCAGCAAGAACAGTAGATCGCAACTCAGATCGAAGCTGTCGAGCCTTTGCTCGAGTTTGTTTGTAGAAGTAATCGTGGATCTTTTCCCAAAGCTCGAAGGAATGCGCACATCCAAGGAATCGTGAGAGAATGGCGCTGGAGAGTGTCGATTGAAGCCAGGAGAGAAGGATCTGGTCTTGTTGTTCCCAATCGGAGAACGCAGGATTCAGATTTCCCAACCTTTGATCATTTTCAGTTAGGTATTGTCGGGGAATCTCCGGTGAAACGACGAATCGGTGGAGGCGATGCGCCTTAATCACCGGCTCAACTTGTTGACGCCATAGAACAAAGTTCTTATCGTCGAGCTTGTCACTGAGCGGATGAGAAAAGGAGATCGGAGAAGACGAAACTGTGCGCAGAGGCTGCGGCGGAGGAGACGGCGGAGGTGGCGGAGGAGGAGGAGGATTTGATTCGGCCATTCAGAACCGTCGGGCTCTAGATACCATAACAGAAGTATTGCATCGAGAGAAAAGAGAAGAGAGAGATCAATTCTTGAATGTATTGATATGAATTGTCTAAGTTCAATGAACGTGATCAACTACTGTTTATAGTAGTGATGCACGTGTGAGTCAGTTACAACGAGATTTAGTCTAAGCTATAATCTAGTGCATGTGGGTGTAGTTTACATACTGTGTACTCTTAGTGACTAAACTAATACAATACTCTCACATTATGCAACTTGCATACAAGAGTTTTATCATTGGCTTCAAACCCTGGTGGTTGAACCATTCAGTTATGAGTGTACAGGTATCTATACTTTTAATACAAGTATGTATACTATGTATACTCATAACCCTTAATAAACTCATTTGGAAATCCGAAGCTCATTCTAAGATGATGTCTTTTGTCTGGACAGTGGTTCTGAATAGGATTAATACCAATGATTTGTTGTAGATTTGGAGAACTTAAACAGCCATCTCCTCTAATATTTGTGTTATTTGTATGACTATGAACAATTCTGAATCCATTATTTGACCTAAAACAGCCATTGTGGATTCTGTAGTGCATCTGGTTGTAGAGGAATGCTCAGATTTCTCAAGGTTTTTCAGTCTGTAGCAATGTTGTGGGAAATGTGGGAAAGAGTTAGGTTCTTGTCTTTGCTTTGGTGTTCTCTCATAGTCTTTTAAAGGGGGTTGCTGTTCCAGATTTGCTTAGATATTGGACTGCCCTTGTGCACTGTTGTTCCTGAGTTTTTTTTCAGTCTTTTCTTCGTATGTTTTGCTGTGCCTGTTCTTCTGGTGAATATCTTTTCCTCCTCCCTTGTTATTTCTCTTCCTTCACATCATCATGAAATGACTTCCTTTTTGGAATTGCCATAATGGTGAACGATTTGTGTTAGGAATCTTTCATTTAGGAAGATGAAGATCCTAACAGTAGGAAGGATTTCTCACTATAGCAGACCAATAAAAGAAAGAATAGGGAAAGAAGGGTACAAATGTACCCCAAAGGAGCACTCTCCTTTCACAACTAAGCCACTACTCAGTTCAACAAATCAATAATTCTCAATTCATGCCATCGATTACAGATTAGCCTCTTATTTATAGGCCTTAACCTACATAACTCCTAACAGTAAAGTAACTGATAAAGCTAACTGAATATCCTAATCTACTAATAGCCATTACTAACTAACTGCCAAATCTACTAGCAAACCCTTATATTTATCTTTATTACTTATTGGGCTGGCCCCTAACAATACTGCCCTCCTCAAAAACAACCTTGTCCTCATGGTTGAAGCATCCACCGGAGTCCCATAACTTGAAGCATGATGGCCAAATTATGCATGAAACATAGAAATTTCCTCCTGGGTCGAATACTCTAATCTTTGTGGCATTTTTGGCCAGAATCCAGAGTGTGATTCTTTCTGCAGCAGATGGGTGTATTCTCCATCCCTCGCTACTAGGAACTCAGCAACCTCAAGTAATCCCATTACCCTTGTCAAAATGGTTGCGATCGAAGCCAACCCCAGCATCCTTCCTTCTACATGTCCAATTTTGCAATTGTCATCTCGTGAGAGCTCCCCCATATGTTCGAAATTGGGCACTTTCTCAACTAGAAAGCAGGAAGTTGACTCTGTAGCATGCTCAGGACAGCTGAATTCCCAACTTTCATTCTGGTGTGCTTCTTCCCCACCATTAACAGTCACCGATGTTATTTGTGTTTGTAGACTTCGCAGCATCAACTTTTCTCCAGGATCGACTGTCACCAATTCTGGTTCCAATTCTTGATTTTCCGGCATCAACACTTCTCCCCAACGTGTTCCATGTGTACCTCAAACCTTCTAA